>OZ024869.1:70591007-72043507 GCA_964017185.1 Rugalucina vietnamica | reverse complement strand
AAATATTGTGAACAGTGACGTCATGGATGTGACGTAATTTTTATAATTTATTTTTTCTATTTTTCGACATTTAAAATGTTTTTGACAACTCAGTGATATAAGTTATATAATCTATCTCTGTATACTGCCATACGCCCTCGCGGACATTCTAGGCAGGGTAGCGCAGCGTCTGTTAGTATCAGACAGGAAAAAGAAGAGTTATAGTACAGAGGTTTAAAAGCATAAAAGTGAAGAATAAAGACAGGTGATAGGTTAAAATAGATAAGAATAGCTAAAATCAGATAAAAACAAGCATATATGGGGATCTATGGACGAGAATGCTGCAGCTTGCAGACTGCAGCCTTGAAGGCCTCAAGGTTCTGCAAGCATGCAACAGCCTCGGGGAGGGAGTTCCACTGTACTATAGCTAGTGGGAAGAAAGAATATTTATAATAGTCCCTAGAGGTGTGGACCTGCCTAAAGGTCATGGAGTGGCAGTACCGGGAAATTCTGTTAGAGTACTGCACATAGTCCGGGAGGGGTACGGCAACTAGGCCATGAATGACCATAAAGAACAAACAAAGACGAGCGTCGGCCCGTCTTTGATCCAATGTACGCCAACCTAGGTCTTGCATGATCTTAGTTACACTGGCATGTCTGTCAAAATTTCCAACTGTCCAGCGAGCTGCTCTTCGCTGGACTTGTTCTAATTGGGATATATGTTTTTTGTGATTTGGGTCCCACACAGCTGATGCATATTCAAGCTGTGGTCTTACAAGGGAGTGGTATGCTGTTTCACGCACCTTTGACATCTTAGTTTTAATATTTCTTCTGATGAAACCTAGAGTCCGATTTGCATTTCCTGTTATACGGTCGACATGGGTTTTCCAGGTGAGATTACTGGAGATATCAACCCCAAGATATCTGGCACTTGTGACTGACTCCAAGATCTGTCCATGTAATACATAGTTAGTCTTTTTAACTGGACCTTTAGTGCCAGTCACATGCACCACTTGGCATTTGGAGGGGTTGAACTCCATATCCCACCTGGACTCCCATGTCGAGAGAATGTCTAAATCAGTTTGAAGAGCTGAGCTGTCGTCCTCATTTTCCATGGTTAGATACAAGGCTGTATCGTCAGCAAACAGGCGAACCTGGGAGCGGACCTCATCAGGCAGATCATTAATATAGACGAGGAAGAGGATCGGCCCCAACACCGAGCCCTGGGGGACACCAGATGTGACTGGTATGGGCTCCGACTCTTCCCCGTCAATCACCACCTGCTGGGATCTACTCCCGAGGAAAGCTCGGATCCAGCCCAGAACATGTCCGCGAATACCGTATTGATGTAATTTCCATAGCAGTTTACTGTGATTTACTTTGTCGAATGCTTTTGAGAAGTCGAGTAGGATAATGTCTGTTTGTTTGCCCAAACTTGCATTCCTTGCAAGGTCCTCTATGAGCATGATTAACTATAAAAGCACACGCATTGAAAAAATTGCCGAGAAAAAATAATTTGCAAAATGTTGTTATTGAAAAACACCAATATGGAAGCACATGAGTGTAATATTAGAAAAAATCCGAATTTTTTCGTGTCGCTGTTTCTGAGTATTTTTAACCAGCTCAGACATTACGGTACCTCATGAAAACTACTACTGCCAGCTTAATAATCATAATGCATCTGATCTTAACATTCTAAGCATTCTAGGCAAGCAATATCAAAAAGGTACAAGTAGGCAATGATGAGGAAAAGGCATAATCAGAAAGAAATTCTCACCCCAAAACTGAAGTTTGACTATATTGAAAATTAGGTACTTATACTTAGAAAACATTTCGTAAGCCGAGTGAGGAGCTATGTCCCAGTAGGCGGCCACTTAACTAATGTACATAAGGTTCAAGCAGCACATAAACGACTCCAAAACATTAAACAAATTATCGCCTTGGAACGATCAGTAATGATATAATTACTGAGTGGGGGGGGGGGCTTAAATCGATTTTACAGGGCCATAACCTCACCCTCATCTTCTGCAGTGGTTAGTTGTTTAGTTTTACGATCCTCGCGGTAAATCTCTAACTAGTCAATGAATTTGATTAATTTGATCTTTAAGTCACGTTCTGCACCTTTTTTTCTGAAGAATTGGTCATGAGCATATTTCTACGTAGCCTTGCAACCACACCTTGGCTGACTACTAACGCTTTCCGAAGTTGTTTCGAGGCTCTTCACCCCACAAACGGAAATTATATTGATATCTTATTCGCCACAAACTGTAACCAAAGTGACACATTTGCAGCAAATTTCGCTTCAAATGCATGTGTTGCTTGTAAATCTTTTTTTTTTTTTTTATAAATACACCCATGTAACTGAAACTGGAGCTCGTTATACCACGCTTTGGAGATTTGAAGCATTGCTTAGTGCTATCTTGTCGATACTTATTCACACAACAAGCAATTTAGGGACAGTTAGAGCCGGGCTATGATATGATATTAAGAGTCAAGTCAAACTGGTTTATTGGATATAAACACACGTGTTCTCATCCTAACGTCCACAACACAGTAATGTCGGCATAAAATACAACTGAAAATTGTAAACTAGACTTGAAAATACGACTGGCCTCGTGAATGGCTTATTGACAAAAAAAAAAAAAAAAGAAAGAAAGAAAAAAGAGCAACCAAGGAATACATCCAATATGGGCAGAAACTATTCCGAGAGTATGTGGCTATGCAGACTGTCATGCCCCCCCTTCCCTCATAAAAGAATAAAAGAAAGAAATGACTAAAAAGAAAACGAATGTTTAATTCACATAGGAACGGGTTACAATGGATAACAATGAACCGGACGCCGAATCCTGTGATAGAAAAGTATCAAAAGTGTGAGTCCCATTGCATTCTGTTCGTGTGTTCCTTTGTATAATACTCCCTGTAGTTGAGGTATTTTGGTGTGCAGCCTTGACTCAACCAAGGTTTCCAAAAGATTTAAAGTTTTTAAGAAGATTGCACGTAAACCGTGAGCGGCTTGGAAACTTGTTCATGTTAACTGTTTTTTGTACATATGAGTACCCTTTTCCACAATGTTTAAAGCACAACTCATTAGAAACCCTGTTTAAAAAGAAATTAAGTGTACAGTGAACTTGACAATGGAGAATCATCGACAATGGCGAATCACTCGAAAAAATATTGCAGAATTTCTTATATCTGCAAGGCAGTCATTGTAAAAGCAGCCAATCTGAACCCAGGTATGATTGGTTGAAGCACTACAATGTAAATGGCTATTAAAGACACGGCACTGCACATGTTTGGCGTTCGTTGCATTTTCAGTTTCACTCACTGTTTGTCTATGGTTAATTTGTTTTAGTAAGTGCTCATTTGTGTATCTTCGTCTCGATGAGATATTTCTTCTGGGGTGTTAGGTAGGTCTCATTATCTGAAGGTAATAGTCCCATTCCAATTTTTCAAGTTATTAAGCTTCAAGCCTACATTAAAGCACCGCTGCGGCGTATGTATGGCATTATGAGACCTAACACTAAAACGCTGTTATTGCGTATCCTCGACATTCATGTCAATCTTCTGCGTATTAGTGTTACAAACGTGGCGTACCTCGGGTATCGACTGCGTACATGTTGCTGTTGCGTATGTATACATGTATTGTGTATTTCGAGTATTTGTGCCAATCCAAGGCTGTCTATGACGTTTTTGCTTGCAGTTTTTCGTCTTAATAATGTAGATTCATACAAATGCTCTGTTTGTTCTAATCATTTCTCAAGTCTAAGTCCTACACCTGGAAAATCGACATGTTTCCCTGTTGTATCGAGATATCCTAACATACATGTACATCAGTGATACATGTCAGCCGCTGAAAGTTAATAGTTACAGTTTTATTATAATATTACTCGGATTTAATCATTCATTGTCAAACCCTTCCTTTCATGAAGTGGAATAAAGTTTCTTTTTCTTATTATAAATGTGCATTGTAGCTGCAATTTAGTCGCATAAAACATATTTACCCCAGCATTCTACTCGAAGGTTTCCAGCTTACATATATTATGTTTGTTTGAATTGATTTTTACGTCCCAGTCAGAAGCTGATGTCATATCGGAATGTTACCTCCATTTAACGGGACTTTTAGCAAAATTAGGATGTGCTACATCGAAATAGAGCTTCAAACATAATTTCCCAAGTAAGCTACAAATGCTTGTAGGTATACTGGCTGGACTTGAAACCACTTTACTTTAGCGGTTAACCAGTAATCAGATGGCAAGTCAGAAGCGTTTGAGCTTTGCCTGGATGCACAAGCAGTCTATCAGTATTTCTTTAGGCCCCAATGGGTGGGGGTCCATATTCCCTCTACAAAGTGTGTACTGGAAACCAGGTACTTTTTTCCAAAGGTAGGTGTGGATACCCGCAGATAATGCAAAAATGGTGAACAAAATTTGTTCCGGTCTCCATTCTTTAAGTTTTTTTTCCTAAATTGAAGACATTTCCATATACGTAACGTTTGCAGATAATGCAGATAATTTCTTATTTTATGTTTGTTTGTTTTTTGTGTGTTTTTTTGTTTTTTTTTTTTTTTTTTTTTTGTTTTTTTTTTTTTTACAATCGTTTCAAGGTTTTGTTCACTCATCTATCATTCGTCTATATCTAAGCATGATGACACTGCATTGAAAGTTAACATACATATACCACAGAAATTTCCTTTGCTTGGAATGGTGAATAAAATATGGATTTGCTCTGGGTACCGGTCGTTGATACCGGGTTTTAGTTGTGCTTTGGCCCCCTCCCATTTTTTTTTTTTTTGTTTTCGTAATTTTGCTCTGTCGCAGACATTTCTATCTATAAAGTTTGTAAATAAACTGATCAAATTAAAATGATGTAAAAGCTTTTTTTTCAAATTTAACGTAATTTTCTACATATTTAGCTTTTTTTTTAGGTTTTGCCCCCGAAAAAAATAAATAATAAAAACTATCTTAATGCCTATGCCCCCATTTTTATTTTATTATTTTTATTTTCATTTTTTCGCTATATCGCAGACAAATTTTAATTTATAAAGTTGTAAATAAGTAAAATTGAAATGCGGAAAAGGCTTTTTTTTTCATATTCAAGGATTTATCAATATTGACATGAGTGGGTGGGGTATGTAAAACAGAAATCTACTGTTTTCTTGAATCTGTCAATCAATTGATGATGTGTATTTATTGCTAATAGACGTCACTGATACTAGGAATGACTCAATATAGTTATTATTTTAAAATTTTAAATAGCTTGGTGTAAAATTGGAAATGTAACTGGTTTTCGTGGGACCCATTTCCTGGAAAATGGAATGCATTTGAATAAAAATTATGCAAAGCCTAAATGTCTAGGATATATAATCTGACAAATTATGGGTTATTTTGGGGTCATGGAAATGTATTTCTCTGGGAAAAGTTAGTGTAAACATATTTTTCTGGAAAATTCTGAAAGTGGGTAACTTGGGGCGGCTCGTGTGCGTTTATTGTTTGCTGAAAGATGACATGCCTTTTGTTTCAGGTTCTTATATGACTGAAGTCAATGACTACATCGAAAAATCTGTCTTATTTTTTTCAAAAAGCTACGAAAAATGGGTCCGACGATTTCAACCCGGAAGTAACTGAAAAATGACTCACTTGCTCTGAGCTGAACACTCATTCCACAATCATGTATGCACAAATCCATGTATTTGCAACATATTCAATAGTCCCATGATAAAGCATGCTAAAGAATGTAGCATTGTTGACAAAATAAATAATGCTTTTTTATACAGGTAAATCTTCATATATGTATATACAGTGACCACCCATAAGTCCTTAATATGTTTTTCTACATATTTTGCATTTTTCGCGGTTTTGCCCCCGAAAAAATAAAAGTATTCATTCGTTTACACCTATTAATATCTAAGTGTGTTTGCCTGATGACACTGCGTTGGAAACTAAAATACATACAGTAGTTATGCCCTTTTAAAATGCTGGTATGAAAATTTCTCACTTAAATTACAAATTTTCTCACCTTTAAATATGGCTTAAATGAGCCCCCGAAAAAAAATGCACTTTGCCCGCGAAAATTTTTGAGGACTTTTTGCCTGTAGCTCTACGGACATTATGTATCTTGAAAATCTAAAAAATCTCTTCTGAAGGAGTTTGTTTTACGTTAAGGCAAAATTTTCAGTAAAATAACGGGCCTACTGGTGTTGTGCCGTGTGGCAGCCGTAAAAAGTCTCCCCGTACATCATCCATAGTGCCGATTAAATTTTCCTTTTGGCTCTTTGAGATCAGCGAGGGTATTCTGTGAAATCAGAAAATCATTATCGGTTTAGATTCATTTTCTAACCAACGTTTTTAGATATTTGGTCCCATTTGGATTTGCTTTTAGTCTTTGTATCTACAACCCTGTTGAAATATGCAAAATTATAGTGATTCTCTTTGGCTCCATGTTGTCAAATCTATAGGGTCACTGAAGAGGCTTAAGTAGCCGAAACCGCGGTATGGCCCATTCCCTTTCTCATTAATATGTTCACTGCTCTTAAAGGATCTCAGTTTTATCATTATTATCTCATGAAAAATGATCTGATTTTCAATTTCATGAATTTTATTGAAACATTCGTAAATAAGAATGAAAAAGTGGAAAATTAAACGACAAAATGACTTGTATCTCGGCAACCAAATGCCCTAACATGCAATAGTATTCATTTAATACTTCTTTCAACATCCTGGGTTTATTAACTGATTTTTGTACGTATACGCCATATTTTTTCAATATTTTTCTCCGACATCTTGTGTGTTCTATTAATTTTCATGAATAAGCAAATTCAACGATTTGAATAATAGGTATTAAGGTTAAATTGCTAGGTCCATGCATCACTATCAAACAAATTGCTTTTGTATAGTATTCAAGAGCATGCTATGTTTGATATATGAATAATTTTGTGAGCGCACCATATTCTTTAGAATCACACTAGGGGTGGGTGTGGAAACTGTGTAATGTTACATCGTGCAAATGTGTTCATTGTTGAGTACAATATTTTATGGCATTTAGATGGTCCCTCTGACCACACTGGCAGCCATGAAAATTGGTTTCAGAGATGCAAGATAGATCTTATAACCCATCCAAAACCTTGCAATGACTATATTTTTCCTTCGTTTTTCCTCTATTTTCGACATCTTTATTAATATTCATGAATATGTAAATGAGATAATTTTCATTAATATTCATGAATATGCAAATTAGATTGCATTACGTTCAATAGATTGAAAGGGCAATGTCTAAGATTCAAAATGAGACCAGGTTCAGTCCTCTAGGGTAAGTAATAGCAGAGATATCAGCAATTTTCTATGTACATCCCCATGCTCAAGAATCAAGCTAACGATTGACATGGAAACCCTGATTTTTCATAGTGCAAATAAGTTTGTCTTTGAGGACAAAATTCTTTGCATTTCTGGTGTCCCAATGAACGGTTTGGCACCCATGAAAAATTGTCCAGGAGTGCAAGGTAGGCGGTGTATAGGCTGAGATATGCTTGATTGTGCTGATGGACCGGCCGTGTGTATAAAAATGTACTTTTGGGTTATCTCACCATTTTGCTAAATGACGCTACACTTCTTGGAACCGAGTACAAAATAATGTTAATCAATAGGAGATATACTTAGGTTTAATTTAAGACAATTTTTGTTCTTTAAATCGATAAATTAGCTGATTCAATGGGTAAAACATAGGAGTCATATATCGTAAAATAAGTGAAAGATGAGTAAAAATTGCATATTCATTAATACGCAAATCAGGTAATTTGCATATTTAAACATCCTTCTGAAGCACAATGTCTACCCTTGACTTTGATACTAAATTTATTAATTTAAGACGAACGTAGGCTGAGATGGGCTTGATTTTGTTGGTAAGCTGTATGTATGCATAAACGGTACTACTGGATTATCTCCCCATTTTGAAATATGGCGCTACACTTCTTGGAAGCAAGGACAAATGTAAAAAGATGGAAGAGGTACCAGGGTTAAATTTAAGACAATTTCTGATCTTTAAAACGTTATTTTACCTGGTTTAATGGGGTAAGACATCGGAGTCATCTATCGAGCAATATGTGATAAGTCAAATTTGCATATTCTTTAATATGCAAATCAGATAATTTGCATATCAAAACGTTATTCTGAATCACAATCTCCTTTCCTTTACTTTGATACTAAGTCTATAAGGTTAAGGCAATTGTAGGCTGAAATATGATTGTGTTGGTAGACCCCCTGTATGTATAAAAATGTACTATTGGGCTACCTCCCCATTTGCAATATGACGCTACACTTCTAGGAACCAAGAACATATGTAAATCGACAGAAGATGTACGAAGATTCAATTTAAGACAGTTTTTGTTTTTTTAAATCGACATATTAGCTGATTCAATGGGTAAACATAGGAGTCATAAATCGTAAAATAAGTGATAGATCTGTAAAATTTGCATATTAATAAATATGCAAATCAGGTAATTTGCATATTTAAACATTATTCTGAAGCACAATGCCTACCATTGACTTTGATTCTAGATTTATTAATCTAAGACGAACGTCGGCTGAGATAGGCTTGATTTTGTTGGTAAGCTGCATGTGTGCATAAAAGGTACTACTGGATTATCTCCCCATTTTGAAATATGACGCTACACTTCTTGGAAGCAAGGACGAATGTAAAAAGATGGAAGAGGTACCAAGGTTAAATTTAAGACAGTTTCTGTTCTTTAAAACGTGATTTTACCTGGTTTAATGGGTTAAGACATCGGAGTCATTTATCGAGCAATGTGTGATAAGTAAAATTTGCATATTCGTTAATATCCAATCAGATAATTTGCATATTAAATATTGTTCTGAAGCACAATAGCCTGCCCTTTAATTTGATACTAAATTTATAAATCTAAGGCAAAGGTAGGCTGAGATATGCTAGATTGTGTTGGTAGACCTCCTGTTTGTATAAAAATAATATTGGGTTATCTCATCATTTTGCAATATAACGCTACACTTCTTGGAACCAAAAACAAATGTAAATCAATAGAAGATGTACAAAGCTTCAATTTAAGACAATATTTGTTCTTTAAATCGACATATTAGCCGACTCAACGGGTAAAACATAGGAGTCATCTATCGTAAACTAAGTGGTAGATGAGTAAAATTTGCATATTCATTAATATGCATAACAGATAATTTGCATATTAAAACATCGTGCTGAAGCACAATGTCTACCCTTTACTTTGATACTAAATTTATTTATTTAAGACGAACGTGGGCTGAGATATGCTTGATTTTGTTAGTTAACTGTCTGTATTCGAAGTACGCGTGTTATAGAGTTATCTCCCCATTTTACAATATGACGCTACACTTTTTGGAACCAACAACAACCGGAAATCAATAGAAGAGGTAATAAGCTTTAATATGAGACCAAGTTTGTCCTTTAGAATGATGGGTGTATTTTATCCCTCAGAAATCGGGGTCATCGTCCCAACTATTGTACATGTACGGTATACAAGTAAAAATTATCAGTGATTTATTTCTATACGAATAACAAAAAAAAAAAAACAAAAAAAAAAACAGTGCAATCCGCTTACCTGTGTCTCGGTCCGTTTCTTTGTAAACATCGAAATCGTTACCATGACAACCGTACATATAATGGCGTTGATAATGGCGAAGTGAAGGAAGTCTACATGTGACATGATACCGAGGCGTTTGTCAGGCTCCCCACTACCACAGACCGGAGGGGGTAGGACCATGTCCATGACGAGTCGGATCAGGCCCACACCCTGGCCTATCAGCATACCCCAAAATACACCCTGCAGTGTAAACAGTTTCTCAATTTATTATCTCAAGGAAAGTAATTAAATTTTCGTTGAAAGAAGATGAAACGTTGTGTAAAATATAGTTGATCTTTTGGGTGCCTGCATGGGCCATTTCCAAAAGGGCTTGCATACTAAAGTCGCATTTCGGGTCCTTATGAAAACCAATATCTGAAAAATATCCAATACTGACAATATAACACCATAAAAGTAAATGGGCTCGTCTAAGTAACAAGGATGGGCAACATAATCACGCAGTCCAATCAATAACTGAGCGACGGAACGGAGGGGTTGGTTTAAAGCGTACTTCCGGATAGGTGGGATGAATAAATTGTGTAAACAAACCATGGATAGTTGAATCTGCCAGGTAAGATCATTGTTACTCATTTCTCTGTAGATAGTTGTTGTAATATGTGTATGCGCAGTATAAAGTGCATCTCATAAGCTTTAAACTGATATGAAAATGACCTTGCAACACTTCGTAGAAACAGCGTAATAGATGCGCCAAAATTTTATTCGAAGCTTTGTGCCTTACCTGTTCTGTCATGCGACATCATGAAATGACAAGTTTCGAGCAATTCCATCTAACCTGTACAAATTTTGATGATGTCTGACCTTCACAGTAGCCGAATAATGATCTATACTATCCTAAATTAAGATGGGATGCCACATGGCTGATTTTTTCAGGTATACGTAGTTTCTTCGTAGGTGGCATTTGTAATAGGTACCTTTCTTCCGGAGGGGATGGATATTGAAATCTTCAATGAAGCTGTTTAAAGCATATAAAATACGTTTAACGTTTGTGCTATTGTAATGCACAATGCCTATACGAAGGTTACATACTTTGCTGACTAAAATGAAAATTTAAACATGTTTAAAACCTTCGCGACCAGTTCGCGACCAGTTCGAGACTAGATTGCGACACTTGAAAATTCTCACGACACTCGTGCGACACTCGCACGAATGTCGTGCGAATGTCCGCGACAAAATTCGCAAAACAGTCGCGAGAAATTCGCATGCCAGTGAGATACTAGCTTAAGACCCCTACCTCACTGGTATGCGACAACTGGAGACTAGTTCGCGAATAGTTCTCGACTATTTCGCGACAAAGATTAACGATAAGACAACCACAGCTTTTACGTTGCATTCTCATTGAATGGACATTTATGCAACAGATTCGCGAATTTCGGTCTAATTTTGAAAATATACCTCGCGACTGTCGCGCGACTGTCGCACGACAGTCGCAAGACATTCGGGAGAGTGTCTCACGACTTTCCCGCGAATGTGGCTTATTTTCATTTTCATTATTACGACAGTCGCGCGACAGTCTTTAGAAATATTTTGACGAAAAAATTTGCATAATTTTTTTAAACCTGTTTAAAAACTTCACGACCAGTTCGCGACACATGAAAATTTTCAAGATACTTGTGCGACACTCGCACGAATGTCGTGCGAAAGCCCGCGACAAAATTGGCAAACAGTCGCTTGAAATTCGCATGCCAGTGAGATTCTAGCTTAATTAAATTTTTATTTCATTTTGTCGATTTCACCTACAGTCAGTGTATATTTCATGGCCCATGCAGAAAATATAAGGGCATATTTTAATGATTTATGGTTATAACTTCAGACGCCTGTGCAAAAAACTTGCCCACGCAATACGCAGACATTTTTTGACATGTAAAAATTGAAAATTTCACCAGGAAAAATTGATATTTTTAATACTTTCCTCAAAACATAGATCGTCTCTGGGGCTGTTCTAACGAGTACCCACAATCTATGTTTTCGACAAAACATTAGAAAAATAGGTTAACCCCTGCATACCCCATTTTTATTTTTTTACTATATACAAGCGAGAAACAATGTGTTATTCATATTACGGACATGTTTTCCTGGTGAATTATGTATATTTATGGCATTGGTATTATAAAAGAACACACATTGCTGAACTTAAAACACTATTACAGCTCAAAATACACATTTACCTATTTTTGCAGTAATTTGTTCCGCACTAGTCATTTGTATCTACCGGGGAAAACAAGGCCTACGTGCCAGGATTTAACTTCTGGTGTGCCGGGGATGTGCCGTGGGCTTACTTTAGTGCACGTACATGCAAATTACTAAGCCTCTCGAATATAGTGTTTGTCGTAAGAACAACTTTCAGATGTTGATTCTCATTATTGTCATCGTTCAGGTCCGGGCCTTGGGATATAACCACAAATTTGATCCACATTGCCTGGATTTTATGTGGATTTTAAAACTTTAAAAGTGTATACTGACCCTATTGTCTGAACGTTTTGCTCAATGACAGAAATCTTCATGTACATCCTTTTAAGTGATTGACGTAAATTGTCACGTGATCGATCTCAAAGCAACAGTCAAGCCATCAGAAAAACATGTCTATGAATTGTATACCCCATTGAACCCCAATTTTATACAGTAAAATTGGGGACTACAGTGGCATACCTATTATTCTTAGATTTGATCCAAAACATAGATTGTGGGTACTCGTAAATTGAGGATTACAGGGTTATACCTATTTTTCTTCAATATTTGATCCCAAACATACATTGTGGGTACTCCTTAAAACCGCCTCGGCGAGGCGGTTGTACGTGTACCGACAATCAATGTTTTAGCAAATATATTATAAATATTTTTTCTACGGATTTTTTCTTCAATTTTTACACCTGAAAAAAATTATCTGTATATTGCATGGGCAAGTGCTCTGAGCCTTTGCATGTGAAAACCAACAATTTTGTTTCCGATCATGTCCGATAAAAACCGACCTTTACAGTCACACAATCAGCCTAGAGGTTTAAATATCGGATTTAACAAAATTGTAGATTTGCCCATTGATTGTAGATTTGCCCCCTCCCCCCACCCGCCCCGGCAAAATAATATAATAAAATTTAAACGAAGATGTCACATTTCTGAAATATGACAAATTGCTACAAAATCTTCTCATTCATTATTTCCCGTCGCTGTTTCGTAATTACCCGAACCTCACACGGTAGTAGAACGAGATACCGAAGCTGAGCGGAGTGAAATTTACTTTCCTGATGTAAGTTCAAATGATTTGATCAGAACCTTTGTTGTTGTTTTTACAATGAGAAAGGATAATCCTTAGTTAGTATGCGTTTCACATTGAATTTAACATGCATCTGGGGAGTGGGGTGCCTTATATTTAGAGCTCAGGGATCAGGATCGAGAAATAATGGGTTCGATACCTACCTTCGCCGTGCTGTGCCCATACACACGACACATTAATCTCCTCCATGGAACTGTGTAGCATCAAGGAATCAGTGGTTTCGTCCCGACATGACTAAAAAAACCTGTTGACTCGGACGAAAACCCATAGCCACATCAAAATAACAGTCATGAAACAAGAATGCCCCTCCGTAAAAGTATACGTATACTCAACCCATCCATCGTAGGAGACGACGTAATTGATTTATATCAACATATTTTCAAAAGTGTGAGGCTTTAAACAAAAATAGTAATTTAAAGTATACAATAATACGTAGTCCAAATAGCACTTACCTCTTCACAAGTGATTGCAAAATACCGGAAAACAATCTGGCCAAAATAATGACGTAGTCTGATTTCAAACCCACAATTTTCACGGGCTGATTTACACTGGCGCATATTTGCATGCTGCACAAGACATGACTGCGACATAATTTTTATACCAGAACGTGCAGTGTGATATAACCGTTTGTATGCGCTATATCATTTGGATCAAAAATAGCAGAGAATGGGTTTAAAAACGACATTTTTGTCGTAAAAATGCAATCACCGTCTCTAAAATGGGTGTATTCTTTTCCCACCCGCTCATTATCGAACTATAGATTGGACTGCGTGATAATGGATATTCGAGTAAATCATTGTCATTTAAAAGAAACTTGGCTTACAGGTTCTGAGGCACCTTTCCAGAACATTCCTAGCAAGAACACCATGCACAATGGTACACTAAGGTACGCGTTTATCGCTGCAATGTAGAACCAGAGTAGCCCCCCTTGCTGGGCCTGTAGTATGGGCAGCCATAGAATACTGATACCAATCATTATAAGAACGGTAACTCTGCCAACAATCATCAGCTCGGCTTGTTTCGCTCCCTTTCTTATTTGTGCCCAGAGGTCAAGTGTTACTATAGAACTCGCGCTGTTGAACACGGAGGTCAGGGTACTCATCAGGGAGGCCAACAAGGCTGCCAACATCAGTCCCCTAACACCTGCAGTTAAAATGTTTAAACTTTTTGTTGCGATCTCGTCACGGCGAGAGCGCATATATAATTGAACAGGGCTGGGATCTTGTTGTTAATCGACCACACTTCCTGTCGTACTTGATTGGACGAGGCAGCTTCGATTGGGTCACCCTAAATACCGCATGCCGGCTCGGGTATGAAAGCTCACGTTGAACCGAGCTGTCAGAGTCTTTTCGGTCTGTGGTTATCGCCATGGGCTTATACGTGGTCATACAGTGAAATTAGTGCTGAGAGATCGCAAGCGTTTTGGAAATGCTTATACTTGTTGTATAAAATTTTCCTTGCCAATGTGACGTGCCAATATTGGAGCGGACTGGCGCAAGGGTAGAGTGTAGGACTCCGGTCCCAGAGGTCCCGGGTTCGATCCTCAGCCGGGGCGCCGTTCGTTGTGGCCTTGAGCGAGTCACATTTCCACAGCTCCTGAGGTAATGGTCAGAAATTGATCTACTCAGTACACAGTAAATAAAGAAAATGTGGGAAATAGATAAAATATGATTCCAGGGTATAACCATCTTAGTGCCTATAATCATTTTAAAAAATAGGCCTTCTTCAAAAATCTGTATTTATTTATTTCGAAAATCTGCATTTATTTATTTATTTATTTATTTTGTGTGCATAGTTTAGAGAACCAGTAAAGCATACATGTGACGATCTAGTCCCCCCCCCCCCCCACACACACACACTACCACACCCCCGAAAAACTGATTATCGTGAATATCGTTAAGACATGTTAGAAGACAAATAACTTACCTGCCGGCAAGACCCTGAGCACCAATAAAGGATAGGCAATGTTTGCACATCCAGCCTCGTTGTTGCAAATATCATGACACTTCTTAGGATCCGCACACGCTATCTCGTCTGAAATTTGAGCCAACAAAGAAAAAAGAAAACAATTTGGATTTCTGACCTGGTCCAACACAAACCGGCCTGTACAGTCACTGATACAGGCAAGAAGCTTGAAATTTTGGATATAAGTAGAAGAGGAATTGTACTATTCGTGTACTACGCGAAAACAAAGCGCTGACCAGCTTCGCGGTTACCGCGAAGCTGGTCTGTGCCTTTGTTTTCGCATATGCAGATTGTTGGTTTTCTAATCATTTCGGCGACGGCTCATTTATAATTCAGCTTCATATTGAGAAGCTGATAATCAAAATATCAAAGTAATTGAAATCTTTCAAAAGCATTATCTGCGACCGACTTAGTTGATTCGCAAGCCAACCATACCATGGGCGGATCCAGAGGGGGGGAACAGGGGTATCAAAATGAAGAAAACAATATGTAATGCAAGGATTTACATCAAGTTCTAGGAGCTAGACTACAAGTACCTCACTATGAACTGCCATTTTCACATAAAATTTTGTATAGCAAAAGTTTACCTGTGAAGAGAATACGACTGATCATGCCCGGCAGGACAAATAAGGGGAGACTGACAATCTTGAGTGCTGCTGCTAAAACTGTACCACCTTTTGCATGGTCCATATTCTTGGCCGACAGGCAACGCTGGACGATCAACTGTTACGTACCAAAGTTAATAGAATTTGAGCCGCCTCGTGGAAAAACCAACAATGTGGTTTCCGACCAGGTCCGACATAAACCGACCTGTACAGTCACAGAAAAAAGCTAGAATCTTGAAATCTCGGATTTACTGTACTATCCGAGTAGCGAAAACAAAGGCGCTGATCAGCTTCGCAGTTACTGCGAAGCTGATCTGCGCCTTTGTTTTCGCCCAGGCAGATTGTTGGTTTTCCCATGTGGCGGTTCATTTGTCGTTAATATCTAGATATTCTGTTAGTACTCGTATTCTGTATCTTTGATATATATACAGACGATTTGTGTTTTCCTTATTAGCTCACCTGAGCCGAAGGCTCACAAGGTGAGCTTATAGTATAGTAGTCGAGCCGGCGTCCGTGCGTCGTCCGTCGTCGTCCGTCGTCGTCAACATTTTCAAACGACTTCTCCTCTGAAGCTGTCAGGCCGAATCTTTTCATATTTCACATATAGCATCTACAGGATGGGGGAACGAAAATTTTGTGTTTTTTATTTCGATCGGATAAGAACTCTGGTTGCTGTGGCAACTTATGCTTCCCATAGACTTATAATGGAAAAAGTGAAAATTGCCTATTTTTGCTGTCTTGTTTGAGATATTTGAATTTTGTTTTCGCAGAAATGTTTATTGAGTAGTCCTCTACGTTTCATGTGACTTTTGTCCTAATCCTTTATTTTGATTGGTTGCAGGGGCCCCATATAGGGCAAAATTTCGAAAAACATTCAAAAATCTTCTTCTCAGAAACTGTCAAGGGGATTAAGCCTGTACTTTGTATACATGTTCCTGACAGTGGCCTCTACATAATTTGTGTTTTTTTATTCCATGCGGATAAGAACTCTGGTTGCTATGGCAACTGAAAGTTTCCATAGAGTTATAAAGGGAAAACTGTAAATCGGCTATTTTTCCACTAAAATTGCAGACATTTGAATTTTGTTTTTGCAGATATGTTTATTGAGTAGTGTTTGATGTTTCTTGTGAGTTTTGTCCTAATCCTTTATTTTGATTTGTTGCTGGGGCCCCATAAAGGGCAAAATTTTGAAAAAAAAAAATCAAAAATCTTCTCCTCAGAAACTGTCAAGTGGATGAATCCTGTACTTTGTATATATGTTCCTGACAGTAGCCTCTACATAATTTGTGTTTTTTATTCCGGTCGGATAAGAACTCTGGTTGCTATGATTTCCATAGACTTATAATGGGAAAAGTGGAAATTAGCTATTTTTTCTGGATCAATTGTAGGTATTTGAATTTTGTCTTTGCAGAAATATTTATTGAGTATATCTCTATGTTTCATGTGACTTTTTTCCTAAAAGTTTCCATTGACTTGTAAGACGAAAAGCGGAAAATTGCAATTTCGCTTGAAATATTTGAGTTTTGTTTTTATGTAAATGTTTGTTGACTAGTCCTCCACAATTTTGGCAATTTTTGTCATAATTGTGTAATTATTTTGGTTGCTATAGCAACGTAAGGGTGAATTTATGAAAAAAATATTTAAAAATCTTCTCAAAGGCTGTAAAGAGGATGAAGCTGAAACTTTACCTGCATGCTTATGACATTAATCTCTATAAAGTTTGTGTTTTTTATCTTGATAGCTTCAAACGAGCTGTCTGTCAGGTGTGCCAATGGAAGCCATCAATTCACCACACTCCTGCCAATTTTGATCAGATTTTCAAAAAACAAAACAAAAAAAAAAAAAAACATGTACTTGTTGACTCTCATGTGAGCGATCGTTGCCCTTGGGCTACTTGTTTTTTCATTAGTTTGAAATTCCCGTAGATGTGTTGAATAAACACGTCATTTTTCATTTAAATTAATCTGTCTTCATTTGCATAGTTTGCGTCATTTATTGTTTATTGGGATTGTTTTTAAATCAGTCATGAGGCTAAATAGTGAAACTTGCTATAAGAATAACTGTTTATAAGAATATCGTTTGCAAAACAACTTGCCCGATTTTCAAAACAAAAATATGAGCCACCGCACCAGAAAACCAACAATCTGCATATGCGAAAACGAAGCCGCAGATCAGCTTCACAGCTTCGTAACTGCGAAGCTGATCAGCGCCTTTGTTTTCGCGATACGGATAGTACAATTCCTCTATTTTCTAAATCCAAAATTTCCAACCTCTAGCCATCTTCTATGCTTGTACAGCACAGTTTGTGTTCGGACCTGTTTGGAAACCACATTGTTGGTTTTCTCATGACGGGGCTCATTGTGGTTGTGATTAATCCATGTCTCCAAACCCCGTTTTCTGAAAGGACATTGAATCCTCGTGAGCCATTTCCTTAAAGGAAAATAACCTCGTGGGTCATTTCCTTAAAGAGAAATAACCTCGTGAGCCATTTCCTTAAAGGGAAATACCACCAACCTGATCCTGACACCAGACAGACAGTGCCAGGAATGTCAGCCCCAGTGTAGCCCCTGTCCACGGGATATCGGCTGTGAGAGGGTCCCGGAATATGTGAAACGCGTCGTCCCTGGGCATTCCACATGCGTACAATGACTGATTCTGAAGAGTGTAGTTCGTAGCGGCGTGTTTATACTTCTCCAAGATACCATTGTATCCACCAATCTTGTCGAAAGCTAACATGCCAAGTACAACATGAACATGAGTCGCGACGCGAGAAAATCGGTCTTCGGGGTTTTCGACCAGGTCTGACACAAACCGGTCTCTGCAGCCAGAGAGGATGGCTACAAGCTTGAAATTTCGGATTTAAGAAGAAGACAAATTGTACAATCCGTGTAGCGAAAACAAAGGCGCTGATCAGCTTCGCAGTTACTGCCAAGCTGATCTGCGCTTTTGTTTTCGCCTTGGCAAAAATCCGGTTTTCTCATGCCGAGTACAACATAGTTGTAAGCATCAGTTTATCTATATTTTGAAGGTTTGTTTTGGGGCATTGAAATATTTTTTCGTCTTTTCGTCGACCATTTACAACAAACATCTAAAAGACTTCATTCTTAAACTATATGTACATTTATTTATTTATTTATTTATTTATTTATTTATTTATTTATTTATTTATTTATTTATTATTTCACTTATTCTTTACCAAGAGTGAAGCTTTCGAAACTGAATATTCATATAATCATAGGAACCGCAATTTGTATTTACTTAATATATTCTACTACTTTGTAATATTGTTTCTAGTGCAAAATGAACAAAACACACATATTCTAGGAAACTCATATGCTGTTAAAGTCGCATATACATCAGGAGAACATGTCCATGAAAAGTTTACTCCCCTAAACCCCACTTTTATATAGAAAAAAAAACTGGGGTTAGCAGGGGTATACCTAATTTTCTTACTTTTGATCCAAAACATGCACTGTGGGTACTCGTTAGAACCGCCTCGACGAGGCGGTTCTAACATGTACCCACTATGTATTTTTTGAGCAAAAATATTTGAAAAATCAAATTTTCCCTTTTTTCTTCTGAAAAACAAAACTCTGTATGTTCATGGACAAGTTTTCGTAATGTTTTTTTTTTTTTTTTTTTTTTTTTTTTTTGTTTTTTTTGTTTTTTTTATAAGTAATTATTTTTTAAGCAATCTTACAGATAACTGTAACAACTGTTGCCCCCGCCATCAGAATAAAGGCTTGCAACGTGTCTGTGAATATAACAGCTCGCAGTCCACCTGAAATGCGATTGGTCAATAAAACGGGGTTGTTATATTAAATCATACGACACGGTACCTATGTACCAGAAATGCACATGGGCAATTTGTATTCAATAAAATGCTCGCGAAAACATCGTAAAGTCATTGCCTGTATCGCAATCATGCCCTATACCCGCGTTCGAGAATCACGAACTATATATATATCTACTGTCTGTACACCACATTCCAGAAACCACATTTTTCAAAATAACTCTTTCCTGAAACACCACAAGAAAAATATGACCATGTCATCTTTTTGCAACCCAAAAGTAGTAAAAAGTGCCGCAAAAATTTTGAAAATCGGTTCATGATAATTCTGCCCAAAAACTATTTTGAATAAGACTTTTTCATGTGCAAGGGATGTAATCCAAAAGCCTTAAGAGTGAACATCAAGCAAATATGTGGAATAACTTTAAGAGTTTGGCAGCTATGCATACAATACTGTATTTGTTTGGTTTGGTGCATTTCAAATGAAAAATAATCAATTCAGAAGTGTTCCGAGAAAGTAGTTTTCATTTGTTAACGGATTTTCAAAATTTTTGTGGCACTTTTTAAGACTTTTGGAATGCCAAATGGTGGCATGGTCATACTTTTCTTGAGGTCTTCCAGAAAAGTGAGATTTTGAAAAATACAGTTTCTGGAAGATGGTGCATAGACAGTAGTCTCCGCCAGTAATTCCAGGAACGGATCCGGATCAAGGTCATGTACATGCCTGTTCTGACGGTGACCTGACCGAAATATGTATGCTTTTTCTCTCTTTGAAAAACAAAACAATTTAGAACTGCTCGCTGATTTGCAGTTGCTATTTAAACATGCAAGATAAGCATTTTACACCAGCGAATAAGATTTGCTTCTCACTAAATTGTTTACGTGCAGCTTCACATATCCTGCATCCTAGTATACTGATCTATTCTTAGATTCAGATCTTAAGAAATTGTAACTTACCGAATTTCTGACCACGATGACCGTATCTAGCGACCACTGTTCGCTACAGATATATGTTTCTATAGGCTATATATAATTCTTTCATTGTAATATGTTTGCTTCTGTGGTCGGACTGGCACATACCGGATTTTCTCGGAAAAATCAAGGTATCTGCCAGTATGATCTAGTTATATTTTCTCGATCATCGATCACTGGTTTTGACTGTATAAAAGCCATGAGAGGTTACCTATGTTCAACAAATTCAGATTCAGACATACAGAATTGAGACGTCTCATAAAGGTTCAGAATAAGGGCTAGAGTGACTCCTTAGAGCTTTATACAGGTACCTTGATTATAATATTAACTTTTTAATTTTTATTATATTAATTCCTGATCGTTCTATTCTACATACTCGTATGCATACTTTTAACATTTTTAAAGCTTTTGGTCAGCGATTTACTAGTTATACATGAAGCATTGCTTTAAGCTCCTTGCCAACATACAAGTGTTCATTGTTTTAAATTCAACATACATGTAATATTAAATAAATGAGCCGCCTCATGGGAAAACCAACAATCTGCATATGCGAAAACAAAGACGCAGATCAGCTTCGCGGTAACCGCGAAGCTGATCAGCGCCTTTGTTTTCGCTACACGGATAGTACACTTCCTCTTCTTCTTAAATCCGAAATTTCAAGCTTCTAGCCTGCTTCTGTGACTTTACAGCCTGATTTGTACCAGACCTGTTCAGAAACCACATTGTGGGTTTGTCTAAGAGCGGCTCACATGAAGTATTGTTTTAAGCTTATTGCCAACATACAAGTGTTCATCAGTGTTTTAAATTTCAACATACATGTAATATTAAATGAGCCGTCTCGTGGGAAAACCAACGGTTTCCGACCAGGTCCGACACAAACCGACCTGTAACAGCACAGAAAAGAGCTAGAAGCTTGAAATTTCGGATTTAAGAAGAAGAGGAAGTAGCGAAAACAAAGGCGCTGATCAGCTTCGCGGTTACCGCGAAGCTGATCTGCGTCTTTGTTTTCGCCTATGCAGATTGTTGGTTTTCCCATGAGGCGGCTCAAATAAATGGTTCTGCTACTCTGGTTTAGCAGGAAAACCGTGTCACTGAGTAAGCAGCAACAGAAAACAGTAAATAAATAGTTTCCACGCTGTCCAGATGTATTCATTGAATATGCCGCTTTCATTCTGAATTAAATGACATACACTGTTTCTTGTATTTCTTTGAGTGAGTGAAATACAATACATCGATATAATATCTTGTCTGAAACTGTTTTGATGTAAACTTTAACCATTGCAATAATTATTATAGCAATGGTTAAAGTTTACATCAAAACAATTTCAGACAAGCATACTCAACCAGAAAATTCATTTTCAATCCCAGTTTCTTGGAACTGATATTTGGAACAAACCAAAGAAAAAACAAGTTATAATTTCTTATTTATACTGTCAAAATGTGTTAACAAAACAAACTTTTTAAGGCTGTAACATCATAATGAAATAACACAGATTAATAGCAACACGAAACTCACTGAAGGTGTGGTGCATAATTTTGGCCTCAAAGAAAATATTGGTTCATGCGGCTATTGATTGTGAATTAATTTATTCTTTTTCAGCAATCATTATCACAGTTGGACTTCAGTTTGAACTGTATCTATCGATTGAGACGGGTCACCTGCAGCGTGGCATACTAAACAATCTCCAGTAACTCTTCTTGTGGCTCCAGCCAACAAACACCAAGGATGGGGAAGATATTGTACAGAAGTATTTCTGGAAAAGGTACTGATGAACGACATGAAACCCACAATGACTTCCATTACGATGGCAAAAACTTTGGAAAAGGCGTACATTACACGTGTTTGGATTACGTTCCAGTTTCTGATTTCACCCCACTTAGTGGCGTTGACTGGTGGCGCGTTGATAAGATCATGGGACAACCTTGCGTTCACCAAAACTGCGTCGATATAACTGTAGAATGTGTCAGATGTGGAGATGCGGGAAAGAGGAAGGAAAAATTCCTCAGGATTGAAGTAATTTCCTATGACAGAAACATTTTCCGGGTCCGGTTTAATCCATATGCTAAATCATTTAATGATTATGACACTTCCGAGAATAGATATGGGCCTATATCACGTGGACAACTTGACTGGATACAAGCGCAAGACGATGAAAAACCGGACATCACATACGACAATGCGGGTGTAACTGTCACTTTGAAAGGCGTTGTGATGTCATTCGATGCTAAGTGTGGAATGATAGTCAGAAATAGGGAGAGCGGCCAAGTTCTGCACCAAGACGGGTGGGTAACGCCACCAGGGATGAAGGAAGATGATCATCCGAGAGGGATCGTATTCGTTGATGAAGGGTGCGGTTCAGCTATAGCTGCCATTAAAACATTACCACGTGACGACAACGATGAGACACCGGCCTACTTTGGATGTGGCGCATGTCAGAACTACTACAGTAAAGGCGACGAAATGAACAATCACTCTTCAAGCCTCTCACATACTGGACAGGCCGTGACCTTCTTTAATTATGACAATTACAACGGTAATCAACCTGAACTCCAGCCCAAAGGCGTGCCGGAGGAACTTAAAAACACAGAGCAAGCATTTATTCCTCAATATGCCACTGCTCCATTCTTTGTGGAATATGCTTCGGACTGTTCATATGCCTATGGTTTGTTGTTGGACAATACCTCGCAGTCGTATATCAACTTGGGAAGTGAGCTATTTACTGGGGCATCTGATCCAAAACATACAAAGAACATTTCAAATGTCTATTTTTTCGGTGCCCAATACCCTGAACTGGATTACTATCTGGTATTTCCGTCCAGCTTTGGTCCCGACACAGGACTGGTCGCTAGCGTAATTGACAACTATTCCATTCTCACTGGAAAAGAACATTTGGTAAACGATGGAATAAACCAGCGAGGTGCGATGCCTCCGAAGTACATTTTCGGTCTGTTCCAAGGTGTGTATGGCTTTTCGGGTCTTAATGGGGACGACAAATCTTCTGTCAAATCAGTAGTGGATGGATACAAAAAGAGCGGGTTTCCTTTAGAAGGCCTTGCGATTGATGTTGATGTTCAGGATGATTTTGAAGTCTTCACCACCAATTCAGACTTTTGGGAAGACGGAGAGGTAGGCAAAGGGGATTCTGTGTTCGAATGGGCGCATAAACAGGACCTGGTCTGTCAAACAAATATCACTAACTTTATCAGAAATGATAAACCAGAATACAGTGTCTACAAGACATTGAAAGAGAAGGAATTATACGTGGAAAGCTCAAAGTTTGTGCAGTGTGGTGGGGAATATGAAAAAGATCCGACTAAGAGTACGCCATACCAGGCTATTCTGCCTTATACGAAAACAACAGCCATATTTCCCGATTTCAGTCGCGATGAAGCAGCAGACTGGTGGGGTAGAAACTATTGGGATGAGGAACAGATCCCTAGACCACTTCTGAAGATAGGCTTAGACTTCGTTTGTCAGGATATGACAGAACCGGCCCAAGATCCACATTGCCTTGGAGAGTCACTTTGGAATTCTCACTACACAGTGGACGACCTCTGTTTGAAATCTGGAAAATTTAATTGGAAATCATTCCATGGTCAGCAACTTTATGGAGATCCTCGACACCCAGGGAAAAAGCTACCATTCGTGGCGCTTCGAAACTTTCACGGATACATGGAATGCAAGGCTACCTATGAATATGGACTTACGGTCAAAGATCATTATCCTACACATTATAACAGGAGTTATATCATATCTAGAGGTGGCTATCTCGGACAAGCCCACTATGGAGGTTTATGGACTGGGGACAATTGCTCTAGCTGGCACTGCATGCAGACTCAACTGCCGAGAGTACTAAACCTTGGGCTATGTGGGTTTCCTATCACTGGCGCTGACGTTGGCGGGTTCTCTGCTTCTGACAACATCATACATACCTACAACCATTGCCAGGAGAAACTAATGGTGCGATGGGTCCAGGCCGCCTCCCTTCTCCCATGGTTCAGGGACCACTACAAAAACTTCATTTACTGTGATAAAGGAAAGAATTTCCAAGAACTATTCAGGTTTGACTGGCCTTACAAAGGTAGCGGGCGAAAATTCTCCGACATAATGAACGACTTCATGAAGCTGAGAATGAGGTTCCACCATATTCTGTACAGCGCAATGTACACCTTCTGCAAGACGGGACTTCCTCCTGTGAAACCTACATGCCTGTATGACGGCGGATCAAGCGATCCCAGTATCATGAAGGGTTTCAGAACTTGCGAGGATTCTCAGTTCTTCATCGGGGAAAGCACTGTATTGGTGGCACCAGCAGTAGAGGACGAGAACTGTGGCGAACTGACGGATCACAGATCAAGCAACTATCCATCGACCATATTTCGACATCCCGTCTGGCTTCCAGCGAACGTCAAATGGTTTCCGTATAACGCTCGCTTTGACGGACCATGCGACCCAGAAGACGCATTCCACTACACACAGGGAGATTTTGGATACTACAAAGGGGAAGGAGTTGCTAGAGCGTTCACGGTGCCACTCGAAATTATGCCTATCTTCATTCGAGAGGGAGCCATTTTACCCACGCGAATTTCTGCTAACGGACAAGTGAAGAATATTCAACAGTTTGACAAAGACGAAGATCCATTTGTGTTTGACATCTGGCCTGGGTCAGAGGGTTCCTCGTACCAGTGTTACTTTGACGACGGAGGTAAGACTAGAAATGCAGAATTGAACGGAGAGTTCTCGCTCGTGACTGTGGAGCAAGTGTCGGGTGATAATTCCTGGGAAGTCACTTTCACGTGCGATGTGCTCAAAAATCAGCTTTCTCCATTTCTGTACATAAGGCTCAGAGCTGCGGTCAACGGTCGGGTGTCGGATAGTCTTGGAAGACAGTACGCCCGAGTTCAGGGTCTACTGGATTTGTTCAACTTCAAAGACGCTGCTTTTTACTATGACGAAAAGAAGCAGGAAGAATGGATTAAGGTCAGAAGTGACAGTTTGAGTGGTTTAAGAGTGTCCAAAGATAACGGTTATGCTGTACATCAGCTAGCGTTTCCTGATCTTTAGACATTTTCTATTGAAAAAAGAAAGTTGTTAGTATATCCGTCACAATGGACCTAATATATCATTTGTTTGTGAAAAGAAAACAATTACGTTGTGTCTATTAAGTGAATATTAAATGTTGTGACCAGATGAACCATTGTCGTATAAAAGAATCAGGTTTTATCTTATGTTGTTGAACAGAAAAAGGTTTCAATATTATACTAAAAGTTGAAAATGGTTGTTTCTTGTATGTCAATTTGCTTGCATTACATATTATTTGTATCATTTATCACAAAGCATTGTTCCTGTAAATTATAAAACATTACTATGTCAATTTATATGTGTTGTTTGTTAATTTCAAGCGGGCAATAGCTTTTATCAGTATAGACTTTGGTCGGACACACGAACATGCAATTAAATAAAGTGAGAATAGAAGGTACATAGAGCGATACGACCATTACGAAAACATGCCCATGCACTAAACAAAGATTTTTTTTTCAGCTGTAAAAATTGAAAATTTCATTGCATTATATATATATATATATATATATATATATATATATATATATATATATATATATATATATATATATATATATATATATATATTTCTTATTTTTGCTCAAAACATAGAATGTAAGTACACGTTAGACCCGCCTCGGCGAGGCGTTTCTAACGAGTACCCACAATCTATGTTTTGGAGCAAAAATAAGAGAAATAGTTATACCCCTTCATACCCCAGTTTTACTATATAAACGTGGGGTATAAGTGGGTATATATTCCATGGGCATGTTTTCCTGATGTAAAATTCAAAAGCCCAATCCAAAGTCCAGACTGGTGAGAAATGGATGATACTAGATATCACAGTAGGCAAAGATCAGGAAAAGGCGCAATCAGAAAAAGATTCCCATTCCAAAAAAAATAAATTAACAATCAGCTACTTATACCATGAAAACATATCGTAAGCCGAATGAGCAGCTATTTTCCCAATAGGTGGTCACTCAGTTACCTAAACTTAATTTAAAATATGAAAACATACATAAGGCGCCATCAGCACAAACTTTTTAAACACCAAGACATAAAACAAAAAGAACCACCACAGAAGTAGCGCCTTGGAACGATCAGTTATAGTTACTGGCGGGCTTAAATCGATTTTACATGGTCATAACCTCACCCTCAGCATCTGCAGTGGTTCATAACATTTAGTTAGTTCTTCGATGGATCTCAAACTAGTCAATGAATCATCAAGAACAAACAAATAAATTATGATAGACATCCTGATAAATCAAAAACGAGGACTCAACAAATTCAGTAAGCTGTCCGACGATGGAGATCCCTGGGCGCCGAATAACTTACTGAAATCGGAGCAAAAGAAAAACATTAGTTGGACCCCGGTGGGCCAAGCAACAGACAAGACGCTCCGGCCCCAACCAACTAAAATTAAGTCGGGGCCATCATAGAGTCTGACTAGCCTGGGTTCCAGCCTGATCATTTTCTCTCTTTTCATTTTTTCGTATCTTGGTCAAAAATGTCAATATTTACGGAAATCAATAACAGCTACCTTGTGTAATTTTTATAATGTAGATCTACTCATTGGCGAAAAAAAAATAATAATAAAAAAAATAATTATATTGACGACTGGACCCAGGCTAAGTCTGACGCCCGACCCAGTATAACCGAAATGCGCATGAATGGCAAGACGGTCAGCTCTTTCTCAGTTAGGTGGCTGGCTACCTAGTATCAACTAAAACAAAGTTGGCGTGAACAACATGGAAGTAGACATCCTTAACAGAAAACGTACAGAAGCGCATTGAAGCAGTCAATTCTATATCATCGATTAAACAAAGGGCGATAAATGCAATGCTGCAAGATGCCTCAGATTTATTATTTTCCGATTAAGGAAGCAGGAGATTCACGAAGTAGAGGGACTTCAACAAAACGCCGCTACATAGATTACACAATTAATCTTCTGCAATGCAATACTAGATTTAAGCATGTAGCCATCTTCTGTGTCTGCACAACCTGGTTTGTGTCGTACCTAGCAGTGAACAGCGAAGTTCATTTCTTGTCAGTGAAATACATGTACCGATGTCTCGGGTATATTTCACTAATATTTGGTCATAAAAATATACCATGGCTATTTGACAGCTTCCGCTGTACTTGTATCTGTCAGTAAGAGGTGGTACAAATGTGCTCTTAGTAGTTGTATTCTACCCGGCGTTGGGAGACTTGCCAAAGAACAGTGTGGTTAGGATTACTGGCTGTCCCATTATAACCTTCCCTGTTGACCATTGAGCAATGACACAAAGAAACAAAGAACTTAGGTGCGTTATGAGAAAACCAATTTCAAATATGGTTTCCGTATAGGTCCGACACAAATCGAGCTGAAGAAGCACAGAGGATGGTTAGAGGCTAGAACGTTTGAATTTAGAAGCTTGAGGAATTGTACTATCCGTGTAGCGAAAACAAAGGCGCTGATCAGCTTCGCAGTTACTGCGAAGCTGATCTGCGCCTTTTGTTTTCGCATATGTAAAATGTCGGTTTTCTCATGACGCGGCTCAAATTCTTACCGATGACTGTGTAGATAGCTACTACAGCAAGAATGGTAACTACACACAGATACAGGTTCAAACCCAACAACTGCTGCATAAATATTGCTCCGCTGTAGATTTCACCCTGAAAAAAAATCAGAAGACGTGCTCAATCGATCTGTTGTTTTATTTTCTAAAAAAAATGAACATGTTCTTCATTAAAGGGGCCGAAAATACTAGTATACTACTGCTCCCTCGGCTTACGATATGTTCCATTAATATAAGTACCTTATTGCCCACCTCGGTTTGTGGAGTGGGAATTTCTTTCTAATTGTACCATTATTTTGATCATTGTTTACTTTTACCTTTTAATTATAAAAGTGAATATCAGAAGTCGGTAGTTCTAGTGAGATTTAAAATCAAGCAAAAAAAAGCCAACTAGTTAGATGATTAGCTCTTCGATACCAGCATTGCAGTGGCAGATTTTATGGGTTTCGGGGATTCGATCGGAGCGCACTCTTTGAAACTCGAGCCAGCATGGCTTAAAGTATGAAAATGTATCCCCTTAGTTAATGTGAGCCTCCTGAAATCATATATGAGCCGCCTCATGGGAAAACCAACAATCTGCATAGGCGAAAACAAAAACGCAGATCAGCGGTGATCAGCGTCCTTGTTTTCGCTACTCGGATAGTACAATTCCTCTTCTACTTAAATTCGAAATTTCAGGCTTCTAGCTCTTTTCTGTGCTTGTACAGGCCGATTTGTGTCGGACCTGTTCGGAAACCACATTGTTGGTTTTCCCACGAGGCGGCTCAATTATATGCGTCATCGGGCTAGCATCAACTTGGCCGCGAAAAAACATGTTGAGAACACGGAATATTAGAACATCCGTATTTCTAAATATAGCAGAATTTCCCAGAACAACACATCAAGTTCCTGGGAAAAAATGCTGATTACATGTAAACAAACATTCTGATTGAATCAAAGTGAAAAGTGCAACCAGAGTAGGCATGTGTGCATGATCCTGCTTAAGGAGATAAAAAGCGGAAGTACTCACGCTAATATTTCTCAGAACATACATAATTAATGACAGGATAGACATGTATCTTCTTATTCGTACGCCACCAAACCTCTTCTTCAAATATTCTGGCATTGTAAAAGCCTGTGGAACAAATCTATAATCATAAGCGTTGTCACGTTGAAAATGGAGGATTTATGTATAACAAGCTTACTTCAATAAATAATTGTCTAAATTTGATAATTTGATAAAGGTTTTAAATAGGAATGACGCCAATGACGTCATAATAAAGGCGGTATTAAGTTGCATTTTGATCTGTTTCGTGCGACTTTTTTTTTTTTTTTTTTTTTTTTTTTTTTTTTTTTTTTTTTTTTTTTTTTTTTTGGCGCCATGACTTTAAAATTTGCGACACTGGGCTGATTAAAACTGCATGTTTAATTATACAAGCAAGCAGTATGTTCTCAACTCAAAGTTTACTGAATATCAACTAAGAATCAACTAAGAATCATTGCGCTACACATTCAGGTATATCATTATGGTCTAGAATCTACAATGCAATTTATCTCGAAAATCGAAAGTAGAATCAAAGGGGTTTTCTGTTGTATTTTTTCTTTCCATTGACCACATGATTTTTTCTCACCAAATTACTTGTTATTGCTGGCGTCAGACCAAGCCGATTTTGACACACGATGGCTATACGAATATGAAATTTTGAATTTCGCGGCGATTTTAGTCACGAATTTGGTAAAAAGCCAATGTTGAGCCGAAGCATGTACGGAGCCTACCGGTGGACATGCGATGGACACACGATGGACACACGATTATACCCGAAGCAGTCACGAACGATTCACGAAGTGGTAGTTTTGCATTCGATGTTGATGCAAATGGTATGCAAATGCTTGACGATGTCGTGAAGCCATCGTGAAGCCATCGTTAGGTGTAAAATGTATTCCCGAAAGTGTCCCGAAGGCATAACGTGACTTCCCGATGTTATGTAAAAATCAATTAATGAGAATGAAAAGTGATGTTGAGAAAACATCAGCTTTGTCAGTTTCTTTCTTTAAAACATAAAATTGGAAATGCCACCGAAACCAGGAAGAGGGCGTGAGAAGATTGCGCCTGTCAGCTCTACTCCGAAACTTCCCTCCAAGGTTCCACTCATAAAATACACGGTGTCTATATTGTAGGCAGGAGATTGAACGAGACCCAATTTCATTCGCGCACAAACATGGTCTCTTTAGAGAAGGTATTTCATTTGTATGATTTCGTTGTTGACGTCCACGGTAAAAAATACTACCATGCCTGTATTGTCAGTTACTTTACAACACTGTTCAAACTTCTCGGTGACAGTTTGGTTGTATTTCAATCTATCTTTCGCATGAAAATGACATACAACAGGTCTTGATTTTATAGTAGATAAAGGAATTTTTTGTCGAAAAACTGCAGTGGGTACTGCTCTACTAGATAGAAAACAGAGTGCTGCTTGAACGACAACAGAATAATTTATATAAACAAACCAAATTCCAGTAAGAGATGGTGTTGCTCCTTCAAGATGAATTTATCATGTTCCAATTGCGTGTAAAGAAGCAGTACTGCAGTCTTCTTCTTCCTGTTTGTCTTGTCTTCGAAATATGCCGTGATTTTTGTCAGAATAGAATCAACAGTACTCAACTTAAGATTTTCTGAGAAAAAGGCCCCGTGTGTGTGGATGCTGATTTTTGTATGTCCACGTTACCTTGGGATATATTGGAAACGCAGAAAAAGCAGTTTTGGTTAATATCGTGTTTCCATCGAGATGCCATCGTGTTCTAATTTTTGTTAGACACGATGCTTATACGATGGCGTTGCGAGGGCTATACGATGTCGTGTTCCCTTCGTAACATAATCGGGCAGCATCGCGTCTCCATCGTATTGCCTTCGTGTAGCAAAACTTAGCCGATGGTGTCGATGACCACACAACAGAAGTACGATGTAGTCCCGATGTCTTAAGATGGCCTCACGATGGCTTTGCGAAGGGCAAGATGCACTCGCGAACTCAACACGAAATTGAACCATCGTGTGTCCTTCCTGTATTTTTTTGGCATGTCAAAGTCGCGATGGTGATGCCGATGGCTTAAAAAATCTCCCGATGGACATACATGTACGATTGGTAACGATGCACTCACGATTGGCCCGATGTATTCACGATCCCCGCCGAAATTGAAACTTTTCATAATCGTGTGTCCATACCGTGTTAAAATCGGCTAGGTATGACGCCAGCATATAAGATGGTCTTGCACCGAAAAGTTTTGTCGGTATCATCCTTAATTAGAGATTTTCAAATCAGATAAACACTATGGTGAGCATACTCGAGCTTATTAATAAGGCAACAGATAAATAGTTCAAAACAATAGGTATATTAGTTTCAAATTAAAATAAAAATGAAATTTTCATACTTCTTACTTTTTATCGACTTGATATGTTGGGCGAATTAACAATGTCCTTATTTATACTCATATGCACGAAGAATTAAAGACAATATCGAATGTTCTTACCCCCGATGCAATGTAGACAGGGACAAATAGCCATCCAAGAGATATAATGATGTACACAGCCTGTTGAAATGTACAGTTATTTATTTCTTTGTTGTTTGTATTATGGCTTAGCTTTCTAGTCCACAAATGTTCGTTAATGTCGGAACGGAGTCATCGCTTCTTGGAAATTGCTTTACCAGCAAAATTGAGAATTGATGTGTCCTGCTCAAGAGCACAACTCGGTTCCAGTAGTATCTGGACCCAATGACCTCCCGATCCGCAGTCCGACGCCACTAGGACACCGCGCTCTCCCTTAATTAAAGCTTACTACGTAGCTGCTCTGAAAGCACTGATAACATGTAAACAAAAGTATCAAAGGTTTCCTTTTCGAATAGAAGCCCGTTGTCATAAATTCTCATCAAAATGATGGTGTTTCATCATAACAATTAACTTAACGTAAATCTGTTGATAACAAAGAGACAGACAGACATACACGTATATTTATAGATCACTCTGGTCGCAACAATGACAACTTTAAAGATAATAATTGCACTAACATGCCATTCATATATGGTAACAGCAAACCCAGAAGCTGCCGCGGTCCCGGCCATACCCACAAACATCGGGGCTCCAACATTGCTGGCGTAGATAGACGCTCCTACCTGGAACAGTGATTATATTTATGTTAACAGATTTTCCCTTTTTTATACAATTCGCAGATAGTCCATTTTTCAGTTAGAAAGTTTTAGTGCATATTTTAAACCTCCCAAAAGACAAGTTATTCATGTTTAATATCAAAATTGTTATATACAACTGGATTAAATTCTATACTTACGGGAAGCCATAACATATTCTTTCCCGCCAGAAAGTATCCTGTTGTACTCCCTCTGTTCTGGCGAAACGTGGACTTGAAATTAAAGACAACACATAATTACATTACAATATATTTTCTTAATCATTTTGAGAATAAATACAACAAATAGGCTAAAATGGAAGCAAAAGTTTCATTCAGGAAAATCACGAACTGTTTCTTCACTGAATGTTGAAAGCATACAATCTCAATATCAAACACCAGTTGCGTTTTTTAAATGGTCGATAAACAACGAAGCATCTCTTGAAAAAAATCTTCAATATCTACAAGAATTTCCTTTGAAAGTCTTCAACATCAAGAAAAAAGCCCCTTACCCATATTCCAACAGCTAGCACAACACCAAAATATAGTCCAACGGTGAGATAGTCTTCCCAAACTAACGATTCCGTCATTTTTACGCAATTTTTAAAATCTGATTAGTTGTCCCTTTGAAACCATTGACACCTTAGAGTTAAAATTGTTGTTGTTTTATATTACTTGAACTCATATTTTATCTTCGCTGTTCAGTTACCACTAATTTCAAATCTGTATGCTGATGGGCTCGTGCAGTGACATAATAATGTTGTTATTATTTTTATTTTTAATAGTAGTTTTACGATGGTACATGTAAGGTATAGAATCCACAATGCTCTCTTCCAAATAGTTGCTTGGGATGTAACAAATATTGGCAACAAATAATATTATACAGGACAGAGTATATTTAAAAATGCAATGGTAGTGATAACGATAAGTATGAACTAAAGAGCGTGCAAATGTTTTTGTTCTTGGTATTGGTGGTATTTCATTTTTACTTTGTTGTATTAATTGATATCAGTTACACGAATTAGTACAGTTAGGTTCATGAAAATTAATTCATTACTGTGGAACCAAAATAATAAAGGAAGTAAATATGTCTGTATCTAGATTATCAACAATGCTCGATAAAATATACAATTTTATTTTATTTCTTTCATGCATAGAATCCAAACAAAAATGTTATGGCAATTATCATAACTGATGCTGACACATTAAGCAATATTGTCACATTTCTGTTTTGATGTAGTGACGTCATCTTCTGACGTAATATTTCTCTCTCCTCTGCACTGATGTGGTCCTCAGCTTTCTTGACATCGCCACATACCCAGGTATACAAGGCATGCTTACACCGCACTGAAACTGAAAAAAAATGTTATTTGATTTATTTTGGTCACACCATATAAGTGTCATATACGCATGTATGTATGTGTAAATATTTTAACCAAAACATGATGAATTTTTTCTACGTAAATTGGAATTCTCAAGTGCACTTGGTAAAGTAGTAATTCGCTGCTAATTGTTTACAAAAGAATACCATTTTTACATTAAGTTAAGCTTTGTTTGAAGATTATACCCTCCATTGGACATTGTTTTCAAAGATTAAAACTATCAATAAAATTTAGTCGTCGTGGAACATGGACTGCAACTTAATTATTGCTGGTCAGATAGTAATAATGTCTTCAATTCTAACAATTATTTTTATTCATCATTTTATAGTCATCATTTTATTCATCATTTTGTTTATCATTTATTCTAGCTATTATTATTATTATTCGTTTTATAGTCACCAACAGTTAGAAATTATAATATATAAGTCCATTTTTGCATATTTTCATTTCACCAGTTCCTTGATTTTCGACATTCAAAGAGCGTCATTCACCTGACTTACAAGTATTTTCTTTCCTAGCAATTTCACTTTCATCTATCTCCATTTCTCCAATACCGTCCCGGTCTTTTTCAAAAGCTTTTATTTGTTTGTCGACCTCTTCTTCGTCATCCGTCAGTTGCGGTTCGTCTTTATCGTGTCTTGTCCACCATGTCACTCGGTGAAGCTGTAGATAAACCCATATTTGACGAATGGATTCTCCCATCATTATCATTAGGGGTCTTAGGAGTGATTTTTAATTTTTATCTCATTTTCGATGAAATTCCTCCAAGCTAACAGAAAAACGCGTTCTGCGGCGTCACATCTTGGGCTATGCTGTTTGCCTATGTCCCATAAAAAGACACCAGGCTTAAATGAGTTAAGAATCTGATTCATATTTGCAGAGGGTATTTTCTATCAAACTGGTCTTTGCTATAAGTGAAAACGCAAGCCTGCTTCTGTGTGTTTAATAACACAACATTCCTATATTAATAATAAACGACCATATCGGTTTTGATATTAAAGTTTGTTCTGCATCTGCCGAAACCAATCTTTTGGTTTGCCAAACAGGAGCCAGTATCATAGAAACTTGTGCCTCTGCTGCTTTTTATTATTCGTTACTGTTTTAACTAGTAAAATGTCAAGCTTTACCTGCTCCGCTGTTCGTGGCTGGGTGAACAGACTAATCGTCACCATAGCAACCGCACATATAATCGCGTTGATAATAGAGAAATGAAGGAAATCTACACGCGAGATGATGCTCAGTCGTTCGTCCGTCTGTCCACTACCACATTCTGGTGGAGGCATTATCATGTCAAGGATCATTCTAACCACTCCCACAACGAGGCCTATCATCATGCCCCAGAATATACCCTGAAAAACAATGTTCTTTGTAAAAAAAACCATCCATTGTTTTGACTTATAATTATCATAGATTATGATTTGTTTCCCTCATTTTTGAAAGATAACCATGAAATTAATATGCCATGTTGCACAGTTAGTGTGTTATTATACACCTGTGTGGCCATCTTCTACCATGTATCTGATGTTGACACGTTTTAAAACTTCAAAACATCTGTCATGCTGTTCCATTGTCATACCCTATAGAGACTAGAATCGCCTGACTATAATGCTTATATTGATAAACCAAAATATACGTGTGTTTGGTAATTACCTAAACGTACAATACGGAACGTTTTACTGATCATGAAATAAATCTGTGGTGGTTCTTTTTGTTTCATGTCTTGGTGTTTAAAATATTTTGTGCTGTTGGCGCCTTATGTATGTTTTCATATTTTTAGTTAAGTTAAGGTAACTGAGTGGCCACCTATTGGGAAAATAGCTGCTCATTCGGCTTACGAAATGTTTTTATGGTATAAGTACCTGATTGTTAGTTTGGTTTTTTCCCACCTCGGTTTTTGGAGTGGGAATCTTTCTCTGATTGCGCCTTTTCCTGATCTTTGCCTACTTGTACCTTTGTGTATTTAACCACTTTCACTTACCGGTTCTGATGTACGTTTCCAAAACAGACCCAACAGGAAAGCCATACACCATGGCACGCTCAGATAGGCACATATTGCAGCTATATAAAACCACAGTAATCCCCCTTGCTGAGCCTGTAGTATCGGCAGCCAGAGAATACTTATTCCAACCATTACAAGAACAGTAACTCTTCCTACAATCATCAACTCAGCTTGCTTAGCGTTCTTTCTGAACTGACCCCAAAGGTCAAGGGTCACTATAGAACTAGCGCTGTTGAAGACGGATGTTAATGTACTCATCAGTGACGCCAACAAAGCGGCAAGCATTAGACCTCGTACTCCTGAAAACGGGAAGAAAATTAATGAGAACTTAAAATTGGTCAATGGCCTGAAATTGAAGAAAGGAGATTTTACTTGGATGTGAAATTTAAAATGCGTCTTCTATCCTTCGCTGATGTCATTAGATGGGACCCTGCTCTCACTTTCGCCCGAAAGCAAATAAAGCGAACGAACAAGACGAGTTGCACTACAACAAAACCACGAATGATTTTCGTCATGGCAATCCATTTTCCACGTTCACATTTAGTAGGTGTACATCTTATTTTTTTTTTTTTTTTTTTTTTTTAAAAAGCCATCCATTAATAGTATCATATTGAGCATGTTGAGCATAATATTATGTAGAGTATACCTGCCGGGAGCACCCTGAGGACCAGTAATGGATATGCGAGGTTGGCACAGCCTGCTCTATTCTCACAGATCTCATAACACTTGTCAGGATCAGCACACGCAATTTCATCTGAAACACAATGATGGGTGATAATGATCTTCAGTGTATCGACGGATTTTGACAATGACATGACTGGCTTTCTTGTGGAAATGCTTTTGCTTCTGAATATGATGATGGCAGAAGCCCATTTATGTTTGATGATCTGGGCCCAGTTGTTCAAAACTAACGACGCTGTTAGTTAACGTTTCGTTAAAATTTCAAACATATATATTACAAATACACTGTTATTTGCTACTTTTGCTGATATTTGCTTAACAAATTTATGTCTTAACGATATCGTTAAGCTAACGATGCTTTGAACAACTGGGTCCAGATATGCAAATGAATTAAGTTACAAAATTGTATCTGTTGTTTTCACTTCCGAAAACATGATGGTCTCCATTTTCCTGGAGTAAGTCAATGACATAAAGTATGCATAAGGAAAACGTGTCCGTGAAATATATACCGCCTCAAACCCCACTTTTATATAGCAAAACTGGGGTATGCGGGGGTATACCTGTTTTCTTATTTATGCTTCAAAACATAGATTGTGTGTACTCTTTAGAACCGCCTCGGCGAGGCGGTTCTAACGTGTACCCACAATCTATGTTTTGAGCTAAAGAAAGAAAAATACCATAAATTTTCAAAGGAAAATTAACATTTTTCACAGATGATAAAATGACTGTGTATTGCATGGGCAAGTTTTCGTAATGGGGTACCGGTAAACAGGATCCTGCTGATCATTCCTGGCAATACAAACAATGGAAAACTCAGAAACTTTAGGCCCGATGCCACCAAGGTACCCCCTTTTGCATGCACCATGTTCTTGGCTGACAGGCAGCGCTGTACAATCAGCTGGAAAATTGCAAGACTCAGTGAATACATCGTGGATATAGGTTTGTTGATTGTAAGACTACAATGGCAATTTATCTTACATGTAGATTCGCAAGCATAAGAAGACTTTCTGCTTTAAAGGCGCCGATCAAAGTCCCGCATTTGATGGTTTGACATTATAAAGTCTGTGTGTTGTTGTTTTAAGATACATATATACATAGATACCAATATACATGTAGTGATGTTTGGTAACGCTTTATTCATAATTCCAATTTTGCTTTTGACGTTATAAAGATTCTTTTGTGTCAGACCTGGTCAGGTATTAATGTGAAAACATATGATGCCATTTTATACAAGCTTCATGCCATTAACAACCCTGACTACAGTGCCTACAATTACTAAAAAATATTTTTTTCTCGGCATTTAACCTACTTGATCTTGACACCAGACAAATAGTGCCAGTATGGTCAACCCCAGGGTTGAGCCCGTCCAGGGGATATCAGCTGTGACCGGGTCCCGGAAGATGTGGTAGGCGTCCTCCCGGGGCATACCACAGGCATATAATGTCTGGTTGTGTAGTGTGTAATTTGTAGCTGCATCCTTGTATTTCACCATCATCGCATTGTATCCACCAATTTTGTTGAACGCTGCAGATAAAATCCAGTTATTATTTTATTTCAATAAATGAAGACTCCTGCTACTGAATCATTCAATGTATGCATTCAAGAAGGTGCTGAAGTCGGCGTTCAATGTCCTCGCATAGTGGGAAAAAACGTAGTACCTAGGGAAACCACCGTATCTACCGCGTGGATGGGTATCACTAGCTTTGCACACTTTTTAAAATACCACAGGAACGAAAAACGCAAAGAGACTGAAAGAACAACACAATGAATAAAAAGGGAACTCAGATTTAATTCTCATTTCCCGATATTTTTTATGCTAAATTCTATTTATCTTATTTATACATTCGATCTACCAAACTAAGTATAATTTATCTTACATACATACAATGGTGACCACGACGGCTCCAGCTACCAGAATGAATGTCTGCAATGTGTCGGTAAATATCACTGCTCGCAAACCACCTGAAAAAAAGTGAAATAACAAAAAGACATCATTACTAGCTACTAGAATAGATGTATGTAGTGTGTAGGTAAATATCACTAGACCACTCGGAACATAACAATTGCAAATTTAAAGGTGTGAAATGATTAATTTCAGATGACGCAATGTGATTTTTTTCTTTGCTGTGAGTTCATGGTAAACATAAGGAACCATATCAGTTAGAAACGATGCATAGCAATGCAGTAGCTGGTAATCAGAATCAGAATAGTTTACTGGTGAAACGTCAAACTGGCAATACCACACCAGGGGTAATGGTGTTTTCATACAGTACAAATTAATTTAACCGAAATTGGCAATAAGGTAAACTTGGTAGCAAAATAATAACAAAATTTCTTTCCATTTACTATTTGTAGCATAAGGTTTACAGCTTACTGATAAAAACTACTTATGTACATGAATACATGCAGGATTCGTTATTTTGTAATTGGTTGAGCATTGATTCTCTTAAAAAAGACCAGGAAAAATTGACGTAAATCCTTACCTACTACCGTATAAATGGCAACTATCGCTAGTATGATGACAACACAGAGGTAAAGATTCCACCCTAACAGCTGTTGCATGAATATAGCGCCACAAAATATCTCACCCTACAATAATTGAGCCGTCTCGTGGGAAAACCAACAATGTGGTTTCCGAACAGGTCCGACACAAACCGGGCTGTACAGGCACAGAAGCAGGCTAGAAGCTTGAAATTTCGGATTTAAGAAGAAGAGGAAGTGTACTATCGGTGTAGCGAAAACAAAGGCGCTGATCAGCTTCGCGGTTACCGCGAAGCTGATCTGCGTCTTTGTTTTCGCCTATGCAGATTGTTGGTTTTCCCATGAGACGGCTCAATTCTAGAAAGATGCGTATAATGTTATTCACATAAAACAAATGTATTTGAGGATATTTGATATTTGAGTCGGTTTTTATGAGTTTTGTCTCTCTCTGCATAAAGAATGATAGAATACGTTTGAATATATTTTGACCAAAGCACGTAAATTGATTTTAATTTCAAAAGTTATTGTGTTGATAAAACTTATAAAATTGTGTTGCTTTTTGAATGAGTTCCATGTGAAAAGCTGACGAACGGGCATTAAGAAGTATGCGCCAAATTTGTACAATCATATGTCTTCAACCAAGAATTATGTCACAATATTTTAAGACACTGTTTGATATTGTAATCATTGCAAAAAGAATCTTTTGTATATTTTACAACAATCTAACAAATTGTAATGAGTTACCAAAGTGTAGCGGGGTGAAAATGAGGTAGATCTATATTCACTGTACTTACGCTGATATTTCGAAGGATGTACATGATCAGTGCTAAGACAGATGTATAAGTTCTGATTCTACGCCCACCATAGCGCTTCTTTAAGTACTCTGGCATTGTGTATGCCTGCAATTTGAAAACAATACTTCTATTCCCAAATAGCAGGAAAATCCGAAGTTTAAAACTTTCCCAATTTGCTAAAATCAGACAATTTTTCCCCAAATTGCACAATATTTTCCAAATTTCATCGGTACCATTTTTTTTTTTTTTTTTTTTTTTTTTTTTTTTTTTTTTTTTCAAAAAAGATAAGGGAAAGACCTGCACCTGTTACCTGTTGCATTAAACTCCGTTTATTGTTAATGGCAGGTTCAAGACTCGGTTAACCTTATGGCAGCTTTACCCCTGTTGCATAAATGTGTATGTAAATCGACATTAGCGTCAACTTAAATCTGTAATTAGTTAATGTAGCTCAGGAGGCACCTTAAAATTGTTTTATGCAGCAGAAAATTAATGTCAACTTAACTAATTATGGTCTTTAATTTATAACAGCTTAAGCTTTAAAGACAGCTTATGCAACAAGACCCTGATTTTTGTTTTTACCAAATGTTCTACTGTTATCGAATGGCGACTTTGGTACCAAAGTGGCCCCTATACTACTTATTGTGAGCAATAGTTAAAATTACAATAGAAAGCATTTTATAATAAATATTAATCTTCAAGTCATGATGAATTAGTAATGTAAGGATGGGGCAGCGCTGAGTTACCAGACAGGTAGCGTTTTGAAAAACAATGACTTACCCCACACGCCACATAAACTGGAACAAAGATCCAGCCAAGAGATATTATGATATACACTGCCTGGAATGATAACATAAGACAATCGGATTTTTGACTATGCGAAAACAAAGGCGCAGATCAGCTGTGCAGTAACTGCACAACTGATCAGCGCCTTTGTTTTCGCTACACGGATAGCACAATTCCTCTTCTTCCTAAATGCGTCAATATGTCAAGCTTCTAACTATATATCTTCTGTAGCTACAAAGGCCGGTTTGTGTCCGGTTTGTGTCAGACCTAGTCAGAAACCCCGAGGACCGGCTCAGTTACTGTTTTTTCGGTCAAGTTGGGGACAGAGATATTTAACAAGAATATTTATAGGGAGTCACTGAGAAAACGAGAAATGTCAGTAAAAATGACTAGGTTTAAGGACTGAGCAACAAAGAAAATTCAAGTATGATGTAGCGAAAATGCCGTGATCATCGTTGAACAGTCTGACCGTTTTATTTTCATACACAATAAGGAATGAAATCATGTTTTTCACTGTGTATACATGTAGCTGCCATTTAAGTAGTTCCAAATGCACACAGTGTCTATCCCAACGTTTATAATGTTTATAGTTTTGTCAACTTTGAGTTACTGCACAGACAATTTGAGATTACTAGCAATCTAAATATATATGACGTTTTGTGAGCAAAACAGGTGCCTTACGGAAGATAATTGAGCTGAATCATGAGAAAACCAGCAATGTGGTTTCCGACCAGGTCCGACTCAAACCAGGCTTTACAGCTACTGATGGTGGCTAGAGGCCGTAAATTTCGTATTTAGAAACTTAAGGCATTGTATTATCCCTGTAGCGAAAACAAAGTCGTCGATCAGCTGATCTGCGTCTTTGTTTTCGCATATGCAATGCTTTGATTCTCTCATGACGCAGCTCAATTCACTTACATGCCACTCGTATATTGAAACAGCAAACCCTGACGCTGCCGCGGTCCCAGCTAAACCAACAAACATTGGGGCTCCAACATTACTGGCGTAGATAGATGCGCCAACCTGTTAGGCGTAAAATAAAAATAGCCTTGTTTCCGCTAACAAAGAGTCGGTAGGTCGGAAAATCTTTTTATTTTTCGTGTATTTTTTCTTTCTTTAAGGTGGCGTCATACCTAGCCGATTTTGACACACGATGGCCACACGAATATGAAATTTTCAACTTCGCGCGACTTTCTTCACGAATTTGGTAAAAAGCCAATATTGAGCCGACACATACACGAAGCCTGCCGATTGCAACACGATGGACACACGATGGACACACGAATAGCTCACGATTATACCCGAAGGACTCGCGAAGATAGAGGAACTGGCAGTTTTGCATACGATGTTGTTGCGAATGATACACGAAGGCCTCACGATGGCTTCACGATGGCCTGACGACATCGTGTTAAGTGTTAAATGTATTCCCGATTGTGTCCCGAAGGCATCACGTGAATCAGGAATTTATTATCGGTAAATATTCATTTTCTTATAAATGGTTAATATGATTGGCCCCATTTAGATAATATTAGTCTTTGTATCGACAACCCTGTTGAAAGTTGCAAAATTTCAGTAATTCTCTTTTGGCTCCATGTTGCCATAGCTAAAGCGTCACTGACGAGACCCGCGGCATGGCCTATCCCTTTCTCATTAATGTGCTAGCTGCTCTTAAAGGATCTCAAGTTTTAATCTTTATTTATGGGTTGGAGCCAAGGCTTGGAGTCTTGGAGTGGTCTTAGGCTGCCGTATTGGAGTGGATTCTTGAAGTGGAACCCTGGAGGGAATGTTGCGAGTGGCACAGGAACTACTTTTTTTTTTTTTTTTTTTTTTTTTTTTTTTTTTTAATACAAAGAAACTTTCCGATATGGGTGTTAATTTCAATCATAGCCATTTCAATCAAAGCCATACCATGATCAAACAGATTATCTAAGATAAGGATCTACCAAAATGTACATGAATGATGTGCTAAGACATTAACAGTCATCTCCAAAATAACGGTTTATCTGTTTTGTTTTGATATAGTTTTCTTCTCAACTCCGCAGTTCCACTGCAGTCCATGTCTCCATAAAATACACGGTACCTACATATACTGCAGGCTGGTGGTTGAACGAGCCCCAGCCTCATTTGCGTGCAAACATGGTTTCTTTTGAGAAAGCATTTTTGTATGCTTTCGTTGTTGACGTCCATATAGTAATAAGTTAATTAATATCAGTAACTTTACAACACTGTTCAAGCTTCATGGTGACAGTTTTCTAGTACTTTAAATCCATCTTTCACATGAAACTGGCACAAAACTGTTCTTGTTTAAACGCTCGTTTGTCGAACTCTGCAATGGGTTTGTCTGTTAGCAGAAAAACGGGCGCTGCTTTAAAGACAGAGTAATGAACAAGCCAAATACATGTACCTATGTTGCTCCTGCAGGAGTTTTTTTGTCATGCACCAGCTTGATGTATAGCAGCAGTGCTATCGGGATGTTTATCATGATTTATTTGTTTGTTCTTGATGATTCATTGACTAGTTAGAGATTCACCACGAGGACCGAAGAACTAACTATTAAATGTTATGAACCACTGCAGAAGCTGAGGGTGAGGTTAGGTGCCTGTAAAACCGGGTTAAGCCCGCCAGTAACTTTGTGTTACTGATTGTTCCAAGGCGATACTTCTGTGGTGGTTCTTTTTGTTTTATGTCTTGGTGTTTAAAATTTTTTGTGCTGTTGGAGACTTATGTGTGTCTTCATAGTTTTAGTTAAGTTAAGGTAACTGAATGGCCACCTATTGGGAAAATAGCTGCTCATTCGGCTTACGATATGTTTCATGGTATAAGTACCTGATTGTTAGTTTGGTTTTTTCCCACCTCGGTTTTAGGAGTAGGAATCTTTTTCTGATTGCGCCTTTTCCTGGTCTTTGCCTACTTGTACCTTCTTTTTCCTAATTTTTTTTCATCGAAATACGCCATGATTTAAAAGTATTCCACTTGAGGCTTCTGAGAAAATGTTGTGTGGGTGCTAATTGTTTTTGTTTTGTATGTCCACGTTATCCGGGGAAGTATTATAACAGTTTTGGTTAATATCGTGTTTCCATCTTAGTGCCATCGTGTTCTAGATTTTTCAAATACGATGCTTATACGATGGCGTTGCGAAGGCCACCCGATGTCGTGTTGCCTTCGTAACACTATCGGGCAGCATCGTGTGTCCCTCGTAGTGCCATCGTGTAGCAAAACCTAGCCGATGGTGCCGATGACCACACGACACAAGTACGATGTAGTCCCGATGTGAGAAGATGGCCTCACGATGGCTTTACGATGGCCAAGCAATACTCGCGAACTCAACACGAAATTGAACCATCGTGTGTCCTTCCTGTATTTTTTTGGCATGTCAAAGATTTTGATGCCGCTCGCGATGGTACTGCCGAAGGCTTAAAAATCTCCCGATGGACATACGATGGGTAACGATGGACTCACGAATAGCCCGATGTCTTCACGATTCCCCGCCGAATTTGAAAATTTTCATAATCGTGTGTCCATCGCGTGTTGACATCGGCTAGGTATGACGCCTACATTAAAATGGGTAAAAAGGTAGAAACGTGCTAAAATTAATCATAAGTACTCGGAACAAACATGCAGTAGGAAGATAAAGAACGCGAGTTGACCTAGTATTTTTGAAATTACAGCAGTTTTTTAAATCATTGTCTGTTTTCCACTTCAAATGTCGAGGGTCGGTGGGCATGAAAATATTTTTATTTTATTTTTATTGGTAATAAAAACTTCAGGGTCGGCGCAAAAACTCAGAGTCGGTCGGGTTAGCGGAAACACAACTATTTTTTGTTTACGCCTTATTGGCAAAGACATTCACTCAGTCAGCTATTTAAAATTTTCAAGAATTCAAGTATGATCTACATACAGGCAATTGACACTCCATATCCTTAAGTGTATTTGCAAGAAAAATTGCGTTGTTTTTCGTAGTCAACATATTTTTATGCTTTTTGTGTCATTTGAAAGGTAAATTAATAAAGCAATGAACGAGGTATTTTCATTCAGTTCCATGCATGCGTTCCAAAGTTACAGTTTTTCAATTTTTAAATTTAAGTTATGAAACGTCTCCGTTGATGTCAAGTTTTTTTGTTTTTTTTTTTTTTTTTTTTTGTTTTTTTTTTTTTTTTTTTGTTTTTTTTTTTTTTTTTTTTTTTTTTTTTTTTACACACGGCTGTGCACTGCTGAAACTTCATAAAATTACCTTTGGTTATTGCTTTATTCATTTAACTTTCAGTTGACACCAAAATCATGAATTTACATGTATGTGGACAAGAAGAGCCAGGGTCATTTTGTTCTTATAAACATGAAATATAATTTAGTCTATGGAAAATTAGCAAATAATTATGTCCGTTTTCAGAATGATCTGGTATTGGTGACCGTGCAAAATTATAAAAGCATATATAATAGCAAACACACATGTGTGTTTGCTTAACGATAAACGCACGTAAGAAATTTAGAATAAAAAATCTACATACCTTACCGAACAAAACCGACGGTTAGGCGGCCATTAATGTTAGGGCGCAGACATTTTTGTCCTGAAGAATATGGGCATGCGCAGACAATGTGTCGTTCAGATGTCGGGAAATTTGTACTTTCTTTTTCTTTTTTCGGCTGAACATTTTTCTTTGTCAAACATATTTCAATATATCCTATTTCAGATCATATTTGTTTCCAAAATGTAAAAATAAAAGATAAATACACAATTTACAAATGCAGACGACGATGAAGATTGGTTTTTCGAAATTACACCGTTAAAATCCTCGTATTATAGCAAACCAGTCAACAAGGCAATAAACGCTCGAAAAAACAAGCGCCTGCGAGGTGTACCTAAAACAGCAGTCACACTGTAGCGTATAACCCAAACGCACGCCGGGCGTATGAAAAATCTCAACACGCTGAAGACTTTGGGCGTATAAAAATTAATTTGTTCCTTTAACACGCTTTAGCAGTCACACATTAGCGCGCAACTGGGGCGTGTGCCGGACGTATAAAAAATTTCAAAGTTTTGGAGAACGGTTGTGATACGTCCCAGCGACTTTTAGCGACGTACAGCGACGCGCGCCGGACGTACACCAAGCGTACCCAACGCGCTTGTAGCGAGTTTTGAACGTGTTTCCGACGTGCGTCTGGCGTGTGAGGAATTTTGCTATTTTTTCAACACGCCCGGCGCGCGTTTCACTTATACGCTGATGTGTGACTGCTCTTTAAAGCAGGTAACCGGCGAAATTATCGAGACGTTTCGAACAGACGGAAATTACGCCGTGAATAGCGTGCCTGGTTATTTTTGGGGGACAATATTTGAGGTTTGAAGGAACAGAAGGAAAACATTTAAGGGAGCTACCTACCTAGGTCTACCTAAAAACCTAACTAGGTCTACCTAACTACCAAGGTCTACCTGCCTACCAAGGTCTACCTACCTAACTAGGTCTACCAACCTAGGTCTACCTACCTAGGTCTACTTTCCAAGGTCTACCTACCTAAGTCTACTAACCAAGGTTTATCTACCTGGGTCTACTTACCAAGGTTCCCTTTCCTAGGTTTACTTACCTATGTCTTAGTCTACCTATCTAGGTCTACCTTCCAAGGTCTATTTATCTAGGTCTACTTACCAAGGTCAAGTTACCAAGGTCTACATACCTAGGTCTACTTCCAATGTCTACATACCTAGGTCTACTTACCAAGGTTTATCTACCTAGGTCTACTTACCTTAGTCTATCGAACTAGGTCTACTTACCAAGGTCTTACTTCCGGGGGTCTACTTACCAAGGTCTTCCTACAAGGTCTACTTACCAAGGTCTACCTTCTATGGTCTACTTACCAAGTCTACTTACCAAGGTCTACCCACCTAGGTCTACTTACCAAAGTCTACCTACTAGGTCTATTAACCAATATCTACTTACCAAGGTCTACCTACCAAGGTCTACCTACCAAAACCTACATACTAAGTCTACTTCCAATGTCTACTAACCTATTTCTACCTACCAAGGTCTACCTATCTACGTCTACTTACCAAGGTTTACTTACCTAGGTCTACCTACCTAGGTCTACTTACCAAGGTATACATACCTATCTATGTCTACTTACCAAAGTCTACTTACCTAGGTCTACCTACCTAGGTCTACTTCCCAAGGTCTACCTACCTAGGTCTACTTACCTGGGTCTACCTACTATGTCTACTTACCAAGGTCTACGTCCGGGGTCTACTTACCTAGGTCTACTTACCTAGGTCTACCTACCAAGGTCTACTTACCAAGATCTACCTACCTGGGTTTACCTACAAGGTCTACTTACTCAGGTCTACTAAAATGGATAGCTGGATACACTTATTGACAAAAAATCCCAGCATACGGTTTTCCGTGTGTGTTTGCAGATAAGGCAGCGTGCCTTTATTTCATATTAACAATCATATGGACAGCCCAAAGAGTGCCACAAAACAATAACATCACTTATCTTAACCTATAGAGGCATTGTTGCAAACAGAAACAACATTTACACATTTAGAAAACAGAAACATTTAAGAGAAAGTCCTGAACAGACTGCATGGTATTTTATTGTGCCATTCCCTCAACGTTCCATTTATCTATCTGTAACTGTCAATATAAGCGCTCGTATGTGGTATACGGTGTTCAACTATTTCTTACGGGTAATTATGATGTCACTACTTACCGGAAGCCATAGCATATTCTTTCCTGCCAGGAAATAACCAGTTGTACTGCCTCTGTTTTGCCGAAAAGTTGACTGAAAAAGAACAAAATATATCATGTGTCGTATACTGACGTCAACAAAAAACGCCTCAGTCAAGTTTGACACGTCATACTGCCAAAATTAACAATTTTATTTATTGAATGTATTGATAATATCTTTTGTTAACTTTTTACGCATTCGGAAATGCTGAAATGAAATTATTTAGACAGCTGCTTGAAAAATGGCATGCCCTTGAAAACATACACCTCTTGCATTTATGAACCGGTCTATCAGGCATCACTTCGTTCGATTACTGAAAGTCTCCTTGCAATACCAGCGCATAACCCGTAGAGTGGGATATCCATACGTCACCATATGTTGTTGAAACACATTGAAAACCGAATTCGTTCTTCTATCAGAGTTATATAACTGCAGCAAATGATCAATGCTTAAATGGTAATCGCCGTCAAAATGGTCAAAAGTGTTTTCAAAGGCTATCGTGGCATGGTTATTTGACAAAGACTGGTTTCTATTGTTACTTTCCCTGCCTTTCAAGGCGAAACGAACGTCTTTACGAATAACATGATTTTGACGTCTAGTGAAATAAGCCTCAAAATACCATTGCTCCTATCTCTGCTTTTATAATGCCACTACGTTACGAAAATAGACTTATGGTGTGCATCCAAATATGACGGCATCGCTTTTGAAAATGTTTCATCTTTAGAACTCGTAAGCATAAGAGACGTCGACGTCTGAAATGATTTTGCTATAGAAACTTCAGCGAAAGTGCTATGGTAACAAAAATCAACAGAGGGAATCTTATACCAAAGTAAAAGATGTTCCCGGACTATGGAGTCGCTTCAGACGCCAGAAATCGAGCAGTGTCATTTTTTCTTTTCGTTCCGTCTGTTTCTTTTCTTGTGAAAAGTCCCTATGTTAAAATTCAGTATATCAACTTCACGTAGTCCGGTAATGTTACTTTTCAAACTTTTGATGTTCTTGAGTCTGTAAAACGACTTTGCATGGTGTCACGAATTTTCACGTCAATAACGTGTGTATCATGACGTCAGGATGCAATTTTAAAAACAAAATGGTGCCATCCACACAAGTTTTGAGAAAAGTCACGCGCATCTTAATAGTCGGCCATGCTTGATGCCTACGATGACCCATGATGGCATTTTTTGTTAATGCTATGCATCCAAGCTAGAGTTACAAACAACATAGTGCCGGATGCCAAGCGTGAATTTGCGTTTTAAGGTCACAGTGAGGTCAAAGGTCAACTGAGTGCATTTTGTAAGAAAAATCAACATAATTTCATAATATATGTACTTTTTTGTCACGAAAATGTTATAAAACAACTGATAGTCCATACAGAATGACCCAGAAGCTTGCCACAAGGATCAAATTGACACATGGGTTAATACACAGAAAGGTCAGAGGTCAAACTGGTGCAAATATGCTGAAAATGCTTACACATATAACCACTTCCTTTCTTTAACTCAATTTGTTAATTTAATTATGAATGAAACAATTGTAAATAGACATAGTTTTATGCAGAGGGCTGAGGATTGACATTTACGTTTGTTTAAAGTAGTAAACATACCGTATTTGTGCTAATAAGCACCCCAGGTTTGAACTAAAATCGCACTGTGTCAATACAAAAGAAAATGCTACAACTAAACTTGATACAACCTGATCCTACAAAGTTGTTATGTCATTTTCAATGCACTTATGGTATCATTTGGGAAATATAAGTCCTGCTTGTGTAATAAACCTTGTCATAAATGCCCACATTGTCCAACAACGAACACATTGGCATGGTGTAAAATAACACATTTTTTACGCCCACTCCTAATGTGATTAAAAAGAATTGGCTGTTCTTATAAAAAAAATACTCATATTCCAAAACAGTGTGCGCTAATATACTATGATTGGTCTGGTCTGACAGTAATGCATGGACATTGTAATTTTACATAAATACCTAATATTCAAACCATTGAACTTGCTTATTCATGAATTAATAATAAAAAAGACATATGAAATTAGAGAAAAATCATAGAAAAATAGGGGATATACGTACAAAAATCACTTGTACCAGGGCTGAAGATAAACCTAGGATGCTGAAAATGGTATAAAATGAATGCTAGGGAAACAAACTATCACCCGCAAGTCTGATGCAAGAACAATCTAATCTTCAGTCTCATGAATATTAATGAAAACTTTAGAAATAGGAAATAAAAATTAAAAAATTAAACGGGTAATCCTACAAAATGACTTGTATCTCGGCAACCAAAAGCCTTAAAGTGCTGAAAATGGTATCAACTGATTGCTAGGACAATGTTCTATAATTTTTGTTATCTAAATAATAATCTAAATAATCTAGGTATATAAATATTTTGATATTTTTGTAGTATGAATATTAGAAAGATATATTTAGAGAACAATCACTAAATAATAATGGGCTATACCATTAAAACCCCATATATCTCGACCTAGAAAGCTCAAAGTGCCATCAAATAATTGCTAGGAGAATGCTTTATTGCCTTTGTTCAGATTTTTAAAACATATATATTGGCAACCAAGACTGGCAATTTTATTGGAACACAACCTTTAATTTTCTATTATTTTCATGATTTTTCGAGTGTTTACTTAGTATTCACAACAATCAATAAAATATGGCTTATCTATAAGACTACGCAAGACAATATGGCAATAGTGCATTGTACCAGCATTCTATTGGTACCATTTTCAGGGCTTTAAAGGTATTGGCAGCCTAGATACATGTGTATAAGTTATTTTGTTGATATACCCTCTTCATTTTTCGGGATATTCTTTTTCTAATCTATAAAGTTCCCATTCATATCCATACAACAAAAATATCTAATAATTTATATATCTGATTGCATGAGTATAGAACATTGTCCAAGTAATCATTTGATTTCAATTACAGCCTTCTATGTCTATCAGTAAGCAAGATACATGGTTTTTACATGGTTTCCGTCTTAATTCTTTCGCATTTTACTCCACTTTCTAAAGATTGTATTTGGTAATGACAAAAAAATCCAATGACATATATTTTAGTACAGGGTGGTTAAAGTATTGCCCAAACAACCATTTGATACCATTTTCAGCACCTTAGTTAGCGCTTTTGGTTACCGAGATACAAGTCATTTTGTATGTTTATCTGTTTAATTTGTCCTTTTTTATCTCTTTTTTCTATTTTTTTTCATTAATATTCATGAGAAGATCAGATTATTCTATTACCAGACCAGTGCGATTGCCATAGCATTCATTTGATACTTCTTTCAGTATCCTAGATTTATTGTCAGCTCTGATGCAAGTGATTTGGTTTGTATACTCCCTATCTTTTTCACATTTTTTCTCCGATTTTTTTTTTTTTTTTTTTTTTTTTTTTTTTTTTTTTTTTTTTTACTTTTTTGTTAATATTCATTAATAAGCAAGTTATATCTCATGTATTTATAATAAGTTGCTATGCCCATGCTTTACTATAAGACCGATCCAAATACCTTAGAGCATATAATTCGTGGGATATAGGTGTGTTTGTAAGTTCATCCTATACTTTAAAATCACCTTATAGGGATGGGCGTGGAAACTATGTAATTTTACATCATACATACTAATGTGTTCATTTTTGAGGCCAATATTCTATGACATTAAGGTGGTCCGTCTGACCAAACTGTCAGTCATAAGACTTTGTCCTAAAGTGCAAAAATGATCTATATAACCTACTCCAAACCCTTAAACGGTAATAGTTTCCCCCCTTGATTCCCCCGATGTTCAACATTTTAATTAATATTCATGAACATACAAATGAGTTAATTATCATATATTCCCATGACATCAATACGTTTGTCATATTGTATTACTGGTGCAATAACAAAGTGTCATAATCATAATTTATGCATAGAATTGGTTTATTCATGGGTTTTTAACAATTCTAAGCCATTTGTAATGTTTTCATTAAAATTCATGAATATACAAATTAGATAATTTACATTACTTAGCAAATGATCAAAGGACTATGCCTCAGTTTTAATCTGAGACCAGATTCAGTGGTCTAGGTCTAGTAATAGCAGAGATATGATAAATTTTGTAGGTATACCCCCATGCTTATGAGTCAATTTAATGGTTGTCATGGAAATCATGCATTTTTCATAGTGCAAATGTGTTTATCATTGAGAAAAAATGCTTTGCATTTCGGGGGTCCCAATGAACGATTGGAAATCCATGAAAAAATTGTCCTTTGGGTTTCAAAGCTGGTCAACTTAGTCCACAGGGTATGTTCATTTGCAATAAATTAGAACGTTTTATATATATCAACAATACAAATTGTTTTAAGTGTAGTATTTTTAGCGTATTATTTACGGTGGTGCGGCTATGTGTTGGTATTACTAGGAAAGAGCATTGGGGCTTCTAAATATACCATACTTGCATTTAAATTTGTAAAGAAAAGTGGATCTGAAATATATGACAACAAAAACGTACTACATAGACTGTGTAATCAACTCTGAACTGATTGTTTTTTGCAAAAGCTGTACTTGCATCTATCCCATCATAGTATATTGCTCAAATTCTTCTGTTCATTATTTCTATTACTGTGTGTCAGGTTTTTAGCGTATAAAGCATAGTTAGGCTGATAAATAAATCATTTGTGACAAATTAGAAAATAAAACAAGATATTTTAGAACGGAAATGCACCTAGTTGACCTTTGACCTTACCGTGACCTTAATTCGAAGTTTCAGACGCGGCATCCGCCCTGGGACACTTTGTCATACCCCAAAGAACATTTCTAGCATGGATGCCGAGCATTAACGAAAAATGCCATCAAAACTTTTTTTCTAGAGGCCGTAGAAATTGTAGGTCTATAACCAAATTCGGTTTATGCTACACCATGAGAGAGAACGTTAAAGTAAGGAAAATGCAAATTTCGTTCATACTGTGTATCTATTGGCCAAGTTGTGCAACATTTTTCGATGAGGCGTTTTTTTATTGACGTCAGTATATTTATTCACTAAAGTTTTATTTCGGGTTGTCTATAGAGAACCTGTCGAGACGTGGCGATATGCAACAGAAATTCCATTTCTCAAGTCATCAAGAAGTTGCACTTATCTTCTTCTGGGATACACACGGTGTACATGTCATATATACGGAATGCGGCGCTCTGTTTGACACACATACACACACACGTGCGCGCGCGCCATATAACGTGATTTAACAAATTTATTAAAAATGGGGGAGGGGTTGTTTAAACAAAATAAATACAAAATGGCCACTTTACCCATAATCCAACAGCTAAAACGACGGCAAAGTACAGTCCTACTGTCAAGTAGTCCTCCCACACTAATGTTTCCGTCATGTTTGGCTTAATTTGGAATATTAAACAACACTTTTTTGAATGTTTGTCCTACAGTTCTTCCTAACAGTCATCAGATTCAACTCCTCTATTCGTTTATTTGTTCCTTGAAGCGATTTTCAAAATGGATTTTTCAGTCATTTTCAAAACTCATAAGTGAAGAATCACAAAAACTGGGTCACTGTACGACATAAGTTCAAGATGCTGCTATCCACGTCGTATGTTATCTTAAATTTATCTACAACTTCAATTAAAATATAAGAGTGCATTTGAATTAACATTTTATTATCATAAATTTGAGTCGTGTGGTTGTCATATTACGCATTGTCTTATCAAAATATGGCCTGATTTATCTTGCCTACGCTTTATTTGCCATAATATTGTAAGGCGCATGCTATGCCTCTGCGATTCTACAACACATTCAAGATTTGTGTTTATGTCTTAAAGCAAATGCATGTCCAGTGACAATATCGTACTTTTGTATGTTTATCTTTCATCTTGAAAAAAGTGCCAAAAATAATAATCAAGACATTGACACAATGCCCTACTACCCATCTTTTATGTGAGCATGTGCGTGAGAAAACCAACAATTTGGGTGCCGACCAGGTCCGACACAAACCGGGCTGTACAGTCACAGAAGATGGTTAGAGATTTAGAAAGATGAGGAACTGTACTATCCGTGTAGCAAAAACAAAGGCATTGAGCAGCTTCGCAGTCACTGCGAAGCTGATCTGCGCCTTTGTTTTCGCCTATGCAGATTGTTGTTTTTCCCATGTGGTGGCTCATATTACTTTCAGAAATGAACTTTTTTACGCCAAGTCAACTTAGCTTATTATCGGTCATATCGGGATGGGACCACCGCTTCTTTGATGCATTGTATTCCTTGACTACTATTGTGTGCTCGAGATGTCTTGCTAGTGGTTCTCAGTAGATTTTACACCCCACGGCCGACCTCTCGCTCTAGAGTCTGACCCTATGCTGTTCTAAGATATGGATCGGCGATACAATTAGAAAATAACTTAAAGTAGTGAGAGAGTGAATGATTTGTTGAGTACATACAAAAACAACAAATGTAATTCTCGCCTGAATAGACTACGTTACCTTCGACAAAAAATTGCAAAAGCCGTATAAGTACTATTTTTTATTAAAACTTAATCTTATAAACAATCCTATAGATCTATATACATGTACATCTAAAATAACATTTTTGTATTCTTTTTTAATCTAAACTTTTAGTAGTAAGCTTAGATTTCATACATGTAACACCTGAAATGCTCGCGCCAAAATCAAGCCACATTAGTTTCTTGAGCATTAGTATAATTATGAGCATTGATAAATTGATACTTCAAATGTCTATGATCTATACATCAAATCTGGATTTGCTGCGAATGGCGATACATCACATTTTGTCAACGACAATCCTCTCTGACTCCAGTCCGTAGGGGATGTTGAAAAGTTTTCGGTTTGCCTTTGGTAAAACACTGGTGAAGTGGCGCTTACGCAGGAGGCATTTTGTTGATAACGGCATTGGCTCTTTGTGGCGTCGTCAAATGACGGTACCTCGGTATAGTTCCCGGGAGACAACTGAGTGACATATGTTCTGGCATTAAGAAAGGTTGAAACGTCTCCAGAATCCGGACTGTCTGGTGAATCATTTTCTTGCTCTTTGTTAATCACGTGGTCTTCTTGTTCTACTTCCGCTTTCCGTCTCTGTCGGCGTTCCTTGGCACGGCGGTTTTGGAACCAGATTTTGATCTAAAATAAATAGAAAAACTGTAAATCCATGTCATACTTCAGCAACACACTGACACTCTTAGCACGAATGTTATTAAACACAGTTTTTGCACCTTTACACACTTAGCATGAGTGTTATTAAACACAGTTTTTGTGCATCTTTAATGATTGCAAGTTACGGTGCAGATATACTTTCTGCATATTAATGACACATAATGAAATGTGATCGTCAAACCGTGTAACTGAATATAAATGCAAAATAAAACTTCATTAAATGCATTGTGGATCCAAATGCATGTGTGTGTATCTATATAGTTTATTCGTCTACATTGGATACAGTCTTAACTGCAAGTGCACGTGTATGTAATCCGTCGTTTCTTAACTACCGCCAAGGCATTTTAATGACTATTATGTCGCCGATAATCGAACATCGGACTATCCTTACGCTGTTTGAATTTTTAAAAAGTAGAAAGCAGACACAAGTCTCGCCCCACCAATTAAGGTGGAAAACAAACAAAATAATAAACAAGTATTGATCCAATGAGAAATATCGATGAAAAATAATAAAACAACCCCTTACTTGTCTCTCTGACAGGTCCAGTTCTTTTGACAAGACATTTTTCTCTTTCATCGTGATAAACTTGTTATCTTTGAACGCCTTTTCAAGTCCAATCCGTTGTTTTTCAGTATAGACAACTCTGTACTTGTCTTTGGTTCTTGTCATTCCCTCGGCTGGCACAGGGTTACCTCTCTTTCTCAAATAGAATGGATGGGCTGGTTTGTGGCATTTTGCTGGATTGCTAGCCTCCGTGAATCCTGCAAAGTCGCTTGCCATTTGCAATGCCGTCAGTGAAGTCGCCACTTCTCCAAAGTTTTGTTGTCCAGATGTGATTGCTGCCATGGAAACTGATGGAACGCAGTTTGACTCATAAGCGTGGCCTAGCGTCTGAAGATGGCTGTTATTGGTATACCAAACGTTGCCATTAAACAAAGAACTCGATACTCCGCTGTTACCATTAGCATAGTGTGGAAACCCCTCATCAGAAACTCCGTAGCGAGACAACCTAGCGCTTGAAGCATACAAAGAATATGGATTCGTAGAGGCGTATAGACAAGGATTCCAACTTCCCTGTATAATGCTATCAGAGGCGATACCATGATGAAAGTGAGCCATTGTAATTGTTGCTCTCGTTTATATAGATCCTTGTCACGAAAAATAAAGATTTTGTAAAGTAAAATTATGCAATAAAAAGCACAAATATATCAGACTTGATGTTGGTGTTTGCTCATTTGAAGCGAGAGTGAAGAAACAGCAGAGTGAGCTCGATATATATACCAATTTTCTACTCGAAGACCATATCATAAGATCGTAAATTTACGGAAATCTTAATCCTGGTGTTACGCTTTCTTGATTCTTCAGCAAGATTCAGATCACCACAATATGGTCACTTCTATTCGATTATTTTAACGGTTATCGCTACTAGACAATCGTTTTGAGTTTATCGATGGTTTCAATAAAATTAATCGATTTCAATCGATCATCGCACTCTATAACCGATTATCGACGATATAACAGTCACTTAAACATGTTTTACCTGTGAACTGATTAATTTACAACCGTTCAATGAGGAGACATCGTAATTGCAATCAAGCCGTCTGTCTGGTTCATCTCTATCCGTGTTCTGGGTTGAACAGCAGCCGAGATCCCTTAGTTTTCTCATGTTGGCCACTTTCTTGCAAATGCAAATGATTTGTTACTTAAAACCTTACTTATTTCAAATATCCAAGGATCTTCTTTCACTTATTGAGACCGAATTTTAATACTAACTACGATGTTCCCAATTCCATACCTTAAAACAAATAACTGTACATGTATTTATTTTCGTAAATTTAAATTCGTTTTGAACAGTTACTCTATGAACTGTTGCATCACAACGTTTACCACAAAGATTTAATGCAAATTTGTGTGGTCGTTCCTGTTTTTCGTCTTATGACCATGGATACAATTTCGGAAATATGACGAAGCTGCTGTTTGGCAAACATGTTGTGACATGGTGGCCTTTTCAGGAATGCAAAGGATCTCAGTTTTAAATAAAAAGTAAAGTAAGAGTAGAGTGACCAGGAATCGATGCAATTAAATTTAAAGTCACAACATAGACACCAGATGGGAAAGAAAATAAATTTATATAAAACACAATGAAACATTTTTTCCGACAACACACACGAAGAGCAGAATGACTAGCTTTTTCCAAACAAAGTAGCCATCCGGCTGTTTCAACCGAAACGAAAGGCAACGAGCACGACAGAGAGGCAGGCACAATAAACAGTAGTATAGTCCCAGGAAAAGTGGTTCAGCTTCAATATACTACTGTTTATTGTGCCTGCCTCTCTGTCGTGCTCGTTACTTTTCGTTTCGGTTAAAACGTAGCCGGATGGCTACCTTGCTGGGAAAGAGCTAGCCATTCTATAATAATAATAATAATAATAATAATAATAATAATCTTTATTTAAAGTCGCTTCATATTTCAACAACTAACATAAGCTATGTAGAGCTTTTTATTGCGACAATCTTAAGAACATATGTACACTGTAGAAATGTAACTTGCTCAAGGCCACAACAGACGACGCCCCGGACGGGGATCGAACCGGGGACCCCTCGGCCCAAAGTCCGATGTGCTACCGACTGCACCAGTCCGCTCCATTCTGCTCTTCGTGTGTGTTATCGGGAATTTTTTTATTGTGTTTTATATATTTTCTTTCATACCTGGTGTCTATGTTGGGAATTTGAATTTAATTGTATCGATTCCTGGTCCTCTGTTCTTACTTTACTTTTTATTTATTTGATATGAAACGGCTGAAAGCCCACAGAATGGCAAATTTGTCTTTTACTCATATAAAACGTTTTGCCGGTTACAACAGTCATTTTATTGTAATTTACGTAAAGTCAACAATATAAGGAAACAAAATTGCCTCCTCCTATGCAAGCCTCCAAAAACTAACTCCTTGGCGAAGATTGAGCAATCGATCAATATGCTTACAGCAGAATTGTGAAAGCACAATTTGTGTGTGCCATGACTTGCTAGACGAGCCCGCATTGTTGCGAAAAATATTGCAACAGCCAATACAGAAACATTATGACATAACGCAACCCTTACTGATATGTACATATTGACAAGTAGGCAAAGATCAGGAAAAGGCGCAATCAGAAAAAGATTCCCACTCCAAAAACCGAGGTGGGAAAAAACCAAACTAACAATCAGGTACTTATACCATGAAACATATCGTAAGCCGAATGAGCAGCTATTTTCCCAATAGGTGGCCACTCAGTTACCTTTACTTAACTAAAAATATGAAAACACACATAAGGCGCCAACAGCACAAAAAGACACAAAACAAAAAGAACCACCACAGAAGTATCGCATTGGAACGATCAGTAACACAAAGTTACTGGCGGGCTTAAACCGGTTTTACAGGATCCTAACCTCACCCTCAGCTTAGATACGCCTTAGACTGAGATGTGTAGGGTAGGGGTTGGGATGTAAGAGAAATGAAAAGAAAATATGCAATGTTGTTTGAATACTTTATTGTGGGCGCCTAGGCGCCCACATTCTCTAAAAGTCATATGTACGCTGGAGCACTTACACAATTTTGACCATACCTGGGAGTGTTTGTTCATAATTTATTCTTGCTACTTCCGGCCTACTCTGATTTAGCGCTGTCTTAGTCAATAGTAGCGCACCACAAGTTGGGGTCACCTCAGTATAACAGCGTATACTGAATACTCTGAAACCACTGGGCCAATCAAAGCCAAACTTCATGTGGAGCATCCTTAGGATGGGGGAAACCAAAGTTTGTATAAATGGTCCAGGTCACATGAACAAGATAGCCGCCAGGGCTTTAAATAGTAAAAACCTTAAAAAATCTTCTTCTCTGGAACCCGTGGACCGATTTCAATGAAACTTGGTATGTATCATACGGGACGCCTGCCCATCATAGTTTGTATAAATTATGACCTTGGGTTGACCTTGACCTATTTTATCGCAAGGTCAATTTTGGTCACATAGGCTCTTCAATGGAAAAAAAGTGAAAGCATTGAATTTTTCAGGAAATTTTGAAAACTGTGTCCTGAAAGTTGGTAGATACAGACAACTTGTTGATTTAATGAAGTGTTGTGAGTATTCAAGGTCAAGGTCATTTCTTGACCTTGGCCAACGGTCATTCACATATTGAATTTAAAACTTAATTTTCTCAGAAACCACTTGACAAATCAAAGCCTAACTTCATGTGGGGCATCTTTAGGAAAGAGGAACCAAAGTTTGAGTAAATGGTCCAGGTAACATGACCAAGATGGCTGCCAGGACTATACACTGTAAATAGCAAAAAAAAATTAAAAAATCTTCTTCTCTGGAAACGGTGGACCGATTTCAAGGAAACTTGGTATGTAACATCGGGGACGCCTGCCCATCATAATTTGTATAAAACATGACCTTGGGTTGACCTTGGCCTATTTTACAGCAAGGCCAATTTTGGTCACATAGGCTCTTTAATGGAAAAAAAGTGAAAGCATTGAATTTTTCAGAAAGTTTCAAAGCATATGACCTGAAAGTTGGTAGATACAGACAACTTATTGATTTAATGAAGTGATGTGAGTATTCAAGGTCAAGGTCATTTCTTGACTTTAGCCAAATGTCATTTACATATTAAATCTAAACCTTAGTTTTCTCAGAAACCACTTGACTAATCAAAGCCAAACTTCATGTGGAGCATCCTTAGGGACGGAAAATCAAAGTTTGTATAAATGGCCCAGGTCACATGACCAAGATGGCCGCCAGGGCTATAAATAGCAAAAACCTAGAACAAATCTTCTTCTCGGGAACCGATGGATCGATTTCAATGAAACATACTATGTAGCATCAAGGGCTCTGGCCCATCATAGTTTATATAAATCATGACCTTGGGTTGACCTTGACCTAATTTACAGCAAGATCAAATTTGGTCACATAGGCTTTTTAATGGAAAAAGTGAAAACATGATATTCAGAATGTTTTATATAAAACCTGTAACCTTTAAGACAACTTCTAGAGTTATTGAAGTTATTTGAGTAATTAAGGTCAAAGTCATTTAGGTCATTTTTTAATTTCTAAGTCTCTTTCAATTGCTTGACGCTGTCGCGCCAAGCAAAAACCATTGACTGAAAAAAAAAAACAAAAAAAAAAAAACATAAAACTTTGTGAATTTAACTCAATACCAAGAATCATGTATTATCAAAATATTATCAAACTGTTGCAGAGTGACCAACACAAACATCATTCCTCAAACCCAAATGGATATAAATTACAGTATCTGCTCAAACTCAATAGGTAGAATAACAGCTCCAGGATCAGTAGGTACCGGGTTCTATCCCGGGCCGCGACATACCAAAGTCGATAGCAACGGCATTAGTTGCTCTCCCCTTGGCACTACGATTTTCGGGATGACCTTTGTGTCAATATAATGTGACTATGTGTAATATCAGGTAAAGTGTCTGGGATCTGATACAAAAGTAAGGTCAATGTAAAAGTGAGCATTGAGCTCCCTGTCACAACCAGACGCCATCATGATATTTCAGATAATGTTGACAACAGCGTTAAACTCAACAAAGTATCTACTCACAACACTGCAAGTCTGTTTACACCGAAATTTAGCTAAACGCCCACTAGCTTTTTAGAAAAGCTTATACTTGTCATGTTTATAATTCGTTTTAGATATAGACCAAGTGCATCAATTTATTTTCCTTCATAACTGAAGTAATTTTGTGTGAGGTTGGTCCGTAGTTACGTGCTTGGTGATGCAAGTTTTAAGTCACCAGTGTTTTTCTGTTGTTGGTCGTTCTAAGACGGTGCTTCTGTTGTGGCGCCACTTATTTCATGTTGTAGTTCTGTTTGGACCTAATGCATGCGTAGTCATACACCCGGTTGTTTTCGGATATTTGAAATGCCACCTTGTGGGACGGGCTGCTCTCTCGACTTGCCTTGCATTATTTTTTGCGTTATTATGTCTGTTAGTCACTTTTGTTGTTTCCCGCGTGGATTTTCGGGATGGGCCTTTTTAGGTTCTGTTTGCGCTGTAACCTGGTCATTGTTTTTTTCTGATATTATAAAGAACTCGCTTCATAGAAATACAGACTATGTTATAAAATAACTTGATCGAAGCGGCTGCTAGACGTTTGCTAGGTTACTTTTAAAAAGCGGTTATCGATTATTGACGATTATAGTATTTTATCGTTATTTCATTCTGCATCTTTCGATTTTAATCGATCATTGCAGTTTAGATTCGATTATCGACCATTTAAACGCCCAGTTAAACATGTTTTACCTGTGAACTGATTAATTTATTGATGTTCTAAAGAGGACATCGTAATTGCAATCAGGCAGACTGTCTGGTTCGTCTCTTTCAGTGCGTCTGAGGGTCCATGCACAAATGGAGCATCCATGTACCTGTTAGAGCTATGATTAATGTCTTGGGAAAATTCGGTTGGTGGCAAAAATGGCTTCACATTACGAAAACATGCCCATGCAATATTACAGAATTTTTGTCAGAAGCAAAAATTGAAAATTTCGTGGGAAAAAAAATGATATTTTTTTTATATCTTTGCTCAAAACATACACTGTGGGTACACGTTAGAACCGAGGCGGTTCTAACGAGTACCCACAGTCTATGTTTTGGAAAAAAAAATAAGAAAAATAGGTATACCCCTGCATTTTTTCTACATAAAAGTGGTGTTCAAGGGGGTATACTTTTCATGGACATGATTTCCTGATTAGTTTAATTTGCTCGGCTCTTGGGACTATTTTATTTCACTTTCAACGAATGAATTAAGAAAATGTAGGATGTACCCTATTTTGAAGAAACCCTGGATGTCCCTGGATAGTCATTCGATCATTTACATTTCTGTTTGTTTGTAATTGAAATTTAATGTCCCAGTCAACATTTTTGAGTCATGTTGGGACGGAGCTACAGGTACATAACCATTACTCTTGAGAAGTAAATGTCTTGCTCAGCGTCACAACATGGTACCGTCAGTGGGGATCGAACCTAATACCTCTCGATTCAATGCCCGACGCTCTATCACTACGCCACCGCTCTCCTCACTTTACATTTATCTTAATTATTCGCGATGCATGCAACGTATGCAATCTGGTTGGACATGCTATACATAGTGTATTTAATCTTATATTCTAAGCCTCTTACTGTTGCCGTTGTCCCGTTTATTTAGATCCTTTTAATAATATGGCAGATCAAATAGTTTTGCTTTTTACAGGTAAAATTTATTTAACACTTTCCTCAGTGTATCCATGCTCCCGAACTCCAAACTAAAAATCACGGTTATATTATTTTAAATAATGTTCGAACAAAACTGCCAATGTACAAATCTTATTTTGCAGGGAGAATCAAATTTGTGGAATCTCAGATATATTACAAAAATGTCAATTTAAGCATTATGAGAGGCTGACAATGCAATATCTGAATATAAACATGATAAAAAGCTGCATCACATTTTATATTGAAAACTAATGAAACCAGCATTTCTACATTATATTCAAATTCACAAAATTGGAAATTTCGGTCCGACTCCTCTACAGAACTCAGCCTCGGTCTGTTCTCTTCGCCGATACGTGCGTTCAGACACACGGACAAAGATGGCCCAGACAGCCGGTCAAATTGCAGTTAAGATGTCCCAATGAAGAGCACTAATAAATTAATCAGTTTAGAGGTAAACACATGTTTAACTGACCGTTTAATCGACGATTATCGATTATAGACAGCGATGATCGATTGCAATCAGATTCGTTCTAGGTAAATGTATAATAGAGTGATCGATATAGTTTTATTATCGTGCGTTATAGAGGCTTGAAAAAATAATTAAAGCATAAAATGTCGATGATATCAATCTTGCAGTTAAGTTGCAGAACGCGAAATGGGATTAAGATTTCCTTTAAATTCTGATTTTGTGATAAATTTACCAAGTCGTAAATTGGTATATAAACTGAGGTTGCATTGATGTTCATCACTTCTTCATAATCGGCCAAAAGCTAAAAAAACTACAGTTTCACTTTTGGCCTGCTTTTTTGTTTTCCAAGTGACGAGTATCTACATTATTTTATGCTAAGTTATGGCTCAGTTTAATAATTGCATTTCTACGGATAACATGACGCAGGCAAATTATTGGAATCCCTGCCTGTATAATTCTACTGATCCATACTCTTTGTATGCATCAAGTGCAAGGCTATCCGGCCTCGGAGTACCTAGAGAGGCTTATCCGCAATATGCCAACGGTTTCAGCGAACAATCGAATCCTTTATACGGCGGCCATCTTTGGTACCCCAGAACCAACATTCTTCATGCTGCTTTTCGAGGCAATGGACCGACTGGTTTATCTGCCGAATACCAGACGAAGAGCACGTCACACCACCAAAGCTTTGGAGGCGCTGCGACTTCGATGACTGCTTTTCAGATGGACACAGACTTCTCGGGACTCGTGGCTGCAAGCGATCCAGTAAAATGTGCAAAACCAGCCCATCCATTTTACTGGAGAAAGAGAGGTAACTCTGTGCCGGCCGAGGGAATGACAAGAACCAAAGACAAGTACAGAGTTGTCTATACTGAGAAACAAAGGATTGGACTAGAAAAGGCGTTCAAAGACAACAAGTTTATCACGATGAAAGAAAAAACTGTTTTATCTAAAGAACTTGATTTGTCTGAGAGACAGGTAATTTGGTTTCTTCTCATTATTTATTTATTTATTTATTTATTTATTTATTTATTTATTTATTTATTTATTTATTTATTTATTTATTTATATAAAACTCTCATCATCTTAAACACTAAAAAAGACTGACTGCAACTAGATTATCTTAACTTCCAAATATTGATTGGATGTAGTATTATCATGATCAAAGTTTCTGATATCGTTTATAAAAGCATAGTTCTGGCGTAATATTAAAGGACTGATTAACCTCATTCGAAAGAAACACATCTTTATTTTTTTTCTCAATATGACGTCTTTCATTCGATAGAAACGCATCTTTATTTAATTGAAACATTATATTTATTCTAGATCAAAATCTGGTTCCAAAATCGTCGTGCAAAGGAACGCCGACAGAGACGGAAAACGGAAGTAGAACAAGAAGATCACGTGATTAACGAAGAGCAAGAAAACGATTCACTGGACAGTTCGAATTCTGAAGATCTTTCAAACCTGCTGAATGCCAGTCCTGAAATAAGCCAATATTCTTCGCCAAACTTCGCAGATGAGCATTCTTTTGAAGAAACTACCACTAAGAGCCAATGTCGTTATCAACAGAATTCGGCATCAGTTAGTGGCACTTCGCCGGTGTTCAACCAAAGACACAACGCTAGATTGTCAACTTCCCCAACAGAGTGGTATCAGAGAGGAGTTTCATTGACAAAGTGTGATGTATCGCCTTTCACAGCAAACCCAGATTGGAATTTGATGTATAGATCATAGACATTAATTACCATGAATGCATTTTTATAATAATTATAATTATCTATGCCTTTTTGTGTATATATTATTCATTAAATTTTTATATAAAATCAATGCGGCTTTGTTTATGTTTTCTTGTTCTTCTACGTATAGTTTAACTTGCTTGTTCTTCTACGTATAGTTTAACTTGCTAGTGAACCCAGTGTATATTTGACAAAACAAGTTGGCTTCTTTTAAAAAGCCAATCAAAATGTCAGCTGCAGTTTGTAATACGGTATGCACTTAAAAGAACTCTATGCAATGTTATATAACTGGGACTTTATAAAATACTTCAAACTTGCAAAATACTTAAATTTGTCTGTCCTTTCAACTATAGATTGATTTTCATAATATTTCCACCCACATGACGCCACGTTTTTGTTCGTCTTGCAAAGGTACCCATAAAGTGAAAAACCGCTCACGGATGACTGTAATGAGTAATCAAGTTCCCATATCCTTTCATTTACAGACTTCCCAACGCTGTATCTGATTTGTGCTATTTTATCGAATTCACAATGCTCTTTGACACCAAATGGACATATTTGCAAGTCCCTAGAACCAGTGTATACTCCTTGAGGTTTTATTAAAACTCAATATGATAATTGTATCCGAAAATGGCAAAACCGGTGTGATTATGCAAATATGCAAAAATATCTGGCCGAAAGCGCATACGACATTGATGAGCTTATCCGATGACAAGAATAAATTGTATACCGTCCATAAAACGTAACGCACTGCGTTTCTGAACCAAAAAACTCAAAATTTTTAAAATAGGCTTTAGAAATTTACAGTTTGCATAATTACGGAATGGTACCATGTCATGAACTGAAGAAACATTGTATGTTATCAGATTGAAACTATTGTTTTTTATTACAGAAGAAATGACAATACTTTGAACTAAAAGTTCTCAAACATGAATGGAAATTTGCACCACGAATAAACATTCAAGGGGCGAATCTGATGTAGAATTGAATAAAATGTCCCAATAAAACACGCAAATTCGTACAATAATGGTAATCATGCCGATTTTCAAAATTACCAGTTATTTCTCAAAAATCGGATACATCATACTCGTATCACTCACGTCATTTTAAGCGAAATTCAGAATGATTTTGGATTTTCTAATTGGCTATTGGCTAGGTCATGAAAGTCATGATCTAGTCAAAAATGCTAGTGAAATAACTCTTTAATTAAAAGATTTTTGGTAAAATGGTTGAGCTTAATGCGCGTTATTTTTTTTAATCTCAAACATAAGGCCAATTCCCAATCTGTCATGGGCTACATGTACCAAACTCTGTCAAGGGCTTCTTTAAAGAGTTGGAAAGTTATTGATATAGAAATGGTTTGGCGCACACCCTTCTGCACAACTGAGAAACACGTGGTACGAAATGGGTGACGCACAATGAAATTCTGTTCGAAGTTGAGATGAGAAATTCCGCGAGTTTTCTCCTACTTTCGGTTACTCTATTGAATGATAGATAGGTACAGCATGTACAGTCAATGCAGAAATTGAACATTTATTGAATGAAAGTAACATAACGAATCCAGGTTATTTCGTTTTCGCAAACACTTTCAGAAAAATGAAAATATAGGTCTTCCAACACAATAACATTGAAGTGTTTGCAAAAACGAAATAACCGAGATTTCTTACCTTACTTTTCTTTCAATAAATGTTCAATTTCTGCATTGACTGCACCTACTATCAGTCAGTTGAAGAAACGCTTTAGGAGAAAACTCGAAAATTTAACCTCAACTTTGTTCTCAATTGCAGTGTGTGTCACCGATCATCTATCGGTTTGTATGTATACAATACCACGTGGTTCTCAGTAGTGTTCTGCCCCCTCCCCCCAACTGTCTTTCAAACGTCTGCGTTTCTTCTTGCAATGACCTTAAAGTCTAATAGTGCACTTATTTCGCTCTTGGTTATCAGTGTTGTTGTGTTAGTGATTCGCCATTTACTTCGATTCATATACGTTTCAGTTTCGTTTTCTGTACGGAAATTGCTGTTCATATTCTGAAAGAATCTGTGCTTCCTCGTTTTTGATTGTTCATGTCGTTTTGATTATCAAAAATACTATGTTTGGCCGATATAGTTTATTTACTACTATTTAGGGATTTACTGGAGGCTGTGAACCACTGCTGAAGCTGGTACCTTGGTTCAAAGTTTGCTAGGCCATTTTAACGGTTGTCGATTATAGGCGATTATATGAATCATAATTATTTCAGTCATTGCGCATCTACAGATTGCAATCGATCATTGCAGTCTATAATCGATTATAAGCGATTTAACGCCCACTAAAACACGTTTACCTGTGAAATGATAAATTTATTTACGTTCACGAAGCGGACATAGCAATTGCAATCAGGCTGACTGTCTGGTCCATCTCTTTCCGTGTATCTGAGTGTGCATGCGCTATCGGGAACATACAGTGTGTACCTGTATGCCTATCATTACGTCTTAGGGTAATTCGTTTGTTGGTGACAAACAGAAATGCTCGTCTCATTTACAGGGGTTAATTTATTTTACTCATTTCATGGAGAATGTTTGAATGAATTAAGAATCATATAGGGTTTACCTCATTGCCAAGAAAAAGTGGATGCCACTGGCTAGTCCTTTGATCATTTATGCCCATTTATCATTCTCAAAGCACACATTATATGCCATTTCATCTCTGAACGAATTTGAGCATAATATGCATACAGTGTTTACTTTCTTGCAAAACTGTCCTGTGGTCATTTTCTATATTCTGTATTTAAAGCCTTTCGGAACCAGAATTTTATGGTGACTTGGTTTACAAATTTAAGAAACTGATAGGAGGGAATGACTGTTCTTTTCAGTTCAGAAAAATCATATCACGTTACAGACGTATAGGGTATAACTTAAATGCTATGCGTCAGTCTGCATGCTTAGTTTTTAACCCAATCATGGTTGATAACTACGCTGCATTCTTAAATTGCACACCGGTGGGTCGGGCGTCAGACTCTATGATGGTCCCGACTTAAAGCTATTCATTTTAGTTGTTTGGGACCGGAGCTTCTGTTGCTCGGCCCACCGGGGTTCAACTGGTGTTTTTCTTTTGCTCCGGATTTCAGTAAGTTATTCGGCGCCCAGGGACAGCTTACTGAATCTGTGAGTCCTCGTTTTTGATTCATCATGGTGGTTATCATGATTTATTTGTTTGTCCATGATGATTCATTGACTAGTTAGAGATTCACCATGAGGACCGAACAACTAAATGTTGATTTGAGGGTGAGGTTAGGGCCCTGTAAAACCGGTTTAAGCCCCCCCCCCCCCCCGTAGTTATATATTGCTGATCGTTCCAAGTCGATACTTCTGTTGTGGCTCTATTTGTTTTATGTGTTGGGGTCGATTTTTTGTGCTGTTTGAACCTTATGTACGTGTTCATAGTTTTAGATAAGTTCGGATAACTGAGTGGCCGCCTATTGAGAAAAAGCTGCTCACTCGACTTACGATATGTTCTCTAAGTATCTAATTGTCAATTTGTTTTTCCCGCCTCGGTTTTTGGAGTGGGAGTTCCTTTCTGATTTTGCCTTTTCCTGATCATTGCCTACTCAAGTTCCTCGTAGAATAAAGATGCTGTCCATTGCCGTTCCGGCTAGTTTTGGCCTTGTCGGAACCCGCCAAAAAGCATACGTCGCCTGTACTTAGTCTAGGTCTGGTTCGAAAACATAACATTAAAAAGTCTTCACCTTATACATGTACCTGTATGATTTAATATGACAAAATCATCTCATTTTTATTCAGCCTTCCAAACTATTTAAATAGTGTATCCTTTAATGATGTTTCAACCAATGATAGCAATTCTATGTGCAAATCTTATTTTGCATGGAAAATTAATCGCGTTGGCAATGTAGGCAATGATCAGAAAGCGGTGCATTCCGCAAGACATTCCCACTCCAAAAACCAAGGTGGGAAGAAACAAAATTGACAATAAGACACAAATATTTCTTCATTTAAGTTAAATAAGGATCTAGGAAGAATCGATAGGTTTTCCGCCCAAAAATTAATTTAGGTCTATACCATAATTCGCTTTTTTTTTCTTCTGAATTATACTGAGGCGCACCAAGAGGATCAAAAGTTTTTTTGGGGGGTCTATACCTAAATTATTTATGGTATAGACCCAAATTAATTTGGGTATATGCCATAATTCAAAATTGAAATTAAGGTATATACCCAAATTAATTATTGTATATACCCTAATTCGATTTTTGAATACGCCATAATTCAAAATTGGAATTAAGGTATATACCCAAATTAATTATTTAGGGTATACACCCTAATTAATTAGGGTGTATACCCTAAATAATTAGGGTGTATACCCTTATTCCGCTTTATGAGCCTTTCGGTACACCATAATATACAGTATATTCACATAGCCTTGGTACATTTCAAATAATAGAGCTGATCCTTGCCCTAATGTGGCATTTTGATATAATATGTCATTTACAAAAACACAGTTCTTTTCAAAATAATTTGATGGGGCAATGGAGGTGGGGCCATGTTTCCAATTTCCTATATGATACTATACTAAATTCAAAGATTTTGTCCAATTTTTAAAGAAGCCTCTGCTTGACTTACACACATAAATACATGTCTAAATACAACAGAAACTTGCAATAAACTTCATTTCATTGAGATTTTGAAAAATGCTTGGGCAATCTTACAAAAAAAATCTTCCTAGATGTGCGACTACTTCACAACGCAATAACTGTTTTTTTTTTTTTTTTTTTTTTTTTTTTTTTTTTTTTTTTTTTTTTTTTTTTTTTTTTTTCTTCACTATCAGAATAACAATAAGCAACTTTTACTTTGATCAGTGACTCCGTATGTTCTTCGTGAATGCAAACCAATTATATTCTGCATAGAAAACTTGGCTGTAGATGATATACTTAATTTGCTTGAAAACATAAATTGTATGCATCGTTTGAATCGCCAAGAAAAAAAAGCTATTTTATAAAGAAAAAAAAATGAAAAAAGAAATGTTCAAATTTTGCAACTGTAAAAATCCTGAATGTACATTTCATTGGCGTGTTTTCGTAAAAACAAAAAAAGTAAACCGCTATGTACCGTCTTAGACACACGGCACGACTCGGAGATACGCCAGACAGTCGGCTTAATTGCAGTTAAGATGTCCCAATCGTGAACACTAATAAATTGATCAGTTCACAGGTAAACACATGTTTAACTGACCGTTTAATCGACGATTATCGATTATAGACAGCGATGATCGATTACAATCGGTATCGTTCTAGGTAAATGTGTAATAAAGTCATCGATACAGTTTTATTATCGTGCATTGTAGAGGCTTGAATAAGCAATTAAGCCGTACAGTTGCTATGATATCAATCTTGCAGTTAAGTTGCAGAAAGCGAAATTGGATTAAGATTTCCGTTTAAATCTGATTTTATGATAAATCAACCAAGTCGAAAAATTTGTATATAAACTCGTATCCCATAGATTTTCGTTATATTTACCAAGACGGTCAAAGGCTAAACAGCTGAAGTTAACGCATTTGCATTGTTTACTTTCTTCCGAGCTATCTCCGTAATTTCTTTAGTATCTAAACAATGGCTCAGTTCAATCATTGCATGTCTACGAAGAACATGACACAGACCAACTGGAATACTTGTCTGTACAACTCCATCGACCCGTATTCTTTGTATGCGTCAAGTGCAAGACTATCTGCCCTTGGAGTTTCCGAAGAAGCGTATCAGAACTATGCGCATGGTTTCAGTGGGCAATCTAGTTCGTTATATAGCGGCCATCTTTCGAATCATAGAACCAACTTTCTTCAACTTAATTTTCAAGGCAACGGTGCGACTGGTTTTCCTGCAGACTACATGACAAAGGAAACTTCACAGCGACAAGCCTTTGTAGGCGATACAACTTCACAAACAGCTTTTCGGATGGCTACCGACTTTTCAGGACTCATGGCTGCAAGCGACCCAGTAAAATGTACAAAACCAACCCATCCATTTTACTGGAGAAAGCGAGGTAACTCAGTCCCGGCTGAAGGGATGACAAGAACCAAAGACAAGTACAGAGTTGTCTACGCTGAGAAACAACGGATTGGACTAGAAAAGGCGTTCAAAGACAACAAGTTTATCACGATGAAAGAGAAAAATGTCTTGTCAAAAGAACTGGACCTGTCAGAGAGACAAGTAAGCGATTATTTCTTATTTCTAATTTTTAGTATTATTTATTTAATTTTTACATGACATTTGTGCAATTTTAATGCTGAAAAAGTACACACCAGCTTCCAAATATTTATTTGATGTTGTTCTGTCGCGACGTTCTGATATATTTACCGTAAAAAAAATAAATAAATAAAAATGCAGTAAACACAAAATCATGAACAGCCGTGTTACCGATGTTTCGGAGGCTAAAGGTCAGATATGAGCCTGTGCATGTGAAAACCAACAATTTGGGTTTTCTACCAGGTCTGACACAAACCGGGCTGTACAGTCACAGAAGATGGTTAGAGGCTGGAATTTTTTGTTTTAGAAAGTGGAGGAAAAACAAATGCGCTGATCAGCTTCGCAGATACTGCGAAGCTTATCTGCGTCTTCGTTTTCGCCTATGCAGATTGTTGGTTTTCCCATGCGGCGGCCCATATAAAAGGCATGGACTCCTTTCATTCAAAAATGTAAAACACATGCAGAAATGACTGCTTTCATTCGACGGAAACAAATCTTTATTTTATACATTATGTTACAATATATTTATTCTAGATCAAAATCTGGTTCCAAAATCGTCGTGCAAAGGAACGTCGACAGAGACGGAAAACAGAAGTAGAACAAGAAGATCACGTGATTAACGAAAAGCATGAATCTCCTGAGAGTCCAAATTCTGACGACAGTTCAAACCTGCTGATCGCCAGTCCCGAAGTAAGCCATTTTTCTTCGCCGAACTATGCCGATGAAGACTCTTTTGAAGAAAGTGTCACGAAGAGCCAGTGTCGCTATCAACAGAATTCGGCACCCGTAAGAGGAACTTCGCCGGTGTTTTACCAAGGGCACGACATCAGATTGTCAACTTCCCCCACAGAGTGGTGTCAAAGAGGAGTTCCATTGACAAAGTGTGATGTTTCACCATTCACAGCAAATCCAGATTGGAATTTGATGTATAGACCATAGACACTAATGTATGGATATTTATGTCATTCTTCATTAAATTTTGATATAAAATCAACGCGACTTTATATGTGTTATTGTGCTTTACCACATATTGTATTTTTGATGTTTCTGAAAGACACTGTATCCGTATTGAACGTGATCGATAGTTTCGGCATAGACACTCTTTATGCCGATGATACAGTGTTATGAAAATAGAATTATATCAGCTGCTGAATAAATTTTACGAATACCACACTGTCAGTTTAGTTTTTTCCCACCTCTGTTTTTGGAGTGGAAATTTCTTTCTGATTGTGCCCTTTCCCTTTTTCATTACTTTCAATGAGGAAGTAGTTCAAATATGGTCGTATGATATAACATTAAGTATTTGGGAATTGTTTTTCAAATATCCATTTTTTCTAAAGCAAATTAAAATTGAACTAGTCAAGCAAGAATAAGGTACAAGTAGGCAAAGATCAGGAAAAGGCGCAATCAGAAAAAGATTCCCACCCCAAAAACCGAGGTGGGAAAAAACCAAACTAACAATCAGGTACTTATACCATGAAACATATCGTAAGCCGAATGGGCAGCTATTTTCCCAATAGGTGGCCACTCAGTTACCTTAACTAAAACTATGAAAACACACATAAGGCGCCAACAGCACAAAAAATTAAACACCAAGACATAAAACAAAAAGAACCTCCACAGAAGTATCGCCTTGGAACGATCAGTAACACAAAGTTACTGGCGGGCTTAAACCAGTTTTATAGGCGCCAAACCTCGCCCTCAGCTTCTGCAGTGGTTTTATTATACACAAATATAAACAAGAAATAAGGAAAATCATGTTAAGAAAATATACATACAGTGGTGTTATGGCTAAAAACCCAAATTAGCCGTTTTAACGGCTAATTTGTTAACGGCTAATTGTAAAATTTCGCGGCGAAATTGTGTGAAAAATAAAAGCCAGAGCGTAATTTCGCCGCGAAATTCCGCCGCGGAATTCCGGATTTCGCGGCGAAATTTCGCGGCGGAACACGGCGAAAAAGTATACCTGTCATTATGCATAAAAATCAATTGACCGGTGTTTCGCGGTGTTTCGCGGCGAAAAAGATGGCAGTCACGAAAGTTTTTTTTTTTTTTTTTTTTTTTTTTTTGTTAAAATTTAATTTTAATTTGGATGTTTTTATATCATTTCAAGTCGTATCAATGTTTTGTTTTTGTTCCAATTGGCAATTCTGCATAATTATCGTTTCAGTCCCGACAGTCACAAAAGTTTAATTGTTTAAATTTCATTTTAATTTGTATGCATTTATTTCCTTTCAAGTAGTATAAATATTTGTTTTCTTTTCAATTTTGTATGAAAAAAAGTTACTTGTTTTATTCGTGTCTTAACTGCTTTGAAGTTTCTGAGACCCTAGTTTATTTTCATGCTTCTTTTTCAGATTAATCAGACATACCTGATAATGTTAGATCCTATTATCTAGCTTTATTAACATAACAAAAGCTTATAGCGGCGTAAGCAATTTTCATGGGATGATTGCCACAGATTTGTTTTGTTTGTATTGAGGCTTAACGTCTCAGTCACCAATTTTTCGGTCATGTCTGGACGGAGCTACCGTTTCCTGGGTATAAAGTAGTACTGTGGGTAGTTAATGTGCCTTACTCAAGGACACAAAACGGTGTCGCCAGTGCGGATCGAACTCATGACCTCTCGATTCGGAGTCTGGTGCACTACAGCTATGCCACCACGATCCCAACCCCAATATGTATACAAGTCTTTGGATTCAACATGATGAAGCAATCGGCTTCAACTCTTCTGTAGACATTCAATCGCCTGTGGTAATGACACTGCTAAAAGCATCAGTGAATTTTCGATTACGTCAAGTGGACGCCGTTTCGTTGAAATCAATTAAGTCGAAACGACATACGACCTTCACCGGGTCGATACGATATTCGATCAAATACGAGCAGTACAGCAACGTACATGTACACAACTGTGTCGAAATTGTCAATAATTGACGGGGTTCTTTTGCTAACCATTTTGAGTTAAACAGCATGTTTTGGATGGCTTGGAACACGTACATACATGTCGAATGTCAAAACCTCATTGTATTTGAGTTAAACAGCATGTTTTGGACGGCTTGGAACACGTACATACATGTCGAATGTCAAAACCTCATTGTATGTATACAAGACACAATACACGAGTAAAAGGGAGGATACTGTGTTGAAAACAAAGTATTGTAGTTCATACTTGTACACTAATTTTGTGTAAGAAATGGGTCATATGAAGCTTTCAGTTTATTTCGGGACACATACATATATATATATACAGTAAGGGCCACGAGTACGCACCGTGGCAATATGAGCGCATGTCGCATAAATCGATGGTAAATAGATTGATTAGAACAAAGTTGAGCGCAGAAGCCTAGTGGTGGATTGTAGGAATTGACCGGAAACAAAATGCCGCGTGTTCGATTCCTATATTCGTTGGGTTTCGTACTTGAGCAAAACCAGTATACATGTATTACCCTGAAAGTGTTGTCGCCATGAGACTCAAACATTGTATACTATTAATCTGAACTCAGGATGATCTTCGCTAGTTGTACTTCACAAGGCAAGTACAATATATAAATCGATATGATTGCGATTAGTCTTGTGCTGGCATTCATAGAGGGTGATCAGAGTGGTAACCAGCAAGCCCAAATGTCAATATGTCTCTTTTTGTTTTGTCGTTTTACATGGTTGAGCTCAAATTGAATTATCGTAGTTCACATCGTAAACGCTATAAAGTGAAGTAATTGAGGAAAATATTAAAAAAAGAAAGCAAGGAATCTAACTGTTAATTGAGCAATACCCTTTAGACAATGTTTGTGCTACAAAACAAGGCACAAAGTAAGATGGCCCCTGCCCATTGGCACCTAAAGAAATATATGGGCTGTTTGTGCCTCTAACTATCGACTGATCATTTGATTACTGGTTTACCGCTCAGGTCTGTGCCTGCCTATGAATAAAGGTTTCAAGTCAAATCATCAATACATATAAGCAGTATTGGCTTAGAGGGATGGTTATATTTCAAACACTTGATGGACATCATGAAAATGGAGGCAACGTCCTGACATGAACATTGCTGTTGATTGGGACGTAAAGCATCTAATTAAACAAACAAACAGTGTTAGATTAAAGGAGCTGGCTCATTACGTTATAAATATTTTCTTCTTTCCGTGAACTCGCTATTGTACCATGTAATACCAATGGAAAAGTCGCATTATGCACGTTGTTCATTTCACAACATGCATAATTGTAGAATCATACTATTAATGTGTACGTAAATCAGGATCTATACTAGGAATAGATGAATCATAGTGTGGTCATTAAATTAAAAGTAAATAATTTTATGTTAACATTTACAGGTATTTCGCCGAGTTTCGCGGCGAAATAGGAAATTTAAACTTACCTGTTGTTAACGTTAAAAAATGAATTCCGCCGCGAAACACCGCGAAATTTCACCGCGAAAATCGGATTTTCGCGGCGAAAAAATTAATGATTAAACGTTTAAATTTTCCTTGGCCGGTGAAATTTCGCGGTGGTTTCGCCGCGAAAAATCACAAGTGATCAGCGCGAACTGTGCAAAAATGGGTTTTTAGCCGTAACACCACTGTAGGTACCAACGTAAAACATGTATAACGGAAAGCAGGGTGAGCAGCTGTTGAAGGTCAGGTGGTCACAGTGCTAGCTTGGACAGAACAAGTAAATGCAGAGGGCTACGCGAACAGCCGAATGATATTCGGGTGGCCACAAAGTCATTCAACATGAGACACATCATTGGAATAACCTTGATAAATTTGAACCAGAATAGAAGTACCGCCTTGGAACGGTCAGTTGTAATAACTGGGGGGCTTAAACCGGTTTTACAGGCGCCTAACCTCACCCTCAGCTTCTGCAGTGGTTCGATAACATTTAGTTAGTTCTTCGGTCCTCGTGGTGAATCTCTAACTAGTCAATGAATCATCAAGAACAAACATATAAATCAAGATAAACATCCTGATGAATCAAAACCCAGGACTCACAGATTGAGTAAGCTGCCCGACGATGGAGATCCCTGGGCGCCGAATAACCTACTTACTCCGGAGCAAAAGAAAAACACCAGTTGGACTCCGGTGGGCCAAGCAACAGACAAGAAGCTCCGGCCCCAACCAACTAAAATGAATAGCTTTAAGTCGGGGCCATCATAGAGTCTGAACCCCGACCCACCGGCGTGCAATTAAAGAAGGCAGCCTAGTTATCAACCATGATTGGGTTAAAAACTAAGCATGCAGACTGTCGCATAACATTCAAGTTATAACCTATACGTTTGTAACGTGTTATGATTTTTCTGAATTGAAAAGAAAAATCATTAATTCCTATAAGTTTCTTAATTTTGTAAACCAAGTCACCATAAAATTCAGGTTCCGAAAGGCCCTCACTTAAAAGCGTCTTTAACCCAACATTATATTTGGAAATCAATTCATAGTGTCTACGATAAAATTTAGAAAAGGTTTTTCGAAGTTTATGATACCGATAGCCCTGTTGGAGAAGTTTTGCCGTTAAACATTTATTTCGAGCGTTGAAGTCTGTAACATGATTGCAGACCCTAGCAAACCTAATAAGTTGCGAAATGTATACGCCATAAGAAGCACGACGAGGAACGTCGCCATCCAAAAAAAGGAAAATTTACTATATCAAAATCAAAGTCATCGCGCTTATCATAAATTTTAGAAGAAACAAATCCATTTGCAACAGAAAGATGTAGATCTAAAAAGGGGGCTTCGGTATCTGAGATATTGGCTTTGTTCAACTGTAGTTCAGGTGGATAAATTTGATTGACAATACCTTCAAAATAAGGGTTGTCAATGTTCAAAAGGTCATCGAGGTACCTAGATGTGGAATTGAAAGCCTCGATAAAATCAGCTTGATTATCATGGTTAAGAGAATCCATGAAATCTCTTTCGTAGCAGTATAAAAATAAATCAGCTACGAGAGGTGCGCAATTTGTACCCATCGGAATTCCAACAATTTGTCTGTATAACTTGGTCCCAAATCTAATATAAATATTATCAAGGAGATAGGACAAGGCGTCGCACACATTCTGACATGACCAAAGTGTATACCGACTTTGGTCAGAGGAAGTGAAAAAAGCCTTTCTGTCATTACATGCCAAATAAAGTGAACCATAGTTTTTTAATGCCCTTTTGAAGGTCCACTCTATCAAATCCAGAAGTTTTTCTTTTATTAGATTATGTGGTAATGTTGTATACAGAGTAGAAAAATCATATGTGGACAAGCTTGTCGCACGGAACCCTCTACACTTCAATTTACTGAGCACCTCACCTGAATTTTTATTGACCAAAACCAATTTTTATTTGAAGTTTCATACACTGTCTCACAGTATCTTATAACATGAGATTTGATAGCAGTAAGATAAGGAAGTTGATAATTTAGAAAGTTCAGTGGTAGTACAAGAGCTAGAACTTGCAATAATTCTAGCTTTGTACGGTCTTTTGTGAAGCTTAGGTAACCAATACAGCGTAGGAAGTTTGTCTTCGCCTTCATTGACACAAACAGAAAACTTAACAGGTAAATCGTTTAAGTGGGCATTAACTACAGACACTTCATCAGTATCTGTCTCCAGATAAGCCCTTGTACCATCAAGCTCTTGTTTTAAGGTGTTAATGTAGTGAAGCCTACAAACGACAACAACATTGTTTGCGGCTGTGTCTGCCGGAACCAAGACATACTTTCTATGAAATTCTTGGATACCCTGCTTCAAATGCCTAAATGACGATTTGGGTTTAGGAGGTAAAAGATTAGTATTTTGTGAATAATACGTTTATCCACGATAGTGAAGATACTTCTTTTCCATTCTTTAAGCATTTCAGGTTATAATATAAGTGTAAACCTTTGATCCTCCATTCGACTTTTAGACCGTAGTCTCGATTTTAACATATGGAATAGAAGCTTGGGGATATAGAAATCACTTGAATATAGAGAAAGCACGAATGGCTGTTTTTATTTATTTATTTATTTTTATTTTTATTTTTAATGCATGAAAAATATGCATGGCATAAAGCGATATAAGCAAAGCACATCACAAACAATGTTTTACGGAAAACTAGGAGGGTTTCTACTAACCCTGGACACTAGCAAAAGAATTATTTAGTTTTGACAAATTTTATGTCAAAGTGTTCAAATTGTTGTTTTTGATTATATTGTAATGCTTGTAATGGTGTCACTACAAGTCAAGCCAAGTAATATAAAATTTATTCGATATTCAATTCACGTTGTATGACAAATTAGCCAACATTACTATGATATGCTGGCTCAACTTTCATCCGAGCATACTTGGCTTGTCCCAAAAGTCTCGATACACATGCATTTTATTTTGACCACATAATTTTGAATCAGAGTTCTTGTTTGTAGCGTAAGCACTTCAGAGGGTGACAAGTGTTTAAAACTCAGTAGCTGTGTTTTAACAGATGCAAGCAGTAGTACAAAAATATACCCCCAAAGCCCTAGGATATAGTAGAAAAAAAGATGTAATGAAGCGAATTTATCAAAGATTGTATATGAGTTACGCTTAGTGCAAGATGAAAAGCGGACATGTAGAGTAGGATTATCAAAGTAATAAAACGAGTTTCCTCGAATTTATAAGATCAAATCCATCATCAATGACCGAGTTTTGAAAGTAAACAGTTCCAAATGCAATTGCTTCATGCATTATCACTGGTCATCATAATTTTACATTATCAATAATTTTACCATCATCATTTGTCGACCCTGTCTTGTCAAGACCGGTACTTCTGCGTATCAGAGTAAATATCCTTTTGTTAAAAATAAATGCCACCATGATAAAGAAACCTTGGCTGGCATTACAAATAATGAAAAGATACTCCAGTGTTTCATTTTTCAAAATGATAAACAAATATCCAAAGATCCAAGTTAGTCCAGTCAAAGATGAAAGACGAACATAGGCACCGAAATAGTTTCGCTCCTTGTGTAATTCCCTTGAAGTGGTACTCGTCTCACTTATTTTGATAACTACGCATGCAAAAAGTACAAAGTTTGCGGCTAAAGTGACAGCGGAGGGAATCACAAATGTGTACAAGTGTATCATGGGAGAAGATATGTAGCAAAGATTCCCGCCATAACCTGACGTCATTCCATCACTGGTTCCCAGCGACACGCCAAGGTTTACAAGAACAAGGGATGAAGATGATCCAGTGATGTAAAGGAGATATTTGAAAGTAAGTCTCATGTCAAAACTAGCTTGTCGACTCACGGGACTTTTGAAAATTCTAAACATATGAATGCAACAAACATTCATACAGAACATCATGGAAAGCCAAAGGAAGTGGCATATACCGCCTATAAGTGCGCATGCCCAAGTTGAAAGTGAACTCTGACCTGCACCAAACTGGTAAAACACCTGAGCCAATAACAGAGATGTGCAAAGGATGATGTTATTTACGCCTGGTTGCGAATGAAGCTCAGCGAATTTAGAATAAATTGCAATGGTGACCAGAAGACAAACGATTGACAAGCATACGCACGCAAAGGCCAATATTTGTTTAGGATGGATACTTTCGCTACGCACAGATTGATTTGTTACTGCGGGAGGCACTTGTAGGTGCGCATATAGAATCAAGAAGTCATCAAAACACATTAAAACATCGTTTCCAATGATATCATATTCCCATTGCGTTAATGTCAGATTTCCTGGCCCATACATGATACCTTTTTCTAGCCTCACTGGTATTTCTTCCAATGATGTCTTAAGGTAGAGGCACAGATCGGTTTTCTTCATGGGAGAGTGAACATCCTGCAGTGCGCAAATGTTGTTTTTGCCGTTGTCAATTTGTTTTGAGTGAGACACCTTCAGAATGTTTGCCGGTTTACTGTCTTTACCAGGAATTTCAACTGTCAATTCAGTTCCAGACATAGTTATATTGTACGCCACTAGTTCCGTGTCGAAATGAAAAGGAATATCGAAGAAGTAAAGACTCAGTATTTGTTTCTGTAATGCAGACACCATGTTGCCCAGTATATCACGACCCTTAGCCGATTGAATAACTACAATTTGAACAACGAGGTACTCAACTAATGACACAGATAATGTCGAACTTCTTTTGATAAAAACATCAATTCCAGAAAGTCTTCCATTGAAACCACCAATTAGGTCACCAAGGAGAGTAGTCAGAGATTCTAGAAATGTTTTACCATTAACGAAATCGGATAGTGTGTCCACGTTTTCACCAATATACGTCATTTTAACGACTACAGTTGCACACTTATTGTGCACTGTTGAACTACGCAAACAAATTCTATTTAGGCGTTCACGATCTGGAGCGCACATTAGTTCCCTGCATTTCATCTGGAAAGAGAGAGCAAATTACAAATGAAATGGTCAATCTATGAGATAGCTCTACGTGTATCTTGTACCCTATACGTCCTCAAAGGATTTTAATTGTCTATGATAACATATATAGATCTATATTGAAGCTACACACATACGTAGCCGGATAGCCGTAAGTCCCACGGGAATTGTACATTAGTTCAGACTGCACCAGATCATGTTAATCTCTAGCACACTGCAGATATTGACTAACATTCAAGAATATGTTTCGGGGAATTTTGAGGCTGTGGATTTAGCAGGCAAGTATTCAGACAAACTGTCAGAACTTGAAAGCATAATGCTCTTACCAGTTTTTCGTCTCTAAACTGTGTATATTTGTTACAGTATAGTGTGTCCTCCATGACCATGCTGTTGATGACGTCAAGATCCAATATGGCGGAGAAAGGTGGAGAAATGCTATCCAAGTTGTCGACCTCTGGATTTACGCACACACTGGACTCGAGCTGATCTGCTACTGGCGTATTACATAGATAACAAAATACATTAGCATACGTCTGGTTAAAGGGATCAACGAAGGAGCTACATCCATCTTCTAAAACTTGGTCATACATTTCCCAATTGCCTGTGACGTTACACTCCGATATCGAATATGAAACAATCTCACAGGTGGACACATCGGTATCTCTTGGCGGTGTGAATATTATGTTACATTGTCTTTCTTTTATTGATTGTAACAGGTTTTTATCTGGTAGTTGAAGTATCGTACCACAAGTAATTTCTAGGTCCCAGCTGCTGAGAGATGACAAATCTTCAATATTGTTACACATAGCACAGAACCTATTTCTATAAGTAGTACCAGGGCTGCCTAGCGGAATAAGGGAATCGAACTTGGCATCAGCTCCAGGGTTTGTACACCATTCCATCACGGTTTTGTTATCGTATGAAGGGTCACATTTTGTGATCATCCAAACTGGTTTGACAATTTTTGATCTTGAACCCAACAAGGATTCTGGTTTAACACAGCTGTATCTAAAGATAAATAGAGTCACTTAACACGGCAGTTTTGTTCATACCTGTTCAACTCGAGTGAAAATGGTACTGCCACCTTACGGTCAAAAGCAAATTGTACGTAATTTAATTATAGGAATCAATATGATAAACGAGCTGCCATGTTGGAAATGGAAGTAACTAAAGCAGAATAGGATTTTGATTTAATATTCAAAAATGTGCTTCTATTGGTGAAATTTCTTTTTGACAACAATTTGAGGAATTGCAACTAATTTATCGTATTTTGACCTAAGTAATGAAATCTAAATTAGCCGCGTTCAGTATTAGTAACTCGTGAAATACCATTAATTACAAGAAAAAATGAATGTATAATCATTAAAAGCATCCAGTGCATTTTCGACCTTTTTGTCCAATGCGTGATCTTAATGTCGGTACCCCATGTCTGATCTTAATGTCGGTACCCCATGCCTGGTCTAAATGTCGATATCAATAATGTCAATCTTATATCCGAATGTTGTGAACAATAAATATGCGACGTGTGTATTCCTCTCATAAACTCTGTTTATGTATCTTAAAACAACAGTAATATATAAGATAAAAGCAAATATTTAAACTATGATTAAATCAGGACGGGGGAAAGGTGCGGAACGACGAACGCGTTGACCTTACCGACTGTTTTTAGTCAGAATTCGTCCATGTGATAGACTCTCATACCACGATAAACAACACGAACCGTGCTCTCTGCAGTCCGAATCGCAAGTACAATACCCACAACATATTCCCGGGCTTCGCTTCATGGTCAGGGGATCAGTAAGATCTCTCGGTAGTCTCAGACTGTTGTCAGGCGGAAGTGAATGATTTGTCTCCCTTGGTGGCGGGTCAGTTGGTTTTGGTAATGGCGGAAAAGTTCTTGGCGGACCATAAGCCCGATAGCATTCCGATACTTCAGGGATACATGACTGCTCGTGTGCATATACTAACAAACTGTACATTTCCCATGGCTGTAATTGGGAATGCGTCCTTAAAGTCAGAAAGCACATGGGCGCAAGAATGTGTAAAATATCCACCATTTTGCCTGAAACGGATTTAAGACATGCATACACAACGGGGGCCCAACGGAGAAGCGTAATTCATTAAAAAGTCTATCAGCATTAATTTTGTGTAAAGGTACACCACTGTGCACATGCAAGACTAAATCTCAAGTCTTTAAATATGGTTTGATGGTGAAATTAAACAGAAAATACAAAAACTAAACCTGAATATGAATAGCTATGTTTTAATTTATTTTACTTCATTACATGGTTGAGAACGGTACATCGTATCATATGTTAAAGAGAAGAAAATATCAATGAAATGCAGTTACTACATGCACCACAGCACTTCCAAATAACACTAATTTACAATATTCTAAATACATTTATTTTATACTTTACAGTGAAAACCAATGTATATCAAAACTTGATAAAATTGGTATTTTCATTGATGCGAAATTTCACTGATATCAAATCTCACTGATATCAAAAATCACTAGTGACTGATATAAGCCTATATCTGTAGAAGAGGAACTACTTTTTTCAGTTTAAAGTATAAAATAAAAAGAAAATTTGCCTTTTTTCAGTGATCACCAAATACATTTCATCTCGTGAGTTGAAAACATCAAAATTTTCACTCGTGCTGCGCACTCGTGAAAATTCTGATGTTTTCAACTCACTCGATGAAATATATTTGGTATTCACCTCAAAAAAGCAAATATCCTCTATGTATCTTACCGTCACTGCAGTTGGAACTATAATGCCTTCAATGACGAATTTCCTTGATTCGTGTCACTCTAAGAACTGCACATTACGTTGACTCACCTTTAGATTGCAAACATACCTCATAATTTGTTGTTATAAAACAAAATTATTGTCGATTGTAACCGAAAGAGTACGAGATGTTTTCTTCCAAGGTTTGATAAAACAGTAGGAATATGCGTTTGATAGCAATAAGTATTATTTATCTCTCAGGCGGTTCTAACGAGTACCCACAATTTATGTTTTGGAGCAAAAATAAGAAAAATAGGTATACCCCTGCATACCCCAGTTTTACTATACAAAAGTGGGGTTTGGTGGGTATTCATTGCACGGACTTGTTTTCCTGATGGCGTTAACGTGTTTCTGTTGATAATTAGCATTGTATTTTTGCTCGGTTTATTGTGATGAGTGGCAAACTTTATTTCCATAACATAAAATGATTCCACAAAATTAATACTGTATTGTTTTAACGCCACCATAAAGCCGGTCTTTTATCTACAATTATAGTATTTCACAGAAGTCCAAGGGGATGCATAAAGGTAATTGTCGCAGTAAGCTCTTCAAAAATGAAATTAGCAAAATTTCATTGCCATTTTACAAGGCTTGTGAGTACTTGGCTATTGTATTTCAGAGTATACTTAAATGTTTGATTCGTCTTAGTCCCGTTCACCTCTATCGAGTCTGAGGTTCGTGCAACAGTACCTTATGTAGGTCATGATCATGATACTTTACTCGCACATAGCAGGAATTCAGGGCCCAGTTGTTCAAAACTTCGTTAGCTTAATGTCATCGTTAAGACCTCAACTTGTAAAGTAAATGCCGACTACATAAGCAAATACACTGTTACTTTTTGTTGAAAAAATGTGAGAATCCTTTGCAATGCAAAGGATTCTCACATTTTTTCACGCAAAGGATTCTCACATTTTTTCAACAAAAAGTAACATTGTATTTGTAATATTGCCATTTGAAATTTTAACCAATCGTTAACTAACGACATTGTTAATTTTGAACAACTGGCCCCAGGTCATTATACGCATTAATATAAGAAAGCAAGACCCTACATTCAGTATTTTTCTTATATTTGTAATCGTTTCTAATTGTATAGATACGAGTACCCACAATATATATTTTAAAGCAAAATTAAGAAACCCCTGTACACACAATTTTTCTATAATAGTAGGTAATTATTATACACGCACATGTTATCATGATATGATTTTCATTACATAATCACTCATGGTCATTTCCCAGCAGGCACATGACGTCAGAATGACGTCAGATCGAAGTCGACGCGACGTCATGACGTCGCATCGACTTTGATATGACGTCATTCTGATGTCATGTGCCCGCTGGGTTATTAATTTGAAAGCATTTACAGCATATATGTGTTCCACAAAGATCCTCACACCATGGAACCAATAGATTATATGCATGGTATTTACTGTATGCATTTCTGCAATAAACAATCAAGAATAAAAATTAAAAAGCGTCATGATATTCAAATCTAAACAAAATAAGGTATTTTATGTATGTTCTAAACACAAAACAATAATAAATCTCTGGTCCACTCATGTAACACATAACAAAAACAAAACCATAGACCTACGTAATGAATCTTATCCATCGTTTGTGGACTCCGTTTTCTGGATGCCACTACGTTTGCGGACCAAGTTGAATACCCTTCTGTTTACAATAAAAGCTACCATGATAAAGACCCCTTGACTGGCGTTACAAATGATGAATAAATATTCCAAGGTTTCGTCCTTCAGAAAGACGTACAAATAGCCGAAGATCCATGTCAACCCGGTCAAAGTCGACAGCCGAACGTACGCGCCAAAGTAGCTTCTTTCTCCGTGCAGTTCTCTTGAAGCAATTCTTGACTGGTTGATTTTTAAAATGACGAACCCAAATAGACCCAGGTTCACAATTATCGCTAAAGCAAACGGGATAACAAAGGTATATAAATGCATCATGGGAGACGTTATGTAACACAGGTTCCCGCCATAACCTGACGCCATTCCATTACTGGTTCCCAATGACACGCCAAGGTTTACAATGACAAAGCATAAAGAGGAGCCAATTATGTAGGTTAGATATTTCAAAGTCAGTTTAAGCTCAAATCGAGACTTCAATTTAGTGCGACTTGTGAAAATTCTGAACATCTGTATGCAACAAGCGTTCATAGAAAACAGCACGGAAAGCCAGAGAAAGTGACATATGCCACCAATCAATGCGCATGCCCAACTCTTCAGAGAACTTTGCCCTGCGCCAAATTGGTAAAACGCCTGGGTCAAAAGCAAGCATGTGCAAAGCATTATGTTATTGATACCTGGCTGAGAATGCAGCTCAGAGAATGTAGAAATGATTGCTATGGTTATCAGAAGACAAGTCATGGACAAACAGACACATACAAGAGAAAGCAAGTGCTTTGGATGAACTTTGTCGGTCTTCGTGGCTTTGGACTGATCATTTCTAGCTGCAAGCTTTGCTATTTTCTCATACATAATCTCAAAAGCATCCAAACAAATTAGAATGTCTTTTCCAAGAATGGCATATTCCCACGAGGAAAGTGTTACATCCCCAGGACCATGCAAGCCATCGTCTTTTAGAACAAAGGCCATTTCGTCAAAAGTTGCCTTAACATGAGGACACATGTCTACTTTTTTGAAAGGCATGACATTTTCAATGGAACAGATAGTGTCACTTTTGTTGCCAACCATTTTTGTCTTAGATAGTAATAGAATGTCAGGTGATGCTCTATTCTGGTTTGGAACTGTTATAAATATCCCATCTCCTTGTGTGGTTATGTTGTACAACACTAGCTCCGCCACGAACTTGTCAGAGTTTATATCAATTTCTTTCTCGTGAATACTGTGTATTGTTGCATTTTGTATATCATGCCCTTCGACATTATTTGGTTCAATTAGAATTCGTAAAATGATATACTCAAGTGACTGATTATGTGACATGACATTTCTTTTTATGAAAATATCCATTTTAATAGCTTCGTCATAGAACTCTGGAATCAAATCAGCCAGTCGAAATTCCAAGTTGTCGATCAATGTATCCTCAACAACTTTGTCTTGAAGTAAATCCACTTCCCCGACATAAGTCATTTTGATGAGCATATAATAACAAGAAGAGTCGCTTTGTGACGGTCTGATTCTGCAGGCATTGTCGACAAGCTCTCTTTCTTCAGCACAAAGGATGTCTCTACAAATCATCTGCAGTGGAAACAAATTGTAGTCATGCTAGTGTAACATGCGGGTCCAAGAAGGGTTTGAGTGTTTGAACAATGGCCATCGATTCATTCTAAATCAAAATTATTTTTCAAATTTCACAAGCCCTTGATAGCAATATGAAATTAATTTCTGGGTTCCCTAACATTGCGTGTCCTACAACCGCTTCGTCAACATTAATCCACCTCCCTAGCTAAAATGCTATTCAGTGCTTAAAATTATGAATACTTACCATTTTCTCATCCTTGAACTGTGAGTTGTTGTCGCAATCTAGTGTGTCTACCGTCGTCATACTTATGATAGCATCAAGCGTCAATATGGCCACGAACGGCGGAGTCACGTCCGACAAGTAGTCATTTGCCGGAAGTTTACACATCATCGGCTCCGACTGCTCCGCGCGTTCAGTATTACAGAGGTAGCAGAAAACGTTTGCGTAAGTCAAGTTGAAAGGGTCTATGAAAGCGTGACAGCCAGCTTCGATCAATGGGTCGTATTGTTCCCATTTGCCGGTGACGTTACATTCTGACGTTACGTAAGGAACAATTTTACACTCATCAACTTTAACAAGGACTGGCTTGATGTAGTGAATGTTACATTGTTTCTCTTTTATTGTTTGTAGAAGATTGTCATCTGGTAGTTTTAGAATGGTCATACATTGAAATTCTACCTTCCAGCTGTACAAGAGCATGTCCAAATCAGAAACGCCATTGCAGAGGGCACAAAACCGATTTCTGTACGTCAGAGTTCCAACCGTCACTGGTATTAATGATAAGATACTCTCATCTGTGTTTTGATTTTCACACAATTCTTTTAATGTCTGGTTCTGTATCTCGGAGTCGCACTTTGTAATCATCCAGATTGGTTTCACTGGTTTAGTTCGGTTTCCGTAGAGTAACTCTGGATTCACGCAGCCATACCTTTGCGAAAAAAAAAAACTGAATTCAATACTTTGAGTGCACATGAATCAATATGAAATATGAAGTTTATGTAAATGTAAGCAAAAACCAGGAAATGGAGCAGCTATTTCCCTAAAGGTGACAACTCTGTCATCCGGACTTAACGCAAAAAAGAAAACGTACATTGGATGCGCAAACAGCACAAAAGTACAGCACTAAAGCATGAAACAATTTAAAACAAACAAACAAAGGAAAATGATGATCATTATAAATGACTTAGATTGGTATCAGGAATTCAGTTCTACATCACTTTTTGTCTTTTTTTCAAAAAGAACCCGTCAATTTTGCCAGCATCAAAAACAACATTAACATAAAAAAATGGTTACAGAAAAGGGTACAAGTAGGCAATGATCAGGAAAAGGCGCAATCAGAAAAAAATCCCATTAAAAAAACCGAGGTGGAAAAAACTAAATTGACAAGTAGGTACATATACTAAGAAAACATATCGTAAGCCGAGGAAGCAGATATTTCCCAATAGGTGGCCACTCAGTTACCCGAACTTAATTAAAATACGAAAACGTACACGATGTTTAAACAGCACAAAAATTCGACTCCAAAACACAAAACAAACAGAAACACAACAGACGCCTCGGCTTGGAACGATCTTGTTCGGTCCTCGTGGTGAATCTTTTAGCTAGTCAATAAATTAGCCAAGACAAACAAAAAAATCATGATAACAACCATGATGAATCAAAAACGAGGACTCACAGATTCAGTTAGCTGTCTGAAGATGGAAATCCTTCGGCGCCAAATAACTTACTGAAATCCGGAGCAAAAGAAAACTACCAGTTGAACCCCTCCGGCCCCAACCAACAAAATGAATAGCTGTAAGACGTCTGACGCCCTTTGGCATTAATATTTTCGGTGCCAGATTCAACCATTAAAATTAGATGATAACAGATATATTAAAACTTACTTGCTTCCAGATGACTCTTTCCTAGCGTGTGATAGGCTCTCGTACATCCATAGACAACAGGAACCGTACTTGAAGCAATCTGTCTCACAGGAACAATAGCCACAGCAAAATCCTGGGTTCCGCTGCACGGGGAGGGGATCAAAAATACCCCTCGTATATCTCTTTGGACCAAAAATACCCCTCTTATGTCTTTCTTGAAAACGCTTCCTGATGTCCCTAGGAAACCTTATTTGGTCCTGAAGGGCACATTTCGAATTCTTGGGAATGCATGCTGTATTATGGGAGTATTTCAAAACTGGGAACCACCCTTCGTTGAATGATGGTGACTGGGGGCTCGACGATTTTATTGGAACAAACGCAAGTAATAGCGTTGGTAAAACGAACATCATTCTCATCTGAAAACGCCAAACCAGAATCAAATGTAAAAATGAAACAGAACTATTGAAAGAATGATCGTTGTATATGCACTTCCCATTAAAGTCGAAAATCAGGGACACATTATTTAGCGACGATACCTTGTTAAGTACATGCAATTTCGAATACATTGTAGTTTTGTTGAAAAAAAAAACATGGAAATAATAAGACAGCAACTTACTGCGCCTCTGTACACCACCTTTGGTATAATAGCTTAGTGCCACCTTTTTCTTCATATTTATAGTGCTAGACGAAATCAATTACTGAAATTACTCTGGCCATTTCTCTAGATGGTCAATATTTATGGCGTTCTGCAACACATTAAAAAGTAAAAGACAATTACTTGTCCTTTGGTTATTGCGAGTAAGTTGCTTCTTGTATACCGTTGCTGCCGGCACTTAAAAGAATAATTGCTGGAACAACCCTCAGTGGGACCACACCCGTCCCTGAGACCTTCCCCGTCCATGAGACCATCCCCGTCCCTTGGGCCACCCCTCGTCTCTGGAACAACCCTCAGTGGGACCACACCCGTCCCTGGGACCTTCCCCGTCCATGAGACCATCCCCGTCCCTTGGGCCACCCCTCGTCTCTGGAACAACCCTCAGTGGGACCACACCCGTCCCTGGGACCTTCCCCGTCCATGAGACCATCCCCGTCTCTTGGGCCATCCCTCATCCCTGGAACACCTCCCTGGGAACATCCCCACCCGTCACTGGGACCGCGCATGGGAACACCCCATGGGACCATCCCACGCCCCTGGGACCATCCCACGCCCCTGGGACCATCCTCGTCCCTAAGACCACCCGTCGTCCTTAGGAACACCCCCTGGGAAAAGCCCTGTCCATGGAACCACCGCACTGGGGCAAACACTTCCTGAGACCATCCATGGGACCACCCCTGGCCCTGGGTTTTATGCAAGACACAGTACTGCCCATTATATTGTATAGCGATTGCCAAGCCTCAGGTACCTTCATTGGCTGTAGCATCGCTGTCAGTAAAAGTTGATAATGATCGGAGAAAAGCTAATTGTGTACTCAGTGAAATCAGTGATCTATAATACAAGTGATTGGAATCTAGCCCTATTTTATAGAATATGCGTGTCTTGCCACTTGGACTGGGCTGGACAGGAATTCCAATAATTGACTATGCAATTAAATAAGGCAAAATATTCCAAACACTGCCTGTGTTTTACAAAATACTCCTACAAGCATACTGAACATAACTTAAAAAGAAATATACCATTCTAAAGATGAACTGTCCCAGTATTGTTTGATATAAAATTCAAATAGATTGATTTAATACTTTTATATAAAAAGGCTGTTACAAAAGAGGCAAAAAACTTCTTCTGGAAGAAAACAATTTTTCTTCATTTTTATACAGATGGCTTAGGTGTAATTTTTGGTGTATATATTCAAACTTGACATCAAACAACAGCCCAATATGTGCTTAAACAGATGACATGTTTTGCTTGAATGAAAATGCAATATAGAAGAAGGAGTAGTTCGTAGAAACTGACCACGTATTCTCCATGTAAATATCTATTGGGCATATTCTAAAACATGGCCTGACTCCAAGTCACGCATATATTGGAAAATGATAATAGCAGTACCGAATTTCAGGTCCCTGTAAATCTACTGTCCCTGGTGAAATAAAGGAACTAAGTTTTTTAGTCAGCTAACACGGTTTTAGTATAAGATTTTTTTAATCATCTGACATTTAGAGGAGGAAATCGAAAAATCGAAGACTCTGGAAGGAAGATCATCCAAAAATAAAACTAATTTACATTTGAAACAGGGCACCTCTCTCGTTGGAATTATTTGATCAGCTGGAGAAATTATGGACCAAACATTCGTTGAGCACCCAAATTCTTGCATTTCGCTATACATTAAGATGTTAACGTCTGACATTTTGTCGAGGATTGGGTATATAATGCAATCGGCTGTTAAGAGCACCGTTTTCAGTAGCAATGATAGATGAATATTATGCCATGAAAAATACTGAAGTATCCTGAAGTGTCTGCATTTCAAATGACAAGACTTTGTTTTACCTCGAATCAAACGAAAGCACAATCAAACCGGCTTAATTGTATGAGCAAAGATATTTAATGGATGTTTTAAACGTCCCTGTTGTGATTTAAAAAGAAAATGTCATTTAGCACAATTTTTATTAGCCGTTTGAGCTTTACTTATACTTTTAAAAGATGCACTTTCTTATAACCAATAAATACTCAAGATTTCCTTGTAGGCTTGTCACATAATTGCAAAAACTGTGCCGATTTGAAAGCTTTTATGAGATAAGGCAATCCTATGATTACCAAACACAATTTAAAAATGGAAAATAAGCAACTCAACTGTCATTTCATAAAATATTAAGTACTCAGAAGCAAGATTCCACAATAATATGAGCCGCCTCGTGGGAAAACTAACAATGTGGTTTCCGAACAGGTCCGACACAAACCGGGCTGTACAAGCACAGAAGATGGCTAGAGACTGGAAATTTTGGATTTAGAAAGTAGAGGAATTGTACTATCCGTGTACCGCGAAGCTGATCTGCGCCTTTTTTTCGCATATGCAGATTGTTGGTTTTCTCATGAGGCGGCTCATATCTCTCAGCCGGATACTTCATACTCACTATATAATTGTGCAAATTTGAATTAAACAGACAATATCACACCAGAGGATGGGCATTGACTGAGGAGTTAAATAGTACCTTGCCCTCACAGGGAAAGTGTCATCTGACTTTTAAGCAGATGAGATCAGAAAATGGAGAAGATCATTCCCGTCCCTAATAGTCCAAGGCAGCATCATGAAAAAGACACAATGTCCGTGTTGTCAATGATAATAAACAAAGCTCGATTACCGCATTGGATCCGTCAATACTATTAGTATGTGGATGGGTAATTAAATCGGTATACAAAGGCTATAAATTAAGTTTTTAATTATAATTCAAAATGGTGATAAGGCGTAAAAAAATAGCCGTGTTTCCGCTAACATGCCGAAAAAACATCAGGGTCGCTTTCTATTTTTTTTTCTCTGATTTTTATTTGTTGAAAACAGGTAAAAATTGATTATATACTATATACCCGGCAAGCTCAGAATTTCCCTCATTTTGAGGAAATGTAGCTTCTGCAATCTACATTTATTTATTGGTTTTCAATTACAGGAAGCTGTGCAGAGTTTGAACTTTGAACTGGGTCAATTACCTATCTAAAGTGAAAGACCAACAAGTTATTAAAACATTATTTTCATTAAAGATTAGCAAATGAAATAATGCGAGAAAATCCATTATCACTAGCCCTACAAAAACAGAAATGTAGCTTGGCAATTCAATTCATCTCAAATACTAGAAAATGACAGACCTGAGGTTTAAAATATAAAGAAAGCTAAATAAAGTGATTTTAAATACTATTTTTGCAGTTTTGACTTATTTTAAGTCATATGTCCATTTACCTGAAAATTTCAAGGGTAGGTAGGAATGAAAATCTTTTTATTTTCTTTCAAAATGGCAATAAAAACTGCAGGGTCGGCACAGAAAATCAGGGTCGGTCGGGTTAGCGAAAACAGGCTTTTTTCGGCCTTAAAACAAAGCTGTAATGAAGTTCTTGTACATTATTTCGCTTTTGCACAGTGATATTATTTCTCATTTTATTTTTTTAGATCTTGGTTAAATCGATGCGTGATATCTTCAATAAATAAATAAATTACAGTTCCACTTCTGCGTTATCTTTTTTAACATTTGAGCCTGTGCGTGACAAAACCAACAATTTGGGGTTCCGACCAGGTCTGACACAAACCAGCCTGTACAGTCACACAAGAAACCCAGGATCTTGAAAATTTGGATATAAGTAGAGGAGGAAATGTACTATCCGTGTAGCGAAAACAAAGACGCTGATCAGCTTCGCGGTTACCGCGAAGCTGATCTACGTCTTTGTTTCGCCCATGCAAATTGTTGGTTTTCTCACGCACAGGCTCATTTCGTAAATGGGTTTAGTGATAATCTTGACATTGAATGAGAGCGAGGGTTGCTCAATAATACCCTGGACAATTAGAATTACGATTACGATACGAAAATAATGTACAAAATATAAAGGCACCTTATCCTTAAATCTCGCATCAATAATATAAATGTTTCAACTGTCTATACACCATCTTCCAGAAACTGCATTTTTCAAAATCTCACTTTTCTGAAAGACTTCAAGAAAAATATAAGCATTTCACCATTTTGCATTCCAAAAGTGCCACAAAAATTTTGAAAATCGGTTTACAAATAAAAATTTTATGCAAGAAAATATTTTTGAATTTTGAATTATAGGGCTATACTGTCAGCAAGGGATGTAAAAAAATCTAAATTGATTATTTTTTCATCTAAAATGCACCAAACCAAAACAAAATTGTCTTGTATGCATAGCTGAGCACCAAACTCTTAAAATTATTCCACATAAAAAATTATATGCTTGATTTTCAGTTTTAAGATGTTGGATTACTTCCCTTGCAAATGCAAAATGCCTATTCAGAATTATTTTTGGGCATAAATATTTTATTAGTGAACCGATTTTCAAACTTTTTGTGGCACATTTTAGGACTCATGAGTCCTAAATGATTTATTTACCAGATTCACGGGAAACGCGAATGGACCCGAAACGTGAAACATGTTTCTTTTCCAGTGAATCTGGTCAAGTAAATAAGGTGGGTAGCGGAGGTGGGGGCAAATGTACGAAGACATGCCCATGCAATGTACATAGATTTTTAAGTTACAAAAAATATTTTTAGTAGATTTTTTTCTATATTTTTCTTATTTTTGCTCAAAACATAAATTGTGGGTACACGTTAGAACCGCCTCCCACAATCTATGTTTTGGAGCAAAAATAAGAAAAATAGGTATACCCCTGCAAACCCCAGTTTTTCTAAATAAATTTTCCTTGTTAAAAGGACCGCTTGGCTAGTCTATATATACCATTATTTTTTCGTGTGTTGTGGTTTTTCGTAGGTTTGTGGAGTTTTTCGGTAACTCGATGGATCGCATCGGTCATGAACACTTCCTCGCTACGGTGGATTTCAAGCTTTCGTACTTGGTCGGACCTAAGACAAAGTTCCGGGTTTGAGCATTATCCGTCCAGGTTTAACGTTAGGTCGAAGTATGTCATTCTTCCCACAAGTCCTAATAAAAACGGCAGAGAGCAAGTCTGGTTTCCGTCTTCAATTGCTTTAATATACAACAAGTGTAGCAAAACATTGCGACTGGAACCAGGCCCCTGGATGTCAAAGGGAAACCCCATAGATTGAAGGAAAAACCCCACAGATTGAGGAGAAATCCTCGTTCCGTTTCAATTGCTTGGCGCGACAAAAGTGGGGTTTAAGGGGGTATTTCCTGATGTCTACGAAGCATTTCGGCTTTCAATGTGGGGTCAGTACACCGGTGTCCTCTCCTATAAAAGTCAAAGTATAATGAAATTAAAGTGCAAAATGGTTGGATTGACAAATGCTAGAAAAAAAAAATAAAACAAGCAGTTTCTATTATATAAGAAAATTTTAAACGACCCTCCTTTGTCAATAAATTCTAAGGCTACTTGAATATTTGCATGGACAGTGTGGGTGTGATGTGTCAAAACAGACGTGACCGTGTCCACACTTTTGAACATTCCTTCTTGGAAATTTCAGTAGGATAGTAGGAGCATGAAAAAATCTTGAAAGAAATTATAAGGAAAGTAGCGAAGGAAGCATATAAAAGATATCCCGTTTAAGTAACTGGTCTTGTTCGTAAATATACTGACACAAGTTTTTGGAGTCGAGATAAATAGATTTGAAGGTATTAGTTTGCCAAAGCGGATATTACATACTGGGAATGGTGTGAAATTTTCCTCACGCTAATTTTCAAAAATGTGGATTTATATAGTTTATATTTTGACTGCTTCGCAGTGTTGTTTTCAGTTAGTTGCTGCTTCTTCTTCATCATCATCATCATCGAAAAGAACAACGACAATAGCAGCAACAACAACTTTGTCAGGAATGTCTCCCAATGGCCCAAATTCATCTTTGTCAACGGTAAATGCCACTTTTACAAACGTTTCAACAATTTCCACAGGTCCTTCCACAAATGTAACGGAACCAACAGATTCTATAAACACTACGGTAGATTCGGACAATGGTACAACGGCTCCAAGCGGAACCGGAAGCGAGACAGTAGCAGGACCGCAGCATCAAGATGGCGGCGGTGGTGGTTACAACGGAATTGAAGCAGTGGCCGCGGTTTGTGTCGTGGCAATATGTGCTGTTTTTGTCGTTGTAGCTATGATATCAGGGCGTTTAGAAAGACAAAAGCAAAAACTGGAGATGCGTCCAAATTCAAATGAATTTTTAAATCCGTCTTTCATTCATCCTTCAACATCAAATCAAGCTTTGACAACATTATGATAAAGTGTGAAATTTCGACGGCATAGCCAAGTATGTGTTTACGATAAAACATGAATGTGGCAAATACTAGAAAAAATATCTATTCCACTGAATATAAACATGTAAAAGGGAAGTGAAGATAAAATACTTTAATCCTGACAACGATCAAATATGTATTATACTACGTGTACGTGTGAACATTCATGAAAATTTGTTAAGGTACAAACGATTCATGGATGGCAGTGTACGTCAATAATGTTGATGAGACAGTGTGGATGCGCAGGCTTATTTGGGAAACCGTATAACTTAATCGAAATTTTGTTATGATCTGATTACATATCTTTATCACTTCTGGACGAAAATAAACGTTTTCAATGTGGATATGTCCTTTGTGTACATACTGTAATGAATGGCTATTGCGATTAACTTTCTTTGACAATTCTGATTGTATTGAAATTTATCAGTAAAATTATGTATGACTTTGCCCGTTTGAAGTGTTTACATCATGCAAATGTGTCCAAGGAATTGAAATTTCCTCAACTACAACTCTTATATTCTAAAAGTGGACCTAACGCGGTAGCTTGAAAAGTAGCGTGTCACTGGTTAGACCGTACTGACGACCTTAAGGCTTAGCTGTTGACAGAAGACGTAGAGCATTATATCTTACTAACGAACAAGCAAAAATGAGGTTTATATGTATCCAGGTTTATATATATTATGACAATTCAGTATGCATGATTTATGACAATTTATAACTAAAAAAAGCTACAACATTTTTCACCTGAAATATCAATATCATTTCACAACTATAAAGTTACACCATATTGCATAGGTGAGTTAACCTCATGCTGCAAGGTCTGCTAGTTAAGTATTGGGTGTGAGGGCACAATATTTCAATGCAAGAATTACAAGGACATTCCTTTGGAGTGCTTTTATCAGCAATTTACCTTAAATATGTATTCTCAAAGTAAACATCCAGAGTTCAAGTTAACTTTTCTTTTATTACAATCAACTTAATTGAATCATAAATCCTAAAATTGTCTCCATGTCAGACTAACAGACAAGGGCTGATAAAAAAAGCTACAAAATTTAGTGCATCTTTAAATAATTCTAAATTGACCATATTTCTTCTAATATAAATGCCATACAGAAGGCAGATTTATGTGCATCAAATTCCTTTGGCCAATTTTGCGATGTACTGTCGGGTCCCCAGTTTCACAAACGGTTCTCGTCAATGGCTGTTCCTCGCAATACTATTTCATATTGTTTGAAAGGTAGGTAGTTTTAACATGCTTTACATTAACCTGCTGCCCAAAACACTTGGCAATGCTTATCTATGACACTTGCTCTTCTACAATATCCTTTATGTTAATCTGCTGGCCAAAACATTTGCTCTTTTAGAGAGTGTGAAGTACTCTGAATGGTTATAAGCTATAATATGATTTATCAGATGGTCTGGTGGTGTCTCATGTGACCTGAACAATTGTTTACAAACTTGGCCATGTGATAACAGATTTTGGAGGTGTTCTTTGAAAATGGTGAACGACAGACAGACCATGGATATACCATGTGAAGCAGACAGAATAAACAGAATCACAACAGAACCACCTTGGAACAGTCCGTAGAGAAATTACTAGAAGGCTTAGAAGGGCTAGCCTGCCCAGCAAAAGTGGTTCAGCCAAATCACCCAGTCATACAAGTGTTTAGTTAGAATTTTGCCTGTCCTGAGCAGTTATTTTAAGGGCAATGTGTTACCATTCATCCAAAAGTCAATAAATAGTGTTAGAAGAAAACAAAATCACTTCATAAACAATTTGGGTATATTTAACATGTTTAACATACCAAAAATTCATCTGACTACAGTCACTCAACTACATGTCACACCTTCGAAACAAATGATACTAACACATTAACAATTCTATGTGTGACAACGAAAAACAAGTAGCCCAAGGGCAACGATCGCTCACCTGAGGGTCAAAAAGTACAGTCACTGGACAAAGTGTGTGTTTTTTTCTCCATACATGGGTATGATGGTCATCTTGGTCAAGTTTCAGGCCTATGGCTGCAATGGTTTCCATAGGATAACTGGTCCTGTAAATGCTTACCCGAGACCTAGTTGTAACTTTTTCCCATGTTTCCATGTTTGCCTATGTTTCCAAAATCGATCTTTACCTACATTAATCACATACCTTCATCTACTCTATCAGTTGTTTGCATCTATCACTTTTCAGATCTCAGGCTGCAATAGTTTTCAAAAAATAACATTTTAAAAGCAGATGGGCTCCTGGGGTCCATTTTTTTTTCAGAATCATTAAATTTCAGTCCTACTGCACATTTCCTGCAAGACTTTCACTTAAAATGACATTTTAAAAGTTTTTCCCATTCAAATGCATTGACGACCTATGTTGACCTTGCCATAAAATAGGTCAAGGTCACCACAGGGTCATGTTTTATATATACATTGTAGTACTTGAGTCATCCATACTTCATGCAAAGTTTCGTTGAAATCGGTTCACCGGTTCTGGAGAAGATATTTTAATGGTTTTTACCATATATGGGCATGGCGGCCATCTTGGTCATGTGACCTGGATTATTTATATACACATTGGTTCCCACTTCCTATAGATGCTTCATATAGAATTTGGCTTTGATTGGCCAAGTGGTTTCAGAGAAAAAAATCTTTGAAAAGTGTGTATGGACGACAGACCGGCCAAGGTCAAGAGATGACCTTAACCTAAATTAATCATATACCTTCATCCAATCCATTAGTTGTTTGCATCTACCACTTTTCAGATCTCAGGCTGCAATAGTTTTCAAACTAGAGGACCATTGGTCCTGTAGCTCACCTGAGAGATTATCACATTGTAAGCTCATGAGATTTAAATTAATTGAGAATTGACCAATGAAAGTCTATGCATGGACACTATTGACCCCTGGGGCATCGTCAAATTTGACCCAGGGGCATGACTGGCACAATTTATAATGGGGACTACCAAACATTGCTACATACAAAATATAGAAGCTCTGGGCCTTTTGGTTTTAGAGAAGAAGATTTTTGTTAGTTTTTCTCATTGTAGGTCTATGGAGACTATCTACCCCTGGGGCGTGGCCAAATTTGACCCCAGGGGCATGGCTGGCATAATTTATGTAGAGGACCATTAGCCATTGCCACATACAAAAAATATCAAAGCTGTGTGCCCTGTGGTTTCAGAGAAGAAGATTTTTGAATTTTTTTCCCATAGCAAGTCTATTGAGACTATCAACCTCCGGGGCCTGGCCAAATTTGACTCCAGGGGCATGAATGGCACAATTTATGTAGAGGACCATTAGCCATTGCTACATACCAAATATCAAAGCTGTGGGCCTAGTGGTTTCAGAGAAGAAGATTTTTTAATTTTTTTCCCATAGTAAGTCTATGGAGACTATCAACCCCCGGGGCGTGGCCAAATTTGACCCCAGGGGCATGAATGGCACAATTTATGTAGAGGATCATTAGCCATTGCTACATACCAAATATCAAAGCTGTGGGCCTAGTGGTTTCAGAGAAGATTTTTTTTAGTTTTTCCTATTGTAGGTCTATGGAGACTATCGACCCCCGGGGCGTAGCCAAATTTGACCCCGGGGACATGATTGGCACAATTTATGTAGAGGACCATTAGCCATTGCCACATACAAAATATCAAAGCTGTGGGCCCTGTGGTTTCAGAGAAGAAGATTTTTTAATTTTTTTCCCATAGTAAGTCTATGGAGACTATCAACCCCCGAGGCGTGGCCAAATTTGACCCCAGGGGCATGAATGGCACAATTTATGTAGAGGACCATTAGCCATTGCCACCTACAAAATATCAAAGCTGTGGGCCCTGTGGTTTCAGAGAAGAAGATTTTTTAATTTTTTTCCCATAGTAAGTCTATGGAGACTATCAACCCCCGGGGCGTGGCCAAATTTGACCCCAGGGGCATGAATGGCACAATTTATGTAGAGGACCATTAGGCATTGCTACATACCAAATATCAAAGCTGTGGGCCTAGTGGTTTCAGAGAAGAAGATTTTTTTAGTTTTTCCAATAGTAGGTCTATGGAAACTATCCACCCCCGGGGCCTGGCCAAATTTGACCCCAGGGGCATGGCTGGCACAATTTATGTAGAGGACCATTAGCCATTGCCACATACCAAATATCAAAGCTGTGGGCCCTGTGGTTTCAGAGAAGAAGATTTTTTAATTTTTTTCCCATAGTAAGTCTATGGAGACTATCGACCCCCCGGGGCGTGGCCAAATTTGACCCCAGGGGCACGAATGGCACAATTTATGTAGAGGACCATTAGCCATTGCCACATACCAAATATCAAAGCTGTGGGCCTAGTGGTTTCAGAGAAGAAGATTTTTTTAGTTTTTCCCATTGTAAGTCTATGGGACCTATCTGTTGCCATGGAAACCACAATTTTGATACAATCTGCTCCAAAACCTAATGCCATCAATCCCCCAACCCAATTATGGTTCACATTAAATTTGATCAAGATCGGCCTACTAGCTTCAGAAATATTCTTCTTTGAAATTGTGGACGGACGACGGACGGACGGACGACGGACGGACGGACGGACGGACGGACGGACGACGACGGACGACGGATGCCTGCCTATCCTATAAGCTCACCTGTGAGCCTTCGGCTCAGGTGAGCTAAAAATAGCTAATTTCCACTTTTCCCATTATAAGTCTATGGAAACTTAAAGTTACCATAGCAACCAGAGTTCTTATCCGACTGGAATAAAAAACACAAATTATGTAGAGGCTACTGTCAGGAACATGTATACAAAGTACAGGATTCATCCACTTGACAGTTTCTGAGGAGAAGATTTTTGAATGTTTTTTTTTTTTTTTTCTTCAAAATTCTTCCCCTTTATGGGGCCCCAGTAACCAATCAAAATAAAGGATTAGGACAAAACTCGCAAGAAACTTCAAACACTACTCAATAAACATTTCTGCAAAAACAAAATTCAAGTGTCTGCAATTTTAGCGGAAAAATAGCCGATTTCCACTTTTCCCATTATAAGTCTATGGAAACTTTAAGTTGCCATAGCAACCAGAGTTCTTATCCGCCTGGAATAAAAAACACAAATTATGTAGAGGCCACTGTCAGGAACATGTATACAAAGTATAGGCTTCATCCCCTTGACAGTTTCTGAGAAGAAGATTTTTGAATGTTTTTCGAAATTTTGCCCTATATGGGGCCCCTGCAACCAATCAAAATGAAGGATTAGGACAAAAGTCACATGAAACGTAGAGGACTACTCAATAAACATTTCTGCAAAAACAAAATTCAAATATCTCAAACAAGACAGCAAAAATAGGCAATTTTCACTTTTCTCCATTATAAGTCTATGGGAAGCATAAGTTGCCATAGCAACCAGAGTTCTTATCCGATCGAAATAATAAAAAACACAAATATTCGTTCCCCCCACCTGTAGATGCTATACGTGTATGTGAAATATGAAAAGATTCAGCCTGGCGGCTTCAGAGGAGAAGTCGTTTGAAAATGTTCACGACATCGGACGACGATGACGACGGACGACGCATGGACGCCAGCTCGACCACTATACTATAAGCTCACCTGTGAGCCTTCGGCTCAGGTGAGCTAAAAAACAGGTCAGCATATACAGATCCCTCCCCACAACATACATACATACCTAATTGATATAAGTCTTCTCAGTACAGGCCAGCTAATCGGATATCTTATCAACCCAGAGTCATGAGAAAAACATTTTTTTAAGAATTTACTACATGTACTCTTCTGTAGTGTAAACAAGGCAATATATCGCTATTTTCACTAAAACATGACCATGTCATGGCTCCCTCTTATATCATGGTATATGTATCACTTTTACCAGTCTCTTCTATGGAACCAAAGATAGTGTTATGATGAGGCCTATACTGAATCTGAACAGTTTTATGACTTTTATAACATGTATGCAACTAGCATGAAACTAAATTGCTAAAATAGCTACAATGATATTCTTAAACAAGTAGTCCAAAGGGCAATGATCACTCACCTAAGAGTCAGGAAGTACCATCACTTGACAAAAGAAAAGTAGTTGGGGGGTTTTACATTATATGGGCATGGTGGCCATCTTGGTATCTTGGTAATGTGACCTGGGTGGTTTATATTTGTATATACATGTATGTCACCCCGGGGTGGGTGCAGATAAGCCACTGGGGTCCAATGTTTTTCAAAATCATTTTTGCAAGGGTTTCCCCTTAAATAACACTTTAACAGTTTTCCAATTCAAATGCATAACCTATACTGACCTTGCCATAAAATAGTTCAAGGTCATCACACGATCATGATTTATTTATACATTGTAGTACTTGAGTCATCCATGTTTCATCATGCCAAGTTTCGCTGAAATCGATTATGACACCGGTACTGGAGGTAGAACTTTTAAGGGTTTTTACCATATATGGGCATGGAGACCATCTTGGTCATGTGACCTGGATTATTTATAAACACATTGGTTCCCCCTTCCTACAGATGCTGCATATAAAATTTGGCTTTGACTGGCCAAGGCGTTTTAGAGAAGATCTTTGAAAATTAGAATGCACGGATGCATGGACGCTGGCTCGAGTTCCATAAATAAGCTTCCCATGAGCCTTTGGCTCATGTGAGCTAAAAATTAAAATGTCTTAGCAGTTGGCAACCAAGCAGAGAACAACGAATGACATATTATTAAATCAGCTATACTGAGGAAGTTTTATTGTGGTGCCTGTTGTTTTGCTTACATAAATGATATTAAAAATCTTTAAAAAAAAGTTTCAAAATAAGGTATTTAAGATACACACATGTAATATGAAGGTACATGTAGTCACAAGATACATAAAATCACACAAATAGAAACTGTTATTATTCTGATAAATATAGTATTACATTAAAATTCAGTCAAAATACAATTAAAACAGCAACAACAAAAATGTTCAGAGTCTTGAATACCAAAATTAGAAGTAGAATACATAATAAGACATGCAAACATACACATTAAACTCAAATAAATCAAATACATTGTGTTATAAACTTACATATGAGCCACGTAATGAGAAAACAAGGTTTTTCCCTATGCAGACACAAAAGTGCTGATCAGCTGTGCAGTTTCTCACTACTCAGATAGTACAATCATTCTTCTATTTACATGTAAATCCAAAATTTTTAGCTTCTAGCCTTCTTCTGTGACTGTATAGGCAGGTTTGTGTCAAACCTGGACGGAAACCCTGAAGCCAAGTTTTCTCATGTCACGGCTCATATATGATAAACAAAAACCTTTCCACTATTATGTACCAAACAAAAAAGATGCAAATTAAAATGCAATAAAGCATAAACTATGAAAATAAAGTCTCTTTTACACAGATCTAGAATATCCCATCACAACTTGTTCACACATGCAACTCATTGCAAAATAAAATCAGTCACGTCATGAGAAAAGCAACATTTTGCATACTGGTATGCAAAAACAAAAGCACAGATTCAAAAACAAAGGCGCAGATCAGTAACTGCGAAGCTGATCAACGCCTTTATTTTGCCACATGCATAGCACAATTCCTCAACTTTCTAAACCCTAAAGTTCTAACTTCTGTGCTTGTACAGCTCTGTTTGTGTCGGACCAGTTCCGAATAACATATTGGTTTTCTCATGAGGTGGCTCAAATCTCTAATGCTTGACTTAATCAACTATTTGAACTTTGCTCCCTGTGAAGACTCAGAATGAGATGTGCCATGATTACTTTCTAGAACAAGCAGTCTTCACTGTTTGCATTTAAACATACCAAGATCACATCTACAAACTAAATGCAGAGATAAGATGCACAGTCTGACCTGAATCTTTACTCGGTACAAGAACAAATATTTTGATATTAACATATTTAAGCCTGGTGGCCCTTTTATGGGACATAGGCAAACACAATAGCCCCGCAGAACGCGGCGTCCAATCTGGGGCTATTCTGTTTGCTTAAAGAAATTTCATCAAAAAATTGAATAAAAAATAAAAATCACTCCTAACACCCCTAAAAATGAAAGTGGGCTCATCCAATTGATAATGGTGGGAAAATCCATTCGTCAAATATGGGTTAAAGTCACATAGAGGCTAAAGCACCTGAGATTCTTTGAAAGACTTTTGGTGAACTGATCCTAGGGTTATAAACCTTTATTTGTGCTCATTTTAGCTGAGCATGAAGTTCAATGCACAGTAACTGTACAACTGATCAGCATCTTTGTTTTCACTAAATGGATAGTACAATTCCTCTTCTACTTAATATATCCAAAATTTTGAGCTTCTAGCTTTCTTCTGTGACTGTACAGCCTGGTTTGTGTCAAATCTGGTCGCAAACAAAGATTGATGGTTTTCTGATTCAACCGCCCATATACAAGATGTTGAAAGCATGTCTCAGGATTTAATGTGAATCGGACGAGCTACTGACCAAGCTGCTATGTCCATATGTATGAACAGTTTATTTCAAATGTAGGAAAAAAGTCACAGGAAAAGTCAGGAAAAAAGTCATAGATTTGGGTAGGAAAAAAAGTCACAAACATAAAAGCTTTTTTTTCTACTTTATGTTGGAATTGGACATTATTATTTTATTTTTACTACTATTATTAAAAATACTTTTGTGTGGGTTATGTTTTACATCCTGCTTATCAATTTTCAGTCATGCTGAGATTGAGCTAATGCTTCGTGAGTACTAAACAAAAATACTGTGGGAGCTTTATTAGAGGTTTGTTCAAGTGCACAACATGTATATACTGCAGCATCAGGTATCCACCCCCCCCCCCCCCACACACACACACTTTCCTCAGGCTCCATGGTCTACCATTGCACCACCATGGCCCATATACTAGGGTGGTTCCCATTTTTTATTTGTTTCAGTTATTTTCAATTTCTAGAGAAGCAAATGAATTTTAATTATGACAGTTCCTCATCATTTCTTAACTTTATAAACATGGAAATTATATTCTACTTCATATATGTACAGATTATATGTATTTTCTTTTAGTCTTTTATGTATTATTTTTGTGACTTTTTTTCCTGTGACTTTTTTCCTGTGACTTTTTTACTGTGACTTTTTTTCCTGTGACTTTTTTACTGTGACTTTTTTTCCGGGACTTTTTCCCCTTGACTTTTTTTCCATCAACCATTTATTTTATGCTCAGTTTAGATGAGCCTAAATAGAGATATACAATCACTGGACATAGTTTTGGATAAAAGCGTGAGGGTTTATGCAAAGTAATCTTACAGTTTGCAAAACATAATGGTATACAGCAAGTTATTTTGCAGCAGGTAAAACGGACAAGATATTTGAATCAAACTCAGTTGTGTTTAAAAAGACTGTATTATATTGAATGGTCATGAAAATGACAACAATATACAGATAAACAAAAATGCAAACAAGGTGTGTCGACAGAAAAAATACACTTATGCATATATACCTGCATAGTAATTGTTTGACACTTTTATATTAACAAAAGTCTTTTGTAAAATAAATTGCTATAATGCCTCTATTATACATTGCAATTAAATTTCAATAAATACAGAAGATCCTATAAAAAATGTTGTGGTTAAAATTGTTCTAAGATGTAAAATCTCTTGAAGTCACATACATATCACAGAAAAAAAAAACATACTGTAATAAAATTAAATCTATGTAGATTTCAAGACAATAGCTTGTGTGCTGAGCAGCGGCGTTTTACGAATGGGCGGATCCATATATCAAATGCACAGATTTTTTTTACGAATGCGTGGAAAAAAGACTATCAAATGCGCATTTAAAAAGCGCTGAAATTAATTGCTTTTACAGGTATTTTTAAGGAATATGCAGCATAATGCTATGATAGTATCTCGCTATCAAGACCAAAGTTGTGATAGCAATATTGTTAACACTGTCTGTTCTCAAACGACCTTTACATTTCTTATTCGTACACCTCCAAGAAATATCACCGATTTTGAGTACAACATCAATTCTATAAACATAACCATTGTGTAACATGCTTTTCTTTCCTCTTAGTGTCAGAAATTTTAAAATCCATGATAGTTAAAATAATATTCTTGGATAACATACAATTTACAAACTCTATAAAAACGTCTAAAAAGCATGTTAAAATATGACTAAAATAATGATCATACCTGTCCAAAGCCAGTGTAAACACAGGTTACCTGAGTGATTATCGGCTAATTTTCCTACGGGTCATCCGCGGATTTGATACCTCGATTTCACGCGCATTTCAAACAACATCACGGTATGATTTCCGCGTATTTAATATACGGCCCTGAGCAGATATGCTTGAAACACTAAACACTCACTTGTGAATTGTATCATAGGTAGACCTGACTTTTGCACCTTCTTGTTACATATGACTAGTACAATCATACTTCTTCCTAGCTCCAAATTTTCATGCCACTAGCACCTTTTCTGTGATTACACAGCCTAGTTTGTGCCAAACCTGGACAACAACCTCAAAGACAGGTTTCTTATGATGTACAAATATTTGAGCCGCATCATGAGAAATCAAGCTTTTTGCATGTGATAAAAAAAGATGCAGATCAGCTGTATAGTAACTGCACAGCTGATCAGCATCTTTTTTTTTCGCTATGGATTGTATGATTCCTCTTCTTTCTAAATACGAAATTTCAAGCTTCTAGCCTTCTTCTGTGACTGTAAAGGCCAATTTGTGTCTGACATGGTCAGAAATAATGGAGACAGGATTTCTCGCGACATGGCTCATTTTTAATGCTACAGAATAAAGCATATTAACAGTTTATACTGCTTTATGGTGAGAATCTCAATCAAAAAATCTAATCAAAAGAAACAAATATTAAAGTGTCTTAAAAAGATGGTATGAAGATGTAAATTAAAACATAGTGAAAATGCATAAATATCCCCAAAACTATGACTAACACTAGCAAAACTTAAACGATATGCAACAATGTTTCATTATTGATGGCGTTTATAATTCATCTATTTTCTAAAAAACTGTTTATAATTCATCTATTTTCTAAAAAAAAATAGGGGCAAGTGCAGTGATAAAATGATTTTGTCACACAAAATGAACTTTATTGTTTAATGCTTTTGAAAGACAAAGGCATAAAATCTGGCCATGCAAACCTAGTTTTTGTTCTATGCATATATTGCACATTAAGATCCCCCATTCAGAATTCTCTTGCAGAAGGCAACAAATTCCAAAATGGCTTCCTTAGCAGTTGAATCTGAATGTACACCCCAGACAAAACCATGGGCTTCTGACCTATAGTATTTAAACTGTAAGTCAACTCCAGCCTTTTTCATTCTTTCATAAGCTATAAAAGAATCATCTCTTAAAACATCAAATTCAGCTGTAATAATGTATGTTGAAGGTAATTTCTCCAGAGCAGATTTTGGAGCTAGCAGTGGGGAAACCCTATAATCTAAAATTAGATCTTTAATCTCATTGGACAATGTCTCATTCCCATAATCCTTTGATGTCTCTTCTGGAATACCCTTCAGAAATGAGGCTGGGAGACTATCTATAGAAAGTCTCTTCCCATATTCCGATATTTTTAGCTCTGGTGATGTGTGCATATTCTCTTTAAAATCCTTGTACCTCTTTCTGTCACCTAATAAATAATCAAGCCAGTAACCAATCATAGATCTTCTACTAAGCCAGTTTGGTCCATTTCCATATTTCACGTAAGATGGCAATTTGAAGTCAAAAGCCTGTAGACAACCTCCGAATATTCCAAGATATTTCAGGGACGGTGTATTTGTTCTAGATTCCATGGAAATATTCAGAGCAACTGCCATGGCTAGGTTTCCACCAGCACTGTCACCTGTAAGGAATGCAAGTTTACTTTCAATTCATGAGGTTGTGAAAAGCACGATTTCTCACAAGTATGAATTTTTTTATGTCAAATTGATATGAAACTGCAGGTAACTTTACTGTAGTTCATAGAAAAGTATTGTGACTTGTTGCCTCTTTTTCATCAGCAAAACATGTCCATGCTATGAATACCCACTTAAACCCCACTTTTATAAAGTAAAACTGGAGAATGCAGCAGTATACCTATTTTCCTCATTTTTGATCCAAAACATAGATTGTGGGTACTTATTAGGACCGCCTCAGCAAGGCAGTTCTAACGTGTACCTCACAATCTATGTTTTGATAAAAAATATTTAAAATATCAAAAAATTTCTGGTGAAATTTTCATTTTTTTTTTCAACTGAAAAAATCTCTGTATATTGCATGGGCAAGTTTCCGTAATGATCTGATAGATCTACCTTCCATAGCTTGATAAATTTTGAAGTTTATCCCACATATTGAGGCAGACAGGCTTGATGGTCATCAGCTTTTGTCATTTTATCATGATCTGTTTGGAGGCATTCCTTTACCACAAAATGAAATATGAGCCTGTGCGTGACAAAACCAACAATTTGGGTTCTGACCAGGTCCTACATAAACTGGGCTGTACAGTCACAGAAGATGGTTAGAGGCTGGAAATTTTGGATTTAGAAAGTAGAGGAACTGTACTATCCGTGTAGCGAAAACAAAGGCGCTGATCAGCTTCGCAGTTACTGCGAAGCTGATCTGTGCCTTTGTTTTCGCCTAGGCAGATTGTTGATTTTCCCATGCAGTGGCTCATAATGTATTGATTTTCTTTAATTTATCTTTTACAGAAAGGCTTTACCTGCCAAACCTATCTTGTTTTTGTCTATCCTAAACTTGGCACCATTCAGCAATAGGTATTTAGTCACCTTCAAACAATCTTCATAAGGGGCTGGAAATGGATGTTCAGGAGCTAGTCTGTAACTGCAAACAGAATTCAAAATATGCTATATGCATGTATGGCACCCAAGTAGAATGCATAATTTTGCTAGTAGTGTATTTGAAAAGAAAACATGTTGCCCAAAATGAGTAATTTGCTTCTCTTTAATTTCAAACCATTACATATACCATCTTAACATTTTCCTTTTCTCTTTTTTAGCAATTCTTAGATAAATAGCAGGCTCTGATCAATGCATACTGGAACCAGAGGACCAATGGTCCTGTAAACGCTCACCTGAGATCTGCTGCATATACGTGTACCAATAAACATGTTTTAATATAATGGTATTTAACCCCAGTGTAAGGGCAGATGAAGCCCTAGAGCGATTTTCTTTTTTCAGAATAATCAATATTCTGTCCATTTGCCAATTTCCTGCTGGCTTTTCCCTTCAAATGACATTTTAACAGTTTTTCCCATTCAAATTCATGGGCAACCCATGTTGACCTTGCCATAAACTGGGTCATGGTTGTCACAGGTCATGATTTAGATATACATTGTAGTACTTTAGCCATCGATGCTTCACTCCAAAGTTCATGGAAATTTGTCAAATGGTTCAGAGAAAAAGATTTATATGGGCATTGCGGCCATCTTGGTAATGAAACCTAGATTATTAATAAACACATTGGTTCCCCCATCCTATAGATGCTTCAGATAAAATTTGGCTTAAATTGGCTAAGTGGTTTCAGAGGAGAAGAATTTATATGTATAATGCCCCAGGGTGGGGGAAGATGAGCCCCAGTATCAGGATCCATTTTTTTTCAGAATCATTAATATTCAGTCCTACTGCCCATTTCCTGTAAGACTTTCACTTTATATGACATTTTAAAGTTCTCCCAGTTCAAATGCATTGGTGACCTATGTTGACCTTGCCGTAAAAAAGGTCAAGGTCATCACAGGGTCATGATTTATATACACATTGTAGTGCTTAAGCCATAGATGCTTCATGCCAAGTATCATTGAAATTGGTCCACCGGTTCTGGAGAAGAAGATTTTTGAAGGGTTTTTACCATATATGGGCATGGCGGCCATTTTGGTCATGTGACCTGGATTTCTTATATACATATTGGTTCCCCCTTCCTATTGATGCTTCACATAAAATTTGGCTTTGATTGGCCAAGCGGTTTCAGAGAAGATGATGTTTGAATATGATGGTAATGTACAGGTATATTGCCCCGGGGTGGGGGCAGATGAGCCCCTGGGGTCAAAATTTTTCAGAATCATCAATATTCAGTCCCACTGCCCATTTCCTGCAAGATTTTCACTTTAAATGACATTTTAAAATTTTTCCCCATTCAAATGCATTGGTGACCTATGTTGACCTTACGGTAAAGAAGGTCAAGGTCATCTCAGGGTCACGATTTATATACATATTGTAGTGCTTGAGCCATCAATGCTTCATGCCAAGTTTTGATGAAATCCGTCCATTGGTTCTGGAGAAGATTTTTGAAGGGTTTTTACCATATATGGGCATGGCGGCCATCTTGGTCATGTGACCTGGATTTCTTATTTACACATTGGTTCCCCCTTCCTCTTGATGCTTCACATAAAATTTGGCTTTGATTGGCCAAGCGAATTCAGAGGAGATGATGTTTGAATATTATGGTAATGTACAGGTATATTGCCCCGGGGTGGGGGCAGATGAGCCCCTGGGGTCAAAATTTTTCAGAATCATCAATATTCAGTCCCACTGCCCATTTCCTGCAAGATTTTCACTTTAAATGACATATTAAAATTTTTCCCCATTCAAATGCATTGGTGACCTATGTTGACCTTGCCGTAAAGAAGGTCAAGGTCATCTCAGGGTCACGATTTATATACATATTGTAGTGCTTGAGCCATCAATGCTTCATGCCAAGTTTTGATGAAATCTGTCCATTGGTTCTGGAGAAGAAGAGTTTTGAAGGGTTTTTACCATATATGGGCATGGCGGCCATCTTGGTCATGTGACCTGGATTTCTTATTTACATATTGGTTCCCCCTTCCTCTTGATGCTTCACATAAAATTTGGCTTTGATTGGCCAAGCCAATTCAGAGGAGATGATGTTTGAATATTATGGTAATGACAGGTATATTGCCCCGGGGTGGGGGCAGATGAGCCCCTGGGGTCAAATTTTTTTTCAGAATCATCAATATTCAGTCCTACTGCCCATTTCCTGCAAGATTTTCACTTTAAATGACACTTTAAAATTTTTCCTCATTCAAATGCATTGGCAACCTATGTTGACCTTGCCGTAAAATAGGTCAAGGTCATCACAGGGTCATGATTTATATACACATTGTAGTGCTTGAGCCATCAATGATTCATGCCAAGTTTCGTTGAAATCGGTCCACTGGTTCTGGAGAAGAAGATTTTTGAAGGGTTTTTACCATATATGGGCATGGCGGCCATCTTGGTCATGTGACCTGGATTTCTTATATACACATTGGTTCCCCCTTCCTATTGATGCTTCACATAAAATTTGGCTTTGATTGGCCAAGCGGTTTCAGAGAAGAAGAGCTTTGAAAATGGTGGACGACGGACGACGGACGACGACGCCGACGGACGGACGCCGGGTGCCTCCCTATCCTATAACCTCACCTGAGAGCCTTCGGCTCAGGTGAGCTAAAAAGGTGAAGGAGGATTAACATACTATATCCAAATCTGTGGGTTAACCTCTGTGCAATTAAGTATTTTTGCATGCATGCATGTCCAAATAAATCAAAAACGACCATTTGGCACTCTTGGTGCATCCAGAAAGAAGGGGACCTAAGCACTATTATTGCAGGGAGCCTTGATCCATGCGAATGTGCTAAAAACCCTCAACCTAGCATAACCTTCAACAAGTTGAAGGAGGCTAGTAAACAGCAGGAGCAGAAGCAGAAGAAGCATTAGCCTACTAGTACTTGTCAGTCAGAAAACAAGATGGCCACCATTGGAAATAAACAAAACAATTTCAGGCCTTCAAGCGTAATGTGCAAATACTATCATAGTTACTGTGAAGCTGATCAGTGCCTTTGCTTTCATTACACAGATAGTACAATTCCTCTTCTTTCTAAATCCAAAATTTCCAGCCTCTAGCCATCTTCAGTGCTTGTACAGCTCAGTTTGTGCCGATCATGTTCGGAAACCACATTGTTGGTTTTCTCATAACCAGGCTCATATCTGAATCTGGAGTGTTTGACTTCTAAGTCTTTGAATATTTCCAACATGCCAGTATTACAATTTGAACTGATATTATATTTCATCTTTCCAGCATTTTCCACATCAAACACTTTTGGGGAAAAATACTTACTCCACCGAGACCACAATAACTTCAGCCTGTTCTGATATCAATGTAGTTAGAGGTCGGTGCATAGCTGAAATTTACATAGGACACAGGAGAACATTTGGGCTTATATATATTCAGTTTCTTTGAATAAATATGGCAATTCGATAAAATATTGCATCTTCTTTTTATTCAACTAATGAGGATTTGGTATGTTTACAAAAAATGGGGATAAAAAATGAGCCGTCTCGTGGGAAAACCAACAATGTGGTTTCTGAACAGATCCGACACAAGCCGGCCTGTACAGTCACAGAAAAGAGCTAGAAACTTGAAATTTTGGGGTTAAGTAGAAGAGGAATTGTACTATCCGAGTAGCGAAAACAAAGGCGCTGATCAGCTTCGCGGTTACCGCGAAGCTGATCTGCGCCTTTGTTTTCGCATATGCAAATTGTTGGTTTTCCCACGTGGCGGCTCAAATGTTACAGAGTGGATTCCCAGTCTGATCATTCTGCACTGTTCACTTGAATGAAACCTAAACCCTAAGTTGACACAATCGCCCGGGATACTCTGATTGGTGTTGTCGTTTTCTTAAAGCTGATCCGACTGTCTTTGAGCATAGCCCCAAATCATTACATTACGAAAACACGCCCGTGTAATATACTATTTTTTCTAAAGTTGTAAAAATTGAAAATTTTCAGTAGATTTTTTTTTTATATTTTTTTAGTTTTGCTCAAAACATAGATTGTCGGTACACGTTAGAACCGCCTCAGCGAGGCGGTTATAACGAGTACCCACAATCTATGTTTAGGAGCAAAAAAAAAATAAAAAAATAGGTATACCCTGCAAACCCCAGTTTTACTGTATAAAAGTGGGGTATGAGGGGGTATATATTTCACGATATGTTTTCCTGATGGACTGTCTGAGCATAGCCCCAAACCATTAGTTATCATGCAGCTGTTTCAATAAAAGTTCTGAGGCAACTCATTGCCAGAAAGTCCTGATGCATTTTTTGCAATTATAAAATGAGCCACTGCATCAGAAAAACCAACAATTTACGTATGCAAATATGCAAAACCAAAGATGCAGATCAGCTGCAGCCGATCGGCACCTTTTGTTTTCCCTACTCTAATAGTACAGGTCCTGTTCTACTTAATTTCAAAATTTCACCCTTTTAGCATTTTCTATGACTGTAGAGGCCGATTTGTGTCGGACCTGGTCAGAAACCAAGACTGTTGGTTTTCTCATGCAAAGGCTCAAATACATGTAACAGGATAAGATTCAAGAAAATAACAGGCAGTTTGAAAGTAAACTGATTTTTTCAGGATTTGTACGCACCTGGAGATCCAAAAACCCAGCCCCCACCATGGAAATATACTAGCCCTGGTATCAGTCTACCATTCTGGACACTCAGTGGTTTAAATACAGTCACATCTACACCTTCTATCACTGTCTCATACACCTGAAAAAAATTATCCTTCGCATCAGAAAACCAACACTTTGCATAGGCGAAAAACAAAGACGCGGATCAGCTTCGCGGTAACCGCGAAGCTGCTCAGCGCCTTTGTTTTTGCCACATGTATAGTACTATTCCTCTTCTACTTATATACAAAGTTTCAAGCTTCTAGCTTTATGCTTTGACTGTACAGCCTGGTTTGTGTCGGACCTGGTTGGAACCCAAATTGTTGGTTTTCTCACGCACAGGCTCAAATGTATATACCCTGACAGGTATATACGTTCTAAACTGCAAGTTCATTAAGCGCATGTAGCTTTGCTGTTAAAACACACATGCATAATAATTCATGATGAAACAATATGGTTCTTCTTAACAGGCTGATCATTTATGTTTTTGATACAACATCTAAATAACTAGGTGGTATAATATGAAAACATGTACATGTGAGCTATTGACTATAAAAGACTATTGAAGCTTGAAGTTCATAGCAATTATATGATATAATCTTACTTACCTGTTCATGACTGGAATGGCCAATATGTAGCAATTTATTGTTAAAAAGTACATGTACATGTAATAGTTTTTTTGCAAGCTCAAAAAATGTATTTTTCCTGCAATATTAAATTCAACCTACCTCTACAGTATTTGGTGGTGTATATGGCACTTGACTTGCCATGAAATTGAAGGTCCATCTCAATGTGTGGGCTGGTTTAGCAATCCCCAGTAGGTCCAGCCCCTCAACCTGTTTTCAAAGATACATGTATAAAGGATGGTTCTTCAAACAAAATATCAATACAGGTCAGTCTCATTATAACGCTATCTTTGGGGTCTATAGAAGCATACCATTTTGTAAGAAAAACTGTGTTATAATGAAGTTACTTTCTACAGACAGAATCAGAATCAGAATCAGAATAGTTTACTGGTGACACGCCAAATGACATTATTTCACCAGGGGGTTCGGATGGGGGGAAAATTAGTCCCTTGAACGCACGAGTGAAGCGAACTTGGACACACAATCATCTGACATTTCAGCAGTAGAAAACAGAGAGTCAGGGAGGTCATTCCAGTCCCTGATAGTCTGGGGAAAGAAACTACATTTATAGGCCTCTATACTAGCAGATGGAAGCTGAAATGCCTTGGAGTGGCTATTTCTACAACGCCTAGTCTTTGGGATAAGGTCATCTGTAGGTATTCTGGCTTTACCCTTCAGACCTTTGTATAGTAATATAAGTCGATTATCCGTCCTCCTTTTCTTGAGAGATTCCCATCTGAGTTGTTCAAGAATGCCAGTCATACTACCTTCCTCGAAAGTATAATTCCTAGTTACAAATCTAGCGGCACGATTCTGAACCTTCTCCAATTCCTCCTGGAGGCATTTAGTATGAGGATCCCAAACAGAACTTCCATATTCCAGGACTGGGCACACCAGTCCTTTATAAGCTGCTTCTTTAACATCTTGGGGGCAAGAAAATAAGTTTCTCCTCAAGAATCCAAGTGTTCTGTTGGCTTTAGTACAGATATTATTGATATGGGTATTCCACTTGAGGTCATTTGTAATTGTTACACCTAGATATTTAATGCTATCAACATTTTCCAAAACCGTTCCCTCGAGGGTGTACGAGGCCTCCATTTTATTTATCCGCTTATTTGTCAGCTGCATCATGTTGCATTTGACAGGTTGAAATCTCATGCCCCATTTTCGGGCCCAGCTCCCTAAAAGGTCAATGTCTTTCTGAAGTTTCAATGTATCTTCTACTGTTTTTAATTTCACGGTAACAAACACAGTCATCAGGAAAAAAGCCTGATTTGAGAGTCAATGCCAACGGGTATGTCATTTATGTACAAGGAGAACAACAATGGACCGAGAACGGTGCCCTGAGGGACACCAGACACAACAGGGGCCCAGTCAGATTTAACACCATTAACTACTACCCTTTGCTGCCTGAAGCACAAAAAAGCATTTATCCATTCCAATGTCTTTCCACCTATACCATAACTAAACAATTTGCTTTTAAGAAGTTCATGTGGAGGGGTGTCAAAAGCTTTTTCAAAGTCCAAAATAAAAGTGTCAACCTGACCCTTTTTGTCCAATATTTTTGCCCAATCATTTATCACTGTAATTAACTGAGTTTCACAACTATGCCATTTCCTGAATGCATGCTGTTTGTCCGACAAAAGATTATACTGGTCAAGATGACCCATGATATTTGAGCAGACAATATGTTCTAGAAGTTTGCAAGGAATACAAGTCAAAGAAACTGGGCGGTAATTACAAGCAAGGGACCTGTCACCTTTCTTGAAAAGTGGACAAATATTAGCAAGTGACCATTCCTTGGGGATTTCACCCGTATTGATTGACTGCTGGTAGAGATGTGCAAATACAGGTCCTAATTCTTTTGCCAATTCTTTAAGGACTCTAGGATGGAGTTCATCAGGACCTAAGGCTTTAGATGGGTTCAGACCTTTAAGGAGTTTTGTTACTCCTTCCTTTGTTACAACAATTTCATCCATGAATGGGGCCGACCTATCCAGAAGTGAGACTTGGTTGTGTACCGTTTTGGTGAATACATCTGTGAACTGTCCATTAAATTCTTCTGCTTTTTCGAAATCTGATTGAGCAATACCACTTCCATTTTTCTTTTTCAAAGGGGGAATGCCTTGGGTATCTTTCCTCTGACTATTGATATACCTATAAAAATCCCTGGGATTAGCCTTAACGTCACCTACCAAGTTATTGACATAAAGGTCATGCTGCTTCCTTATATCAGCTTTGATTTCCCTTCTTAAGTTTTCAAATTTAGATCTAATTTTTGCACTTCCAGACATATACACGTAGTAAAGTTATCATTTTGGCAGCCATGACATGTCCATGTTATTTTGAAAAATGCATTATAGAGAGGTGTGTTATAATGAGGTTGAAGTGTACCCATACATGTAAAAATATGGTTTTGTTGTTTCCTGAATTAGTGAGTGAAGCAACTTCAAATTTAGAAAGTATACATAGATCTAAAATGAGAAACATTGATTCAAAGATGCAGATCACCATTCTGTGTATTTTAAAACTATGCAGATGATTTGACACTATGCACTATTGGCTGCACCATTGTTTTGTGCAGTTTTCCCCATATATTTGATAAGTTTGCTGAAAATGTGTTAATTACAATAATTACCAAAAGTTTCTGTATCTGGAACCCTACTGCCACTAGGCTCTTTTGCCAAGGTTTTGAAGCTTGCTCTGGGAATGGCACATATAAGTAGTACACCGCCCCAGCCAAGAGAGCCCCAGTTACCACCAGGAATGGTACAGAACACATTGCTGTGACATCTACAGTGGCATCCACTTCTTAGGTGTGACAAAGATGCTTGAAAAAGCAAATTGGTTTCCCAAAGACTAATGACAGGTTCTGTAAATCAAGATAAAAATTAATTCATTACATCCAGATTCATTTTCAGAGGAAGCAATTTGTTTTCTCATCGAAGAATTTTTGGCAAATAAAAAAAAGTCTGAATCAGAATCAGTATAGTTAACTGGTGACACGTCAAACTTTCAATACCACACCAGGGCATTAAACAGACTAAAACTTTGAGTAGGCACCATTTTGTTGAGTATGTAGATATTGGGCAAACAAACATCTTTTTACTTTTGGCCCAATATCCCCACATGACCATAGCGGTTGATGCTAAGTCACAATGTGATTTTCAAAAACAACACATTAAAGTAGAAGTCTCAATGTGGCCCAAAACATGAATGAGCAGCTGTTGACAGGAACATTACGACTCCAACAAACAGGCTCATACAGGTCATCATGGAAATAACTATTCTGGCTATTTTGCCGGACCCGGCAAAATAGCTCCTAGGGGCTATTTTGCCGGACCCGGCAAAATAAGGCAAAATAGTTTGTAGGCTATTTTGCCGGACCATATATATATAATAAAATAGCTATAATATACATATAGGCTATTTTGCCGGACCAAAAACTTAGTAAAATTTTCATTTTATATTTTTATTTATTTTTTTTATCTACATTTTTTTTTTCACCTATTTATTTGAGATAATTATGTTTTAAAATAAGAATACACATACTGAAAATGCTGATAAAAGACTTTATTCTGATACAAATGGGAGCATGGCTGGCATTCTGGGACACTTTAAATGGGAATCCCTTAAGAAAAGGAGAAAAATTGTAATGAAAAGGTCTGAAAATTAAAGTCAGAATACACACAGATGATCCCCAAGAATATATGCTTTGTAGAAATCAACACTCATTGGTATTGCAGATATGGTAATTTTCAGTTGTCTCAAAATGTCATTATATCCCCGCCATTTATGCTGACGGGTATATAGCTTTTGCTTTCAGGGTTCGCGCTAGGATATATTTTTCTTTCGCCATCACTTTCGCCATTTGAGATTTTTTTTCGCCATTTTCTTGAAGTTTGAGCCAAATCTTGGCCATTTTTTCGCCAAGAGGACACATCTCACTCAGCTCCCTGCTCACTTAATCCCCCAAATATTTTGTTTGCCCTTTTTAACTTGGTCTCTCCAGTTCCCTAAAAATACATATTGCCCTTCTCACCCAAGTCCCATACATGCTACATGTACTAAGTTATATTTCAACAGTAGATCCAGGTAAATTATGAATTTCCAACTGATTTGAAGGGCAGGTGTAGACTGAGATCCCTATACATATAGTTTGGGAAAATATGTTTTATAAAGCTTGTTCTTGTATTTATAAACAAGGGGAACAACTACTAAAATTATTAGTTTATGCTTGTACAAAATCAAGAAACAAACTTTTAAGATTAGTAGACAGATTGAAATATTAAAATTCATATACTTTAATAGAAAAAAAATAAATGACACTCTACAAAATCAAGAGTGAAAGCTATACATCTACATCTACATCTACATCTATACGTTGAACCGTCATGCTTGACTTTTACTCAACGGGTTTGACTTCAGGTGGTAACGCAAGAAAAAGATGAAAAACAAGAGAATATAGGCAGTTAGAAATGAGTACAAGAATAAGGAGATGTTGAATATTATATAATAAGTAAATTATAAACATATTAGTATGATCATAAATAATAAGAATACAATAAAAGGGAGAAAGAAGGAGGAAAGTGTTCCCAGAAGCTTTTGGCCCACTAGGCAAAGACCAAACTGCCTTCCTTGCAGGTACCAGGGCCCTTACGTCCCCGACAGCATAGCTCCCCGCCTTGGTGAGTTACTAAGCAACTGGGCCCCTACCTAAATTTACTTGAGAGAGAGGGTGGGTAGCCCCTTCCTGAAAGATGCCAGTGAAGGGGCCTCAGCCGTAGAAGCTGGGAGAGAATTCCATAGAGGTATAGTCCGGGGGAAAAAGCTATATTTAAAAGAATCCGTTGATGTAGATATCTGTCTAAACTTCCTGGAGTGGGCTGCTCTGGTTCTTGAAGTTTGAGCCAAATCTTGGCCATTTTTTCGCCAAGAGGACACATCTCACTCAGCTCCCTGCTCACTTAATCCCCCAAATATTTTGTTTGCCCTTTTTAACTTGGTCTCTCCAGTTCCCTAAAAATACATATTGCCCTTCTCACCCATATTCGCCATAAAATAAATGCATGGGTAAAGTTGAGTTGCTTATTCTAAAAAGAATCTGTTTCATTTTTAAATGGTATATATTGACATTTCCCCCTCATCTGCACTCAAACATTATTTCAACACTAACACGCTGGTGACAGTCTACATCGTTACCGGACCACGTGCGCCAAGCGTGTTATGCAGTACACGCCTGAATACACAAGGTCAGACATGACACCTGTCAATTGAATGCATTAGCAACACACTGCAACACTTGAATAAACACCGATAAGAATAGGATTATCTCTATTGTAGGTGCGAATATACAGGCAATCAAATGATGGTTTTCAGTGGAAAACAATGGCTTTTTGGCTGGACAAAGTGGCTCTATATATTCGCCATTTATTTTCGCCAAAGTCAAATTTTAGGAGCCAAAAAATAAAAATCTTCGCAAATGGCGACGATGGCGACCGCTAGCGCGAACCCTGGCTTTTCTGTTTGTATGTTAGTTAGTTTGTATGTTTATTTGTAATTCCGGAACATTCGTAGAATTTGTCAAAGTTTTGGTTAAAATTTCTCTAGTGGTGTATATCTTAGGAACCAACCATCGGAAGTAATTCAGATTTGGACCATAGGTACCCTATAGGGTTTGCTTTGTTTCCATGAGTTCCGATCCGAGGGTCCATGCTGGGGGGTGGGGTTGGAGGTCAAAATCTAGGTCACCTTCAAAATGTGCTATTTACATGTTTCTACTCTATGTTCATATCTTATAAAGGGTCATAGGAATCATGTATTCATATCTAGATCATATATACTCTGTAGGGTTTTCTTTTAATGCATGGCACCAAATCCTGGGTGCCGTCCCCAAAGGTGCAGCTAGATGATAGATGCCTTAAAATTTTTCTGTTAGTCTACATCTTGACATCCATAAAGTCTTGTCAGAAAGCATTCACTCTTAGACAGTAGTTACCCTGTAAGGGTCAGACTCTTGGGTCCATGTGTGGGGGTGGGGCTAGAGGTAAAAAACTAGAACATCTGGGAATCCAGGGTAGAGGGGTCGGCGCTCAAGTTTCTTGGAACTAGCCATGATCAGCTATAAGTCTTATCTAAAATTTCAAAACTCTAGCATTCACCATTCAGAGTTTCAAAAAAGTGACCAACAGACCCAGCCAGCCACATCTCTGCATACAACCCCACTGGCATACACCCCAACCAGAAAACATCCACCCCAACACACACACACAGACAGACAAGCCAAAGGCAAAATGCCCTTCCAACTTTACCAAAAAAAGGCACAAAAAGCAACCTATTGATTGAGAAATATCTCAAATAAATAAATAGATAAATAAAACAAAAATGTAGATTAGAATACCATACAAGATATGAAATAAAATATTTAATAAGTATTTGGTCCGGCAAAATAGCCTATAAGTCCAATATAGCTATTTTACCGGGTCCGGCAAAATAGCTCCTAGGGACTATTTTGCCGGGTCCGGCAAAATAGCTCCTAGGGACTATTTTGCCGGGTCCGGCAAAATAGCCACTGCCTATTGCAAAAGCTAGTACTTGTTATAAAAAATGTCATGCATAAAATCTTTGTCTTGTTCGCGTTTAAAAATAATAACTTCGTCATGGAGTATTGCAATACATTTCTAGAACGTGCAGCAATTCGTATATAAACTGATTTTGCACAAATACAGCATGTTTCCAATAAAATTGGAGATAAATTGGAAACGTCAATCTGTTGTTTGTTTACCTTTCACGCCTGGTTCCTAGCGCAGCGAAGAATAAAACCCAGCACTATCGTTGTTGTTGCGGTCCGTAGAAACACATCGAACCAGAATGACCTGAAACACTTGACCGGAGCCTTATGACCTTTCAGCGGTTTCGTTACTCTCCACCACTTTCGACATAAGGAGAAATGGGTTCATTTATCGAGACACACTATCACAACCCAGATCGTCTTGAAATGCAACATACCGACCAAATCTCTCAAAAATACCCCTACTGCATTAAAAGCAATTATATAAGTATTGTGTAGGTTGTGTATGCCCTGTGTGTGGGATCTTTTTGTGGTTTGCCATGCATGCATGCATGCACCCATCCATCCACCCATACATACATACATACATGCATACATCCATCCATCCATACATACATACATACATACATACATACATACATACATACATACATACATACGTACGTACGTACACGTAGCACGCACGCACGCACACACACACACACCAAGGACACTCTATCGAGAGGACGACACACTCAATGGAAATCGCTCATGAAATATTGACTATGTACTATGTCCATTTTACCTGTCCGCTAAGCCGCAGCAGTCGATATTGTCGCCATTTTGAAATGAGATAAATCATACCTGTTCGAGTTTTTATTGAATAACTCCAAAGATTGGTTGTATTCAAATTGATAAAAAAGAAAATTAAGTGCACAAAGTCTACCATCATCATAACAGACACTTTAAGAACCAATTGTTAAACGAAAACTTTTCAATTTAGGAAACAACGTAGGAAAAAGAAACACCGAAAACAAATTTATGAGCCGTAAATTTCCCGAAAAAAAAATCGTCCTGACAAACTGACAGTATAGCTTGAACTTAGGCTTTGCATATGTTAACTTCAAGATTTGTCTTTAACATACAAAGTAAAGAAAATAATTATTGGTAGAAAGCTCAAATAAAGCTGTAAAGTGTTCCAAAAGCGCCACCGTTGATTTTCGTTTTCTAAAAACGGTCCGCCATTTTGTCACGCGGACTTTGTAATTTCTAATAAGTTTACTACTACACATTTCAAAATATCAAACTCTTATATAAATTTTTCGAAACTTTGATGTATCTGCTTTTCATAAATATTATACTTACTAATAGCACGCAGCTTATAACTAAGTAATCGGTTCCGATTTATGACGACTGTGTGAAAATTGGTCACCATGACGCCATTTTAAGGACAAAAATAGAAACAAAATAAGGGTAAAGAAAACCACTAAAATTACCAGTAATGTGACAATTAGGGGAAAGATAAATATGTCAGATGAAAGATAATTAAAAGGCCTTTAATCTGGTAAATGGATTTAATTGTTAAAATGTTCTACTTACTGGCTCAGAGAAGATAATTCCATTCAATTAATTCTAATTTTGAAACTACCGCTCGTTTGCTGGATCAAGCGGGGCAACGGGTCGTTTCGGTCCAAAATCATGTCACAGTAGATAAAGGGCAAAATAATCAGAGTGTGTCGTCCTCTCGTTAGAGTGTCCTTGCACACACACACAATCGCACACCTCCAGCCTATTGCCTAAAACAGTTTTATGCCAAACGTGATTATTACAGAAACTCATTTTACCATCTCACAGTCATTCAGTCGAATAGTCTCCTAGCATCTTCAAACAGACTGCCTGTCAGATCTGCCACTCTAAACCATAAATCAACCACACCACTGTCTTATTTTAGGTAGTACTCGTAAAGGTAGGTAGGTTAGATTAGATTAGGTGAGGTGACAGTGTTTCTTTTACGCTTATTTTGGGTCGAAATAGGGCCCCATTCCCAATGCCAAAAGGTATCTTTTATTCTAATGCGATTCATCTTCTTTTTCTCTCGTTAAGTGCTGGGCCCTCTCTGGAGCATTGTCGCACTGTGTTCTATTTACATCTGAGGCGTGGTTAAAACTGGTGAAAGCGATTTAAAAACAGTCTACAAACATCTGAATCTGAATCTGAATAGTTTACTGGTGACACGCCAAATGACGTTATTTCACCAGGGGGTTCGGATGGGGGAGAAATTAGTCCCTTGAACGCACGAGTGAAGCGAACTTGGACACACAGTCATCAGACATTTCAGCAGAGGAGATAAGTGAATCAGGGAGGTCATTCCAGTCCCTGATAGTCTGTAGAAAGAAACTACTTTTGTACGCTTCTTTGCTAGCTGAAGGTATCTGAAAAGCCAAAGAGTATTGATTTCTACAACGCCTATTCTTTGGGACAAGGTCATCTGTTGATATTCTGGCTTTACCCTTTAGACCTTTGTATAGCAATATAAGTCTACTATATCCTTCCTCCTTTTCTTAAGAGATTGAGATTCCCATTTCAGTTGACCTAAAATGCCAGTCATGCGCCAAGTTTCAAAAACATAATTTCCCGTCACAAACCTTGCCGTAAGATTTTGGACCTTTTCCAGTTCTTCCTGGAGGCCATTTGTGTGAGGGTCCCAAACTGAGCTTCCATATTCCAAGACCGGCCGCACCAGTCCTTTATATTTAAGCTGCTTCTTTCACGTCTGGGGGACAAGAATACAAATTTCTCCTCAAGAATCCGAGAGTTCTGTTAGCCTTTGTACAAACATTGGAAATACAAATTGGCTTCTTTAAAAAGAAACCAATTAAAGGTCAGCAGCCGTTTGTTATAAGAGATTCCCTTTGCTCTAGATTTCAGTGTTGTTGAATCTCTGGTTCGTCATTAATTTCGATTCTCATACATTTCAGTTTCGTTTCCTATACATGAATGTCGTTTCTTGTAATGAAGCTTGACCAGTGTAGGGGAGACCGGGGTTGAATGAGCCACTTTTTCATTTTTGCCGAATCGTGATGCAATCAATGTGTTCACATACCTTTGCGATATACTCATAGAAAGAACATTTTGTCGGCTCAAATTTAGGCTACATGTATTTAACCGTAGGTTGTCCTCGCTATTTAATACAGGATAGCGCTTTTAAGTGACGTGGTCAACGTGGTTCATTCAACCCCACCCCGGGGTTGGTTGAACCATCCTCTTGGGGTTGAATGAACCAGTGATAGGTTGACCAGCAAAATTTGTCTGGGATACCATTATGAGAAAAAATACCTGAATGTTTTCTCTACGACAATGGTTGAGGTTAAAATCAGATACTTAAATTTCCTATGCCTATAGAAAGTACAATAACCCTATAACAGACTGGGTTGTGTCATATGAGGGGTTGAATGAACCACTAAAATAATCTTCGTTTGGAAATTTTATTTTCAAAGGGAACCGACCGCTTTTCTAGTGGTGACAGAACACATTTTTAATTTGCTTATTCTTAGAAACATACATATGTACGCGTGCTTTGTTAAATAGCGGTTAATCGGGGTGGCTCATTCAACCCGGCAACCCATCATAGACCCCTGAATGTGATATAAAGTGAATGTTTATTCCGACAGCGTGCCATATTGTTGTGAATTATCATTTGTGTCAAGAGAAAAGCATTGCTCTGGGACACTGCTGAAGAGATGGACACTTTGAAACAAGATTCCATTCCAAAAAATTAAGAACTTGTTTCATGATGAAAAATTACTTGGGGTACTTGAAAACAGTTTTTTCTGTATTATATAAACACAGCTATTGGAGCGACATTTGACAACCCTACTGAAACGTAGATATGCAAAATGTGCATTTAATATTGCAGGCGACAGTGGAATTATCTTGTTACAGTCAAAGTTATCGCCCCTGGTTCATTCAACCCGTGATTCATTCAACCCCGGTCTCCCCTATGTATCTGTTGCTCAAGGCAATGGCAAATTTTTTTGATGTTATGGAATCAAAGCCAATACTAAAGGGAACACGATTACAATCAATATGTCGATTTGTAGAAAACCATTTTGCAGTGCAGTCAATTTGTGACAGTGTTCTGAATTTTGACCTGCAGCCACACTACCAGAAACAGACCCATAGTGCGATGCGATGGACTAAAAGTCAGCCATATAGAGTTTCTATAGTTTCTGTACCCCTCGTCAGGGTATATACGATGTAAACCTAGATGCGCTATGATAAGCAGTCACCACGATCGAGACTGCTTGCTAGATATTTACCGCTATTTGACGGGGAGCGTCAACAATTGATAAATTAAATTGATTGCGGTGAACTGTCTAATCCCTATAGACGGGTTCACTAGTTTTTAGTAAGCGCTTTATGTGACAAAACGCGTAATTGAGGGAGAGCAGTCGATCATGGGTAAATTTTCTTCATATTCAAAGTAAACACTGTGGGACCTTTTCCAATGAGTATTCCATTTCAAATCATTTGTGATAGTTACACCCAGGTATTTTATGCTTTCAACGTTTTCCAGTACAGTGCCCTCAAGCGTGTAGTTAGCCTGTATCTTACTAGACCGTTTATTTGTCAGCTGCATCATGTTGCATTTGACGGGTTGAAATCTCATTTCCCATTTCCTAGCCCAACTGCCTAAACGATCAATGTCTCTCTGAACTTTCAATGTATCCTCTTCATTCTTGATTTCACGATAGCAAACACAATCATCAGCAAAGAGTCTTATTTCAGACTCAATGTCTGCTGAGATGTCATTTATATACAAGAAAAACAGCAAGGGGCCGAGAACGGTGCCCTGAGTGACACCCGACACAATCCGATTTAATACCATTAACCGCTACCCTTTGTTGTCTGAAACAAAGGAAAGCATTTATCCAATTCAGTGTTGTTCCACCTATTCCCATAGCTAAACAATTTGCTTTTAAGGAGTTCATGGGGAGGAGTGTCGAAAGCCTTTTCATTCCTCAGTATTTAGTAGTCTCCAAGGCTGGCGCTGTGACAACGAATCCGGGTCAACTCGGCCCCGGGTCAACTCTGGCTGATGAACTTGCTCCTGCTCTAGCTTGGTTCTTCCAGCTTTCCATTGACCAAGGAGAGATTCCCCAAGATTGGAGACAAGCACTGGTGGTTCCCATATTCAAAAAAAGAGACAAGCACCAACCATCAAACTACCGACCGGTATCTCTCACCTCCATCACATGCAAGCTGTTGGAACATATCATCCACAGTAACATCATGCAGCATTTTGACCAGCACAGAATCTTGTGTGACAACCAACATGGGTTCAGGAAGAAACGCTCGTGTGAAACCCAACTGCTGTCCACGGTTCAAGAAATCGCCTCATCAACAGCCAAGGGACAACAAGTGGACATCATACTGCTTGACTTCGCCAAAGCGTTTGACAAAGTACCTCACACAAGACTTCTTCACAAGCTGGATCATTATGGAGTGAGGGACAATGTCAAACGCTGGATTGAGTCCTTCCTAAGTCAACGAGAACAGCAAGTGATCCTTGACGGAGTGAGATCTGACACAGCAGAAGTCCTTTCCGGAGTACCTCAGGGTACAGTGCTTGGGCCCCTACTATTCCTGTGTTTCATCAACGACCTGCCAGAATCTATAAAGTCCTCACAAGCCAAGCTGTTCGCAGATGACAGTCTTCTATTCAAGGTCATCAAAAATGACAGTGACAGAGCCCTTCTCCAGAGAGACCTTTCAGCATTGGAGCACTGGGAGAAAACTTGGCAGATGAGTTTCAACCCAACTAAATGTGTAGTGCTGAGGATCTGTACAAAGAAGAAGAGGAAAATACTACCAACACAGTACCAGCTGCATGGTCATACTCTTGGAGTGACCATCACAGATGACCTATCATGGGAGACACATGTGCAGAATGTTGTGTGTAAGGCCAACCGGACTCTTGGTTTCGTAAGAAGAAACTTGAAGGACTGCACCAAACCAGTGAAAGATCTCACATACAAGACTATGATCCGTCCAACAATGGAGTATGCTTCAACGGTCTGGGATCCACACCTACAAGCCCAAAAATCAGCATTGGAGCAGGTACAAAAACGAGCGGCTCGCTATGTCTGCAACGACTATACCTCCAGAACGCCAGGGTGTGTCACCAAGATGCTCGACGACCTGAAATGGGAGCCACTTGAAGCCAGGCACAGACACGACAGACTCAGTATGCTGTATAGAATCCAGCACGGGATGGTGGACATACCCGCCGACAGATATCTGAGACCCAGCGATACCCGCACCAGAGGATCAGCTAGATTTTTCCAGGAGAGAATTGCCGATACATCTTATTCCAACTCCTTCTTCCCAAGAACAGTGAGGGATTGGAACAAACTTCCACCGGAGGTAGTCTCAGCGGCATCCCTGGAGGAATTCAGATCACTCCTCTGGCTGTGATCTGCTCCACAACAACAGAAACTTCTACATTGTATATAGTTTTAACCAACGCTTTTAACCAGTTTTTGGGGGCTAGCTGATCGCCATCACCACTCCTTGCCCCGCAGAGCTAATTACGTTCTTTTCGAAGATCCCAGCTCTTTACCAGGAAGAAGAGAAGAAGAAGAACTCGGCCGGGTCAACTCGGCCTTATATGTTTGAATATATAGTAATGGTTAAAAGTAAACAAGTGGAACATATAATTATGAGGCATTGTTAGTATATAATTCTTATTTAACCAGTTATTTTCGTCCGTCTCTTCCATAATATACTGTTACACGAGAACTAAAATATTTTAATTATACCATTAAATATATAATTATGTAGGCCTACTGCTGCAATTGGGTGTAACCAAAAAGTAACCACACTTTTACTGTTTTAGGTCTGAACACTTTACAAAAATACTCAGATAAGTCAATGCCTCAAATTAAAAGTGATTAACTTGTATTCTCGTCACCCTATAGACAGTTTACACCTTATGGGCCTTTTGCCTTTGCTCAATAAGGAGATTGTTTGTAATACTAAAATAATGTCATCCTATCTTTTCTGTGCACGAATCTGGAATTTATCAACCTATAAAAGCATCATGTACTTACAAAATACCCCTCCTGTAATATGAAAAATAAGAGGCCGAGTTGACCCGGCCGAGTTGACCCGAGGCCGAGTTGACTCACGGGCCGAGTTGGTATCAGGCCGAGTTGACCCGCTTCCGTGACAACTAGCTCCGGTAGCTTGTTCCAGAGACGTATCCCAGATGGGAAGAAGGAGCACCGATAAAGGTCTGTTCTACATTGTGGTTGTAGGTCATGGAGAGTGTTTGGGTGAAGAAGGGTTGTAGCTGTGATGTTAATCAGTAGTCCAGTTGCCAAACATGGATTTGGCCTGTGACCTGGAAATGTGTGCCGCATAAAATGTTTTTATGGATTTCACTTTTTGATACCTTTCAGATGAAGAATCCGAGTGATGCCACCTTGGCATCATTGAGCATTTTGAAATATTCAAAAATTCAAAATGGCCGACAAATGGCGGAAAATACTGCAAAAATGAACATAATACATGTATGTGAAACAAAAAGCTCACTTCTCTTGTTGTCCTTACTGTCTTCTTCTGGTTCATCAGACCATGCCCGTTCAAAAACTGCATCATGAATTGTTTGAAAAAATCAAAAATCAAGATGGCGTCCAAGATGGTTGGCAAAACCAAGAAAATGGTTGGCAAAAACAAGAAAACAGCATCCCCGAGTTGCATATACTCAATGTTTTGTGTTTAAAATGCTCATTTTATGTTCTTATTAACAAAAACCCCATAATTTAGTTTTGTGTATGTTTTGACGCTCCAATCATAACAAAAGGGCAAGATGGTGACCAAGATGGCCGCCGAAAAAATGATATAGAGAACTTGGTCTCTAATAAACTGTCTTAACTGTCTTGTTTTTGACTTTACTTTATTTTGTTAACAGTTCAAGTTTGAGTTTAGTTCTGACCCAACATCATAACAATGATGTGGTCAAAATGGCCGCCTTAATTTTAGTATAAGGGAGCATAGCCTCTGATTCAAATAGCGTATCTAAACGTATATTTGTTAAGTTTTAAGCAAGCAGAATAAACAGAGGGATGCAAATCTACATCACATAATGAAAGACAGAATAGGCACTTTGTTCTAAAACCGAGATTAGGTATTCGTCTGTGTCATTAACATTGTAATGCTTAGCAAAGTCATCAGCTATATTATTCAACTATTGCAACAATTGTTTCTTCAATTTAATTGCATTTGCAAAACACTATACAGGCTAATTGATTTATGAAACGCCTCTATTTCGATGATGAGCATGGTTGTTCAGAAGCATACCCACAGCTAATCATTCTGCTTGAAGTATTACTATCTGTTGCTGGAGCCACACTGTCTATTGCTGTAATTGGCATAAGCGCTCAGAACCCTTCAACATTATTTCGACCACTTGACAAGTTAAATATAAGATCATGCACCCTTGACCAAGCATGGATTGTCAAATGGATGTCTGGACATGTATTGGTTTCTCATGATTTTGTGTATATGGTGATTATATGCATTAAGCTTGGGAGAATTCATTAGCCTTTGTTTACCAGTTTTACATTAAACCATATATCTTACAGAAATAATTCTACGTTGCTGCCATAACATCCTCCAAATGCGATAATTCCCCTGATATTATCTGGGAAAGGCTTACTCAGTTTAAGCTTGTCAGCTATGAAACCCTTTGACATTGATTTCAAACTGGACTGCAAGAAGGAAGCAGACTACGGTTTGATGTTTTACCACTTAAACCAATATTTATGGTCCTTCAAATGTCCCTTTTATATGGCCCATTCCCTTTCGCATTAATGTTTTCTCTGCTCTTAAAGGGACTTGGTTTTACTTTTTATTCTTTTCGGTTTACATTGATTGTAGATATTTAATCTTGAGCAATACATAGACGTTTGTGTATGATGCTTACATATTTTCCTCAATGGTTCGCAACTATCTCACTTCTTGCCACTGTTACACTATGTCTACACTATGTCTCACCTGAACTGCGTTAGCGTTAGGTCCGAACACGATTGGCGAGTGTGCTTTTGATCAGTCTGTGATATCACAGCCCTTCTTCAATGTGAGATGGTCACAGTTGCATGCACAATCATGAAATACCTAAATCATCGTATCTTTTCAACATTGGTTTTAAAGATGACATCTGCTGAGAAGTTCGAATAGTGTTGAGAGAATGCCAGTGCTTTTTGTCAAACCTCTCGTCTTGCTGGAGAAGTTTTGGTTATGTTTTTAATGCTACAGTCAAAGTGATAATGGGTCGTCCACAGAATAGCACAGCCCAACGGTGACGACTGTATCAGGCCAGCGCAATGTATGTGAATTTCTCAACTTGTACATTTTAATTTCAAACATATTATGTGTTCATAATCCTCTTGTCCCCGCTGTCCCCCAGCATTGAAGAATGTTGGGAGCCAACTCCTGAGGGTATACCATGGCAAGGTAAATTTACCTGGAAATGTCTTGAATAAATAATATTTGCTTCAAATGCATTTGTGGCTTTTACTTAAATGAGTTTGCGTTCCGCCATTGTAATAGCCATAGAAGTGATCAAGCGATCATCGTTGGAAACTTTCCAGCCAACTTTTTCAAGTTCTTCAATTTAAATCCATGCGCTAAGAAGACTGAGTCAAGGTTTACACGTATATTTATTTAAGATGTGACAACAGCACATTATATATAAAGTTGTGATGTTGTATTTCCCAATATTCAGTTTCTATGCACGTTTTAAACTTTTTCTGTTCTTAGCATTAGCGTCAGTTCGACTCTTCCTTTTTATCTTAAAAAATGCAGTCCTCTTTTCTTCTTTATTATATTTAAACTGTAAATGTTACGAGTACTCTCATTTAGTGGTGCAAATTGATTTGCTTCCCTCTCTTTATTCTGTTAAATCAATATGCAACACGTTAAATTAATGTTTTGTTCAGTGAAGAAGATCTCAGTCGTAGTAAAATTACGTAGGACACATACGCCCCAGTATCATTTTGCGGTGTCAAAACAAAACACGAACATTAAATTGCGATGTTTACACCATAAAATGATCATTTCAAATACGAGTCATTCAGTATTTACATCACTGGAATGCTGCTGTAGCCAGAGAACATTAAAGCATGCATATGATGATCCTCTTGGTCACCATATTGTTTTATTGTTATCAAGTTGGGTCAAATAATCAAAAACAATTCATTTATCAACATAATTTGAACATTTGAATAACAAAACATTGAGCAAATGCAGCACTGGAATGCTGATTCAATCAGAAATTATGTACTCATACATGCCACCATCTTGACTCATTTTTATAATGTGGGAATAAACAATAAACCATGCTGCTCACAACATTATATGAGCATTTCAAACGCGTTACATTTAGTATATTCTGCACAGGAATGGTGTTTTAATCACAGAACACAACCTTTTAAATTATAATTATGGCGGCCATTTTTGTCGCCATCTTTTTTGCTGTTATGATGTGGGGTCATAATCGAAAACCAAACACTAACGTATTATGTGTACAACAAAAATTGACTTCGAAGCACAATACACTGTTTTATGCAACACTTGAATGCCGTTTTATTAAGAAAATATTGCTTTTAGTATGATTGTGGCAGCCATCTTGTCCGCCATCTTGCCTCATAATAATGACATGGGGGTCAAATCTTAGAATTATCTTTTTAATATTGTCTACAGCGTAAATTGAGCATTTTAAACACAGAGGAATGAGTTTATTAAACCCTGGGGTGTCGTTTTCTTGTTTATGGCGACCATCTTGGACGCCATCTTGATTTTTTCAAAACGCTCAATGATGCCAAGGTGGCATCATGCAGTTTCTGAACTAGCATGGCCCAGTGAACTGGAAACCACAATAAAATTTCATGCGGCACTATCTTCCAGGTTATGCTGATGGCTACTGGACTACAGGCCAAAAGTTGTCCTGTATACATCATCACCAGTTTTGCCTCTGTGCGATTGTGCTGCAGAGTTTCCCATCCCAGGTTGGAGATCATGTCAGAGACACTGCTTTTAGTGCAATAATCCCCAGTCACAAATCTGGAAGCTCGTCGCTGTACTGCTTCCAACTTTTTGATGTTGCGGTCCGTGTGGGGATCCCAAGCTGAAGAAGCATACTAGACGACCGGTCGAACCATTGTCTGGTAGCTCTTTGCTTTGATGTGACTTGGGTAGCTTAACATATTTCTTCTCAGGAAAGCTAGACTGCTATTGTCTTTCTTCGTGACTTGATCTACATGGGCTTTCCACGGGGGATTCTCTGTGAGGGTGACGCCAAGGTACTTTCCAGACTTGAGTTGGGCAAGCTGGTATCCATAGGTAGTATAGGAGCCAGTTATCAGTTTCCGCCCATTGCTGATTCTGATGAATAGCGGAAAACGCCATTTATATCGACAAATTTTCAAGTCTGCAATGTATTTTCACATGGCTCTAGGTAGTATCTTTCAGCTTCAAAATAAGTTTGACTTTTACCATTTTTTCCGTTTTTTGTTCGATTATAACCCCAATTCAATTTAAGATCCCGCCCCCATTCTCAAAATACTAAGAAGATTGGGTAAGTTGAGGTGGGGTGGGCAGGGCAGGGCAGGGACATGGCAGGGCAGAGCAGGGCAGGGCAGGGCAGGGCAGGGACATGGCAGGGTAGGGTAGGGCAGGGCAGGGCAGGGCAGGGCAGGGATAGAACCATAGTATGTGGGTCATCCAAACTAATTGATTCCGGTAAAATTCTAGTACCGGCTTATAGTCAATCTTTGTTAATGACGTGGTACATCGAGCGTCTTGTAACTTGTATGTGAAAAAAGTCATGACATTTTCCATCTCTTGTATTTGTACTACCATTCATTTTACATTTTCGTACAATATTAAGAAGATCATTTTAATTCAAATCTAAGTAACCGTGATTTAATAAGCGAATCCAATTGTCGCATCACCTTTTTTTCACAAATGTCATTAGTTTTCGCGGTTTTCATGGTTTATTTACCAAATCCACATTAGTTTGCTGGTTCCCGGTTTTCCAATAATCAAAATTGAAAATCGAGGTAACCAGTAAAACCCCCTCAGTTAGCCATTGGTCAAATACTGTTCATTCCAGTATTGATTGTTTGTAAGCTGGAAACCAGCAATTAATGTAGATATGGTAAATGATGATGGGCGCATTTTAGGTTTCTGGACCCAGAACACAACAAATTTTCCGCTATTCACTACCTCTATGGAGCATTTTAATATACAGTTTTATCTTTTGTTTTCTGAATCTGAATAGTTTACTGGTGACACGCCAAATGACATTATTTCACCAGGGGGTTCGGATGGGGGAGAAATTAGTCCCTTGAACGCATGAACCGTAGGCTTCATGTTTCAAGTTTTGCCCCCAATCTTCTTTTCTGACATTGCTGGCTTTGTTCTGAACTTCTGAAGCTTTGCTCCAAGTCTACCGCATACAGGGTGGTTTGGTAGGGAGTTAAACGCCTGAATTACCAGATATCTCCACTTAATTAACGTTTCCTGAACGCTTAGACAATTCTCTACAGTTGACTGTTCTGATTCTGTAAAGCAGCATTCAATTATTTGAGTCGCATCATGAGAAAACCAACAAATGTGGTTTCCAAACAGGTCCGAGCAGGGATTTTTTTCGGGTGTCTCAGGGGCCGAAAAAAGGCCCCATTCCCAATGAGATTTAGGTGAATTTTTTTCCCAATTTGTAGAAAAAAAATCCCAATCACAGCTGAAAATTATTTTCAATAGTTCAATTCCTTGTGAAATATAAGTTCTGCTGTTTGAAATGCTATTAACTTGGTATTTTATGTTATTATGAAATGATTCTAAATACATAAGCTTGATAAACTATGTCAACTTGGAAATATTATCAATTTTGAATATTCTGAAAATTTCCCAAATTCAGGGTTTACGTCGCTATTTTTCCCAATCGGAAAGGCCCTAGGGCCCCTTCCCAAAATTGCCAAAAAAATCCCTGCCGAGTCAAACCGAGCTGAACAAGCACAGAAGATATCTAGAGGCTGGAATTTTTTTTTTTTTTTTTACTGTTTACTGAGTTGATCAATTTCTGACCATTACCCCAGGAGCTGTGGAAATGTGACTTGCTCAAGGCCACAACGAAAGGCGCCCCGGCTGAGGATTGAACCCGGGACCTCTGGGACCAAAGTCAACCACTCTACCCCTGCGCCAGTCTGCTCCACTTGGATTTAGAAAGAAGAGAAATTGTACTATTAGTGTAGCGAAAACAAAGACACTGATCAGCATCTGTGTCTTTATTTCCGCATATGCAAAATGTTGGTTCTCTTATGACACAGCTCATGTCCCCCCAACCGAAGGTGGGGGACATATTGTTTTTGGTGCGGATCCCGTCCGCGTCCGCTTAGCTTGTTTCCGAAGCGATATCTTTTGAACCAGTGGATGGATTTTGACCAAACTTGCATAGATACATGGTTAGAAGGGGGAAAGAGTTGATTAGATTTTGGTGACCTTGACCTCATTTTCAAGGTCACCAGCCCATGAAAACTGATCAAATTAGGTTTTCCGACGCGGTATCTTCTGAACAAATGAATGGATTTTGACCAAACTTGCACAAGCACATTGTTGGGATGAGGCTCAGAGTTGATTAGATTTTGGTGACCTTGGCCTAATTTTCAAGGTCATGAGTCCATAAAAAAAATGTTGAAATTAGTCTTTCCAATGCAATAGCTTGTAAACCAATTGATGGAGTTTGACCAAACTTGCACAGAAGCATTGTTGGGAGGAGGCTTAGAGTTGATTAGATTTTGGTGACCTTGACCTAATTTTCAAGGCCAAGAGTCCATAAAAAATGTTGAAATTAGTCTTTCCAACGCAATATCTTGTAAACCAATTGATGGATTTTGACCAAACTTGCACAGAAGCATTGTTGGGAGGAGGCTCAAAGTTGGTTAGATTTTGATGACCTTGACCTAATTTTCAAGGTCATGATTCCATAAAAACTGTTGAAATTAGTTTTTCCGATACGATATCTTGTAAACTAATTGATGGATTTTGACCAAACTTGCACAGAAGCATTGTTGGGAGGAGGCTCAGAGTTGATAAGATTTTGGTGATCTTGACCTAATTTCCAAGGTCACTAGTCAAAAACTGTTGAAATTAGTCTTTCTGACACGATATCTTGTAAACTAATTGATAGATTTTGACCAAACTTGCGGTGTAGCATTGTTGGGAGGAGGCTCAGAGTTGATAAGATTTTGGTGATCTTGATGACCTTGACCTAATTTTCAAGGTCACGATTCCATAAAAACTGTTGAAATTAGTTTTTCCGATACGATATCTTGTAAACTAATGGATTTTGACCAAACTTGTACAGAAGCATTGTTGGGAGGAGGCTCAGAGTTGATAAGATTTTGGTGATCTTGACCTAATTTCCAAGGTCGCTAGTCAAAAACTGTTAAAATTAGTATTTCGGACGGGATAACTTGTAAACCACTTGATGGATTTTAACCAAACTTGCACAGAAGCATTGTTGTGAGGAGGTTCCGAGTTTATAAGAATTTGGTGATCGTGACCTAATTTTAGACAGGGTCCAAAACAAGTTTAAACTACCACACCATACAGAACAACTTCAAGATGGGCATGGTGTCTTCCATAGAAAAACTTCATATAACAAGGTGACTACACTTCAATTACTAAACAGTTGCGGGGGACATAGTTTTCCTCAGAAAACACTATTTTAAATAATTAATGATGGTTTTAAATAATATAAGTGAGTTACCATTAGTCCTGGCAAGTCCGAATAACTCCTCATGGGATGTCTGCATAACTGTTGGTAGCTCTTTTAGCCCTTCTGTCTGATTAATACCTCTGCTATTCAGGTTTGAATGCAGGTAAAAACCTTCCAGTTGAAAAACTAAATCAAATTGTATACTTTCAGACTTTTCCTTAATTGATCAATGAATGTGGTTGCTGGAGTGTTAAGAAGAATGGCATCAGCTAGTGTTCTACAGAAGCTGACTCTACGGGCTAGGGAGGCTGAAGATATGATCGGGCAGTTGAAACAGCAGATAGAACTTGTCAAACGCTCAGCAGGTACTGAAAGATGTTAAGGATAATTTGAGCTGGATAATTTGAGCTGGAAGCGACAAAACCGGTCTTTAGGGTTTCCGACCAGATCTGACACAAGCCAGCCTGCACAGTCACAGAAATATGCTAGATTGAAATATCCGATTTAATTAGAAGAATGGTTTTACTATCTGTGACGCTGATCAGCTGTGCAGCAGTTCATTTTAAAACATGTTATACACTGAACTTTCCTAAGTTGTAAAAAAATATTGAAAATTTTTACTAGAATTATTTTCTTATTTTTGCTCAAAACATAGATTGTGGGTACACATTAAGGCGGTTCTAACGAGTACCCACAATCTATGTTTTGGAGCAAAAATGAGAAAAATAGGTACAGTATACCCCTGTATACCCCAGTTTTTCTGTATAAAAGTGGGGTTTAAGGGGGTATATATTGCACGGACATGTTTTCCTGATTTTAAGCTCAATCTCAGCTTGCAAGGAATGATGACAATTTTAGGTGCATTTTACAATGTAACCAAACATTTTATTTTTAACTGAAATCTTGCAAACAAAAATAATCATGGTGGCACCTCATTAGAAAGCCTGTCTTGTGACTTTCGTGTGTACCCACAATCTACATGTATGTTTTGAGCAAAAATAAGAAAAATATCAAAAAATTTTCTACAGAAAATTTTCTGTATATTATATGGGCATGTTATCGTAATGTTTTGCATTATGCAGGTGTAAGTGTCAGCAAGCCAGAGGAGCAGAGGTTACGGGAGGAAAATCAGAGACTTAGAGAGGAGATCGAGAAGTTGAAGGTCAAACTGGTCCTTACAGAGGTCAGAAATGGAGGTAAGATGAATAATTGAGCCGCGACATGAGAAAACCGGTCTTCGGGATTTTCGACCAGGTCCGACACAAACTGGCCTGTACAGTCACAGAAGAAGGTTAGAATCTTGAAATTTCGGGTATAAGTAGTGGAGTAATTGTGCTATCCGTGGAGCGAAAACAAAGGCACTGATCAGCTGTGCAGTTACTGCGAAGCTGATCTGCGCCTTTGTTTTCGCATAAGCAAAAATCTGGTTTTCTCACAATGCAGCTCAAATGATAGGAATGTCATTGACTCGGTTTGACTGACAGTGGTAAAATAATGGGTGGATAATGGTGGACTTTTCTGACCCACAAGCCACTATATGTGAAAAGTTTTTGTTAGGCAATATTCTATCGAGGTAAGTGTAATGAAGGTGGTGATCAGAATTCTCATATAAAGTTTTAAAGGTCCACATAGTTCCAAATCAAACCAGGCTGTACAAGTTTTTTTCAAGACACCTTGTGAAAGTGCAATGAACTTGTGGTATGAGTTTAATTGTCCTTGAGCTAGATACACTTACTCTTAATTTATTCCCGGGAAGCAATGGCTCCATCTAGAAATGACTGAAAAAATGTTGACTTTGGTGTTAAACCACAAAACAGACAATCATGATACAAGTCGTTTCATTTTGGTTTTCAGTTAAACAAGTACCACTGCCAGTCAAGAAAGCCAAAATAGAAGACGCCAAGCCACCAGAAGGTCAAGGTCAACCAGCTGAGGTCGTCGTCAAGGAAACCAAACAAGCTGCTGGGAAGAAAGAGGCAAACAAAGGGGCAAACAAGGAGGGAGATAAGGGGAAGAAAGTAGAGAAAAAAGCTGGGGATGAAGGTATTGATAGGGCTTTTTTCCAGTGGTTTTGAATCGGAAAGTTTCTATCAAGACTTGACTGGGAAAAACCATCCATTGTTGGGTAATACTCAGGAAGTAATGGCACTCTCCTGACACTCATTTAAATGTTAAAACAAGAAAATCATCTATGGCCATCTATACAAAGATGCATTTCCTTTCGTGGCTTTGTTTGCGTCAGACCTAAAGAGTAAAGACAGTTGTTTTTGTTGGTTTGTTGTTGTTTTTCAAAATTCTTCTGCCATGTTTCAGGAGAAGTCAAGGGCAAGAAAGGTGGCAAGGGAGATAAGAAGCAACCAGAGCCTGTCTCAGACACTGTTGACATCTCCAGACTTGACCTAAGGGTCGGGAAGATTGTCGGGGTGAAGAAACATCCTGATGCCGATGCCCTGTATGTGGAGGAGGTTGACCTTGGGGAAGGTCAACCTAGGACAATAGTGTCAGGACTGGTCAAACATGTGCCTATCGAAGAGGTTTGTTTTTTTCCCATCAATAAGCAGAATGTTTTAAGCATACACGCTAGTCAATCAAAGGGAAGTACATTTCATCAGTTATCAATAGCAAAATTTATTGCTATGTATTGGTGAAAGTGTTACATGTATATCTTTGAGCCTTCATATCTTCATGGTTTTTGTCCATGGAAGAGTTAAGCAAGCCTGTTCAGCTGGACTAATTGAAGTTCAAGTTACATCTGTTTTGCTCTAAAGAAAATGGAAGGTCAAAACTGCTGATCCTCTTGTAAGCTGTACATTTGTTAATAGCATACACAAGAAGCATATTATCTGTCGAAAGATTTACATTTCATCAAATTAATTAAATCTTACAAACCAAACATCTTTGTTGTAATTTCTCTTACAGATGCAGGACAGATTAGCCGTGTTCATGTGTAACCTAAAACCAGCCAAGATGAGGGGTATCATGTCCCAGGGGATGATCATGTGTGCCAACTCCCCTGACAGGGTTGAAATCCTCCTCCCACCCCCAGGAAGTCAGATAGGGGACAAGGTGTTTGCAAAAGATTTTAAAGGTAGTGTGCGCATGTCAGTTTCTTATAAATTGTAGGAAAATGCATACTTAACTTGAGTTAAAAAAAAGTATGATGTAGTCTTTCAGTGTAGTCAGATAATAATAAGATTATACAGTTTTATGACCAGATCTTAGATTTCACTTTCTAATGAAGTAAATAAAGATTTGCTCTTATACACAACAGATGAACTGGTTTGAGTATGACTTAACATCCCACTCAACAATTTTAGAGTCATATCCGGGATGCGCCAACACTTCCGCAATGCTGTGGAGAGTTCAAAGTGTCTGGTTTATGGACACTACATGGTGGAAGTAGGTATTGAGTCTAAGTCCGTACATCTAGAGTCCTATATTCTACCACTTGGCCACTGCTCTACCCATAACAAGGTTTGGTTGATGGCATGCTTGATATGCATCTCTGCTGGCCCCGAGGTTATAAAACTTCTTTCAAGCTCAGCTTAGCCGAGCATGAAATTTAAACTGCTCATCAATGACAAATTAGCCCAAAGAAATTGAAATTTTGTTTAGATCACCAAAGCCCATAATTTATCCTGCTCATAAGTGTTAAAATGCCAACATATATTGGCATCTGAGCTGAGCATGAATAAAGTTTCTCGAGGCCTGGACAACCAGATCCAGCTACCAGATTTACATACATGTACTTGTAAACTGTACCAGAATACAACTAACTTTATTCTTATAACACTGGCATCGTAATTATGACATAGGCAAACAGTATAGTCCCAGATTTCATACCGCAAATCACTGCATCCCGTCTGAGGCTATTCTGTTTGCTTAGAGAAATTTCATTGAAAAAAGAAATAAAAGTTCAAAATCACCTGTGATGCCCCTAGAATCAAAAGTTGATTAGTAAATGAGCCGCCTCATGGGAAAACTGACAATCTGCTTAGGCGAAAACAAAGAAGCAGATCACCGCGAAGCTGATCAGCGCCTTTGTTTTCGCTACACGGATAGTACAATTCCTCTTCTACTTAAATCTGAAATTTCAAGCTTCTAGCTCTTTTCTGTGCTTGTACAGGCCAGTTTATGTCGGACCTGTTCAGAAACCACATTGTTGGTTTTCCCACGAGACGACTCAAATGATAATGATGGGCAAGGTCCATTTGTCACTTTTGGGTTAAATTTGTGTCTGTGCCTCAGAATAATTCAGGAAGAAATGTTTTACAGTACCTTTATCGTATGACTTTTTCATCATTGTTTACAGGAACCCCTGACGCCCAGCTGAACCCTAAGAAGAAAATCTGGGAGACCGTAAAGCCTGACCTGGTCACAAACTCTGACAAGGTTGCTGTGTACAAGGGGTCACCACTGGAGATAGAAGGAAAGGGAAAAGTCGTGGCCCCTAACAATGCTAATGCTCAGATTTCTTGATGCCTTATTTTGAATCGAATTAATGAATAAAGAAGAGAATCTTTCATGTTTTGTTTTATCCGAATTCCATCAGACGGTGCAACCATGATATCATGTATGCCCTTCTACTGCCCCTAATACACCAGTTTCAGAAACTGTCTTTTTTTCAAAACCTCACATAAAATAAAAATGTTGAGATTTTTATCAAAGCAGCAGACTACAATTGCTCCTGTAAACTTCCTGAAATTGACACCTGCATGGTTATTTTTTTCACTGACAGATGACACCTAGCTTATCACTTCCTTATATGGAAGTACACAAAGCTGTACATTACTATTGGCTAACTACAGAAATGATTGGCATTTTGACTGCTAAAATTTACTAGACTAGTAGTACTGAGATAGAAATATCTCAGTCTCACACAGGCACACAAAGGGGTATGCTGTCTGATGGGTGAGAAATGCTTGTCTGATGGGTGAGAAAGTAGTTCTCACCTATCAGACAAGCATATCCCATTGTGTGCCATCGTCTATGCTTGTACAGCCCTCTTTGTGTCTGACCTGTTCAAAAACAACATTGTTGGTTTTCTCATGAGGCAGCTCAAATGATGGCACATTTCTAGGGCAGTGGTGCTGCTGCTTATCTAAAAACAAGAGCGCCACGGAGGTCTGTCGCACCTGCATCGGGCAAAATAATTAAAAACGTGAAACCAGGCCAAGGGCACCAGGTCAATTACTATGCAAGGTTTCACATTCGCAGCTACCTTAGGTGTAAAGAAAATCAAACTTTGACATAAAAATTAATAAAGAAGATGGACAGTGAAATATTGGTCAGGGTCAACAGGTCAAGGTGTGTGCTTAAAGGGTACACCAAGGACAATTAGTACGCAAGGTTTCACACTCACAGCTATCACAGGTGCAGAGAAAACTAAACTTCAATGTAAATATTAACAAAGTCAATGGACCATGAAATATAGATCAAGGGCACCGGGTCAAGGTGCATGCTTGAAGGGCATGTCAAGGACAATCACAGGGTGGCCACGCACTCTGGAAAACAGGGAAAATGATAAATAAAAATTCCCTGCAGGGAAAAATCAGGGAATTTGAAAATTTTATGAAAATCAGGGAATTTTGAAAATCCTGTGTTGATTTGCCTTCTTCAAATATGCTTTGAAACTTTTAATGGACATGTTTACAATTCCAGAGGCACTGGTTTGTAAAAAGCATTATTTTTTATTCTGAGAAATATCTTTATTTTAATTTTTAAAAACACATTGCATGTACCATTTGGCAACAAAATACAAAGCAAAAAGCAAAAAAGCAAAAATTCCATTTTATAAATTCTGCTATTAAGAGGCATAAATGCAACAAATATCACATACACTGAGAGGCACTTCTAACGCAACACTTACCTTTTTGGACATAACTCAAAAATCAATTAACTGTTCTTCATGAAATTTTCAACAAGTTTAGTTCATCTATTCTTGTGTACTTTCTGTAATTTTCATAAAAATCGATGGACTATAATGCGATAAATTAGATGCTTGTATAATATGACTGAAAAACAAAAAGTCACAATAATCCGGTTGAACTAAATGCAAGTTGTTTGGATATCACAGCAGTGAAGTTTATCATAGTCTGTTAATATGCTGTGTGTCCAGAATGGGCCTGGACAACACATGGACACCTCATTTACAAAACATATTTATTAATTTTATAACAAATTCTTGAGGGATGTTTTGCCACTCCTCCAAAAGGATCTACTTCAGTTACTGCAGATTTCTTCAAACAACACAGTGTTTCCGCACACGCCTGTTTTAAACGCATCTCAGAGATGACCAGTAACGCTATTTCTTGGACTAAACACATTATATGATTTTTTTTATTGCTTGAAAACTTATTTGTAAGCTCGTGGGGCTGGGGATATGGGATATGAGCTGGATATGATGCTTTTCTGAGACCTGCTATGATACTATTAAATTCTTCAATGGCATGGCTTTTTGCGCCTTTTCATTTTCGAGTCTTGTTAGATAAACTAAATATTTTATAAGTTGTGGACAGTCAATTTCAATGACAAATACAGACAATACGCAAGCATAATTGATTTATACTTGCGGAGAATTTTAATAAATTTGGTGGTTTGATTTTTGAGATATGATGGAAAATGTAAGTGTTGCGTTAAAAGTGCCCGCAGTGTATATGGTACTAAGCCGAGTTTTCAGGGTGGTTCCGTATTTTCTCACAAGTTGTCCAGTTTAACGGTGTCTACCATCCATATTGTGCAAGAATAAAGATTTTTTCTATGAGGGTTGTTCAATATTTTTCATTGATCTGAATTCAAATAGAAATATTGCAGGAATGTTTTTAAGCATTGACATTGACAGTCTTAATATGGCTATACTATAAGCTCACTTTGTGGTACGGCTCAGGTGAGCTTATAACTATTTTTGTACGAAAATATTTTACAATAAACATAAACATATTTATTCCCTATTTTTAATGACCCACAAATTTCAGTGCCTTGCTTTCATATAACATTTAACATTTCAAAATGATTGACGCACAAGCTAAAAAATAAATTTCGTTTTAATTGACTCCTTCCCTCGAGCAATAGAAATAACTGAGATTTCTTATGAGTGAAAGTACATTGAGTTTTAATTATAAAACTTCAGTATAATTCCTGGGTCTAGGATATGCTGTGTTTAGGGGAAACACATCTAGAAATAAACTGTAAGATTGTAAATTAAAGATCTTATGCACTAAGCTAACATTTCTTTCAAAATAAACTTCAAAACACAAAACAATAAACACATCAATGTGTGGACATTATTCAGTATTTGTATGGCAAGTAAGCCCATATTTGTTTTCTTGAAAAGTGCTGTTGACAAACAACTGCAAATCAGCCCAAGTCTAATGGTTCATTTTGGCTAAATTTGGGGTGGGTTGTGAAATTATTTAGTTACATTATCTGTGTTCTGTTAAATCAGCCAAGCTGTTTTATAGACAAAAGTGTATATATAAAATGCTAAATTTCATAACTTGAAAATTTTGTCCTCCCAAATCTGTGATTTATGGACTTTTTACATCTTATGCATAGAGATCCATATTAGCACTGGTATGATTTTGATCAGTCTTGACTCAATGATTTTGATCAGTGTATGTAAAAATGCATTATTAACATAAGAAGGTACAATGTATTATTTAACATAAATGGAAGTTTTGATAGGAAATGAAAACATGTTTTGTGAAAATACCCAAGTTTAAAGTAAAACGATTTGTCACAGAGTAAATTGTAACAGGGAAAATTGAGTCCAGACCAGGGAAAATTCAGGGAAAAATCAGGGAATTTGATTTTCAAAATTGTGTGGCCACCCTGAATCACTATGCAAGGTTTCACACATGCAGGTATCACTGATGCAGAGAAAACCAAACTTAATGTAAAAATTAACAAAGTCAATGGACCATGAAATATAGGTCAGGGGCACCGGGTCAAGGTGTGCGCTTGAAGGGTATGTCAAGGACAATTTCTTTGCAAGGTTTCACACTGATGCAGAGAAAACCAAACTTCAACGTAAATATTAACAAAGTCAATGGACTGTGAAATATAGGTCAAGGGCACTGGGTCAAGGTGCGGTGCTTGAAGGGTATGTCAAGGACAATTACTACGCAAGATTTCACACTCAAGCTATCACTGATGCAGAGGAAAGCAAACTTCGATGTAAAAATTAACATTGTTAAGTCAATGGACCGTGAAATTTAGGTCAAGGGCACTGGGTCAAGGTGCATGCTTGAAGGGTCAAGAACAATTACTATGCAAGGTTTGATACTCCGGCTATCAATGATGCAGAGAAAAGCAAACTTCGACGTAATAAATTAAGTTAATGGACCGTGAAATTTAGGTCAAGGGCACTGGGTTAAGGTACATGCTTGAAGGGTTATGTCAAGAACAATTACTATGCAAGGTTTGATACTCACAGCTATCACTGATGTAGAGAAAACGAAACTTCAAAGTAAATGTTAACAGACAGACAGATGGAAATTTGGACTCCTATATCGCACTCTGCTACAAGCAGGTGCGATGCGATAAAAAGTGGGTTTTAGACTGCCAGGATAGCCCAGCAGCATAGACAAAATCTTGATGCTTATCAAAGAGTGGTAAATTATGTAAGCAATGACCAGGAATTGGCTCAATCAGAGCCAAATCTCCTGAAGAGCTGTGGACATTCTTAGACCGAACCTTGCTTCAAGTCTCAACAACAAAAAAAAAGGCCTGTGATTGTAAAACCTTTTTCATGCTCAACTCAGCTAAGCATTTCATGCTTAGCAAAATGCTTAGCTTAGTTGAGCATGAAAAAGGTTTTACAATCTTGGGCATTTTTGTTTTTCGGCGTGAGCCGTCTAAGCTAAGTATTGACCTAATTTCATTGGCACTATTTCATTGGACAAATTATCGGTCATATTTAAATTAGCTGCGAGATTTAGACGAGATCAACTTTTCATTGGACAAATTATAGGTCACATGATATTCAAATGAGCCGCGAGATTTAGACGAGATCGACATTTTTAGGTCAGGAGGATTTACGCGTTATTTAAATCGGCGTACGTCATGTTACTATAAATAGAAACAGTGTTTACGTACTGGCATGACTTAATACTGAAAGAAACATTCTTGAATCCTTCCAGCATTCGCGAGAGAAAACCAACAATTTTGGTTTCCGACCAGTTCCTACACAAACCAAGCTGTACAGCTACAAAATATGGTTAGAGGCTTGGAATTTTGGATAAGAAAATAGTGGAATTGTACTATCCATGGAGCGAAAACAATGGCGCAGAAGGTAACTACACAACAATTCATTTGAATGTTCGTGTAAGGTTGCCTATTATATGTAGTAAAATCTTTTAGTCCAACCTGTATAAAGCAAGTATATAAGGCTGTGAGCACACAATTGTTCGAGTCAAAACGCAGAACATATTATAACCCACATCCATTTAAAGCACGCCGATTATCTTTTTAAAGATATTTCTTGTTTCAACTACTCATAAACACTGAAATTGTCCAAATTAATAGAAAATTTGGGTTAAGACCATCATAACCAGTAATTTATCCTGCTAATAAATGTTGGCATTTTAACATTTATGAGCAGGATAAATTTAAGTCTCAGCTGAGCTGAGCATGAAAACAGTTTTATAACCCCTGAGCCAGAAATGCCCGAGATGGAATCCACAGATTGCTTTAGAAAGCAAGTGGAAATCATCATTTCTGCACAAACACATTTAAAAACTTGGTAGGAAATCAAATAGAACACTTATGTGATTACAAACTTGTTTATTTTAGTCATTTCTGAAAGCATCAGTTTGCAAGTTTACAAATTGTTTTTATCTTCTATGTTTGTACTGTCAATACCCTAACTTTTTGGACGATCAAAATAGTCGAAACACTTTAGGATGAGCCATCTGAGTGCATTACATTTTCGCCCTTCTAGATAAACACTGCTTTCACATCAGGAAAACATGTCCGTGAAAGGCATACCCCCTTATACCCCACTTTTATATAGTCAAACTGGGGTATACAGGGGTATACCTATTTTTCTTATTTTTGCTCTAAAACATAGATTGTGGGTACTCGTTAGAACCGCCTCGACGAGGCGGTTCTAACGTGTACCCACAATCTATGTTTTGAGCAAAAATTAGAAGAATATCAAAAATTTTCTGTGAAATTTTCAATTTTTGCTACTGAAAAAAATCTCTATATATTGCATGGGCATGTTTTCGTAATGGATGTAGTTCAAATCACTCAACTCAAGACTGTACAAATTGTAGCAATCTTATCTTAGAATGCATTGTTCCATTACGAAAACTTGCCCATGCAATATACAGAGAATTTTTTTCAGCTGTAAAAATTGAAAATTTCATCAGAAAAATTTTGATATTTTTAATATTTTTGCTCAAAACATAGATTGTGGGTACAAGTTAGAACCGCCTCGCCGAGGCGGTTCTAACGAGTACCTACAATCTATGTTTTGGAGCAAAAACAAGAAAAATAGGTATACCCCTGCACACCCCAGTTTCGCTATATAAAAGTGGGGTTTAAGGAGGTATACATGTCACGGATATGCTTTCCTGATGCAAATTGTAGCAATTTTATCTTAGAGTGCATTGTTCATTGCATCAGGAAAACCTGTCCATGTATACCCCCTTGAACCCCACTTTTATCTAGAAAAACTGGTGTTTGCAGGGGTATACCTATCTTTCTTATTTTTGCCCCAAAACATAGATTGTGGGTACTTGTTAAAACCGCCTCAATCTATGCTTTGAGCAAATATGAGAAAAGTATCAAAAATTTTCTACTGAATATTTTCATTTTTTACAAATTTAAAAATCACGGTATATTGCTTGGGCATGTTTTGGTAATGGTATTCTACGAGTCCAAAAAGTTAGGAACATGACAGTAATCAGAAGAATTCATTTGGAATGTTAGTCCATCGACATAAGACATGTAACAAAATAAATAAATCATATACATACTTAAAAATTTCAGAAAATAACAATTATATTTACAGGCTTTCTTTTTGCCTTTTAAAAATGAAATAAACGAGCCGTTGCATGGGAATACCAACATTTTGCAAAGGCGAAAACAAAGCCGCAGGTCAGCTTTGCAGTGACTGCGAAGCTGATCAGCGCCTTTGTTTTCGCTACACGGATAGTACAATTCCTCTTCTTTCTAAATCTAAAATTTCTAGCCCCTAGCCATCTTAGCTTGCACAGCTTGGTTTGTGTCCAACCTGTTCAAAAACCACATTGTTGGTTTTCTCATGACGCGGCTCAAATGATGCAATGTATGGTCTAGATTTTATGCTTTAATGAGTTGATCCTATTTCATTGTAGAAGGACCACTCATTTTTTTCTTCAAAACTAAATTTCAACTGTTAATTCAATTACAGTAGTTGGATCCATCTTAATCGATATTTCCCGGTATTAAGATTTTAGTATCGCCTTAAGACTTTCAAAAGGCTGAATGTCCAATCATATTGAAAAGATACTGAAAGAAATGATTGTTCTTTTTTTTCAACTAGATCTCCATTTTAGGACATTGTTTTGTAAAAAAGAATATTAAGAAAGAAACAACATTATATTACAACAAAAGATGTACAATTTTGTTTCTTGTGTAAGTATATAAAATTTGTGTACAATTGGGTTGTGTTGAAATTTGCTCTGCATGGATACCGTACTTTGGGATATTTCTCAAGCAAAACTAAGAAACCTATATGAATCTTGCTTGAATATGTTTCAAAAAGAAATTGACTGCCGAGAATCAATGATAAATTGACGTGAAAAGTAAAAATATTCTTGCATAAAAATTTGGACATGATTTATAATGTAAATGACATATAACCTTATACAAGTAACATCTTGACAAAGCAAGTCTTCAGTCTTGTTGTTTTTGCACATGCAAAATGCTTTATAATGATGCAATCCATATAATGATGTGATCAAATTCATATGATACAAAAATGATTTTATAGGAAACTTTTACAGTATTCTAACTATTACAACCAATTTTGGTATTTCTATCAATGTATAGGTAAAGTACTTTGACTGAACCGCTTGATACCATGCTATACATATTTCATGATGAGAAATAGGAAATGTCAACATTCATGTTTATTTTTTGGCTGCGTATTGCCACGCAACACTAACGGTTTATGACTAACACATACTAAACGTGTTTGAATTACGATAACTGCTCTACCTAATAACAATATGCACTCGATCCAGTCACACGAGTTCAAGCTGCACAGTCAAAATATCTTCTTTTTTTTTCCATTTCATGTTCATAATTATTAGCATTTTCCATTTTATGTTCATAATTATTAGCACTGTTTCAAAATATCACACATTAATGATTTTTATAACTTTTATTTTTGCAGAATGAAACTTTACAAATTTACAAACAAGAAGTTTAATGAAGCTAATTTTTCTGTCTAAATATCCTGGATGTTTATGAACCGTGAAAATCAAATGAGTATCTACAAAACACAGCTATGAATATATACGCAGAGTTTGGTAAATACCAACTCTGGCTTATCTATTATATATCAACATGTAGCTGAAAGACTTAAAATGCTTATCTATAATTCAAATTTTTACCCTAATTAAAATGAATTCTATAATCTTGACAGCACTCTATTGAAAGACCAAAGACATTTTTTATAACACGTAAACAAGAGCCTTTGTAGCTCTCAACATTCTATATCCAGAATATATATTACAATGCAGGATAAGCAAAGTAGTTTATATATATTACAGGATATCAATACGTTTTTGTTTGTTTTTCTAATGAGGAGCTACACGAAAACCACATTACATCATCAATAATTTGAGCCACTTCATGGGAAAGCCAACAATCTGCATAGGCGAAAACAAAGACGCACATCAGCTTCGCGGTAACCGCGAAGCTGATCAGCGCCTTTTGTTTTTGCTACTCAGATAGTACAATTCCTCTTCTACTTAAATCCAAAATTTTAAGCTTCTAGCTCTTTTCTGTGACTGTACAAGTCGGTTTGTGTCGGACCTGGTCGGAAACCACGTTGTTGGTTTTCCCACGAGGTGGCTCATTTATTAGTCTTCTTCGTACTCACTGAATTGAACACTTCATACACTGCTTCATCTGTTTAGAAACCCTGCTTATTATACAGGTTTTTCTATGAAAATGTGCAAAATGCTCATTTTTATATAAAGACATAACACATCCATAAGTTACAGCTTGTGTTTGTTCAAATAGCCTCTATTTACTTTTTGTTCGGTATACTTTTCTGTAGCGCAGTAATTTGTTCATTTCCGAGTGTTATTTTATCTTCCAGTTCTTGCATTTGAATCGTGTATTTTGACTTCATCTTGATAAAATAGTGGTAGTCCTCAAGTTCTGACGACGACAAACATTCTTTGAGAATGCCCTCGACGTTCTCTCGTCGGCGATCTATGTCAACTTTCAGCTCTTTTGCGTCCTCGTGTTGTTGATGCAGCCTGTCTCGCTTGTCATAGGTCATTTTCTGGAAAAGACATACAGACAATAAAGATTTGGAGTGCAATATAAAAATTTAAGAAAATATACGTTTTTCAAAACTTAAAAAAAGCTAAGTTGAAAACATGTTACGAACATGAAATGGCTTGTAATGTCAATTGCATGTGATTCTACAGTGATTTGATTCTCCGTTTGTTGCTTTTATCCACTGAGGTTGAGACTGGTTCTCATTGTGCCAGTTCCTGATCATTGCTTATTTTTACGTTTTGCAACATATGACAGTAAAACCCTTGAATTTTAAGACAGCTGGCATTACTGGAACCACCCATGCACATCACTTTATGGGGTTGGGACAATTTGTTTAACGTTGTTTATGAAACAAAAAGTAAAATTTTCTCAATTTTGAATAACCAATATATTACCTTAATTTTCTCGTTTGTATTCTCATTAAGACCCTGTATCGTATTCTCCGCCCGAGCCAGGAGTCCCGACAGCTTTAGAAGAAGCTTGATAATCTTGTCCATGTCCTCAATGTACGACCGAAACTTCTCTTTTTCTTGATGACTGCGACATTTCTTCTCAACTAAATCAGCAACCTATAACAAGGGAGAATATTGATTAGGTAATAATGGGTGCTTGATAATCTTGTCAATATTTGCATACCACAAAAGCACAACCAGAACTTTTCCTTCTCTTGGTGGAAGTGGCATGACTGTGACATATTTTTTCTAAATCAAATCTGCAACCTGGGAATGAGCCAAATATGCAATTAAGCATTATCTTTGAAGTAAAATAATGAAAGAGGATCAGGATTTGTTGTCTTTCAAAATAAATAAGATCTTAAGCATTTAACTAAGCATATGGGTCCAGAAACAAAGTGGAAATACTGCATAAAAAGCTGAGATTAATATCAAAAGCATCCATATTTCAACCAATATAAACCCCAGTACAGATAATTTCATTCAGAACTAGAAATGCGTGTTTGTAAAACACTATGCCCCCAACTGTATGCTTGTCCCTAAACTGGCAGCTTGTATGATTCATTTATTTCATTTGAATGAAGTGAAATTTAATTTCCAAAAGAAGCTGTTGGGTTGCCCTTGTTTTTGACCTCGATCCAGAAACAGAATGTAAGCTTTTTGCAGACAAGTTAGAAATGGAGTAAAAATTTTGTCAAAATTTGACGGAAAGTCCTAAAAAGTTAATCAGGTGATCTTCTTCTCAGCCCAAACCAGTATACCAAATATGAAGGCTCTAGCTTAAATACTTTTTGAGATATCTTGCACACAAGATTTTCAGATTTTGTTTTAAAAGGGGCATAACTCCAAAAAGGCACATAACTTGAACATGAAAAAAAATATGGGTCAACTATTTTGTCATGAGGATTTTATATAAAAAATTTCAAAACCCTAACATTCACCGTTCAAAAGTTTCAAATTTCACCGAAAAGTGGAAAAATTAATCAAAATTTCAAAATTCCGTATTTTTGTCAAAATTTGACAGAAAGTTCTCAAAAGTTAATCAGGTCATCTACTCATCAGCCCCAACCAGTATACCAAATATGAAGGCTCTAGCTCAAATACTTTTTTAGATATCTTGCACACAATATTTTCAAATTTTGTTCTCAAAGGGACATAACTCAGAAAAGGGGCATAACTTGGACAAGAAACAAAATATGGGTCAACTATTTTTTCATGAGGAATCTGTATATGAAATTTCAAAACCCTAGCATTCACCGTTCAAAAGTTTCAAATTTCACCGAAAAGTGGAAAAATCAATCAAAATTTAAAAATTCCGTATTTTTGTCAAAATTTTACGTAAAGTTCTCAAAAGTTAATCAGGTCATCTAATCATCAGCCCCAACCAGTATACCAAATATGAAGGCTCTAGCTTAAACACTTTTCGAGATATCTTGCACACAAGATTTTCAAATTTTGTATTCAAAGGGAAATAACTCAGAAAAGGGGCATAACTCGGACAAGAAAAAAAATATGGGTCAACTATTTTTTCATGAGGAATACACACATGAAATTTCAAATCCCTAACATTCACCATTCAAAAGTTAACAGACGTACACACGCACACACACACACACAGACAGACAGACAGACAGACAGACAGACAGACAGACAAGCCGAAAGCAATATGCCCTTCCAACTTTTTCAAAGTTGGGGGCATAAAGAAGAACTTGGCTTAATTGTCTCACATTTGCCTCATGTGGCTTTCTCTAAAAAATGTATTGATCACAATAGAACCTACTATTGCATTGATTCTAGGGTTTTCAATTCCTATTTCAAGAACATCTACTTAGCCTTTTCATTATTGAAACCCTTGACCTTCATGTTATTAGAATATAGTACCATACACTTACCTGTTTGCCGAGTCTCTCATTGTCCTCTATTTCATGGAGTAGTTCACTCTTGTCATCTTTCAAGATATCCAGCTTCTTCACCATACGCTGTAGTAACTCCTCCTACAGAATAGAAGTTTAAACATTATTTTTGAAAAAGCCTACTTTAGCTCTTATCTATCTCTTTGACATCTTTGGAAGGTGTGAGCTGTACTGCCTGTACAGATGCAGTGATATGACCTAAAATGCAATGTATGTCTTTTCTACCAACTGCATCACCATAATTTTTCCTACAAACATGACAAAGGAAGCTAATTTTTAGCAATGGATTAGTCACAGCTCAATTGAGTGGAGAGCTTGTTTTACGGACACCCTAGCCTCCTTTCCAAGAAACCTATGTCTCCAGATTTTACAATTTCTGAAACCTAAGGTAAAGAAACCTAAGATATATACTGAAAGGAAATAGAAACTTAAGTCTTGACTTTAGGAAGTTCCTGCTTTTAACCTATAAAAATGTTTTGTATCTGGTTATAAAATTTGCATAGAGTAGTGTTTCTGTTACAATACTGGTTCGTCAAAAATGAAAGATTTTGTTTAGGGGATTGTCCACGGTCGGTTTTTGGATGCGATGGTCAAAATCATAGTGTTCAAATTTATTCATTAGATCCTTGAATTTGGTGTATGATGCCGTAAAGATCCGAAAATCTGTATGACTGATGTCTCTATCCACCCCAATATGAAGAAAGTTGTCTATAGATAGCCCCATGCGTCAAAAATCACACTGAAGATTCTTCCGTCGTTTTCAACCTGACGTCATTAACGTAGCCATTTTTTCTGCTTGTTTTGTGTTTTAGCAGAATTACTCTTCAATTTTCTTTTTAGAATGGTGATATTGTATCGATTTTTGCATACGAGCATTATTTCATCAACGTAAACGTCCGCTCAGCTGAGCGTTACGGCACATTGACGTTTTACAGAAGGGCGATTCCATGCATTCCGAGGAAAGGAAGCGAATCCAAATAATCATTCAATTTTAATGGGTATATCATTTGTTGATCTAATGAAACGTTTGTATGCAAAAAATGGAACTCTGTTCCCGACGTTCACGTGACGTTCTCAGTAAAATGATAAATACCGAAAACAGATTAAGAATGTGAATGACGATGAGACAAATGCCTCGGCTGAGTTACCATAACACGATATTCAATCATTCATCGTGAGTTCCTTTCCCCGGCGCCAGAAAACGTCGAAACTGCACTTTCATGTTTGACGTTAAAAGCTAAACATCACGTTTTTCAGGATAAAATCTCACATTAACAATATTTTGAGCGTATTCTAACAACTTCGATCACAGACGGTTATGCTCACTTTCTTGCAACAGCAAAACCGGCGCTAATCATGGTCTTGCATGCAAATTGGGATGAAAACGTCAAAATGACGTAACTCTATTACATTTGACGGGAAGCACGTTTCAAAATGCAAAATGTGAAGCTTAAATGACAAACTGCCACAATCAAAATAGAACAACCGTTTATATTTAAAATGAATTTAATAATGAGTAAACAAAATGTAATGCTGAAAACTTAAGTTTCTATTTCCTCTCAGTATACTTATTCATGTCAGAAATGTAACTATGAAATCTTAAGATATAAAGTTTGTTTGTTCTGAAGCTTAACGTCCCAGTCAACAATTTTTAAGTCATGTCGGGACGGAGCCACTCTTCCTGGGTTTAACCAGTACTTCAGGGAGTTATTGTGTCTTGCTCAAGGACACAGCACGGTGATGCCTGTGGGGTTCGAACCCAGGACCTCTCGATTCGGAGTCGTACGCTCTACCACTACGCCACGGCACTCCCTTAAAGATATAAAGTGAAAGTTATGGAAAGAAGTAAGTTTCGTTTTTTCATACCTTTTTCTGAGCCAGAGTGTCATTGTCGCCAATACCCTGTGTAAGCGGGCTGGTATCACCAAACTTTCTGATCTCTAGCTCTATCATGGCTTTGGGTGGAGACACATAGTAGTTGGATGGCATAGGAGAGGTTGGCCTGTAACAGTTATGATGATATGAACTAAAGAACAGAAAAGGTGCAGAATTATGCACTTTGAGAGTCTAAAATTTGCAATCATTACGGCAGGGTGTAACAAAGCAATGCACTTACACAAAATGCACAAAAATTTTGCGGAATATTACTCACCACTAAAGCAGTCTCCGATCTAAAAGTAGAAGCTCCTAATATTTTGACTTAATATGGAGGGCTGCCCAGATTTTCAATATTTTCTTATATTTTTTTTATTCTTTTTGTAACAGAATGGTTTAATATTTCCTTGTGTTATAGTTTCTTACAGCCACAATTTCAATGTAAGCAAGTTTATTAAATCTTTATTGTTCCCTTAATTAAACAATACATACGGTTGTTCTTGGTCATCTTTCTCTTTATTTTCCTCCGCTGCCTCTTTCTTCGATGCCGACCTTGGTCTCGCTGGAATGGGCTCGTTATCGTCCTGGAACAGACCGTCCATATACTGCATCCTGCTCTTGCTGCTATCCGACGTCAGAACTTGGGACAACTGTTTATCACTATCCGGTAGCACACGCGCCAATTCCTGCGCTTTTTCATCACATTCTAGTTCCTCCGAGGAAGGCACTCTTTGATGACTGATATGTACAATATTATCAACTGTTTTATCACTAGTGTTACGTTTATCATCTAAATTTTTCTTATTAAGTTTATCCTCGGTAGCTTTTGCTGAATAGTCCTCTTGCTTATTTAACACATGCGAACCCCGAGATTCAGGACTATTTTTAACACCAATGTTATCATTCTTATCCCTTTCATTCGGAGTCGGAGTCCGCCAATGTTTATAATCCCCACTCTGGTACCTGGACACAGGCTGAGCCGGAGACCGATCACTGGCAGCACTAGTGTTCAACTCCGATCTCACATTATTACCCTTATTACTATTATCACCACTTGGACCATATGACTGGGCGTTATTTTGATATCTGTTGTAATGTGAGTTATCCGAAATTCTGGCCTGACTTTCTGGACTTAATGCACTTTCGTTATTCACATTTGGATTATAACTACTCGTACTTTGGGACCTAGCACTCGAAGAAAAGGCATTATTTGACTTTCTTTTCTGTCCAACTTGAACACTATAGCTCTGCGAGCTTGGACTTTCGTAATTTCTTGATGAATTTGCTGAAGCAGGACTTTGAACACTTGATATGGATGTATCACTTTTTGCTAACTCTGTTGAAAGTCTCGGGTTCCGACTAGACATGATCTGATTTTGATCAATTGTTTTATCACCACCTTGTCCTTCATATGGCTGATTCCTCATAGGATCTGCCACTTTCGGCCTCAGTGGCGCCCTCGAAGGCACTTGCGGTTCAGGAACGGATTTTTTCATTGATTCATTATGAATGTTATCACTTTTTACCCATGATGGGCTATGAATGTTTGCACCAGGCTCATTTTTATTTTCGTAAGGTCTGGGATGAGATAAAGCACTATTACGAAACTGAAATGAGTTTGTACGGTATGGGGAATTCGACATCTCCCCAGGTTTCGAACTAGGCCTTGGAGGTCTATCCGAACTTCCTTGACCATCAATGTTCTTATAGGTCCTTACAGGGACAGGCGGGGTCCCCTCAACTTTTGAACTGTCAGATTTTTCATTTGGCCTGCCAATCACAGGTGGGGTCATTTCAGTTTTCTTAACACTTTCCACCTTTCTCACAACAGGCCTTAACCTGTCCCTAAAACTGTTACTCCTCATAGAACTTTCCAACTTCTCTAGTGAATCAGAATCCTTTCTTGGCGTTCCACTATCAGAAGTTGCATCAGCACGATTTGGCATGGCCGGCTTTTGCACAGGTTTAGCTGATCCAGGTGAATGAGAAATAACTTCTATATTCTTAATCCTGTCTTTCACTGACGGTATATGTTCATCTTTATCAGAGTTCACATTAGCGTTTGGTCTTTGTACCACAGTACTTATAAAACTCCCAGCATTGCCTGCCATTTGAGAAGACTGCTGCGAAGCCGACACAGCCTGCAGGGGCTGTGCTGACGACTTCTGAATTCCAAAAGGTTTCGACTCAGCTGCCTTAAATGTTGGTACAACGGGGGCTGCGGTAGATCCCGGATTAGTTCCCTGCAAGCCCTGAACCTGTGTTGGGGACTCTCGACCTTGAAGTTCTAACTTCTTACGAGGGGGTTTACTGGGTGTTTCACTGACATCACTACTGTTCAGTTCTGTGTAAGCTTGTAATCTGCTCTCGGCATGTGCTTTAACAACATTACTGTCTGACACTGTCCGCTTGTACTTTCCGACTTCTCGTGAGGTTCGGGTCTTGTAACTGCCATAAGAATCGTCGGCACATCTGGAAAGAGACAAAATTTGAAATAGTCACATATAATCTGAAACTATCTTTGATATCCTTTTCAAAATATACTATAATAACAACTATCTCAAGTTGTTTGAATGTTAAATGTCCCAGCCAATAATTTTTCTGTCATGTCAGGAAGAAGCCACCATTTCCTGGCTACTTGCTCAAGGACAAAGCTTGGTGCTTCAAGGATAACCCCCTACCTTGATGCTCTACTACTAAGCAAATGCACTGTCTGCCGCTTATGCAGGCAGGACTGCTACCCTGGAAATTTTAGAGAAACTATGGTAACTTGTTAATTTCATATAGCCATCATATAAAGATATCATGATACTCAATTAAACAGGCACCCTCCTGATATGAAAGCACTACAGAATCATTTAGATAGGAATCTATAGAAATAGATCTACAATTAATTTTCATGAGAGGAACCATATAAAACTCAGCCAGAAAGTCTCCAGCTCAGCACCAACTTCATTAAGACCTAGAGAGTATGCTTTATACAGAAAAAAATGTATGGTAACCATCAGGAAAACATGTCCGTGAAATGTATACCCCCTTATACCGCACTTTTACATAGCAAAACTGGGGAATGCAGGGGTATACCTAATTTTCTTATTTTTGCTCCAAAACATAGATTGTGGGTACTCGTTAGAACCTCCTCTGCGAGGCGGTTCTAACGTATGCGTTTTGAGCAAAAAGAAGAAAAAATATCAAAGATTTTCTACTGAAATTTTTTAAGTTTTACAACTTAAGAAAAATCTGTATATTACTTGGGCGTGTTTTCGTAATGCACTTCCATCAAACTTTTTTTTTATTTTAAATATCGTAAATTTCTTGGTTAAAATTTAAAGTTTAATCATCAAATACCTTTCCTGCTACTAATGCAAAATTCTCTTCCTAATGTAATATTCCTTATTCTGAATTTGTTTATATTTTCAAAATGAGGTAAATTAAAATTTATCAGAAACATAATCTGGGTGCACTTCCTGTATAATGTGCAGTATTACTGCGTAAATTGTGCATATTGGTGACAGATGCATGCCTCAAGGGGGCATAATTAAATTAAAATTGTCATTACGTCATCATGTTTAATGATTTGATTTTAAGTGATATTAACACTGGTCATGTGATATTCATCAGATCATGACAGGAAAACAATTGTCCGTGAAGTTTATACCCCCTTAAACATCGCTTTTATAGAGCAAAACTGGGGTATGCAGGGGTATTCTTGTTTTTGATCCAAAACATAGATTGTGGGTACTTGTTAGAACTGCCTCAGCAAGGGGGTTCTAATGTGTACCCATAATCTATGTTTTGAGCAAAAATATTAAAAATATCGAAATTTTTCCAATGAAATTTACAACTTTTGCATATGAAAAAATCCCTGTATCTCATGGGCAAGTTTTCGTAATGAAAAATGTAAGAAAATTGTCACAGTACCTTACTCCCCAGCGATGAAATGCAGACATCCTTATTGAAATCTTGAATTATTCCATAGATAATTCGTTAGAATGATTTATGGCCAAGTCAACAAAAATCAAATAAAATTGTTTCTCCTGTTGTTACTATGTATGTATCCTGGTGCGAAATGAAAAAAATGGAACTGAATTTTCTGGCATTGTTTTGACACACAACTAATATATTTCTACTCTTTGTCCAAAATATTGCAAACTGAATTGCTTCTTTCCTTTGCATGTATATCTTATCAAGTTCGGAGTCCAGGAGCAATTTAATTTCCACCTGTAGGTTTCGGTTCAATGTAGTTTATTGCACGGTTGGGGAAACTTGAAGATTCCCGCTATAGATAAGACTTCCTATTCTGTACACAGAGCAGTTATTTTAGCTACTGGATAGTAAAAGTAAGTAATGGGTGCATCTTTTTTTTTACCAAATTTACTACAAAAATACTACATCTGAATCAAAATATTTACAATTTTTTGTAAATTTTGCTTTTGGGAGAGTGCTAGAACCCATTTGCCTAAATCATCTGCGCAGATCTATTATAGGTGCCGCTAGTATGAAGGATGGGGTTTGCCCGTCCATAGAGGGGGTTTCTCTACAAATGTTCATGTATGTATTTCATTTTTTCATACTTTGACAAATTTGAGCTTAAAACAAAAGCCTCTTGGTAGCTAGATTAACTCCCTTTTCTACGAATCCTTCCTCCAGTCCCTGCCCTGGATCAATCTAGTACTGATTTTGTGGAAACTACTGTATGCCAAAAATTAATTTCTGATTTACCAAACTCATTTATTTATTATATTTTCCCTTGGTTGAAATGAAAACAGACTTTTTGGCATTAATTTGGGAATGAAAACATTCTCTCAACTTCTGTAAACAATCTATTCAGAGTAAAATATGCAGTAGAAAATGGATTATCAACAAACAGCAGAAATTATTCACATATCTCATTTATTTAGCACTTACTAAATTGACAAAAGCATTAAAGTTATATAGCAGAACCTCAAGATGGTGCACAAACAAGCAGAACTTATTTATAGCTTGCATACAGTGTATGTATGTATGAGACAATAAGTCAAAATTTACTTATGAATGGCACACTCAAAATTAACTTATGAATGACATGGCACACTTGTCCTAAATACTGATTTCTTAATCCGAAAAATTTTAAATTTTTGATATCAACAAAAATTCCGAACAGTAACAGATGTCAGTATCACACCCCTAACACATGTTCACACATTTTGGTGCAACAAAGCTACTATACCTTTGCTATTATTGTTTGTCCAAGTCCAAATGACCAACAAAAACCTCATAAATTCCTAGTCCCTTTATACCTGTAATCAGCTTGTAACATCTTATTGTCACAGGCACATAAAAGTTGCCCTGCTAAAGACCACCCTTAGAGGATAATGTCCAACATACAATTACTAGAAAATCTAACACTGTGTTTATGTTGCTGTCAACAATATTATGGTTGGTCAACTGATGATTCAGAGGTTAAAAATGTGGTCCAAAATAAAAAGGAAATTAAAAACAGTTCACATGGTCCAGTTGAAAACTATTGTTCAGTAAAATGCTGATAAATACGAATCCATTAATAATATTAAAATCCTTCAATTTTTGCATTTATCCTGGCCACCTTTAAGAAAAGAGCTGTGCAAAATAATTAACTAAATACATGTATTTGATTTAATAAAATTACAAAATCTAGTTTGAAATTCTCATTTATATCTTCACACTTTGGCTTCAAGAACAAGGGACTGGATTTTGGTTCTGATGTGGTAACAATTCTGAATTCATATCAATTCCTTGTAACTTTCAGTAATTCTTTGCACTATGGAATGCTGGACTTATCCAAATTCAGGGAAGGCCAATTTATTAATACAACTACGAAATTTTGATAGTATAAAAAGGGAAAATGTTTTGACTGTTTGGATTCTCTCAAAAGGACAAATTCAATTATATTTTGATTACTATGATTTGATGATTAATGAGTTTTTATTCCTTTATCAGAAATATCAGAAGCATCAAAATAAACCACCTGATGGTGGACTGTAGAACAACTAAGATGTCAAAACTGACAATATACAGGTACATGTATCTTTACATCTCAAAATATCCCAATTATCTCCCTTTGACTGTACATATCTTCAAGAAATGTAATATTGAGTGCATTTCATCCAGTTTGAAGAGTTTGTTTTGAGATAATTTTAAGTATATTTTCATGATCATTAATTTCAGTATCTTTAATAGCTCAGTAAATTCTTCTACTTACAATGTTTACAAGCTTTAAATAACAAATTAAGCTACTTTAGTTCTTATATTAGACTGGCTCCCGTCGTCAAACTTTTGTTTTTATCAGAAAAACATGCACAAAATCTTCTGATGGCTGAGTTTGTTCTGAGCCTAAGAAGAGGGGTAACTCATACAAGAAAATATTTATGGAGGTTATAGAACATGGTATGATAGGGTGATAGTGAACATAGGACGGGGGCCAGTCTATTCTTATATATCTGTTTGTCCAAGTTTTCGTTGGACCTAGCTGGGAAATCAAAATACAGGTCATCTTGATGAAATTCTGATTATTAATTCCTACCAATTCATTAATAATACCTACATGCACAATGTACATTGTATATATCTGAAACAAGCCTTCAAACAAACTGTCTTCAGCCAGACCAAAATCACACAGGAACAGATCAGCCTCTCATTCAAAATGCCCAAGATGCAGGTTTTCTAAAGTTGAAGTTTCTTTCTGCTAGCTTATATTGGGGGTTAGACTGGTCTAATTACATGTAGGTGGTCTGCAAGCCAATTTCTCAATACCTTTTAGTTTAAATGCACTTTTTCATAAGAAAGCTAAATGATATCAGAGATGAGCTTACATTTAAATATTTTATGAATGAGACACATATCTGTTTATATATTTTGGTAAAAAGCCAAAGATTTTATATCAAATATGACACTTTACGAAATGTATGATAAAGGTACAAGGATGCATTTTAATAATATATGAGCCACCACATGGGAAAACCAACAATCTGCCTAGGCGCAACAAAGGCGCAGATCAGCTTTGCAGTAACTGCGAAGCTGATCAGCGCCTTTGTTTTCGCTACACGGATATTACAAAAGTTTTCTTCTTAAATCTGAAATTTCAAGCTTCTAGCTCTTCTCAGTGACTGTACATGCCGGTTTGTGTCAAGCCTGTTCGGAAACCACATTGTTGGTTTTCCCACGAGGCAGCTCATATTTTAACCTGGAGCTTATCATGATTACTCATTTTGAACTTTCATACCCAAAACTATAATTCCAGAAAGATTACTGCTTTGGTCTTGAAAAGAGTACTTTCCCTTAGCATCATCTCTTACATGCATGGGACAGAGACTACAAGTTTAAAACAAAGACATGCTAAGTGTGTGTACTTCTCGCAAATGCTAAAATGTTGTTTTGTTGTTGTTGTTGTTGTTTCTTAAAAAGTGAATTTCTGCATATACATAAAACAAGGTGCACATCAGCTGTACAAATAACAAGCATTTTTAGTTTTGCAATATATGGACAGTCAAGTAGCTTATGAGGTGTGTCATGAGCTCTTGGGACAGTAAAATCCCTAATGCTAGCTAACACTGTACTGCAAGCTTAAGGTTTGTGTCAAACTGAATCAGAAACCATATAAACAGGCCGGTTTGTGCCAAAGCAACTCATCTGATGACCGATACCTACCCATCATTTGTATGTGAGTTTGCTTCCTCAGCAAACTCTGCCGGGGGTGGGGGGAAATCTGCCGTCTCGTTCAAATCCACTTTCATTTCTACCACCCCATTCTTCAATGGCGTTGGCACGGGAGGTAAATCCAGACTAGGACTAGCGGTATCACGTTTCTGGGGAGGAGAAGCTAATTCCGTAACTGAATCACTGTCTGATTTTGCGGATGGCGATGTAAATTTCTGTAATGGTTTAGCCTCTGATGGCTCAACAGGTTCTTGTTTGAATGACTGCGACATTGACACCTGTATCGGCGACTTAGTCGCTAGCACTTGCATTGTCATAGGCTGATGTGAATATCTCCTCGCCTGTTTACGTAACATATCTGCATACGCATCCTCCCGCGGTGAATTCTCCCACTTTTTATGACCCACAAACTCCTTTTGTGCAGCATCCTGAATCTCTTCTGCCTGTTTCGGATCAATTTTAGCGAACAAGAAAGATTCAGATTTGCTGCTTGTGAATCGAGCCTGGTATGATCTAGGGGGTAGAGCAGGTGGTTGTTGATCATCGGTGCTCACCCCAGGGACTGGGGGTGGGGGACGCCGTGGGTATTCCCCAAGGTTCTGGTAGATAGGTGTGCCAGTTACCATGGTGTCATTCTTGCCGACTGGTGCTGCAGGACTGAAAAGAGATGGAAACAAATAATTATCACAGCCAAAACTATGATCCAATGAAATTTCAATTCATTTTTTCAACCTGTAATATAATTCTTCCAGAATTTTAATCATCCTTTCAAAGGTACAGTACAGTCCAGGGGGATTTTCACCAGCCCGCCCACCCCTGCGGACAATTTCTTTGAGCCCCCCGCAATCCCGCTCACCGGTCCACTTATAATCCCACTGCGGAATATTTTAATCCCGCCGCGGATTGCGGCGGATCCGCGGAGGATCCTCCCGTTACCTGTATAATTCCATATAGGTAAGCGCGGACGATTAAATTTCTACTTCTTTACCCCGCCGCAGATTTTTTTACTCCGCAATCCCGCCGACTAGGGCGTTTCTGCTGTGGATATTAAAATTTTAATCCTTTTTCTTGCAGCCCCCTCTCCACGGAGGTGGGCGACTGGTGAAAATCCCCCTGGACTGTACTGTAACAATGGGAACGTCAGATATGGCACAGCGCAGTGTTTTGTTTTTTTTTTCCAGCTGGCTACCTTTTGGCCCTAATAGTATCCAGATAAGGCACCCCCTCTACTCCAGAAGTATTATCAAATATGGAGTAGAAAGTGAAAGGCACTGTACAACCACATGGCTTACCTATAAACATTTGTGAAGAAAAGTGAAATGATTTCCAGCATGTAACTTTTATTTATTCCTCCACTTTGAATTTAAAGCTCCACAAATATGAACAATTTTGTGGTATTTGTTTTATTGAAATGATTATAAACATTTATTGCAAGCACTTCTATGTGAACATATAACACTCAGTTAATCAAATAAAGTCAAGAAATTGCGGCTTTTAACAATATTGTCCGAGTAATTTTTCCGCCAACAATGATTCACTGAATCGGTATAAAAGAACAAATCATCAATATTGATTGAAAATAGCTTAAACATTACGTTCATTATCTGCGCTTTATAAAACATTAATCATAATAATCCAAATTAATCTTTCGTGGAATTTGGCGATTTACCATACATGTCTCAAGTGTTTTGGACTTGTAACTTTTATCAGTATACAAGTTGTTTAAACCCTGATCAGACTCTGCTACTAATAAGGTCTTGGAATGGTAACTCAGTTTTAAAATCTTTTTCTCTATTAACTGGTTGGTGGCATCGTAGTTATATTATAGGCCGATTTTTTTTCTTGCTCAAATATTTAGGAATTTTACCATATAATAAGCACAATAGAGGGATGACCTGTTTTGGACAAAATGTAACTGACTTAACAATGTTTTGTTAGTCACCTAGTTTATTTGACATTTAACAATTTCACAATGAAATGACATTTTTACTCCCATATGTGCTGTTCCTATTGCAAACTTAATGCGCCACAACAAATGAAAGCCTGCTTTCAGCTCCCTGCATTGTGCTCTGCCCATCTTAAAGTGGAAACAAATGCAAAGTCTGGCACATTATTCACGCATCTTGCATCAAGAAGTCAAATCAATCACTCTTATACTCTTTATCCACATCCCATCCATCCACCCCCAAGACACACAAAATGCAATAAGAAAATATTCCAAAGAGCATATTTCATGGCCTGTCCCACATGGTTCTTCAAATCTTACAATAATTATTCCTGCACAGCAAATTTTGTTGTGGAGCAGGGCCCAGTTGTTCAAAATTAACGATGTCATTAGTTAACAATTTGTTAAAATTTCAAATGGCAATATTACAAATACACTGTTATTTTTTGTTGATAAAATGTGAGAATCCTTTGCATTGCATTGCAAAGGATTCTCACATTTTATCAACAAAATAATAACAGTGTATTTGCTTATGTAGTTGGCATTTACTTAAGGAGTTGAGGTCTTAACGATGAAGTTAAGCTAACAAAGTTTTGAACAAATGGGCCCAGATAAGGATTTTAGTATTATTTCTGTTGTCAATCCCAAAAGAAAAATCAGAAAATCAATAACAGACACATATTGGATTCCATCCCAGTCCATTCATAATACCACAAAGGGAAACAATAAACCTAGTAGTACAAGCATAAGCTTTTTAAAAAGCTGGAAAAATCTCCAACCTATAATGGAGCAATGATTTTCACCCAACTTTTTTCGTAATATTGTTACATTGTAAGCTTGTGGCCCCTGGCTCTGTTCAACCTTGTCTGATCATGTTAATTATCCCTGCAAATTGATGCAAATATCGTACATGAATATATTAGTGTTGTGAAGTTTCAAATATCTAAGCGCTGCAAGGCAAGATATTGTGACATGACTGTCTTACTTCTTCTGCGCAATGTGAAAACAAACAATACCTTATATTAAATGTTCATTTCCATAAATTGAAAATTCAAGGTTCCTCCAGTGCCTCTTCCTGTTTCTGTTCCTGATTTTATGAATACAGTCTCCTTGTGTCTTACCTGCTTATGGAAACCCATTACAATGCAACTCAAAACTTAATGCTTTTATGGAATGTGAACAGCCAGCCTGCATCATCCTGACATCTTTGAATTCTCATTGTCTTAAAATGCTATCCAGCACATTTCAGTCAAAGTTTGGCTGAAAACATTCAATTTGAAAACTTGAAAAGCACATTAAACTATGCATATTTCATTCCATTAAACTAATGTTTATATAATTCTGTGTCCTTTTCCCATATAATCATGTTGTATTTGAGGTCAGTGAATATTGTTACACAGGATATTGTTTCTAATCAAAACAATTTTATGTAGTGACTCACAAGGGAACATCACTTTCATGACCCAGTCGGCAACAATTTATTGCAACCACAACCAAATTTTGTGGTCATTCTCCTATAGGACTTGCACTTTCAGTACTATTAAACTTTAGGGTCTCGTTTTTGGGTGGCTGGATTTACTACAAAAATGAAAGAGCCTGGATGCTGCTTCATTTGCCCCTTCAGTACAACCAAGCTACCGTCACCCCTGGTATGTCCGGACAGTGATACTAGGATAATGTATAGGTACATGTATATCTTACGAGGGATGCAACAGAGCTTTTTCTGGTCCTATACAGTATGCCTTCCAGTATTTCCAGGTCCCGAGGTTATAAAACTTTTTTCATGCTCAGCTCAGCTGAGACTAAAATTTATCCTGCTCATAAATGTTAAAATGCCAACAATTGTTGGATAAATTGGGCAGGATAAATTACAGGATATTGTGATCTAGACCTGAAATTTCAATTCATATAGGCTATTTCAGTAATTTTATGAGCATCCGAAATTTTAAGCTCAGCTGAGTTGAGCATGAAAAAAGTTTTATAACCTCGGGGCCTGGTCTGGGTCTACTGAAAGTGTTCCAGAAATAGAGTAGGAGGTTAACTAAGGAAAATTTAATGAACTGGACACCAAAGCCTCCCTTTACTCTGTCAGAGGGAATGAAAACATTTATAAGGTGAAAATCTCTTTAAAATGTTAACAAAAATCACTGTATAAACAAACTTTGCTTTATTTTACATTCAAAGTAAACAAACATAAAACCTAGTTTTTCATTAACCCAACAGCAGTTCATCCATGTGGTGGACAGAAGACACACATCCATAGGCTATTTTTGCATGATCTTATCACGTTGTTGTTTTGCCCTTTTTTTTTTGTCCATGTTTATTCTCAAGCATAAGGAGCTGATCATGAGCAGGCCAATCTCTCTTAACCACAAATTAGACAATTTCCACAGCGGATAAGTTTTCTTACCATCATCATTTTATGCTTTATTTTATAGGGCAGTCACATCTTGCCTTGGGCGCATTCCTCTGTCAGGACATAATTTTATGTTTGATTTCTCACCTTTCACTCACAATCATTTGATACACAACACTGTATGTGGCTTTCACACTAGGCTATGTATTTAGACTTTTTAGCCAGTTTCAAGTTTATACATTCTGTAAAAATATGGACATAAGTAACCTTCTGTAAGGGGTGACTTCTGAAGAAAAGGAGAATACATTTGAAAGGAAAACAAGAAAGAATTTTTGCTTCCATTTTGACAAAATTTATGTAGTCATTGTGCCCATTCCTCCCCACATCTCATTAAATTTTGCCATCTTATTTTTAAACTCTACCCCCTGCTACCTGGAGCTCCCATTCCAAAGCAAGATAAACTTTTGTGTGTGTCTTTTGTGTGTGTGTGTGGGGGGGGGGGGGGGGGGGGGGGCTGATTTTTTGCTAGTTCTTTTCTTTTTTTCTTTTTTTTTCCCTACAGCAGGTTATTCAGGAGATGGAGGAACTCCAGTAGCGTCGGTGATATGCTTGACGAGCTTGAGTGGCCATCCCTGCAGTCCAGCAGAGAGCGGTCCTCATTAACCTTCTTCTACAAGATACACTCCGGTACAGTGTCTCTTGATAAAGACAAATACCTGACCCCGGCACCCAACCTAAGGCGAACTCGGGCATCGCATGAATTACAGTATACAAGACAATTTGCCTATAGTGATGCCCTGAAAAACTCATTTTTCCCCAGAACTATTTCGGTTTGGAATAGTCTCCCTTCTTCAGTGGTCTCATCTAAGACCATTGAGGAATTTAAGGTTTCTATTTAATCATAGGCCCAGAGGCATGTGTTTTAGCATGCCTCTATCTATATCTTGTAAATAGTTTTAATGGTCCACCCCAAATGTTTTTTTCTCCCTTGACTAAATTCTAAATTTAGCCACCCACCCCACACCTGAGGTGATGATCAGAAATTGATCGACTCAGTATCAGAAGATAGATAGATAGATACTGTAAAGAAACAATCAATTCTTCACATTTTTTAATGAAACAGTACATCTTGGTGTTATTAATCACACCTACAGCAGGTTCAGGTGAGAGGAAGATGCAAATCAATCACAACCTGTCATAATTTGGTTAAAATCACATTAAAGAGTGTAAGCATTATTTATAGAACTACATGTAAGAAATTGTATGCACAATTTTAAAATCAACTTATTTTGACATTTGAAACACACAGCTTGCAAAACGTCACAAAAAATATAACCTGTATTTTAACGGCTTACTCTAAATCAGTGATCTCCAACAGAACGAAATGGAACATCTTTTTGATAGTATCCAATGGTTCCATTTTTTTATTTCAAATTCTTTCTGTGACACTAAAGTCAAGTAAACTCTAATCCATATTGTAACATAATATTAGACAATTTTGTAAAAGGCAACCATCATGACAAAAGGGCAAAAGTATGTTCTCTTGGTTTTGTCAAAACAAACACCTACCCCCATTGCATTATGTCATAACAATGCACTGAGCCTCGACGCGAGAAAACTGGTCTTCGGGGTTTCCGACCAGGTCTGACACAAACCGACCTGTACAGTCTCAGAAGCAGGCTAGAAGCTTGGAATTTCGGAATTAAGAGGAAAAGAAATTGTACTAGCCATGTAGCGGAAACAAAGGTGCTGATCAGCTTCGCAGTTACTGCGAAGCTGATCTGCGCCTTTGTTTTCGCATAGGCAAAAATCTGGTTTTCTCACGATGCGGCTCCACTGGTCAATTGCCACCAGTCATAATATTGTCATAGCTGTGCATTCCATTGTCATTGTCTGTCATCACAAGAGTTGATAAGGTGCATGTGTTAATTTTGATGATGTATATTGAAATTTTTCATGAAAACCTAGATCAGCTGGCTGTAACCTTAACTTCGCTCCACTTTGGTACCTCATAATTCCACTTCTGTGACAGGTTATCATTGGTTGCCATTAAATTAATATCGAACTGATTACGAATTTTGTAAATTTACTCATACCTGCATTATTTGGTGTCAATTGTATTTTTTCATTATGTATTTGTTGCAGTAACAAAAATATTATAGGAAAACATGAAATTGTCAACAATAATTAATTACACAAAGAGAAAAACAAACAATTTTCAACTTTGAGTCTCTAATTCTACAGTTGTTTCCCCTGATCTATTTATAGATATTTCTAATATTTTCCACAGAAAGCGTTAATCATTTTACAAATCTATAAACTTTTACAACTACATGTACTTTATTTTTGATTCTTATACTAGTGATATTTATCAGAAAAACTAAAATAACACAGTTTTTTCATTTTGTTTGCTGTCCTCACTGACTTTTCATTTTCGACCAAGGTCTCAATGCAAGTCATTCCCGTTGGCATGGAGAGGTATTACAGAACACTGATGGGAACATCCTGTCTAATGAAAACCATGCCCTGTTGCCTCATCAAGGCAATTTGAATGAATACAAACATAAGAAACCTACAAGTATAAGCTTTAACAAAAAGCTTGGTCTACGCTTCGCATATATAAATTAGAATGTCAAAGAATCTGACCGTACTCCCATTTCATCGTGGTGCATTTGTCTGAACAGAAATAAAACGCTGCGCGGTCAAAGCATTCATACCTGACAATCGACCGTCACAATACTGTCGGTTCATTTCATTCCGTCGTGGCTTGGATATAATGTAATTGGCTACACAGGTGGGGCGCGGTCAAAGCTTTCATACCTGACCCGTCGGTTCATTTCATTCCGTTGTTGCTTAGATAGAATGCAATCATGCACCAATTCCACGAATTTTACTATTTGCCCCATTTTGGTACCAACTGCACCATTGGTACAAATGTTACCAACCAAAGGGAGGTTTGCATGGGTGTTTTTGGGTGTTTACACGGTCCTTGGCGAAACGACCCGGAATCCTACTAACACGATGGTCAAGCCACTAGACTCAAACTGTGCAGTTGCAGTTGTAGAGAGGTGTATGAGTTGTCTTGTAAGTAGGTCAATCTCAAACATTAGAGTAGTCTACGCGCTGGCGCGTAGACAATAAAGACTGATAGAATTGTCATGAACTATGTGTAATATTTTGCTGTAATCGTTTGTAATTGCTTAGCTAAATTAAACAATAAAGCTTACAGTTAACTTTATTAGCTTTCGTGGGATATACATGAGGATCGACCATATGTCAATGTCATTACATAACAGACACACAACTAGTTGAGCTAACACCTCATGTCTAAAATATCATGCAAAATCTTTTAACATCCAAGATAGCATCCTACCAAGACATCAAAATGTATTGAAATCCTTCTACAACCATCCAATTTTTGTTTCTAATTCATTAAATTTACCTTAAATGATGTTTAGAACTGTGGCCTTTTTTCACGAACATGTAGTCATTTACATCTGACATATAAGAACTTTAACTTTGTTTTCGAAATCATTATGTGTCTTCATTGTAACTTAAGTTGTCCACCATGTCAACCTAGCTCTAATCCCCAAAAGACGAAACAACAACAAAAAATAGACTTTACAATTACAAAGGATCACGAAATAAAGAAGATTAAGAAAAATTTTAGCCAAACCATGAGAAACCTTGCCACCAATTATAAAAGACAAAGCAGTCGAAGAGACAATCATTGATATCAAATTTTGAATGCCATGTCTTTAAATTTACTTCTCTACGATTCCAGACAGGAGATGTTTAAGAAACTGAAAATATGCAGGAGGATCGATCAAGGTCATATCTAAATATTACAGTTCAATATCGAAATATTAAATATTGATAGAGCAGATTACCAGCCAATATTTTGAAATGTCTATATGGTCAGACTAGCATTCATGCAGATACTACCATATTTGGTAGCATTACTATAATATGGCTCAATTAATGAAGCTGAACAAATCCTTCGTCAGTGCCATTAAATAACTTAAAACAACAAAATATCATGACAATGTTGAATCAAATGAAACAATTCAGTAGCAGCCCCAGTGGCCGAGCGGTTAAGAGTGCTGTTTCTTAATCACTCGATCATCTCACCACTGTGTCTGTTGGTTCGAGCCCCTCGTTGGCCACGTGAGACAAGCCAAGTTCTGCTTGCGGGTGTGCCAGGTGGTTTTTCTCGAGGTCCTCCCGTTTTCGGCCACCTACTGATTGGCCTGTCTTATATGGGCTGAAATAATCTTGAAAGGGACGTAAAACTGAATTAAAAAAAAAGAGAAAAAAAAGAAACAATTCAGTAGATCTTAAATGCAAAGTAGCGAAAAATAAAAAAGAGTGTAACAGTAAACAAGCAATTACAACATGTACATGAAATACCTCTTCATATTTGAAATATCAAAACTTCCTTCAGCCATAATAATCAGAATAAATTTAGCTTTTGCCAGGAATTTTAACTTCCTACTAATTACCTTTCCAGAATCTCTCATTTTCCATAAAACAAATCATCCAAAAACACAACCAATTGAGCTGGAAAATTAGGAATTTACAGCTTTTTCTCTTTAAAAATTAGGCCAAACAAAGAAAATCTATTTGCTGTTTTGGTTGCAGCACAGTTTTTGTGCTTGATTGCTCTATTCTGAAACCAACCCATTATGTTGGCTGCAAAGATAAATTGTATGCAACAGCTGCCCAATATTTTGCTTGTGGCTAAACTGAAATTAAATCCTAATATTATTAATGACAAAGGCCAAACATAAAAATAAATTTGTGTGTGGCATTTCACAGAGAAAATTATCGAATGCAGATCTAGAGCAACGACATTAAATGGCTTTATCAAATGGTGATGACCCAGTCTAGATCCCCACCTATATATGATGCTCTTAGTAACCCACAAGTTTAATTACTTATTTCCTTTCTCAAATTCAATTTTCTCTAAGAATTAAATAAGCTTGGCCTAAAAGCAGCTGCCTGAAGCTTTTACCTGAGTAATATTGGAGGCTGAATTGATTTTTCTGGCATTCCAAGCATTCTTGCTTCATTGATTGTCAGGAAATTGAGGAAATACAGACTAGATCATTATAGCTGCTGCATTTTGTAAAATTCATGTTTACATTGCTGATTATTCTCATAAAAAGGCTAAGTTGAGATGAGATTAATTGAATATGGCCATGGCTTCTATTTAAGAAGGGAATAATTGGAAATTCATCATCATGGTCATTAAGGTCAGGGTGTTGTAAAAAACGCCATGATGGATTTTTTTTTTTTTTTTTTTTTTTTTTTTTTTTTTTTTTTTGCATATCGATGTATTAAATACTCCCCCATCGGAATATGCAAAAATATTCCTTGACTACCGGATTAGTTTTTGAGCTACAGGCAATCCAAAAACACCATTTTTGCCATTGAACTCAATGGGGAAAAGGGAAATAGATGTCAGATTTCGCACACAAACATATTTTTCTCCTAAATTCCACGATGGAAGTTTTTAAAAAACTGATATTATCTGCGTAAATCAGTTTGGAACAGGTTGCTTGAAAAAAGTCCTTGACAACCGTGCTCGTTTTTGTGCTATTTGAGGTTTTGATATGCATGGTAGTGCGGGTTTTTTTTGTATTTTCCGTGACGTAACGTAACGTCATGGCGAAAACACTCGTTGCATTTCAAAGTGCGACTGAGGCAAGAATTACAATAAATGCCTTTTACCGCAGAAATTCTCATTATCTGTGTTTCGGTGAAAATTTGTCGCAGTCTTTAATGGGGAAAAATGTAAAATTCATACTAAATGACGTTAAAGCTACAACTTTCTCCGGTTCAAAATGGCGCGACATAAGAGCGTCGATTCTCGTTTTGCTGGCGTCGCAAAGCAACGTCGCACGTAACGCTGCTTAACGACGTTTTACAACACCCTGACCTTAAGGAATGAAGTGTTATCCGGGGAAAACTTTGGTTTGGTCATGGCTTAACATCAAAGTTAACAATTTTTCAGCCATGTCAGGGCAGAGCAAATGTTTCCTGGGTATTAACCTGTACTATGGGTAGCTTAAGGGCACAGCGGAACAGCGGTACATACAATATCCAACAGGAAAATATTGGGATGCAGAAATCGTGAAGGGCAAAAGCTAACTGGAATTTGGCAAATCTCAGCATTTAACTTCAAACTACCTTATAAGAACATCCAGTATATGTGACCTCTTTATTCAAAGTTTACAAATTCCTAAATGTCACCATTATCTGTCAAGTAAAATAAACATGGGGAGGGGGTATGTGCCTATCTCAGTACTGTAAGTACCCAATGCAATCAAAAGCCATAAAATCTCTCTTCTCTTCTAAACATGAAAGGGTGTTCTGTCAAACATACTGATTAGGCCTAGAGAGCTTTGATGATACTATGAGTTAAAATCAATTGGGGCTTATAAAATTTAAATCTGAAGCTCATACACTCAAATATGCTATCAAATGGTACCAAGTACTTTAAAAAGATTTGAACAATTTTAATTGAAGAGTATTAAAATGATATCATGTCAAGTGGGGGTATGTGGATTAGCGCTAGGTTAATATATATTTCACCTTACATGACCTGGATTATGCCATGGTCGGTTCCAAAGACAATCAAATCTATACTGTGAAACTTTACACATGCACCTGTGGTCTTTTTGTTTTCTCAGCAAAATATTGTAAACATAATGCGCATCATTATCAAGCATCTTACTTCAAGTGAGGGGAGGGGGAATGGGGCAGGATGCAAGGAGTAAATTTTCTTATAGTTAATTATGTAATCAACTTAAATTCCCTTCAGGTAATGTATGTAACATAATTATGTGTCTTCAGATAATGTATGTAACATGTGTCCAAACCGTCTTTCAAATGCTTACACACCACATTTAAAAGGCAAGAAAGCTTAAAGTGCAGGTGATTTAAAATTACTCAAGTTCACTACACATACCACATGATGAAATTACAAATTCTTAAACTAAACAAGAGTCTCTGCCCTCCCTATAATTCATTATCCCCATTAAAGTCATGTAACTTGATCACAATTCAAAAGACGTTTGACACAGAACATGTACAACCGAAGACACCGAAGCAACAAAATGACATGTTCTGCTCTACCAGTGAGACATTCTTGCAATCTATAGTAGTACATGTACCATTTACATGTGTATCAAAATTAACTTTTGTTATGGCATCTACAAAGGGGAGGGGGGGGGGACAAGGGCATTTTTGTGCATAAATCTTCTCTTTGTCATTTTGGCGTGTGGCTGTGTCACCATTAATTTCAGAAATCAATCTAAAAATTCAAATTTCTTATAGGACATATTAGGGCATCAAAACATTTTGTCAGAATTGTAATGTAGACAACTGGGTGATTGATTATGTGTCTCTTTATTAGCTCCCTTTGTTCTTAATTCCCCTGCCCTTGTATAACTGCTGTTATATATTTATGTTTGTCACTTTAGCGATCAATTTATTAGAATAAGTATGGTATTCAAAATTACAGGCCAGAAAAACATTTCAACATTCCATTCCTATTCATAAAGTCTCTATTCAGACTTAGTATAAAATGTCACTTACATAAGATATTAAAATGAACATATAAATTAAACCGCCACATAAGAAAACCAACATTCTGCATTTGCGAAAACAAAGGCGAAGATCAGCTTCGCGTTAACCGCAAAGCTGATCAGCACCTTTGTTTTCACTGCACGGATAGTACAATTCTTCTATTTTATAAGTCCAAAATTTCAAGCCTCTTGCCATCTTCTGTGCTTGTACAGCTCGGTTTGTGACAGACCTGTTCGGAAACCCCGAAGACGGGTTTTCTCGTGTCACGGCTCATATAAATTTATAAAATATAGGCCTTTTGTCAACAAGCATTAATGTCTTTAACACTTCTTTATTCTTGTATTTAAACTATCATTTGTAAAAGAAACTTGTCTTATGGGTTTAAAGATTGTCATTTATAAAGGAAACTTGTCTGATGGGTTTTAAAAGATTGTCCATATCAATAATTATGGTTAGTAAATAGCTCTCAACCACACTCACTGGCGCTGAGGGACATATCTCATACCATACTGCATCATCGAATTGCGCCAAATTTTAGGAATTCTAAAGGATATGAAGATAATTGAGAGTCTGATCTGATTCATCACAGTTCATTAAAGTCTCCCTTTTGCCAATGACACATTTAGAATGAGCCAGTACGCTGAACGACAAAGCAAACTAAATTCACCTCTATGAACAGCAAAAAGACACATGGTCATCCTTGCACATAGGCAGCAAAGATGCAAAGCTATACCTCAAGATATGAGAAAGCATGCATGGAAGACTATGATCAGACTATGTATACACCCATCCTGACCCAAGTATATAGAAGATATTGTTGGTTTTGTCACCCACCAATATGAATATAGATAAGATTTACATTTTCACGACCTGTTAACCCCGTTCAAAGTGTCAAAATGCCTGGGGCTCTAAGGCTGAATCACATTCCTGTTTAACAGTCAGTAAGTTCGTCAGCCTCGTTATGATGATGTGTCCGTGAATGACAAACCTGAAAGTCACTGATGTATATGTGAAGTGTGAACCTTCAACAATGTCTGGTCTTGTTGTCTCCCTTGTGTCTTGGAAACTGTGACATTTGGAAATATAAAATTGCTTCAGTTGATGCTATCATTAGGGGTGGTCAAGTCACATACACTTTTGACAGCTTTTACAACTATTTTTATAGGAATGCTTTATTTTTGCACTTCACCAGTGACTATTTTTATAGGAATGCTTTATTTTTGCACTTCACCAGTGCCTAGTGATTACCTTTTCATCAGCGACTGAGAGTGTGCCATAGCTGGGAATTCCACTAAGCAAAAGTCCCTAACACTGGTTGGATGCCAATGACAGCCACAGACTGACACTGGTGAATGAATGTAAAAAATGCAGATATGCTCAGCTGTCCAAGTCAAAGATTTTTCAGTCATTCAGCCACTACTTCCTGGGTTTGAGTAGTTCCGCAAGGACAAAATGAACACAACATGGCGAACCCCAATCATGGTCAAATGTTGACAAAAATTGTAAAAACTTTATACCACAGTATAAACAATATATAGTTCAAGAATAGGAAAGACTTCGAATCTAAGTACATGTACCAAGACATGTCTTATCAGGCTCAGCAAGAGGAGCACAGTTATTTCCCATGGACATTCTTTTATCATGAGCTACATGGTATCAACTGCTTTAAATGCATTAATGACATATGGCATAAATCATTATGCAGACCAAAAGCATAGACCCTTACCTCCATTTTAAGTCATAGCTGCCGACAGAATAGTTCCGCTCTACCCGATGACGAGGCTTTCTCACCACATAATGTGTGAACTCCATTTTCATTATATTTGACCTTTATATTATATTCATATTATTCAAATATTCAACTCGTTTAGGATCCAACTTCACATTCAGCATAATCAGAATTATAATCATTATGGTGGAACATATTCGAAACAGTAACCTCTAAGGTCTCGCCGAAATTCACCTATCTTTGAAGCCGAAAGTTCCATCATTCAAAATGGCCACATTAAATTCCTAACACATGCATATAGGAATTATTATTTTTATGTTTCCTGAAATAGTGTTTATATTTCCATTTCCTGTAGCTTTTTGATACCAAAAAAAAAGTTAATTTTCAGTTGGTGGTGAACAACTTAAAGCTATATACACTCCTCCAAGTGATACTTAATATGTCACATTGCTATGTGAAATAACTTCCGAAAAGAAAAATACTTTACATCCCTATGAATATTATTACTTAATCGCTATTCACGATTCGTAAACATTTAACTCAGCTGTATATTCTTTACATTAATGACTAACTAGCCATATATTAAACCCTGTGTTTTAGAATGTTTGTATAAAATTTCAACTTGAAATAAATCTGCAATGTTAATGCAGCTTTTGACCCGCTACCTATGACATAGCCTTGTCAAGAGAAAACCTACTTTTTGCATACAACAAAGAAGGTGTGTTATCATCTGGCCAGTCACTGGCAAAAGTGTTTCCGTAACATAGATAACACTGTGCAATCCCGTCGTCTGTCGATGAGCAGTCTAGTCCATGTTGGACGTGGTTGCAATCACTGGGAGCAAAATTTCTCACGACGAGGCACGCACTATGTCAGCCCAATAATATCGCTGACATATACAGGTATATTGGAGGTGTCTGAAGGGTAAATGTAACCTACTTATGAAATAACTTCACCACTTATGGTCAAGCGATTTCCACTTGAAAAGTCATCAAAAGGTCAGTTTAAAAGAGCCATGGAATGAGAAAAGCTGCTTTGGGGGTTAAATCACTGGTTTGAGACAAATAAGGCTGTACATCCACAAAAATCAAATGAACACGAAGTTTTTGATTCAGAATTGTGAGGAAATTATGTTCAGAAATATGTAGCAAAATCAAAGGCACTGGTAAGCTGTTATGTTCTCCGATGTATGCTTTTGCTTTTGTATGTGTAAAAGTAGGTTTACACATGATGCTGCTTACAATATTTGAGTTAGAGCACTTGCAAAAGTTTCTATACCGATAGTTACCCCACTGCCTTTCCAGAAATACCTTACCCCACCCCCTTTCCAGAAATACCTTAAACTGCTGCAGTCAGTGTCATACATACCACACTCAATTAAGCCCTATCTGACAATATCTAAACCACCCATTAGGAATCAATTTGTGAACCACTTAATTAGAAAATGAAACAATTTACTGCCATTTAATGGCAATCTCATGGGCGATCAGACTTAATTGAAAGTTAAACCTCCATTAAGGTATTTAGAACTCTGTTGGTGATCCTGTGATGCACTTTAAACATGCTTACAACCTTTTATTCACCATTTTTGCATTATCAGCTGGTTTCCCGCTTTCAAAAATCAATATTGAAAATACAGGTAACCAAAACCACCCTGACCTCAAGGTCAGGGTGGTTTTGGTTACCTGCATTTTCAAAATTGATTTTTTCTAAGCTGGAAACCAGCCGATAATGCAAAAATGGTGAATGGTTAATTGTTCCATGAAAAATTCTTTAATTAAAGGGCCATGCAGCTGGTACATCTATTGACAACCCAACAATTAAGCCCAACTTGAAATTTATCTACATTGCCTGTTAGTTCATGGAACCTACTAACCTGGTTAAGCTTCCTTCAAAGGACAACCAATGGCGTAATTGAGGACCATGTGTAAGACTGGCTCTTGGTTTTATACAATTCGTTTTTCTGTATCAGATAAACAAAATGATTCTTCATTTATTGTTCATTTACTGTTTTCCCCCTAGAGGCAAGCAAAGATATTATGATTGCCATTAACCTTACCATATAAAAATATACCGCAATAAATCTGGTTGCACATGCTGCGAGAAATGTATGAATCCAAATTACGATGAAGCTTAAAAGTAAAACAATAAGTGCGGCAAAAGGTACATATGGAATTTTACCAAAGATAATTGAATTTTGGCGGAATTTACAGATTTTTATCCTGGTACAAGGAGAAACAACAATATCGATATAATAAAGGAAAGTAAATAAAAACAAGCATGTGTCACAATACCGTGACATTCCAAATAGACAGTTCACGTTTATCAATCAACTAAGCCGGAAATTAGTCTGCTTTATCATGGGACAACAGCATATTATATTTGCTTTTTACTGTGGTCATTCAGATTTTTCTCAGCAAAAATTACAAAAAATTGTTTAAAGTTTAATATTGGAACAGTTTCTTATCTTGGAAGGGAATGACAACCAGTAACTGGTTGTCATTCCCTACCAAATCCTTGCGCTGGCAATGTGCATGTATACTGTTTACATTATAATAAATTTTCATGTATAAACCATTTGCGTTAAAAAGTTTACAGCAAAATCAAAGACAGCAAGAGCACATGTGGAAGGATGCAAACTGCACTTTTCTCCTGTCAAAAATTTGTCTCCTGTGACTACGGTATCATTTGTAACCACGGTCCCCAGCCCCCAGCAAAACTATTGCCATTTTCCCTGGCATGCAGTCTGCTATCTTCACATTAACACTGCCCTCTTCACCTATATAATACAAAACCTGGGTAATTACCACGTGCTATGGGACAGTACACGTCGAATTTTGGCTAGGACTCTCTGGCCTTCTCCAGGGCGATGGGGGCAGTCACAGATTACAAATGACTTGAGCGTTATCATCTCTAACATCAGCAAAATACTGTCATCAGATCAAGAGCTAGCAAGATATAACATCTTACAAAAACTGCACTGAACACATGGAGAGAAGAGACATACATCATACATACATAAACCACTCCTTCCTTATTTTAAATGATTCAACCCAATATTTAAAATTCTGTAATTCACAAATCGGCCAGTAAATAATAACCGTCAAACAAAGACATTGTACCAAACCTTTGAAACAACAAAAGATGATCCTACTAACTTTGTTGAAAAGTATCAGTTTCAAATCTTACAGGCACTGCGAAAACCCAGGTCCAAATATAAACATATTGTTCAAGAACACACAATCATATACATATATGTGCGGAGATAGCAAAAGCCTAGATTTTCAATAACCACTGAATAGGAAAGAGCTCTTATCGACTGTTCGCCAGATGATATAGTTGATCTCGATCTACCCAGCTTAGAACTACATTATAACACAGGTTTTCAACCAACTGGACCTGGATGGTATAATGTGGACTGCCAACTGCTAAAAATTAGGGGTCAAAATGTCCCAGGTTTGAAGGAAAACAGCCAAAACACAAAACAAACATTGCAAAAACAAATAATGGAAACAAAACATTCAACCTGATCAAATTTCTAGCTGGACCAATCTCCAAGTCAATCTTTATAGTGCACAGAAGTTAGTATCCACCCCCTTACAGACCTTACCAACATTTGGGGTATTAAATTTTGTGACTTAAGTGACCCTGTTCGGATTAAGTTTCCTTTATGACAAATAAAGAGAGGTTAAACAAAAATAAGCAATACATTTCGGTAGACAGGAAAACCATAGCAGGCTATGTACTTTGTCAAAAACTTACATGACTTAGTACAGTACTCTGTAACCTAAACCAACGTACTTCGTCCCGAACATCCTCATATGTATAAATACATGTGTATAATAAAGTGACTTATCAGTCAAGCATCCTTGTTGCATCTTCCATTTTTACATAGGTCCTGGTACAGGTCAGTAAAATGTTGCAAACATAATCCTATGGACCTACATAATGCACTACTCATTTGTAACCAAGGCCCCCCACAACCAGTGGACGGCGGAGGATAGCAGTGGAAATGAGAGGGGCTTTGACCAAAGTTTTGCAACGGCAGTGCGGGGGAAATACCCAGGGTTTGCTTTATACGTGAAATGAAAAGGGGGAAACAGCAGTGGTTTTACCAACGAGCAGTCCCTGCAGGGTGGGGCTTTTAGCAGGGATTTGCTAGACCAAAAGTCCAAGTCCACGCTATACCCCAGGCTGGGGGAGGCCGTGGTTACAAATGACTAGTGAGTAAAATTTAATATGGCACATTGCTTCATAAAGATTTGGTCATACTCAATTTAAGATGCGCAATGAATAATTAAAAGCTCCAAATTCTTTTGAAAAGCTGATCATGAATTTCATTTTGAAACTTTAACAAAAAGTGTTTATTTTTTATGTTAGAACCAACCACTACCTGTGAAGGTGTAGAACACTGGCTTAAACCACCCCTGGTGTTTCATTAATCACATACCAGAAATATGATTACAAAAATATGACTTTTGTACCCCTCTATCCAATGATAGTGCATGCCTTGCACTATCATTGGATAGAGGGGTACAAAAGTCATATTTTTGTAATCATATTTCTGGTATGTGATTAATGAAACACCAGGGGTGGTTTAAGCCACAATGATAAATTGACCAGTTTTATCAAAATTATCAAAATGAACAATTAATGAGGGTATGATATGAGCCGCGTCGTGAGAAAACGGGATTTTCGCCTATGCGAAAATAAAGGCGCAGATCGGCGCCTTTGTTTTCGCTACACGGATAGTACAATTTCTCTTCTTCTTAAAACCGAAATTTCAGTCTTCTAGACTTTTTCTGAAACTGTACAGGCCTGTTTATGTCAGACCTGGTCGTAAACCGGTTTTCTCGCGTCGCGGCTCATATGAAATAATTCTCACAACTGAGGTTATGCAATGGAATGTCAAAATTCAGCTGATAAGGGGGATAAATCTTCATGATATGAGAAGTCAGTCACAAGAAGATCTGGTCAAGAAAGACACAAACAAGCATTTGCAAAGTTTGCAGTGTCGCAATCATATGCATAGCAAGCTCGGGTGTATACTAGTGTGAGCCAATCCGAGGATCAGACCAGAAGCCTACAGTTTTATCAGCGATTCAAGGGTTACAAATGCCAAAAGTAGGGTGACTCTCATGACAAGACTTCATTTGATAAAATGTTGAAATATTATAATCATTCATTCTATTATTTATGAAGGGATTAATAGTAATTTATTACTATTTGCATTTACTTATGAGGTCATCCTAGGAATTTGAGCAATTAATTTTAACTTAAACTTTACCACTTTGTTATATGGGGGTTGGATTTTCCCTGTTTAAATGATATTTTCAGAAAGAAAACTTGTCTATACTTTGCCAAACACTATGCCGATTTCCCACAATTTTCAAAAAGTATGATAGAAAATCCTATGTTCCCAGATGTGATACTGGGGTAACTGCATAAAGTGCATATATATAATTTTGTCATTCAAACTTAAATAAATGCAATATTTTCTCCCCCTATCCGGCCTTCTATGCAAGTTTTTAATTTTGTCAAATTTATTGATTTTTCTCACACATATTGAACCTGCACACTAATTGAAATTCTCACAAGGTCTTATATTTATTATTATATATAAGCCGCTTCATGAGAAAACCAGATTTTTGCCTATGCGAAAACAAAGGCGCAGATCAGCTTCGCAGTAATTGAGAAGCTGATCAGCACCTTTGTTTTCGCTACATGGCTAGTACAATTCCTCTAGTTTCTAAACCCAAAATTTCCAGCCCCTAGCCATCTTCTGTGCTTGTACAGCTTGGTTTGTGTCTGACACATTCAGAAACTACATTGTTGGTTTTCTCGCATCGCGGCTCATATTAATACCAACATTCTTCCACCAATTCACTTTTTGTCACCTCCCAATAGTGGGGGTCGAAATGACTTTGTTCAACAAATAAACCTTTGTTTTATTTACATAATAAACTTATCCAATGTTTGACTAACCATGTAAGAAAGGTGACATGATCAAAATATTTTCTTTTCTCTTCAAAAAGTGCCAGTCACTTTCCTATCTCCATACAAAGGCAGGAACAATACAAATAATACAAATACACCAATGATCAAAGGATTATCTACTGATAGTAAAGATCCCAAAAAGACTGTGCATAGAGGCCCTATATCAGGATCAGAGTCTTCCATGTTATATTATATTTACCCTGAATTCCTCTGAATTTTACAATTAAGTCAAAGTTTAGATCTATATAGCAATTTTTTATGGTGCAACTAAGGATAATTCAAACCGAAAGGGGAGTGAACCTTGAAAATTAAAATGTTACAATGTTTAAAGCAGTAGCCTCAACTTTGCTGGAAACCATTTCACTTTTTTCATCTCAATTTAGTAAATAGATTTTCCTCATCAACATCACTCACACTATTTAATCTCCTATACTGTGTCATGTGGTGCTGTTTATTTCCCATTCAACAGCTAAGGTTATATGGAGAATTGACCCAATTTTAAAGTCTTGACCGAAAGACTGATGATGCCTTAAGGCTCAAACGCACAAACCTTGGTTCACAAGGCAAGATGATTAACCATTACACCAAACAGCCTTCTATTTGTGACGCTGAGCATGTCAGTATGCATCTTGCACAAAATATGACCATGTCAAACCAAGCTACATAATCATGCTTTTGACAAAGCTTACCTTGAATCTGTACTGACTGTTTGTTGGGTCCCTGCTTCTGTCTGAGGAGTGGAACCAGCCTGAAAGACACAAGATTTTACTCCATGATATAGCAACTTACAAAGTAATTTTTAAATGGTTCAAGTTCATTCATTTGTAAAGTTTTTGTTTTTAATTTTACAAAGCAAATTATCTCTGTCCCTACTGTGTATGCTTATTTGTATAACCGGATCAGAATGTACATGTACGCTGTTTGCTTGGATTAAAACGTTAGTATTATAATGCTGGCTATGTTCGCAACATTACAACATATGAAGGGAAGTAAATGTTACAAAACTATCTTAGGTAGTTTTCCCAATTGCCTCCCTTGGTATCTAGGATAGATTTTCTCTTCCAGCAAAATTTGACACTTTGAGTTACCAACATTTTAGATATTAAATCACATTGTTTTGTAAAAGGGAAAATTATACAGTTCATTTCAGTTGCATCTTGAGAAAACTAGATTTTTACGTCTGCGAAAACAAAGATGCAGATCAGCTGTGCAGTTTGCTGCATTTTTGTTTTCCCTTCATGTGTCAGTGTATTACAACCCTTGAGTACAACCCCTCTTTTGGGGCTTCTAGCTGTGTAGGCCTGTTTGTGTCTTTCTTGGTAAAAAAAACCCCAAAGAACAGTTTTCTCACATGGCCGATCAATTCATGCTTGAGATTTGACTAAAATCTCACCTGTGTTGTCATGGTTTCACTGACACTCCTGACATGAGATGACTCCTCCTCAGTCTTGCTACCAAAGATTTCCGTCCCGCTGATGTCCGAGCCGATAGACAGAGGCCGCCTGGGCAGGGGTCCATCTTGCGACCTCAGCTTACTCCACTCTGTCTGATAACTCCGGTCCGGTCGTTTCATGTCCATGTAATCCGATGTAGAATCATAAGATGAATTTGAAGCCATGGAACGACTTTTGCGTAGACTTTCAGTCCTTTGTGCCTTTGTATAGTTATATTTTTTCGTAATATCCATGATATTAGGAGATGGACTCAAAGGGGAGGTTGGGGTAATTGCCACATTTTGGGGTAAACTTAAGCTTGGGGGAAGTTCCGTACTGGGACTTTGGGGTTCGGAATCGTCCGAGCCCCTGCTGGGCCGAGATTTTCGTTCAACAAAATCTAGGACAGCTTTTTGTTGCACTTTTTTCAAGTCTGAATCCGAGAAATGTTGAGACAATGTATTTGGAGATATTTCACTGTCAGATTTATTCCCCTTTGATAAGTCTGGATCAGAACTCTGTTCCATATTTGCACCATCATTTGCCAATTGCTGATTTAACTTTTTAGCCTCATTTTTACGAGGACGAATTTGTTCTGAAACTGTCCTTTTCATACCAGTTTTAGGCTTGCCACTCTTTTTATCCACTTTATTTGAATCCTTTTGCTCTTTACTTGTTTCAACATTCATATAATTTCCAACATCACGATTCAGAGATTTTGATTTCCTCACGGCGTCCTGCCACCTCTGTTCTGACTCCTCTTCCTGAATTTGACCCAGTTTTCCCAGGTCTGACGGACTTTGACTATAATGCATTGGCATATAATCTGTATAAGACTGTGACTTCACATGGGAGACAGTCTCCTTAGCCTGTGGAGACAGATTTTCACTATTATTTCTCTGATGAGCGTAAGGTGTAGCGTAATGATGCTCAGTTTCATCATAAGTTCCGTAAGCCATTTTCATACTAACTTTCCTGCTTACTCCTACAGTTTGTTTATCATCTTTTTTCTCATTCACTTCATCTTTGTTTGTTTCCATAGGAGCAGGTGATGTTCTGTCAAAGAACACCGAGTCTGATTCTCTACGAATATTGGCACTAGACCTATCACCAGCCATGCCAGATGTCGACGATCCTGAACTTATTCGACTGCCAGATGATCTCGCCTCCATTGAACCATGTGGCCGCGATGATTGAGAACCTGAATCTGAACTTAATGTACCAGAATTTCTCTGACTACTCTCCGATATTGATGCTGGCTTACTTAACTGCAACATGCTTTGACTATAGCTTCTAGAACTGTATGGCCCAGAACTTAAATTACTTTCTGATGTAAACCTTGCCTCCTGTAAACTCCTTGGTGGCATAGAGCTCATGCTCCCAGAAGATTTGTGAAAAATAGCTGAAGTATCAATACTGTGGCGCGGCTTTTGAAACAGATTATGTCTTGGATCACCAAATGGATCATGTTCAAAGTCAGAGTAATCCTGTCTTGAACTAGTCAAACTGGGACTAGATCCAAAGTCATCATGACCGAATGGACCCGCCGATTCGTGCGGATGTATCACAACACTGCTTAATGATTCCGCCTCTTTGAGGCCACCACTATAAATAGATTCAGATCTTGGACTTTTTAATTCATCATAGTTTGCTGAGGACATTCGTTTATCGTTTGAAACGGACCCGCTTAATTTACCACGATAAAATTCCTCTGAAAGTTTTCTTAACATAGGAGCACTTGATTGATCACTGAAATTCATACTTCCAATCCCAGAACTTTGCGACGAAGTTTCTGATTTACCAGTCAATGACGCTAAACTCAGAGGTTGATTTAAATGTGAATCTGATAGATAATCCTTTCTTAAATATCTTTCACTGTCATCCGTTGACGCTCTGGTGGCAGTATCATTGTCCGTGTTAAGCGAGGAATGAGACATATACGACTGAACTGATTTCTCCTTAGGTCTTAAATGATCACTTTGATCAGCACTATTTCTACTAAAAGGCTTGGAATGTTGACCTGAATCCTCAGTTTGTGTACTTGTGTTATAATATGGCATTTGCCTGATAATCAGTCCGCGAGACTTTTCCGCCGAAGACACTTGGAATGATTCACTTCTCGGATTGGCAGTTATAGTTCTAAACCCAGGTTTACTTTTTTCCTCATTAGGACTACCTAAAGGGCTAGTCCCAGAATCAACCATGTTTTTACTTGGATTTGGAAGATGTAACAGATTTTGTGAGTTCATTGCTTGTTGAAAGTACATTCCAGGGATTTTGGACATGTTTGAACTTGGCAGCGGACTTGTTGCCATATCAATTTTGTGAGTCTTTGGAACATATCCTTCCGAGCTTGGATTATAATGATGCTGATATTGGTAAGAATGAAATTGCGATCCTGCAGGGTTTATCACAGAATTTATTTTCTCCACTAGCGATTTTTCAAATTTTTCCTCTGAATTTGGCACATCCCGCTCTGGTGGAGAAGGTATATTATATTTTTCGTCACCGTAATTATGTCCATCCGGATCAAACTTCGGTGGAGGATATCCCGGCTTCGACTGGTTACAAAATTCATTAAACCGTTCTTCCTCCGATTTCAAATTTTCATAATCCCTTTCTTTAGTTGGTTCAAACTTTGGTTTCCGTGTTGTATAGAAACTTTTCTTGGGTTTTTGTTTAAACCCCGGATCGCTCTGGTTCCGAGTCTGTTTAGTTTCATCACTTCCTCGGCGATCTGAACTCGGACTATTTTTATCACTTAATTGAGACATTTGAGCCTCCAATTTTTTCTCTTGAGTTTGATCACTGTCAACTTTTTCAGTTCCAGTAGTATCCCTAACAGCCGCATTAACTGGCAGTGCACTTAGGTTTGGAGGGGGATTAGCCATCGTAACAGGCCATGATGGATATTTCTCATGATTCTGGTTAAAACCCACATATTTCAAACTTGATATGTCTCTGATGGGCGGGGCGGGAGGTGAGTACATAGTTCTAAGCTCAATTTCACTTGGAAGTCGCGGAGCAACGTTTGACGTTTCTGAAGCATTTTCATTCTCTTCTTTCGTAGTCGGCATACTAGTCAAATGTTTCTGAGTTTGTGATTCAGGTTTAACATTCTCTTTTTGCACTTCTTGTCTAAAATTATACAAAGTTTGTGGTGGCAATGAACGCCTGTCATAGTTTTTCTTATGTTCTCTGATTGGCGTGTCATCATGTGAGGAAACTGACGAGCCCGAAGATAAATGACTAGGAGCCCGATATGACGATGGTTCCATATACGTTGCGGAAAATATGCCAGTGTTTGGAGATGGGGTGTGACCGTGAGCAGAGGATGATGGGAAATTTGATGACTGTGAATAACTTGATGGATAACCTGCGTATGAATTCCTAGGACTTCCCTGACCACGTCGAATTGCTGCCGACGAAAAATCAAACACTGAGGAACGATTTTGAAACCATTGCTGATACCATGATGGACTTTTAGGACTTAATGGAGATGTTAGATTTTCATAGTTAGCTGGTTCAGAAACATCCGGGGATGATTTTGTCATGGAAACTCCTTGATGTGGGGAGGGACTGAATCCCCGCTGGGGCAGAGACATTTGCTGCAACTCATCCTGATTAAGACTTGGCGTTGATTTTGATGGCGTCAGAGGTGCATGGCGAGATGACATGATGATCGGCTGGTGCCCGGATGTAAGATCATTTTCCGTGGCCCATCCTTTTAGACCAGCACCTTCAGCTGAGCCGGTGGGTGGGGATTGTACGCCTGGTTCACCGCGGGGAGACAATGGGCCTCGTGGTTGTTTCAGTGCTGAAGTGCTGGTGGTTGCCGGAGATGGTGATTGTGCTGATCCACGTCGGCCGCCACTGGAAAACACAGAAAATTATGATAAAACCATAGTCAGGGGAAAAAAATGTACACAAAAAAGAAATGTAAGGATCAGTTGCACAGGAATGTACAGCTGGTCCACTTATTTCGTTTCACAACATTATTCACACTGGTAAACGTAAACGTACTGGCTAAGGCACGAACGTATAGGCTAAGGCAATTTCAACGCTATGGCTAAGAAAGAAAATGGCGGATAGTGAGACACATTTGCAGGTTTGTTGTTGTTTTACAGTTTCATTTTTCTGTTATCAATGATGACGGCTACTGTCTTGACGGCGCGGGACCCACAAATGAGTCACAAACTTACGTTCGATGGCACGATGTCGCCAGCTGCAGCCAGTAAAAGAGTAACCTCGACAAAGTGGAGACACTAAACCACGAAATCTCATGATTGTTCATGAATTTCTGTTTTCCTATGATATCGTACGCTGTCTTGTAGTTTATACAAATGCAAATGACAAATCGGACGCCTTTGAGCACGATTCATGAAAAAAATGACATTGAATGGAACCCAGCGTATGTCAGTACTTGAAGTTTCATTACAACGCTATTGGCTAAGGAACCTGAAACAACGTAGTGGCTAAGACCCCAGAGTTTCTAGGAGAGAAAATGTTATAATATGGTTGTTGGACTCGTAAACTTGTGTCTTTCTCAAAGTAGGTTTTGAGGTCTAAATCATTTTTCAAACATGGTTTAGACCTTCGTTAGTGAAATTAAAAACAAAATTATTATTATTATTATTCGTTAGTGAAAATTCGTTAGTAAAATTATTATTATTCGTTAGTGAAATTATTGTTAGTGAAATTAAAAAACAAATATATCATATTTATGCGCCTATCAATGTTTTCCTTTGGGGGGGGGGGAGAGGCGCTTACAGGTGGTACAGGTGGAATTATACAACAAATTTATCCCAATCCCTCAGAACAGTGGCAGTGATTTACCGTTATTGACGTACAGGAGGAGCAGGGAATAGTAATTAGTAAAAGTAGGCAACGATCAGGAAATGGAGCAAGCAGAAAATAATTCCCACTCCAAACACCGAGGTGGGAAAAACCTAAATTTACAATAAGGTACTTATACTAAGAAAACATAATGTAAGCCGAATGGGCAGCCATTTTCATAATAGGTGGCCACTCAGCCACTTAAACTTAACTAAAAATATTGAAAACGCACATAAGGTGCTAACTGCTAAAACATTCAACACCAAGACATAAAACAAAAAGAACCACCACAGAAGTATCGCCTTGGAACAATCAGTAATATAAAATCACTGGCGGGCTTAAATCGATTTTACATGATCATAACCTCACCCTCAGCTTCTGCAGTAGTTCATAACATTTAATGCCAAAAACTATTTAATGTCAAAATGCATGTAATAGAAAAAGAAGCACCCAGTGCATGTCCAACACAATGTCAAAATGCATGTAATAGAAAAAGAAGCAGCCAGTGCATGTCCAACACATCTAGTCAGATAAGAAAACTCAGTATGTGACAACAATACATACTATGTTAAAGAACTACCATTTTATTTCTTTGGAAGCACACTCCTTCTTTCTGACGGTACATGGAGGGATCTGTAACTTTACCATCACCTATTGTGAAGAGTTCTATTTTGTGCTTCTCCGTTCATAGTTGAACCTCAACGCGACAAAATGTACCTTCGGACATACTGACATTACTAGTAGAAAGAGGCAAAAAAGTGGAAAAATCATCTATTCCATGTTTTAGAAATAACACTGTATTTGTAACCTTTGAACACCGGGCTACCAAATGAATGAGTTATGCAACAATTTTATTTTCAATATTCGGAGTTATCTGCCCTTGTTTTAACCCATAATATACATAATTTTCCTATATCTATCGTTAAACGGTAACCATAGCAACCACATCGTCATAACATACACAAAATAAGTTCGACGGATTGACTGCAATGATGATATGCTTCCATCTTAACTAGAGATTCGGACACATGCTTAAACAATTTTAAGCAAATGCATCGAGTTTTGAAGGCACTGCTTACATGCAGAAATGCATTACGCAACTTTGACGTCATTTTTCAGGACAATGACGTCTGCAGGGTTCATATAGTAAATTGGTCATAACTCACAAACTAAGTTGAATAACCCAGCCAAATAAAGACTAACATATTCTAGAAACATTATACCATTCAAAGTAACATTGTTTTTCTAATACTCAAAATTGTCCGACGGTACTTTTTCTCATGTTGTGCCCCAGTTATGTTGTGTTTAAAATGGCCCAGGTTGCTTCGATTTTTTTAAACAACTTATTCAAATTCTTCAAGGCTTTTTTGGCTGCGAAACTGATTTTTGAAATTTATAACGCATACAACATAATAATAATGAGCCAAGTCGTGAGAAAACCAACAATATGCATATGCGAAAACGAAGGCGAAGATCAACCTCGCCGTAACCGCGAAGTTGATCAGACTTAACGAATAGTACATTCCCTCTCCTTTCTAAATACAAAAGGTCATGCTTCTAGCCATATTCTGTCGCTGCGCAGTCCGGTTTTTGTGGAAAACGAAATTCAAACGGTTTAACAAAGCTCTAAAAACCATGTTTGAACTATAATTTAGACCTCAAAACCTACTTTGAGACATACACTTACGAGACTTAGACCATATTATATCATTTTCTCCCCGAGCAACTCTGAGGTCTTAGCCACTACGTTGTTTCCATTTCCTTAGCCAATAGCGTTGTAATGAAACTTCAAGTACTGACACACGCTGGGGCCCCTTCAATGTCATTCTTTTCATGAATCGTGCTCAAAGGCGTCCGATTTAACATTTACATATGTATAAACTACAAGACAGTGTATGATATCAGAGAAAAACAGTATTTCATGAAAAACCATGAGAATTCGTGGTTCAGTGTCTCCACTTTGTCAAGGTTACACTTTTACTGGCTGCAGCTGGCGACATCGTGCCATCGAACGTAAGTTTGTGACTCATTTGTGGGTCCCGCGCCGCCAAGACAGTAGCCGTCATCATTGATAACCGGAAAATGAAACTGTAAAACAACAACAAACCTTTAAATGTGTTTCACTATCCGCCATTTTCTTTCTTAGCCATAGCGTTGAAATTGCCTTAGCCTATACGTTCGTGCCTTAGCCAATGCGTTTACGTTTACCAGTGTGATTATTGATATACAGAAAAATTATTGGAACTGTCTCATCTAGTGCTCATTTCCATAACCATGCTAGATATCATTCAAGAATTGTCCATGGACTGGTCACAGTCTATGATTTATTTATGAACTGATCATGAACAATGAAATATCTGTTCATGAACCAGACACTGACAAAGATCAAAGATGGGTAAATGAATATAGTATTGGATGCTTAAGTTGTGACCATGTTCATGAACAACAGCATGATGTTCACAAACTGTTCATGAACTTTGTAAACTAATCACATATCAGATTAAAGGGAAGAGATGATAAAGTCTTTTATATTTCGTTTGTGGAACATTTCAATCAACATTAGTATAGTATCTGTCATTTTTTTTTTTAGATTTTGCTTTAGAAAGCATTTGTTTTTGCAATTTACAATTTATACCAATTTCATTTTCCATTAGTTATCTGTCCTTTTATCTCTCTTAAAAGTCCCTACTTCATAAAATAAATGCATCTTTAATATCTTTCAGAGATAGGCCTTGATAAATTGCTAAGAAAATAATGAAACCTGTCTTATCGACTGAGTCACTGCTGCAAATGCAAGATAAACATGCTCTTATAACTGATAAAGACAGAGAGATAAAACAAAGAAAAGTTAAAAGAAATAACATATTACATCAATAATCATAATCTAGAATTCAACAAAATTCATCAAGGGGGTTCATTTTCATAAATTCCTCTTATTTTTCTATGAAAAAAAAAATGTCCCAGAGTTTACTCGTATGAACTCCGTCACCGCCCCCAACCCCCCCCCCCCTCCCCCCTCCAACCCCTCACTGAACCCTCCAAATCTGTTACTGGTATAAGAACCTTGAATACTATAATTTTTCTCATGATTATAGTGTTCAATGTTTTTTACCTTTTCATCACTGCCTGACAATTAAGACAACACAAAGACACCATTTAAAGCTCCAAATATAATGAAACAATCCTTGCTTTCATAAACTCAGAAACCACAAAAAAGTTTCAAGGCATTCCAATAGCTAAATTCCTGACATTAAGCTTCTATTACAGATCTTCAAAAGGTCAAATATAATTGATCCTACAGAGAAAAACAAAAGAATGTATACAAATTATCATTGTTATGAATGACTTCAAAAAGACCCAATGACGTCTACAGGTTAAGCCCAATTTTTTTGTCCATATGATTCTTTTCCTTTGTCCTTGCCTTTCTGAAAATTCAGGAGTTTTTGCAAATGGAAACAGAGGTTATCGGTATTGTTGTGTCCATCTATTTCTCAAAGCCGAAGGTGCAAAGGAATCAAACTAACAGGCCAGTGGAAGAATTATCATAGAATAATGAACAAGAATGAAACAATGTTGTCTTCAACGAGTATGCCACAAAACAGATCTTTCTAATGTTTGTGTGCTTTTTGTCTGTTGATAAGATTACTTACAACTTTAACTGCAGAGGCTCATGGAGATATCCTTGTGCTTTTTTGTATAACATCCCAGTCAACAATGTTTCAGTCATACGGAGACCAATCTGGATATTAATCACTTACTTTGAGGTCTAAACATGTACAAACTGATGGCGGTAAGATTTTAAACCCAGGACCTCTCACCGCAGAGCCCAACACTCTACCCCTAAACCACCAGTGACCATGCTCGATATACAAATACCAAACAATATTATGAGAAACAACTTTCGGCAGTAAACTGTAATTGGAAGACAACCAAACCTTAATTACATGTGCACCTATCTGTTAAAGTAATTGACACCTGAGTCGTTAAGATATTTAATTGTTCTACACACAATGAGACCCCAAAAATAATCTTCCTCAACTTCAAATGAAAATTTTCAAGCCATGAAAATATTACCATTTCAAACACAGATGGCATGCAGACAAATAAAGAACTTAGCAAAGCCATGTCACAATAAAACATGTCTTCTGAGATTGCAAGAGTTTTGATGTAAACCAGCATGAACAGCAAGTTATCTCATGATGTGGCTCCAACTGTAGTTGCTGTTTTAATTCTACATATAACCACATATACTCCTTTCTAAAGTCCCACATGTTCTTTCACTTCTAGAAGTCAGTTACTAGTGAATGAATAAGCATGAAGTTATGGTCAACTACCTTAGCCTAATCAGGGTATTTCAGTATCAAGTTCAATAGCAGTCTGTCTCAACACGACCTTCTTCATTACGAAAACATGTACATGTAATATACAGAGATTTTTAAAGTTGTAAAAAATGAAAATTTTCAGTAGAAAAATTTCAATATTTTTCTTATTTTTGCTCAAAACATAGATTGTGGGTACACGTTAGAACCACCTCGCCGAGACGGTTCTAACGGTTCTAACGAGTACCAACAATCTATGTTTTGGAGCAAAAATAAGAAAAATAGGTATACCCCTGCATACCCCAGTTTTGCTATATAATAGTGGGGTATAAGGGGGTATTTCATTACACGGACATGTTTTCGTGATGTTATCCACTGATCATGGATATTAAATCAAGAGATCAATCATGAAAAACAAATGAAATTCATACCAAAATCATTTATTTGTTCTTCCGGTACATGTACAGTAATGACGCACAAGAATGATGACAGTTTTGGTAATGATTTCATCAACGATGATGCCAAGGGCAAGACTAATTGAAAATGACAAATAAAACTGTCAATTATCAGCGGCTATGATTTTTGTATTTTGTAACATCATGACCCGTCACTACATAAAAACAATACAAAATTTGTTTGTCTGTTCTAGAGTTTTAGATCCAAGGTCAATAGCTAAGGTCAAGTCAGGATGGTCAGTTATCCTAGCACACTGTTCCTCGGTAAGCCTTCCAGTAGGACGGCCCAACCATTTGTACAGAATTCTATGGGGTGCTGTTTTACTATTTATTCCCTATTTTTGGATATCCATAATTTATTTAAGGATATCCATAATTCATTTATGGATATCCTTAATTCATTTATGGATATCCTAAAATAATTAAGAATATCCATTAATATTTTTGGATATCCTAAAATGAATTATGGATATCCATAATTCATTTATGGATATCCATAAATGAATTATGGATATCCTTACATGAATTATGGATATCCTTAATTGAATTATGGATATCCTAAAATACATTTTTGGATATCAAAAAATCACAATGAATTATGGATATCCATAATTCGATTTTTGGATATCCAAAAATCGAATTATGGATATCCTTAAATCAGCTTATTTAAGGATAATCACAATGAATTATGGATATCCTTAAATCAGCTTATTTAAGGATATTCTTAAATGTATTTTAGGATATCCAAAAAATAATCTTGAATTTAGGATATCCATAATTCGATTTTTGGATATCCATAATTCTATTTTAGGATATCCTTAAATGATCTGATTTAGGGATATCCATAAATCAATTTTAGGATACCCATAATTCATTTTTAAAAATATTCCCTTAGGCACGTACATCATTTTTTGTGATTTAAGGATATCCTGATATAATGAATTATGGATATCCTAAATACAGTCTATTTTAGGATATCCATAATTCATTTATGGATATCCATAAATCGAATTATGGATATCCAATATTAGCCCAATTTTAGGATATCCTTAAATCGAATTATGGATATCCAAAAATAGGATTGTATTTTAGGATATCCATAATTCGATTTTAGGATATCCTCAAATCAATTTATGGATATCCAATATTCAGCCGAATTAAGGATATCCATAAATCGACTTTAGGATATCCAAAAATGAATTATGGATATCCAAAAATGAATTATGGATATCCAACAATGAATTATGGATATCCAACAATGAATTATGGATATCTAAAAATGAATTATGGATATCCATAAATAGGGAATAAATAGTAAAACGGCACCCCATAGAATTCCTCTTTTACGGACATGACGTTCCTGGTCATTCTGTAATAGTACAAACGAACAGGCGGGGTTTTTCTTGAATATCAGCGGAAGTGGAAGACTTAGTTGTAGAAATTTTATCTATGACAAAATCTTTATGAAATATGTGTGCCACACATGGGAGCAAATGTCGGTCTTCTACAAACTCAAGACACTCTAGCAATTGAGCTTTTGAAACTCAAATCACCAGGACTGAGAGCCCAACAACCTCAATTTGCACAAAAATGTTGAAAATTTCCACCAATTTTGAACCCTTTATCCCTGATGGGGGTAGCCTTGTGCCTACCACAGTTTGTTTAAACAAGGCAACTAATATTTGATCATTTGTTTGCTGTATGAGCCACATTATGGGATATCCTACCTTTAATTTATCTCAAATATAGTTGCAAAACTCCTGATGATTAACTTTGTTTTCGCAATAAAATTCCTTTCAAATCAGACGTTTCAGTCCCCCCACCTAAATGTACAGCCAGATTTATTTCACTCTAACCTTTTGGGAGATCCCGAAGACATGTACTTGGTTTGGTATTACAGTAACATGTGTGCAGCTCATTTTGCATGATTCCTTATTTTGGTTAGGCCAATTAAACAATGATTGGCCTTAACATATGACTGCTAATTTGAAGGTCTTCAAATGACTAACAGAGCTTCAAATAATTCCTTCCTTTGATAATTTTAATGCTTAATTTTTTTCATAAATCAAAGCATTTGTGTTCATGATTATATGGTCACATATTTTTTGAAATGGTCACATATTTTTTAACAAAAATGTCATTGAGACTCCAGTCTTTCAGACCTTTCTCCATATGACCTTAACAGTTGAGTGAGACGTGAAACAGAAATTGTCAAAATCATTGAGGCTGAAACCGCTCCTGATCAAAATCGTCAATGAATACATAGCAATATGGACAGCAACTGGTCTTTGTTTGACATGAGGAAAACACGTCAATGAAAAATATACCCCCTTGAACCCCACTTTTATATAGCAAAACTGGGGTATGCAGGAGTATACCTATTTTTCTTATTTTTGCTTCAAAACATAGATTGTGGGTACGCGTTAAAACCACCTCGCCAAGCAAGGCGGATTTAACGTGTACCCACAATCTATGTTTTGAGCAAAAATAAAAATATCAAATTTTTTCTGATCAAATTTGCAATTTTTTCAGCTGAAAAAAAAAAATCTCTGTGTATTACATGGGCGTGTTTTCGTAATGAGATTATAGGGTGACAATGTAATGTTGAGGTTGCCCGTGCATTTTGATTCATTGATTGCATTGTGTAGTGATGTTTTGCAGCAATAATGTTAAATCCTAAACTACAAATTGTTTGATCATGCAATCGTATACGTTGTGGCGGAAGAAAAAATCTGACATTACAATGTTAACAAAAGAAATGCATTCTGGATGATCAATCTCGCTAGTAAAATTTTCAACTCTTTTGGTGCAACTAAGCAGGTGACAAAATTAATGCTTTCAAGAAGGCTGTAAATCACGATGAGACGACTCCACATAATTGCGTCACCACATGGGAAAACCAACAATCTGCATAGGCGAAAACAAAGGCGCAGATCAGCTTCGCGGTAACCGCGAAGCTGATCAGTGCCTTTGTTTTCGCTACTCGGATAGTACAATTCCCCTTCTACTTAAATACGAAATTTCAAGCTTCTAGCTCTTTTCTGTGACTGTACAGGTCGGTTTGTGTCAGACCTGTTCAAAAAACCACATTGTTGGTTTTCCCACGAGGCGGCTCAATTATTAAACCCAATTCATCTGATTCTACATGCTACTTATTTGCAACATCAGCATTTTTTTTCTCACGTAAGTACAGGTTGATCAGCTTGAAAAATTGTCTTTCTGATGCAATTCTCATGCATTCTTTAATATGACTGATGTGGGTTCGAGCCCCGCTCTGGCCAAATGTTAGACAAGCCAAGTTCTGCTTGCCGGAGTGTCTGGTGGTCTTGGGGTACTCCCGTTTTCACCCCACCGACTGACTGGCCCGTATCATATGAGCTGAAATAATCTTGAAAGGGACGTAAAACTGAATTAAAAAAAAAAAATTGACTGACCCATGTCAAAAAGTAGGACTTGACTAAAAGCAAGACTGCATCCAGCTGCTTACCATATATGCATACACATACATACCATTCATTGAGAAAACTAATTTCCAAAGTGCTTCTGAAAAAGCTAAATGTCCATTGAATTTTCCATATAAAATCTGTTAAATCATGTGGAATAAGATATGTATAATTTCCATATCACTGTCTTAATCAGTAAAGATCCTTTGATAAAATATTCACATGTTCCTTGTGGGCCTTAATCAAGATAAATACCTGCGAAATCCACTGCACTTAACAACAGTCCTGCGCGCATGCCAGCCTACGGTGTTTTATCTCCATAACGAAGGTCAGGAATGCCGTGTACAACGAAATTTATTCTTAAGCCACAAAATTTATTCTTAAGCTATCTGAACTTTAATCCAAAATGCACTTCACTTTATTATTTTGGGTATTGACATTTTATTGATGACACAACAAAATTGCACAGAAAAAATACTTTGCCAAAGTATTCTAAAGTACCCTTTAATTTACTTAAAACTTTTTTGACCCAGTCATGAGAAAACCTGCTTTTAGCATATAGAAAAACAAAGGTACGGATATCCACTGTTCCACTGTAATTTGTAACCATGCTTTTGTTTTTGCCATGAAAAAAGAAAATGCCAGTAATTCCTAAATCCAAAATTTTGAACTTGACGAGCCATGAAGACCATTTTGGTCCAACAGGAAAAGTCTGAAACCTCAAAGACATCTTTTTTTCATGATAGGGCCTATTTGGTGTTCATCCATAGGTACCAAGCATTAAAGGTATACTTGTCAATATTAAAATGTGGATTTATGAGCTTTATGACCGACTCCCTGGACAATTAAACAGAATAACATTGGAATGTTGTATGCAGAACCGAAAAGGGTGACAAAATGTATGGCATACATACTGAAGTGTCAAGAAAGTCTTTCACTTAAAGCCTGTTCTTTGCGTGCTACTCAAATTCAATGCATTAACTTTTTATAACAGTCCAAGGTATGTAGGATTTGCAAGGAGGCCACCCTAAAGACTGATCTAAATCAATGCCCATTTTGTTTATTTTTCCAAGCTCCTATTCATATATTTTTATAGGCAATATTTTCATTGAAGCCAATGTCAAAACATTTTTATCAATTTCAAATATTTCAATATTAAACAACCACAGGAAATTGATCAATACCAACATTTTTCTATCTGTATTTACCGCCATTAAAATCACAATATAAGCGCTTTTTCTTTTTTCTTTAAATCTGGAGAGCATTGTCACAGAGAGCTATAAACAGAATTTTAACTTTTCCAAATGAGCTGTGTCAAGCATGCTTAACATCACGAAAACATGTCCGTGTATTGGATACCCCCTTGAACCCCACTTTTATATAGCAAAACTGGGGTATGCAGGGGTAGGTCTATTTTTCTTATTTTTGCTCCAAAACATAGATTGTGGGTACTCGTTAGAACCGCCTCGCCGAGGCGGTTCTAACGTGTACCCACAATCTATGTTTTGAGCAAAAATAAGAAAAATATCAACATTTTTCAGCTGAAAATTGTCAATTTTAAAAACTCAAAAAATCTCTGTTTATTGCATGGGCGAGTTTTCGTAATGATTTTGGCATGAGCGAAAACAGTGGTGCCAAACAGCTACCATGGTAACCACAAAGCCGAGTCGGGCCTAGTCTATCATCTTGCCCCCAAACCACCTGGACCCAGTTGTTCAAAGCATCGTTAGCTTAACGATATCGTTAGGACATAAATTTGTTAAGCAAATATCAGCTAAAGTAACAAATACACTGTTATTTTTAGTTGAAAAAATGCGACAATCCTTTGCAGTGCAAAGGATTCTCGCATTTTTTCAACAAAAAATAACAGTGTATTTGTAATATTAATGTTTGAAATTTTAACGAAACGTTAACTAACAACGTCGTTAGTTTTGAACAACTGGGCCCTGATCTGTAATTTCCAGCCTCAGAGTGATCGGGCCACCAGTCCATGCAGTTTTATATCAAACATGGTGAGAAAATCCCAAAGGCAGGGGTTTTCTCCGACTTCTGAGGCATTGGGTAAGTTGCCCATGAAAAAGACATTCACCTTTCGAAAGATTATGTGGACAGCAGGATAAACAATGCAAACAAATAAGTAAATTAAAGTGATAACAAACAATCATGAATGCACAATGTTCCCCAGCGCCATCAAAATTATCTCAGGATTTTCACACCAGATCACAGTTCTTCAATCTCCAGTTGACCTGATTTCTAAAGAACTTTGCATATATAAACTATCAATTATTCAAAACCCAAACCAACCTTATCCTAGTTTCCATAACCTCGGCACCTTCTTATTGACCAAGAATCAATCTGTTCATTTCCACTGAGGGGAGCCTCGAGGCCGAGAGCACCCTTTATACCCGAGATGCAACCGTTTGTTATATCACAGATTGAAGCAACATCACATAGATGACACAAATGACAAAGCAGTGTGGATTGATTAGAAACTGGATCCAGTGGGAACAACCTCCAGCAAAGCAATGCATCAGGAAAACATGTCCGTGTATGTATACCTCCTTAAACCCTAGTTTTTGTATAATAAAACTGGGGTATACAGGGTATACTTTGATTCAAAACATAGTTTGTGGGTACTCGTTAGAACCGCCTCGCCGAGGCGGTTTGAATGCATACCCACATTCTATGTTTTGAGCAAAAATATTAAAAATATCAAAGTTTTTCTAACGAAATTTTCAATTTTTACTGCCGAAAAAATTCAATGTATATTGCATGGCCAAGTTTTCGTAATGAACTCTTCACTATATAGGTTGCTGCCTAATCTATCCAGCTTCCAATCACTGCCCTCCATTTTTGTCACATATCATGTGAGCCGCGACGCGAGAAAACCGGTCTTCCGGGTTTCCAACCAGGTCTGACACAAACCAACCTGTACAGTCACAGAAGCACACTAGAAGCTTGAAATTTCGGGTTTAAGAAGAAGAGTGTTTGTACTATCGGTGTAGCAAAAACAAAGGCGCTGATCAGCTTCGCAGTTACTGCGAAGCTGATCTGCGCCTTTGTTTTCGCATAGGCAAAAGTCCGGTTTTCTCACGATGCGGCTCAAGTAATACTATTATGCCGCCTCAATCTGCTTCGTAATAAATTTGGTTGCATTGAAGGTGTATAGGGTGACCAAGTGGTAGTAGAACTTAGAACTTGGGAGGTACTGCAGGTTCGAACACAACTATCGCCAGATTGGGTCCTTGCGCAAGACAACATTTTACTTCTAAATGAACCTAGAAGCATTATTGAGGCTTCCGTTTTAAGTTTCATGAAGATTTGAATGTCCTGCATTTGAATGTTTTTATCCAAAGGAATTCTCTCCAGAACAGGTGTAAATGATTAATAAATTTATTCTTCCATTTTCAACCACAAAAGTCCTGACTTAAAGCTTAGCCTGGTCTAATCCCCACTTAAAATGGCCTTCAATATACCAAAAGTCCATCTTTTGAAATTGAACAAAGACCATGTATGGTAAAATGGATTAAGACTGAAGTTAAAAGTTTTGTAAAATCAAAAAGCATATGAGCCGCCGCTCAAGAAAACTAACAATTTGCATATGCGAAAATAAAGACGCAGATCAGCTTCGCAGTAACTGCGAAGCTGATCAGCGCCTTTGTTTTCGCTACAGGAATAGTACATTCCCTCTTCTTCTTATATCCGAAATTTCAAGTTTCTAGCCTGCTTCCGTGACTGTACAGGCCGGTTTGTGTCGGACCTGATCGGAAACCCAAATTATTATAGTTGTGGAATCTAGCCAGGGCAATAAAATGTCTTTCCACCATATTTTCGCTGGGTAAAACATGTAACCTTTCAAAATATGCAATGTTCTAAGCTAAAACTAATGATTCTTATGCAAAAAGTTCTTCCTTATTTTTTTCAGGTCATATTACAAATCAAAAACAACCAGATGTTCCAAAACTCTTAAAAGAGAAGGGTTCGTGCCATCAACAAAACCAAAACAACCAGACAGAACTTTAAATTCACATATCTGCATGAGAGTTAAGAGAATTTGAAGCTTTTTGTAAAAGATGCAGCACTTTCTACTGGCGGCGCACATAATGTCACAACCTGGCTCTATACGGGCAAGTACATAATACCCATTCCAGACAGTATTTGAGCTGCAACGTGAGAAAAACGGTCGCCAGGGTTTCCGACCAGGGCCTGTACAGTCTCAGAAAAAGGCTAGAAGTTTGAAATTTCTGAGTTATTGTACTATCCGTGTAGCGAAAACAAAGGCACTGATCAGCTGTGCAGTAGTTACTGCACAGCTGATCTGCGCCTATGTTTTCGCATCGGCAATAATTCCGTTTTCTCATGACACTGCTCATTTATAATAGTATTACACTGCTTTTAATCAGGATTAAATTTGACAATAAAATTTAAAAGTTTAAAATCCTGCTCAGGATACGCAAATTGTATTTTATAGTAATTCTATTTAGAACTTCATATTTTGTTGTCAATGGCTCGAGAACAAAACAAAATCAAATACATGTACTGACAATACTATTTCATAATCCGGAATAACTTTAGTGGTGCAGAGGCGTCATTGAGGCGTCATTAATCACAGAGGCTTGAAAATTTGGTCCTATTTTTACTGGGGTCGAGCAATTTATACATTGTACCATTTTCGAAACATTTTACTTTAATTTGTATTGTCCAAGCCAAGTACGTATACCCCTTATACATGTACCGCTACTCTACCCTCACAATATGGCCCAAAAGGTGCCTTAGTATACAAGCAAGAAGTTTATTTAAAGTAATGCAGGAATGCGGACCTCAGAACGCTCTTTCTTCCTGATGAGATAACGCGACAAAAATGCACAGTATTAAATGTATGCCCATTAGCAGTTCAAAGTGTACAAAATATATCACGATTTGTTTACAAACGCCCCTCTTGTTTTCGTTTTTATGCTATCTTTTGTAATGAGTAGTGTCATTTCAAAGGTAATAAGTATAAATAAATAGTATAAATAGTATAAACAACAAACGACACAATCAGTCATTGGCAGGTTTTCTGTAAGCTAGGGGAAATTTGAGGGCATGTGACACATTCTTAAACCTTTTTGAAACTAAATTCTTGAATTTTTCTGACTCTGAGCATTCCACATTCAATGTGTTTATAAGGCGCCTACATATACTACAGTGTATTCTAAGTTCCTGTTGTATTATTACCCCATTACTGCATGCCATCTTCAAATGTTTATGATGTATGTTTACATCAAAAACTACAACTCAGCAACTTGCATTATGCGAAACCAAAGGTACAGATCAGCTGTGCAGTAACTGCACAGCTGTTCAGCGCCTTTGTTTCCGTCACATGGATAGCACAATCCCTCTTCTACTCAAATTCGAAAATTCGAGCTTCTAGCCTGTTTTTGTGTCTGGCCAGTTTGCGTCGGACCTGGTTGGAACCCAAATTGTTGGTTTTCTCACGCAAAGGCTCAACTGCTTTACCGATGGATCGATGTATGGAAAATGTTCCTGTTCTAGAATAAAATCACACATCTTATAAATAAATATTAAAGGATTAAAATATTTACCTTCACTGTAAACTAAATCCAATTCTTTCTCAGAAATTGATTAAATAAAGTTATATCATAATAAATATCCTTTTCTGGCCATCACTGAAAGTTGTATACGATCAAACGTACAGACACAGCTGTTGTAAAGATTTCATTAAAATCGTTAAAACTGGACTGGCGAATTTTTTCTCATGTTTGTCTACCTCAAAGCTAGGTAAAGAATGGAGTAATCCAAATGTTACACAAGGTAAACAAAGGTATTCGAATGTTATCGGGTCATGATTTTCAATTGTCAACTATAGATTTTATTCCACGACCACTATAACCACAATGTCATCACTTGTTTAAAGTCCCAACGTTGTAGGGGTTTAACATGAGGGAGACTTTCCATGTTCCTTAACAACTCTGCAAGAATTCAACTTTATCCAACTTCATCTTCTTTTATACCCGCAACTGCAGATTTGTTTCAAATTTACCTTTCCAGTAAAATCCTTCACAAATGCAGACACATTGTCAAACAGATGTTTTGTTTGCTTGAGAAAGTGCTTTACGTACACTGTCAACAGCTAAGGTCATGTCAGGACGGTCAGTTATCCTAGCCACACGTCCCAAGAAAGCTTCCCAGAGGTAGATTACCAGTGCTTAGTGCACATTTCTTTCACAAGTTAAAATGCCTGTTTCCTGTCAAACAAATCTTATCTTGACTATACTTCTTGATTAGGTCTGTCATGCAGTCCGTCATCAGCTGACCACTGTGTCTACCCGAGATTTGGCCAGAAAAAAGGTATGAAAATTAAGCTTAGACAGTAGCGCTTAAACTTTATATAAGAAAACAATAGCTTTCAAAACAGCAATGTAAAGCGGTTCAATCCCACACACCAGCCGATACCAAAACACATGCTGCACATCTGAATAGAACAATTGTCAATTTCTTTTTTCAATATATTACAATGTAAGGTATTTTCAAGTTTCAAGATTTTATCAGGAGCTATAAATTTTTCAATAAATTTCTTTCCTTTTTCACTCAAGGCTATATTACTTGAAATTGTCTGCACCTTGTTACCTTAAAGAGACATTGTAAACATAGGCATCTATTCTATCATGACCTTAAACTTGTGGTAAAGTGACCTAAAGGCCTGTTCTCACTGACCCGTTTCTAACCCTGGTTCGCCCAGGTTTGTCGCGACAAGTCGGAATACTATGATAAACCTGGGAACTGTTACAAAAACTGATCATGTTCTCACAGAACTGGGATGCCTCCAATGCCAACCGTGGTTCAATGTGGCCAAATCTTTAAAGCCGATTTGGCCTATGATAGTATCGGTGTCCCTGTTCATTCCGATCAAGTCCCGATGAAGCCCGGTTTATGCCGGAATAGCACTGTGTTATCCCTGTTACCCAATTTATGCCAGATTATGTCAGTCAAGCCTCGATGGTATCACAGTTTGTACTGGTGTCGCCCGGGTTTACCCAGTTTTTGACACCTCTCCCGATTGTATTAAATATGTCACAGTTCATCCTGGTTTACCCCTGTTTTTCAAACTGGGGTGAACCGGGGAGATAAACCAAAACAGCGAGAACATGGCTTCAGTCTCTGGGGAATGAATATTGTGGAGTCCCTAAGAAAGGCAGGGAGAACAAGCAGGAGACCATAATTTCTTCCGTTTTTGTCAAATAAAAAACAATGGCTACTTTGTCATTGCTTTTTCCTGCCATTCTTCCTCTTTCTTTAAGCAGAGCAGTTGTCAGTTAGTGGTAAACGAAATGTGCACTTGTTATTGGTAAACTGCTATTCAGGGCCCCTAGTGCTTTGACTGTCCCAATATAGCCCTTACAATATCTTGACCATGAATGTATACTCTTTAATCAATTTAACAACATATACAAGAACTCCGCGGAGGTCGATATCGCACCTGCATCGGGCAAAGTCAATAGACCGTGAAATATAGTTCAAGGTCACCGGGTTAAGGTGCGTGCTTGAAGGGCATGTCAAGGACAATTACTATGCAAGGTTTCAGACTCGCAGCTATCTCTGATGTCGAGAAAACCAAACTTTGACGTAAAAATTTTCAAAGTCAGTGGACCATGAAATATAGGTCAAGGTCACCGGGTTAAGGTGCGTGCTTGAAGGGTATGTCAAGGACAATTACTATGCAAGGTTTCAGACTTGCAGCTATCTCTGATGTCGAGAAAACCAAACTTCGACGTAAAAATTATCAATGTCATTGGACCATGAAATATAGGTCAAGGGCACCGGGTTAAGGTGCGTGCTTGAAGGGTATGTCAAGGACAATTACTATGCAAGGTTTCAGACTCGCAGCTATCTCTGATGTCGAGAAAACCAAACTTCGACGTAAAAATTTTCAAAGTCAGTGGACCGTGAAATATAGGTCAAGGGCACTGGGTTAAGGTGCGTGCTTGAAGGGTAGGTCAAGGACAATTACTATGCAAGGTTTCAGACTCGCAGCTATCTCTGATGGCGAGAAAACCAAACTTCGACGTAAATGTTGACAAAACTTCGACGTAAAAATTTTCAAAGTCAGTGGACCGTGAAATATAGGTCAAGGGCACCGGGTTAAGGTGCGTGCTTGAAGGGTATGTCAGGGACAATTACTATGCAAGGTTTCAGACTCGCAGCTATCTCTGATGTCGAGAAAACTAAACTTCGACGTAAATGTTGACGGACGAACGGACGAACGTACGGACGGACGGAAATTTGAACTCCTATATCGCACCCTGCTATAAGCAGGTGCGATAAAAATCGCTTTTTTGGGAAGCCAACTGCACGAAACAACAGAAAACCTTTCTTTATTTAAAAGCAATGGTATTGTGCGCTTAAAGACGAAGAAAATCTTACCCATGTTTCCGGTCATTTCATAAAAATCCTTTCATTTGGCTGTTTTCACTTATTTTTCACAGGTGAACACATACAATGGTATTGATCAGTGTCCCTGCATTCCTTCAGGTAGTCTTATGTTCCAATATGTTGCCATGACAATAAATATTAGAAAGCTGATTGAACTAGTGGATCAATTTACAGCCTTTAATCAAAAAGGATATAAGAAACATACTTTTTAATTTGTAAACGGACAACCAAGGCACGATTCCCTTGTTTGTTGGATTTGCGAATTTAACATACATCACTGTTTCTGTCAATTTTTCGTGACTTATATCTACGGGACTTATAACTGCTTTGCAACTTATTTTCCAGTAGCTACTGGGGGCCGAGGCCCGCAAATGGATACTATACATATTAATAGGCAGCAGGTTTGTAAGTTGCCAATGCAATCATACAGGTCATGCACTAAAAGTGCCTATATAACTACCAGGGGTCAGTCACAGTCAGATTGTGCATCTGAATCCATGCATACGTCTTTCTCATGATTTTTTCATTGCTTCTATATGTGCCGCGACACGAGAAAACCGGTCTTCGGAGTTTCCAACCAGGTCCGACATAAACTGGCCTGTGCAGTTACAGTAAAGGGCCAGAAGCTTGAAATTTTGGATTTAAAAAGAAGATGATTTGTACTATCCGAGTAGCGAAAACAAAGGGGCTGATCAGCTTCGCAGTTACTGCGAAGCTGATCTGCGCCTTTGTTTTCGCATAGGCAAAAATCCGGTTTTCTCACGATGCGGCTCATATATTCTCCTAGAGCCACTGCAAGCAAGTTTCACCCTCATATTAAGTATTTATGAAGCCGTAAAAGAAAGAAAAAGTTCAACACCCTGGGTATGAGAAGACAAAATTACTATCCAAACACCAGTGAGACAGCTGAAGAACAAGAAAAACATACAAACAAAACTAGGCCAATTTGACTTCACTTTTAATATGGGTCAACGGTAATTGGGTACCCAGACCTGAAGTGGGTACAACTATTTTGATAATAAACGCAGGCTGATTTTCCTCAAGTGTTCCAGAAAAGCATGCATAATGGGTACTAATTAAAATTGATTCACAGAGGCGATTCTAACAAGTACCCACAACGGTAGTTTCTGATGTAAACTTTTGAAAATAATTCACATATTCTCATCAAATTCTTTCCTTATCTTGTTTTCAGATTCGGGTAGTTTACTTAATACTTACATAAATCAAATTCTTCACCCTCAGTGTGAGGGGACTTTAAGCCAAACAGTAAATATGAATTGGCAAAATTCTACATATGTCATGCTAATATTGGTGGATGAATTGCAAGAACATTATTTACATAAAATGGTTATGCACAAGAATCTTGAGAGGGTCAGCCTAGACAAATGGTTCACCAATTAGCTCATTTCTGTTTAATTATTTGCTTTACATGCCATTGCCTAGGTGAGAGACACCAGTCTTGGGCTGCATGTGCATGAGGTTTACTTAAAGCAATGCTGCATTTAACCAGAACTCAGTACCTATTCTTCCACCAGAAACTGACAAAAGAAGATGAACAAATTTTCTGGACTCTAGAATTCAAGTATACCCATAGTGCAAGCTTTTCTAGACTAACATTAGGCCACTGCGCTCCCTCCTTCACTTATATATTCGAACCATGATAAAAGATAAAGATTCCCCTGACCCTTAACACAAACTGTTTGTCAAAATATGGCATAACTGACCCAGTCAACATTACAACAGCCATGTCAAACCATATCACAGAGTCAATGTTACTTGACAACCAAACAATTTCATTATTTCAAACATTGAACATGTTAAATGCATCAATGAGCTCAATAGCATGCATTTATACTTAAATTTAGTTTTCAAAATGCTATTTAAATCAGATAAAACCCAACAACAAGCCACAAATAGGCCCATAAAGATCGACAATATTGATGGTTTTAAGACAAGCCCCTGACATGACACCTTATTGACAAAGTAATCAAATCTTTTGTTTGTTTGTCTATAGACTGTTTTATGTACATGCAAAGAGACTAGATGGGAAAGATAGATTTCAGAGATGTATTCAAGTCACAGATGACAAAAATTTATTTGTTGGTTTAAATTGTTTAAAATATTGACACATTTCAGGATGGCCCTTCCATATATAGGAACGTTACCAGCATTTACTTGTATGTTTGTATTGGTGCTTTTTGTCTATACAGTCAACAGCTAATGTCATGTCGGGAAGGTCAGACAGTCCTAGTTCATGGGCAAGCTTCCCAAGACAGATTACCAGTACTTAGTGCACATTTATGTCACCAATAACTGACAAAATTATCTTGTATCAGCAGCATAGGAAGAAATATTTTCATAACTTTTAATGATCACTCCACAATCATTCTGCCTTTGAGAACCAAGGGAAGAGCAAGTGGCTGACCTGATTTTACAGCTTTCTGAATTTAATTAAGTAAAAAATTGACACAGATTCATGAGATCCAAGATACAAATATCAACCTACAACCTGTCTCATTTGTCTAAATCCATGTCTTTAACAAATCATTTGTTGTCCAGCTCCTGATACTGCTATCTCTGAGACATGACATGGAAAATCCGGTATTTGGGGTTTCTGACCAGGTCTGACACAAACTGGCCTGTACAGTCACAGAAAATGAGCAGAAGTTTGAAATTAAAGAAGAAGAGGGATTACTATATGAGTAGCGAAAACAAAGGCGCTGATCAGCAGTGCAGTTACTGCAAAGCTTATCTGCGCCTTTGTTTTCGCATAGGCAAAAGTCTGGCTTGCTTCTGATACTGCTACCTCTGGTTCAGCACAACACGGACATCTGAATGCCGAGAAACGGAAATCCCACCACCAACAAGGATGTTTGCATTGAGATAGGAGTGGAATTTGTCCCATAACTAAATAATCCGGGAGTAAAATCAGCATCATTTATTTTTTTTTTACAGTTCCCTTGTCCCTCGGTTTGGCCTGTACATTGAATACATGATGGTCATAAATGATTTCTTATAATTTCTTGAGCCATTATCCAATTATTCCTTTTCCAAAATCATGAAAACTGTTTTCCAGGAAAGAATGTGCACTTGTTAATGGTAGATGCTGGCAAACTGTGTCTTGGTGGCTTATCCATGGATGAATATAAATAGGCTCGGAGCTAGATCAGACCCGATCTATATACGAAAACCCCAAAGTCAATATCAAATTACCCCACCACGTCATTAGTACTGATTTTTGAAAGTGAAAGTCTTGATTATTAATTAAACAATCAATTGTATGTTTTTGTTTGATTTTTGTTCCATGTATAGACATTAAATCAAACATACCTCTAAAAGGAAATCTTTAAAAATCCAGAACTAGATCACCTAGAAATCAAGGAAAATAAATCCATATTTGTGTTTGCTGTCAGCTGATATTGTGTGTCCACCATATTAACATTGCCTACATGTCTTACCTGTGTAATTGGGTCAGAACATGTGTAAAGGCACCTGAGGTTAAGGCAGTCATTGAAATTACAGTCACATTTTGGCAGAAAATTTTCAAACTTTTTTTATTTCGCAGTTTAATTTCAAACCAAATAAGATAATTATGAGCATAAAGGGCAGGATTACATAAATGTTGAGCTCAAAGTCATTAAGATAAAGAGTACAGGCCCCCTTTTCCACGGCATATTCAATTTTAGGTCATAGGTATACAATACAGGGAACCAATAGAATATTTTTATCAGCGCAAAGCTTAGGTGGATCTAACGTTATAATACAACAAAGAGACTCCTTGTTTTCCCCCATCTATTAAGCCTCTACTTTAAACCAACTGTGGCTCTACAATCTGAATTTTATCCAACCATGACAACTTCGGAATACAGAAGACAGGACTTCTGGCTGGCCGGCCGGCAACATTCTGTAGCTACAAGCAAGTATTAATTATATGAGCCGCCTCATGGGAAATCAAATGATCTGCATAGGCAAAAACAAAGACGCAGATCAGCTTCGCGGTAACCGCAAAGCTGATCAGCGCCTTTGTTTTCGCTACACGGAAAGTTCAATCGCTCTAAATCTTTTTAAATCCGAAATTTCAAGCTTCTAGCTGTCTTCTGTGGCTGTACAGCTCGGTTTGTGTCGGACCTGTTCAGAAACAACATTGTTGATTTTCCCACGGGGCGGCTCATATCTAACTGTCAACCTTCCACATACCTTTTTAAGAAAGTCATGACGTAAGGTTGCAACACCGTGCATCATTACCGCAAGATTAACAGTAAAATAGTCCCCTATCCCCCCATAACACCCCAGGGGTATGTCTCCAAATGACAGTTGAGCCGCATCGTGACAAAACCGGATTTTTGCCTATGCGAAAACAAAGGCGCAGATCAGCTTCGCGGTAACCGCGAAGCTGATCAGCGCCTTTGTTTTCGCTACACGGATAGTACAATTCCTCTTCTACTTAAATCCGAAATATCAAGCTTCTAGCCTGCTTCTGTGACTGTACAGGTCGGTTTGTGTCGGACCTGGTCGGAAACCCCGAAGACCGCGGCTCAGTTCAACATTAAAGTCATGTCAAGATGTGTTGACAGGCTTAGATAATGATTATTTAATTGTTTCCACACATTTTTTAATTTTATGATCTTTTGACTATAGGACTAGAAATGGCATTGAACCTATAGGTCAACTGCAGTAATTGTCTTCTAGGGGGTGATTTTGTCAACTGGGGCCAATCATTAAGGGTACTGCCAACCCTTCCCATATGCAACAGTAATGTTGTCTGGCTAAAGCACACTTTCAAGCCTCAGACTATAGTTGCAATTGTTTTATTTGATTTTTGTTTTAACTGAGGCTTCCCAGTCAACAATTTTTCAGTCATGTCAGGACCAAGCCAACGCTTCCTGGGTTTAACCAGTACTGTAGGGATTTAATGTGTCTTGCTCAAAACTATACCACTACGCCACCGCGCTCCCTATGTTTAATTTGATTCTTACATCCCAGACAATACATTTTTTCAGCCATGTCAGGATGGAGCCACAAGTCCTGCACATGGACTATGAAAAGCAGAAATGTCTTGCTCTAAGGGACCCCCCCCCCCCACCACCCAATCCTCCCCCCACAACCCACACCCAAAAGTCCTTGGATCGCTCAGCGGACTCCAATACTCTACCAATACTATTGTATTCCCCACATTAAATGTGTTGGGCCCGGTAAGAAAATCTGATTTTCTCGCAATCTGCGCCATGTTTTATGTGAGCTGAGATTCATTTTGATCTATCTTGCGTGTTCGAACATGTAATGTTTTATTAAGGTATATCATTAATTATTTAATAAATCAATTAATCATGTACTTATGCATGTTATACTTCAAAGTGAAGTTAGGATAGGCCTCTCCTAGTTTGAAAATTAAACAGAAATGTATAAAGCCGTACACTTCCTGTTTAGTCATCCGAGTAACGATCAATGAATCGTGCTCAAAAATGCACCGAACATGCAATAAATTGTCATTTCACAGACAGCTGCACATGTTTGTTAAATGTTTGCATAAAAATAATTGCACTTCAATTGAAGAAAACAGTCAGTGTTTAATTCAGCAAAGTTCTTTTGTTGTTGTGTCACCGTTTTATGTCCCACTAACAGGTAAGGTCATACACAGACAGAATGACTCACAGGAAAGAATCCCAATTTTGGATCCACCTACCTCAAAACCCATGCTTGCAAACGGCTTCACTGCTATATACCAGACCGGCTCCTAAATCAGCTACTGTCGCATACAGTTTTACAAAACGTGATGCAGCCCATATGTCTGATTATGCAACTTACTGGAAACTCTCTATTCTTCTCTGTCGTGGTTTCATTCTAAACGAGGTGGCGCTCTTCGATTCATTGTACACCGCGCTGTCATCTTGGGCCGCGGCTTGTTTACGCGCCCTCTCCTGGAGTTCCCGAGCCTTGAGAAGAAAAGATGAGGACTGGACTGGGCTTTTAGCAGGCTCACTTGTGCCCCTGAAACAGAGAATTATTACATCTTTTGAAATGTCATGTTATAACTTCAAATTTTCTAACCCTTTACGATAGTCTGAACAGACTAGAATACAGCTATCAGCTCAGACATCTATCAAAGCCTTAAGATTTAGACATGAAATTCTACACATATAGAGCAAATCTTAAAACCGAGGAAGACCAAGTTGCAGGCATCAAAACTATCTATCTATCTATCTCTATATACTGCCACACGCCCTCGTGGACATTCTAGGCAGGTGTGCGCATAGTCTGTTAGTATCAGACAGGTAAAAGGATGAAATTTAAGGAGGATGAAAGGGTGATAGTGAAGGATACAAAAGATGATAGGTTAAAATAGATAAGAATTAGCTAAAAACAGGATTAATGCCTTGCTGCTGGCATTTGATGATTTGCTTTTTTGTTTTGTTGGGGTTAAACATTCCACCGACAGGCACGGCAGCTACGCTGTCATAATATGTAAACAAGACCTCCGTTCAATGTCCAATCCATTTTGAATGGACAAGCCTGGGATTGGAATCATAACCCCTGGTTCACTACACAAGCGGCTTATCTCTAGCTTGTCCCACGTAAGTTTCTGTGATGGTTTGCTTTGCAATTATTGCTAGGCAAAGTAAGATTAACTCCAGAGGCTTGCCATATCTTTGCCTAGCAATACATATTACAACATGTCTTGCATTAAAACTACTTACATTGTTCAATTATTTTATTCACTCATATCATTACTCATACATGTAACATTGTTAAAACTTTTAAATCTCAAGTCTCGACATAATCCTTTAATCCAATTTCCAACTGGTCATAAATCTGTTAAAGCAGATCGATCAACTTTACATGTACATCATTGACAGAAAAGTTCAAAGTTGTGCAATTCAAACATTCAAATTCTGGATTTCCAACAAATTCAAACTCTGAATTCACGCAGCATAGTCCACTTAATTTATCATAGTCTCCAAAGCTACCAAAACATAAACTTAATCCAGTTATAAAATCAAGTAAATAACCACAGTTTGAGAGGATTGCCTGTTTGAAATACATGCATCCATTCTAATCTTAATCTGTTGTATGACAAAAAGCCTTCTGTATTTGGGAGATAAAGCATTTCAATTAAGTGTCCTTTAACAATAGAAAAGGTGTTAAGAAGAAACAAATTGAGTCGCCACAAAAACATATAATGAAAACAACCAAATTGGGTATGTTCTACCGCAGAGATAATATTATGAGCATATTAGTCCTGGTTTGGTCTTCGTGACAACATTTAGCTAGGGATGCACTAGCAGTTTTCATGCCTACAAACTCTGAGTGCAGGGCACACAGGCTTAAATTGTGTGGGTCCACATTTCAAATTGTTGGTTTTATCATGTTTGGTGGCGGACAAAGTTTCAAGTCTGCACATACAGGACACCTGCCAATTCAATACTGCATAATCTGATCAAGAAGCCAATGAGTGCAGCATAACTTTGAAGAAAGAACAGACAAAAAAATGCTACATCATTCTGGTTTCAACAATGTTATGGTGATATTTCTTTTATCATTTCTTAAGAAAGAGTCTGTAGTTAAGCTGAGTGACATTGTCTACTTTCTTATAATTGGCTTCCACTTTTTAAGGGGAGTATATTCAACAAAAATATTAAATTAACAACTCCCTCCCACCCGCTTGGTAAACATAAACCCCCTCAACAGGCACTAGTATATGAGGCCAGAAGCCAAAGCCTGTAGTCAGCTATATAAGACTGTAAATAACAAGTCACCAGTCGTGTACATTGAAACACTGAAATAATTAAATTGAGCTCTTAACTTGCCCAAGTAACGTCAAAAGATGTGTGCCCCGAATAAACAAGCGGGGGAACTCTAAGAAACAACAACAACAGTGATGGCTAAAATAATACCTGAAATTTTGATTAAGAAAGAAAGGCCTGAAATTGTATTTATTCATGACAGGAGAATTTACTATAGAACTCAAGAACTTGAGTGATTTCAAATGATAAAAGTGACTTAGTCCATTATCAGATTTCATATTTTACACTGTAGGTATGCCTTACTGGCAATTAAAGTCTTCAGGGCTAAACACTTAACATCAATATTGTTTTTATGGACAAATTAATGGTAATGGACAGAATAAAATGGTTAAAAGTATTACTAGTATGATCTGCCTAAATCCAATTCTTACAATTTCATGTGGCCAGGCATTATTGAAAAGAAAAAGATTACATTTAATGGTTTGTATAAATGACATGGTTATAAAAACATTATGTGGATATTAAAGCCACATTTCTTTTTTTCCTTTCAAAGTGTTTTATTTATGCTATTGTTACTTGCAATCATGTCTCCTCCCCACTCCATGCCTCCCCCCTAGCTATGGCCCCTAACCCAACAAACACCGACTCTCTTTTTTCCAAAGTAGTACTCTAAAAGATTGAAAAAATACCATGATCTTGACACTGATTTGTCAAGGACTGTCTTTTGCTCCAGATCTATGCATTTAATATGAATAATAACTTTAAAGCATTATATTTCAATAATGAATGGTAATTTATTATGACTAAAAGGGGGAATAATTACTGCTTAATGACCATGCCTAAAAAGCAACAAATAATAGTTATTCAAATTCCAAAGGGGAAATATGAAATTTCACAGTCAGTCAAGGATATAATTTAATATGGTCAGTCAGTCTGTCCTTTGGAGAACAATTATATGAAATTCAAAATGAGAAGATCTAATTTCACCAAATTAAACTTCATTAAACAGAATATGAAAATATTCAAAACCGAGATTCAAAATATTTGTATAACGAAGACACTCTCAGCAATTAAGCTACCGGTATCCACATTGGCTTCCTTAACCCAGTGTACACACCGTGATTAATATATATAAAGACATCAGTCAAGACACATCGTACCCCCATCATACCCCGACTTCCCTTATAGGTCTTTTGTTTCTGCTGTTTAATGTCCATATCAACAGCTATAATCATGCTGAGACAGCATAGCCACTGACTCAGACACATTTGAGCCACCACATGGGAAAAACAACAATCTGTATAGGTGAAAACAAAGGTGCAGATCAGCTTCACAGTAACTGCGAAGCTGATCAGCGCCTTTGTTTTCGCTACTCAAATAGTACAATTCCTCTTCTACTTAAATCCGAAATTTCAAGCTTCTAGCTCTTTTCTGTGCTTGTACAAGTCGATTTTTGTCAGACCTGTTCGGAAACCACATTTTTGGTTTTCCCATGAGGCGGCTCATTTAAAGCATTTTTCCAAACCTTACCTGTTAAAGGATGCATTTCTTTTCATGTAAAGTCCCTGCATAACAAAGGCTCACGAAAATCTTACGAACAAAGAAAATTTGAAATCCATGTGTTCATATTCATTTAAAGTGTAACACAAAATGTTTTCAATTTGCACATGAAGTTAATCAATTCCCATTGTGACGGTGCTCAGTTGAACACTTTTTAAAAAGGCACCAATTTAACAATTAACACACGGTATCTTAAGTAAAGTAGAACTTTTTTTAAGTTCATTTTAAAATCCAAGCACTACCGTTGCACACACACACGTACAGGTATTAAACCTGCAATTCAATCGAGTGAAAATCTAGCGTGGTTTAGAAAGTCAGTGTCCCGGAAACAGCGACCCCTCGTGTGAACTCAACTGACACAATCCAATTGTCCAAATCTTCATACAAAGGTATTAAATCCACAATTGGCAAAGGACAATTAAACGTTTAATTCAGTAAAAGGGAAAAATAACCCTTAGATGTAAATGGATTACATACATAAATTAACGCTAATTTGAAAAAATGTTTCAGGGTACATCTTTTTCCATCAATTTGGAGGAAGGCCATTAATAAATTTGTATTTTTGCCATTGTTGTTGTTGTCATTTTCATTAATTTGTTTTTGTTTTGAGTTGTTGTTTTTTTGTTGTTTTTTTGTTTGTTTTATTTAATCAGATTTTTCAAACATATAACCTCTGCCATTGCCCCCTCATCAAAATGACAAAGACCTTTGATTCACCCTTTAAACTTTTTATTATATGTTTTCTTCATATCAATATATATTCTTTCAATTTTTAGCACTAAAATTGAGGGCCTTGGTACTTTAGTTGATTTAATCAATAAAAAGATTTTTCAAGGTCTATTAACAGATTTCAAGCTTCATAGTTTTTAATGTAAAAAATTGCTAGACTGCAATAAAGTTTCCAAAATTAAAAATTTTATAGGCTTAGTTCAAGCACATATAATTTTTTGTTTCCTATTAAAGAAATAATTTTACAAACCTAAAACCAATTTACTGAAAAAGTACAGCGATACAGTAGCTCAAGAAAATCATTTTTCAGAATTCACTGTGTAATATGAGCCGCGACGCAAGAAAACCGGTCTTCGGGGTTTCCGACCAGGTCTGACACAAACCGACCTGTACAAGCACAGAAAAGAGCTAGAAGCTTGAAATTTCGGATTTAAGTAGAAGAGGAATTGTACTATCCGAGTAGCGAAAACAAAGGCGCTGATCAGCTTCGCGGTTACCGCGAAGCTGATCTGCGCCTTTGTTTTCGCATAGGCAAAAATCCGTTTTTCTCACGATGTGGCTCATATGAACTGATATAAGGTCTTCTCTTAAGGAAGCAAGCAGTACAAAATCTGATGAGTAAAGTCATAATGAACAAAGAGAAAAGACTGCAAAACCTGATCTGTAACATTAATGGCACAAAGTTGCAATAATTGTTCAAATCAACTATATGGACAAACTGCACAAACCTGTCACACAGACTGCACAAATCCTGCCACATGGACAAGCTGTACAATCCTTGTCATATGTACAAGCTGCACAAACCCTGTCAAATGGACAAGCTGTACAATCCTTATCCGTGTCATATGTACAAGCTGCACAAACTCTGTCATATGGACAAGTTGCACAAATTCTGTCATATGGACAAGCTGCACAAACCCTGTCATATGGACAAGTTGCACAAATTCTGTTATATGGACATGCTGCACAAACCCTGTCATATGGACAAGTTGCACAAATTCTGTCATATGGACATGCTGCACAAACCCTGTCATATGGACAAGCTGCACAAACCTGTCATATGGACATGCTGCACAAACCGTGTCATATGGACAAGTTGCACAAATTCTGTCATATGGACATGCTGCACTAACCCTGTCATATGGACAAGCTGCACAAATTCTGTCATATGGACATGCTGCACAAACCCTGTCATATGGACAAGCTGCACAAACATGTCATATGGACAAGCTGCATAAACCCTGTCATATGGACAAGTTGCACAAATTCTGTCATATGGACAAGCTGCACAAACATGTCATATGGACAAGCTGCATAAACCCTGTCATATGGACAAGTTGCACAAATTCTGTCATATGGACAAGCTGCACAAACCCTGTCATATGGACAAGCTGCACAAACCTTGCCATATGGACAAGCTGCAAAAATCCTGTCATATGGACAAGCTGCAAAAAAAAACTGTCATATGGACAAGTTGCACAAACCCTGTCATATGGACAAGCTGCACAAACCTTACCATATGGACGCAAGCTACAAAAATCCTGTCATATGGGTAAGCTGCATAAATCCTGTCATATGAACAAGCTGCATAACCAAGCTGTACAAATCCTGTCATATGGACAAGCTGTACAAACCCTGTCATATGGACAAGCTGTATCAATGTTTCGATATGGTTAATTGACACTCGAGAAGAAAGTCACTTTGTGTACTTAAAAGTGTTCTTGTCCACCTCAAATACCAATCTTGCCAAGGAAGTTATCATCTTGCAATACTTTTTCTTTCCATTGTCACTTTTTTGTGTCAGCAATATATAAATGACCCTAAAGTTTTTGTACTGATGTATCTAGGACAAGGATAGCTTTTAAAAAAAGCTAGAAGCGGCTCGTTTAGCATTTTGTATTATGACCACACCATTTTGGAAATCTGTTCATTTTTTAAACAAATAAACTTGTATGCTAGTGGTTTCTGAGAAAACAAATTTCTTATTTTGATGTGCATGAGCTCAAAATTACTCTCACACTGATCTCATGAGAATTAGTCGTAAAGTAAATGTGTGTGTGTGTGTGTGTGTGTGTGTGTGTGTGTGTGTGTGTGTGTGTGTGTGTGTGTGTGTGTGTGTGTGTGAGAGAGAGAGAGAGAGAGAGAGAGAGAGATTCCGTTACACTTTTATAGGCTAGAAACGGCTCTGTGTGCATAAACATAATGGACAAGTGGGATAAAAAATATGTTGATTTCCGACCCACACTAATCAGTCATTAAGTAGGCATAAGCCACAGTACTGCTTGCAATGATATAGCTATAAAAATTAGAGGTGTTTCGGAGGCGAACAGACACGGTCCAATGTATGGAAGTCGTGTACATGGTTTACTTGGTGTGAATTGTGTCAGAGAAAGTAGGGTCCCTTTCATCACGGTGCGAGACCTTCTGCTTGCGGTTTGCCAGATGGTTTTTCTTCTGGACCTCCCGTTTTCGTACCACCCACTTATATGAGCTGAAATTATCTTAAAAGGGACATAAAATTGAATTAAAAAAGAAAAAAGGCCGAGTGGACTTGGTAAGACCGAAAAGTAAAAAGGCAGAGATGACCTGCTTCCTGGATTTCCTGTTCGGTAATTAGTCGACCCTTACGGCCCCGATATCAGCATACGCAAAAAGGTCTACATCCGAACTTTGCTTAAAAGAAAAATGATGATTGGCTGGATTTCATTAAACCAATCACTGCTAACGTTTAAAACATCACATGTTTTCGGCTTACCGGATGACTAATTAGTGTAGATCGGAAACCAGCCTGTGTAGTCATGCGGAGTGTTCGGTATTTTTCGTAGGTTCCCAGCCAAAATCCTATCGTATATTCGGCTCGTCGAGACGAGCCGAAAATAAAACTGCAGAGTCAGCTCAGACAGCAGAACACCTTGATCAGGGTCTGGACTGTTTAGTGCTATCTCTGATCTTTACGTTTCGGGATATGTTATCAAGAAGACTGGCTTCTTTAGTTGTATTTAAGTTACTCGAAACAGCTTTCTAGGGTCGTAAAGTTTTTGGATCTATACAGTATGTATGAAACATTACAAATGTCCAACCAATGTTACAAATGTGGTATGTTTTGCCACAACATACCATTAACATGCCATGTAAGACAAACATTGCTTGGACCGCTGGTTATGTAAGGTAATATTACTGATAAAGCACTCTCATCACTCTTAAGATCATTTCCTGAACTTGAGGTTGTTTGCATCACTTCTTTTAACTTTCAAAGGTGTATGTAGTACATTGATGTACGTGATGTTTCTTTGTTTTTTGACCACCAGCATACCCTGGTTGCTTAGGATATAATGCACCAGTCATTTGCAACCACGCCCCATCTCCCCACCCCCACCCCCAGGGGAGGGCGGGGGGTAGCCGTGGAATTGAGCGGGGCTTTGACCAAAGTTTTGCCACGGCTGTACAGAGGAAATACCCAGGGTTTGCTTTATATATGCAAAAAGGGCCGTGAATGAAAAGATAGCAGGCTGCGGGAGAAAACAGCAGTGGTTTTACCAATGAGCAGTCCCCACAGGGTGGGGCTTTTAGCGGGGATTTGCTGGACCAAAAGTCAAAGTCCCCACTATTCCCCGGGCCTTGGGGCCATGGTTACAAATGACTAGTGCACCATCATTGGTTCAGCACCAGGCGCAATTTTTTAATTTTGTTTGTTGTACATGTATTGAGGTATAACAGCCCATTCAACATTTTTTCTGTCATGTCAAGACATTTAGCCTTTCCCTGGGTGCTAACCATGCAGTACTATAATTAGGGGAGTTAATGTGTCCCACTCAAAGACACAACCTTGCACCAGTGGGATTCAAACCCAGAACCTTTCAATAGGAGTCTGGCGCATTACTACCAGGTCACCGTGCTCACCTCTGGAACAAGAGATGCAGAGTTAGAACCTTCTGCAATGACACAAACAAATAAATCCTGAACTGTCACCAGACAATTACAAAATAATTCAAGGCCAGCAGTACTTTTCCATTTTTTATTTTGATCCATTTGATTCATTCATGGTCACATTCTGGGGTTACCCTCATTAAGCAGTATTACTACAAGGGCGCCAATTTTACCCATTTCAATTCACAAGTGGACAGAAGATTTATTGTCATATGGCCTTCTATTAAGGTGGGTCATTTGAACCATCAATCAGTCACCTCTGACCTTATATTCAAATGTTTAAATTCCACTCATTCCAACTCCTTACTATAGTGTCAACCATTTACCACCATTAAACGAAGTTTGTCATTTGAAAAGCAACAAAACAATGAATTAAAGCCCCAATATCACGATTAGTTGACCCTCTCATTTTGTTCATTTAAGAGCCGCCAAATATTCATTTCACGAACCTGTTGTAGAACTTTACAATGGTTATATTTTTTTTCATGTGCCATCGAAAATGCAATTTCCCTCTCACCAAAAAATGCCAATTTTCCTATGTTCCGCCAACTAATTTAATGCCCATTTTTCACAGGACCTTACATTTCTATTAGGCCATTGTGGCGACCATTACAACCTACGTGGTGACATGATGTGGTGATTGATACTCAATGAGCACTAACCATCCGCGGTCAAGATAAAATACCACTGATTCAAGCATGCCAAGCCATGCCCATAATCAAATGATACGGACCAAGCCGCATAACAATGGGAAGACTTTGTGGGTGCCCACTTTGAATTTCAAGTCTAATGAGCAAATTGGCAATAACTGGATTCAATTAATTTTGGGGCTTAAGTTGCCACAAAATTAAGTTTTGGGAAGTTTTTGAAACACTTGAGCAATAATAATTTTTGTCCGTTTTACCACAAATGCATAAACCAGACAAAATAATCACCATTATAGCTTTTCATTTAGACAGCTGAGGTGACATCAGTGCAATTGTCATAATCATGCATTTCCTGGGCTAAGGCATAACTTCGAGTCATGGACCAGGAGTCAATGATCATTCTTCCACCAGCAACTGAAAACTAACCAACCTTGGTCACAGTACAATGTACCAGGCCTTAATTTCCATGAAAGTCGGATATCATTTACCTAGGTCCGAGTTAATGCGATCAAAGCTGTCTTAGTGTAATAATCTCCATTTTCCTTGATTTTCTTTCATTGTAGCACATGTTTAAATAAAAAAAAATGAAAATATGATTATAATCAATGATAAATATTAAACAATGGTTTTCTGTTTGATTCTAAAAGCTTGCAATTGGCAAAATTGATTCCTACATGTAAATCTAATAAGTACAAGTTAAAGATTTTTTTAAAAGATTAAAACAAACCTAAATGGCCATGGATTCAAAAGATTGTTTAACTTTCTTCAGCAAACCAGCAAACATCTGATCCTACTTAAGAGTCTATCCTTTCTGACATCGCTCTAAATATGGCCCAATCTTAAACCCAATTCTCACTGTCCCGGTACTGCTCTGGTTCGCCTCGGTGAAGACAAGCCAGTGAGCCAGTATACTACTCATTACTGTGATAAACCACAGAACTGTTTCTACCAAAATTGATCATGTTCTCAAAGTCATCGTGTTACCCCAGTGTAACCCCGGTCTTGTTCCCGGTTCTACTACGGTGTTGTCACGGTGCAGGCTGGTGTACCCCAGTTTTAATACGGTAAAGCCTGGTAGCGTCGCGATTCACCCCGGTGGTGTCCCGGTTTACCCCGGTGGTGCCACCATGTTTGGCGGTATTAAAAATGATAGCAACCAGGGTGAACTGGGACAGCTAAGGGACAGCACCGGGGTGAACCGGGATGCCATCGGGGCAAACCTGGGTTCACTGGGACCAAATTCTTACAGACGGTGGAGCCCTGGTTTGTGCCGGAATAGCCCAGTGTCATCCTGGTTATCCACTGTTTATGCCTGATCATCCCGGTTTATCATGGTCGAGTCCCGATGCTATAACCGTTTGTCACGGTGTTACCCCAGTTTTACCCGTGTTATGACATCTCCCGGTTCGTCCCAGTTGTATTAAACATTTTAATATAAACATGAAGGCTCCCCGGTTTTCCACAATTTGCCAAGGTAGTGCTACGGTTCTATCCCAGTTTGTCACGGTTCATCCCAGTTTATCAAACCGGGGAGCTAAACTGGGACAGTGAGAACATAGCTTAAATCAATTTCAGATTGGCTCATAATATATTTGACTCTACATGTATTTGCAAATGTATAAGGCAGATGAACCTTCTGGTACACATTCACACACAAAGAATGGTGTTCATGCCAATGTCTATAAATTAACCTTAATATTTTGGTAATTTCATGATCAAATAAATTACTTCATTGCAAATATTGAAATAAACTGAAATTAAATATCCCAATCACAAATGTATGTATTTAAATTAATGAAAAATACCTCCTTGGAGGATTTCAAATATGTTTTTACAATGTCGTTTTGACATTTAATACAATTATTTTCATTAAATGGAATCAAAGTCAAGTTCACATTACATCTGAGGTCATAGGTCTTTCTATAAGAAGTTTGTGAAAAGATTACCTTATTTTTTGCAAATTACATGTATTTTATTATTTCTATGACAAGTTTTTAGAATTTCAGCGCATGTCTTCAAAATAAATGACAAATCACTGTATATATAGTTTTTAGAATTTCAACACATCTTCAAAATAAATGACAAATTATTGTACAATGTAAAGTAGGTCACTATGACAAACTCTCACCCAGTTTCACATCAATAACTGACAAAACCCTATGGTAAGGGGATGCATTCATTAAGTCAGGATGAACATTTGTCACGAACATGACACATATATTTTAGTACTCAATGTCTTATAATAATGAGCACCAAGCAAGAAAGCCACTGGTACCATTTTGATGTCTTTGGTGTGACACAGCCAGGGATCAAACCTAAAACTTCCCCCTCCCAAAGTGGAAACTCTTAACCAGACTTGAATTAATTCAAAATATACTTCTATTTTTGGGGCGCCCCCGTTGCCGAGCGGTTAAGAGCACTGTTTCTTAATCACTCGATCATCTCACCGCTGTGTCTGTTGCCACATATGAGACAAGCCAAGTTGTGCTTGCGGGTGTGTCAGGTGGTTTTTCTCAGGGTTCTCCCGTTTTTGCCCCACCTACTGATTGGCCAGTCTCATATGAACTGAAATAATCTTGAAAAGTAAAACTGAATTTAAAAAATATATATATACTTCTATTTATAAGACTAAACTACATAAATGTAGGTAAATTTCATTCTTTCATCAAGAAACAATCCACATACAAGATCAACAATGTCTCAAAAAGGGGTTTAACAAATTATGGACACCTATCAGTTAGATCTAAGATCTTTTGAGGTGCTCCATGAGAAGACCAGTATTTTGCCTATGCGAAAACAAAGACGCAGATCAGCTGTGCAGTAACAGACAGTAAAATCTCTATTCTTCTTAAATCCTAAATTTCAAGCGTCTAGCCATATGCTGTGACTGTACAGGCCGGTTTGTGAGATACCTGGTCGCAAACCCCAAAGACCGGTTTTCTCACATCACGGCTCATTTAGATCTAAGATCTTTTGATTAGTGGGTTATGAAATAACCTTATGTGTCAAAATCTGAACTTAGAGTGTCTAAAATGCACAAAAGCTTAAATTCCATTGTGACACAAAATGAGCCGCCTAATGAGAAAACCAACAATCTGCATATGCGAAAACAAAGACGCAGATCAGCTTCGCGGTTACCGCTGATCAGCGACTTTGTTTTCGCTACACAGATAGTACACTTCCTCTTCTTCTTAAATCTGAAATTTCAAGATTCTAGCCTCCTTCTGTGCTTGTGCAGCTCGGTTTGTGTCGGACCTGTTCGGAAACCATATTGTTGGTTTTCCCACGAGGCGGCTCAAATCTTAGACAATCTGCTAAATCCACTGAATAGACTGAGATTGTATCTGTACTGGAGTTACTTTGGCTGTCTAGGGGTTACTTTGGCAGTCACATGATTACAATACAGCCAATGAAATTGTGAATTTTGAAACAATTATATATTTTAAAACAAATGCTTTCAGATGTCAATTTTCCACTTGAATTTTTAAGCTGAATCAAATTCTGACAAGGGGATCTCAACTCCTAAATGGGTGACTCGATCAGACTTATTTTTGCGAGAATGTAACTCTACGGCACTTAATGCTTTCAAGCCCTTACCTACCCATCAGTAGTCAGCGTATAATGTGGGATTTCGAACCAAAGTTATATTATTATCAATTAAATTGTTTTTATATGCATATATATTCGAATATTATAAGTAACTGCTGTTTGACTATACAGAATTACAGATTCCCAAACATACAACGAAGTGTCAGATTAAGACAAAACCAGATCTGGTCGATCGTTCACTTATAGGTTGATCAAATGTTTCTCTAGTTCAGAGTTGTTTACCATACTCATAGAAATGTCATGCTCATCATCCCAGTTTATATTCAACATGGTGGCTATTTTCGGTGGGCTTGACATAAGATAAATTAGACCATAACCATAATTACCTTAACGACCCTATATGTTTATGTACATTGACAAGTGAGTAGCGTCATGTGACAGCCTGTTTTTTTGCATATGCAAAAACAAAGACGCAGATCAGCTGTGCAGTAACTGCACAGCTGATCAGCGCCTTTGATTTTGCTACAAAAATGATACAATCTATCTATCTTCTCAAATCCGAAATTTCAAGCTTCCAGCCTTCTTCTGTGGCTGTACAGGCCGGTTTGTGTCAGAGCTTGTCCGAAACCTTGAAGACCTGATTTCTCGCTTCAGGGCTAAGTAATGTATACCCTATGGCTAGATTTGACAACCAAAGAGCCACAAAAAAAGGGCAAAAACAATATCAATATACATTCTTTTACGGAAAACACCAATCCATGGTCTTGTGGTTGACCCATCATATGCGTATTTGTGATGGCAAACCATTCATGTAATGTACATGTAGTATGTTACTCATTCAAACATTAATATGCTGTTTCATTGCATCTTGCGCATGGTAACCAAAGTTTGACCGAAAAAATCCCTACTCAAAGCCCCCTACTCCCATCCCCTCTGTAAGCGCAGGGGCAGCTGCTTGGTAAAAATTTAAAAGCCATTTTCAACCAGCAGTCTGCTATGTCTAAATTACATCTCCTTGCCACTTCCTCCAGAGGAATTCAGCTAGATTTTGACTCTTGCACAGTTCCTGCAAATTGGAGGGGGATATGCAGAGACAAAAGTTTGCATCATACCCAGCAGGCACATGACGTCAAAATGACGTCAGATCGACGTCGATGCAACGTCATGACATCGCATCGACATTGATACGACGGCATTTGACGTCATGTGCCCGCTGGGTATAGGTATCAGCCATCCCAAACCCAATCTTATCCTCCCAGAATGTGGCAGTCATCACAATTTTCTTTTTTCAATATACAAGACAACTTGCTGGCAGATCTCTATTTCTTGGCTGAGCGAAAGCTTATTGTTTTGCTGGACAGGCTTATTTGTTGGCAATTTTTGTCAATAGCCATCATGGAATGTTGTTTGTTTTGTTTTGACTGGCAAACTGGCACTTTTTGTGATGCCTGCTCAGTTAGATTATCCAGGAACAGTAACAACAAAAGTTACTTTTTAATGCACCAGTCATTTGCAACCACGGCCCCCTCGGGGCCGGGAATAGCGGGGGCATAGCCGGGCTTAACTGCAGGGTTTTGATTTCAGCATTGTCCCCGCAGTGCCATGGAATAGCAGGGGTTTTGATTCCTGTCACAAAATGGCCATGAAAATTTACATTTACCTGCCGGGATTTGAGCGGGGACTTTCGCAGAGCTTTGACCATAAGAGTATCCCTGCAGTGCTGGGCATATACCCGGGATTTGGAAAGAGAAAAGTCAATATCCCCGCTATTCCCCGGCCCCGAGGGGGACGTGGTTGCAAATGACTGGTGCATAAGTAAGGATAAGAACTGGTGGCAACTTCAAAAGATGACATGATCATGATGATTGCATACAAAGAATTATGATGAAGAATCAAAATCATCTACCTTAAAAGATCATCAAATAATAACCTAGTTCCGAAATTTCAATCAGGCCGCACTATCTGTACAAATTGTCAACACAAGCAATGTGAATTCCATAGATAACTCTTATTTACCTGTGTATGATGTCATCAAAACATGTGTACACCTGGAGCATTCACCTGTGACAGGTCAACAGGGGTCATAAACTGTCAAATACATGTACCAAGGGAAGCAACTCCGATTGAACTGTTGGTATGGCTTAATTTGTATTACAATGGTTATCTTTCTTATTTTAAAAAAAAATGAGAAAAGTTTTAGAAATACCATGACATGATCGAAGCGTGTATAAACGTTTGCTATGGCACATCTAACAGAAATCTTTTGAGTCTGTTAGCAGAAATCTAATAAGCAGAATTTTTCTTCTGTTTAGTTTATATTGAGACTTAACAACTTATGGAAACGGTGTATTAGAAAAACTGTGAATCAACGGGGGTTAATCGGAAAAATGTGAAGCATCGGGCGATGTGTCGGTGAGACATCGGGATTTACTATGGCGACACGGTACGTAGTTTTAATCTTCTTTTTGTCTTGTTCCGACATGGCTGGGTGACGTTGCATGTCAAAATTCTGTTTGCTGCAGGAGCTGTAGAAATCATTATTGTTCTTTATTATGTAAACAGTTTGTAAATAAATGTTCCAAGAAACGCGTGATTGTGCGCCCCATTTTAGATGGCATGCCTTTCAATGCCACGAAAACACATTTTCTTTTGATTTTCTAGTAAAAGAAATGGACCAAGAAGGTCACGTTGGTATTTGCAAATGAATAATAGTATACTGGAAAATTCCCACAAAAAATAAAATCTCGCCAAGCATTGCAAAGGGATTTAATGCTAGGTGCATTTACATAATGTGAGGCATCGGGCAAGTTGTGTGAGACAACGGGGCGAATTTTGTGAGTCATCGGGCAATCAAAACTTATTGCATTAATTTCCGATTATAAACACTCTAGAGCTATTCTTGATCAAGGTAATTTCATATTCCGTGTCATCTTCGACCCGGTAATTTCATATTCCGCATCATCTTCGACACTTTCTTGTTGGGAAATTAAAGTGCTAGACCGACAAGTGTAAAACGCTAGCGTTCACCTGAATCATTGCCAGTGCCAGACGCACTTGTGTGAAAATCGTTCCCAAACGGATTACCGTTTGTTGTTTAAAATATGTACATGTATATATATTCATTTTAAACTCAACCCCAACTGTAGTAATTTTGTAAAGTCCAGTAATATTTTGAGCAATTACATAGCGTCATCACCAAATTGCAATTTTTGTTCCGATGAGCCGTCCGTTAACTGCTAACGACATCTGGAAATATTTTCGGAAATATTAGTTTGTTTCTTTGTTTGATTGGTGTTTTACTTCCCACTCAACAGCTGTCAGGTCATATGGAGAAGGGGCCTCGGTTTAAAGTCTCATCCGAAAGACTGGAGAAGCCCGGGATCGAACACACGACCCCTGATTTACAAGGCCAGTAGCTTGGCCACCATACCACGGAGGCTTCTAAGGAAATATTAGTGATTGCCGTGAAACTACAAATTGCAGTTTTTCAAACATCACTCATATTTCAGAAAAATATGAAGCCTCATTGGCATGTATATAAACGGCCCATGCCAAAGGCGGCCGCCACGTCCATATATTGGTAAAATCCTTTAAAAATATTCTACAGAACTCAAAGTTGTTCCATGATCTGAAAGTGGCTCAAGTCATAACCATGTTTTGACGTTGAATTGCGAATATCGAGATTGAATGGTGTTGTTGTGTAACGTCCTAGTCAATAATTTTTCATTGCCACCGCTTCCGGGGTAGTTAGCATATACTTTGGAGAGATTAAGTGTCACGTCCAAGGACACTACAAAATGATCATGGTGTTCGAATTCATGACTTCTCGCTCTGGAGTCCGACGCGCTACCACATAGCCTCAGTTTACCAGGTATATTCTAGAGGACCAATGGCCATGAGAGCGCTCACCTGAAACTTTATATACTGTCTTATATGTCCTCGTTTATAGGCCCAGAGCTTGGGTAGTAACACCCCCAGGGGAACTACTTTAAATTTATGAAAATAAACCTTCTGACTGATACGCAATTCTACATTCTATGTTATTCGTATCAACAGTGGATCTGTTTGTTTTTTCAGACTGCTTGTGCGTTAGCCTCGAATTCTGTTAATTCGTGCTGGCAGTGATTTAAAAATGTGACAATGTTAATGTCGGTCGTTAATCGTGACTTATTCCCTTTTAGGACTGACCATCGTTAAAGTCTGACTTTCTTGATTATTAAAGGTTATTTCTTTACCTTTCTATCCTCACCGGTGGCACCGGGTTGTGTCCTTAAGCAAGGCACATTAACTCTCCTTAGTTCTTGTTAAATACCCGGGAAGCGGTGGCCCCGTCCAGACATGACTGAATAGTTGTTGACTGGGACGTAAAGCCTTAAATTCAAACAAAAAAACTATGGTACAGCAAGGTCAAATTGGGCTAAATTTACCCCGCCGTATACCGCTGGATGCAATCAAATTCTTACAGCGCAGATTGATGCAGCGACACACGAAACCTGACAAAAATGGAGTTTACTGATTGGTAGTCAGATCGATTGAGCAACAACCTACAGTGAAAAGTTCATTGCTTTGTTGTAGGTTGTTGCCTAATTTATCCGGCTTCCAGTCAACACATTCCCTTTCGGCATGTGTCTTGTGATATTGCAACAATCTGCGCTGTAAGAATTTGGTTGCATCTGACAGTATATAGGGTGTATACATTTACATAGGACAAATGGCAGATTTGGTAAAATTACAGTATATACATAAAAATGTGACCCAAAAGAAACGTCTTTGGGCTGCATGACCGAAGTAGCTGCCACGCCCATAGCTCAACGAACGTTCATATATCGCATCACATCTATGTTATTCAGTGGATAAGGTCATGCCATAAAATGAGATGACCACATGTGTAATAACATTAATTAGTAACGTCCGTGACAACGATATTTTATCAAAGAAAAAAATCTCTAAACTCTTATAATAATAAGAGCTGTCGCAGGACAGCGTGCTCGACTGCTTCTGACCTTTGTCAAACATAAGGTCAAACCCGACCAGTAACCCAAAGCATTATGCTCATACATCTTTTTGCCTTGATGCAAAAAGGCAAAATCACTGAACCATGAAAGTTAACTATAACTACCTAAGATTTAGAGGTCTCACTCACATTGTGAAAGAAGTGTGTTCATATACCAACTGAGTGGCAAGACAAAAGGCAAAATCACTGAAGCGTGAAATAAGGTCACACTGACCTATAAGTATTTCAGGGTCAAAGGTCTAGTGATACTTACTCATAATGTGAAAAAAATATGATCATATACCCATTCAGTGTTGAGATATAAAGCAAAATCACTGAACCATGAAATTACGTCATAGTGACCTATAAGTATGTTTGGGTTAAAGGTGTGGTCATACTCATTCATAATCAGAAAGAAGTATGAAAAAATACCAACTGAGTGTCGAGATATAAGGCAAAATCACTGAACCATGAAATTAGGTCACAGTGACCCAGGAATACTTTACGGTCAAAGGTCTTGTCATACTCATACATATCGTGAAAGAAGTATGTCCATATACCAATTGAGTGCCGAGATATAAAGGAAAATCACTGAACCGTGAAATTACGTCATATTGACCTAGGACTACTTTAGGGTCAAAGGTCTTGTCATATGCAAACATAGTGTGAAAGAAGTTTGGTCATAAACCACTTGAGTGTTGAGATATAAGGCAAAGTCACTGAACCGTGAAATTAGGTCACAGTGACCTATAAGTATATTGGGGTCAATCTGAAAACAGTATGAAAATATACTAATTGAGTGTCAAGATATAAGGTAAAATCACTGAACCATGAAATTAGGTCACAGTGACCTAAGACTACTTCAGGGTCAAAGGTCTTGTCATATGCAAACATACTTAGAAAGAAGTTTGTTCATAAACCATTTGAGTACCGAGATATAAGGCAAAATCACTGAACCGTGAAATTAGGTCACAGTGACCTATAAGTATATTGGGGTCAAAGGTCTGGTCATACTCACTCATAATCTGAAAAAAGTATGAAAATATACTAATTGAGTGTCAAGATATAAGGCAAAATCACTGAACCGTGAAATTAGGTCACAGTGACCTATAAGTATATAGGGGTCAAAGGCCTGGTCGTACTCACTCATAATCTGAAAGAAGTAAGAACATATACTAATTGAGTGTCAAGATATAAGGCGAAATCACTGAACCATGGAAAGTAGGTCAACCGACCCTTACCGTCATGACACACAAGTCAGTGTCACAAAGTCAAAAGATGAATGACCAACCATCTTCCTAAGTTGTTTCTATCAAGAAATAAAAAGAACAAAAAAAATCGGGTAGTTCTAGATTTTGACCTCTAGCCCCGCCCCCCTGACTCCGACCCAGAGGTTCGATGTCATGGAACCTAAAGTGTATGAAGTATGAATGCTTTATGATAAGTTGTTGTCAAGATATGGACTCCTTGTAAAAGTTACACAGCAGTACATCTATTTTTTACAGTGTTCTAGTTTTTAACCTCCAGCCCCACCCCCCAGGCATGGACCCAGAGATCCGATGCCATGAAATGAAACTCAACCCTACAGGGTACCTATGGTCCGAGTATGAAAGCCCTCTGATAAAAAGTTTTCAAGATATAGACTTCTAGAATACTATATCACAGAAAAGCCATTATTATTAATGGTGTTCTAGATTTTAACCTCTAGCCCCACCCCCTGGCATGGACCCAGGGATCTAATGCCATGGAATGAAAGCCGACCCTACAGGGTGTCAATGGCCCAAGTATCAATGCTTTCTGATGAGTGGTTGTCAAGATATGGACTTCTAGAAAACTTTAACACAAGAATTGCCATTTTTGAAGGTGTTCTAGATTTTAACCTCCAGCCCCACCCCCTGGCCTGGACCCAGGGGCCCGATGCCATGGAATGAAAGCTAACCCTACAGGGTATCTATGGTCCAAGTATGAATGCTTTCTGATGAGTGGTTGTCAAGATATGGACTTCTAGAAAACTTTAACGCAAGTGTGACGCGCACGGGAACGCGCACACGCACGCGCACGGGAACGGGAACGTGGACGACCGGGGTGACTGCAATAGCTCTATGCACTTCGTGCAGTCGAGCTAAAAATCTTACATTTCATATGAAATTTATGATACACGCCTATGAAATGACCACTAATGTATGACCGTTAATGCAACACACGAACTTCTGTCATGCATTGGTACAATGACCTTTCTTCCGCTTATTCTGTCACTTAACAACGAAAGAATTTGCACCCCCATATAGCGGGGACGTGTCGGAATTTTACCTCCGAGGCGAAAAACAGTCGGGGTTTAAGGGGATGCCGATTTTAAAATCTAATACTTGTTATAAAATTTACCTGTACAAAGGAAAATTGAGCCTGTGCATGAGAAAACCAACAATTTGGAGTTCCGACACAAATCAGGCTGTACAGTCACAGAAGCAGGCTAGACTTGTGAAATTTTGGATTTAAGAAAAAGAGGAATTGTACTATCTGTGTAGCGAAAACAAAGACGCTGATCAGCTTCGCGGTTATCGGGAAGCTGGTTTGTGCCTTTGTTTTCGCATATGCAAATTGTTGGTTTTCTCATGCGGTGGCTCAATTGTGATTTTATCAGGAATACTGATAGTAATTCTTTCTATATTGATAATTTTGGGAAAGAAGCTACCCCAATAGATACTGTTCCATGTTATTTCCAAAGATTGGACCTGCGTTTACTGTTATAATTTCCCAAGTCTTCAACTCGGCAACCGAAGAAATTTAAGAATTGGAGACAGTATCTTTTCCAATTATTTCTTACACGTTTTCATTTGCTTCAGCTTCATTTAACCAGCGAAAAAAAACTATATATATGCGAGCAGTGCGATATGACGGACGCTGCGGACGAGGAACGTCCGAGTTCTCATCACTGCCGGTGATTAACGTGTGTTTATAGCATCCGTAATTGAGATAGATATGATCCCACTCAAACCAAAAGTTAAAAAACAACAATCATGTACTGGCTAGAATTAAGAAAATAAAGTTTTATTCCATCAAAATTTGGTTGCTCCCCGGCGACACACACAACTTGCCCGGAGACTCACCAAATAATCAATCACCCGGCTGAATCTCGATTTTCCCAGTCTTTTTTACAAATTTTCTGAATGTTGATAATCAGGAGCTTACTTTTCTATATTCACCAATCTGAATTAAGGTTGTTTACATTCGTAATTCGATGTAAGCATAAAAAACAAACAAAAAATACAACCGAAAGTCAACTGAAATGTTTGAGTAGTAAAATGGGGCGCACTGTGGCGTTTAAACAAAATACATTTTCAACAATTTTAGGGTTTCCGGGGCTGCATCAAAGACCCTTACAGCTCCTGCAAGTGTTCGATTTGTTTTTATTTTCTGCAGTATTTTTAGCTTTCGCTTCAAAATAGAAGTAAACAAACAACATACCTTTTATCTAGTGCAAATCCCAATGTCTCACCGACACATCGCCCGATGCTTCACATTTTTCCGATTAACCCCTGTTGATTCACCGTTTTTCTAATACACTGTTTCCATAGGTTGCTTAAGATGCCAATCAACAACTTTTCTATCATGCAGGACTGAGAACTCTGTTCCTGCAGGGTAACTAACCCCCGAATTTAATCAGTAGCATGGGGTGTACTTCTTTTTTTCATTCAGTTTTACATCCCTTTCAAGATTATTTCAGCTCATGTGAGACGAACCAATTAGTAGCTAGGCGAAAATGGGAGAACCCCTGAGAGTAAGAGCTGTCGCAGGACAGCGTAGCTCGCCTGACTTGTGCTTTGCCACTAAATTTATCAAAATCTATGACCCATGACCTTGACCTCAAGGTCGCACAGGTGGGTCATAAAAGCATAAAATTTAGACCAATATCTACAAACATGCAAAGTATCAACTTGATCCATCGACATGTTCAAGAGATATACACTGAAAAAAAGTTATAAGAGGCCACTTTTCAAACTCATTTTTTGTAACTAAGCCATGTTCAAAATTGCACGATTTTTAGTCTAAAGACGTGTCTTTCAAGTAAGTAAAGTTCCAAAGTGTTTAGAAATAATTTTCTTTCACTAAATGCGATTTTGGAGTAAAAATGCAAAAATCAATGTTTTTGAATAAAAAATTTGATAAAGCACAACAATAATTAAAATTATGAGCGGGTGTCTTCCGGCTTGGAAAAACATCAAACATTCGAATTTTCTCTACAGGTAGACTTTCTGCGCATTTTTAAAAATCGCTAATTTTGAGATTTTTTGAAAAATTCAACAATGTGCCTCTTAAACATGTTAATCGCTATTAAATTCACTTGATGAAGCCTGGAAATGAGAGATATAACCCGAGTGAGCTATTTTAGACTGTTTTCGAGGACAAACAGGTTACGGCTGATGCACACTTCCGGTTTTAATGCCAATTTTAACGAACAAAATAACGAAATTTATGGACGATTTTTTAAATTTTCAAAGCTTATCAGAGTCTAGTATTATACCTCAATACTCGCTGAAAATTTCAATTCCATACTGCTGATAATAATGCAACCAGAGATGAACAAAGTTTGTATGCAAATTGCATACAAAAAGCTGAATTCATGTTATTCGTGTTGCTGTCTTCTTGCATGTACAAAACAGAAACGAAGATTCTTATTGCAGCAACACATCTGACTTAATTTTATCTTGCATCATGGTAGTCAGTAGCACTTTTAAATAAATTAAAATGTAAAACACAACGTCATAATATGACATTTAATTTGATGATAATAAAGTGTGATTTTCGAAAAGAGGGTACATTTACTCATGCTTCGACTGCGTGAGACATATCACACATTTTGGAATGCAGACACTCTCAGAGCCACTGTTAGACATTGGTTTATTAATTTGATCATGAACTTTAATTGATCGTAATTTACTTTCTGAACTAGAAGAAAAATATGAGGTGGCCTCTTATAACTTTTTTTCAGTGTAGACTTATAACAACTTTAACGAAAAACTTCAACAAAAAATTTCTAAATCTGTGACCTTGACCTCACGGTCACCCAGGGTGGGTCTTGATGGTACTCCATAAATCTTCAGACCAATATCACAGTATGGGAGCGGAAGTGAACGAACAACTGCGATTGTACAGGACTTGCGACTTTGTACAGTGACGATCGGTCACTTGCGGTATTGACACGGGTAGCGAAATGTGTAAGTGTCACACAGGATAGGCAACTATATTTGTTTTGCTACATGTTTTCGGTGAGTTAAATGTTTTTATTATTTTCCGACCTACGAAACATGTTGGGTTTGATACTGCATGAGAAGAAATTGTGTTCTGATCACCTGTCTATCATTAGCAGAAGTCTGTTTGACAACATTGTAAATATCCTTAAAACGTGTTTAAAGAAACAAGTTCGTTTCTGTTTAGCATTTATTCTTCTGGCAGAATCCCTTTATAAGAGCGTATATAGACCATCTTCAAACATTCAACCGCAATTCGTGAAATTTTGAAAATACGGATCATGCGAAAAGCATAATTGTACAGTCACCTGCTGTCATTAGATGATCCCTTGTACAAATCAACTGCGATTAACTTGAACGATCACTTGCGTGGTACAATTTTGGAAATGCGCTTTAATTTACTTAGTGCAACCTGTGTGTCAATTTTTAAACCTATCACACCGATCCTATTGTGATGGAATATTACTTAGTGCAACCTATGTGTCAATTTTTAACCCTATCACACCAATCCTATTGTGATACAATCCTATTGTACTAAGCTCCCACCCGTGTACAGGAACTGGTTCAATCAGAACCAAAGTCTCGTTCTTAATATCAAGGCAGAAAGCAAATGAAATTGCAAATAAGTATTGTTACATTTAAATAACACAGGGTCAATCGAGTAAGCAGCTTTTCCAAAATGATAGCTATTCAGAAACTGTTACAAGATACGGGGAGGTACTCTGAATTATTATTAAAAATGTGGGAGCAGCATATGAAATGTAATCAAAGAACCAAAGCAGACATACCGCCGTGGAAATAGTTTTATTTCCTTCATGGGTATAATTCAGTGCTGTTTGTGCAAGGAGCACTATCCTGATAAGCTTAATAGTCATACATTTGAGCCGCCTCATGAGAAAACAAACAATCTGCATATACAAAACCAAAGGCGCAGATCAGCTTCGCAGAAAATGCGAAGCTGATCAGCGCCTGTTTTCGCTACACGGAGACTACAATTCCTTTACTTTTTAAATCCAAAATTTTCAGTCTCTATCCATCTTCTGTGCTTGTACAGCCCGGTTTGTGTCGTAAAATTTCTTGTGAATTTTTCAGTTGCTGATTCTATCTTGACTTGCAACGTTTGGTTTTCATGCTTGTCTATAGAATGATTTATTGCATCGCCAAAAAACCCTAGAAGAGGTGTCACAGTAGTAGCATTTGATTGTGGAATCCATCTTGATAAATTCAATCAAACATAGCCTGAAATAACAGAAAAAATACGATACTGGTCAAAATTTGAGTCGATCTGACTGCGCTACACATGTGTGCCGGTACATTATGAAGAGCAGGTGTTGTTTAGTATTCTTATTTAACTGGCATCTTATCTATATCAAATGCCAAAAAGCCAACAGAAATTGATGCGTTATAATGTGCTCACTTCGATGATAAACAAGTGAAGAGTTTGCCACATTTTGTAGAAACTAATATCATTCACTCAGCCATTATCACTCTTTTAAAAAGGCGAATTAAAGCAGTATGCTAGTGCGTGTAGTAAGTGGATATCAATCTCCAGTCAGAGTTGTCCTAGAATGATGTTCTAATATACACCTGTAGAATCACGAGCACAAGTGACCGTTCAATTTAAATTCTTCTTGATCGCAAGAGACTGTTCAATCAAAGTACAAGTGACCGTACAATTGACCCAAAAATACTGACCTACATTTGAACGGATATCTAATGCCTTTTACGCACCTGCTCACATTTTCATTGACTGTCCGCCACATAGTTGATTGAATGATTACAGGACATATAAAAAAGAAGCATTTGATATTGTTTTCGTATTTTAATACACTGTTTTATAAAGCAGGCCAGATCGGGGGAACACCCAGGTCTACTGATCAATGTTGTTTTTTCAAGCGATACGGTCATTGATTCTTATGTCACTGTCATCAATGAAAGGAATAAATATGTGAAAACTTACGCAAACAGAATTCCAGTAACAAAATCCACCTTCATGGCTGCCGTGTAAACATTTTAACACACCACGTGATTACTTTTTGAGTGCAAGTGACTGATCGTCACTGTACAAAGTCGCAAGTCCTGTACAATCGCAGTTGTTCGTTCACTTCCGCTCCCATACTGTGAATATCTTCAAACATGCAAAGTATCAATTTGATCCATCAACATGTTCAAGAGATACAGACTTCTTAAATCTTTAATGAAAAACTTTAACATAAAATTTCTAATAACATAAAATTTCTAAGTCCGTGACCTCAAGGTCACCCAGGGTGGACCACGATGGTACTGCATAAAACTTCAGACCAATATCTACCAACATGCAAAGTATCAACTTGATCCATCAACATGTTCAAGAGATATAGACTTCTAAAAACTTTTATGAAAAACTTTAACATAAAATTTCTAAGTCTGAGACCTTGACCTCAAGGTCACCCAGGATGGGTCATGATGGTTCTGCATAAAACTTCAGACCAATATCTACCAATATGCAAAGTATCAACTTGATACATCTACATGTTCAAGAGATATAGACTTCTAAAAAACTTTAACCGAAAGTGTGACGCAGACGTACACATAAACGTAAACGCGGACGACCGAGGTGACAACAATAGCTCTGTGCACTTCGTGCAGGCGAGCTAAAAACCACCTGGCACACGGACAAGCACAACTTAGCTTGTCTCACATGTAGCCAGTGCGGGGCTCAAACCCACACCAGACACAGTGGTGAGGGGGTGTATTTCAGTTTATGGCTCAAGGGCTCAAGACCTCTCACTCCAGTCTTACACTTACCTGCGAAGGCTCAGTTACTATATATCTTTACCTTGGAGTGTCTTACCTTGGAGTGTTTGAAGCTTCATACAAATATATCCACATGCTCCATTTACAGCCGTTGGCCTAGTGGCTTCTTATAGGGTGACAGTCCGTCTTTACATGTAACTGTTTTCTCTTCCCTCAGAAAATGTTTCATATAAGGTATGACACACAGTTTCTAAGTCTTAAAAGCTACGATGCTACATTAATCACATTTCCAGTAACATGTAACAAACATTTCTTTAAAGAAACAAAAGTAAAAGAAACAAAAGTATTTATAAGTATATATGCAATTCATTTAATTTTAACCTGCATTAAAACTTTCAGGTCAGTCAAAATGTTAGACAAAGGCACAAATCAGACTTTACTGAAGATAAAGCTGACCCATCGGCTTGCATATAGCACGCGTTTGCAAAATGAGACTAATGAGACTGCCCATTTGTACTTGAAAGATAGTCAAAAGAGCAACAAATGCTCACCTAAGAGTTTATTAGCAACAAATCAAAAAGTTATCAAGTTCCAGATCTAGTAATTAAATATGTAACCGATGAGATTTTGACGAACAGTCTGTGCAAGACGTCATCTTCGAAAACATAAATCATAAATTTTACCCAACAGAAGACAGTCTGAATCTGTCCCAAAATTGACAAAATCAAAGTCCTACTGAATTTCATGTAAGTCCTCATAAATCCCACACATGAAAAGGATCCCATCACCCGTCAAAAACAGCCAAACAAAAAAAGTGGAGACATTAAAACTTTAGACAAACCATTAAATTTTGTGTTGTAACAAAGGGATACAATTGTTTCGGTCAGCTTAAAACCCAAACTTCAGAAATTCAACCTTTTTAGCTGGCTTAATATACAACTTGCTGAAACTCAAATTGTGTAAGATCATGAAAATTTTAGCTGCAGATTTTCATATTAAAACAATAAAATGTTATTGTTGTTGTTTTTCATTTAAAAATGTTTTAAGCATCCAACAGATTAAGAATCACATGCTAAAACCAAACTATTTCCTTCTAAACACTGGTCCAGGAATAAAAATTATCCATCAGGAAAACATGTCCGTGTAATGTTTACCCCCTTATACCCCACTTTTATATAGAAAAACTGGGGTTTGCAGGGGTATACCTATTTTCCTTATTTTTGTTCCAAAATATAGAATGTGGGTACTCGTTAGAACCGCTTCACCGAAGCGGTTCTAACGTGTACCCACAATCTATGTTTTGAGCAAAAAAAAAAAAAGAGAAAATATCAAAAATTTTCGTTTTTTACATTTTTAAAAATCTCTGTATATCATATACATGGGCATGTTTTCTTAATGCCAAACGATTTCCTTCTAAACACTGGAACAAAAATTATCCATGGAAATGTCACAATCAATATTTTCTTCAAAACAATTATCAAATATTTTTCGCAATCAACAATAAATAATGTATTTTAATCAGAGGTCATCCAGTAGTTTTGCCACTTAAGTCACTGCCCACTTCCACGCACGACAGATTTACGAGTCTAAATCGGCAATATACATTAATTCGTCCCATAAACATCCATATATTGCAGATAATTGATTGATCATTGACTTTTAAGGACAATAGTAACCTGATCAGAAGACTTCCAAACCAGTTTTTGTGTATTTATCCCTGATAAATGAGCAATTTCACACAAAAACCTATCTTTGGCAATTTCGACAAAGTCCGACACAAACTGGACAATACAGATAGCTACATCCTTGAAATTTGGATTTAAGATTTAAAAAGCAAAAACAAAGAAGCCAAAATTCTGCACAGAAACCGCACAGCTGATCCGCGGCTTTGTTTTCACATATTATGTAAAAAGCATGTTTTCTCATGACGCAGCACATTTAATGCTGATTGTAAACTTCTAAACAAAATATTCAAACTATCAGTTGTAATCGGAAACTTGCAAATCAGTAACGAATTTGTCAAAGGAAAACTCAAATTACAGCTTTTTAGCATATTTGGTCGCAGGCCAATAGTTTATAAAATGCGATAAAATCCCCATAAAACTGCTCAAAAAGGGCAGATTTTATGTAAAAGCAATTTGTCCAGTACCATTAAGAAACTATAAAACCTTTTAATGAAATTGAGGAAAACAGCAAGTCCTTAGATTCATATTCAAACTGTTAAAATTTATTACTTGTACCTACTCTCCCCATGAATCACATGTGTATAACAGAAGTAAGCAAAAAAGATCTACTGAACTCATAGCAAACAAAGCCCGCACTTCATGAGGCATGCAGTGTGCCAGTCATACAGTGTTTCTATAAATATGTTTTCAGTCTCATAACTCTGCGACATCAATTATATGTATGATTCTGCTACATCAAAAGCCATGTATAGACATCAATATAGCCATATGTATAATTCTGAGACATGAATAACCATGTCTATCATTCTGGGACATCAAAAGCCATGTGTATAATTCTGAGATGTCAATAACCATGTATATATTTCTGAGACAGCAATAGCCATGTGTATATTTCTGATACATCAATAGTCATGTGTATATTTCTGATACATCAATAGTCATGTGTATATTTCTGATACATCAATGACCTTGTGTATAATTCTGGGACATCAATAGCCATGTGTATAATTGTGATACATCAATAGCTGTATACATAATTCTGATACATCACTAGCCATGTGTATAATTCTGAGATGTCAATAACCATGTATATAAGTCTCTGAGACATCAATAGTCATGTGTATATTTCTAAGACATCAATAGCCATGTGTATATTTCTGATACATCAATAGCCATCTGGGACATCAATAGCCATGTGTATAATAATTGTGATACATCAATAGCTGTATACATAATTCTGTTACATCACTAGCCATGTGTATAATTCTGAGATGTCAATAACCATGTATATAAGTCTCTGAGACATCAATAGCCATGTGTATATTTCTGATACATCAATAGCCATGTGAATATTTCTGATACATCAATAGCCATGTGTATATTTCTGATACATCAATAACCTTGTGTATAATTCTGGGACATCAATAGCCATGTGTGCAATTCTGGAACACCAACAGCTATTTGTGTAATTCTGATACATCAACAGCCATGTGTGCAATTCTGGGACATCAATAGTGATGTGTATAATTCTGATACAGCAACATTCATGTGTATAATTATAAAACATTGATAGCAATATGTATAATTGTGATACATCAATAGCCATGTGTATAATTGTGATACAACAATAGCCATGTGTGTAATTCTGAGACACCAATAACAATGTGTATAATTCTGAAACATCAATAGCCATGTGTATAATTCTAAAACATCAACAGTCATGTGTATAATTCTGATACATGTACATCAATAGTCATGTGTATGATTCTGGTACATCAATATCCATGTGTATAATTCTGAGACGTCAATGACTATATGTATAATTCTAAGACATCAATAGCCATGTGTATAATTGTGATACATCAATAGCAATGAGTATAATCCTGAGACATCAATAGTCATGTCTATAATTCTGAACTAGAATTGCGTGTTTGTAAAACACTATGCCCCCAACTGTATGCTTGTCCCTAAACTGGCAGCTTGTATGTTTCATTTATTTCATTTGAATGAAGTGAAATTTTATTTCCTGAAGCCTCTGTTTTGACCTTGATCCAGAAACAGAGTGTAAGCTTTTTGCAGATAAATTAGAAATGGAGTAAAAATTTCAAAATGGAGTGATATTGTCAAAATTTGACGTAAAGTCTCCAAAATGTAATCAGGTGATCTTCTTCTCTGCCCCAACCAGTGTACGGTACCGAATATGAAGGCTCTAGCTTAAATACTTTTTGAGATATCTTGCACACAAGATATTCAAATTTTGTTTTAAAAGGGGCATAACTCAAAAACGGCACATAACTTGAACGTAAACAAAAATACGGGTCAACTATATTTTCATAAGGAATCTGTATATGAAATTTCAAAACCCTAACATTCACCGTTCAAAAGTTTCATATTTCACCGAAAAGTGCAAAAGTTAATCAAAATTTCAAAATTCTGTATTTTTGTCAAAATTTGACAGAAAGTTCTCAAAAGTTAATCAGGTCATCTACTCCTCAGCCCCAACCAGTATACCAAATATGAAGGCTCTAGCTTAAATACTTTTCGAGATATCTTGCACACAAGATTTTCAAATTTTGTTTTCAAAGGGAAATAACTCAGAAAAGGGGCATAACTTGGACATGAAAAAAAATATGGGTCAACTATTTCTTCATGAGGAATCTGTATATGAAATTTCAAAACCCTAGCTTTCACCGTTCAAAAGTTTCAAATTTCACCGAAAAGCGGAAAAATCATTCAAAATTTAAAAATTCTGTATTTTTGTCAAAATTTGACGGAAAGTTCTCAAAAGTTAATCAGGTCATCTACTCATCAGACCCAACCAGTATACCAAATATGAAGGTTCTAGCTTAAATACTTTTCGAGATATCTTGCACACAAGATTTTCAAATTTTGTTTTCAAAGGGAAATAACTCAGAAAAGGGGCATAACTCGGACAAGAAAAAAAAATACGGGTCAACTATTTTTTCATGAGGAATACACACATGAAATTTCAAATCCCTATCATGCACCATTCAGAAGTTTAAAAAAAAGTGACTAACAGACGCACCCACTCACACACGCACAGACAGACATACAGACAGACAGACAGACAGACAAGCCGAAAGCAATATGCCCTTCCAACTTTTTCAAAGTTGGGGGCATAAAAATCAATAGATATGTGTATAATTCTGATATATCAATAATGTGTATAATTCTGATACATCAATAGCCATGTGAATGATTCTGAGACATCAATGGCCATGTGAATGATTCTGAGACATCAATAGCCATGTGTATAATTCTGAGACATTAATAGTCATGTGTATAATTACGAGACATCAATAGCCATGCATATATTTCTGAGGCATCAATAGTTGCGAGTATAACTCTGGAACATCAAAAGCCATGTACATGTATATAATTCTAAGTCATCAATAGCCATGCGGCCATTGTAAAAATTCTGAGACATCTCTGTCCTAGCTATTTCTGATAAACCCTAAAGAATGTTTTTCTCACAATAAGAACCTAAAATGTGCAGCAACAAACTGCACCAGCAAGTTTGAATGAAAAAATGTATTGTCACAATTCAGATATCTCTATATCTCGAGATATCAACAATATGATATGCTACATATGTTATCCAAATAAAATCAGCCGATTTATCGGCTGCAAATTATTTGTATTTTGCACTGTAAAATAGTTTTATTGATAATCAGTTTAAAATTGATAACATTAGTAAAAGAATAACATCACAAGATCTATGGCCTTCAACTTCATAATGAAATCTTTGGAATGGAAAAAATCTAAAAGAAAAAAAAATGCTTTATTAACTATCAACATCTAAATCTTCTGACAAAAAACAATGCATGCAACCTGAAAAGAAACTGTACCAGACCAACAGTGAATATATAGCTACATTAACCCATATTTGACGAATGGATTTTCCCATCATTATCATTAGGGTGAGTCCACTTTCATTATTAGGGGCGTCAGGAGTGATTTTTAAATTTTATTCAATTTTTCGATGAAAATTCTCTAAGCAAACAGAATAGCCCCAGATGGGACGCCGCGTTCTGCGGTGTCACATCTGGGGCTATTCTGTTTGCCTATGTCCCATAAAAGGGACGCCAGGCTTAAATTTATTTGTTTGTTTATAAATTGATGCTTTACCTCCAAGTCAACTGTTGCTTATGTCATGCTGAGACATTGTCTCCATTTTACGGAACATAATGAAGGATGCCATGACACCAACCAGAGGACCAATGGTCCTGTAAACGCTCACCTGAGTTTGAATATTATGGTATTTAACCCCAGTGCAGGGGCAGATGAAGCCCTTGGGCGGTTTTCCTTTTTTCAGAATAATCAATATTCTGTCCATTTGCCAATTTCTTGGCTCTAGCTGGCTTTTCCCTTCAAATGACATTTTAACAGTTTTTCCCATTCAAATGCATAGCCAACCCATGTTGACCTTGCCATAAACTTGGTCAAGGTCATCACAGGGTCATGATTTATATATACATTGTAGTACTTTAATCATGGATGCATCACACCAAGTTTCATTGAAATCAATCTATTGGTTTCAGAGAAGAAGATATTTGAAGGGTTTTTACCATATATGGGCATGGCGGCCATCTTGGTCATGTGACCTAGATTATTAATATATACATTGGTTCCCCCATCCTATAGACGCTTCACATAAAATTTGGCTTCAATTGGCCAAGTGGTTTCAGAGGAGAAGATGTTTGAATATTATGGTAATATACATGTACAGTTCAACCTCATTATAACACGCCTCATTATAACACCGTTTTCAATATAACACGGCCATGTCATGGCTCCCAAATGCTAAATTGTCTATAGTTCTTATAGTAAATAACCTCATTATAACACGGTTTCACTCTGTCTGTTTCTGTGGACCCCAAAGATAGCGTTATAATGAGGTTGTACTGTATGTTGCTCCGGGGTGTGGGCATATGAGCCCTTAGGTCCATTTTTTTCAGAATCATTAATATTTAGTCCTACTACCCATTTCCTGCAAGAATTTCACCTCAAATGACTTTTTAAAAGTTTTTTCCAATTCCAATGCATTGGCGACCTATGTTGACCTAGTCGTAAAATAGGTCAAGGTCACCACAGGGTCATGATTTATATATACATTGTAGTACTTCAGCCATGGGTGCTTTATGCCAAGTTTCTTTGAAATCGGTCCACCAGATTCGGAGAAGAAGATTTTTGACGGGTTTTTACCATATATAGGCATGTCAGCCATCTTGGTCATGTGCATTAGATAATTTATATATACATTAATTCCCCCATTCCAAAGATGCTTCACATAGAATTTGGCTTTGATTCCCCAAGTGGTTTCAGAGGAGAAGATGTCTGAATATTATGGAGATATACATGTATATTGCCCCGGGGTGGGGGCAGATGAGCCCCTGGGTCCAATTTTTTTCAGAATCATTAATATTCAGACCTACTGCCCATTTCCTGCAAGACTTTCACTTTAAATGACATTTAAAAGTTTTCCCCATTCAAATGCATTGGCGACCTATGTTGACCTTGCCGTAAAATAGGTCAAGGTCATCCTAAGGTCATTATTTATATATACATTGTGGACCTTGAGTCACTTATGCTACATGCCAAGTTTCAAGATCCTAGGCTTTTGGGTTCTGGAGAAGAAGATTTTTAAAGGTCTTTACCATATATGGGCATGGCGGCCATCTTGGTCATGTGACCTGTATTATTTATATACACATTGGTTCCCCCTTCCTATAGATGCTTCATATTAAATTTGGCTTTGATTGGCCAAGCGGTTTCAGAGGAGATGATGTTTGAATATTATGGAGATATACATGTATATTGCCCCGGGGTGGGGGCATATGAGCCCCTGGGGTCCAAATTGTTTCAGAGTCATAAATATTCAGCCCTACTGCCCATTTCCTGCAAGACTTTCACTTTAAATGACATTTTAAAAGTTTTCCCCATTCAAATGCATTGTCGACCTATGTTGACTTTGCCGTAAAATAGGTCAAGGTCATCCTAAGGTCATTATTTATATACACATTGTGGACCTTGAGTCACTTATGCTACATGCCAAGTTTCAAGATCCTAGGCCTTTGGGTTCTGGAGAAGAAGATTTTTAAAGGTTTTTACCATATATGGGCATGGCGGCCATCTTGGTCATGTGACCTGGATTATTTATATATACATTGGTTCCCCCTTCCTATAGATGCTTCATATAAAATTTGGCTTTGATTGGCCAAGTGGTTTCAGAGGAGAAGATCTTTGAAATTGTGGACGGACGACGGACGGACGACGGACGGACGGACGCCGGATCATGGCCATCCTATAAGCTCACCTTGTGAGCCTAACGGCTCAGGTGAGCTAAAAATGGGCTTGAAAAATGTTACTACCCAAGAAAACAACTTGAAATAAGGCTTATGTGTACGGCTGGTTTGACTTGAAGCCACTTTTCCTGGGCAGACTCAGACCTTCTGAGTGGTGAGCTCAATGGGCAAAATTAATCTAGAACTCTTTCAGGGTATATAAATTTTAGCTTTTGCATTGTGCATCTCTAGAACAGTAAATTGTTGGAACCTTGATCAACTAATGGTCATTTCAAACAGTTAAACCATAGACGAAAAGTAAAACTGAAGCCATTTTGTAGCATAACCAAGGCTGGATACTTGGTCCATATTTTCAAGCTTAACTAAAGTCCAATTCGCATGCGCAAAAAATACACGCGTGTAAATATACTCCGGTGTGTATTTATACTCTGGTGTGCAAATCAACCTGAGAGTAAATTTAAATTGCGTTCGCATGGGTTTTATCGCCAGGAGTATTTTTGTAGGTAAATTTATCATTTCTGGATTAAAACCTGTTCATTTAAGTTTTCTGTATTTGCAAAACAAGAAGAGGCTGCTTCAAGGTGTTCATGTAGACTTTGGCAGCAGAGGGGAATCATGTAATGGTCAGGCATAACCTTAGCAGTTATACAGTTCCCTTTTTTCATCCTTATACAAGGAATTACTGTTAAAATGCCCCAAGAATCCTAACCAAGAATGATGAAGAAATAGTGTGGCTGTTTGCACTCCATATGATCTAAAATGTTATGAATGGCAATAAACTCTTATTTAGCAACAATGTCCACAGTTTCAGCAACTGTCATATAATCAGTTAGGAACAAAAAATGTGAAAATTTGTTATCTAAAAGCAGATTATTGACTTGAAATAAAAATACTCATGGGTAAATTTTACTTTGCGTTCGCATGGCACATAATAGTAAATTTACACGTGTGTATTTGTAAAAATAAAATTTGCATCTGGTCAGACCCAGGAGTAAATTTACCCATATGTAAATATACTCCGGTGTGTATTTGCGTTCGCATGCGCCATTTACTTACCCCGAGTAAAATTTGCACACCGGAGTATATTTACACGTGTGTATTTTTGGCGCATGCGAATTGGACTTAATTATTGTGATATATGAGCCACCTTGTGGGAAAACCAACAATGTGGTTTCCGAACAGGTCTGACACAAACCGGCCTGTACAAGCATAGAAAAGAGCTAGAAGCTTGAAATTTCGGATTTAAGTAGAAGTGGAATTGTACTATCCGAGTAGCGAAAACAAAGGCGCTGATCAGCTTCGCAGTTACTGCGAAGCTGATCTGCGCCTTTGTTTTCGCCTATGCAGATTGTTGGTTTTCCCATGTGGTGGCTCATATATTATGGCCTCCTTTTGGTTTAAAAAACAAAAGAATATTAACTTTCTATCTTGCTTTTGTTTGTCAAGCATAACCATAATTCTTGTTGGAAAAAAAAATACTTTTCAGGTGTCAAAATTAATTAAAATTGTCAATATTGTCAGATCTGTCACATACGCAAAATACAATATTTTCACTTTCCTTACATTGAATTTCCATGTTGGTGGTCACAGTGCTTTGTTTTCCCATACCATGAACTGCTAAGGTCATATGTTGAGATGGGGCCTGAAAGACTGCAGAAGCCCTGGCCCTAAGGTTATAAAACTTTTTTTCATGCTCACCTTAGCTGAGACTAAAATTTATCCTGCTCATAAATGTTAAAATGCCAATATTCTAAACCTTCAATTTCAGTATATTTGGGCTATTTTGGTATTTATTAGCAGTTTAAGCTTTATGCTGAGCTGAGCATGAAAAATGTTTTATAACCTCAGGACCCGAGGTTATAAAACTTTTTTCAAGCTCAATTCAGCTGAGCATGAAATTTAAACTGCTTATAGTTTCTGAAATAACCAAAATTGGTTGAAATTTCTGGTTAAGATTGCCATTAAGCCTGTAATTTATCTTGCTTATAAATGTTAAAATGCCAACAATTGTATTGTTGGCATTTTAACATTTATGAGCAGGATAAATTTTAGTCTCGGCTGAGCTGAGCATGAAAAATGTTTTATAACCTCGGGACCTGGTCTTAGGATGGTGTTACATTATTACCTATAGGACTTACGGCTTATCAGTTACTAGCATCTAGTAAAAATACAACGTGAAGTATAGGGAAAATCCCGCCCACTTTTGCAAATTCTTGGCGTGAGTCTCTATGGTATTATCATGTTTGTACTATGGTTTAAGATTCAAGTCAACAATGTTTGAGTCATGTTGGGCTGTAGCCACCACTTTCTGGGTTACTAACTACATGTATGTACTTTATATTAGGATTTTAATGTTTTACACAACTCAGTATGAGTGAGTTTTGGACCCAGCCCCCCAGGGCCTCTCAATTCTGGGTTTACCACTTCTAAGGCCACCGCGTAATCCCCTTTACATGCTATATCACATTGTGTGTGCTCTAAGGTTTGAAACCAAATGTAACAATTATAATTCAGTCGTATGTGACAGTGTATGCTTGTGATTGGCAGCTCAGAGTTCACTTTCATCGTGCTGTCTAAATTGACAATGTGGTATCAAGCCAAGTCTGAGCATGACTGAAACATTGTTGACTGGGATGTTAAACCACAAAACAAACAATTTACTTGATACTATGCTCCATCGCATTAAACTCACAACCAAGCCCTATATATAATTCTGAAAATCTGAGTCCAACCATTTCAACAGCTTTCGTTGGCTTTACATCACTGCCCACTCATTCAAAAGACATATACAGACAGGCGACTTTCTCCACCAATCTCCCCCAATTTTGGGGTTCTCGAAATACCACTGATTTTCATTTTATGTCAATGCTCTTGCAGTTTAATTGGCTACAGTTTAAACCTACTTATAAGTCAGGTAGTATTACAGCTGTTGTACTGCTTTTAACATCACTCTTTTACTATCATGTAGTTGCATATAAACAAAACTGCTTGTGGTTTCTTGATATATGAGCAATTAATCTAAAAATCTTGCAGAGAAGTGTAGAGTACTAGATAAGTCAAATACCTCAGAAAGTGGAGAAAGTCGCCAGTCTGTATAGGAATCAGCTAACTTTTTTCATACTAAGGGAACAAAATATGAAATTGAATGCAAAATACTTGGCAGAGTTATAAGGCCTGAGATCTACACAAACCTTATTGTAAAACCACGCAATATCAATTCCTGTGATTTATATTTTTTAAACCTAAACCACCGAACACCAATTCCTGTGACACCAATTCCTGTAGGAATTTATAATAACCCATCATTCTAACAGCCACCCAAGCAATAGGTTCTACAAACTCATTATGCAATCAGAATCCCCCATCCTCAAAAAGATAAAATAAAACTACTACTTACGGAGCCTCCGACCAGCTTGCTCTTGCCCTGGCTAGGTATGTCTGTATGGTCAGGGTCTTAAAGCTGTGGTTCCAGGACCGCCGTCTTGCCCGTAAGTCCATAATGTTTTCTGAGAATTATTTCTTACTTTCATAAAGTTTTCTGTCCATGTACACTATCTTATGTTTTTGCATTTTAGAACAGTTTGAAGTGTTTAAAATGTCCCAATTATATCTGTTTTTAAAATGTCACATGCTTCTTATATCAGTATGTTGATAAGTTTTTATCTTTGTTGTTTAATCTGCTTCTTGATTTTACTAAGTTCAAGGAACAAGCTAGATTTCTGGAAATCAACCAAAAATGAAACTTTAAGTTCATAATAGCATGACTGTACTGCCAATTTCTGTGCAAAAAATGTACCATCATTTCCAAGAAACCTGGCGCATCAGTCAGAGTTAAACATAGATTCAATATCTAGACATTCATTAATTATATACATAAGTTGCCAATATTGGTCCTTGTGCTCTGTCGTCCTCCGCCAAAATACTGTTTCAGTATATTCTGGATAATTCATTAAAATAAGAAAGTCAGCCAAGATTTCAACAGTTACTGCCTAATGTCAGCACATGTTCTTTGAAGGAGATATGGGCCAACATTTATCCACATTTTCTAGAAATTTGGAGTAGCTTTAAAGTAAAAAACTGAGTCACTGAGATTCACAGGAGCCAAATGCCAGTTTATGTAAACATAAACTCATAATATTCCAATGAAAAAATATATCCGCACACAGTACAGTAATAACGAAAGTTCAAATATTTATACAGCCTGTTTAAATGACCATATATCCCAGTCATTGGATCATTCAGAAGCCTTACCGCAGCCAAGTTCCAATATCAAACCGGATTCCTGCGACAAAGTTTCATTGATTATCTAAGACTTAATGGGTTGACATCACAGTCATTATAAACCGGATAGAATGAATTGCACAGGTAATAGTTCAAAGAAAAAGTATATATGACCCATCAATAAAAGAAACTTGAGCAGATATATATGGTGAGTGTGATTTATGTGACCAAAATGGAAGCAGAAGATCATATGAAAGAAGAAAGTCACAGAAGAAAGCAGAAGAAATGGCAAGAAAAGAAAGAAAACAAAGCAAATCTTAGATTTAACATGGAAGCAAAAGATATTCAGAAGACACAAATTAAAGAAAAATTCCAGAAGTGCTTCAAGTCTGACACAAATCACACTCAGCGACAGTGTAAAAGTTTTGACCAGATGGGCCAAAGATTGGATGAGCATATAAAATACATCAGACTACATGAGTCGCGGCGCGAGAAAACCGGTCTACAGGGTTTTCGATCAGGTCTGACCCAAACTCGCCTGTACACTCACAGAAGAATGCTAGATGCTGGAAATTTAAAATATAAGTAAAAGAGGCATTATACAATCTGGGTAGCAAAAACAAAGGCCCTGAGCAGCTGTGCAGTTACTGCACAGCTGATCTGCGTCTTTCTTTTCGCATATGCAAAAAGCTGGTTTTCTCATGATGTGGCTCATATGTTCTCTGCTATTTAGACAGAATATTGTCTACAGACATTATTAAAGCTAATTTTAGGAAGGCAACTGTCAATAACTGACAGAAAAAATGTGCACTTAATACTGGTCAACCACTTACATAAGGCAAAAAAAAATCAGTGGTTAGAATTTCTCACCATTGTTGTTTACAAAAGCTGTGTAACAAATCAAACATTTAGCAAACAAATCATGTGCTGATAACAATATTTCATGCTGTATACAAGTATACTATACTTTCAAAAAATAATGTCACCAGAGTGCTAATCCTTACAAAGTACATACAAGCACGTCCATAAACATAGCACCAGAGCTACTTTATAAATTCCAAAAAGATACAAGGAAAAAGTCCGAAGCTATTCTCAGTCTTCACTACACACTGATAGCTAAAGTCGAAAGATGGGCACCTGCTTGTGAAAACACTATATGAGCCGGCGCATGGGAAAACCAACCATCTGCATAGGCGAAAACAAAGGCGCAGATCAGCTTCGCAGTAACTGCGAAGCTGATCAGCGCCTTTGTTTTCGCTACACGGATAATACAATTCCTCTATTTTCTAAATCCAAAATTTCCAGCCTCTAACCATCTTCTGTGACTGTACAGCCCGTTTTGTGTCGGACCTGGTCGGAGCTCAAATTGTTGGTTTTCTCACGCACAGGCTCATATCTAAATAAGTGAAAAAAAAATGTTAATTACTGTCCGTCCCACAGATAAGTTCATAATTGCAGTATCACAATGACAGAGAATTCCAAAATGATTTTTCGTACATGAAACAGTTCTTCCGACAATTGTAAGTAATTTTCTATAATGAAATAATGAACAAGCCTATATTGGAGACTTACAAAAGAAAATTATAAGACAACATTCAAATAAACTTCAATATCATTGAGAAATACATTGAAAAACTGTGTTAGTTTGTAAAAGTTACGTTATTGTTACCGATTGTTTACTTTCAACAGACAAAGTACTGCAAATCCAGTTTTCCGTTTAAGCGCACAATGATTGATCTATGGGGTGTATTAACATGTCCAAAACAACAAAAGTGTTAATGAAAATAAATGTTTGCTTGAAATACCTAGAAATCCCTTGCAAAAACTCTTATCAAAAAAATAAGAGTCAAAGTTTTTCGCCATTAAAAAAGATAAAGATTTTCAAGTATTTAATTATCAACAAGAACAAAAACTTAATCTTAGGGTGAAAGACCACAAATAAGACTTATACCTATGCGCTCATACCAATAAATAGCCTCTTCTCACATGTTCGCAAACATTAAAAGTAGAAAAGTTAATCTCAATTTGTTTACAATCACATTTTTACAAGCGTTTACTTTAAACCCTCATTTACACAGATTTATCCATTTGAACCAATCCACGAAACCTCACAAGACTGAAACACAATTTTCCTCATTAAAACAAAAGATTTTAATGACCAATTAAGCAAACTCCATTTTTTTCAATATTCAGATCACCTGAATTCAAATAAATCAATAAAATGCTCATTAAGACACATTCCACATAAAAAGAATTGCTCCAGGTCACATTAATATTTAAGGAAGTGTCCGAATTAATTCATAATAAGTAAATCATCCACATAGCTACCAAATTTGATTAAAAATTGCGCTATTAGGGCAACTCTAGAATTGCATCAAAATTTAAATTTGTTGTCACAGCGTAACTTGTAAAGTTTCACCTAAATTTAACATGTTTGCATGCATCCCTTATATGGAAGGTCAAAAGGTCACATCGACATGGACCAGCCACAGACTATCCTTTTCCCAAACGATCAAAATGCCAAAAACTTCCTAAAGACATGGATGCATCAAAACTATACTATTGCAAATGTACTTGGGAACTTTTAAAATCGACAGTGCTGTGTGAATTTAAACACTCAGCTCAAAGGCGCTTCAAGTAACAAGAGCGTAAGTTATTGTTTTCAAGATATTTAAAATATTACTGCTTTCAAAATTTATAGTACTGATTCAAAATTTCAAATGACAAACATCAATGGGCATGCATTTGTTTGTCAACCTCAAGATGTTAAACAGATTTATCCAGATAATTGGCGTCAGAAGGGTCCAAAGTTGTCAGGACAGAGGCATCACTTACCAGTTAATATGTCTTGGTCATATGGACACTGCTTTCTGGCGCTGCTGGATTGTGTGACCAGCAGCGCCAGAAAGGTTAATTTATAGTTCCAATATCAGGTCCAAGAGGACCATATGGAAGATTGTCAGCATAGAAACAACTCCATATAGAGTTATTTTTGCTATGAATTAGACACATAATCCCGTTAGGCTTAAAGGATTACTCTGAAATCATTCATTGTTGACTTGATCCAAACATAAACATCACAAGGTAAAGTGTTCTTAATCTCATTAAATTTCCGCCAGATTAAACTACATAAAATCATCGACTACTAGCCCCAAAATGTCCTTTATTAGCCAGTCTGTAATGCACCAGTCATTTGTAACCACTGCGCCCCCCCCCCCTCCCCTACGGGGGAAGGGTGGGGGATAGCCCGGCTAAAGTGCAGGGCAATTACTTTTCGAGTGTCCTCTCAGTGCAGGGGAAATGACGGAGTCCTTACATCAGGGAGATTTTCTATTGCGAAAGGTTGGGCAAAGAGCAAAGATTTAACCTCCAGTTTACCCCCTGGGGGTGGGGCTCATTATAAGCAGGCCACTGAAAGCTGAAAAGTCGTAATCCCCGCCCTTCCCGGTAGATGGGGGAGCAGTGGTTATAAATGACTGGTGCATAAGCGTCAGGCAAAATGCTTGTTTCTTCATAAGGTGCCTCGTATGATGGCTGATAAGCATCCTTCTCTATTACTGCACTTCTTCTTCTTCTTGCCTTGTACTTTCTATCTCAGAAGTCTCTGTGGCATAGATGTTAAGCCACTCACCTTGTAAGCCAGGAAACTCTGTTAGCTTAACGTCATCGTTAAGACCTCAACTTGTTAAGTAAATGCCAACTACATAAGCAAATTCGCTGTTATTTTTTGTTGATAAAATGTGAGAATCCTTTGCACTGCACTGCAAAGGACTCTCACATTTTATCAACAAAAAATAACAGTGTATTTGTAATATTCATGTTTCGAAATTTTGAAAAATCGCCAACTAAGGACATCGTTAATTTTGAACAACTGGCCCCAGAGGTTCGGGTTTACATTCCAGGCTTCTTCAGTCTTTCAAATGAGACTTTAACCAATCTCCAGGTGACAGTAGCTGTTGTTTAATTTGGGATGTAAGGCACAAAATCAAACACTACCCCACAACATGGGGAGGTATCCAGCCTAAACCTTCATTGCCTAAATCTAAAACCAGGGTGCAAAAATTTGTACCTCGTCCTGTACAGTGTGTTGTTCACTTGACCAACTGCAAGACTTCATCAGTCATGCCTCGGAATCATTTTCTGACATTGAATGTCTACCTCACCTACACAGTTGCAGCACATATGAAAAACAAAAACTTTCCCCATGACATGGCATATTCAAATAGAGCTCCTTATGAATCATTAATTGGGCCAATTAGAAAAATATTTATTGGTCATTATACATTTGCACACCTGGGGAAAAATAACTCTAAAATAACTATAATCAGAGTATCATATCACAAAAATCAATCAAAATTGAACCAAAATACTTTAAAATTGATATAAAAACTGATATGGAGAAAAATTGTCAAACAAACCTCTGACCTACAAATGCAGTAAGGGGAGTTAACCCATGTACTGCAGAAGTCAAATGAGGCAAATATTATTTTATGATAATTTAGAAATTTCTACAAAGCAATTCTTATTAGTACCCACATCATAAGTTTTTATGAAAAACTAACAAAAATTTACAATAAGAGCTGTCGCAGGACAGCGCGCTCGACTGCTTCTGATCTTTGTCAAACATAAGGCCAAACCCGACCTGTAACCCAAAGCATTATGCTCATACATATTTTTGCATTGATGCAATGAGGCAAAATCACTTAACCATGAAAGTTAACTAGAACTTTTTGATGTCATGACATCCTAATTTTGGGAAAGTCCCATAAAGTGGAATCAACATCCCAACATGACCACTGCTGTTGACTGAGACGTTAAGCATTGATTCAAACAAACAAACAAACAATTATCAAGTCTTCTGTTACTGTTAGGTTACACTGGAAGTGGGCATCTCATGACTTCTGTTTTCATTACCATGCTTAATCATAGGACCATCTCATGGCTGTGTGTGGTGTGGGTTTGGGCCCTGCATGGGGCACATGTGAGACTAGCCAAGTTCCGCCTGTTTTCTCCCAACTTACTAATCACTTAAAATAATAATGATAATAAAAAACACACTGAAAGTCAGGCTACGCAACAGACTGCATCTTCAACAATGCCCACTGTCATAGTTACGAGGCAAAGCAGAGCAGAGTTTTCAATGTTTGATTGGGAAATACCTTGTAAAACCTGTCACTGTACCCGGAACGTGACTGAAACATTGAATTGATACAAGCAACTGAATAGGTTTGTAATTTTGAAATATCTTAATCGGCATCGCCAGTGGGGTTCAAACATGTATAGCAGTGCTTATTTGCTAGTCAGACGTGCTAAGATATGTCTGAATACATAAAAGTTTTGGAGAATTATAGCAAAAAGTCCCTAGATCAGAACCTACATGTATTTGGCAAAGATTGCATGCTCAGGAAAATATGTCAGATTGGATTGCAATTATTGAAATACTGACAGACAATCACTTTTTAAAAGAACTCTTGATACAGTAAGATTAAGCTCCCTTTAATCAACACTGGCAATGCAGTGATAAAGTAATCGAAGGCATTTGCTGATGTCATGCTGTTGTTTGTTTGTATTGGTTTGAAATTTCATTTAACATCTTCAATAATTTTTTAGCCATGTTGGGACAGCAACTGCTTAGTGCTTACTGTGCATTAACCAGTACTTTGCGGAGTTTATGTGACTTGCAAGGTGCACACATCACATCATATGGCCAGTCAGGTTTGAACCCCAACCTTTTATATATAGTCTCTGATCAAATGCTCTACCACTAGGCCACCAAACATCCCCTAGTTAACAATATTTTGTGGTACAAATGATCATGACAATGATACGTTGATACTATAGTAATGAACTTTTTGTTGGCAATCTAGCTATCTAATATGCATTGTGTGTTATTTAGTTCACTTGCTTTGACACTTACCGCCAGACTAGTAGAGTGAGGGTCCTGAACGCACACTGGATGAGTTGTTCTGCCTCAACCTTAGAGGAGCATCCGACATCATTAATACTGATGATGTAGTCACCGATCTGTAGTTGTCCATCCACAGCCGCTTTACCATCAGACTCAATCTACAAACATAGGATGCATCATTTACAGAAAAAATGAGCCCCTGCATCAGAAAACCAACAATTTGCATAGCTAGGCGAAAACAAAGGTGCAGATCAGCTTCGCAATAATTGCGAAGCTGATCAGCGCCTTTGTTTTCGATACACGGATAGTACAATCCTTCTTTTTCCTAGACCTAAAATTTCAAGCGTCTCGCCTTCTCCTGTGACTGTACAGACTGGTTTGTGTCAGACCTGTTCGGATAGACTGGCTACAATCTGAAACATGCTTATGTTTGAAAATGTGCATATTTAATATGATACAAGTTCATTTCTAGTAATTGTAATTATTTCTTTCTATTGACAAATTCTACCTTCTTCTGATCCAATGTTTCAGACTGGTCTAACTCGCACTGCAGCATCCAAGGTATCTCAAATTTGATTGACATTTATTTGTTTTTAATGGTCCTTATCTGATTCCCTACAGACCACTTAATGGCCCCCACACAGCAGGGATATTTACATAGTGGTTTAAGAATAAAATGTGTAGATCCTTAACTGAACTCTTTTTAATTTTGACCAGTCTGTGCGTTTATAGGCAATGTATGTGCGTTTATAAGCAACGGAGTAACTTCAAACTATTGACCAAACTGCACATTTGTTAAAAGGTAGCCCATAACTGCTAGCTATTGACTAGACTGCGCAAGTGGTGGCAAGTGACCCTAAATCATTGTTGAATTGACCAGACTGGGCAATAATAAGCAAGAAACCGTAACTACAAACTGTTGAACAGATTGTGCAATGCATAAAAAGTAACCTATCTTTATAGATCAGACTGCATAATTGTTAGCAAGTTGAAGTAATCCATAACTACTAGCCTTTGACCAGTCTGCGCAATTGACTTGTTAGAAGGCAATTATAAGCAAAAAACCCGTAAATACAAACTGTTGACCAGAGTGTGCAATAAGTAAAAAGCCACAGCTACAAACTATTTAGTGACTGTGCAATTGTTAGCAATTACTATTTAACTACTACATAAAGACCAGACTGTGCAATCGGTAGAAAGTAACCTGTTAATAGTAGCTATTGATCAGACTGCATAATTGTTAGCAAATAACCCACAACTACTTGCTAATGACTGGACTGCACATTTGTAAGCAAACAACATAGAACTATAAGCTATTGACCGGACTGCACAATTTTGACAAGTATAAACCCATAAATACTTGTTATTGACAAGACTGTGCAAATGTCCACAGGCAATCCACCACTACATGTTTTGACCAGACTGTACAAATACCAACAAGTAACCCATAACTACAAGCTTTTGACCAGACTGCGCAAATGTCAGCAAGCCAATCACCACTAGAAGACTGCAGATTAACAGCAATTATCAAAATTACGAACCATTAACCAGGCTGTACAAATAAGAACTGTTAGCAAACAATCCATGACTACAAGCTGTTAACAAGACTGTGCATGTACTGGCAAGAAATCCAAACCTACAAACTACATTTTGTGTATAAATTAACTCAGAAGACTGACTGCACTAAATGGTTTTATGATGCTTATCAGTTGTGGAATTAGATCCCAGCTAAATAAATAATCACTTCAATAAAATGGTCAGTTCAGGTTTGACTGACAGCAGGGAGTGATTAATTACCAACCAGGATCTTGGTTTGTAGAAATACTACTTAGACCAGTCCTTAAAACTGAGCCATCAGAATAAGACTAGCTTCAAATATAAGACTGAGACTAATTAATAAAATACATGTTTTAAGGACTGGAGCCAGTCTACTGTTCGGAAACCCAAATTGTTGATTTTCTGATTCGAAAGCTCAAATATCAATTAGAGAACATATGATTCTTTGTGTATGCCAAATTTGTAATTACAGTTTGTTTGTACGTATTGTGGTTTAACTCCACTATCAACAAATTTTCAGTCATGTTGGGATGGAGTGACTGCTTCTTGGGTAATTGCCTGGACTATCGAGAGTTACATCTTGCACAAGGACACAGCTCGGCAGCAGTGGGGTTTGAGCCCAGGACCTCTTTTCAGATAATGACACGCTACCACTACCGACATGCTCTGTCATACGAGTAGAATACAATACAACCCAGCCTAATCACAGCCTAAAAGCCTCTGGGAAGTACCACATGAGCTGCGTCATGAGAAAACCAGATTTTTGCCAATACGAAAACAAAGGCGCAGATCAGCTGTGCAGTAACTGCACAGCTGATCAGCGCCTTTATTTTCGCTACACGGATAATACAGTTCCTCTTCGTCTTAAATCCGAAATTTCAAGCTTCTAGCCATCTTCTGTGGCTACGCAGACCGGTGTCAGACCTGGTCGGAAACCCCGAAGACATGGCACGGCTCACATCGTAAAGCCACTTGTTTTGTCACGTAAACCAAGGGTCAGCGGTGTGATCAAGGGCTTATCAGAGTTTCCAAGAAAAATATTATGGCAAAGCTACAGACTATACTATGTGAATGAGCAGATTGGTGTGAGTTATTTATGTGTATAAGACCCTTTCCGATAGTGATATTAAAATATACTCCTCAAAAAATTCTATGGGCCACTGTATTATTTTTCATATATATCGTCGTGTAATGCTATCCCAGTTAAACTCAAATTTAATACCAATCCCCATGGACCGATTCCCTTCTTCATTTGCATTATCTTAAATAATGCCTCAGATAGTTCACACCGTACATACGGCTCGTCAAATTCCAACTGGTACGTCAAATTCCAGATGTTTATGTCAGCGCGTGCGTTTTGGCGGGTAAGTTATTTTGCTGTATTTTACACAGAATACCTAAACTTTTCATGGTATAATCTTATTGAGGATTATATTTTTTCAATCTCCATCGGAAGGATCATTGATAATCAACTTTTACAGTGTATTTATCCTTTTATTCTGTCGCTTGGCGACAAAAACAATACGCCAAAGTACAGACGGGCGAATGTCATATGATAAGTGAAATAACAGACGGCCGATATGGAATGACCCAGACGGTAGATCAACATTTTATGATACGGGTCTACTAAACACTTCTTTGTTATGCAATAGTCAGTATATGGTTTAATTTGCAGCGCTACTAGTAACCATAAATTGCATAAAGATGGCCAGTCGATGAACAAAAAGCTGCAAAATTTCAGTTATTCTCTTTGGCTCCATGTTGCCAAATCTAAAGGGTCACTGACGAGACTTTAATAGTCGAAACCGCGGTATGGCCCATCCCCTTTCTCATTAATATGTTCACTGCTCTTAAAGGATCTCAGTTATAATTTTATTTGCTATTACTGCAGCTGGTGTTGTGCCGTGTGGCGGCCCTAAAAAGTCTCCCCGTACATCATCCATAGTGCAGGTTATATTTTCCTTTTGGTCCTTTGAGATCAGCGAGGATATTCTGAGAAATTAGAAATTTATTATTGGTTAAGTTCATTTTTTAACCAATTTTTAATATAGTTGGTCTCATTTAGATAATTCTGGTCTTTGTATCGACTATCCTGTTGAAAGTTGCAAAATTTCAGTTATTCTCTTTGGCTCCATGTTGCCAAATCTAAAGGGTCACTGACGAGACTTTAATAGTCGAAACCGCGGTATGGCCCATCCCCTTTCTCATTAATATGTTCACTGCTCTTAAAGGATCTCAGTTATAATTTTTTTTGTACTTTTGACTATATAGACGTTTGGAAAAAAATGAAAGCAGATAGTGTGAACATTTGATAGTATTCCACATAACTTAACTGATACATGGCTACTGCAAATCAATTTTAAATATTCAAATGGTATCAAGAGGACAAAATATTCAAATAGAACACTACGCGACTCAGTACACGTACATGTATAAGCGCCATGATATGGGGAATTATTTACGAATAGCGCATTGCTTCTAGGCTCCGTGACTTCTAGCTTTACTTATATGAATACCCCTAATTGTCTATGCGCCAGCGCGTAGACTACTTTAAAGTTTGAGACTGACCTACTTACATAATTAAATTACAAGACAAATCATACACCTCTCTACAACTGCAACTGCACGTTTGAGTCTAGTGGCTTGACCATCGTGTTAGTAGGATTCCGGGTCGTTTCGCCAAGGACCGTGTAGACACCCAAAACACCCATACAAACCTCCCTTTGGTTGGTAATATTTGTACCACTGGTGCAGTAGGTACCAAAAATGGGGCAAATTGTTAAATTCGTGGAACTGGTGCATGATTGCATTATATCTAAGAAACAACGGAATGAAATTAACCAACGGTATTGTGACGGTATGAAAGCTTTGACCGCGCCACACCTGCCGCGCAGCCAATTACATTCTATCCAAGCCACAACGGAATGAATGAACCGACAGTATTGTGACGGTCGATTGTCAGGTATGAATGTTTTGACCGCGCAGCGTTTTATTTCTGTTCAGTCACATGAACCATGATAAAATGGGAGTACGGTCAGATTCTTTGACATTCTAGTTATTATATGTGAAGCGCAGACCAAGCTTTTTGTTAAAGCTTTTACTTGTTTTGATTATAAATTCAGTATGGCATGGGCCGGAACTGAACTTTGCGGTCTGTGCCTGGGCATACCAGGGTTCAAACTGATTGTTGGTTTCCTTATGCTCCAATGTCCAGGGACGTTGTTAGGCATCAGGTGTCTTCACGCATTCGCTCGGTTGAGTCTTCGCCCTAGAAACACCATGGCATAACCTGTGCTTTATTTGTTTGCCAATGCGCTTCTTTGATGGAATTTAATTTTTATACCAACGGAACAAATACATGTGTTTTTGATTGTTTGAATTGATGCTTTACAACCTCTGGAGGATGACGGGCACTAACTACCCACTAGATCAAACGACCACACAACAGGCCGTGGTTAAGGTCGTTGACTATCAGCGCCTTTAATATAAGGTTAACCAAGGATCAAGAACTGAGACAATCAGGTTTCAAACCCCAACCACTATATCACCCTCATAAAGTTATACTGTGTTTGAGTGGAAACTCAACAGCAGACACACAAAGTTGAAACAATTTCGAACCAATGTTGATTCAATCAACTTTGAAACAATGTTGTAGAATCAATGTTGATTCAGTGAAACGAATTGATTCAACAATGTTTAAAGGTTGACCGAAACAACATTATTTTAATATTATTTTAACAATGTGTGTCTTAATGTTGATTCTACGGTTTCAACATTTTGAGCAAATGTTGATAAAGTGAATCAACGTCGTGTGTCTTAAAGGTGGCCATTTTTGAACGTATACTTCCAAGTTGACCGCTTAAGAAGGCCAAACAATGCCAGGGTGCCATGGGTATTTGAAATAATCGCACTCAACACGTCTGATGCGACACGTATCCAAAGTCGTGTTTACGTCTGTTATTTGACGTATCAAAAGCTATTTTCCGTCTGGTCTTTCAAGTATAAAACGACTGTCATGGTTCGTATCATGTAAAATCACACATGGTGCAAAAGAATGAGCTGCGCTATCAATAGTTGTGATTAATTTGAATAAAAGTTTAAATCAGGCTTTTAAATAGATACTAAGCTATATATATTCGAGCAAGCGACTTTCAATTATTTCTAGTTATGGAAATATTTGGCAAAAAGTATGGATGTTTTCTGAAAACGTGCCATTTTAAGACTTTCGTGCAATGTTTTCGCCAATCCACTGATAAGCTGACCATGACACCTGTATGTACTGATGCATGTATGTCCACACAAGACTGCCGACTATTATTTTCTTTTGAAACCATTAGCTAAAGTATAATAAAACAAGAAAAAAACAACAAAAATAATTTACCCGCCAAAACGCACGCGCTGACATAAACATCTGGAATTTGACGTACCAGTTGGAATTTGACGAGCCGTATGTACGGTGTGTAGTTACTGATTATAAGAAATTTGAAACCGGAAATGTCATGTCAAAATCCCGAAAGATGTTTTTTGTAAATTTTAAATTTGGCTAAAAAACTGCATTTTTTTAAAAAAATTAGCTCAAACATGACCATCACTGGCAAAAATTTGACACAAACAACATCTACCGCAATGCATTTTAGACTGACCTTTAAGGAAAAATGGAACACGAGTTGAATTTTTGTGAATCTATGGATTTTCAGAAAAATGCCATAATTTCATTATTTTCAAAAAATGCCAAAACTGTTCTATGGGCTTTGGCATGGCGTTTCCTTTTTCAAATGTCTTGTAGTCATTTACTTTAGGACAATACCTAAAATAATGCAAAAGAAACGGATATTCTGCGTCCTTTGGGATGTCCATTTAATATGGGTTTAATTTGGGTGTCTTAACATTGCTATATATGGAAAATAATATAGTGGCCCTTAGAATTTTTTGTGGAGTATTTTGCATTTGTACAGTGCTTTATGTACAAGTCATTTGTAACCACTGCCCCCATATGCGGTGATGGGTGGGGGATAGCTGGCTAAAGTGAGGGGCAATTACTTAAAATTGATGTGAAATTACTTTTTAAGGGGAAATGACAGGGCTTTTTAAAACATTAGGATCATTACCCAAGGGAGATTTTCTGTTGCAAAGGGCAGGGCAAAGTTTTTACCTCCAGTTTATCCCCTGCTGGTGGGGCTTATGGCAGGGCACTGAAGCTGAAAATTCACAATCCCCACCCTTCCCTGTATGTGAGGGGCAGTGGTTACAAATGACTGGTACATTACATGTAAGAATCCAAAAACAAAGGACAAACATTGACTCACGATCAGAGTTTTTCTTGTTTTTGTTTTTTTCCCCGATCAGAGTTTTTTTGTTTGTTTTTTTTTAATTAAATTTTTTATCCCTTTCCAGATTATTGCAGCTCATAATTATGAGATGGTCCAATCAGTAGGTGGGCGAAAACGGGAGAACCCCCGAGAAAAAACACCTGGCACACCCGCAAGCAGAACTTGTCTCACATGTGGCCAGTGCGGGGCTCAAACCCACACCAAACACAGTGGTGAGATGATCGAGTGATTAAGAAACAGTGCTCTTAACCGCTCAGCCACTGGGGGTTGGGGGGATGGGGGTGCTCGATCAGAGTTTAAGTATTGACATCAGTTGAGTTGAGGACAGACACTTCTAAAAGCTTGTGACATACTTTGAAGCACACACTGTATGTGCACAATGTCTTTTAACTAACATTCAGCAGATTAATTTTGTTTGCTATTTTTTCATTATTTTGTCAAATGAAACTTGCTAGACTACTATTATTATAGTAGATGTCTGAAAACCCCACTGTATTTACCATAAATATATATTTACTATGAAATATGCGTTTGAATTTAAAACGGCTAAAAATGAAACATAGGTAGCATGATTTAATCGAGGCTATTTATTTCTGCTGACGTTTTTACTATCTATAACAAATGTTTCCATGCACACTACACAAATAAAGTAATATATAATTTTGCGAGACATGTTTTTAAATAATTTACAGCATATATTTTCTGTTTATGGTTTATTACCTAACTTAAGTGTCTTCTTTCAAGCTTAAGGATGGCTGGCTCACTGTGTTAAGTAGTCATTACTATTTCTCAAGTTGCATTAGAAAACCAACATCATGTATAGGCGAAAACAAAGGTGCAGATCAGCTGTGCAGTAACTGCACAGCTGATCAGCGTCTTTGTTTCTGCTACACAGATAGTACAATTCCTCTTCTTCCTAAACCCAAAATTGCAAGCTTCTAGTTTGCTTCTGTTGCTGTACAGTCTGGTTTGTGTTTGACGTGGTTGGAAACCAAATTGTTGGTTTTAGCATTCGAAGGCTCAAGTAGTCATTACTATTTCTCAAGGTGCGTTACCTTGTTCGTTAACAAAAAACGGATAGATTAATGCGTAACGGCTCGTAACTCCTTTCATGGAGGATTGAATCTGAAGTCAGCTTGAAAATAAACTGATTGATTATTAACATACAGCAGTCAGGAAGTGCATAATTTTGTTATACAAAATTATTTTCATCTTTCTTTGCCTTCCACTGTTTTCAGGCAAAAATATGTACCTGTCACGGTGCAAACCTAGATCAAACTGAACAAAGAATAGTTGCATTGCTGTGATTTATCTTCATGTTGTCTGTTTATGCCTCTCTGTTGCGCCTGCCATCTTTGTATTTGGTTGATGCTAGCCAGATGGCTACCTTCCTGGGAAAGAGCTAGTCATTATGGTCATATTGTGTTAAATTCTATCTGATGTCTTGTGTTGTCCTTTCTTCTCTGTCTGGTGTCTGGGTTGAGATTTTAACTTTAATATCATTTTTTGTTTCATATGAAGCTTTTTAAAAGAACATAGAAATGTCCTTGATGTCCATCGTCAACAGTTAATGTCATGTTGGGACTGTCATTTATCCTAGCAACACTGTTCTCAAAGGGCAAGCCAGCTCAAGTCTCGGCGGGTTACCAGAACTTCTTTCACCACTAACAGACAAATGCTCTTCTAGTGCTTAAAAGGGGGCCTGAATAGCGTAGTGGATAACACACTCGCTTGTCACCTGTGAGGTCGAGGTTCAAACCCGTGTCAGGGCATGTGGCAGGGTAGTGGTCGCCCTTCCAGGTTCAGTGGTTTTCCCTGGGTTCTTATATTACTTCCACCACATTTGACCACATAATGGCAACATCTGTGCCTTCAAGAACATATAATTATATAAGTTCCTTGAGCTTTCTGTAAAATTGAAGTAAAATAAATAATGTTTAAACTTAGTGCTTAAAACAAATAATATCTGGCTGCCTCTAAGAGGTTTTCTTATGATGCAGTTTACATCTTTATTTGCTATGTTAAATTCACAATACATCCTGTCAATTCACCTAATTGAAATGCCTTCTCTACACTGAACTATGTGTTGTGGACAAAAGATCTTTGGCAAACAAAATCTTTGATAAAATTTGATGTAATTTTGATAATTGAGCCGCCCCATGGGAAAACCAACAATCTGCATTGGCGAAAACAAAGGGGCAGATCAGCTTCGCTGTAACCGCGAAGCTGATCTGCGCCTTTGTTTTCGCTACTCGGATAGTACAATTCCTCCTCTACTTAACTCCAAAATTTCAAGCTTCTAGCCTGCTTCTGTAGCTGTACAGACCGGTTTGTGTCGGACCTGTTCGGAAACCACATTGTTGTTTTTTCCACGAGGTGGCTCATATGTTACAAGTAGCAGTAATTGGAATTTTCTCCTATCTCATACATTTGAGCCGCCTCGTGGGAAAACCAACAATGTGGTTTTCGACCAGGTTCGACACAAACCGACCTGTGCAAGCTCAGAAAAGAGCTAGAAGCTTGAAATTTCGGATTTAAGTAGAAGAGGAATTGTACTATCCGAGTAGCGAAAACAAAGGCGCTGATCAGCTTCGCAGTTACTGCGAAGGTGATCTGCGCCTTTGTTTTCGCATAGGCAATAATCCCGTTTTCTCACGATGCGGCTCATATAGCAGACCATTTTATTCAGATCCTTTGTACATGTACCATTTTAAAGAGTTACATATTATGAAGAAAAAAAATGCTCCTAAATCCTACTTTTCAAGTAAAAGTGCTTCAGGACACATGTGAGACATGCCAAGTTCTGCTTGCGGGTGTGTCAGGTGGTTTTTCTTGGGGGGGGGGGGTCTTCTGTTTTCTCCCCACTTCTGATTGGGCCAGCTCATACGAGTTGAAATATTCTTGAAAGGGACGTAAAACTGAATTAAAAAAATCTTTACATGGGGATCATGTAAATCCAAAACGCACAACAACTTGATCGAGTTATGCATTCACACCATACAGAACATTGATGTAGATAGGACCAAATCAGCTTATTCTGGATAAGATAAATCTGCATTATTTCTCTGATGTGTGAGCCCAAAATTACTCTAGATAATTCATCTGGATTAACAGATTAATCATGCAGATTAACTTAATGTCTATTCAAGATCAAATTGCTCCTAATCCAGATCATACCCCATCACATTGATCCGGATCAGATACAGATCAGTCAGGTGCGGATTGAAAACTTCCTGCAATTTTTGGAAATTATCTTTAGATTTCTTCAATACATTTTAAAACATTTATTGTAATCTTTAACCCGAGTGGTACACCATACTTCCCGAGTTTGTTTTTATGTTTACGGTAGCAAAAAAAAGTTTAGCCCCTGGCCCCAAACTACCTTAGAAATCTGCAAAGGTGCTTTGTCTTCCGTTCCACCCTTGATCTCAAAACCCCATGGCTTTCCTCCTTTAATGACAACCTTCAACGGCTCATCTGTCCCTGATTTGAAGGGGCTGACAGGCAGCGGTCCCTCTTCTTCTTCAGAACTCGTGTCCCCAACCGAAGATTCATCTGCCTCATCGCCACTCATAATTGCCAATTAAAAACAAATAAAATCCAATTAAAGAAATGTCACATTATCACAGATAACCGAATCATCCTTCTAATGACATCAGACATTCCCGTATCATGTTTTCACCTGTACTAATCGTCTGTCACATCAATGGGATCCGCAATACACCTGAGATGACTTTTTGAAGCGTGTTTACACTTTTTCTATAGTCTATTTTAGAGAGTTTAATCCGCCCGCCACCGTCTACAGTAGCGCGCCATAAATGATTAAAAATGTCTGGCGCAAGTGAACCATAGAGGGACCTTATTTTTATTAGACCATCTTATCTCATAAAATCATTTTATTTGACTGTTTTAATTTTTTGTTCTTATCTCATAAAATCATTTTATTTGATTGTTTTAATTTGTTGTTTGTTTAACTAAAGAAAATATCTAGAGACATTGTCAAAAAATAAATAAATCGTGTGCACTATCACAAGCATTTTATAACAAGTTGTTCGCAATTTAGATACTAAGTGGATTAATTCTAGCCTGAATGAAATGAAGGACCCATATAGTCATCGCATTGAAAATACGAATCATACACAAAATCATATCAATTCATACCGGAGAAAGACATTATAACCCACGACATCAGCAATTTAACCTAAATCTGTGTTTTTGGCGTGGTAGTTCCGCATATTTTGTTGACTCTGTGGATAAGTTTATTTATTTGGTCAATGACAATTTCAATCAAACCCATTTAAAATTATATGTAAAAGTATTATACAGCCCGGTGCACGAGGAATGTATAAAACAGTCGTGTGGGGAGACTATGTAGGCCTACGTATGATATTACCGCAACCAGAAACTACATGTATATATTGATACATCATATAAAAATATTATTGCATAAATATCCGCATCAAACGATATTAACAGCCACATATTTTAAAATGAAAAGAAAACCATACATGTATTAATATAGCAATTCTACGGTGCGCGCGTGCCTGCTCGTTACCGGGTGCCACGCAAAACACGTGCTGATAACGAGTAACAGAAATCCGCCCTGAACAAGCTTTTACGCGTATGAAAATGTGATGAGGCTGCCATTATTTCTTTCGTTTCTTGGTTCCAAAATGAGTGTTGAAAACCGAAGGCGGCGTAGCCCTCGTTTTTCAACACTCCCCTCGGGACCTAGCAAATGTTAATGAATGGAAAATCATATTTGATCCCTATATTAATACCAAACCGTATGATATGATTTGACGGCAAAGACGAAATGCTAGTACATCCCATACTGGAGAGAAACATAGTCAATAAGTATCTTAATTCGACCTGAAAAAAAAAAAAAAAAAAAAAAAAAAAAAAAAATTGGTAAACTATTTTGCAAAATGGGGTTTGAATAAGAGCGCGACTCAAGGTTTTCCATGTAAAACGATATTATTGTATTACTTGAACATGTTGTTTTGATCTCATCTACATGTAGCATGCGTGGTTCCGGATTTTTTTTTTTTATTATTCAAAAGAAATCAAAGCTGCCATAAACATGGTAAAGGGTTCAAAAGAAACCCATTCCGTTTCTGGGTCTGTGATTCAAATATTCTTTTTAATTTTTGCGCTGAGCTTTAACTTCAACTTGTCGCATTTCAAACATTTTTACTATTGTGAGCCGCTACATAAGAAAACCAACAAAATGCTTAGGCGAAAACAAAGGTGCAGATCAGCTTCGCAGTAAGCTGATCAGCACCTTTGTTTTCGCTGCACAGATAGTACAACCCTCCTCTTCGACGAAAAATTAGACCTCACATTTCCGTGCAGTTTGTCTGTTCCAACAATCTCGGATCTAGAATTATTAGACCCGAGCTACAACACTAAAACAGAAACTTGAATATCTTCAAAATACCGCCATAAAACACAACAGCCACGCATTCTTTCATTCATTCATTTTGTGGGCATGTGGGTATTAGTCGCAATGCTGCATGTGATTATATACAAAATAAGCATATAATCTAAATCTCAACCCAGACACAAGCTGGAAAAGAAAGCACAGCACAAAAGTGACAAAATATTACAACAAAAAATTTACAACATGCAATAAGAGCAAGATGACAAGCTCAGTGATGTAGATAATTATTTTTCACAATGCGTACTGTACGCATCAAAATAAATGTTCAGTGCGTACCGACAATACAACTGCGTACAAGTTTTCTGAGGATTCTTATTCAAACCTCTCATTTAGAATCAAACTTATAGATAAAGGTACACGTATGGATAAGACCATTTAATCGAGTATGAAAATTTAAGTAAACTGGTTGATAATCCTGTAATAACATGTCATTCTATCATTTAGGCATGTTTAACTATACTTTTGTCCCCTGCCTAGATAATAAGAGACACAAATGAGGAAAACATTAGAGACTGGGATGGCTGTAGAAAATGGATACATCAAGTTTTAAATTGAAAACAATGACCAGAAATCAATGCAAAATGCCTATTCAATAAACCAAAGTGACAGACTATCATTAAACTTCATGAATAAACCTTTGATAAACAATTTGTCTGGTCAAAGTACTGAACGGCGAGCACGCATATGGTATAACTACATAATATATTGCATTATATATAATATGGAACGATCAAAAGCTGCATTAATATTGTATCTACTTTTCGATTGTTGACAAGCAGCCAGACAAAACTAGTTGAAAAATTTATCATTTTGGTGAAAATTTTAAAGGTATTTTATCTGAGTACGCATAAAACCGAAAACTGTTAGCGTACCGCTGATTTTTACTGCGTACATGGTACGCACAGGTCTGAATTTTTTATGCGTACAGAGCGAAAAATCGTGCGTACATACGCAGTACGCATCGTTATCTATTTCGCTGAAGCTCTCTCCTAACAAAGACACCGTCCGGCACTCTAGCGTCCATCCCTGGAGGACCGCAGGGTGAAGTCTTCCTTAACTTTCTTTTACAAGATTCACTCGGGTAAAGTGTCTCATGACAAAGATAAATACCTGACCCCAGCACCCAACTTAAGACGTACATGTACCGGGACATCTCATGATTAACAAGAAACATCTTTAAAAAAGATAATTGTCGAAGATTAATATCTTTTCTGCAATAGGGTACAGGATGCAGGACAGACAGACAGACAGACAGACAGACAGACAGACAGACAGACAGACAGTATGACTCTTGCAGAGCCAACTCCAGACATGACTGAGAGGAAATGCTTTTCAAATGTCCTTACGGCGAGAGTTCCTAAGAGTCGCTGGACCGAAACGACTCGTTCTGTTGAGCTGAGCCTTTGATCCGAACACGCCTATATTTAATGGAGAAAATCCGAACGCATCTTATCTACGATGGCCTGCATGGATCATAAAATTTCAAAATCCACAGATTTTAGATTTTATTTTTTCTTTGCAAAAGCTTTCGTCACACAAAAAGCGATTGAAATGAATAACAATAAGGACCAATGATGGATTGTATAGTAAAAAAACATCATCTTAAAGTACTTTTTAAAGAGATGCAGTTTGTTGCCTTTTTCATCTTCCATATGGGAAAACCCCGGATGCAGGTCAAAAAAGATCTGAGATGTCTTCGACAAACAATACACAAGATGTATGGCCTATAGTGATGCCCTGGAGAATTCATTTTCCCTATGACTATCATTTTATCATCTAAAACTTTTATCTAAACTTTCCACTCATGGCATTAAAGGCAAAACCGTAAAATGGACCAGTACCTGCCTTGGGGGTCGAACCCAGGCTGTAGTGCTTGAGAGAGAGAGAGCTCATTTACATACATCTCTATTTGTGTAGTTTGAAGTGCACTGATAGTCCAAACATTTACCGTGCCTATTTAGTAGAGTACCGACGTTTACAATATTGTACAACCAAAGAATGACTGTCTCAGAAGTTGGCGGGGTGTTTTAACGGACCACCGTACCGGATTTTATCATAAAATTGGAGTTATGCCCCTTACCGGAAATGAAAACAAAAATGTAAACTGTTGCTACAAACGCCGTTTTTCGGTTTAACTGCAGATTTCCTTGCTTTGCATTGTCTTATATTTAGCCAAACTATTTATTTATGAAGATATTTATCCATTGAAGCCTTCCAGCCAGCCTGATCTTTTCAAATGGCGTCTTCTTTGGGATTTTCAATTGCATCTTCTCCTCAAGGGGCCTCAGGTGGGATTTTTGGAAGCCCCACAAAATCTCCAAAACCTGAGAGAAGGGGACCAACAGCAAAGGAACTGCTTAATCAGATCCAGCGTTTGGAAGCAGAAGGAAACAAACTGAGATCAGATTCATCAACAGGATTTGGTTAGTTAAAGTTTGTTTTGTTATTATTGATCTGAAGTCAAGCCTGGACATGTTCATGTTAGCAAACTTTTTTAAGTAGATTTTGATGCAAAGTTTATATTACAGCTTGTAGGAAGAGCAAAATACATGTACCGTATTCAGACATCATGAGGCATGGCATATAGAACAATATATCAAGCAAAAAAGAAAAGAGAAAGGGAAAAAAGGGAAAAAAAAGAGAAAATAAAACCAAACAACTTACACATACAACTGTCGGCTAAAACACAATCAGGGTGGACATTTCACAAAATACATGTTATACGCCAGTATTTTGCCCTGGTGCACTCCTAGAATGATGTTATTGTCATAGCTATATAGGAAATTTCACAACCTTTCCAGTGATATATAATATGTGTGGGTTATTAGTAGAGGAACGGTTTACTGCCTAATCAAAAGGCTAAAATTGGGCCATTTTTGAGTGTTATAAAGTTTCACTTCAAATTTTCTGTTATTTTACAAGGCACCAGCTATTGTAATTTCATCTTTAGCCAATAAATTTATGTCAGAAATTCAAAAGGAATACCCTAACTCTTATCTGAGGTGATAAATACATTGGTACTTGCCTTTGTATAAATTCCCAAGAGCTTTTCTTAAAAGTAGCCCTTTGTTATACATTTTGGCTTTTTTAATATCCCCAAATCAGGGGCTTCCAAACTTAATAAACTGCAAAATATAAAATCACAAATGCCATATTAAGCCTAAGATACTTTTTGAATTTTGGTGGGAAAGCCCTTATTGAATATAAAGTGATTGTGGAATCTGCCAGATGCAATTTTGTAACACCATGTAAATGTCGTGTCCGTAGCCCCCTATTTTCAAGCCCCTATTAAAGTATGTTAACAATGGTCAATATAAACATGATCTTCACTTTCATTTGCGGGTCCAGCCATTAAACGTTTTATAATAAACATTTTGTGGCTAGCTGAATGGTTTCATCAGATATCGCGGTAACTATGTTGTCCGTAGCCCTGTCGTGTCCGTAGCCCCCATTTTTGTTGTTTGCTTAAAATGATCATTTTAAGCTCATCTCATTTTGTTTTGGGTTGTAAACAAACAAGAACACCATTAAAAGTCATAAATGTACCAGTAGATATGAATATTGCACGTTAATACTTGTGACAAAACTGTCTTAAAATAGATAGGGCTACGGACACGACACATTTTCATATTTGCCATATGTTGAAAATTTTGACAGAATTTCCAGATAAAATCTGTTATCTGACACAAAAAAGTGTCCCAAAAGTAAAAATTCTCAATACAAGATAAATTGCATTAGCCATTATGCATGTTATATTTTCAAATATGTAGGCCCCTAAGCCTTAGGGGTATAGATATGGTAAAATGTTTGAAAGCCTGAAAAGAAAATGAAAATTTCTGTGTTTTTGCACCTACAAGATGTCTTGGATAACAAAAATGCCATTTAAATAAGCCCCACTTAAAATTCATTTTTTGACAAAAGTGAAACCCAAATGTCCACCCTGATTGTGTTTTAGCCGAGTATGCATTTTTCTACAAAATTTGTAGTAACTTTTTTTCAATTTTTATTTTAAATATTTTAAGTCAATCAATATTATGTTAGCATTATAACAAGGCTTCCCAGCAGATCATGTCAGTTTTCATCCAAACGAAAAAATAAAAATAAACTTTGAAAAGGGACCAAGTTTGATTCTTGAGGGATCAATTTCAACATGATACATGTAATACTTATTTTCAGTACCATCCACTACTTTCTCAGATATAACAGGAACATCAACAGCAGATAAAACAGAGGTAAGAAATTTGTACAATGTACTTTGAGTTTTTGATTCATGTGTGTCTAAATAACACTGCTACATTTGCAGATCTGTCCATTATAAAAGCATATTTTTTTTTTTTTTTGGTTTTTTTTTTTGAAGATATAAAGTTTATAATAAACATTAAGTTTCAGTTATATACATTTATAATACATTTAGTCCTTTAATATTAAATATTAACAGGGATTTTCCTGGGCTGATTATGGGGCCCATTACAGGCCCCTTTCCCAATTGAAAAAATGTGTAAAATTTCCCAATTTTCAAGTAAAAAATCCCAAAATAATAAATAAATTCTTGTTCATTTGTTGTATCATACCCTCAAAATATTTTTTTTTGAGAAATATCCTCAAATTAACACCAAATATGCATATTATCCCCTGTTCTGTTTTGTATCCGTTTTCCCAATTTGACTGATATACGTATTATTTTCCCAAAATCATTGGTCCCGGGTCCCTGTTTTGAAAAGGTAGGAAAATCCCTGATTAAAATTGTCCAATTGTTAATGACAAATTGTCAATTGTTAATGACAAATGAGCCCTGTTCATTCTTTATCTTCATAATATACTGAGTCAATTTATTTTTGATCAGGTATGGGGTGAGTGGCTAAATTTTGAATTTAACAAAGTTAGCAATGAAAAATATTTGGAATGGGCCTGGGCCATTAAATCTGTTTACAAGAAGTTAAACTTTTTTTGTTATTTTTCTATTTTCACAGATCCCTTGTGTCAACATTAGTTTTTAGTAGCATGCAAAGATTCCATACCAAAAATAAGAAAAAAATAAAATAAACAGTAAGAAAATAAATAAAAAAGAGAAGAAATTCAAATCCATATTGCATGTACAGTCTAATATGATTTTTGGACCTGTTTGAAGACTCTGAATACAGCATTTCAACTAATACTGATGTCCTCGGAATGTCATGGTCTGTTGCTTTTTACAGATGCCAAAGTTTAGCTCAGCTACCTCAGCCAGTGCCCTATCAGCATTAGTAGATATTTCAGCAGAACAAAAGACAATCTCTGATTTACGGTAAGCTATCCCACTTTCAGACACAATTTAGATATCAACACTTCATTGTACACATATGGGCTGGCATTGGAACAGAACATTTAATTATAATTTTTAAATTTACATTAAAGTACCCGGTAACATTCTTTCAGATATTCCGTAGAAAATTTATATCCAAAATTAAGTAGAGTTTTCAACTCACTGTTGTTGCAAATGCTGGGTTGGAAGAAAAGATGATCTCCACTGACGGTGACTCTTTTATTTTTCGTTGAATTTATGACTTTAACCATATAAAATTTACCAACAGATTGCAGCTAGAGAGACAGAAAGAAGAATCTGATCGTCTTGGTGCCCAGCTAATGGGAGAAGCAGGGTTCAACAGCAGTACCTCTAGAGTGGGCACAGTGCTTCACATCCCCAACAGCCCCTCTAAAACAGGGTTTTCCACACTGCCCTCTACAGAATTGTTTGCTGCCAAGAGATCATCTGGGTTTGGTGCAGAAATCAGTCCTCCGTAAGTAATTTTGAATGTGTGAACTCTAGAAGAAAAATCAAAAGCCTTCTTCTTAAGACTTGGTGAATTGTTGGAGTTTGATCTTTGTAAGATTGTGAAATTGTTGTATGTGTCTGATTAAATCAAAGCATTATTTATAGAAAAATTGAAACAAATTATTGGTAATTCTCTTTAGTTAACATGTTTTCATAGGCAAGCCTCAGTGATGTTCATATGAAAAATTTATGAAATTATGAAATGAACAGTGTGATGAGAAAATTGGATTTTTGCCTATGCGAAAACAAAGGCGCAGATTAGCTGTGCAGTAACTGCACAGCTGATCAGCCCCTTTGTTTTCATTACTTGGACAATACAATTTTTCTTCTTTCTAAATCTGGAATTTCAAGCTTCTAGCCGGTTTTCTCGCATCGCGGCTCAAATAAGGTTTCAATAATAAAGATGAGATATGTCTCATTACAGTTCTCACCTAGAGAAAGCCCTAAAAGATTCCCAGGAACAGGTGTCAGATCTGAGGAGAAGACTCGCTGAGGTAAGCAGGGTTGAAGGAGCCCCTTTGTCTTCAAAGGTTTCCGACCAGTTCCAACACAAACTGGGTTTCCCTGCCATACTGCCACAGAAGATGGTTAGACCGTTAGAGGCTTTAGGTTTTAGTCCTAGGAAGAGGGATACTAACTGTTTCTTTTAGCAAAAGCAGAAGCACTGATCAGCTTAAAATGACAATCCCTGACTGGATAAAGTGACAAACCATCTTCATAACTATCATGTTACATGTATACTGTAATTTGAGTTAAATTTTCTAAACCAAAGTTTTCCTTGATGCAAAGCTCTCCTGAGTGCTGAAATGCCTACATTACATGGAATCTGATATTGTAATGTATTTTAAGGACTATCAGCTGAATATTATTTTGCTACATGTACTAGCATTTTCCATTTTTAATTTTGATGATTATAAAAACCATATAACATTGCATACTTTTACTTTTTAGTCTAATGAGCAGAGTGAGTTACAGAAGAGACAGTTCAGAGTCACTGTGGAGGAGCTGAAGGCTAAATTACAGGAGTCAATGGTCAACAGAGATTCAGTTCTAGACCTCCGGTAACCTGTTCTTTTTATGCTCAACTAAAGCGAGCATGAAGTCTACATTGCTCATAAATATCAGAATAAATAAATGTTGTCTTCAGGCTTGTCATTACATCATTTTATCCTGCTCGTAAATGTCAAATGGCAACTATTGCTGGCAACGCCCAGCCGACTTAGTCCAACTGAACTGACGTAACCTTTGCCGTAAAGCACCAGAAAGTTTGAATTTTGAAAGTAGAGGAATTGCATTATTTATGTGGTTAAAAAGCTGTTGGTCAGAGCACTTATTATACTGTGCTCTGATTCAAGAAGCCTTATGTGACTAATAGTTGCATTTATAAAATGAATTTTAGCAACCTCTTTTTTTGTTCTGTAACATTACCATATGTTTTCTAGACACAAAGAGGCAGCAGGCCAGGCCAGTAAGATAGCCAATCTTGAGGCAACACTACACCACCAACAAGAGAAGCTCAAACTGCAAGAACAGGTTTGTACAAATATAATACTATTCTTGCAATCATATGTGATTTCAAATTTCAAAATAGTTGCTCAATAGTATAGGATCAGACTTCATAGGTTTAAAACCTACAACTGTCCTGTTTTGTCCCTGAGCAAGACCCTATATTCTCCATAGTAGTGATTTTACCAAGGAAGGGGTGGCACCGTTACGATATGACTGAAAAATTGTTGACTGATTAACGCCACTGAACTCTTCAGGTAAGAATTCTTGAAATGATTTCCATTTTACAGGTTAATTTACGATAAGTCAGGTGCTTGTAGCATAAAAATCCAATGGCAACCAAACCTTTCAAACTTAACCCATATATGACGAATGGATTTTCACATCGTTATTATTTGGGTGAGTCCACTTTCATTTTTAGGGGCATCAGGAGTGGTTTTGAATTTTTATTCCATTTTTTGATGAAATTCCTTTAAGCAAACAGAATAGCCCCAGATGGGACGCCGCGTTCTGCGGCGTCACATCTGGGGCTATTCTGTTTGCCTATGTCCCATAAAAGGGACGCCAGGCTTAAACGAGTTAAACTTTGTTCCAGGCACTTGCAGAAGCTACCAGGAAATCTGAAGGAATCTCGAGAGAGAATTTCATCTCCGAAACAACCATAGCTCAGATCCGACACATACTGGTTGATGCCGAGAGACGTCGGGGGAAGCCGTTCTTTGAGACGGACCCAGCGACTAGTCAGAGTCCTTCCATGTTGGTTCATACGCTGGAGAGGTGCATGCAAGAAATGATCAAAGATGTAGAAATAAGGAAATCTAGAATAGAAGAGGTATGAGTGGTTGAGGGCAAAATGATATGAAATAAAAAGGCATATATGGACTGGTGCAATAAAAAGAAAAAAAAATGCTTTTGGTACCAAAAAGATGAGAGAATCTGTCCAAATAAAAACACAAAGTAACAAGCAGCCCATATAGGAATGAAACAAGGTTCTCTTCCACAAGGTCTTTAATCAGCTTAAGCTCATAACACAGTTTACTTAGACCAAAAACACACAAACAATCGTGCATTCAAGTTTGGTTCTAAAATGAAAGAAAATAAAAATATTCACAAGGCTCTTCTTTCCTTGAAATAGCCATGCCAAGCATAGAAATCAACTTGATATGATTACTATATTTTAGTTGGAGGCTGAGGTTGAAGAATTGAGACAGAGTTTATCAGCTGATCAACAGAGCCTCTCACAAGACTATCATACCAAGTAGGTACACTAATGGGTGTAGTTTCACTTGTGATAATGCAGTTTTATAATTCTTGTTTTTAATAATGATTTTCATGATTTGACCTATATTTGAAGACAGAACTATCAGATTTTCTCTTAAGTATTGAATGAAATTTACACATGGCATCACTACTTGCATGCAATTCATGCAAACTTAGAAACTGTGCTATGTTGTGAGTTATGTTAATTTGAAGCTGTGTTATATAGCATGGAAACTTGATAGCATTTTCATTCTGTCAGTAAAATATTCAGGTTAAACATTTTGTTTTCTTTTTATGCCCCCAACTTCGAAGAAGTTGAGGGGGCATATTGGTTTGGGTCTGTCTGTGCAGTCTGTCAGTCAGTCTGTCAGTCAGTCAAACAGTCTGTCAGTCAGTCTGTGATGCGTGAGCACTCGGTCAGGAACCGTTAGAGCTAGGATCTTGAAATTTGGTATGTAGTTTGTATATGAAAATTAAGAGGACCCGTACTTTTTCTTTCAGGTAAATTCAAGGGGCTAGGGGCCCATTCTGTGAGAGTTATTTCCCTTTTTAATTCTTGATAAAGTGAATAGATAGTGGGTACCTTGTGTGCGCAACTCCTCCTACAGTTTTATTCCGATTCTCTTGAAACTTTACAGATGTTGTGACCATGCTTTGAAGATATGCATGTGGTTTGGATATAATCCTCAGATTAATATTTGTCACTTTTTTCGCAATTTGAACTTAGCCATTTTTCGGGCATTTTCACAATGAAAGTGAATGGGCAGTGGATACCTTGTGTGCGCAACTCTTCCTACAGTTTCATGTCAATTCATTTAAAACTTTACATGTGTTATGGGCATGGTCTGAAGATATGCATGTGGTTTGGATATAATCCTTGGATTATTTTTTGTCATTATGCCCCCAACTTTGAAAAAGTTGGAAGGGCATATTGCTTTCGGCTTGTCTGTCTGTCTGTCTGTCTGTCTGTCTGTCTGTCTGTCTGTGTGCGTGTGTACGTCTGTTAACTTTTGAATGGTGAATGTTAGGGATTTGAAATTTCATGTGTGTATTCCTCATGAAAAAATAGTTGACCCGTATTTTTTTTCTTGTCCGAGTTATGCCCCTTTTCTGAGTTATTTCCCTTTGAAAACAAAATTTGAAAATCTTGTGTGCAAGATATCTCGGAAAGTATTTAAGCTAGAGCCTTCATATTTGGTATACTGGTTGCGGCTGTTTTGGTCAACTTTTGAGAACTTTCCGTCAAATTTTGACAAAACTACGGAGTTTTGAAATTTTGATTGATTTTTCCACTTTTCGGTGAAATTTAAAACTTTTGAACGGTGAATGCTAGGGTTTTGAAATTTCATATACAGATTCCTCATGAAAAAATAGTTGACCCATATTTTTTTTTCATGTCCAAGTTATGCCCCTTTTCTGAGTTATGTCCCTTTGAAAACAAAATTTGAAAATATTGTGTGCAAGATATCTCAAAAAGTATTTGAGCTAGAGCCTTCATATTTGGTATACTGGTTGGGGCTGTTGAGTAGATGACCTGATCAACTTTTGAGAACTTTCCGTCAAATTTTGACAAAACTACGGAATTTTGAAATTTTGATTGATTTTTCCACTTTTCGGTGAAATTTGAAACTTTTGAACGGTGGATGCTAGGGCTTTGAAATTTCATTTACAGATTCCTCATGAAAAAATAGTTGACCCATATTTTTTTCATGTCCAAGTTATGCCCCTTTTTTGAGTTATGACCCTTTTAAAACAAAATTTGAAAATCTTGTGTGCAAGATATCTCGAAAAGTATTCAAGCTATAGCCTTCATATTTAGTATACTGGTTGGGGCTGATGAGTAGATGACCTGATTAACTTTTGAGAACTTTCCGTGAAATTTTGACAAAAATATGGAATTTTGAAATTTTGATTAATTTTTCCACTTTTTGGTGAAATTTGAAACTTTTTAACGGTGAATGCTAGGGTTTTGAAATTTCATATACAGATTCCCCATGAAAAAATAGTTGACCCGTATTTATGTCCAAGTTACGCGCCTTTTTGGAGTTATGCCCCTTTTAAAACAAAATTTGAAAATCTTGTGTGCAAGATATTTCAAAAAGTATTTAAGCTAGAGCCTTCATATTTGGTATTCTGGTTGGGACTGGGAAGAAGATCACCTGATTAACTTTTGAAGACTTTTCGTCAAATTTTGACAAAATTACTCTTTTTTGAAATTTTCATTCCATTTCTAACTTGTCTGTAAAAAGCTTACATTTTGATTCTTGATCCAGTTGGGGGCATAGTGTTTCATAAACACATTTTCTTGTCTAGTTCACTTTTACAACACATTTAAGATTCACAGCCATAATAAAATACATATACCCTCGCAGTGAAGATGAAACCTTGACATTGTGTCGTCGGTAAGGCTAGACTAATTGATGCATGTGTTTTAATGTTCATAATAAATGTGCATAACATTCTTTTTTAATAATGAATATGTCAGAAGTTTTGATAAATGTCTAGGATATGAAAGGTTTTAAGCTTATATGTCATAATTAAATAGTGCGTGTTTGTGTAACAAAAGTTTTTCTGCTACTTTGTGTGAAGATTTTAAATGCAAACTAAGAAATAGAAAATTCTGTCTGATTTAGAAACGATAGTAGTCATTGTAACAGCTTTATATGTTATAGTGCATTGACTTTTTGCCTTATTAATGCTTAAACCCTGACAGTTCTGATATTGAATTACTTTTCATATGGCAAGTGCTTGTATTTGTGTGTCTTAACTTTTTTATGATTAATGTTTTGATAAAATTTTTGACATAATGAACATCAAGCTCCTACATCATGTTCTAGACTTCTTGGGTGTACATAATTGATGTAATATTAAAGATTTTAATTTAGACACCCAAAATGGTTGATGTAGGTGATTCATGATTCAAATTATGAAAATCCTTTTGTAGAGCAATATGTATAAAACAGGCTCATGAAATTTTAAAGAGGGAAGACTGTCTATCAAGATGTTTGTATCTAAGACATGGAATCTTTGTGGTAAAATTTCATTGAAAATGAAGATTTCTGCAAATGAGACCTTAAACTGTGACTATTATTGTTTAAACACTGGACATTGATGTTTAATGTCTAAAGGGGGTTTTAGGGCGCTTTGGACCTTTTATTTTGCTTCTGGACATTAAGCATCAATGTCATGTGGTTTAAATGTTCCTTAAAATTTTATCAGTTAATAAAAGGTGCTAAATGATGCTCAAATCAGGCAAAGTAGATACCCTGAACATAATTTAAAAGTAACTCTTCTTCATTTCAGGTTAGCTAAATATACTATTGCCTAATTTCAGGATAACCCAGATGACATCAGAACATGAACGTCAGATGCAACAAGCCAATGAGAGAGCTAGCAATGCTAGGAAACAGGCCACAACACTACAATCACAGCTATCCATGATACAGTTAGTAGACCTACATATATAATTTTCTACTCAAAGCAATAGGTAGTCGCAGGGAAAGTTTCAAAAGAAAGTAACAGCTTTTTAGCCTTGATGTTGGACATATAGATAAATCCTTTTTGGAAATTGTACATTTTATTAATCCTGGATTGGTACATAGCATTTTGTCAACAAAGGTAAACTGTAAAGTTGAATAAATAAGAATTATATACATGTACTCAGTATGTGAGTAAAAGGTCAGGTACCTCCTTTGGCGGAGTGATTTCATTTCCATGCTTAATCATTTTATCATCTCTCTGCTGTGTCTGGTGTGGATTCAAGCCCCACACAAGGTACATATGAAACAAGTTCTGCTTGCGTGTGTGCCAGGTGGTTTTTCTCACCATTCTCCTGTTTTAAATCTACTGAATACAGATTGGCCCATCACATATGAGCTGAAATAATCTTGAAAGGGATGCAAAACTGAATAAAAAAAAATGCCCTCCAGAAGGAGACTTTACTAGGCAGCCTTTCTCTCTATATTGATGGATTGCAATTTTTCAGTTGAATGATGGATTTTTGTTCTTTTTCTTGTGGTCAGCAACTAAAGGTGAAAGAAGATGCTATAGGTGATCAAAGAACAAAAATATTTGTGCCTTATCGGATTCTTTATTGGGCAAGCATATTGACAGTTTGGTTGAGCAGATTATTGTATTAATTTTCTCCTGCAGGAGTCAGCATGATCAGCAGCTGAAGATGAAGGAAGAATCTGTCGGTGATCTAGAGAACAAGATTAAACATCTACGAGAAGAACTTCAGGAGGAGAGAGAAAAATATCAAGCCAAGGTTTGTCACTGTAATGCAAAGTTTTTAGGAGTAAATTTCGGCTATCTGCACTGTCTTTGCATACTTTAGTTGGATAACTTCTATTGTATAGCCTAGAAAGTCAAATCAAACGATGAACAAAAACTTTTGGGTGGTCAGAAGATTAAGAGGAATATATTTGTTGTTTTTCTATAAGTGTCAAATTGAATATTATAGTACTTCAGAAGTAAAATCTTACTTCCCCTTTTTTGTTCCCAATGGTTGGTTTAGAGATATTTGCTTTATCACAGTCATGTCCCTAAAATATGTACAATCAGGTTCTCATTTTTTCAGGCTGGATTAGGTAAACTGGCCAAATGCTACTGACTGACAACCTGATTACTGGATTCAAGTCCTAGTCTGCCTGGGAAAACTGGTTCAAGTCAAACCATCCATACATACCGTATTGGTTTAGTTGGGTGGTTATATTTGAAGCATTTTTTGGATGTCATTACATCTAGATTTTGGGTAAAAGTCCCATAAAATGGAGGCATTGTCCTGTCAGACATGAACATAGCTGTTGATTGGGACATTAAGCATCAATTTAAAATAATGCTCATGCAGCTGATTTTCATGTTTTTTCTATTTTCTAGAGAGATAAGTTAGAAAAAACAGCATCGGAAACAGAAAGGGAGACAACTAAGTTAAGGTCTGAGAGAGATGAGGCATTGAAACAACAGGCTATCACTGAAGGAAAATTAACAGAGTTACAGGTTTGTGTTTGGAGCAATACTATCATACTTACACTATCAATTGATGACCAGGAACTAATACAATTATAAGACCCATTCAGCATGTTTTTCAAGAATAAGCATGGTTTGCCCCCCCCCCCCCCCCCCCCTCTCCCTCATGCGCTCAGATGCACACAGAGACAGACAGTTTGCTAAATGTAAGATGATTTTCTAAATTTTAACTCATAAATTATTTTAATTTTATCACATTAAACAGCTGACAATCAAGAAACTCAACCGAGACATTGAGTCGGAGAAAGAGAATTCTGGGAAATTCTGGGAGCGTGAAAGTCAACTGAGGTCAAAACAATCTGAACTGGAAACGAGGCTTGCTGAGAAGACGAAAGACGTTGAACGTCTAGAGAATATGTTGGCAACAGTCAAACAGGAGTGTAATGCTACTGTTACAGAAAAGGTTGGAGTTTATCCCTGATTTTCATTTCAATTTTTTTTTATTACAGTTCTGTTAGCCATTTTTTTATTGGCTTTTGAATAGAACCTGGTAGTTAATAAGATATATACAAAGTAAGAAATAGAGTGACCAGGAATCAATATAATTTAAGTTAAACTCCCAACATAAACACCTGGACCAGAGGTTATAAAACTTTGTTCATGCTCGGCTCAGCTGAAACTAAAATTTATCCTGCTCATAAATGTTAAAATGCCAACAGTTGTTAGCAGGATAAATTACAGGCCTTGGAGTTCTAAACCTTCAATTTCAATATATTTTGGCTATTTCAGTACTTATGAGGATTTGAAATTTCAAGCTCAGCTGAGTTGAGCATGAAAAAGTTTTATAACCTCGGGGCCTGGAGGGAAAGAAAAGACGGCACAAAACATCAAATTGTTTTTCAATACACATGAAGAGCAAGATGATTAGCTCTGTCCAGGGTATCCATCTGGGCCCAGTTGTTCAAAACTTTGTTAGCTTAACGTCATCGTTAAGAGCTCAACTTGTTAAGTAAATGCCAACTACATAAGCAAATACACTATACTTTTTGTTGATAAAATGTGAGAATCCTTTGCAATGCAAAGGATTCTCACATTTTATCAACAAGGTCTGTGGGGTTTCCGACCAGGTCTGACACAAATCGGCCTGTATGGTCACAGAAGAAGACTAGAAGCTTTAAATTTTGGTTATTGTACTATCCATGTGGTGCAGATCAGCTATGCAGTTACTGCACAGCTGATCTGTGCCTTTGTTTTCCCATAGGCAAAATCCGGTTTTCTAATGACGAGACTTACAAGGAGGATCTACATCTTTGATGTCTCAAATCTTTAACTGTCTTTTCTTATCACATAAATCATTCGTTGTTTCAGATTTCTATGATAGAAAGACAGGAAAGAGAAAGGCATTTAGAAAAAATCAGTAGCTTAACAGCACAATTGAGTGATCTGAGCGAAAAATCAAACAAAATGTCCCTAGAACTGGACTCTGTTAGAGCAGAGAATCGTGAGTTGAAGTTACAGTCAAGAGATCTCACCGACAAGTCAGACACTACCAAAGTTCAGTTAGAAGCTGCAGTGGCAGAGAAAAAGCATCTCACAGACATGTTAACTGCAAAATCTTCTGATTTCGACAGAGCGTCTCAGGAACGGGATTATTATTTCGGCATAATGGACCAGAAAAACAATGAGCTGGCACAGTTGAAATCTCAGAAAGAGAGATTAACAGTGCAGCTTGAAGAAAAGGAGAAAAATATTGGAATTCTCCAACAGCAATCGAAAGATATTCAACAAATGATGGAGACGAATTCCAGAGCTAGCGAAAGTATGAGGGAGGAGAGGGATGTGTACGCAAAGCAGTTGCAGGAGACGACGGTGGCGTTAGAGGAACTGAAGTCGTCAAGGGAGACAATGTCGAAAAAGATGAAGATTCGGGAAAAGAGGATTAAAGAGTTGGAAAGCGAGAAACAGAAAACTGCGGAAGAAATTGAGTTGAAGACTCAGGAGATTGGAATTATACAGCAGGAGAAAGAAACACTGTTTAAAGAACTTAAGGAAAGCAGGTAAAATGTTTTTAAGCTTTATTTAAGTGGAAAATAGAGGCTCTATCATCAGTGAGAAATGTTGAAACAAATAGCCAAATGTCAAAGACGGGACTGGATTATATAAAGCCTTCAGTCACCATTTTCATACTGGACTTCAAATCATTCAAATCAAATTTCAGCTAAAAAAGAAGTCCTATTTACAGTAACGTGATTGGACTATTCCAGCCACCAAAACTACATGTATTTTACCTCGATTTTGAACCCCTGGAACATACAAAATTAAAAAGGTAGCAGGGTAGTACTAGATCTAGCAGATCATCATCCAAGGCTTCTCTTGTCTTTTTGATTGGACTTTACACTAAGATGCCGTCTTTGTATGAACAAAGTCAGCGAGAATTAAGTTCCAAATCATCAACAGCAACAGCAAAGGTGTAAATGAGATAAAGAAAAAGGCTATAACCTTCTTTTATGTTTTACATCTATGTTTTAAAAAGTATATTTAGTAAAAATGCTATGGGCAAACTATATAAGAAGAAAAAATTGGAGTTTTGTGAGTAGAATGCCTGCAATCTTGATTTTGAAATTGTTTATTTAGGTATGAAGTGGCCAGTGTAACAGAAGAAAAAGATGCTCTGAAGAAAGATTTAGAAAGTCAGAAATATCACTTGGAAAAGACTATAGGAAAATTACAGTACAGGCTTAAAAGTGAGTTAATATGCTCACTTCTCTTGTTTATCAAAACGGAGAACATTCCTCATCCATTGTGTTCCCTGTAGGGTGCTAAGTTTGACTCCCTGCAGGCTACCACCATTGGGCCAATGCCTTCAATGTATACAGACCACCAGTGGTAACATTATCTACTCTTTGGTCAAGAACATTCTTTTGTCAAAATCGTTTCCTGTTTAGTTGATGGATGAGCACATTGATTTATTGTTACATGTATCAGAGTATCAGAAACTGGATTGAGAGTTGGTGTTCATTCCTACCTCCACCATATTGAGTCATCGAACAAGTTTTCTTAATTAGAACTGGTTTGGTAACTAAGCAGCAGTGGTCTATCCCAAGATGTCTGAAAGGGATATGAAGCCTCAATTAATCTTCCTTTAGATAGAAGAATAAGTTTTTACCGTAGATCTGGTGAAAGAATGAGCACACTAAACTGTGTTTGTGCAGGAGCACCCAAAAACCAACAACCTGCATATGCAAAAACAAAAACACAGATCAGCTGTGCAGTAACTGCACAGCTGATCAGCGCCTTTATTTTCGCAACACAGATATAACTGTTCCTCTACTTTCTAAACTCGAAATTTCCTGCCTCTAGCCATCTTCTGTGATTGTACAGCTAGGTTTGTGTTGGACCTGGTTGGAACCCCAAATTGTTGGTTTTCTCATGAGGTGGCTCATTTCATGTTTATCTTACAGCTGCTGAGCAGGATCTCCAGTTGACGCAGAAAGCTTTGAGAAAACGGGAGACAGTTGATAACACAGGTACAGTCATACCAGCTACAGTAATGGTCCTAAAATTTTGTGATGACAGGACTCATCAAGATCTTTACTATTTACCATTTCATTTTTACCTTTACTATTATAAGAGGCATGTTCTTCATAATATGAATTACATTGAAAGAACAGATTGCTGTCTTATGTAATAATGACCAGATTTAATTCAACTGGAGCTGTACTGCCTTGTGGATTCCTTAATATGTCTGAAATAGGAACATGAATGGTTGCACTACCTGTATTTAGTGAAAACCAATGTGCTGTCATCTGGTTAGCTTTGCAGCTTCTAAGCTCTTGATCTTGTCACTTTGAATTTTGTTGTTTATCAGGGCCCGAGGTTATAAAACTTTTTTCATGCTCAGCTCAGCTGAGACCAAAATTTATCCTGCTCATAAATGTTAAAATGCCAACGGTTGTTGGCATTTTAACATTTATTAGCAGGATAAATTACAAGTTTTTGTGATCTTAACCTGAAATTTCAATTTATTTGGATTGTTTTGTCATTTATGAGCAGTTGAAAATTTATGCTCAGCTGAGTTGAGCATGAATTGAGCATGAAAACAGTTTTATAACCTCGGGGGCCAGGAGTTTTTGTACACTATATCTTATTGTAACTGTTGCCATTTTATGTTCTTAGCTGTGAAAGTAGCAGACAAGATGCAGAAAGAGGTGACTGCTAAGAGAAGTTTAGTCGACACTCTACAGTCTAAAGTACGCTGGCTAGAGGATCAAATTGATACTTTAATCAAGGTATTACATATTTGTATATTTTGCTGCATGGGTTGTGTTGATTCTGATACTAAAGTTTAAAAATTTGCCTCTGATAATGGTTTTTCGCAGAAATTTTTGGTGTGGAGGACGATAGGAAAGTTATTTTCATGTCAAAATCTTGATCTTAGTTTGTTCTAATAGCACCTGTTCTCTTGCACTTGTATCCACAACCTTTATGAGGAAAAAGACCAGTTTCACAATATGCAACAATTGTTCATTGCTCACAGTGAATATATGCCTAGAATTGATACAGTCAGCACTAAAATTTTGTTTTCAAACAAAAAGGTTCAATCTGTCACTTTACACATGATACATGATCTATTGTTGAAAAGTACATGTATATAAGTAACCATAAAACTTCATGTACTAGAACAAATATCGATGACTTTCTGTGTATTTTGTTGTTTCTTATCATGCTAAACCATCTCCTGTCTTAGGGACTTTGGGTAGTTCATTAAATGCAGACTCCAATTTAGTTCCTTCAGAGACCAGTCTAAAGATTTACATACACTATTACCTGTTTCAGAGTAAAACCAGTCTGGAGAATGATAAAGAACGACGGAAGACCAGTCTAAACATTAAATACACTTCTTCCTGTTTAAGAGTAAAACCAGTCTGGAGATTGATAAAGAATGACTTAAGACCAGTCTAAACATTAAATACACATCTTCCTGTTTCAGAGTAAAACCAGTCTAGAGAATGATAAGGAACGACTGAAGACCAGTCTAAATAAGACCCTCCTACAGAACCAAAATCTGGCGTCAGAACTAGAGGTATCAAACAGCAGAACTCAGGAACTGAGGAACCATGTGAATAAACTGGAATCCTCACTAGAAAAGGTAAACTTTGTCTGTCATTCATTGAGCCTCAACGCGAGAAAACCGGTCTTCGGGAGTTCCGATCCGGTCTGACACAAATCGGTCTGTGCAGCTACAGAAGGTGGTTAGAAACTTGAAATTTCGGATTTAGGCAGAAGAGGAATGTACTATCCGAGTAGCGAAAACAAAGGCGCTGATCAGCTTCTCAGTTACTGCGAAGCTGATCTGCGCCTTTGTTTTCGCACAGTCGAAAATCAGGTTTTCTCATGACACGGCTCATTTGATTCCATGGTTCAACATTTTGAAAAACTTGCCCATGCAATGTTAAGAGATTGTTCTTCAGCTGTAAAAATAGGAAATTTCATTGGAAAAAAATCTGATATTTTTAATAAATTTGCTCAAAACATTGATTGTAGGTACATGTTAGAACCGCCTCGCCGAGGCGGTTCTAACGAGTACCCACAATCTATGTTTTGGATCAAAAATAAGAAAATAGGTATACCCCTGCACACCCCATTTTCACTATAAATGAAGGGTTTAAAAGAAGGGTTTAAGGGGGTATTTATTGCATGGACATGTTATCCTGATGAACATCTGGGATTGTACTGCCAAAGAGCAGAAATTCAAGGCATCAGTCATTTGCAACCATATTCCCTTTATGGCTGGGTTATAGCCGGGATATTGACTTTTTCTGACCAAAGTCTGGGTGTAGACCCTACACTACAATAATATAATCAATCTCTGTTGAGGGCCCTGATAATGCCCTGGAAAGTAGATGCAAATTTTCATGGTGTGGGAATCAAATTCCAGGCTATTCCACTGCACAGCGGGGACAATACTGAAGAAATACAAACACTGCAGTTAAGCCCAACTATGCTATTCTGAGCCTTGAGTGGAACATGGTTTACATTGACTGGTGCATAAAATTTTCTATAAGGCTGAAAATTAAATTTTGTTTGTTTGTCCTCCACCTACCTACCCACTTTTTAACCCCTACCCAAAAAATTATATTGCAATCTTGTGAGGTAAAATATTTTTAATATTTGATAATTTGGTAGGAATACAGTTTTTATCGAACACTTTTCCTGCAAGAGCATCCCGTCTACCAAAAGCTTTATTGAGAACATTGTTGTTACAATGAATGCAGAAGATCAAGTGATTATACAGTGAAGGTCAATGGTAGACTGTGTTACCAGATTTATCAGATAAAACGATGACATGTTGGCATTTTGTCCACATTCTACTGAAAGCAAAATATAATATAATGATTTCCCTACCTACCTACCCAATTCTAAAATGCTGGGTAGGTAAAGGACAAACAAAACATTTTTTAGCTCACCTGAGCCGAAGGCTCACAAGGTGAGCTTATAGGATGGCCATGCTCCGTCGTCCGTCCGTCGTCGTCGTCGTCCGTCCACAATTTCAAAGATCTTCTCCTCTGAAACTGCTTGGCCAATCAAAGCCAAACTTCATGTGCAGTATCCTTATGAAGGGGTAACAAAAGATTATATAAATGGTCCAGGTCACATGACCAAGATGGCCGCCATGGCTATAAATAGCAAAAACCTTTAAAAATCTTCTTCTCCAGAACCAGTGGGCCGATTTCCACGAAACTTGGTATGTAGCATCGGGGATGCGGGCCCATCTTAGTTTATATAAATCATGACCCTAGGATGACCTTGACCTATTTAACGGCAAGGTCAACTTTAGGTCGCCAATGCATTTGAATGGGAAAAAATGGTAAAATGCTATTTAATGGGTAAAACTTACTGGGAATAGGTAAATGGACAGAAGATTAATGTTAATGGAAAATTTTAGCCCCTGGGGGGTTGTCTGCCCCTGCCCCGGGGCTATATACATGTATATGACCATAATATTCAAACATCTTCTTCTCTGAAACCGCTAGGCCAATCAAAGCCAAACTTCATGTGGAGCATCCTTGGGAAGGGGGAATGAAAGTTTATATAAATGGTCAAGGTCACATGACCAAGATGGCTGCCATGGCTATAAATAGCAAAAACATTTAAAAATCTTCTTCTTCAGAACCAGAAGGCCTATGATTTTGAAACTTGGTGTGAAGCATCTGGGAATGGAACTCTACAAAGTTTATATAAATCATGACCCTGGGATGACCTTGACCTATTTTACGGCAAGGTCAACATAGGTCGCCCATGCATTTGAATGGGAAAAATAGGAAAGTGTCATGTAATGGCAGAAAACTTGCTAGGAATGAGCAAATGGACAGAAGATTTATGCTTATGAAAATATTTTAGGCCCAGGGGTTGTCTGCCCCTGCCCCGGAGCTATATACATGTAGATGACCATGATATTCAAACAGCTTTTTCTCAGAAACTGCTCAGCCAATCAAAGCCAAACTTTATGTGGAGCATCCTTAGGAAGAGGAAATGAAAGTTTATATAAATGGTCAAGGTCACATGACCAAGATGGCCGCCATGGCTATAAATAGCAAAATTTTTAAAAAATCTTCTTCTTCAGAACCAGAGGGCCTATGATTTTGAAACTTGGCATGAAGCATTAAGGAATGGAGGTCTACAAAATTTATATAAATCATGACACTGGGATGACCTTGACCTATTTCACAGCAAGGTCAACTTAGATCGCCCATGCATTTGAATGGAGAAAATTGTTAAAATGTCATTTGAAGGACAAAACTTGCAGTTAATTGGCAAATGGACTGAATTTTTATGATTTGAAAAAGGCATTGACTCCAGGAGTTATTCTGACCCTGCCCTAGGGTTATATACGTGCATTGTACCATTCTAGTCTAACAAGTTTATTGGTACATGTATATATCTCAGGTCTCAGGTAAGCGTTTACAGGACCATTGGTCCTCTGGTTTCATTTAGGCCTAATCACCTTAAATAGGTTATTTTTTCTATATAGAATGCTCTTGCAAGATGCAAGTGCAATTATTTATACGCTGCACCCCCCAGACATAATGAATATTTAAAGGACTACTGATGATCTTTTGGTTAAACTACTTGGTGTTATATCATTTAAGAAAATTGTGTTTCCTTTATTTATTGAGTCTTGATGTGAGAAAACCGGTCTTTGAGGTTTCCTACCAGGTCTGACACAAACCGGCCTGTTCAGTCATTGAAGCAGGCTAGAAGCTTGAAATTTTGGATATAAGTAGAAGAGGGATTGTAGTATCTGTGTAGCGAAAACAAAGGCGCTGTTCAGATTCGCTGTTACTGTGAAGCTGATCTGCGCCTTTGTTTTTGCTGATGCAAATTGTTGGTTTTCTCATGACATGGCTCTATTATCACAAGAAAATCTATCTTGGTGTTTTGATTAGGTCTGACATAAATCGGGCTGCACAGCCACAAAAGGTTTGAAATTATGGAGCTTTAAAGAAGAGGAACTGTTCTTTGTAGCTAAAGCAAAGACTTTGATCAGTCATGCATTTATCATGCTGATATCTGTCTTATTTATGGGTATGCAAAAAGCAGGTTTTCTCATGACAAATCAAATGAGCTGCCGCATCAGAAAACCAACATTTTGCATATGCGAAAACAAAGGCACAGATCAGCTTCACAATAACTGTGAAGCTGATCAACGCCTTTGTTTTTGCTTTAGAGATTGTACAATACCTCTACTTTCTAAATCCGAAATTTCCAGCCCCTAGCCAACTTCTGTGCTTGTACAGCTCGGTTTGTGTCAGACCTGGTCAGAAAACAAATTTTGGTTTTCTCACACAATGGCTCAAATGTAAGACAAGTGGTTGCTGTTACGTGCTTAAACTCCTGTTTCAAGAAAGAGAAGTGAATTGGGTTTGCCCAAAGTAAAGCAATGCAAATTAAGACTATGCAGTTTGTCTTGAAACTTAAATGGACTTATTGAATTGTCTCAATGATCATTTGTGTCTTTTTATAGTAAATTAACTTAGCATTATTTCAATAGCTTCTCCGTGGGCAAAAACGAGAAGTAAGAGTTTGTTACATAATGTGTGGGTTTGAATAATGTATGTCTGTTAACAGTGCTTTCTGTATTTTTTGGCTGTACTGCAGTTTTAATAAAAAATGGCCAAAGGTTTAGTTTTCTCTATACATGTATATTGGAATTAAGGGCTTGTAGTAGATATAATTTCAGTACTTCCTTGCCTATTTTAACTATTTAAAAATGTTTTAAGTTTGGATGTGAACAAAATGCTAAAATAATTTTAATTTAGAAAGCTGTTTCAGTCAGATTGTGTGCACTTCTATTGATGTCTAATGTGTGTACATCTGTTCATATCAAATGTGTACTTCTATTGATTTTGAATGTGTGTACTTCTATTCATGTCTAATGTGTGTACTTCTATTCATGTCTAATGTGTGTACTTCTATTCATGTCTAATGTGTGTACTTCTATTGATGTCTAATGTGTGTACTTCTATTGATGTCTAATGTGTGTACTTCTATTCATGTCTAATGTGTGTACTTCTATTCATGTCTAATGTGTGTACTTCTATTCATATCTAATGTGTGTACTTCTATTCATATCTAATGTGTGTACTTCTATTGATGTCTAATGTGTGTACTTCTATTCATATCTAATGTGTGTACTTCTATTGATGTCTAATGTGTGTACTTCTATTCATATCTAATGTGTGTACTTCTATTGATGTCTAATGTGTGTACTTCTATTCATATCTAATGTGTGTACTTCTATTCATGTCTAATGTGTGTACTTCTATTGATGTCTAATGTGTGTACTTCTATTGATGTCTAATATGTGTACTTCTATTCATGTCTAATGTGTGTACTTCTATTCATGTCTAATGTGTGTACTTCTATTCATATCTAATGTGTGTACTTCTATTCATATCTAATGTGTGTACTTCTATTCATGTCTAATGTGTGTACTTCTATTCATGTCTAATGTGTGTACTTCTATTCATGTCTAATGTGTGTACTTCTATTCATGTCTAATGTGTGTACTTCTATTCATGTCTAATGTGTGTACTTCTATTCATGTCTAATGTGTGTACTTCTATTCATGTCTAATGTGTGTACTTCTATTCATGTCTAATGTGTGTACTTCTATTGATGTCTAATGTGTGTACTTCTATTGATGTCTAATGTGTGTACTTCTATTGATGTCTAATGTGTGTACTTCTATTGATGTCTAATGTGTGTACTTCTATTGATGTCTAATGTGTGTACTTCTATTGATGTCTAATGTGTGTACTTCTATTGATGTCTAATGTGTGTACTTCTATTCATGTCTAATGTGTGTACTTCTATTCATGTCTAATGTGTGTACTTCTATTCATGTCTAATGTGTGTACTTCTATTCATGTCTAATGTGTGTACTTCTATTCATGTCTAATGTGTGTACTTCTATTGATGTCTAATGTGTGTACTTCTATTGATGTCTAATGTGTGTACTTCTATTCATGTCTAATGTGTGTACTTCTGTTTGTGTCAAATGTGTGTTCTTCAATTCATGTCTAATGTGTGTACTTCTGTTGATGTCTAATGTGTGTACTTCTATTGATGTCTAATGTGTGTAAGTTACTATTCATGTCTAATATGTGTACTTCCATTCATGTCTAATGTGTGTACTTCTATTCATGTATTGTGTACTTCTATTCATGTCTAATATGTGTACATCTTTTCATGTCGAATTTGTGTACTTCAGTTCATGTAGAATGTGTGTACTTCTATTCATGTCTAATGTGTGTACATCTTTTCATGTTTAATGGCATACTTCTATTCATGTTGAATGTGTGTACATTTATTGATGTCTAATGAGTGTATTTCTTTCCATGTCTAATGTGTGTACTTCTTTCTATTCTCGTCAATTGTATTTACTTCTATTGATATCTTATAAGTGTACTTCTTTTCATGTCTAATGTATGTACATCTATTCATATCAAATGTGTGTACTTCTATTTATTTCAATTGTGTGTACTTCTATTGATGTCTAATGAGTGTACTTCTTTTCATGTCTAACATGTGTACTTCTATTCATGTCTAATGTGTGTAATTTTATTCATTATAATAATTTTTTTGCAAATGTATAAATGTTTGAAATATGAGAATTATTTTCCCAGTGATGAATGCTTTATGTGTTTTGTGATATGCTGTGGTGAATTTACCAGAAAAATGAGCTTTAATGCTCAGTTTTTATTTAAATTGGAATTTCACGTAAACATTGTTGCCTGCTCATGTACAGCATCCTCATTTCTCTGCTTTTGTTTTTCTCTTTATGCACCCAGCTAAAAAAGTTTAGTAATATGCTTAAAATTAGTGTGGTATGCAAATTTGTGGATTTGAATAATTTTTGTGATGTTCTAACAGCATGAGGTTGTAGAAAAAGTTTTAAAGAAAATATCAAAGGATAAGGTATGAATCAGCATCAGTTTTCCCCAACTCTATACTATAATCACCTTTTCTGTGTGTTTCTGAACTTGTGTTATTAGCATTGTGATTCTTGTTCAAGGTAGAAAGTTTTGGAGGTGGTGGTTTGATATTAAGGGTTATTAGGTTATTGCACTGAATAGTCATTGTAATCATGGAGGCTGAGGGTGGATGAGCATCTATCAGAAGTTACATATGAGCATTCACATGTGAGAAAAGCAAAAATCTGTGTTTCTGACCTTCAGACAGAAGCCATTTACTGCACAGCTGATCTATACCTTTGTTTTTGCATATGCAGATTGTTTGTTTTCTGATGCGGTGGCTCAGTTATTTCAGTTGAAGAAATACTTTGGATTGATGCATTACACAATCACTTTTACCTCAAGCTTCTCTGTGGTGCTTTAAGAAATGACCTCCTCTCAGGTCTTGGCTTGTGTTTTAGAAGAGTAAAATAATTATAAGCTCTACAACATGGATTTGATAGCGAGTTAGTGGATGAAACTAGTACATGAATGTCATATCTGCCAAATGATCTACCATGCAGTGATATTTGGTATCTTTAAATAGCTACACCCTTGATTCTATTAAGAAAGACATTTGCCCATCTGCAGTAAATATACTGAGCCAAACACATAATGCAACACGGTTATGACATTTTAATGTAATGTAAGATAGTGTACCTGACATATGTCGATCAGCAGTTGCCAATGAATAAATTGGGTATAAAGATTTTGGTTTTCAGAGCATGAATCACTGAGCTCGAATCTGATTGGTCAAAATGGCTATTAAGAAATGCAGTAAATATACAGAGCCAAACACATAATGCAACACGGTTATGACATTGTAATGTAATGTAAGATAGTCTACCTGACATTTGCCAATGAATAAATTGGGTATAAAGATTTTGGTTTTCAAGGCATGAATCACTGAGCTTGAATCTGATTGGTCAGAATGGTTATTTTGGTGGCATGCGCCTCCTGAGAGATCCTGGAAGTCAGTTTTAACTCAAATTGCTTCTTTATGGATTGTCCAGTGAGATTCGATGAGGTACATGTAATTGCAAAATGTCTTCCATTTGTACCCAAAATTTCAAATCAAAGATTACATCTTTGAAAATTGAATGTTTAATGCTGAGCATTCCATTGAACACAATAGAAAATGGAATTGGTGAAAATTTCTTATGGCGGATGTTTTTGATGAAACCTTTGTGAAAACATGTTCATTCCATCAGTAACCATTGTTAAAAAACAGAATAACGTCCATTTGTTGGGTCAAAAACGTCTGTAACGAATGTTAAAATGTGAGTAAAGATGAACATTTTTGAGTGAAAATGAGTCTTTAACTCTGCTCAAAATAGAGCAAAATTACTCTTTTGGCAGTAAAAGTATTCATTGTCTATTATGGAGCAGGGGCAATCCTTAAAACCAACCTTAATTTCTAGGGCATGAATACATGTCACGTCACGTTGTGGAAAAACACAATTGCAGTAGCCAAGGAATAGTGTGAATAAAGTGGCTTTTTGAATTGAAACAAAAATGTTGAAACTGTATGACACCACAGTTCATTTTTTGTAGATTATAGTTGTAAATTTGAAAAAATGTACATTTAAAAAGAATTGTTATTCATAGCTGGGTGAATGTTAGTTTTTTTTTTAAATGTTGTGCATTGATTTCATATTGTTGTGGTATTTATGATGGTTACATGGCTAACAGTTTTGATTTTATCCCAACCCCTGAACTTCTTTTTTGCCAATACATACTGTACTTTGAATTCTTTCTGTCATTTTGGAAGAAAGTTTGATGTGAAGGTTATGGTGTGCATATATGGGTTTTGGTATGTTTTTAATACTGATGCAGATGTTTTAAAAAGATAAATAACATAACAAAAGAGACTGTAGACACAAATAAGTCTGCAAAATGTTAATCTTGGCTGAGCATTTCTGTCCAAGAACCTTGTTTTTTGTCCCATTGCCCAAATATCAGTAATATTATCTGAATAGAAAACAATGTAAATTTCTTTTGGAAATTCTTTAAGCACCATTTGCTTGTATAAAATGTTTTTGACCCTGCCATAGGCTCAATTGAGCAACTTCATTAGAAAATATGTTTTGCCTGTACATGTAGTATGCTACACATGGACATATACATCAACTCAAATGGGCAGTGACTTTGATTGTACAATCCCTATGCTTTCCAAATTTGAATCTTAAAGATTCCAGCCATCTCATTTGGTCGTACAGTCTTATTTGTGTCAGATTCAAGGAAATATTAACTCATATTCATCAAATTTTGGTTAAAGACAAGCTGTTGCATAATATGGCCTTGCATTATGTGACAATTTTCTTTCTCTGGATCAAGTCATCCTTTCCATTCTCCAAAAAAGATACTTGAATTTCTGTTTTAGAAACTAGAAACATGTATTAATATGTACTTTTTAGGCAACTAAAACTGATTATCTGAACCTGGCTGATGCATGTCTCGTTGCCCAATTTGAAAAAAAAAAAAATAATAATAAAAAAATGTTTTCTCATGACATCTCCAATAGATGGTTCATTTATCATTCTCATTAATACCATAAATTGCTGTTTTCATGGAAAAAAAGATGATTTTATTGCTTTTTTCACCCAATTTACAGGAACAGAAAAATGTGAAAAAGAGAAAACAATTAGGAATTGACATTGCTGAATGTGGGAGCAGGCTTTTGATAAATTAGTTATAAATAATCTATGAATGTATTGACAGCACATGTACTGTATGAGCCGTGTCATGAGAAAACCAACAATGTGATTTTTGTACAGGTTTGACACTATCTGGCCTGTACAGTCTCAGAAGCAGGCTTGATGCTTGAAATTTTGGATTTAAAGACGATATTCCACGTACTATTTCGATTAAAAATCAAAATAAATCATATTAATATATCGATCCATGTCCAAAAAACAAAATTTCATATGCGGGTATACAAATTAATGACTTTTTTAAATATTGCAGTACGGAACCAAATTATCGGTTGTTTCCGGGTTTTTCCGCTGTATTACCTGTGTGGGCGTGGCTTAGTATCTGTGACGTCATCTCGTACAAGTCAGATAAAGTCAGACCATTGGATAACGTAATAACTAGGCCATTCGTGTCATGGTTATGTTCATTTTGACCATAAATTATGTAGTTTTGTTTTATTACGAAATGATTTTACATGCTGTTAAAAATTAACACACTTTCTACATTCAGACACATGGGGCCTTTAGCACTTTACCAAAATTTGAATCCAATGGCAGTTATTACAGATCCGAGTATCAAAGTAATAAGGAATACATGCCGTTTTTACCCGTTTTTATCAAATTAAAATATCGGGAAAATAATTATTTAATTTTCATTGTTTCACATGTGACATGAAGGATAAAACATTCGTTTTTTTATCATATTTTTTCATTACTTGCGCGATCACAAACTTGTTTTGATACCATTGTTCGTGTTATGCTGATTATGTTGCGTAACAATACACGAAATAATTTTCTTATTGGCGGCATGCGCGTGTACGTCTGAACGAAAGTATTCAGCGTGAGCGACATTACTCGCAAATTAGAGATTATCTCATGGCATGCATTTGCCAATGTGACGACTAAGTTTTGCAAATCGAAAATAAACTCTCTCTCTCTCTCCTCTCTCTCTCTCTCTCTCTCTCTCTCTCTCTCTCTCTCTCTCTCTCTCTCTCTAGTGTACAAATCACTTACATCATTTTACATTCCGGCAAATAAAAAGATGTTCAAGTACATTCATTCTTTAAGGACATATTTGCAAATGTTAATGTTAATCAACAAATACAAATCATGTGCAATCAACACTGTTAACCAATAAAACACAAGCCCCGAGGGACCTGATTTAATCCGTACTTTATTTTGGGGGTTACGCACAATAATAAAGATACATGTAGTTGTTAAAACAATCATCATTATATACAGAAGTTCAGTTAACAATTACACGTATCGACAACAATGTTTTGATCAAGAAGCAAAACCGCAAATATGGGTATATGAGCGCGCATCATGTTTCTATAAGAAAACATTACGATATACTTGTTCATGTGAGTCATATGCCGTGTTTTCCAAACCACATCTCTCTCTCTCTCTCTCTCTCTCTCTCTCTCTCTCTCTCTCTCTCTCTGTGTGTGTGTTTTTAATGCAGCCGCGTAAAGTCCCGGTCCTACTGCGCTTAAGATTGCTCTACGATTGTCTTAATATTAATTTGGGAATCATTTCTTTGACACCGATGTGCAAATTAAGAAGGCAGAATCACGTTGGAAAAGAAAATACATATTTTGCATACGCAGTCTTATCAATAAACTTATAATTAGACAATCGTACTATTCCTTACAATTCAGTGGGACCGGCACTTAACATATATCCGGTCATCGTCTCTATCTCTTTTTAAAAATATAAATAAAAGTCAGGAAGGGCGGGATGAATGAATGACGTGGTGTCTGCGCTTGAACGTTTCATGCGCATATGCGTCGTGACTGTATGGGGTTACTACCATTTTGAATACAACTTATACATTCGTCACATAAAATCATAGGAATTCCACCTTGGTTTATGCAATTCTTCTCATGACGTCGCTTACTTAAAAAATGCGTGTTCATTGTATTAAATGTAGAAAGAAAGATCAAAATAATAGTAGTATGTTCTTAATTCAAGCGTTTGGATATCTAGAACAAAAGTCAATGTCGGTAGACTCGTTTACTCAATGAGATTGGAATGTCTTTGAGTATCTGCCACGTGCCGCCGAGTGATATATGCCGCAATCTAGCGGCGTGTGTCACTTAAAAACATCATAGATCACCGACATACACACCGTGTAAGGTAAGGTAATAAAAGTGTCGGGTATTCAAATTTGTTGTTTTAGCAGCCGTAAAGCTTAACAAAAGAAAGATTATGAACTACGAGAAGTTGTCAGTGATAAAAACTGGTTCAAATGCGGGACTTTATGCGAAATGCTATTTTCACATGCAAGTAATGTACCATAATTTAGTTTCCTTTTATGTTTTGTTTATAAAATGTTTCCGATAATGTTAATAATTATCAAAGAACAAGATAAAGTAAAACGTCGGCGTTGCATGGTGTAAAATTTGTGATAAATGTTTTGTGTAAGCATTGACATTGTGTGTCTTTCATTTAAATGGCTGATATTTTGTACGACTAAACGTCACTTCCGGTTTGGTCTCGCTAGAGTTTTTCCCCTTTGATTTTTCGGCCCTTTTCCGACACCGCGTAAAGCGCATTTTTGTTTTCGATAAAAAGGTGTTCAAAATGTAAAACATTAGAAATTTTGACTTTCTAGCCTAATAAGAAACATGTTGTTGATATATTAACGACAAGAGAATCGTCAAATGCGACTATTCGGTATGGGTCTTTTAAGAAGAAGAGAGATTGTTGTACTATCCATGTAGCGAAAACAAATGGGCTGATCAGCTGTGCAGTTACTACACAGCTGAATGGGTCTGCGCTTTTGTTTTCGGATATTGCAGGTTTTCTCATGCATAGGCTCATATGTTTTTACACTGTCAATAAAATAGTTGTCCATTCCATCTAGGAATAAAGCAGAGGCTGTGAACCTTATAAATCATGTCAGGTTTTTGTGGCCAGAAAAACTCAAACAGATTTTTAGCTCCATGCAAATGCGCATTGTATCATTTGAGCCGCATGATGAGAAAACAGGATTATTGCCTTTGTTTTCGCTACACGGATAGTACAATTCCTCTACTTTCTAAATCCAAAATTTTCAGCCTCTAGCCAACTTCTGTGCTTCGGTTTATGTCGGAACTGGTCGGAAACCCCGAAGACTGGTTTTTTTCGCATTGCGGCTCATTGAATCCACACATCACTGCATGATAATCACACAGCTTATTTGTGACTTTTATAATCTATGCATACTTGAGCCTCGACGCGAGAAAACCGGTCTTCGGGGCTTTTGACCAGGTCTGACACAAACCAGCCTGTACAGTCACAGAAGACAGCTAGAAGCTTGAAATTTGGGAAATAGGTAGTGGAGGCATTGTATTATCCGTGTAGGGAAAACAAAGACACTGATGATGATCTGCCCCATTGTTTTCACATAGGCAAAAATCGGGTTTTCTCATGATGCAGCTCACTTTGTACAATCATCCATTTTCTGGAAAAGGAAATACCAAATTATAGCCCCCTGGATTCCAGGTTTAATCATGATAATAATGCTCATTTTATTGTAACAGTTACATTTGATAGCGAGATTGATTTTGATTTCCTCAGGATATACACATTTATTGTATATTCTAGCATCTCTGATGAGCAATATTTGTCTATTTCATTATTAACTCTCATTATTGCATAAATACCCGTGTCACACGATATCAAGAGCCATTTATTAATGAAGAGAAAGCCATGCATTAATATTGCACTTCACGCGTGCACATGCTGTTAATACATGGCTTTTACTTACACTTGTTACCGGGCGCCACACAAAGCACATGCAAATAATGAGAAACTGAAGTCCACCTGGAATGAGCCAGAAAATGAAAGCACCACTATTTCTTTCGTTTGTGCAGAATTTATGCAATAATAGCGATCAAAAATGATTTTGCCGTTCATTAACATTGGCGAGGTCCCTCAGGGAGTGTTGAAAACTGAGGGCGTCGCCCTCGGTTTTCAACACTCTCCAGAGACCTGGCGAATGTTAATGAATGGAAAATCATGTTTGATCCCTATATTATCTGGGAAGCACCTGCTGTCTAATGTGAGGGGAATGAATTCAAATGAGTACCTATAAATGCTAGGAAACTTCAATACAAGCAAATCTAACTTAAGTTGAAAATGATTTTACATACATGTAGCAATACAAAGCTAAAGGAGAGTCAGATTACACAGAATCGCTACTTTTTTAAATGGAAATGCAGTTTACTTATTGGAACATGCTCCAAGTGAAATATACTACGCTGTAAAGGGTTTATTCTCATTATAACTGCATGACCATCAGTTGATGGGACTTAAATTTTGAATGATTTGATGTGTAGTTTGCCATTTTTTAGTGAGGACAACAGTCATGACCGTGTTAATCCAAATCATGTGTTATGGCAAGGCAAAATGTATTTTATTATTTTAGCCTTATTTATTTTATTTATGCCGCATAACGTTCAATTTTTAGTTTTCAGTACCAATACTATATTTGTTCTGCAGGCTGTTGTAAGAAATGCCACCACCCAAGCCCAGGTTGAGATGTTTGAACAAGAAATGACCAGAATGAAACTGAAACATCAACTCGATGTCAAGGTGAGAAGCAAAAATGTTCTCCTTCTTCAATGCTATCATACCCATTGAAACATGGCTTTCTTGTTCAGTGACATACCTAAGCAGTAAAACCTTAGATGTGATAATGCTCAACAGTAAACTGGACACCTAATCTCAGTTTTACATCTTTTTCAAGATTATTTCAGCTCAATCAGTGGGTGGGGCGAAAACAGGAGAACCCTGAGAAAAAACACCTGTCACAACCAGAAGCAGAACTTGGCTTGTCTCACATATGCCCTGTGTGGGGCTCAAACTGTCACCAGACACAGCAGTGAGATGATCAAATGGTTAAGAGCAGCAGTGAAATCAGTGCTCTTAACCACCCAGCCCTGTTTAGAAGTAGGGAAAAAAATACAATTGAGCTTCTCAGGGATTGACTTATTATAGCCACGCTTTAGAAAAATGGGACTATACTGGATTCACCCTGTCCTTCCATGGTTCCGTCATTCGTTGATTCCGTTAGCATTTTGGTTTCCACTGAAGATCTTGAGAAGGGATTGACAGAATCTGACCAAATTTTGCATGCACATCAACAATGACAAGACCTAGCTTCAGATTGTTACCCGTTATTTTTTGCAAAATCTTGACAGAGTTATGGCCCTTGAATGACATCAGAATTGCGTTTCCGCTCAATATCTATAGAACAAATTGACATATTCTGCCTAAATTTTGTGTGCACAACATCATTCATAAGATCTAGCTTGGGGTTGTTACATGTACCTGTCATAAGCTCCGTCGTGGTCGTTGTCGTCGTTGTCGTTGTTCACACTTTTCAGCCATCTTCTTCTTTGAAACCGCTTGGCCAATCAAATTCAAATTTCATGTGGAGCATCCTTAGGAAGGGGGAATATGAGCCACCTCATGAGAAAATCAACAATCTTCATATGCGAAACCAAAGTCGCCTTTGTTTTTGCTACACAGTGCAATTCCTCCACTATCTAAATCCAAAGTTTCAAGTGTCTAGCCAACTTCTGTGCTTGTACAGCTTGGTTTGTGTTGGACCTGTTCGGAATCCACATTGTTGGTTTTCTCACAAGACGGCTCATTTATTCCATGTCTATAAGCATTCCCAAAGGAACAAACATTTTACAGCTATTTGTCAGTAAATGGAATGATTTCACTTTTTAATGCATAGATAATGCCTTGATTTAATCTTTTTTCATAACATTCATGTCATAGCCTTATTTTGCTTTGTCATGTGTCTCTATATCATATGAGCCACCTTGTGGGAAAACCAACAATGTGGTTTCCGAACAGGTCCAACACAAACCGGGCTGTACAAGCACAGAAGATGGCTAGAGACTTGAAATTTTGGATTTAGAAAGTAGAGGAATTGTACTATCCGAGTAGCGAAAACAAAGGCGCTGATCAGCTTCGCAGTTACTGCGAAGCTGATCTGCGCCTTTGTTTTTTTGCCTAGGCAGATTGTTGGTTTTCCCATGTGGCAGCTCATATGCTTAAGGCACAGGTCCAGATCAGCCTTAAGCATATGCTCACTCTGATCACCTGTTTATTCAGATTCCAACCCAGTGCCTTTCACTTTCCGAGTTACCATGCAAACACTTTGCGTACTGAGCCACTGAGCCACGTCAGGTCATCACTTTGGGTCAGAATCATAAAACACCAAGTTTTCTCATGGTATAGTCTGTATCTTTATTTCAGGAAGCTGTGCAGAAAGCAACAAAGTCTCAAGCTCAGACTGTGTACAGGGTCCCAGATGAGCAGAAGTCTGTGCAGACTCATGAGGGTGGGGACAGCTTAGCTTCAAGAGCTAGCCTGGCAAACCCAGAACTTACTGCACAGAAAGACAGAATTGCAGCACAGGTTTGCAAATTAGTTGACTTCACGACAAAATTAATCTTCACAAATTTCCAAAACTAAAATTGGTTGCTCAAAGGCAGAGAACATTTTATTTTTAATTTAAAGGTTAGATCATGCAAAAAAAATGCAAATTCAATTTCACTGCAAGCAAAATTCATTTGTTTAAGAAGAATCAATGGATTACTTAATTCCTTAAAACAACTATCACACTATCACATGCATGATTTGCAGTTCATGTAAAGATTTACAAAGCTTTCTTAGTTTTAAAAGTATCTTAACATTCAATCTCATGAGTATTGACTAAAACAAAAAGACAAAACATGGCATTTCAGTAGGAAAAGTGTCAACTTGAAGGTGTAAAATAAAAACAAAACTTGGCATCGCAGTAGGAAAAGTGTCAACTCGAAGATTCAAAGATGCCAGGTTCAATGTAGGCATACAACATGCCAAAGTCATTAAAATCATACATTCTGTATATTTTGAAGAGTCAGTATAATGTAACTTGAGATCCTATCAAGTAGAGTGTGTGTGACACAATGCCACAATGAGAAAGTACTAAGGCCTTACCAGGGGGATTTTGGCTCCCTGCTCCCTAAATAAAACTACCTTTCTTCCCCTGCTCCCTAAAATGCTTTTCCTGGTCCCTTAAACCCCAAAAGTTTTGCTTGCTCCCCACTTCCCTGATAGTAAAAGACCCTTCTCCCCAAATACCTAAAAAATATGGCCCTTCTCCCTTGATCCCCCAAACCTCCAGTAGGGCCCTGGTAATATAACAGTCGGTACTGAGCTCTTTGTGTTCCCAGCCGGATACTATTATCATTATGATATGAATGAAAATTTGTTGAAAATGCTTTAGCAACTCAAAATACATATTTCAGAAGTCAAGTGAGCAATATAAAGAGATAGGATCTGAACTGAAGCACTTGTTGAAGGAGATGAGAACTCTGATATCAGACAAGCAAGAGAAACAACCAGTCGCAAGACCTTTGTCGAAACCTAGTCGAACAAGACACAGGGCACCCTCACCTTCTGAGGGGAGGAGGAAAGCTTTTGTGCATTACAGGTATTGTAAATTGATTTGTGAAACATGAAAATCTGAAGTGCAGTGTGGTGTTTTATGCCTAATAATGCTTTCTTTTAGCACTGTCAAATAGGGGTTTGCACTAGTTGCCCGAGACTATCTGTCCAAAGACTTAGTACTGCGATGTCTATATATTGAGGTAAAAAATTAGTGGCTTTTAGTTAACATGTATGCATCGTAAATTTCATATGCATTTGTTGACATTCTAAGGGAGCAGGATAGGACCCTGTTCAAATGAGTACAATGAGCATGTTTTAAGTTTTATAACTTCATTTTCAGAATACCTCCTGCACTGTCTGATATAAGCACTTACAGTGACACAGAGGTTGAGGACCGACTGTTGTATAGTAGGTCAATGTCACTTACATTTGAGTCAGAGAAATTTTGTGCTCAGTTGAGTTGAGCCTTGATATGTTTTATAACTGAAGTATTTCCTCGTTTTCAGAATACCTCCTGCGGTGTCTGATATAAGCACTTACAGTGACACAGAAGTTGAGGACCGACTTTTGTATATTAGGTCACGGTCACGTTTGAGCCTGAGAAATTTTGTGCTTAGTTGAGTTGAGCCTTGATATGTTTTATAACTGAAGTATTTCCTCATTTTCAGAATACCCCCAGCAGTGTCTGATATAAGCACCTACAGCGACACAGAAGTTGAGGACCGACTGTCTCATAATAGGTCAAGGTCACTTACGGGAAATTATGTCTTGTATTCACCAGATAATCGGGGTAGGTTGGCTTATGAGCATAATGATTGTGATTTATCTTCAGAATGATAATGTTTGTTTTAATTTTAAGAAGAGGTTATTAATTATTTCGGTATTATTTTTACTTGATATCATTTAATTGAATACTTGTTAATTTTTCAAGTAATTTTTATACCCCGCCACTTAAAAAAGTGCGGGGTATTATGTTATACCCTCCAAAAAAATTTGCGTTCGAGTGTCCGTCCGTCCGTCTGTCCGTCCGTCCGTCTGTCCGTCCGTCAGCGTTTCGTTTCCGGGCTCTATCTTGAGCATTTATTGACCGATTTTCTTCAAACTTTGTATAGGAGTTTAAATCAGGAAGGAGTGGTTTGGGATTGAAGATGGGTAAATTTCGTCAAATAAGTACAGAGTTATGGCCCTTGATTTACGTTAAAATTTCGTTTCCGGGCTCTATCTTGAGTATTTATTGACCGATTTTCTTCAAACTTTGTATAGGAGTTTATACCATGAAGGAGTGGTCTGGGATTGAAGATGGGTAAATTTCGTCTAATAAGTACAGAGTTATGGCCCTTGATTTACGTTAAAATTTTGTTTCCGGGCTCTATCTTGAGCTTTTATTGACCGATTTTCTTCAAACTTTGTATAGGAGTTCATATCAAGAAGGAGTGGTCTGGGATTGAAGATGGGTAAATTTTGTCAAATATGTACAGAGTTATGGCCCTTGATTTACGTTAAAATTTTGTTTCCGGGCTCTGTCTTGAGCATTTATTGACCGATTTTCTTCAAACTTTGTATAGGAGTTCATACCAAGAAGGAGTGGTCTGGGATTGCAGATGGGTCCGTCTGTCCGTCCGTCAGCGTTTCGTTTCCGGGCTCTATCTTGAGCATTTATTGACCGATTTTCTTCAAACTTTGTATAGGAGTTTAAATCAGGAAGGAGTGGTTTGGGATTGAAGATGGGTAAATTTCGTCAAATAAGTACAGAGTTATGGCCCTTGATTTACGTTAAAATTTCGTTTCCGGGCTCTATCTTGAGTATTTATTGACCGATTTTCTTCAAACTTTGTATAGGAGTTTATACCATGAAGGAGTGGTCTGGGATTGAAGATGGGTAAATTTCGTCTAATAAGTACAGAGTTATGGCCCTTGATTTACGTTAAAATTTTGTTTCCGGGCTCTATCTTGAGCTTTTATTGACCGATTTTCTTCAAACTTTGTATAGGAGTTCATATCAAGAAGGAGTGGTCTGGGATTGAAGATGGGTAAATTTTGTCAAATATGTACAGAGTTATGGCCCTTGATTTACGTTAAAATTTTGTTTCCGGGCTCTGTCTTGAGCATTTATTGACCGATTTTCTTCAAACTTTGTATAGGAGTTCATACCAAGAAGGAGTGGTCTGGGATTGCAGATGGGTAAATTTCATCAAATAAGTACAGAGTTATGGCCCTTGATTTACGTTAAAATTTTGTTTCCGAACTCTATCTTGAGCATTTATTGACCGATTTTCTTCAAACTTTGTATAGGAGTTCATACCAGGAATGAGTGATTTGGGATTGAAGATGGGTAAATTTTGTCAAATAAGTACAGAGTTATGGCCCTTGATTTACATTAAAATTTTGTTTCCGAACTCTATCTTGAGCATTTATTGAGCGATTTTATTCAAACTTTGTATAGGAGTTCATATCAGGAAGGAGTGGTTTGGGATTGAAAATGAATAAATTTAGTTAAATAAGTACAGAGTTATGGCCCATGTTTTACATTAAAATTTCGTTTCCTGCCTCTGTTTTGTGCATTTATCAACCAATTTTATTCAAACTTTGTATAAAAGTTCAAATCAGGAAGTAGTGGTTTAGGATTGAAGATGGGTAAATTTTATCAACGTATACAGAGTTATGGTCCTTCATTTATGACAAAATTTTGTGCTGCTCTTTATCTTGAGAATTTATTGAGAAACATTTTTGCTAAATTAAATTAGCGTGGCGGGGTATCATGCATGCCTGCAGCGCTTTTATTCACGTAATTTCAATATTTTCATATTCAAGCGTTTCATCATAAGTGTCTTGATTAGGAAAATGAGCAGAACAGTTTTATTGTTCTCTGTGTTTTTGCATGTTCATAACTTTTTGTGTATCAAATCAACTGAGCTGCATCATGAGAAAACTAACATTTTACAAATGCAAAAACAAAGGCGCAGAGTAGCTTCGCAGTAACTGTGAAGCTGATCAGCGACTTTGTTTTCACTACAGGGTAGCACTATCCTCTTCTGTCTAAATCCAAATTTTCAAGTTTATAGCCATCTGCTGTGACTGCACAGACCGGTTTGTGTCAGACCTGGTCCGAACCCAGATTGTTGGTTTTCTCATGCGAAGGCTCATCTGTAATATTCCAGGTTCCCGGGACGCACTGCATGAGAAGAAGCACCGTCGTAGCCATTCTGCTGAAGCCTCGTACAGCTTGCCGACACAGATAGACGACACTGACCTGCTGTGCAGAGACAACTCAGGGAGAGCTGTGTCACCAGAACTAACAGGTACTCCTCAAAACATATGTGTTGTTGTTACAAATCTGAGTGAAATAGGAAACCTTTTTCCATCCCTGTAACTCAGCTGAGCATGAAACTCAAAAATTTCCATAAATTTGGGAAAGCTTTGTCACTTAAGTTAACAAGTATAGCTTTCCAAGCATACCAGTACATGTGCAACATTTGTGTGACAAATTGCATGAAAAATGTGTGACAAATTCATGAAAAAATGAGTCTTAAAATAAAAAAAAAAAAAAAAAAAAAGAACAGCTTCTTTTAGCATATGCCAAAATAAAGGTTCTGTTCTGTTGTGGGATAAATGCGCAGCAGGTCAACAGCTTTGCCTTTGCTGCATTGATTTCTTTGATAGTATGTTCCCTCTACTTCCTAATGCTGACATTGCTTGGTTTATGGTTGGAAACTCAAACTTTTTTGTGCCAATGCTCTTACAAGTTGAAGCTGATGAAGTGTTTCTGGGAGTACCTAAAGGTTTCTAAAAGACATTTTATGAAAATGAATTGACTTAGCAATTTGGAAAGGCAGTTGTGATTTTTATGGTAGACCTTTTTGTACCTTTTTGTCTGCAAGTAAGTTATTGTGGCATTTTTGTAGTAACATTCTAGTATTTTATTGGGAAATTTGAGTTAGACATACAGAAAAATAGAAAATTGCAAATACAAAGAAGAAATACCATTCCAAGTAAATGTATAGATTGCTATCTGATGTTGAAAAAAAAAACATTGTTCTTTATTCCTTTCTCAGTTACCCATTAGATGAAGGGTGCCGACATTCATTACTTAGAACTTAATATGACATAAATAATAGATATTTAAGTGGTAGAGCTAGAAGGGCATCAAAGGGGAGAGCACCCTGCCCTCATTCTGGCCTCCAGAGGGTTGCACCCTGACCTTTTAAGAACATTAGAATATTGAAAAATAAACATATTTGACATTTCCATTGAAGATTGGTGTTATCCATTGACTATAAAGCCTTTAACCCATATTTGACGAATGGATTTTCCCATCATTATCATTTGGGTGAGTCCACTTTCATTTTTAGGAGCTTCAGGTCGGATTTTCAAATTTTATTCAATTTTTCGATGAAAATTCTCTAAGCAAACAGATAGCCCCAGATGGGACGCCGCGTTCTGCGGCGTCACATCTGGGGCTATTCTGTTTGCCTATGTCCCATAAAAGGGACGCCAGGCTTAAATGAGTTAATGGAGAAGAAATAACTAATTGTAGCCTGAAAAGATGCACATTTTTATGAGAAAAGGGTGCTTTCTGTGCCCTCTTTAATAGAATTTCACACGTAAAGTGCCCTCATACCTGCCCTTTCAACAACCTAGCTCTACCACTGTTTAATATGTAAAACTGGAGTAAAACAGCTGCTTACCAAAAAAAAAGAAAAAAAAGAAGAAAAAAAAAGAAGAAAGCAATGAACTTGTTTCCCAAAAATGATCTTGGATTGTGCTTATTTAATTAGAGCATGTGTGGTCAATGGATGGAATATGGTAAATTGGTAACTAGTATTTACTATCGAGGCAAAAAAATCTTATATAATAAAAAAAATTTAAGGGCAAACCAGTTTTCACATGTCTTTGCTGAAAAAATACCTCATTGATGACATAAATAAGTCATTTGGACTGAGATTGATTTTCAGTTCTGTATTTGGTTAAAATAGTCTATAATGGTGGTACTTTTACTACGTTGTTAATCTAGGGAGTGTAATTCTCCGAGTCTTGATTACATAAACCAGCATCAATGTGCCTCTTGGTGATTGAGCTGCTGCATGAGAAAACCAACAATTTGGGTTCCACGCCAGGTCTGACACAAACTGGCCTGTACAGTCATAGAAGACGGCTAGAAGCTTGAAATTTTGGATTTAGATAGTAGATGAATTGTACTATCCGTGTAGCGAAAACAAAGGCGCTGATCAGCTTCGCGGTTATGGCGAAGCTGATCTGCGTCTTTGTTTTGGCTTATGCAGATTGTCCGTTTTCCCATGCGGTGGCTCAAATTTAAGAATGATTACCGGCTATTGAAGCTGTATAATTGACAGGCTGGAATACTGAAATGCTTAGTTGGCTTCTTACTTTATTGAGTTTTAACAAAATTGCAAACATAGCCATTTTAACGCAGTAACTGTTTTGAGCCAATTGGATCTAAGATCACTGATTCCTTATACTATTATTTGAGCCTCTTCATGAGAAAAAACGGTCTTTAGGGTTTCGACCAGGTCTGACATAAACTGGCCTTTAAAGTCACAGAAGACAGCTAGATGATTGAAATTTTAGATTTAACAAGAAGAAGGGCTGATCTATGTCATTGTGTTTGCATGCGCTATAGGCCAGTTTTAACCATAAACCCTACAAAACACCACCACGGAAAACATTATTTCGGTATACAATTTCATAACTGTAAAATATTGCTGGTAGAAAGCTGCAGGATAAAGCATTCAAAGGCGGCCCCCATCAGGAAGACATGTCCGTGAAACATATACCCCCTTAAACCCCACTTTTATATAGAAAAACTGGGGTTTGCAGGTGTATACCTATTTTTCTTATTTTTGCTCCAAAACATAGATTATGGGTATTCGTTAGAACTGCCTCATGTTTTGAGCAAATATAAGAAAAATCTTAAATTTTTTCCAGTGAAAATTTTCATTTTTACAACCAAAAGATTGTCTGTATATTACATGGGGATGTTTGCGTAATGAGGGTGCTGATTTCATTATCCTGCTATGATGATCTTACCATTATCTCATATGAGATGAAATAATCTTGAAAGGACGTAAAACTGAATAAACAAATAAAAAAAAGTTAAATGCAGAGTCCCTGTTCTCTAACAAGGATCAAGTTGTTTGTGCAAACCTTTCTTAACAAGAATTGAGAACTTTAATAGTAGAGTTGTAACCTTATTTAGGGAAAGATATTTGATATATTCATGTAATGAAAGAAATATAAAATAACTGAATTTACTTAATTTCAAACATTTTGTTTAAGAGGTCTCATTCAGGGGCCTGTAGCTCGAAAAAATGCACACTACCCTATAGTAATAGTAACTTTGTCTCCAAATGTCTTCTTTTATATTTTGGAAGCCAAAATACGTTGTTAGAAAAAAAATGAATACTTTTTCATTGGCAGCGAACATCCTTAATTGGCAGTCTTCGAGAAAGAAAACCATGAATTGAAAATCTGCTAACAAGATTTAACCAATTACATTAGAGACAAGTAAAATTAAAGTGTCAGTTGTATGTGTCTTTATGTGAGAAAGCCTGTACTCATGGGTTTGGACCAGGGCCCGAGGTTATAAAACTTTTTCATGCTCAGCTGAGCATGAAATTTCGATTCCTCATAAATACTGATATAGCCCTAAGTAATTGACATTTTCGGCTTAGACAATCAAAGCCAGTAATTTATCCTGCTAATAAATGTTAAAATGCCAACGATTGTTGGCACTTTAACATTTATGAGCAGGATAAATTTTAGTCTCAGCTGAGTTGAGCATGAAAAAGTTTTATAACCCCGGGGCCAGGCAATAAAATAGCAAATGCAAGGTGTGGCAGCTCAGTGGGTATAGAGGGAGCTTACCACACAAGCAATTTGAGATTGGTCCCATTAGTTGATAACAAACTTGGTTATGAAAATAGACAACCATTTTTCAGGGAACTATCAATTTTTTGTTCCGATCCCTTGGCCAGTCCTAAAGCTCTGAGCTGAAGTGTTGTCAGTTCCCTAATTTGAGTAAATAAAGGAAATAAAGTTCAGATGTTGTTTAGAGTATACTATTATCAGGATATAATTGAATGGTAAACACAAAAACAAAAAACATCATGTTTATCACATTTTTAGCTCCACGTGCATGAAGTGTTAAGAGTAATTTTAGACACCTTGGTCAGCATTGCAGTAAGTGCCCAGTCACATGTCACATGCTAAACATTCATGTAAATTGAGCTGCTGCATCAGAAAACCAACAATTTGCATATGCAAGAATAAAGGCACAGATCAGCTGTGCAGTGACTGCACAGATGATCAGCACCTTTGTTTTTGCTACACGGATAGTACAAATTTTTTACTTTCTAAATCCAAAATTTCTGGCCTCTAGCCATCTTTTGTACAGCCCGGTTTGTGTCAGACCTGTTCGGAAACCACATTGATGATCATTTTCTTATGATGTGGCTCATAAGCCATTTTTTCCTGCTTCAGCAGACTAAAATAATGTACTTTTAGTATTGGTAATCTACCTCAGACAGGCCTTTCCATGAAATATGTTTGGATAACAAATTGTCCCCACATTTCCTCAGCTGTATACATTGGATGTTAAGTAACAAATCAAAAGTTTAGATGCCATTTAGAGTCTATGCCATATTTTATGGCGATAATTGAATGGTAATAGACCTCACAAACAAAAAAACATCATGCTTAGCACTTTATTAGCTCCATGTGCATGCACTGTGCTGCCTTCTAGGTCATCAGCTCTTTATTTTCCATTCTCATGACATCATTTGTCACATGCTTGACATTAATGTACTGGTAAGTTCATATCTTGACAAAAACTGGCTTCAGAAAACAGTTATACAAGTTTGGAATATTCATATACATGTACTTTGTTCAAAATTATCTTTGGAACATTTGTAACTTATACCGGTAATTCACCAGGTCGAAATGGTGGCTTTCATTTTTCATATTTGCTTCATAACGGTCCTTTTACAATCCAACAAATTCTTGCTACTGAATCACCGCAATGTAAGGGAAAGGATTGGTCTCCCTTGAAATCAGTATAAGCTCTACAGTAACTCTTTACTGGCTGAACCAAGGCGGTTTTGCTGAGCCTGTCATTTATTAGCTCACCTGAGCCGAAGGCTCACAAGGTGAGCTTATAGTATGGTAGTCGAGCCGTCGTCGGTCCGTGCGTGCGTCCGTGCTTCCACACTTTCAATCTTGAATATCTCTGAGACTAGCTGGCGATTGCAGTCAGATTTTACATGAAGCATTGGTGTGGGGGATTGCCTGCCATAGGTTTTTAAGCAGATCGGATCGGAACTCTGGTTTCCATAGCAACAGATACCTCCCATTGAGTTATAATGGGGAAAATGTTGTGGCCACTCTAGCAACTTCATTTTTGATTGGATCTTCTTCATTCTTGGGAATAACAAGGACAACCATAATATATCAGATGAGTTGGAATTTGGGCCAGGTTCGACCTCAGATTGCGGAGTTAGCTGCCCTTGAGCGTCTGGAAAAATCTCCATAGACTTATAATGGGAAAAATGTTGTGGCCACTCTAGCGCCTTTATTTTTCATTGGATCTTCTTCATTCTTGCAGGTAACAAGGACAACTATAATATCTCGGATGGGTTCGAATTTCAGCCAGATCTGACCTCTGACTGCGGAGTTGGCTGCCCTTGAGTGTTTGAAAAATCAATATTTTGTGTTGTGGCCTCTCTATCGCCTTCAATTTTGATCGGATCTTCTTCATACTTGGAAGTAACAAGGATAGGCATAACATCTCGTTTGAGTTTGAATTTCAGCTAGATCCGACCCTTGACTGCAGAGTTATCTGTCCTTGACTGTGTGAAAAATCAATAATTAGTGTTGTGGCCACTCTAGCGCCTTCATTTTTATTCCGATCTTCTTTATTCTTGAAAGTAACAGAGACATCCATAATATCTCGGATGAGTTCGAATTTCGACCAGATCCTACCTATGACTGCAGAGTTATCTGCCCTTGAGTGTTTGAAAATTCAATATTTTGTGTTGTGGCCACTCTAGCATCTTTGTTTTTCAGTGGATCTTCTTCATTCTTGCGGGTAACAAGGATAACTACAATATCTCTGATGAGTTCGAATTTCGACCAGATCCGATCTCTGACTGCGGAATTATCTGCCCTTGAGTGTTTGAAAAATCAATATTTTGTGTCGTGGCCACTCTATCGTCTTTGTTTTACAGTGGATCTTCTTCATTCTTGCAGGTAACAAGAATAACTACAATATCTCGGATGAGTTCGAATTTCGGCCAGATCCCACCTCTGACTGCAGAGTTAGTTGCCCTTTAGTGTTTGAAAAATCAATATTTTATATTGTGGCCACTCTAGCGCCTTCAGTTTTGATCGGATCATCTTCATTCTTGGAAGAAACAAGGATTACTATAACATCTTGGATGAATTTGAATTTGAGCCAGATTCGTCCCTGGACTGCGGAGTTAGCTGCCCTTGAATGTTTGAAAAATCAATTTTTAGTGTTGTGGCCACTCCAGCATCTTCAATTTTGATCAGATCTTCAAAAAAATACAAAAGAAAAAAAAACAAAAAAAAAAAAACACTTTGTCCAGTGACTGTACTTGTTGACTCTCAGGTGAGCGATCGTTGCCCTTGGGCTACTTGGTTTTATGTTGTCCCTTTGCTTCTCTGTTGTGGTCACCATTTTTGTTTCAGTTGATGCTAGCCAGATGGTCAGAAAGAACCATATTGCTTTACATAAATTTGATGCAAGAGAAGCAGGTCTCGGTGATCTGTATGATTTCATGATTTTTTGGACCTTGTACCATTTTATTAGCTCACCTGAGCTGAAGGCTCACAAGGTGAGCTTATAGTACAGTAGTCGAGCCGGCTTCTGTCCGTCCATCCGTCCGTGCATCCACATTTTCAAACTTGAATTATCTCTAAGACAACAAGGCCGATCGTGATCAAATTTTATCTAAAGCATCATTGAGGAGGGGGAAAGGTTGCATTAGGTTTTGTGCCAGGTCGGATTGGAACTCTGGTTTCCATGGCAACAGAGCCTTCATATTTTGTATGTAGCAATGTGTAGTGGTCCTTTTTATAAATCCTGCCAATCATGCCAATCATGCCCCTGGGGACAAAAATGGCCCCGCCCCGGGGGTCATTAGCTCCCATAGACTTACAATGGGAAAAACATAAAAAAAATCTTCTTCTCCAAAACCACGAGGCCCAAAGCTTTCATATTTTGTATGTAGCAATGTATAGTGGTCCTCTATATAAATCCTGCCAATCATGCCCCTGGGGTCAAAAATGGTCTCGCTCCGGGGGTCATTAGCTCCCATAGACTTACAATGGGAAAAACATAAAAAAATCTTCTTCTCCAAAACCACAAGGCCCAGAGCTTTCATATTTTGTCAGTAGCAATGTATAGTGGTCCTCTTTATAAATCCTGCCAACCGTGCCCCTGGGGTCCATACAGGCCCTGCCCCAGGGGCGTCATGTGAAAAACTTTAAAAAATCTTCTCAGAAACCACAAGACCCAAAGCTTTCATATTTTGTGTGTAGCTATGTATAGTGGTCCTCTATATAAATCCTGCCAACCGTGCCCCCTGGGGTCCATACGGGCCCCACCCTGGTGGGGTCATGGGTAAAACATAAAAAAATCTTCTTCTCCCAGACCACAAGGCTCAGAGCTTTCATATTTCGTTTTTATCAATGTATAGTTGTCCTCTTTATAAATCGTGCCAGCCGTGCCCCTGGGGTCCATACGGGCCCAGCCCCGGGGGCGTCATGGGAAAAACTTTAAAATATCTTCTTCTTCAAAACCACAAGGCCCAAAGCTTTCATATTTTGTGTGTAGCAATGTATATTGGTCCTCTTTATAAATCCTGCCAGCCGTGCCCCTGGGGTCCATTCCGGCCCCGCCACGGGGGGGTCATGGGTAAAATATAAAAAAATCTTCTCCTCCGAAACCACAAGGCCCAGAGCTTTCATATTTTGTTTGTAGCAATGTATAGTGGTCCTCTTTATAAATCCTGCCAACCGTGCCCCTGGGGTCAATACGGGCCCCGCCCCGGGGGCATCATGGGAAAAACGTTAAAAAATCCTTTTCTCCGAAACCACAAGGCCCAAAGCTTTCATATTTTGTGTGTAGCAATGTAAAGTGGTCCTCTTTATAAATCCTGCTACAAATCCTGCCAACCATGCCCTTGGGATCCATGTAGGCCCCACCCCGGGGGCGTCATGGGAAAAACATAAAAAAATCTTCTCTGAAACCATATGGCCCAGAGCTTTCATATGTTGTGTGGACCAATGTATAATACTCTCCTTTATAAATGCTGCCAACGGTGCCCCTGGGGTCCATACAGGCCATGCCCCAGGCATGTCATTATCTACCAGACTTATAATGGAAACATATGAAAAAATCTTCTCTGCAACAGCATGACACAAAGCTTGTATATTTGATATACAACATTGTCATGTGGAGCTCTACATAAATCCTGCCAATCTTGCCCCTGGGGTCAAATATGGCCCCACCCCAGGGGTCATTATAAGACCCTGACCTTGTTAGATGATTTTTTCAAGTGAACCAAAATGGCAAAAAGAAGAAACACAATCCAGACCTTCTGCTGATGTAAGTAGTGTTTCAAGGTCACGTGACCAAGATGGCCACCATACCCATATATGGTAAAAAACCAATTACTTTGTCCAGTGACTGTACTTGTTGACTCACAGGTGAGCGATCGTTGCCCCTGGGCTACTTGTTTTATACATAGTCAAGTATAGCCCAGTTTCAGTCTCATGGGACAACTTGCATAAAAAATACAATAGCAGTGTTACCCAATCGGTGCGCTAAAGAATGAATGAAAATCACAGAATTTGCCATACTGTAATCAATGCCCTTCATTATTCTTGATTTAATTTGCACAGTTAATAACATGAATTGCCCTAATGTTGCAAAGTTGCAAGCTGAAAGATTTTCATGGCTTTTTGATATTTGAAAGTGCAATTTCATGTGATTTGAGGTTTGGGATTGTGTTTTGTTTGAAATTAGCTGATTAACATTTGCACTTCATTTCACCAATATGTTCTGCAACTGAAGTTGTTTTTGCCACCAAATTTGTACTGTTGTACAAACGGTCCTGTTATCTTAATGGTTAGAGCGCCCACTTCGGGAATGGGAGGTTGTGGGTTCGATTCCTGGCAGGGTCATACCAAAGACTTTAAAAATGGTACCAGTGGCTACAGGGATTTTTTTTTGCAATTTTGGGAAGGGGCCCTAGGGCCTTTCTGATTGGGAAAATTAGCGACGTAAATCCCGAATTTTGGAAATGTTCAGAATTTTCAAAGTTGATAATATTTTCCAAGTTGACATTTTTAATCATAGCCTATGCATTTAGAATATTTAATAATAGCATAAAATCACTTTTAAGTTACAGCATTTCAAACAGCAGAACTTGAGTTTCACAATGAATTGAACTAAAGTAAATTATTTTCAGCTGTGATTGGGAATTTTTTCTCTAAATTGGGAAAAAAGTCACCTAAATCTCATTGGGAATGGGGCCTTATTTCGGCCCCTGAGACACCGGAAAAAAATCCCTGCGGCTACCTTGTTCAGCGACCAGCATTATAGGTCTAGCACTGGGTAATGCTTGTCATGTTCACCCTGATTTAATGAAGGCAACCCGCCCATCAGGAGGGAACATGTATACTTTATGGTTTTGCTGTCACAAGTAAAACAGTTTAGATTGTGCTAAACCACTCTTGTGTGTCCCTTCCTTTTGTCATTTTTCATACATTGAATGGTTTAAATATGTGCTTTAAATTTTAATTTCTGAAATTCAGATATTCATGAAACTTTGTAGCTGGTTCTATGATATGTAGGTGTGCTCCAAACCATTTCATCATGCTTGTTTGATGTTATTTGAGAGACTTCTTTACATTCAGATCAGGCTCTGTAAATGAGCCACATCATGACAAAAACCAACAATGTGGTTTTTGAACAGGTCTGACACAAACTGAGCTGTACAAGCACAGAAGATGGCTAGAGGCTGGAAATTTTGGATTTAGAAAGTAATGGAATTGTACTATCAGTGTAGTGAAAACAAAGGCGCTGATCAGCTTCGCGGTTACCGCGAAGCTGATCTGCGCCTTTGTTTTCGCATATGCAAAATGTTGGTTTTCTCATGATGCAGCTCAAACTTTGTTCCAGTTGTTTCCTCAATTCCTACACAAGACCTTTCATCATATGACTGTGTTGATTTAGAACTGATATCCATAAAAGTCTCTTCATTGCCTGTGTGGGAGCGATTAATCACAATATTTTTGAAACATTTAAATGGGTTGGTTTCCTTCTTATTTTATAATAGGAAAAAGAAATAGAAATACCCTTTATATGGCTTTTGATGGCAACATACAATTGAGAAAACATGGATAATCAGAGACGCATGATTATTATTCTGTAGCTTTTCCAATCAAGCCTGAATCATATCAAGTTGCCCCCTTGACTTATGTGATTGATTGCTGATTTCATTACCACTCTTTATCATTCAATCATCTCACCACTGTGTCCATTTTGGGGTCTTTGGCTGGGCACATGTGAGACAAGCCAAGTTCTGTTTTTAGCTCACCTGAGCCGAAGGCTCACAAAGTGAGCTTATAGGATGGCCATGATCCGGCGTCCGTCCGTCCGTCCATCCGTCCACAATTTCAAAGATCTTCTTCTCTGAAACCGCTTGGCCAATCTAGTTGAAATTTTATGTGGAGCCTCCTTGGGTAGTGGCATTTCAAGTTTGGTCGCGAAATCCAGGTCACATGACCAAGATGGCCGCCACGCCCATATATGGTAAAAACCCTTCAAAAGTCTTCTTCTCCAGAACCAGTTGGCCGATTTCCACGAAACTTGGTATGTAGCATTGGGGACTTCAGCCCATCATAGTTTGATAAAATGATGACCCTTGGATGACCTTGACCTATTTTACGGCAAGGTCAAATTTGGAAACATGGGAAAAAGTGAAAACTATGGATTTTTTGAAAACTATTGCAGCCTGAGGCCTGAAAAGTGGTAGATGCAAACAACTAATAAAGTAGATGAGGGTATGTGATTAATTTAGGTCAAGGTCATCTCTTGACCTTGGCCAGTCTGTCGTCCATACACACTTTTCAAAGATCTTCTTCTGTGAAACTGCTTCCAATCAAAGTGAAATTTTATGTGGAGCATCCATGGGTAGGGGGAACGAAAGTGTGATCGCGAAATTTGGGTCACATGACCAAGATGGCCGCCATGCCCAACTATGGTAAAAACCACTCAAAAATCTTCTTCTCCAGAACCGGCTGGCCGATTTACGCGAAACATGGTATGTAGCATTTGGGACTCCAGCCCATCATAGTTTGTTGAAATGATGACCCTAGGATGACCTTGACCTATTTTACGGCAAGGTCAATTTTGGAACCATAGGCTTTTACATGGGAAAAGGCGAAAACAATGGATATTTTGGAAACTGTTGCAGCCTGAGACCTGAAAGTTGCTAGATGCAGACAACTAATGGAGTCAATGAAGGTAAGTAATTAATGAAGGCCAAGGTCATTTGTTGACCTTGACTCAAGGTCATTTAAATATCAAAATTAAAATTATGGTTTTCTCAGAAATCACTGGGTTTGGAAACTATTGCAGCCTGAGACCTGAAACTTTGCAGATGCAGACAACTTGTGAAGTCAATAAAGGTGTGTGAGTATTCAAGGTCAAGGTCATTTCATGATGACTTAATACTCCAAGATCAGGCTTCAGGTGAGCCTTCTCAGGACCAATGGTCCTCTGGTTTGGTTTGTCAGATGTTTTTTTTTTTTTTTTTTTTCTCAGTCTTTTCATTTTAGCTTCATTGCTGAAATAGCTTTTAAAGCGAAATAAAATTGGTCAAAAAAGAGAGAAAAAACGAGACCAGTCAGAGCAGTGAAGGCTTGTCTGAAGAAACATTGTGCTGGCTGAACAGTGTTGCGATTGCTAGTATGTTAATGGGTCATTTTAGAGAAAAAATGACCCATTATCAGGATAACATGTCTGTGTAATGAATCCCCCTTTGTACCCCACTTTTATATAGCAAATCTGGGGTATACCTATTTTTCTTATTTTTGCTCCAAAGCATAGATTGTGGGTACTCGTTAGAACGGCCTCGGCAAGGCGGTTCTTAAGTGAACCCACAATCAATGTTTTGAGCAAAAATATTAACATTTTTCTAATGATTTTTTCAATTTTTACAACTGAAAAAAATCTCTGTATATTGCTTGGGCAAGTTTTCATTTTGTGTCTTCTCTGCATTGTCACCAAGGATCTATCAAAATGCCAAAAGAAGGAAAAAAAAACGGTACTGTGAAGAAAATGATTTTAAAATTTTCTCAATTTTACACTTCTATTTAAAGGCTGCTTTGTGTGTTTTAATTGCTGAAAGAGGGAAAAAACTGCAATGATGAAAGGAGAAGATGGATTTGCTTTTATTATGGAATCCTTTGAGGTTTCTAATTGATTTTCATGACAATTCATCAACAATCTAATGTAGTTTAATGCACTTTGGCATCACAAAGACCGTGTCAGCCGAGAAAGATGAAGCCAATACATTGCCTGTATGCTTGTTTAAGATTCTCCTAATCAAATCAGTTTTACTTTGCAGAGAACCAAACATTGTGGATGATACTGATGTTTATAAGAAGGTTGAAAATACAATATATTCTCATTGTGGTCTAAATCATTGCAGAGTGCTCATTTTGTTGTTTTTATTTTCTCTGGATGAGTTGACTGAAGTTTTGAATGAGCCATAGTATAAGAAAACCCATTGAACAAACTACATGTATGTGCACATCAATAAACTAGATGATATGATTATATAATAAAACTGGGGTATATCGGGGTATACTTATTTTTGCTCCAAGACATAGATTGTGGGTACCTGTTAGAACCGCCTGGGCGAGTGGCGAGATGGTTCTAAGGTGTACCCACAATCAATGTTTTGAACAAAAATAAGAAAAATATCAAAATTTTTCTACTGAAGTTTTTAACTTTTACATCCAAAAAAAATCTCTGTATATTGCATGAGCAAGTTTTCATAATGGGATGTTAGTTCTGCCAGATAGGCAGACAGATATTTTAGTGGTGTCTCTCAGATCACTAAAGGTAATCAACACGCCACCTCAGAGACTTTTATAGACACACTGAAGACATTTACAGACACATTTAGTGACACTGGAGAAAAAGGGTCTTTGGGATTCGAACTAGGTCGCAGAAGAACACTAAGTCTTGAAGCTTGAAATTTTGGTTTGAAGAAGCAGATGGATTCTACCATCAGTGTGGTGAAAAAAAAGGTGCTGATCAACTGTGCAGTTATTCTTTGTTTTCGCAAGGGCAAAAAGAAAACGGTTTTCTGGTGTCATTAATGGACATATTCATTGACAGGCTGTATTGACAATTATTTGATTGAGCAATTCACTGATCATTGTATTTAAACAGTAACAGAGAAATTCTGAAATAATTCTGATCTGTTATTAAAGGAATCGAGAAGTTGAAAGAGCTTTTGTTGCATGCAGGATGTTAATTTCAGATATCATTGCAATATACTACTGCATGTGCATAATTCTAACAAAGGTTAAGTAGGCTGCAGGCAAGGTTTGGTTTTGTAGAAGTATAGATTATAGAATTACTTCTACAGTTAACTTTTGCAGATATGTGCGAGATTTTAGTGGGTACATCATCCAGATTTTTAATGATCAGAGGCAGCCAGTTTTTTGGGCAACATGATGGGATGATACCCAAACAGCCATTGCACTCAGTGTTGAAAACCAAGAAAGTAGTTCGCTTCTTTCCATGATTCTGAGCTTATGTAAAAGTCTGAAATGAAAGGAAAAATAGAGAGCTGATTTTTTTTTCTTCAAAAATGCTGAAATGCAATATGCTTTGAAGGAGGGGGTGGCTGGCAGCAATCACTATAAAGCACATACATACACATGTACTCTTATATGAGCTGCGTCATGGAAAACCAGATTTTTGCCTATGCAAAAACAAAGCAAAAACAAAGGGAACTGCACACCTGATCAGTGCCTTTGTTTATGCTACACGGATAGAACGATTCCTCTTCTTCTTAAATCCAAAATTTCAAGCTTCTAGCCATCTTCTCTGGCTGCACAAGCCGGTTTGTGTTTGACCTGGTCACATATCCCGAAGCCCTGTATTTTTCGCGTCACAGCTCATTTTAAGGATATGTAAGAGTCATTGACATCTTTGTCAAATGTTGATTGTATTGCTAATTAGGGAATTAGGTAAAACAGCAATGGTGTACAAAGTCTCCTGAGAACGGTTCTTTTTCTGGTGGAAATAAATGAGCTGCGACTTGACACATTATGAAAACATGCCCATGAAAATGAAAATTTTCAGTAGAAAAAAATTGAAATTTTTCTTATTTTTGCTCCAAACATAGATTGTGGGTATACGTTAGAACCACCTTGCCGAGGTGGTTCTAACGAGTACCCAAAGTCTATGGTTTGGGGCAAAAATAAGAAAAATAGGTATACCCCCGCATACCCCAGTTTTGTTATATAAAAGTGGGGTTTAAGGGTGTATACATTACACGGACATGTTTTCATGATGAAATTCAGTGCATTTGGGATTTGTGGTGAAAACTCAGTTTGTCTGCCTTGTTTTCCCCTTGTTTATTTACAAATTAGTATAGCTATCTAAGACTTTAAATTTTCTGTATGCAGACAGAAAATTGATATGACTACATTATGCCGAATGCTCAGGCTTAATGGCTTATCAAAGCCAAACTGGTCTAATGGTTATGCCATGCCACAAGTCCAATCCAATCTAAGTTAACTGTGCCACATTATGGAAAGCCGCATTTCTCTACTTTCACATTTATTGCCAGTGTACATGAACACTAAGTGCTAGACATATCCTTGTATTTTCACCCAAAAGGGGTATAAAGTACATGTAGATATTTTAGCTCACCAGAGCCGAAGGTTCACGGGTGAGCTTTTAGGGGCGTCTGTCTGTCAGTCAGTGTTGTCTTTTGATGTCATCCATCGTCCACCATTTTCAAAGTTCTTCTTCTCTAAAACCACTTGGCCAGTCAAAGCCAAATATTACATGAAGTATCTATAGGAAGGGGGTACCAAATTGTTTGTAAATAAACTAGGTCATATGACCAAGATGGCCACCATGCCCATATATGGTAAAAATGCCTAAAAAAATCTTATCTGGAACCGATGGATCGATTTCAATGATACTTGGCATGTGGCATGGGGGACAAGTGTAATTCAATGTGTTTATAAGTCTGTGATTACCTAGACCCATTTTATGGCAAGGCCAGCATAGGTCTCCCACGCATTTGAATGGGGAAAATTGTTAAAATGTCATTTGAAGGGAAAAACTTGTAGGAAATGGACAAATGGACTGAAGATATATGATTCTGAAAAAAAAAAAATTGACCCCAGGGGTTGTTCTGCCTCCACCCAGGGGCAATATATATGTATATAACCATAATATTCAAAGATTATCTCTGTAACCGCTTGGCCTATCAAAGTCAAATTTTATAGAAAGCATCTATATGAAGGGGGAACCAATGTATTTATGAATTATCCAGGTTAACATGACCAAGATGGCCTCCATCGCCATATATGGTAAAAACCTTTCAAAAATCTTCTCTGGAACCGATGGACCGATTGCAATGAAACTTGGCAGATAGCCCTGTGCCTAAAGTACTACAATATATAAATCATGACCCCATGATGACCCTGATCTATTTTATGGGTGACCCATGCATTTAATGGGGGAAATTGTTAAATTGTCATTTGAAGGGCAAAACTTGCAGGAAATGGGCAAATGGACTGAAGATTTAAGATTCTCCAAAAAAATTTGACCCCAGGGTTTGGTCTGCCCCCACCCCGGGGCAATATATATGTGTATAACCATAATATTCAAAGATCTTCTCTGAAACCTCTTGGCCAATCAAAGTCAAATTTTATATAAAGCATGTATATGAAGGGTGAATCAATGTACACCTGGACCTCGATAAAACACGCTTCGTTATAGCGCGAATTCGCTTATAGCACGGATTTGCCTTGGATCCCAAATTTTCCCTTACGTTCCATTTTCATTTTCGCGATCATAAAAAAAGAGTTCAAAAAATTACCAATGTGAGAAAAAAATGTTAACACGGTAGTTTTCATTACAAGACTTGATACCTGTGGAAATTAGCAGCAATCAATGTTCACACTTTCAAAGTCAATAATAAAATAATTAGGCGTAAACAAACAAAGACCGATTGACACTTCTTAATCCCAAAACACGTGTGAAATACACACTGTCCTAGTTAAAGTTCAAACATCAATTACGTCCCTGACACTTTTCTGAGCTGTGTCACAAAAAAGTTGAAGCATTCAAAGGCAAACATAGTGTAAGGCTACTGTGAAGCTAAGCATCTCTTGTGCAGCTGAGCGTCTATTTTATTTGGTAAAATCTCCTATTTTCAATGTGATTGAAATACTAAGACTGCACAGTCTGATCTGTGATTGCCATTTTCGGAAAGCTCAACAGACGTTTTTTCGTGACATTGCTCATCTGTCTAGTCGGCCCAATTTTCGGCCCAATTTTCGGAGAATGAAATCAGCGGCCTAGATAAGTCAATGTATTCATACTTGGACATAACTGTCCAAAAATTGTATTTCTTTTTAAAGTTTCTGAATAAAGAACTTTCTACATCTCATTATAATAAATCAACAATGGAAATGATCACTTGCTATTGAGTAAAAAAATTTACTGTAAACAGACAAATTAAAGATGATTAGCATTATCGACTTTCTCTTGAAAAGTTAACTGCAAACCGAAGGTTGCACATCAGTAATTATTTGAGTGGTTATATCGGCTAATTTACAGGTAAAGTGAAAGTAAGATGTTGTCTATGCGCAGATTATTAGTGTGGATGATATGAGAAATTCTGTGTCACTTTGTGTATCGGAGAAAATGTGTCTATTTACAAATTAAAAAATGGAACTTTATAACAGTGCAAGGTATGCACTTTACCTTTCAGCGTGTATATTTAATTTTCAGTTAAAGGACACAATCATAAAATGAAGGAAATAGAAAGTAAAATTGACAAAAGGCTTGCCAAAATTACTTGAAAACAGCAGCACCTAACTTTCATTTAGGGTTTTCTGAGCTCCCATTATAACACGGTTCGTTTAGCTAACACGATGAACCGTATGGATCCGGTCTTCCGTGTTATAAAGAGGTCCAGGTGTATTTATAAATAATCTAGGTAAATGGGTGACATGGCCACCATGGCCATATACGTTTAAATCCCATCAAAAATCTTCTCTGGAACTGCTGAACCTGTTGCGGTGAAACTTGATTTGCGCATGCGCGACGCCAGACGTTTCCGAAATCAACAAACGAAATTTTCGATGTTTTAAAATCATTCCGTGAAGAGAAGAGGATAATTCTTGTTGCAGAACCCCCCAGAAACGATCAGAGCGGATTGACTCATTAGGAGATATTCGAAACTGTTCCCTAAATACTGTTTAGGAGTGTTTTTGACGTCCGTAGAAATTCTGAATACCCCACCCACCAAATAGTCCCATTGAACGACCGCGCAATCGCCCGTGCGCAGGCGTCTGTGAACCCCATTAGACACCGGAAAAACAACAACAATGGCAGCTCGCAGAAGGAAATCTACGCATTTAAATCTTACGCTGTGCAGCCTAGTCATCGTCATCCTAGCCTTATTACAGACATTTAATGAATACCAGAGCGTTATAAACGAGGAGTCCTCCCAATTGTCATGCCTGTCAAACTTCAAACTCACATTTTCTGTCCTGAATTCCAGACCAAACCAGCGTTGTAGAATGGATATGAAAAACAGTGTTGGGACATGTGTGATGTTTTACTTGTTGATCATGCAGTCAGGAGATGTCGAAATAAACCCAGGACCTGTAAAATACCCTTGTGGAATATGTGAAAAGAATGTTGGGTGGAATGCAAAGGCCATACAATGTGACTGTTGCGATGTGTGGTTTCACGCGAAATGTGCAAATATTGGACCTGAGTCCTTCAAAGCCCTAAATAAAACTGAAGTTACCTGGATATGTACTCATTGCGGTATACCAAATATATCATCATACCACTGTATTGACCTAGATGAACTGAAATCAGAAAATATTTACCAACCCCTTAGCGGTGACAACACCACCTCCGCGTCGTGTGAACTGGATCAGTCGTTCGGAATCTCTACTCCACAATTATTTTCAACCCCCAAACAGCAATGTAAAAGACAGCACGATAATGTTACAAATGTGTCATCCATCTCGGATGTAAACTCCACACACTCAGGAAGTGTAAGCTCAGAACCCACTTCATCATTTCTTGGTTTCTCCACAGTGGACACTAGCAATACCCCAAGTGCATCAGTATCAGAACAGTCAACACAAACTCAGTATTCAAATAATCTTGACATACTAATCATAAACTTTCAGAGTATTAGAAATAAGAAAACAGAGCTGTATAATATCATATCAAGCCGGGCACCGGATGTGATCATTGGAACTGAGACACACTTGGATAGTAGTGATTATGATGCTGAAATTCTTCCGGCAAATATACCTTCCGAACATCTATATCAAATATTCCGGAAAGATAGGGGCGAAACAATCAATAAAAGTGGGGGAGGCGTGATTGTAATGGTCAAACCTGGTCTTCCAGCGGAAGAATGTTTAGACTTAGACTCAAATTGTGAAGTAAAATGGGTTAAGATTAATGTTTCAAATCATGAACAAATCCTGGTAGGGAGTTATTACAGAGAACCCAGAGCAAAAATCGAAAATCTTAAAGAACTCGAATTGTCCATTAATAAAATACAAAATCATAAGGAATACAGTAAGATGAAGATATTCCTTGGGGGAGATTTTAACCTCGGAGACATTGAATGGAATGAGGGTTGCACCCATTCGGGGGCGAGAGACAAAGCCCACTGTGATAAACTGCTAGAAATAATATGTGACTATAATTTGGAGCAAGTTAATGATACACCAACTCGCGAGGGTAGAATTTTGGACTTGTTAATCACGAGCCACCCAAGCCTAGTTCAACGACACTCCGTAGGCCCACCAATTGGCCTTAGCGATCATGATATTCTTACCGTCACAACCTTTATAAAACCGGTCATTAACAAAAAACCAACTCGGACAGTTTACAATTATAGAAAAGCTAATTGGGACCAAATTAGAGAAGATATGGCCCACTTTAGAGACCAGTACTTGTGTGAATACTCATTAAACTCAGTTGAGGGTAATTGGATTAAATTTAAAAAAGCCTTGTTTGAATCAATGGATAAACATATACCAAAGAAAACTATAAAAGGGAAAGCTGATGTCCCGTGGATGACTAAGAAATTGAAACGCCAGATAAAGAAAAAGAAACGCTTGTACAAGAAAACCAAAAAGTGTAATGACAGTAAAAGTACTAAAGCATTTCATGACTTTCGTAAAGAAGTTCGAAATTTAATGCATACTGAATACTATAAATATATTAACAATTTGTTGGAGCCCGAAAGTGACAAAACCTCACAGTCGTTTTGGAAATATATAAAATCAAGGAAACAAGACAGTGTCAGCATAGGTACTTTGAAGGATAATGGTCGAATTGCAGAGAGTGCCAAGGATAAGGCTGAAATGTTTAACCAGACATTCTGTTCAGTATTCACAAAGGAGGACTTGGATAATATCCCAGACAAAGGCCCGTCACCCTACCAACCTATGTCTCATATACATATAACCTTGAACGGTGTTATCAAATGTGTGAAAAGACTTAACCCAAAGAAAGCTTGCGGACCGGACAAAATGCCAATATTAGTATTACAGGAAACAGCAAACGAAATAGCCCCAGTGCTTCAAAGCTTATTTCAACAATCCCTCAATGAAAGTAAAATTCCATCAGACTGGAAAAAGGCCAATATAGTACCGATATTTAAAAAAGGCGACCGGACAAAACCTTCTAATTATCGCCCCGTCAGCCTCACGGCAGTGGTATCCAAAATGCTTGAGCATATCGTAGTTGCCCAAATCATGGACCATTTAGACAGTCAAAATATCTTACATGAAAACCAACACGGGTTCAGAGCCCGCCGATCTTGTGAAAGTCAACTTCTTCTCACTACTGATGACATCGCGAGGAGTTTAAATCAAAGCTATCAAGTGGATATGGGTATCCTCGACTTTGCGAAAGCCTTTGATAAGGTTTCGCATACGAGGCTTTCAAGAAAGATGGAATACTACGGTATCCAGGGCTCTACACTCAACTGGGTTACAGACTTCTTACGCGGTCGGAATCAACAGGTGGTTATCGATGGCGAAACTTCGGATCCAGCAGAGGTTACGTCAGGAGTCCCCCAGGGAACGGTATTGGGACCAACGTTGTTCCTGATATACATTAATGACATCGCTGAAAACATAAACTCTAACATTCGCCTTTTCGCGGATGATTGTGTTGTGTACCGCCAAATTGACTCTCCCCAAGACCATGTTATACTACAGGACGATTTAAACAAACTTGTCGATTGGAGTAACACTTGGCAAATGAAATTTAACGTCGATAAATGTGTGGTCATGAACTTTGGAACTAGTAGATCTAAGACAAAATACGAGTATAAGATGAACAACCAAACTCTAGAAACTGTGAAACATAACCCTTACTTGGGAGTCGAATTAACTGATAACCTGAAATATAACGATCATATAGATACCATTACTTCTAAAGCCTCAAGAGTCCTTGGATTTGTGAAACGTAATCTCAAACATTGTCCTAGAACTGTCAAAGAAAGAGCATATCAAACGCTGGTTAGACCCAAACTCGAATATAGTTCACCGATATGGAATCCCCAACACAAAGATCCCATCAAGAAAATTGAACAAGTACAGCGGAATGCAGCTCGTTTTGTGTTAAATAAACCTTATAATCGTCAAAACCCAACAAGTGTTACTACCATGTTGCAGCAACTGAATTGGCCAACATTGGAGGACCGTCGTAAAGCTTCAGATTTAATTCTCATGTACAAGGTTGTTAACAGCCTTGTAGCTGTGCCTGTGAACTATCTACCACCCAGATCGCCACGGTATGCTGATTGTATCAGATTCATCGCATACCACTGCAGAGTGAATGTATATCAACATTCGTTCTTCCCACGGATCGTGATCCCCTGGAACCGACTACCAGACACTACTATCAACCTACAGAGCTTGGATGGCTTCAAACTCGCTGTCCAGCCCGTACACAGGATGTAAGGTACTCAGGAACTGTACAGTGTATATACATGTTTGTTTTTACGTAACACTATAAATACACGTTTTAAACTTTTCAATGCGACTGGCGTCGTGCAAGCGAAAATCTAACACCCTTGTCGAGATGTCTGCCTAGCGGATTTTGACAAGAAACATCATTGAAGTTGAAGTTGAAGTTGATATGTAGCAATGGGGACTAAGAATATAACAATGTGTTTATAAATCATGACACTTTGATAACCTTGACAAATTTTAAGCCAGTGTCAACTTAGGTCACATAGGCAGAACGCTGTTAAACTATTATTGAAGGGAAACACTTCATGAAATGGGCAAACAGACAGAACATTTATGATTTTGAAAAAGAAATGATTCTGTGGTTATTCTGACCCTGCCCTGGGGCTGTACCATTATAGTCAAAAATCATGACACTTTGATAACCTTGACAAATTTTAAGCCAAGGTCAACTTAGGTCACATAGGCAGAACGCTGTTAAACTATTATTGAAGGGAAACACTTCATGAAATGGGCAAACGTACAGAACATTTATGATTTTGAAAAAGAATTGATTCTGGGGTTATTCTGACCCTGCCCTGGGGCTGTACCTTTATAGTCAAATTTACTGTTATATATCTCAGATCTCAGGTGAGGGTTTACAGGACCATTGGTCCTCTGGTTAAAAACTTTGGTTGGCATTTATGTAAGTATAGATTGATACATTTCATAGTCTCCTATGTTAAATGTAGACTTATGGATCTGATATGTTTTTACACATTACACATGGCCGTGTGGTTAAGAGTGCTGATGTCATAAACACGCTTAATCATTTGATCATCCAACCACTGAATACCCCCCCCCCCCACCCACACACACACACACCCCCCTCGCCAAAGAAAGAAAAACACCAAAAAACTGACACACCCGTAAGTAGGTCGGTCCAACCATTTGTATATAATTCCTCTTTTACTGACATGACTTTCTTGGTCATTCTGCACTATAGACATGAACTGCCGGTGTTAACCCATAAGCAGAACTCTTGTCTCAAATTTGCCCTGCATAGGGCTTGAACGTAGAAAGATGATCAAATGATTAGGTGCAGTAATAAAATCAGCGGCCCCTAGATCTAACAAGTATAAGCTTTAACAAAAAGTTTGGTCTAAGATTTCCATATATAAACTAGAATGTCAAAGAATCTGACTGTACTCCCATTTCATCCTGGTTCATGAGACTGAACAGAAATAAAATTCTGACTCTAATCAACGGTTATAACTGAAAGTTGCGAAAAATGTGACAATCACCATGTTAATAAATTTTTCCACTTCTGTGTACCCAAAAGCTCACATACAAACTTTGGTTTGTTTCAACTTCTGATTGCATATTACATATAAGATTTTGTAACAATGGTATTTTTGACAATAAGCAGTGATTAATTGGAATTTCGGGTCGGGAAGACAGGACACGGCAGGCGGGGCGTGGTCAAAGCTTTCATACCTGACCATAGATAGAATGTAAGCATGTGACAGCCGTAAGTCATTCTGATTGTTCTAAATGGTGGCTTAACCAAACATTAGATTGTGCGTAGACAATACGGTAGTTGCAAATTTGTAAAACCTCTGGTTTTAACCAAATTTGTTCATGACTAGTGCAGGAAATTAGATTTAAGAATAGTTACCATAAGAAAGCTAAGACAGCCTGACAAGGCTTAGTATTAATTAAGGATTTTGTTTTCTGATGTCTTAAACCGATATATGATGAATGGACTTCCCCATTGTTAGCTAACCTGAGCCGAAGCTTACAGGATGGGCATATGCTACGGCGTCTGTCTGTCCATTGTCAGTCCGTCCGTCTTCCCTCAAGAATTTCAAAGATCTTCTCCTCTGAAACTGCTTGGCCAATGAAAGCCCAACTTCATGTGGAACATCCTTATGAAGGGGGAACTAAAGAATGCATAAATGATCCAGGTCACATGAACAAGATGGCGGCCAAAATATGGCTATAAAATTTATAAATAGCAAAAAACTTTAAACTTTAAAATTCTTCTTCTTCAGAACCAGATTAGGCCTATGATTTTAAAACTTGGCATGAAGCATCAGGCAATGGAGCTCTACAAAATTATGACCCGGGGATGACCTTGACCTATTTGATGGCAGGGTCAACTTAGATCGCCAATGCATTTGAATAAAAACCTTTAAAATCTTCTTCAGAACCAGAAGGCCTATGATTTTAAAACCTTTGCATGAAGCATCAGGGAATGGAGCTCTACAAAGTTTATATAAATCATGATCTTGGGATGACCTTGACCTATTTTACAGCAAGGTCAACAAAGGGTGCCTATGCATTTGAATGGGAAAAAATGTTAAAATGACATTTGAAGGGCATAACTTGCAGGACATGGGCAAATGAACTTGAGATTTAAGATTCTGAAAAGAATTTGGACCCCAGGGATGGATCTGCCTCCACCCTGGGACAGTATACATGTATATAACCATAATATTCAATGATCTTCTCTAAAATCACTTGGCCAATCAAAGTCAAATTTTATAGGAAGCATCTGTATGAAGGGGGAACCAATGTTTTTTTTTTTTTTTATATAAATAAATCAGTTCACGTGACCAATTGCAAGGGGGCCACCATGCCCATATATAGTAAACAACACTTCAAAAATCTTCTTCTCATGGACTAGATTACTACAATGTGTGTATAAATCATGACCCTGTGATAACCTTGACATTGTACAGCAAGGTCAACATAGGTCACATATACAGAAAATTGTTAAAATGTCATTGATTGGAAAAACTTTCAGGAAATGAGCAAATGGACAGAATATATATGAATTTGAAAAAGAAATTGACCCCAGGGGTTATTCTGACCCTGTCCTGGGGCTAAATACATGTATATGACCTTTATAGTCAAACAAGTTTATTGGAATATATCTCAGATCTCAGGTGAGGGTTTACAGGACCATTGGTCCTCTGGTTATCATTTGGAAGAGTCCTTTTTCATTTTGAGAGACATCAGGCGTGATTTTGAATTTTTATTCCATTTTTCGATAAATTGTCTTTAAACAAACAGAATACCCCCAGATAGGAAGCTGTGTTCTGCAGCATCACATCTGGGGCTTTTCTGTTTGCCTATAATGTCCCAGTAAAAGGACACCAGGCATATAGAAGTTCATTAAATCTGATTTGCTAAGAAAGGATTAGACTAATATACGAAATTCATAGGCTTGGCAAAGAGACAATTTGAGCCACGACATGAGAAAACCAATCTTGGGGGTTTCAGACAAGGTCTGACATAAACCGGCCAGTACAGTCACAGAAACAGGCTAGGAAGTTGAGATTTTGGATTTAAGAAGAAGAGTAATTTTACTAACCGAGTAGCGAAAACAAAGGCGCTGATCAGCTTCGCAGTAACCACGAAGCTGGTTTGCCCCTTTGTTTTCGCTTTGGTAAAAGACCGGTTTTCTCATGACGTGGATCATTGTGATATTTGATTGCTTGTTTTGATCCGTGAAGGTGTTTGAAGTAGACACGAGATTTGCCAAGACCCTCAATTTATCATATTCATATTTTCTTGGACTTGATTTTTTAGTGGCTATATATAAGCAGCCCTCAATGCAAATCCTTTTACCAGTAACTGGCTATCACCCATCTTGTTATGATGTCTGGGAGAAATTCACAACCCCTTTACATGAAAAATTGTTAGCTAGACCCAAAAATTGAACCTGTAAAGACATTACGAAAACATGGCCATGTAATATATAGGTTTCTCCCCAAGTTGTATAATTTGAAAATTTTGATATTTTTCTTATTTTCGCTCAAAACATAGATTATGGGTACAGTAACACGTTAGGTGAGACGTTTCTAACAAGTACCCACAATCTATGTTTTGAAGCAAAAATGACAAAAATAGGTATACCCCTGCATACCCCAGTTTTGCTATATGAAAGTGGGGTATAAAGGGGTATATATTACCAGGTCTGGGTCATCTCGGAAAATCGCGATCAAAATTATCGCGCAGATGCGCGATGGCTCCATGTATTTACTGGCAGTACAGAAGATTCCATATTTCAATAGAAATGAGACAATTTTATCCCGGTTCTGCACAATAGAAAGCTTATACGATTGCTATCATGTAGCCTGGTTTTCGACGATTTGGCTCGGCTTTTTCGGATGTGATCGGACCACGTGGAGGGAAACTACAGAGGTAAGCAGACGAAAATTTTGCAAAATGAAGTAGGATTTCAACCATCTGCCGATAGAATCACAGAATTTTTCTACTTACCATTTTTACATCATTTTGATCTCTGATCTTTGAAAGAGTTTCAGATAGTAAAATATTTGTTTGTAATCTTTTATTTCTGGGTTGTTATCTTTTTTGAAGAGGGGACCTTACTGCAGGAGCCCACACCTCAAGTATCGGAGATCTTGCATATCCGCGATCAGCCATTTCCGAATTGTTTCATTCTTTAGTCCCAATTCGTTGCATTATTATATTTAGTCAGAATTATTGGTTTGGAGTGATTTCCCTTGATAAGGAGAATTAATCGTCGCATATATATGCGATAATTTCGATCGCGATTTTCCGAGATGATCCAGACCTGATTACACGGAAATGTTATCCTGATGATCTAGATGTCATGCTGCACAGTGTTCTAATGGAACCTAAGGTCAGAACTGTTATACACCTACAGATAAAGATGATTAGAGGAAAAAGATTCAGGCAAAGTAATCAAGACAAAGCATTACGAAAAAACGCCCATGCAATATACAGATATTGTTTAAGTGGTAACAATTAAAAATTTTCAGTAGAAAACTTTGGATATTTTTGATATTTTAGCTCAAAACATACGCTACATTATGGGTACACATTAGAACCGCCTAACGAGTACCCACAATCTGTGTTTTGGAGCAAAAATAAGAACCAGAGGACCATTGGTCCTGAGAACGCTCACCTGAAGCCTGATCTTGGAGTATAAAGTCATAATGAAATGACCTTGACCTTGAATACTCACACACCTTTATTGACTTCATAAGTTGTCTGCATCTGCAAAGTTTAAGGTCTCAGGCTGCAATAGTTTCGAAACCCAGTGATTTCTGAGAAAACCATAATTTTAATTTTGATATTTAAATGACCTTGGGCCAAGGTCAAGACATGACCTTGGCCTTCATTAATTACTTACCTTCATTGACTCCATTAGTTGTCTGCATCTAGCAACTTTCAGGTCCCAGGCTGCAACAGTTTGTTTTCGCCTTTTCCCATGTGAAAGCCTATGTTTCCAAAATTGACCTTGCCGTAAAATAGGTCAAGGTCATCATAGGGTCATCATTTCAACAAACTATGATGGGCTAGAGTCCCAAATGCTACATACCAAGTTTCATGAAAATTGGCCTGCCGGTTCTGGAGAAGAAGATTTCTGAAAGGTTTTTACCATATATGGGCATGGCGGCCATCTTGGTCATGTGACCTGGATTTCGCGATCAAACTTTCGTCTCCCCTACCCATGGATGCTCCACATAAAATTTCACTTTGATTGGCCGCACAGTTTCAGAGAAGAAGATCTTTGAAAACTGTGTATGGACAACAGACTGGCCAAGGTCAAGAGATGACCTTGACCTATATTAATCACATACCTTCATCTACTCCATTAGTTGTTTGCATCTACCACTTTTCAGGCCTCAGGCTGCAATAGTTTTCAAAAAATCCATAGTTTTCACTTTTTCCTATGTAAAAGCCTATGTTTCCAAATTTGACCTTGCCGTAAAATAGGTCAAGGTCATCCAAGGGTCATCATTTTATCAAACTATGATGGGCTGAGGTCCTCAATGCTACATACCAAGTTTCTTGGAAATTGTCCAGCCGGTTCTGGAGAAGAAGATTTTTGAGTGGTTTTTACCATATATGGGCGTGGCGGCCATCTTAGTCATGTGACCTGGATTTCGCGATCAAACTTTCGTCTCCCCTACCCATGGATGCTCCACATAAAATTTCACTTTGATTGGCCAAGCAGTTTCAGAGAAGAAGATCTTTGAAAAGTGTGTATGGACAACAGACTGGCCAAGGTCAAGAGATGACCTTGACCTATATTAATCACATACCTTCATCTACTCCATTAGTTGTTTTCAGGCCTCAGGCTGCAACAGTTTTCAAAAAATTCCATAGTTTTCACTTTTTCCTATGTAAAAGCCTATGTTTCCAAATTTGACCTTGCCGTAAAATAGGTCAAGGTCATCCAAGGGTCATCATTTTATCAAACTATGATGGGCTGAGGTCCTTGATGCTACATACCAAGTTTCGTGGAAATCGGCCCACCGGTTCTGGAAAAGAAGATTTTTGAGTGTTTTTTTTACCATATATGGGCGTGGCGGCCATCTTGGTCATGTGACCTGGATTTCACGATCAAACTTTCGTCTCCCCTACCCATCAATGCTCCACATAAAATTTCACTTTGATTGGCCGCGCAGTTTCAGAGAAGAAGATCTTTGAAAAGTGTGTATGGACAACAGACTGGCCAAGGTCAAGAGATGACCTTGACCTATATTAATCACATACCTTCATCTACTCCATTAGTTGTTTGCATCTACCACTTTTCAGGCCTCAGGCTGCAATAGTTTTCAAAAAATCCATAGTTTTCACTTTTTCCTATGTAAAAGCCTATGTTTCCAAATTTGACCTTGCCGTAAAATAGGTCAAGGTCATCCAAGGGTCATCATTTTATCAAACTACGATGGGCTGAGGTCCTTGATGCTACATACCAAGTTTCGTGGAAATCGGCTTACCGGTTCTGGAGAAGAAGATTTTTGAGTGGTTTTTACCATATATGGGCGTGGCGGCCATCTTGGTCATGTGACCTGGATTTTGCGATTAAACTTTCGTCTCCCCTACCCATGGATGCTCCACATAAAATTTCACTTTGATTGGCCAAGCAGTTTCAGAGAAGATCTTTGAAAAGTGTGTATGGACAACAGACTGGCCAAGGTCAAGAGATGACCTTGACCTATATTAATCACATACCTTCATCTACTCCATTAGTTGTTTGCATCTACCCTTTTCAGGCCTCAGGCTGCAATAGTTTTCAAAAAATCCATAGTTTTCACTTTTTCCCATGTAAAAGCCTACTATGTTTCCAAATTTAACCTTGCCGTTAAATATGTCAAGGTCATCCAAGGGTCATCATTTTATCAAACTATGATGGGCTGAAGTCCTCGATGCTACATACCAATTTTGGTGGAAATCGGCCCACCGGTTCTGGAGAAGAAGATTTTTGAGTGGTTATTTCCATATATGGGCGTGGCGGCCATCTTGGTCATGTGACCTGGATTTCGCGATCAAACTTGAAATGCCACTACCCAAGGAGGCTCCACATAAAATTTCAACTAGATCGGCCAAGCGGTTTCAGAGAAGAAGATCTTTGAAATTGTGGATGACAGACGACGGGCGGACGGACGCCGGATCATGGCCATCCTATAAGCTCACCTTGTGAGCCTTCGGCTCAGGTGAGCTAAAAATAGGTATACCCCAGCATAACCCAGTTTTACTATATAAAATTTGGGTTTAAGGGGGTATATATTGCACGGACATGTTTTCCTGATGACAAAAAAAACAGTCATAGGGAAAATTGCTTTGATTACAGAGGCAGTGGTCACCTAAGTGATGAAGCCTTTCCATGACAACTGACTGCTAGTTTAGACTGAAAGTGATTGACCACAATTAACTCAGTAATGAATGTAATCTAGTGAAAACTCCTACTTGTTTATTTCGATAATGATCTAATTTTCACTTGATGCCATTGATACCATAAAGAAAATAGATCTGTGCCTCACCTAAGCCAAGGGTGTTGACCTGATAGACAATTTATATCATTAATACTGCCTGTATTAGGACTGAATCTAGATGCTTGCCATACTTAGTGCCATATTAGGACTGAATCTACATACTTGCCATACTTAGTGCCGTATTAGGACTGAATCTAGATATTTGCCATGCTTAGTGCCGTATTAGGACTGAATCTAGATATTTGCCATACTTTGTGCCGTATTAGGACTGAATCTAGATACTTGCCATTCTTAGTGCCATTGTACAAATCTAAGGCGATAAGATGAGTACCATATTTGTTCTATCTAGTGCACTGTGTGCTTAAGATTTCAAAGTTGCCGCAAAGTGCTCAGTAAGATTTCTTACTAATATGGGCATACTAAAACAGAAAATAACACGTACATTGCTTAAGTTAGCTGCAGGCTCAATTAATTTGAATGTTGATGCAATCTTTAATTTAAAGTTTTGATATGAAAATTATGATAACTGGTGACAAAACTGGTGTGAAAATACGAAAATGCTAGCCTGGCAGTGCACACTTATGCACAGGTGTTTTGGAAAAGACCTTGGTGTGCGCTTATTGGATGGTGTGCATTTATTGGAGCATATGTAGTAAATAGAAGATATTCAGTATGTGGTTTAGGATTTGGCAAATTTAATAATTATAGAATCAGAGAGCCCTTAGTAGTTGTGTTACTCATATTCTGTAGATGTCCTAATAGATTTCAGACCCAATATATAATGCTGTAAATACTCTTAAACTCCAGAATTCAAGGTTATTCCAAGAAATAATGCCTTCAAAAGATACAGATTGAATAACAAACAGTGGAGATCCTGATCAAAGACTCTTGAAGAAACATTTTATCTGAATGTCCAGACATGTGGGTACTTTGACCACTCTGCTTCTGTACAATCCACTAGGAACATTATGGTAGTTCGCACTTTCAGCCTGGAAATTGTACTTCCTTTCTCTCAATTTATTTAATAATATGCTCTGTCATGTCTTTGAATAAAATAATTGTCACCAGATCTTGTTGACCGAGGTGGAAAATAGCAACTGCAATCTTAATGAAAACCAAAAAATGAGCTGCTTCATAAAAAAACAACAACTTTATTTGGTCCTGTTAGCACAATAGTTAGAGTGTCCGCTTCATTTGCAGTTAGTCATGGGTTTGCCCCCCTGAGCGGCCTCACCCCAAGACTGTTAAAAATGGTTCCAGTGGTCAATTGCTTGGTGCTCAGCATTATAAGGCGAGCAATAGAACATGCCTGCCATGTTTTTGACTTATGGTCATCCTGGCCTAATAAAGGGAAAAAATAGTGTCTTAGTTATGAGCTTACACTAAAAAGACTGCATAGTATTAAACTCAGATCTTGTAAGTAAAAGTATTGTCATCGCTTTACTATTTGCAAATGATTTTAGCCTTTGTTTCTGTATGCAAAATAAGTGGGTGTTTTTTTTTGCATGTTTTTATTTACGGCGCTCAACAGACTTCTTTAGGGAAAATAGTAGTAATCATAAATGCCAGTGGGAATAGACAGGTGAAAGTACTGGTAAGCTCATCTGGCAGACTTGCCGAGGAACACAGTGGGTCATTTACTGAGGGTCCTGGCATGTGTGTATACCATGTAGTGGTTGTAATAATTTGTAAATGATGTCCTATTATATCTCAAAGTTTCTTCATTTGGAACAGCAACCAATACAGAGATGGGGACCTCAACTGATTACATAACGTCTCAACTCACGTTACCTGACGTTGACAGTTTACAGTTACTGTATGAATCTCCTGTCATGGAGAGCACCAAAGGTATTGCCGGTGAAAAGGCCGCTAGATGATAACCATGTAACCCTAACACATAATCATAGTGTATATTGTACACCCTGGTTATCTAGACACAACTAATGCCACTGAGAACATTCAACATGGATAAACATGTTTCAATATTAGGATGCAAATACCTGTGTGGGAACAACTTGCCACCGATCAGAATGATCATGTGGCAAGTTGTTCCCAGAAGTTAGTTGTTCCCTATTGTCACATTGATTTCATCTGTAATGGTTGTTCTCAGTCATGTACCTTGTCTCTGTGTAACCAGCGTGTTACAGGTCAATGAAGGATGCAAAACGTATGGCTAGTGAAAACAGCTTGACCATTTGAGCCACGGTTGGAGAAAACTGGTTATCAGGATTTCCGACCAGGTCTGACATAAACTGACCTGTAATAAGTCTCAGAAAAAGGCTAGAATTTGAATTTTTGGATTTAAGAGGAGGAGAATTTGTACTATCCGAATAGCAAAAACAAAGGTGCTGATCAGCTGTGCAGTTACTGCACAGCTGATCTGCACCTTTGTTTTTGCATATGCAAAATGTTGGTTTTCTCATGACGAGGCTCATTTATGTACCATGTACCATGTAACACATAAAATGAGTTAAATAGGCTAGTGTTGTAAGATTTCAGCTAAAACAGGGTGATGGTGGTGGTCCATGTTCTCTAACAGCATCAAGCAACTCACAGTGACTTAGTAGCTATATTGCATCAAAACACGAGTTGTGGCCATAGTTAGAAGTGTAACGTCCAATTATGTAGAATATTTAACAACCACGAACATGTATTTTTACAACCATTTTCATCATAAGCAAATGAATGTTAACCATATTAGTGCTTTCCCATAGATCCCTAACTGTATAACATATACCCTCCAGTGTAGTGCTACATGTACTAGATAACTGAACATACAAAAAGTAATTGGTGAATGGTGATCGTTTTTAAAGAAATTAAGGGGCATGAGGTGGCCTAGTAGCAGGGTATCAACTCTAGATCAAGAGGCCAGGGCTTCAGGGTCAGTGCTTAGTCTACCAACACCAAAGCTGTGTTTTTTTAGCAAAACACGTCTCGCCATATAAATGGTTACTTTTTTTAGGAAGCTGTGGCTTCATCCAGACATGGCTTCAAAGTTGTCGACTTGGATCAAAATGATAGCACAACAGCACTAATAAATTACCTCAGTACAGATCCCTTGTCCCTTGATGCAAATTAACTTGTGCATTTAATACTTGTGTTTGGCAGGGATTTCACCTATGTGCATTGGTTTTGGCTGTTTTCTTGTCATATCACATGGTTACAGATTAATATTCAGACATATTTGTGACCCGCCATGCCAAAAGGGACCTCAAGTTCTTGGAAGTAATGTTGTAACGTCACAAATGACATTTAAAACATCTCAAGTTTCTGACATGATCATTTGCTATTAATTACTTTAGCAGGTGGTTGCATTTGCATTTTATTTTTATAATGTTTATTTGATCCAGTACACTGTAACATTTTCATGGATGTGTGATACGTAAAACAAGCAACCATTGTGCATATTTGTGCACAATTCCAAAAATGTTTAGCTTATCTGAGCCGAAGGCTCACAAGATGAGATTATGGGATGGCCATGCTCCAGCGTCCGTCCATTGTTTACAGTTTCATAGATCTTTATACCCCCGGCATTTATGTCGACGGGTATATAGTTTTCGCTTTTCCGTTTGTCCGTTCGTCCGTTCGTATGTTCGTTAGTTCGTTTGTTTGTTCGTTCGTTCGTTAGTTCGTTAGTTCAGTAGAATTTGCGTCAAAGTTTTGGTTAAAGTTTCTCTAGTGGTGTATATCTCATGCAGTTATAGTCAGAAACCATTCATATTTGAACCATAGGTACCCTATAGGGTTTGCCTTGTTTCCATGAGTTTGGACCCCAGGGTCCATGCCCGGGGGTGGGGCTAGAGATCAAAATCTAGGTCACCTTTAATTTGCGACAAAGTTTTGGTTAAAGTTTCTCTAGTGGTGTATATCTCAAGAACCATTTATCAGAAATCATTCATATTTGGACTTTAGGTACCCTATAGGGTTAGCTTTGATTCCAAGAGTTCAGACCCCAGGGTCCATGCCTGGGGGTGGGGCTAGAGTTCAAAATCTAGGTCACCTTTACTTTGCGTCAAAGTTTTGGTTAAAGTTTCTTTAATGGTGTATATCTCATCAGCCAATTTTCAGAAATCATTCATATTTGGACTTTAAGTACCCTATAAGGTTTGCTTTGTTTCCGTGAGTTCAGACCTGAGGGTCCATGCTCGGGGAGGTGGGGCTAGAGTTCAAAATCTAGGTCACCCTGAAAATGTGCTATTTACATAGTGTTTTTTTCTTCTCTAAGTTCATATATTAACAAAGACTTATGGAACGTATTCCCATTTGGATCATAGATACCCTTTAGGGTTGAATTAAATTCCATGGCACCAAAATCTAGGGGTGGGGCTGGAGGTCAAAATCTAGGACACATTTATAAAATACAATAGTTACCAAGATTAATATTCTGTTGGTCTATTTCTTGACAACTATTTGTCAGAAAGCATTCATGCTTACAACATAGGTACCACATAAGGGTTAGACCCAAGGGTCCATGCATGGGGGTATACGTGCCTCTCAAGGCACTTTTTCTAGTTTTCTCTGAAACCACTTGGTCGATCTAGTTGAAATTTTATGTGGAGCCTCCTTGGGTAGTGGCATTGAAATTTTGTTCACGATATCTTGGTCACATGACCAAGATGGCCGCCACACCCATATATTATGGTAAAAACCTTTAAAAAATCTTCTCTAGAACCGGTGGGCCGATTTTCACAAAACTTTTTATGCAGTATCTGGGACTCCAGCTCATCATAGTTTGTTCAAAGAAGGCCCCAGGATGACCTTGACAAATTTTAAGGCCAGTTCAGTTTCGGAAACATAGGCTTGTACATGGGAAAAAGTGAAAACAATGGATATCTTAGAAATTACCTGAAAGTTGGCAGAAGCAGACAACTTATGAAGGTATGCGATTAATTAAGGTCAATGTCATTTCTTGACCTGGGCCCAAGGTCATTGAAATATCAAAATTAAAGACTTGTCTTTCTCAGTAACCTCTCAGCCTATGAATGTGAAATTTTATTTGAAGCGTTTATGCATAGGAAGAATAAAATTTTGTTTGTGAAATCGGTTGCAAGCTCATCATGGTTGCCACATGCTCACAAATGCTCAAAAAAGCTTAAAAAATCTTCTTCTCCAGAACCGGTGGGCTGATATTCCTGAAACTTGGTATGTAGCATAAGGGACATTAGCCCATCATAGTTTGTTCAACTGATGACCCAGAGATGACCTTGACCTATTTTATGGCAAGGTCAATGTTGGAACCTGGCTTTTACATGGGCAAAAGTGAAAACAATGGATTTTTTGGAAATTATTGCAGCCCGAGACCTGAAACTTGGCAGATGCAGACAACAGTCAATAAAGTTATGCGAGTATTCAAGGTTAAGGTCATTTCATGATGACTAAATGCTCCAAGATCAGCCTTCAAGTGAGCGTTCTAATGACCAATGGTCCTCTGATCAGATTAATGGTATCATATTTCTTTGCCAAGAAATCTTATTGTCTGTTATCAGATATTTTTGCCATTTTAGAGGAACCTTTTTTGATCAGTATTATCAGTAATTTTGAGGGACAAACCTTTAATGAAGCTTGTTTTTTCATGATTTACCATAAGTAGGGGAAGATCTGTCTGACATTTCATTGTATATCATAGAAAAATGAACTGGAAATTAAGAATTCTAATGTTGTAGTCAGAGATCATTCAGTATTTTGTCTCCCATTTCAGCTGTTATTACTACTATTATTAATTTTAGAGTGAAGTTAGTAAAGAAATATAAGAAATAATGAACAGACCCTGACTTTCAAGAAAGCTAGAATAATTAAAGAATTAATCAATATCATTTTAGGACACCTGAACCACAGGCTGTTTGTGTTTAGTTTACCTAAGATCTGCTTTAAGTCCATCATTGGGGACACTGTAGGCAATTTTAATAGCTGGCTACTTTGAAACTGCATGATCAAACCTCCTATTAGAAAAAGGATAGCCTCTAAGTGAGACATAAGTATGTAGCAGTAGCCTAATTTTGGTCTACATCTTGTTTTAAGGTTTATCTATTTGTAATCTTTTTTTTTTTTTTGACTCTTTACCTTTCATGATTATTTCAGCTCATAATTATGTGACATTTTACTGTCTTTTCAGAGGAGGAGTCTTTGCCACTACAAGAAACAGTACCAGATACTAATGAGCTGTGTAAACGTATAGAAGAAAAGATAATCAGCCTCACCAAACTGGGAGGAAACTTACAGAAAGAAAATAAAGGTAGGTGTTAAGAACTTTACCATGTTGACTGGATAAGAATGAATGATGATGATGATGATGATGATGATGATGATGATGATGATTACTGAAGTGCAGCATTTAAATAGGAATTAGTTTGTTCATTTCGGGAGAATATTTCTCCCTAGTTGTCCTTAAGCTTAGTCCCTGAGCATGGTTTTAATGCTGCCATTAGAAGTGTATAATCAATCAAATTTTATTTAGAACAATTTAAAATTTAAGGTGATTAAAGTAATATAGAAGGACCTTGTTCTGTTTTGTCTAGAAGCCTTTTTTCTATTTTCAGAAATGGCAGACTTGATGAAAGTTCAGGGAAAAAAGTTGAAGAAAGTGAAGGAAAATGAGAAGAGAATTAGGAAAACTAAAAGATAATAGTAACTCAAATAAGCAACATTCCATTGACCAAAGCTGCAGGCTGCCATTTCAGCCTACCTACCTGTACCATAGGGTTGGACCTATAATGAACAAAAAGGATCATGTTGACAATATAGGAAATTATCACCATTGCTCCAGTGATATACTGATAGTGAATCTTTCTGAGTACCCAGTACCTTTTTATGCTGATAACTGGCTTTGGGAAACAAGCATTTCTGGACAGAGACCTGTAATTTTAACGTTGCAAGCGATTGGCTCAAAGTGTGGGCAGATCTACCGCAGCAAATTTAAGATGTAACACTAGCTACGATTGGTCATAAATGCGTATCTCTCACTGTCTTTTCTCCCATGATAGTATAACCTTTCTTGAATGATTTGCTATATTGTGTGATTTAATCAGCTGCTGTTTTGCCATACAATGTCCAATTTGTAGATGTAGTGATTTTTTGATAATCATTTTTTCATTGTTGAGCGATTTTGGGATGTCCCTAAACAGCGAAAAATACCATCCTTGGATGCTGGCTAACGCCCTGTTTTTTTGCTGCACTTGTACACGGCCTGGGGAGATCTCTGCTCCGCTGAATGTGCTCGGGTCCACTATGAGCTGGTGAAGCATATGAATGGGTCTTGTTTTGGGTCAAATTACAATGGGAGTCTATAGGAACAATAATTATAGGTCTCTGCCGTTTTCACTCTTAACTATTGACATAGTTTACATGTATAATATGAGCCGCCTCATGGGAAAACCAACAATCTGCATAGGCGAAAACAAAGACGCAGATCAGCTTCGCGGTAACCGCGAAGCTGATCAGCGTCTTTGTTTTCGCTACTCGTATAGTACAATTCCTCTTCTACTTAAATCCGAAATTTCAAGCTTCTAGCTCTTTTCTGTGACTGTACAGGTCGGTTTGTGTCGGACCTGTTCGGAAACCACATTGTTGGTTTTCCCACGAGGCGGCTCATATAATATGTCTAGATGTTTCTGTTGTCTCTGGTATTGTCTGTTTTGGGTGTTTAATATCACTGCCATTTTTAATCGAAGCATTTATAATAAATCTTGAATTATTGTCTCTATAATACACAATTTAAAGTGCCTTACCTCTTTAAATACATTTGATTTACAGCATATGCATTGCTGGTTGAAGAAGGGCAACAAGTGGTATATGTTGTTTGTTTGCAATCATGTATAAAGATATATAATATGTATGCAATGAATGTTTACTGCTTATTTGGTTTGGTCTCATTTCTATTATTCTGAAAATTTACACTGATGATGAAAAATCCTTTCGAAACCCTTATAATTAGGTCTTTGAAAATATGAATCTACAGAAAACAGGACCAGAAAGATGAGGATTTTGGTCCAACAAACTTAAGTAATATTTTCAAAGACCAAATCTTTGAAGTTTTTTTTTTTTTAAATACTTTCTTTCCCGCCTTGTGTCTGCGTTGTGATTTTAAATTTGATTGTTCAATCTCTGTACCTTCTATTCTTACCTCTTTCAATAGCATTGTTTCCCTAGTGTTTACATGTAGGAAACAAATTAACCCATATTTGACAAATGGATTTTCCCATCATTATCATTAGGGTGAGTCCACTTTCATTTTTAGGGGCGTCAGGAGTGATTTTTAATTTTTATCTAATTTTTCGATGAAATTCCTCCAAGCAAACAGAATAGCCCCAGATGGGACGCCGCGTTCTGCGGCGTCACATCTGGGGTTATTCTGTTTGCCTATGTCCCATAAAAGGGACGCCAGGCTTAAATGAGTTAAGAGTATATATGTGTATGTTTACAAGAAGGGACCATTAACATATGCTCCACCATTATGATTCTGTGATAATTTTCCAAGAAATCTCTGCTGATATTATAAAATTGTTTTACAGATCTGTTATTTTTCTTGTATATGTGGAAAACTATATTTGAATGGCAATAAATATATTTTGTATGATTAAGCCTTTTGTGTTGCTTTATTTACAACCAGTAACATTTTTTGTCTAATTTAAGGTATCTGTACAGAAAATGTAACTTAGCTGAATTTACATCGGAGTGGGAAAACGTTGATTGGACTGACAGTTTTGAACATTGTGATGTTGAAGAAATGTGGACTATGTTTTCACAAAAATATGATGAGTGTTACGACCTAGCGTAACTAGACAGGTACAGCGAAAAACAACCAAGTAATTTAAACTTAACAATATTTAATCAAACAAATAAATGCTGCAAATACATAAAACAAACAAACAGATAAGTAAATAAATAAATAAATAACTTACAAAGTTAATGTCAAATAAGTCCTTGTCCCTCAAATGTAAGTCCACAATCCAGTAACCAGAATATGAGCACATGTATATTTTAATCCACACAAAACACTAGTGAAACAACCAAAATTATATACTTTAAATCACTTCAAATTTCTGAATACCTACGACTGAATTGGGACCTATATTTATACATCTAAGGAAATTCTCCAGGTTTCTAGAGAATGATATAATAAACTTTTCTCCAGAAAAGAAACGAACTAAACGAAAGTTCTATTAAATTCTCCAAAGAGAATTTAGAATTCTCCAGAGAGAATTCAAGGCCGCAATGACCATCAAGACTAAACGAGAGTCCACTAGACCCTTTGAGATCTCAGTATACATAGTCCAAATATATTTTTAACTTATGGTAAAAAAAAACACTCACTTCATTTTCATCTGGAATTATCCACAAAGTGCTCATAGAATTTTCTATACTTCTAAATTATATAACAGTGATAAAAATAATCAATGACATTCTTCTACAAAGTTCTAGATAATAAATTGTAGAAACATAAAAAGAAATATATATTAATTAATTGGGTTACTCCCCTTTGATTATATATATATAAATTATAAGTAAAAGCTTTTAAAAGAATCAATATTATTGAATCAATTATATATAACACTTCCCCTCTTCAACGAAAAGAAAGTTTTGTGAAATAAAACTTTCTTTTGCAATACTCATATGATAACATACAAGGCAAAACTGTCAAGCTCTTGAAAGGGTGTCTGGAATTATATTATCTCTACCTTTTATGTGTCTAATGTCAAGATTGTGCTCTTGCAACATGAGACTTATGCTCTAGCTAATACTCAGATGGAGTCTATTTTTCAGATTAACAGTGTAAATAGAGCTGAAACACTTTTAAGTATGGCCTTTAACTGATCAAAAGACTTCTGACAAGCCTCAGACCAAACATACCTGACCTTCTTACCAAGTAAATTTGTCAAAGGCTCAGCTATAACTGAAAAATTATTACAGAACTTTCTGTAATATCCAGCCATACCCAAAAAGCGCATCAGTTGCCGTTTTCCTGTAGGTACAGGAAAATCTGATATAGCCTCAACTTTGGCTTCTACAGGTCTGACCTGACCTTGTCCAACAATATGTCCTAGAAATGTCAAACTAGCATGGCAAAATTCACTTTTCGGTAAGTTTATTGTCAGTTTAGCATCACTGAGTCTTTTGAAGAATTCTCTGATGATCTCCAGGTGTTGTTTCCACTCTTCACTGTAGATGATGGCATCGTCGATGTAAGCTTTACACCCATCCAGACCGAAAATCAAACTATTAACCAAGCGAACCAAGCAACATTTCAGCGCTTTCAGTTTATTTCGAAATTGTCTTTCTGTAGTAACAAATTCTAAAATCTCCTTTGGACTGTCTATAAATAGAATCTGCCAAAACCCTTTCAAAAGATCGAATTTCGTCACATATTTGGCGTGACCAATGTTGTCGATGCAGTCATCAATTCTTGGTATGGGAAATGTGTCAGTTTTTGTGACAGAATTTACTTTTCTATAGTCTGTGCACATTCGAAATGTCCCGCACAAGTATATAAGGAGAACTCCATTCACTTTGACTAGGTTCTATAAAGTCATTGTCCAGCAAATACTTAACTTCCTTCCTGAGATATTGTTGTCTTTCAGGATGAAGTCTATACGGATGTTGTTTCACCGGTTTTGCTCCTTCAATAATGTCTACATCATGGTAGATTTTATCGGTTCTGGATGGAATGTCCGGAAATAAGTGCTCATATTCAAGAATTAATTGTTTTAGTTCATGTTTCTTGTTCGGATCTAGATGTGACAGTTTCTGATCGAGGTCATGCAGAATGTCAGAATTCTGGAGTTTTGAGGATAATGGTTCACAGTTCACAGAGTTCATTTCTTCAAAGTCTGTCTGATTTTGTTCATGAGGGACAGAATTAACTATGCTTATTGAGGAAATAACTGAACTATCATTATCACTATCCCTATCAATGTACTTTTTAAGCATGTTAATATGACATAATTGTTTTTGCTTGCGCCTCCCAGGAGTGTTAACAATGTAATTTACATCACTTAACCTTTTCTCAACAGTATATGGACCATAATATCTAGCTTGTAATGGCCTGCCAGGAATGGGCAAAAGAGCAATCACCTTGTTTCCAGGGTCAAAATTTCTGTTCTGAGCATTTTCATCAAAATGCAACTTCATTTTGCTCTGAGCTGACTTAAGATTGGACCGAGCAACTTCCCAAGCTTTTGTCAATCTAGTTTTGAAGTCAGACACATACTGAAGTAAGTTCAAAGGACTGTCATTACTTGAAAGAAACTTCTCTTTCATAAGTTTTAAAGGTCCACGAACAGTGTGTCCGAAAACAAGTTCAAACGGACTGAACCCAAGAGACTCTTGTACTGACTCTCTGACAGCAAATAATAGCAAATGTATGCCTTCATCCCAATCTTTTTCGGTGTCAAAACAGTAAGATCTGATCATGTTCTTCAAAGTTTGATGGAATCTTTCCAAAGCACCTTGACTTTCAGGATGATAAGCTGATGACTTGTATTGTTTAATGCCAAGTTCATGCATTACTTGCTGAAATGTTTCTGACATAAAATTGGAACCCTGATCTGATTGGACTGATTTTGGAAGACCTACAAGTGTGAAAAACTTTACAAGGGCCTTAACTATTGTTTTCGTCTTGATATTCCTGAGTGGAATTGCTTCAGGAAAACGTGTTGAAGCACACATTATAGTCAAGAGATATTGGCAACCTGATTTAGTCTTGGGTAACGGACCTACACAGTCAATGATAATCCTACTAAATGGTTCATCAAATGCAGGAATAGGCTGTAAATTAGCTTTTGGAATAGTCTGATTAGGTTTTCCTACCATTTGACAAGTGTGACAGGATTTGCAATGTTGGGAAACATCAGATTTTAATCCTGGCCAGTAGAAATGCTTGAGAATTTTGTGGTAAGTCTTATTTATCCCTAAATGACCTGACATGGGAGTTTCATGGGCCAAGTTTAAGATTTCAGGACGATAAGCCTTAGGAACCACAATTTGGTGATTTATGGTCCATTCGTCTTCCGCTGAAACATCAGGAGGACGCCATTTTCTCATTAAGATGTCATTTTTGACATAAAAACAATCAGGAACCTGAGAAATTTCATTTTCATCTAAAGCCCTTTCAAATAAAGGCGAGATTTCAGGATCACTGTGCTGTTCTTGACAAAGTTGTGACCTTGACATTTGGTCGTGACCTTGGTCAAAAATTGAAGGTGAAAGGTCATTGTCTGACCTTTGATTGTTGAAGTCAGTTTGACTTGAAGAAAGAGATTTTGAAATCTCATCATGAAAAGACTGACCTATGAAAGTGTCAGTTAAGTCAATATCCTGTATCCCATCATTCAATTTGACTTTTTTTGCCATAGCCCTTGTAACGGCACATGAAGGGTAAAGATCAGGAATTTCCTGCTCAATGGGATCAGGCAATTGATCCTCACAAGGTGTATTGGTCAAAAGTGGGTTTACCACAACCTTATCTCCGGCTAAGTCATTGCCTAATAGACATTTTTCACTTTTGAACGTAAATGTTGCTGGCGCGTGCGGTTACGATTTTCGGTGTGATGGGGGACGACTCGTGAGGGCATATTTGAGACGATGACGAGGGGCGATATGAATAATTACTTGGTAAAAACTACCTATAGCCTAACGGAGACCAATTTAACAAGACAGGCAAAAAAGAAATAGCCAACGACGTCTTACTCTGTAGCTCAGTAGGTAGCATGCATGGAATAAAACCAAAAGGTCCTGGGTTCGAGTCCGGCTAGGACAAAAATTCTTTTTCTATTCTTAATTGCTTCCTTTTTTTCGCATCTGTGACAATATAGCTTAGAAAATGAAAAAGAAAAGAAAAGAAAAAAAATGCAAAACTCACATAATGCACTACTGCATTTTTAAAATACTAACATCGTTAATTTGTGGATTAAAGTGTGTAGTGAGAAGGCAGTCCGCACGTATAGGTTTTTCACTAAGTCTTGTTGTCTTTTCACCGATTTAAGCCGGTAGCTTGATCGTAATCGGCAGAAGAGCGGACCCGCGACCGATCCTCACGTCAACATTTATTTTCTGAAGGCTAGGATAAGTTGACCGCCTCTAATGACAGCGGCCCCCGTGGCCGAGCGGTTGAGAGCGCTCGTTCATCTCACCGCTGTGTCTTGTGTGTGTTCGAGCCCCACACTGGCCACATATGATACAAGCCAAGTTCAACTTGCGGGAGTGCCAGGTGGTTTTTCTTAGGGTGCTCACGTTTTCACCCCACCTACTGATTTGAGAGCTGAAATAATCTTGAAAGGGACATAAAACTGAACTAAAATGCGCAAGACAATAAATCAAATAGTATAGTGTACATGTTCAGATACATGTATATCTGTGATTATTAGATGTAAAACTACAGTTTCACGTGCTGTCTCGTGAGCGAACATAATTCGTTCTGTTTATATTTCAAACAGATAATCAGCTTGATGTCGAAGTTTCGCTCATTCGACAGTCATCTGCATGCCATACGAAGTGCGATGGAGGGAACATCCTACATGTAGCTATTTTTCGCCAAGCCACACAACTAATTCAGCCATATCCAGTGTGCTGGTTACCATGTAGTAAATTAATTTGGCAAGACATAAGTTTTCTTTTTGGTCCATATTTATTCTGTGTGATATTGTATGCGTGTTGTTTACCTGGTTGAGTTCAAATAAATATGATTACAATAAAACTAACACAATATTATTTTTATGAGTTGCTAAAGTGTTTCCATAAAGCACTCCATGTCGTAGTGGTTCAGTCAGTCGCCTCGTAAAACGGGCCGCGCGTTCAATCCAACGCGTAACTCCGTCTTTCGGTCGAGACCAGGGTCCAGTATGTAAATAGTTGTTATTTGCACGTGAGACACCGAATATTCCTCGTTATATGGTTTACATTAAACATGCATGCATGATGGAATGTAAATGCATTTTTTTTCTTATAGGCGCGAGTAACATCGGAGAAGTTTTGCTATCTGTTAAAATCTAATCAGGGCCCAGAATTACACTACGCCCACCTTAGTGAGGATGTGAAATTTAATTGTATCGATTCCAGGTCATTCTATTGATTACAGATAAGAGTCTGATTGTGCTTATTTCAGATCATAATTTCGTTTTTATACAATTTTCGCCCCGTTCAAGATTATTTTAGTTCATATGAGACGGATAAATCAGTAACAAGGCGTGTGTGTGTGTGTGTGGGGGGGGGAGAACCCTGAGAAAACGACTTGACACACCCACAAGCAGAATTTGGTTTGTGTCACCTGTGATTGTAAGACTGATCAATTGGGCAGCAACCTACGACGAAGTGTTCATTGTCTTGGTGATGGTTGTTGCCAAAGCGATATTGCTTTTTTCAATTACTCCATTTTATCACATGTTGTGTGATGTTGCATCAATCTTTGCTGTAAGGACTTTTGTTGTATCGCAGGCATTTACGATGTTGCTTATACTGATAGACAATTCCTGAATATACATATTCATGCACAGTATATCACGCAGACATTTTACGTGCTCAATTTACCGGCTTTTTATATGTAAACAAACGAAACGACATCCGTGAACCTAATATTGTGCTGTGTTTGGCTGTTGAAATTTTGTCCCACGGCCCCTCGAAAAAAAAAAAAAAAAAAAAAAAAAAAAAAAAAAAAAAAAAAAAAAAATTTATCAAGCAGGATCATTTATCAAACCACATTGCTGCTTGACAAGCCGAAAACAGTTAGTGTTAACGGCATGTGTTCGTCCTTTTAAATCAGGGACCCGGGATAGTAAATTAATTTGGCAAGACATAAGTTTTCTTTTTGGTCCATATTTATTCTGTGTGATATTGTATGCGTGTTGTTTACCTGGTTGAATTCAAATAAATATGATTACAATAAAACTAACACAATATTATTTTTATGAGTTGCTAAAGTGTTTCCATAAAGCACTCCATGTCGTAGTGGTTCAGTCAGTCGCCTCGTAAAACGGGCCGCGCGTTCAATCCAACGCGTAACTCCGTCTTTCGGTCGAGACCAGGGTCCAGTATGTAAATAGTTGTTATTTGCACGTGAGACACCGAATATTCCTCGTTATATGGTTTACATTAAACATGCATGCATGATGGAATGTAAATGCATTTTTTTTTCTTATAGGCGCGAGTAACATCGGAGAAGTTTTGCTATCTGTTAAAATCTAATCAGGGCCCAGAATTACACTACGCCCACCTTAGTGAGGATGTGAAATTTAATTGTATCGATTCCAGGTCATTCTATTGATTACAGATAAGAGTCTGATTGTGCTTATTTCGGATCATAATTTCGTTTTTATACAATTTTCGCCCCGTTCAAGATTATTTTAGTTCATATGAGACGGATAAATCAGTAACAAGGCGTGTGTGTGTGTGGGGGGGGGGGAGAACCCTGAGAAAACGACTTGACACACCCACAAGCAGAATTTGGTTTGTGTCACCTGTGATTGTAAGACTGATCAATTGGGCAGCAACCTACGACGAAGTGTTCATTGTCTTGGTGATGGTTGTTGCCAAAGCGATATTGCTTTTTTCAATTACTCCATTTTATCACATGTTGTGTGATGTTGCATCAATCTTTGCTGTAAGGACTTTTGTTGTATCGCAGGCATTTACGATGTTGCTTATACTGATAGACAATTCCTGAATATACATATTCATGCACAGTATATCACGCAGACATTTTACGTGCTCAATTTACCGGCTTTTTATATGTAAACAAACGAAACGACATCCGTGAACCTAATATTGTGCTGTGTTTGGCTGTTGAAATTTTGTCCCACGGCCCCTCGAAAAACAAAACCAAAAAAAAAAAAAAAAAAAAAAAAAAAAAAAAAAAAAAAGATTTTATCAAGCAGGATCATTTATCAAACCACATTGCTGCTTGACAAGCCGAAAACAGTTAGTGTTAACGGCATGTGTTCGTCCTTTTAAATCAGGGACCGCGGGTTTGATCCCGGGATCCTTAAGTCTGTCGGATGATACTATAAACTGATGTCTCGTTTCCATATGACCTTTGCTGTTGGATTAACGTTAAACCTCAAATCAACAAACCAATTAAATATATTATTTATGTAAATTCTGATTGAGTAAGAAGCTTATGCGCATTTATGCTCGCCCGATTCCGGACGCAAAAATGCCCATATGAGTAAGGTTAAGAATGATCAAGGTGTTGTACATGTAGCTCTGTTGTCAGCATGTGTAATACATGTGCACTAAAATGGTGCCGTGTATCTTGACGCTAGCATAACAAAACCTTAACAAGCAATATACAGTGTTTTTAAAGTTGTAAAAAATGAAAATTTTCTGTTCAACATTTTTATCTTTTTATTTTGCTCAAAACATAGATTGTTGGTACACGCTAAAACTGCCTCGCAGAGGCAGTTCTAACGAGTACTCACAATCTGTGTTTTTAGATGCATGGGCATCCTAAGTTGACCTTGCCGTAAAATAGGTCAATATCATCCCTGGGTAATGATTTAGGCCATGTATAAACTTTGTAGATGCTTAATGCCAAGTTTCAAAATCATAGGCCTACTGGTTATGAAGAAGGTTTTTAGCTCGCCTGCACGAAGTGCACAGAGCTATTGTTGTCACCTCGGTCGTCCGCGTTTACGTGTACGTCCGCGTCCGCGTCACACTTTCGGTCAAAGTTTTTAAAATTGTTATATCTTGATAGTCACTGACCAGAAATCATTCATATTTGGAACATTGCTGCATATGAGCGTCCTCTGTGATTTAGTGTGAAGGGACCCGTGGGGTCATGCCTGGGGGCGGGGCTAGAGGTCAATATCTAGAACACCTTTGTACAATACTCAGATGCTGTGTTAGTTCCTCATCAACTGTAAAGCCTAGAACTGTCAAACCTTACATAAGGCTTCTCCTCCATGTCCCGACTCAGCACCCACATTGACCTACTGACCTTGACCTACATTTCATGCTCCAGTGACTTTGTCATTTTTGAAGCCAACCCTTAATAACTCATCAACTATAAAGCCTACAACCATCAAACCTTGCATATGGCTTCTCCTCGATGTCCCGACTCGGCACCCACATTGACCTACTGACCATGACCTATATTTCATGCTCCAGTGACTTTGTCATTTTTTAAGCCAACCCTTAATATCTGATCAACTATAAAGCCTACAACCATCAAACCTTGCATATGGTTTCTCCTCGATGTCCCGACTTTGCACCCACATTGATCTAGTGACCTTGACCTATATTTCGTGCTCTAGTGACTTTGTCATTTTTGAAGCCAACTCTTAATATCTCATCAACTATAAAGCCTACAACCATCAAACCTTGCATATGACTTCTCCTCGATGTCCCGACTTGGCACCCACATTCATCTAGTGACCTTGACCTATATTTCGTGCTCTAGTGACTTTGTCATTTTTGAAGCCAACCCTTAATATCTGATCAACTATAAAGCCTACAACCATCAAACCTTGCAGATGGTTTCTCCTCGATGTCCCGACTTTGCACCCATATTGATCTAGTGACCTTGACCTATATTTCGTGCTCTAGTGACTTTGTCATTTTTGAAGCCAACTCTTAATATCTCATCAACTATAAAGCCTACAACCATCAAACCTTGCATATGACTTCTCCTTGATGTCCCGACTCGGCACCCACATTCACCTAGTGACCTTGACCTATATTTCGTGCTCTAGTGACTTTGTCATTTTTGAAGCCAACTCTTAATATCTCATCAACTATAAAGCCTACAACCATCAAACCTTGCATATGGCTTCTCCTCGATGTCCCGACTTTGCACCCACATTGATCTAGTGACCTTGACCTATATTTCATGCTCTAGTGACTTTTTCATTAAAGTTTTTAGAAGTCTATATCTCTTGAACATGTTGATGGATCAAGTTGATACTTTGCATGTTGGTAGATATTGGTCTGAAGTTTTATGCAGTACCATCATGACCCACCCTGGGTGACCTTGAGGTCAAGGTCACAGACTTAGAATTTTTTTGTTAAAGTTTTCGGTTAAAGTTTTTAGAAGTCTTTATCTCTTGAACATGTGGATGGATTAAGTTGATACTTTGCATGTTGGTAGATATTGGTCTGAAGTTTTATGCTGTACCATTATGACCCACCCTGGGTGAACTTGAGGTCAAGGTCATGGCCATAGAAATTTTTGATTAAAGTTTTGGGTTAAAGATTTTTGAAGTCTATATATCTCTATGTTGATGGATCAAGCTGAAACTTTGCATGTTTGTGGATATTGGTCTGAAATTTTATGCTGTACCATCACAACCCACCTGAGCGACCTTGAGGTCAAGGTCATGGGTCATAGATTTTGATAAGTTTAGTGGCAAAGCACAAGTCAGGCGAGCTACGCTGTCCTGCGACAGCTCTTATCGCAGTTTATAGCCATGGCGGCCATTTATACAATCTTTCGTTCCCTTTCCATGAAGTGTGGCTTTGATCGGCCATGCGGTTGCAGAGATGTTTGAATATTTTGGTCATATGCATGTATATAGCCCCCGGGCAGGAGCAGACAAACCCCTGGGGACTAAATGTTTTCATAGACATAAATCTTCAGTACCTTTGCATGCTCATCGCGAGTTTCCACTCATTTAATTACATTTAACTTATTTTCCCCATTTAAATGCATGGGCGACCTAAGTTGACCCTGCCATAAAATAGGTCAAGGTCATCCCATCATTATGATGTATACCAACTTTGTAGAACTCTATTGCCTGATGCTTCAAACTTAGTCTCAAAATCATAGGACTTCTGCTTCTGGGAAAAAATTGTTTTAAAGGTTTTTGCTATTTATAGCTATGGCGGCCATCTTAGTCATGTGACCTGGGTCATTTATGCGAACTTTCGTTCCCCCTTCTTAAGAATGCTCCGCAAGCAGTTTAACTTTGGTTTGCCATTTGTTTTCAGAGGAGAATATCATGGAAATTGTTGACGGACGACGTCGGACGGACGACGGGGGCATGGTCATCCTATAAGCTCGCTTTTTGAGCCGAAGGGCTCATGTGAGCTTAAAATAGGTATACCCATGCATACCAAAGTTTTGCTGTATGAAAGTGTGGTTCATGGGGTATTCACGGACACGTTATCCTGATGTGGATAACCGTCCATGCTCGAGATGACTTGAAATATGTCAAAACGTTGTAAGGCGTAGAATAAAAAAACTGCACATAAAATTAAAGATCAATTTATGTTTCAAATCGTTAATCATGCCATGTATACATGTATAAAGTTTTCTGTGCGTCCACAAAAAAACACGTGAAAATGTAGCTTAGCAGAACCAATGTACGTACATGTATATACATAAGCCAGTATGTAAAATGTCACATGGCGATAGTTGATATTGGTTTTTCCCACCAACAGTTATGGTCATATGAAGCCGGGACCTCGGTTTATCGAACGAGCGACGCCTAGTTATACACACGAGTGTCTAAAATAATCGAATTCTGCATTGGAAGCTGTTAAAATGGAGGCATTTTCTTCGCTCCAAGCATTTGTAAATCCGACATGTGCCTTGTAAACCAGGGGTCGCAGGTTCGATCCCGGAATTCTCCAAAAACAACAACCACAAAAATCAACGAGTAACGCATCTGATAAGTGATATATATATGATGCGATTTTAGAAATTATTTCGTGTCAAAGGTCACTTCTGGTTCCTTGTTCCATCAGAATTATACAGTTTAACGGAAAGACAACAATTTTCATTTGTAGGCGTTTCGTTCTCGCGCTCAACCTGCGTTCTTATTAAAATCATTTTGTATTTGTCTTATATCAACTACGTATTTATTTTTGCCATGTGATTTTAAGAGGCGACTGACTGAGCCACTGCGAGACAAAGTCCTCTACGGAACGTGTTTGCGTGAGTGTGTGTTTGTGAGTTAGAGTGTGTATGCGCGCTTAAAAGTCAGAATATTGTTGTCCTGTTTTAGGGTTAAGCAAGGTTCGCAGCACGTTTGATCAGCTGGCTAACCTGCACACCGATACACTTCGTGACCGCGCTCCTTTTCTGTGTATGGAGAGGTCTAACAGAATACCGATGGAAATATTCCGTCTAGCAACACGTAATGAAAACCAGAGGACCAATGGTCCTGTAAACGCTCTACGGGGGTCCGGACCCCCCCCCCCCCCCGGAATCTGAAAAGTTTACCTAAACAGGGTAATGTTTGGATTTTTTTTGGGGGGTTGGACCCCCCCCCTCGTCTGCGACAGTATTTTACCATTTTGGTTGGACCCCCTCTCGTAAAAATGTCTGGATCCGCAAATCAAGGTCTTCCAAGGGTCATCATTTTATCAAATTATGATGGGCTGGAGTCATCGATGCTACATACCGATTTTCGTGAAAATCGGCCTGCCGGCTCTGGTGAAGAAGATTTTTGAGTGGTTTTAGCCATATATGGGCGTGGCGGCCATATTGGTCATGTAACCCAGATTTCACAAACAAACTTTCGTTCCCCCTACCCATAGATGCTCCACATAAAATTTCAATTTGATTGGCCAAGCGGTTTCAGAGGTGAAGATTTATTTTTTTATATTCAGTTTAACGTCTCTTTCAAGATAATTTCAGCTCATATGAAACGGGCCAATCAGTAGGTGGGGCGAAAACGGCAGAACCCCGAGAAAAAACGCCTGGCACACCCGCAAGCAGAACTTGGCTTGTCTCACATGTGGCCAGTGCGGGGCGCGATCCTACACAAGAGACAGCGGTGAGATGATCGAGTGATTAAGAAACAGCGCTCTCAAACGCTCGACCACGGGGGCCGCCATGAAGATGTTTTAAAAGTGTGTATGAACAACAGACTGGTCAAGGTCAAGAGATGACCTTGACCTAAATTAATTACATACTTACATCTACTCCATTAGTTGTCTGCATCTGCCTTTTTTCAGGTCTCAGGCTGCAATCGTTTTCGAAAAATCCATAGTTTTCACGTTTTCCCATGTAACAGCCTGTTTCCAACATTAAGCTTGCCGTAAAACAGGTCAAGGTCATCCCAGGGCCATCATTTTATCAAACTATAATGGGCTGGAGTCACTGATGGCGGCCATCTTTGTAATGTGACTCGGATTTCATGATCAAACTTTCGTTCCCCCTACCCATGGATGCTCCACATAAAATTTCAACTTGATTGGCCAAGGGGTTTCAGAGATGAAGATGTATGAAAAGTGTGTATGGAAAACAGACTGGCCAAGGTCAAGAGATGACCTTGACCTAATTTAATCGCATACTTTTATCTACTCCATTAGTTGTCTGCATCTACCTCTTTTCAGGTCTCTGGCTGCAATCGTTTAAAAAAAATCAACAGTTTTCACTTTTTCCCATGTAAAAGCCTATGTTTCCAAAATTGACCTTGCCGTAAAATAGGTCAAGGTCATCCCAGGGTCATCATTTTGCCAAACTTTGATAGGCTGGAGTCACTGATGGTAAATACCAAGTTTCGTGGGAATCGGCCCGCCGGTTCTGGAGTAGAAGATTTTTGAGTGGTTTTTACCATATATGGGCGTGGCGGCCATATTGGTCATGTGACATGGATTTCGCGATAAAACTTGAAATGCCGCTACACAAGGAGGCTCCACATAAAATTTCAACTTGATTGGCTAAGTGGTTTCAGAGAAGAAGATTGTGGACGACGACGAAGACGGACGACGGATCATGGCCATCCTATAAGCTCTCCTTGTGAGCCTTCGGCTCAGGTGAGCTAAAAAAAAGACTAGATGTTTCTTAGTTTTATAATCATTTATTTACTTGAAAATAACATTGTGTTAGTTTGAAGATTAATTATATTTATTTGAAGTCAACCAGACAAACAGCACGCATACTACAAGAGAATAAATGAGGATCATACAGAAAGCCTGTGGCTTGCAAAAATCATCTAAAATTCGTAATTATCGCACTCGATATGGCTGAAATACTGTTGAAGGCCTACAAAACCTCAAATTATTAGTATGGCTATATGCATAATGTAGTTAGGATATCGCCCTTATGACATGCAGATGGGTGTTGTATGGGATCAAAACGAAACATCAACCAAATAAACCCCACCAAGCTTTCAAGTATCTGTTTGAAATACATGTATAAACATGCCAAATGAATTATGTTCGCTCACGAGACAGCACGTGAAACTGTAGTTTTTACACCTTATATATATATACATATGTCTGTACAGGTACACTATACTATTTGAGTTAGTGCCTTTCGTCCGCGGAAAACATTTAAAGTCATTCAGGGTGACTAACTTATCCTAGCCACATTATTCCTGTACAAGCCTTCAGAATATGAACATTTTTATGTCCCCAAGAAAGAAATATTGACATGAGGATCGCTCGAAGATCAGCTCTTCTACCAAAACAAATACGATCGAGCTGTTGATTTCAACAGGTTAAAAGTCAACAAGAGAGAAACATTAATGTGAGGTGCCGTCTCGCACTTTTAATTCCTTTACGATTTAAGTATTTTATGCACAAGAGCATTTCCTGATTCTTGCATTCGCCAATAAATATAATCAGCTGATAATACATTTTTTCCTTAGCTTTATTGTCACAGGGGAGACAAATAAAGAAAAGGAAAAAAACCCGGTTCGACCAGGACTCGAACCCAGAACCTTTCGTTTTGAATCCTAGCTTGCTACCTACTGAGCTACAGAGATAGACGTCCTACACTATAACATTTATTGCATGTCTTATTTAATTCGTCTCCGTTGGGCTGTTGGTAGTTTTGACTGTGTAATTCTTCATATTGCCCCTCGTCTTAGTCTCACATATGCCCTCACGAGTCGTCCCCCATCACAAAGAAAGTCGTAACCGCACGCACCAGCAGCATTTACGTTCAAAAGTGAAAAATGTCTATTAGCAAGTGAACACCTTTAAAAGGTAAAGAAGGCCTAATACCTACAGCCACAGGACCAGAAACTAAGTCTGAAGACAAATAAATGTTATGGAGCGGTACATTAACAAATCCACACTCTACTCCCTGAATAAGGACACTTGTCCCAGTTGAAGTCTTCTCGGAAAAAGGCAGGGTATCTGCTAAAATAAGAGACTGAGAAGCTCCGGTATCTCGTAAGATTTTAATAGGGGTAGACTGGGCAGACTCACTAGTAAGTGACACAAAACCTTCTGATAAGAATGGTTCATAAATCTCCATAATACAATCAGTCGCAGACGTTTTGGCCAAAATAGGATTTTCATCCTGAATAATCGACTGTGGTTTTGACCTTAAAGAAGTAAGACCTGTTGGTCTAGAATTATTTTGATTTTGTCTCTCTTTTCTTCTTTTCAAAGTTTCACATTCAGAAATGACGTGACCGTCACCTTTACAATAATTGCAAAACAGCCGGGGTGAGTATGAGGATCTTTGACCTTTGTTTTCACTAGTATCTTTATTTTTAGGATTATGTGAAGGACTGGAACTATCAGCTGTTAGTCCAGCTTGTGGTTGTGGATTAGGTTGAGGAGAATTATTTCTCTGTTGAGGGTTAAATGGTTTTGACTGAGGTGTATTAGGTTTAAATTGAGGGTTAAAAGGTTTCTTGTAAGGCTTATTTACAAAAGACACCTTATGAGTCAAAGCATAATCATCAGCTAATCGTGCTGCTACATCTAAAGTTTCTACTTCCCTTTCGTCAAGAAAAGATTTGACATCAGAGTGTATGCATCGTTTGAACTCTTCAACAAGCATGAGCTGTCTTAATTTTGCATGATCAGACTTTACATCCTTTGAAGAACACTACCTATCAAATAATTGCTCCTTAGTTCTAGCAAATTCTACATGGGTTTGGTCATGTTCTTTCCTACAATTTCTGAATTTCTGCCTATAAGCTTCAGGTACTAACTCATAAGCCTTAAGAATCAGATTTTTGACTGTGTCATAATCTGAACTTTGATCAAGTGGAAGCTGAGTGTAAATTTCTCGAGCTTTACCAATAACAACACTCTGTAGAAGCAAGGTCCAATGCTCTTTTGGCCATTTCAAATTTTCTGCTACCTTCTCAAAATGTAAAAAGTACTTATCTACTTCTTTTTCTTGAAATGGAGGAACGAGCCTGATATGCTTTGTAACATCAAATACTTTACTAGGATCAAAAGACACAGGAGGCATTGATTTACTGCTTAATTCAAGCTCTTTCATTTTTAAACTATATTGCAGTTTTTCTCTTTCAACTAGGGATGTCAACGAATATTCAAATGTTCGAATATTCGCATTTTATACGAATATTCGAATGCGATTTCTGGATTCGAATATTCGCATAATTTTCTAACCTGCAATACTGTCATGTATCAGTTAAAAGGAGGACTCAAATTTAAGGCCAAAGGTCGAAAAATAATATGACCAGTAATCCTGCTTGTCTGTTGAGTAATTCAAGATGGTCAACATTTGATTTTTGACATACTTGCAAATTGAGATTGCTCAATTAACAGTTTGACACTTTGTTAATTCAAGTGACACTTTGTTGATTCAAGAGAGACTTTGTTGATTCAAGTGACACTTTGTTGATTCAAGTGACACTTTGTTGATTCAAGTTGAGAAGAAAGCATTGCTTGCTTTCAATAAATGTTTTTAATGTGTGAAAGTCCTATAATTTGAGGTGTGTCATGTGAAAACTTAAGATGGCTGGATGGATTGACAATTCAATCCTTTAGGAACAACACAGCCATAACAGACCTTTTACAAAGTACATGTAGACCCTGAGCATTCTTGGTGGCGGATATCAACGACATGCATGCAGAACTTAATCTTGGCTTGACAATAATGGTGTGTTGTTACTTTCGCAGACAGAACCCCAGAGATTTGTCATTATTAAACACCTCCAGATTGTCTAGTTTTCTGTGCAAAATTTGTTGATTTTCTTACATGGCGCCATTGGAATAGCCCAGATACGATACCATGCATATACATGTACCTCATATTTTCAATACATGTACCACCAAGTTAGTCATCGTAATGGGTCCATTGGGCATAGATGTGTATATCATTCGAATATTCGAATATATTCGAATATCCTATGCGAATATTCGAATACCAATTTCAGCATTCGTTGACATCCCTACTTTCAACCTCAATTCTTTCTTCTTGCTCTAATTTTTCTTTTGCAAGCCTTTCTTCTAACTCTCTTTGTTTTTCTAATCTTTCTTTTTCAAGTCGTTCTTCCATTTCTCTTTGTTTTTCTTTCTGTCTTTCTTCCATTTCTCTTTGTTTTTCTCTTTCCCTTTCTTCAAATGCTATCTTTTGTTTTTCAAGCTCTAACTTTTCTTTTTGCATTCTTTCTTCCCTTTCTTCCTTATCTGCCCTTCTTTTTTCTTCAAATTCTAATCTTAATTTTTCCAGTTCAAGATGCCTTTTTAATTCTAACTCTTTCAACTGTATGTCGGTTTGTGAGACCATAATTAGAGATGTAGCTGAGGGTTCAAAAAATTCCTCATCAACAAGAAACTGAATGATAACATTCTTAATTTCACGTTTTAACATAGATGTTTTGACATCAGGTATGCTATAATGACTAGCAATGTCTAAAAGATCACTCTTTTTGGCAAAGTTTAACAGCTCTTGAGAAGGCGCAGCAATGAAATCTTCAAGTTTGAATAACATGGTTGCTTTTTGCTGGTATGACAAACAATAAATATCTTTTCAAATTCAGAATAAAATAGGTGCACAAAATGTTCAATCCCGGCTCAGAGCCCCCAAAATCTGTTACGACCTAGCGTAACTAGACAGGTACAGCGAAAAACAACCAAGTAATTTAAACTTAACAATATTTAATCAAACAAATAAATGCTGCAAATACATAAAACAAACAAACAGATAAGTAAATAAATAAATAAATAACTTACAAAGTTAATGTCAAATAAGTCCTTGTCCCTCAAATGTAAGTCCACAATCCAGTAACCAGAATATGAGCACATGTATATTTTAATCCACACAAAACACTAGTGAAACAACCAAAATTATATACTTTAAATCACTTCAAATTTCTGAATACCTACGACTGAATTGGGACCTATATTTATACATCTAAGGAAATTCTCCAGGTTTCTAGAGAATGATATAATAAACTTTTCTCTAGAAAAGAAACGAACTAAACGAAAGTTCTTTTAAATTCTCCAAAGAGAATTTAGAATTCTCCAGAGAGAATTCAAGGCCGCAATGACCATCAAGACTAAACGAGAGTCCACTAGACCCTTCGAGATCTCAGTATACATAGTCCAAATATATTTTTAACTTATGGTAAAAAAAAACACTCACTTCATTTTCATCTGGAATTATCCACAAAGTGCTCATAGAATTTTCTATACTTCTAAATTATATAACAGTGATAAAAATAATCAATGACATTCTTCTACAAAGTTCTAGATAATAAATTGTAGAAACATAAAAAGAAATATATATTAATTAATTGGGTTACTCCCCTTTGATTATATATATATAAATTATAAGTAATAGCTTTTAAAAGAATCAATATTATTGAATCAATTATATATAACATGAGTGTGTTACGAAACATGTACCTAAGAGTAGACCAAAAAAGGGTTGTAAGCCAAAGCCTCTATGGATGACAAGCCAGACATTGTTGCATATTTAAAGAAAAAGACATGCATGGAATAAGTATTTAGCTACGAGAAGAACTGAAGATTTTGAGCAATATAAACATGTAAGAAACATAACAAATGAATATGTCAAAACTACCAAAAGAGACTATGAAAAAAAACATATCACAAAAAGTTAAAACTGAGCCAAAACAGTTTTGGAGATATGTGAAAAGTAAGACTAAATCTGTAGACTTGAAAAATGAAGATGGAACATTCACAAAGTCAGATAAGGAGAAAACAGAACTGTTAAATGTTTTTTTCTCTACTTTTTTCACAAAAGAGAACTTAGAAACTTTACCAGAAGTGACAGAAAAAGAAGTTTTAGAGGACCTACAGGATATTCATGTATCTGAAACAGAAGTATTAAAGCTTTTAAAGGAACTTGACTCTAGTAAATCAATGGGACCAGACAATATAAATCCATTTTTGATAAAAAGTATGGCAGAAGTGTTTGTGAAACCATTAACTTTAATTTTCCAAAAATCAGTGTCGTCTGGCATAGTTCCGTCTGCATGGAAAGAGGCGAGGATTACACCAATATTTAAAAAAGGAAGTAAAGCTGAACCAAGTAATTACAGGCCGGTGAGCCTTACATCCATTGTTTGCAAGACTCTTGAAAAGATAGTCAGAAAGGCAATATTAACACACTTAGCTGAGAATCATTTGTTATCAGACAAACAATATGGGTTTCGAAGTGGTAGCTCATGTTCACTCCAACTTTTAAATGTCATGGAACGATGGACACAATACATTGAAAATCACCAGATTTGGGACACTGTTTACTTGGACCTGGCGAAAGCCTTTGATAAAGTGGCTCACCAAAGATTGTTGAGAAGACTTTCCTCATACGGAATAAAAGGTGCCTTACTGTCATGGATTACTAGCTTTTTAACAAACCGTCGACAATGTGTATCAATCAAAGGAAGTACATCTACATGGAAACCTGTAGAAAGTGGTGTGCCCCAGGGCAGTGTCTTGGGGCCTATATTGTTTATCATTTACGTTAATGATATTCCGGAAATCGTAAAAAGCCACATTTGGATTTTCGCGGATGACACCAAGCTCTTCGAGACATCTGATCAAGCTGAGACACTGTAAGAAGATCTGAATAACCTTATGAAATGGGCAGAATTATGGGAATTGACATTTAATGTGATCAAGTGTAAAATAATACATTATGGTCAAAACAACCCCGAAAGTGACTATGTAATGAATAACAAAAAAAAACAAGAGTCAGTGGATGAAGAATGTGATCTTGATGTGTCTTTCACCAGAGACTTAAAATTTAGTCAGCACATAGCAAAGAAGATAAACAAGGCTAACAGCTCTAATTAGAGGAACATTTGAACACCTAGATAAATATTCTTTTCTGAGGCTTTACACTGCCTTAGTCAGAAGCCATCTGGAATTCGCCAACGTTGTATGGCATCCGTATCTACGGAAGGACATTGAAAGCATTGAACGAGTACAAATGAGGGCTACGAAGCTTGTGCCGGCTCTGAAGGATTTATCATATGAAGCCAGACTTAAGGAACTTAAATTACCAACATTAGCACATAGGAGACTTCGAGGAGACATGATACAAACATTCAAACTCTCATAAACTGGAAAAACCTCGATGCTCACTGACATTCACTCTCAATCAGTTTTCTTATCGTGTGATAAATGTCTGGAACAGCTTACCTCAACATGTGGATGCTGAAACATTAAACAGTTTTTAAGCGCGGTTAGATAAACACTGGCAAGGAAACATGGTGTATGAGTATTAAACATAAATTGTACTACTACAGTCAAACCTCTATAAAAGCGCCACCTTTGGGAGTGAGCTAAGCTGGTTGTTATACACAGGTGACTGTCTTATCAAGGTTCAGTCAGAGCAGTTGTCATGTAGAAAATATTCTTACTGTCACAAGAAAAATCCTTTCTAAGGAAGGACTACCTGTATGTGTTTCATAAGTTGACATCATTTCATGCTTCGTTACACAAAAATATATACAGAGCCTCATGGGTATTAACTTAATTGATTTTTTCTGCTAATTAACTGTTTTAAATACAATAATGAATAATAATTGTCCAATTAACAGCTTGTAAATGGGAAATCTTGACTTTAGGCAAGTATGATGTGGCTGTCTTATAGAGAGTTATAAGCATTTTGGGATTGATTTTACTGGCTGCTGGTTGTCTTGTGGAGGTGGCTGTCTTATGCAGAGATAAAATATAGTGAAAATGATTGGGAATGTTTCAGACTGGCTCTCTTATGCAGGTGGAGCTCTTATAAAGGTGGCTGATTCAGCAGGTTCAACTGTATAACCATAGTAGTTGATGTTACACCATAAGTAACTCGTATCAGTCACCAAATCACTATACAAGATACAAGAGAACTATATAAAGCTGTACTAAAAGAAGTCTGAAAGATGGAGGGCTAAAAAAGGACTTTGTCCTTACAACCGAGCCCGTCAACGATTCTACAGGTATTCTACAGGTATAAGACATGTTGAAAAATGCCTGAAACTAACATCGCATGTCTAGTAAAATATGAAGAAGGTCTGCCAAAATAAACAAACAAACAAAAAAACAACAACAAAAGTCAGATAATAAACAATGTCTCTATTTACTAGAGGAGCACCGTAAGGTACAAGTAGGCAATGATCAGGAAATGGCGCAGTCAGAAAGAAAATCCCATTCCAAAAACTGAGGTGGGAAAAACTAAATTGACAATTAGGTACTTATACTAAGAAAACATTGTAAGCCAAGTGAGCAGCTATTTCCCAATAGATGGCCACTCAGTTACCCAAACCTAACTTAAAGTATGAAAATGCACATAAGGTGCAAACAGCACAAAACTTCAAACAAGAACCACAACAGAAGAGTCGCCTTGGAACAATCAGTAATAAAAATAAAATTACTGGTGGGCTTAAACTAGTTTTTACATGGCCATAACCTCACCCTGACTGGCATTTGTGCTAAATACATTATCCTCCTATATCCTAAATATAGAAATTATTATTACATTTTGTATTAAACAATAATCAGGAAGCTTATATTACCCTCTGACATATTAAACCAATATCTTGAAAAAGTGGCACATAGACTGATTGCTTATTTGCGCAAAAAGTTTATCACAGCAAACCTCTCTAAAATAATATGATGGCTAATAAATATGTGAAGGTAAACGTAGGCAATGATCAGGAAATTAGTACCTTTCTCAACTTTATTACAATTAATATTAAACCAATATCTTGAAAAGTGGCACATAGACTGATTGCTTATTTGCGCAAAAAGTTTATCACAGCAAACCTCTCTAAAATAATATGATGGCTTGTAAAAATGTGAAGGTAAACGTTGGCAATGATCAGGAAATTAGTACCTTTCTCAACTTTATTACAATTAATACGGGGGTCATTCAGGAATTAATGACAATGATTCAATAAAACTTTATTCTTAACACTTGTGTGCTTTTCATAAACTATCAACCAAATTTGAAGATGTATGCTATTCAATTGTTCCTCCAAAAGTTCGCTACGATGCCGGTTCTGGGGTTGCTAGGCAACCAAAGAATACCAGGTAAAAGAGCTTGGACGCGACATACTGCTGTTAATAAAAGCTAGTACTTGCCTGGATGGAAGACCAGTATCTTGAATCTGTTAACAATATTTCATGAGGATTGAATATGTGGTTGTTGTAAGCATGACTGTCAATGGTATTGATCACAGTGACACTGTACACAGAGTTTCAAAATGAATCAGCACCGTCTCCAGTTCAAATTTAACTGTATCAAATCTAGCCAGTCTTTTTAAAATCTAATACTTGTACCATAACAGTCTCAGATTTTTGAATTTTTGTTTTTGTTAAGAAGGCATAGGAATACCTTTAAGATTAAACACATCATTAGCTGTTTGAATTTATTTGTTTGTTTCATTATTTGGTTTAAAACACACTGTTAGGCTCAGAATGGGTTTATTTTGTCCTATTCTGCCGTTGCTTAGCAACCACGCGTGTTGCAAATCAGGAAATTGACATGAATGCTAAAGTTGCTCCTGTTGGCCTCTGGTGCTATCATTAATCATCAAAAATCACTGATAAGACTGTTCAAGCAACAATCCTACACGTTTTACTTACCCTACCCCCATACAAAAATGAGTAAAAATTGACTTTTTCGCGTCCATGGACACTTCAGGGGCCTTATTCAAATTAATATAGCGTCAAATCTAAACATGATAAAAGCACAAAATTTTCAGCATGAATGCATAATATATGTGTCCACATGTTACATATTAAATAAAGCCGAGCTTAATTATACTTTCCGAGATATGGATCCATTGTCATTAATTCTTGAATGACCCCCGTATTAAACCAATATCTTGAAAAGTGGCACATAGACTGATTGCTTATTTGCGCAAAAAGTTTATCACAGCAAACCTCTCTAAAATAATATGATGGCTTGTAAAAATGTGAAGGTAAACGTTGGCAATGATCAGGAAATTAGTACCTTTCTCAACTTTATTACAATTAATATTAAACCAATATCTTGAAAAGTGGCACATAGACTGATTGCTTATTTGCGCAAAAAGTTTATCAAAGCAAACCTCTCTAAAATAATATGATGGCTTGTAAAAATGTGAAGGTAAACGTTGGCAATGATCAGGAAATTAGTACCTTTCTCAACTTTATTACAATTAATATTAAACCAATATCTTGAAAAGTGGCACATAGACTGATTGCTTATTTGCGCAAAAAGTTTATCAAAGCAAACCTCTCTAAAATAATATGATGGCTTGTAAAAATGTGAAGGTAAACGTTGGCAATGATCAGTATCTTTCTCAACTTAATTACAATAAAGTGATAGTTTAGTTCACTAAAGTCATTGAGACCATAGGTAGAGATAGGTAGCTATACCAAAGTTATTTAGACCTTGTTTAATGAACATTTGAAAAATGGTTGGTCTATAAAGAAATCCAAAGGGCATTCTGATAAAGGTTGATGTCAGAATGTCGATCGAAAGACATCTGATAAATAGTGATTTATCACAAGTATATAACACAACAAATGAAACAAAATATATATTTTTTGATTCATCTCCAATAATTGTACTTAAACTTTTTAAAACAAACAATCTAGTTTATAGACTTCCAAAATATCACCATCTCAAACCCCAACGATGTTATTAGTCATTCTTTTATTCTTCAGTTTGTGCAATGTATTCCGATTGAAACTTGACAAGGCGCACATTATATGTAATAGTGTATAACAGACATTTTAGTGTTTTCTGAAAGTTGTTTAACCATATTATAATCAGTCGAAAAGGAAGTGTGAATAAATGACTTAAAATGCTCTCCAGTAATTCCTTAAACTCATATGGTTTATATGATTTGTGTTTAATACCCATTTCTTAATGTCTCAGAGCTACAAAACTTTTCATTGATTTTTGGAGGTACAATGTAGTAAATATAAACAACTGTATGAGACCTAAATTGGCACCGTTTTAAAATAGTACAAGCTTTACACAATTTCGAGAATATTAGATATAAGCAAATTGTTTCCACAAAATAACAGTGTTTCATAAGATTTGACAAGATTTTCTATGTGAAGATGAGGCAATTAGTTCGCAGTTATAACCACAATGAGAAAATAAGCCTCACATAGGCATTTGTATTGAATCAGCATCGCCTTGCATATGATACAAAATTGTAAAAGTCTATTATCATTATATTAGAATTTTGTAAACTAGGACACGTTTCTTTTGATCACTCCAAACGTAAAGTGAATTTAAATGCTGATTATATGCTATAAACCCGGGATCCATTCCTTTTGAAAATATCAAATCCTTCAGTTTCTCTCCTTTGCTATCCAGCATAACCACTTTGTGTTGATCCGGACACGTAACATAGACATAGCCATCTTTGTCACAACAAATGCCCCAATGTGTTTTGGAGTTTTCCTCTTTAAAAGAAGCAACTATCTCACCGTCCATAGTGATACAAGTGCAACCAAGTTTATTGTCAGTTACATAAATAGCTTGATATCGTGGATTCCTACAAATGTATCGTATAACACTGAATTTTTCATCTAGTCCCTTGGTATCAGTCACTATACGTTTGACTTCCTTTCCACTTTTGTCCATTACGAAAATAAACCTTTTTGCATCATCCTCGGCTTGTACAATAGTGTTTGGTTGATAACTTACCAACCTATAATAACGTTTACTAGTGTTTGCCTTTGATACCAAATTCAGCTGTTTTCCATTTTCAATCATTCCAATTTGCAAACAGTTTTCTAGTGGAAGGGATAACATGAAGCTTGTTTCAGATAGTAAAACCAGTCCGCCTGGTTTTGAAGTTAACGAAATCGAAGAAACGATTTTGTCATTTGCACCAACAAGCTTTATTTTGTTGTTACCACTGTCACACACAATTATCTTACCGTCTTGTAAAAATTCCATTGCACACACAATTGCAGTGTCTTCGCCTATTTCTGTTATTTGTAGCTCACTGGAATATATGGCGCACTTTTTCCCATTTTCCTTCCTTTCCAATGCAGCATTCGCTTTGCATTCTCCAGTTACAGTTTGCTTTTGTGTTACCTTTGTATCTTCACTTTTTCTTATTTTGATACCTTCTGGTGCACGATTTTCTAACTGACTATCTAGCCTTACGGTTTCGTGGTCTCTTGTAAATTTTCCTCTCTGGTGTGATTTGAGACACCTTTCGCACAAACTTTGTTCACATTCTCCACAGTAAACGTTTGCAGTAGCGTTCTGTCCATCTTCGATGCAGAGATCGCAAAATCTATCAGACAGTTCCTCAGGTTTGTTATCCAGCGTAGAATCAATAGCTTCTGGTGCCGTTCCCCTGATGCTCTGTCTAAATTCCTCTGGAAACGTTGCTTTTCCTGCTTTAGATGACTTCATGATGCTTTCCACCACAGATTAATTTAAAACCTATACAAATATATCACGTACTGAACCGTTTCATAAAACAACGAGGCAAATGACCTTTCTTTATTTTATATCTAAACCGTTCCTGTCATGAAACAGGACGTTCCTGTCATGAAACAAGCGTTCTTTTTAGAAACAATGCCTAGGTAAAGATTTGCTTACTAATGTATAACCACTCTTTATATTGATTTTGAATCTTTTATAATTTTGCTATTGTCTCTCATACAAAGACTTGTATTGTAATGCCCATTCTTTACGTATTCTAATGCATATATTTAGGTAACAATGAAACCTTGAAGAATGAATGATAGGCTGCTTAATTCAGTGGCACAAATATCGTATTTATCTATAATGGGGATAAAGATACATTCTAACCTATCCCTATGTACATGATGGCCATTATAATTCCATCATAAATGCAATAATGTTTTCGACCTACATAATTTCAGTGATTACGTTTTTAAAACAAGACTCAACAAGATCTGGTTTTATGCCAACTGAATTACTCGGCATCGCAGCAAATGGAGTTTTAAAAAAATGCTGCAATCCTAAATATCCCTATAATGACTCCTGATTTTTTCTTGTAATAAGCGTCTTCTAACCATACGCACGCACAGATTATGTAGGTTAATCATCTACTCTTGTCTTTTTGTTATACATTGTCATTTAATTTCTTTCTGTTGTGTTTTAATTTGTTCTGTTGCCTCTAATCTCATGTTTTGAGGAAAAAAAAGAAGGATGATTATGAATTGGAACAAGATATTATCAGGAACAGGTGGCAATAACGTTAAAAAATAAAAACAACGTCAAATATTAGTAATAGAATATGTGAACGTTATGAAAGTCCTCTGAAATTGCGCACGCAGAAATTTCGTCATCCAATGGAAACAAACACGTCATTTGGGCGTAGCAGTTAAGAGTGTTGATGATATTACTACTAACGAGAACGGAAGTGGGACATCCGTCAGCTGCGACCATTAAAACCTCATCGATTACTCGATAAGGAGTTCTTGCTCATGTATATATTGAAAAACATAACCTCGTTTTGAATGATTTCCTCAACACTGCATTTGGCTCTATAGATGACAATATACTTGACGAAATATCAATGCAATACAGACATCACTTGATCGCGTAAACTATCGTTTATGATTTGGACAGGACAGGGCCACAGAAGCGCCATACAAACAGGCACAACCGTTTATCATGTAGCAGCATGCATAACACTTGAGACTTCGTCTTGAGATAGCATTAACTCATTTAAGCCTGGCGTCTTTTGTATAGGGCATAGGCAAACAGTATAGCCCCAGATGTGACGCCGCAGAACGGGGCATCCCATCTTAGACTCTTTTTTGACTTAACAAAAATTCATCGACAAATGGGACATAAATTTAAAATCAATCCTAACGCCCCTAAAATGATAGTGGACTCATCCAAATGATAATGATGGGAAAATCCATTCGTCGAATATGGGTTATTGATTTAGATATAAACCAACTATCCTTCGTCATCTACACCGGGGCTGCAACAAGGGATTGCAGAATCTCCATCGTCGAGCAGCTTACTGAATCTGTGAGTCCTCGTTTTTGATTCATCATGGTGGTTATCATGTTTTATTTGTTTGTCCATGATGATTCATTCACTAGTTAGAGATTCACCACGAGGAACGAACAACTATCTGAATGTTATGAACCACTGCAGAAGATGAGGGTGAGATTAAGCCCCACAGTAGTTTTATATTACTGATCGTTCTAAGGCGATACTTCTGTTGTTGTTTTATTTGTTTTTTGTTTTGGAGTCGAATTTTTGTGCATGTACGTTTTCATAGTTTTTGTTAACTTCGGGTAACTGAGTGACCGCCTGATCACTCGGCTTACAATATGTTCTCCAAGTATAAGTACCTAATTGTCAATTTGGTTTTTACCCACCCCGAGATTTGGAGTGGGAATTTCTTTCTGATTTTGCCTTTTCCTGATCATTGCCTACTTGTACAATTTTTTTAGTTTCTTTCAATATATAAATTAAATATAAAAATTAAAAAAAAAACTGGATTAATGAATGTGTCTAAATCAAATAATCACATACTAGTATTTCCTTATGGCATTCTAAATTATAACACCATTTCCAAATGCAAGTAATAAACCAGATGTTGCTATTGACATTATTCTGTTGTTGTTTTCATTCATGATTTTTGTTGCCTTTTGTGCTTGAATTACCAATAACTTGACGTCAATCTGTTCTTTGCGTAGGTTTCTGGTTGATACAATTGGGATTAATCGAAATACTAGTACATGAGCTTTTGATATGAAATTTAGAAAGTAGAGGAATTGTACTATCCGTGTAGTGAAAACAAAGGCGCTGATCAGCCTTCCCAATTACTGCGAATCTGATCTGCGCTTTTGTTTTCGCATATGCAAAATGTTTGGTTTCTCATGACGTGTCTATAATGCACTTGTGATTCTGCCAATGACTGTAGTAACCACTTTGGTTAAAACATTCACGGGTTACGGCTGCTGCAAGGTTTCGAATCTGCGAATAGGCCGGTTTCCTCCATCATGTTAGAACTATGATAAAACGTCAACATAAGCACGTAAAAGTATTCGTGTCTAATTTCCATGTTATCACGAATACGAAGTAAAGTCGTAGCATGGACGTTTTCTTACACAGTAAATAATTATCATAATAGCCTCGTGGGAAAACCAACAATGTGGTTTCCGAACAGGTCCGACACAAACCGGCCTGTGCACAGAAAAGAGCTAGGAGCTTGAAATTTCGGATTTAAGTAGAAGAGGAATTGTACTATCCGAGTAGCGAAAACAAAGGCACTGATCAGCTTCGCGTCTTTGTTTTCGCCTATGCAGATTGTTGGTTTTCCCACGAGGCGGCTCAAATAATTATTATATTAGACCAAAAGGCCATTTGTTTAAGGTGTTATCAACGACAACCATGATCTAGACACATATTTCTTGAAAGTCGATGTGAAAAAAAAGACAAACTCCCTTCTAGAATATCAGACCAGCTTTGCCACAATCTAGCCTGCCCAGCCAAAGAAGATGGCTTAATATATTTGAAATATCTCATATGGAATCTACGAAAACGATACTGTTCATGCAGCGAAATCAAAATGCGCATTTCCACAGCTGATTTGTGCTCTTGTTTCAAGCGTGTGCGAAATGACGACTGTTTCACCGCGTGGCTCGAATAAGACTTGTCGCGATCACTTAGACGCTAATAATGGTCTGTTCATTCATATGGGAATCTAGTTCCAAACATCCAATCGCTATTTAGCTGTTTTATGTGTCAGTATAAGATGAATGGTCAACATTACTTTCCTATAGGGACACATAATGACAGAAACTGTCTGTCCTTTAACATCTGTCAAGTAAAGTAAAGACACTCCGTTTTCCTTACTATGCTCCAATTAAAAGTATATAGGATAATAATTTTACAAGCGCAAGGCTTAGAACTGAGGTTCGTGCTAGAATGTTTTTGGGTGTTATGTATTCAACTTCCCCTTCGGTGGTCAATATCATGATTATTAAATATGAGTGTTTCAAGCTTCTTTATCAGACACGCGACACTCTAGTCAGCCACTAACCCATCAGGAAAACATGTCCATGCAAAGTATACCCCCTTGAACCCCACTTTTATATAGCAAAACTGGGGTATGCAGGGGTATACCTAATTTTCGTATTTTTGCTCCAAAACATTGATTGTGGGTACTCGTTAGAACCGCCTCGTCGAGGCGGTTCTAACGTGTACCCACAATCTATGTTTTGAGCAAAAGTAAGAAAAATATCAAAATTTATCAGCTGAAAATTTTCCATTTTTAAAGCTCAAAAATTCTCTGTATATTGCATGGGCAAGTTTTCGTAATGCATCGGATGAAATTATCTACCATTTAGCCATCTACATACAGGTCCGTTTCATCAGTTAACTACATAGTGATCTGGTTCATCAGTAGCAGTATTTGTATCTTCAACTCAGTGACTGGTATTGGTATGCAATAACTACTGAAACAAATTGCTATGTACACTTATGCAATGGGCCTGTTCGATTTGTACAAGTAAAGCCTTTGACGACCCGGCATACCATTGTGTACCCGGCGACCATCTAAAACGGGTTCGTGTAAAAGGAATACTTTTTCTGCTCCAAAATCACGCTCTAAATCTTTTACATACACTTTAACGATAAGCTGGAACCATACCCAGGGCTCTCCATCGCCGGGCAGCTTATTGTATCTGTGAGTCCTCGTTTTTGATTCATCAGGGTGGTTATCATAATTTATTTGTTTGTCCTTGATGATTCATTGGCTAGTTAGAGATTCATCACGAGGACTGAACAACTAACTAAATGCTTTGAACCACTGCAGAAGAAGAGGGCGAGGTTAGGTAGCTGTAAAACCGGTTTAAGCCCGCCAGTAATTTTATATTTCTTATCGTTCCAAGGCGATACTTCTGTTGTGGTTCTAATTGTTTTATGTTTTGGTGTTGAATTGTTGTGCTGTTTGCACCTTATTTACGTTTTCATATTTTTAGTTAAGTTCGGGTAACTGAGTGGCCGCCTATTGGGAAAGCTGCTCACTCGGCTTGCGATATGTTTTCATAGTAAAAGTACCTGATTGTCAATTCAGTTTTTCCCATCTTGGTTTTTGGAGTGGGAATTTCTTTTTAATTGCGCCGCTTCCTGTTCCTGATCATTGCCTACTTTTACCTTTGTAGTTAGTCTTTAGAACCATCACCACCAAACGATTCGAGAGTGACAGGCACCAGCTTTAATAAAAACTATACTAAACGGAAAAAGAACATATGCGTTGATACGCTGTTTCGTTTGTATATTTTAGGATGTGAATTTGTCAAACCAAAATTTTACTGATTAAAATAAATTACGGTTATTAATGAATTAATGAACAAATGACCAACATTTATTTACGAGAAATTCCGTCAATCTGTATTCGCAATTCCTTTATGTGACTAGCATAATTACAAGTGTAGAAATGAGAAGGCAATAACTTTTTACTTATTTTAGCATCGCATGTACGTATTAACACGGAACGAAGTCATCTTTTGCTCTTTGACTAACATATGAGACTGCTCAACAATTCATGCATTTGAGCATACATTGACACAAATAAAACTCATGCAATCGTGTCACAGAGCCATTTAGTGTCTGAACTGTCTGACAAAGTGCCAGGAAGTCCAGATTAATCAAAAATGGCCTCCTAATTGGCCGCCACTGTTATAGCACTGACGCATTCAGAGTCATGCTTGACCTGTGTACGAGTATAATTTGTTTGAAAATTAATAAACATCGTCTGTCTCATTGAATAAAAACAAAACTGAGATCTTTTAAGAGCAGTCAGCATATTAATGAGAATGTGAATAGGCTATACTGCGGTTTCGGCTACTTAAGCCTCTTCAGTGACCCTATAGATTTGGCAACATGGAGCCAAAAAGAATTACTGTAATTTTGCAACTTTCAATAGGATAGTCGATACAAAACTATCATAATCAAAAGGGGTCCTTGGTTAGAAAATGAATCTAAGCCGATTTCTCAGAATACCCTCGCTGATCTCAAAGGACCAAAAGGAAAATATAATCTGCACTATGGATGATGTTCGGGGAGGCTTTTTAGGGCCGCCACACGGCACAACACCAGCTGCAGTAATAACAAATAAAAACAAAACTGAGATCCTTTAAGAGCAGTAACTGGGATATCTTTTAGAAATTTGTGACAAGGAGGGACAAAATTAAATAAGAAATTGGTTCGCTTTTGCTTTATGGGAATTTAATGTTGAATTATATCATGGACTTATAGAAAACAACAATTAATTTAGTCGATTGTAAATCTCGATGTACATTATTAGCACCCTTATGCTTTGAATGATTTTTTATCTCAATGATAAGAGTCTTCACTTGAAGTAAAATGTGGGTGTCCTTGTTATTTTCTCCCGACAATAAGGGTCTTTGGATCTTCATTTATACGCTGTTTCCATGGCTATTTTTGTTCAAATACACTACACTTCTAGTTAGATTTTCAGGGTGTGCGATCATTTGATTTAATTGTGGAAACCAGCAGGTTCTAATTTCACATTTTTGCGTTTTCTCTAAATGTCACGGGTTTCATTTTAACTACGCTCATTGTCCTTCGATTGTGTTATGATTGTTTTGACTAAGACAGTCAATATCCTGCATAAATTGGAGTCTGTATTAAAATTCCGGTTAGATACGACTTCCGGCTCCAGGGATTGTATGTGTAAGGATTCCGTCGTCTGGCACCACGATATCCCCTCAAGCATCTCCGTAGGAATAAAATGGTATGATTTGTTCAATGCATGGAAACCTGTTATAACTGTCCGACATGTAAGGTTCGTGTGCTCTCTTTAATAAATTTATTAAAGTGTTGTCGTTGTTCCGTCATCAAAGTGTTGTCGTTGTTCCGAAAGGTTTCTGACCAGTCGTATCTGGGTTCATAGCCTGCGATGCCCCAATCTTGCCTTTTTATTTGCTGATATTGCTCGACCGATTCGACGTCGTCTGCTTCGACATCCCATAGATAGACGCTTGGAATGATTCAGTGCGGACAGGACGTCTTCGATAACATCTTGTAAGAAAAGCCCGCGGCCGCTATCCCTCGGTAAGGGATAGCAGCAGCTGCTGCTGCTGATGATGATGATGACGAGGAGGAGGAGGAAGAAGAAGAAAATGAAATTGAACGATCGCCTTATACGTTGTATATTGTCCATTAAATGGTCAGTAAATATTTTTTTGAAAATTCTCTGGCATGCCCAGAAGTATATCAACAGAAGAGTTGTAGCTCAAAATACCCGTTAGATTGTTTTAGGTTTGTTGATCAAGCTTATCAATATGTATAGCAAGAAAGATTGAATTTTATACACAACTGAAATTGATCATTACAATTATTTAAAAGACAGACATTTAAAATTTAATGAGGACCTTGAAGTGCTCGTTACGAATTGGAAGCCCTTCATGGACAGCGGACGCGTTAATGCACCGACAGATTCTTTAAATAAAGTGTGTTATGTTGGTGATAAATTTGAGCCGCGTCATGAGAAAACCAACAATGTTGTCTACGAAGAGGTTCCACGCAAATTGAACTGTACAAGCACAGAAGATGGCTAGAGGCTGGAAGATTTGGATTTAGGAAATAGAGGAATTTTACTATCCGTGTAACTGCAGTTACTGCGAAGCTGATCTGCGCCTTTGTTTTCGCATATGCGAAATGTTGGTTTCCTCATGACGCGGCTCATTTCCAGATCGGTGAAGATGTTTGCAAAATATTCAATTTGAGATTTTTACCATGTCAAATCAAGTGAAGTGAAATAGTAAGGTAAAGTTAAAGTAAAACGTGACGTGAAAAGTAAAGTAAGTTAAAGTAAAGTAAAGTATAAAGTAAAGTAAGTTTATTTTGCTCTTTAGAGGACATTCATTAGGGTCCGTGACACTTCGCCGAAAACCACTTTGCCGAAAAGACACTTCGCCGAAACGACACTTTGCCGAATGCGACACTTCGCCGAAATATTGCCGAAATTCGGCAAAAATGCCGAAAAAGATGTTTTTAAGAGTATTTCATACAATGTGATTTTTTTCATAACTTTTACTTAAATCAACAGCATTATAACGATTTTAACGATTAAATTTGTATAAATCTATAAAAAGCGGTATTCAAAATTCTTAAGAAATTAAATGATTAGGTACATCAATGACCGATTATGGCGATCAAGCTAATTAATATATGACCAATATAAAACATGGCGATAAACCTAATTAATTAATCGTTTTATTATTGGCATTAACACATTTTACTTCATAAATAAACCATCAAAGTAAAAAAAAAAAAAAACATAAAACGTAATTATAAGGAACTGATATTAAGTCCCCAGTTAAGGCTTGTCTAATAACGTTAGTTTCCCTCAAGCATGACTCATTGTTGACCATTTGAAACTTTCGGCGAAGTGTCGCACCGGAGAAGAATTTTCGGCATTGTGTCGTTTCGGCGAAATGTCTTTTCGGCGAAGTGGTTTTCGGCAAAGTGTCGTGCACCGATTCATTAGCATATGACTATCGTATCGTACTTTTATGGCTTTACGCGTTCATAAATCATATCAACCCGGCCTGAAGAACCAAAACAGCTTAAATTGCTATATGTATTAAATAGTGCCATCACCGCGTTATGTAATTATTTTTGAATTGCGTTTCCCTGAAAATACTTCCTGGCATCAAATAAGACGTATTCAATTTCGACGCATTTATTTCATTTACAGTGCAGGACAACCGTCGTAATTCCCGATTACATCTGTTTGATTTAGTGCTCGTGGGAATGCGTTTATAAGGGTGCGAACAGAATTTTCCAATGACTGGAGGAAACGTATTTTTTAGAAATGTTTATAAAATACAAGAATAGGAGTCAATGAGAGTGATACAATTAAATCTCAACTGAGAAACCAGGTGGGAAAGAAAGTATCGGACAAAACATGACAAGAAATGTTACATCGCGCATGGAGAGCATGGTGATGAACTCTTTCTCAACCTTGTAGCCATCAAGGTGATGAGTACAACAGAGACGTAGACAGAACTTACAGAAAACAAGAAGATAAATCATCGAAGAACCGTCTTGGAGCGGTCAGCATAGAAATAATCTATTTTACGGGGCCCCAACCCTCATTCTGAGTCGTTAAAGTAGAAACGAGGACTCAATAGTAGCGCTGAAATACCAGAGCAAAAGTTAGCTAATATTTAAACCCCGGTAACCTGACCAAAGAGAAAGAGCTTAACCCATTAGGCCTATCTAAACTCATAGTCAAGTTCTCTTTTCTGTAAAATGTAAAAATAGGCGATGATCAGGAAATGTCGCGATCAGAAAGAAATTCCCACTCCCAAAAACAAGGTGGAGAAAACTAAATTGATAATCAGGTATTACAACGAGAACACCAAGTGAGCAGCTATTTCCCAATAGGTGACCACTTAGCTACTCGGACTTGACTAAATATATATAAAAATGTACATAAGATGCAACCAAAAATCAACATCAAAACATTGAACAATTAGAACCACACTGTGACAAAAGTATTGCATTGGAACGGTCAGTATATAAATTACTGGGGTGGGGGGTGGCGGGGCTTTGATCGATTTTGCAGGTGCAGGCCGCTTTTACATGGAAGGCTCAGTTGCGAGGTGTATGCCATCATACCCACTAGTAACTGCTAATTATTGAATTTTTGGCTGAAACATCTCCAGTGTCCAATGTTTTGATAATTCGCGGTAATTGCCTCGCCAAAGACATCACACTTATCATGATGTGGAAGGTGGTGTCTACATACGTATGTATTTGACGTAAATTACAGCCTTATTTCATGCCTAAAAGAATTCATTTGTGATGCTGTCATTGACTGTAATAACCACTCTGACTTAATCTCTCACTTGTTACGAAATACGAGTATATGAGCTTTTTATATGGAAGGTTCAGTTGGGAGGTATTTTGTCATCATATGCACAGGTAACAGTTCGTTATTGAATTGACACCTGATCTTGTCAGAAAGGTGGCAGTACATTTGCGCACATTTTTGAAAGAATGTGGTTCATTTGCGCACACAATTTTCCCAGGTAATCATTATCGTTTGCGCACACACTTTTCCTAGGTAAATGTTACATTTGCGCACATCAGATTTTCTAAGGTAAATGGTATGTTTGCGCTCGCAAGACTGCATAGACAAGCCAAGCAAGCCCTCATTTCCAGTCAAAGCCGCGGATACATCTTGCCTCATGATTCATATTTCTGACACACAAACTGAGATTGATTGTGATGTTCAGAACTGAAAAAAAAAATAAATAAATAAAAAAATAAAATAATAAAAATAAATAATAAATAAATTTATGAACCAAGATGTGCTTCTGTTCGGTGATAGATCTTTCCAGTTTTGCCCAAAATATTTCTACCAGTTGTTTTCAATACATGCTTACTAAAATGGACAGTGTGTTCCATGTTTTTTTTTTTCTTGTTGCCATCCAAGACAAAGCAGTACTATGAACACATGTTTCGTCACTTGACTGAAGTTTGTGCTAAGTTCGACGTGACTTTGGATGTAACGCATTTGAATCTGGACTTTGAGAAGCAGCAGTAGCAGGTTGGCCAAACGTGGTTATATCAAAGCTTGCCAGTTCCATCTCTGTGTCGGTGAACAAGGGTAACTGTGCTGATATTTTATTTACGGTACCTTGATATATTAAACTACCAGCAGCTGTCCTAGGAAGAGGTGCAAAAACATGCGCGCAAATGTAACACTAAAACTGTGCGCAAATGATATACATTTCTGTGCGCAAATGAAAACTGTGCGCAAACGAATTTTTTGAAAAATGTGCGCAAATGTAATAGCACCGTCAGAAACACGTGTCATCCCCAATGTTTACTTAATCGTTGTAATTACCTCGCCAGATGGAAGCCTCCAAAGTACTAGTTAAGGTGGACCCAGGAACGAAATCAAACTAAAAACAAAAAGTGGTAGGTGGTGTGTATACATAATTTGTGTTTGACGTAAGTTACAGAAATCATAATCTTATTTTATGCATAAAAGGTGCACATGTGATTTTGCCAATGACTGTAATTTCACTTTTGATTGTTTATCTTTTGGTGTTGAATTTTTGTGCTGTTTGTACCTTGTGTACGTTTTCATATATTTAGTTAAGTTCGGATAACTGAGTGGCCGCCTATTGGGAAACAGCAACTCGCTCGGCTTACGATACGTTCTCTTAGTATAAATACCCGATTGTTAATTTATTTTTTTCTGGTTGTTAATTGACTGAGTTTTTCCCACCTCGGTTTTTGGAGTGGGAATTTCTTTCTGATGGCGACATTTCCTGATCATTGCCTATACTACTTTTACCTTCTGGTTAATGTTACGGCTGCTGCACGGTTTCGAAATTAATAGGCCGATTTTTACCACCACGTTAAGGATTTATCAATATTGACACGAGTGGGTGGGGTATGTAAAACAGAAATCTACTGTTTTCTTAAACCTGTCAATCAAATGATGATGTGCATTTATTGCTAATAGACGTCACAAATACTAGGAATGACTCAATATAGTTATTATTTTAAAATTTTAAATAACTTGGTGTAAAATTGGAAATGTAACTGGTTTTCGTGGGACCCATTTCCTGGAAAATGGAATGCATTTGAATAAAAACTACACAAAGCCTAAATGTCTAGGATACATAATCTGACAAATTAAGTATTATTTTGGGGTCATGGAAATGTATTTCTCTGGGAAAAGTTAGTGTAAACATGTTGTTCTGGAAAATTCTGAAAGTGGGTAACTTGGGGCGGCTCGTGTGCGCTTATTGTTTGCTGTCACTGAGACGTTGACCCTTGCCCCACTCCCGGTTAGGGAGGTGCACATAAAAGGCTGTAGAAGATGTCGTGTTGGCCAGATTTTCATAAAATTTCGTCTATTTGCTCATGAAATATTTTTGCAAACCCAGATATATTCATTTTGACTGAATTTCTTTTCCTGTTGAAAATACTAATGGTGTCTACGAACTTTCCTGCCATACCTCGTATTGCCATGTGCATATATGACTTTAGACCATTATTAGTACACTCTGAACCTAAGATGGCATCCAAGATGGCTGTTTCTATATGACAACAACCTTATTAGCTTGGCTGGCATACGCATTTGAAATTTATTAAAGTTATTTCTAGGCCGTATCAATATACAGGACCCACAGCGCTGTAAGTTTCTCTGGTGTAGTGGTTAAGCCATCAACCTGTATGCCAAGGCTCTTGGGCTCAAGCCTTTGCTTTTTCTAGTCTTTTGAATGAGACTTGATACTGAGGTTTCGGCTCCACATGACCTTAGCTGTTGATTTTGGCATAAAACAAAAAAAAAATCAACCACCAAATACAAAATGATACGTATTTACCTATGGCAGTGGTATCCATACTTCTCTAATATAGACATATATTCAAGCTATGTTCAACATAGTGAGGCTAAACATGTGGCAAATGAGTAGGGGCTAGCAAGCTGCCAGATAGTTTCTTCTGCTAAAGGTCTTCTGATTTGCTGAAATTTTCTGGAAAGATTATCTCTGCCTTTGTGTAAGATAAACAATATTGGTGAGAACTAGAGGTCAAATTGCCACTTGTAGAAAATTTAATGGATGCAAGATGCCGAACAAATTGCAAAGATAAGCTGAAGCAATGCAAAACCAACATTGTATTATTAATGCGTTAGATGCTGCATTTTTTTCTGATGAAGAACGTCAGATATAAACCCAGACCAGGCTGCAAAATTTTGATAAGTGTATGCTACAAATGTAAGGTGCAATATGCTCTACTGAGCTATGGCTTGTTAATTTTTTGAAAATTTGAAGATGGCCTGTTTGAGAGTAGCTAATGACAGTGGCTTGTGTATTTCACAGAGAATAATCTCCAATGATCTGACAGATATATGCCTTGCGAGGAAACAGCATGTCTGTATAGGCCAAAGTGGGACTTGCGAGCCCCTACTCATCAGCTACCTGGGCTAAAAAAAAACATAAGTTATAACATTAATAGCCAATATGTTCAACTTTCACAAAATGATCAAAGTCTAGCCTAGCATATTGCAAATGCATATTTGTTATCAGTTTTATTGAAATTCTTTCAAAGTTTCATGTTTCATTGTAGATGTTAGCCATTTCTCGACAAAATCGTCTCATTCTTACAGATAATGCTACTTTTGGTGATAATTTTCCTTAAGCATGGGAAATTTAGCCTTTGTTTGCCGATTTCACATCAAGCCATAAATCTGACGTAGATGTTTCTACGTTGCTACCATAACATCCTCCAAATGTGGTCATTTCCTTGATATTATCTGGTAAAGGCTAACTAAATTCACCAAGCTTGTCAGGTATGAAGCCCTTCGAAAGTGTTTTCAGACTGACCCCTTTCCTGTGCATCAACAAAACCCAATCACCATGTGACCTGATATTGTCCGGAAGATCATTAATGTAAATCAAGAACAGGACTGGTCCCAAGACCGATCCTTGAGGGACACGAGATAAGACCGGGACTGGGTCTGAGGCTTGGCCATCCGTTTTGATAGTGCTCAGAGGGCCACGAAGCGATCCACTTGAGAGTAGATCTTCTAATCCCATAGTAGTGTAGTTTGTAAAGTAGTCTCCTATTTGGTACCTGATGTAGTTCACAAACGACCTCATATATAAAGCTATGCTTGACACACGTTTATTCGGAACCGGTTGTTGCAGCTGCACCATCAGCAGTCATTAGCTGGCGGATAACGAGCGAACCAATCCTAATAGAGAACCGCATGTAAGTCTGTTGACAGCATGTACCGACTGCTTCTGCATGCTAAGAAAAAGTAAGATCGTGAACAAATGTTGAAATTGTGGACCTCCCGAGCCTATGTCCCCAGGAAACATTACTGCATTAACGGAGAGAAGATCATTAAGAGCTTATTGCCGTTTGATATAAAAAGCAAAGGCCGGTCTAACGCGATTAAAACACCCTCTATCGACAGAGCTTCCCGAGGACAGAGTGGATGTAATGAGACCAATAGTCCGGGTAAAGGTATGTCTATCTATCTTTCGAACATAAATTGTTGGGACGCTTTGCCCAAAGAAGGGTTCTTTTACACCCATTCTGCTGTGCTCTAGGCGTATCTATAGATCTGGATCAAGTTCAAAGAAGGGTGCCCTCTGTTGTGCTGCGACCAGATACCCTGTAAGGTAACAGCTTTTAATCCATAACTAGGGCTAAATGAACACAAGCTTTTGTGAAAGCTAATACATGTACTTGTGTTCTGATATAGTATGATTATGGCGGCCATCTTGGCCATCATCTTGGCTAATTATTATCATGCTAGAAGAAACACTAAATCATGCTGTTCACAACGTTAAATGAGCATTTCAGACACATGACATTTGGTATATGGAGCACACGAATGGTGTTTTAATCAAAGAATATGTTCGTTTAAATTAAAAATATGGCGACAATCTTGGTCGTCATCTTTCTTCGTTTATATGATATGGGGTCCTAGCTGAAACCAAAGGACATCACTATTATGTGAACAACAAGAAATGGACATTTCAAACACACGACACTGATTATATGAAACATACGAATGTTGTTTAAATAAGAGAATACCTTTTATAGTATGATTATTGCAGCCATCTTGGCCACCATCTTGCATTATTGTTATTATGTGGGTATCAGAACTTAGAACAATTTTTATTATGATGTTTACAACATAAGATAAGCATTTAAACATAAAGCAATGGGTATATTCAATTCTGGGGGTTTATATTCTTGCTTATGGCGACCATCTTGGATGCCATCATGATTTTTCCAAAACGCTCAATGATGCCAGGGTGGCATCATGCAGTTTCTGAAAAAGCATGGTCTAGTATACTGGAAACCACAATGGGAAAGGATAAATATAGGCTACGCCTACCATCCGATCCTTTGATGCTTATATATATATATATATATATATTAGAATGCTGTTATATGTATGTATACAAATGTATTGAACTGTCTGTATATATATGTGTGTCGAGAAATTTCTAATAAATAAATAAATAAATAAATAAAAACCACAATAAAATTTCATGTGGCACCGTCTTTTATGTTATGCTGATGGCAACTGGACTAAAGGCTTAGCAAAGGAAATGACTAAGAAATCAACTTCAGTAACATCTTTGCGACAAATTTAAAGTTGACAGCCATCTTTGACACCATCTTAGACACCATCTTGTATTCAAAAAAATATAAAAAGGAAACATATTTTCTAATCAAAATCAGCTAATATACAGATAAATGTAATATTTTCAGTATTTAAAGTAAACCAAATTGAGATAATGCCGATAATTGTCATTTAGTATTGCATTCTGGCAGCCATCTTTGAAACATTCTTGAAATATATGACCATGCTAGCAGGAAATGGTCTTTGACATTCTTTCTATAAAATAATGTCAAATATTTGTAAATTATATATGCCCTGAGTGCAAATAGAAGCTTTATTATGACCAGCCCATATATTGAGCCGCCATATTGGACGCCATCTTGTTTTTCTCAAAATGCTCAATGATGCCAAGGTGGCATCAGTCAGATTCTTTAATGGTAACATCTAAGCAACAAGAATCAGCCAAGAAAAAAAGTTTGAACCTCATTTCCGGGTCAAGCTAGATATCTGCAGGACTACTACTTTTACCTTCTGGTTAATGTTACGGCTGCTGCACGGTTTCGAAATTAATAGGCCGATTTTTACCACCACGTTAAGGATTTATCAATATTGACACGAGTGGGTGGGGTATGTAAAACAGAAATCTACTGTTTTCTTAAACCTGTCAATCAAATGATGATGTGCATTTATTGCTAATAGACGTCACAAATACTAGGAATGACTCAATATAGTTATTATTTTAAAATTTTAAATAACTTGGTGTAAAATTGGAAATGTAACTGGTTTTCGTGGGACCCATTTCCTGGAAAATGGAATGCATTTGAATAAAAACTACACAAAGCCTAAATGTCTAGGATACATAATCTGACAAATTAAGTATTATTTTGGGGTCATGGAAATGTATTTCTCTGGGAAAAGTTAGTGTAAACATGTTGTTCTGGAAAATTCTGAAAGTGGGTAACTTGGGGCGGCTCGTGTGCGCTTATTGTTTGCTGAAAGATGACATGCCTTTTGTTTCAGGTTCATACATGATTGAAGTCAATGACTACATCGAATAATCTGGCTTATTGTTTTCAAAAAGCTAAGAAAAATGGGTCCAACGATTTCAACCCGGAAGTAACTGAAAAATGACTCACTTGCTCTGAGCTGACCACTCATTTCACAATCATGTATACACAAATCCATGTATTTGCAACATATTCAACAGTCCCATGATAAAGCATGCTAAAGAATGTAGCATTGTTGACAAAATAAACAATTCTTTTTATACAGGTAAATCTTCAATTATGTATATACAGTGACCACCCATAAGTCCTTAAAACAATGATAAAGCGTCAACATTTATCGCATAAAACAATTCGTGTCTAATTTCGATTTATCAAGAATACGAATTTAAGTCGTAGGGTGTACGGTTTCTTTCATATATTAGACCAATAGACCATATTGTGAAAACAAGACAAACTCCCTTCTAGAATATCAAACCAGCTGTGCCACAAACTAGCTTGCCCTGCCAGAGAAGATGGCTTAATATTTGAAATATCTCATAAAAAATCTACGAAAACCATACTGTTCATGCAACGAAAGCCAAACTGCGCTGTCCCACAGCTGATCTGCGTTTATCTTCTGCCCTTACGAAATGGAGACTGCTTCTTTGCTAAGAAGCACAAACAAGACTTGTCGCGATCACTTACACGCTAATAATGATGTTTCCATTCATATGGGAATCCAGATCCAAACATCCAATCGCTTTTTAGCTGTTTTTATGTGTCAGTATAAGACGAATGATCAACATTACCTTCCTACAGGGACATAGAATGACAGAAACTGTCTGTCCTTTAACATATGTCAAGTAAAGTAAAGAAGCTCGCATGCTCTTATAAAATTCACCGAGATCTGTTCCGAATAACATTTTACAAGCTTAAACTTCGCACTGAGGTTCTTGGTAAAATACCTTTTGGTACGTATATTTATTATCTCTTCAGTAGTCTTTATCAAATTGAATATGGTGTTTCAAGCTTCTCTTTACAATTATACTCTTATCGAGATGCTCTAGTCAGCCAGACACTAACTGCGAGATTTGCACTTCGTCATTATCCATATAAAGGTCTGATTTAGCTTACTGTATACTGATCAGCAACCTGTTTGATCACAGGGAGCACAACAAACCTAACCCGGTTTCGTTTAGAAGGGATACGGTGTCTGTTACAGTATTACCTCCGAAATCTTGGCCATATATTAACTATAAGCTGGAACCTTAATTTGCCGTTGGTTTCTCAATCTTTCTTATTTTTAAGTCACCCGGGTAACCATTTTCCATGTTCATATTTAATAGTTACAATTGTTCATGACATGAATGCGACAGTAGATTTGTAACTATTTTAGGAACCATTTACACAAAGCATTGTGGGTATCGGACATAGATACTTACCGAAAAAGGCTGTGTCGCTGTTACATTTTTAAGATAAATGGATTTGCGAAACCAAAACTATATTGATTAAAAATAATTAACTTCTGAACTTTGCGAATAAATCAAAAGTTAACATCTATGTAATTACAGCTGCGTTCAGTTATTGATATACCCCTGCGATATTCAGAAATAAATTGACAACTCTTTTTGTTTTTGAACAATCGTCACCGGCAAGAAATGGGCAATTGAAAGGGTTTGTTTATATATTTTGTTTTAAAAAAGTATGAGTGTAAATATGTACTCTGTATATAAAACTTCCCGATCTTGTGATGCTGTATGCCTAAACTGATTACATAATAAAGAGGCCCAAGTTAAAGAAAGAATATCCCTTTTTGTACTAAAGCCGAAAATTTGGAGTATTTACAAAGTTGCACCCTAATTTTCATGTGCATTTCAGAATTTCATGGTAAAGTGGTTGTTACAATATAAAACTAAGCATGTTAGTGTTATTTTGCAAGAAAACTAAAATTTCCACCAGGACGGTTGTAAGAAGAAAGATTCAAAGTGGGTTCCTTCGTGAGGTAAGCATGCCTTAAAACACTGTGGATTCACCTCTAGCTTTGTATTCTGCCAAAACGTTGGTTAGCATTTCATCATAAAGTTTCATGATTTGTTCCTCCGCACAGAATACCATAGTGGGCTAAATTTATTGTTAGGCAATGACTCACATATCCTGTTCTTGATATTCCAAACCTCTTCTATAGGGTTTAAGTCATGGAAATTAACCCGCCAAGGATGCGATAAGAATTAGTATATATATGCAAGGCACTGTTCTTTGTATTAATTCTAAAACCGCAAAATAGAGGAACGTCTGTGTTTGAATGTCCTGGCGATTCCCTTGATTTAAACCCTATACAACAGGTTTTAAATATCATGAAGATGAGCTATGTGAGATAGCCTAACAATGAAAAGCTTCTCGGTGAAAATTCCAGCCCCTTATGGTATTTTGTGCCGAGAAAACAAATCATGAAACTGTATGATGAAATTCCAACCCACGTTTTGGCAAAATACAAAGCCAGAGGTGACAGCACAGTGCTTTAAGACATGCTATACTCACGAAGGAACCCACTAGCAAGCTTTCGTTGTACAAATTTCAGCCTTAATACAAAAATGGTTATTCTGTCATAAAATATAATTACAAATAAGATTACAAACCATTAACCATGGTTCCTTGTGGAATACATGAAACTCGAATATCAGCGGTTTTTTTTTTTTTTTTTTTTTTTTTTTTTTTTCTTTTTTTTTCTTTTTTTTTTTTTTTTTTTTTTTTTTTTTTTTTTTTTTTTTTTTGGTAAAATATTTTGGTAAAAAAAATTGGGCTCCATATAAATATTATGTAATCAATTTAGGCATACAACATCATAAGATTTGGGAGTTTTATATACCGAGTAAATATTTACACTAGTACTTAACAAAGTACACTATATAAATTCCTCCAGTTGTCCATCTCTTGCCAGTGACGATTGTTCAAAACAAGAAGAGTTGCCAATTTATTTCTGAATATTGCAGGGGTATATTTAAAATAACCGAACGCAGCTGTATAATGTATGAAAGTGAAGAAGTAAAGTGGAACTAGTAAGCATTCACTTTTTACTTATAGTCTATCAATGTCGCATTTAACACCGAGCAACTAATGCATGGGTCTGTACGAGCACTCATGTCTTTCAGTATATTATATTGACACAAAATAAAACGCATTACAATCGTGTCACAGTGCCATTTAGCATCTGGACTGTCTGACAAAGAGGTAGGAAGTCCAGATTAATCAAAGTGGCATCTGAAATGACTTGGCCGCCACTGTTATAGCACTGGCGTATTCAGAGTCATGCTTGACCCACTCAACTAGAATCTATTTGTGCTTTATTTCAAATACCATCCTTTTCCGTTTATTTTTCTGCTTTTCTACAATTTTATCCTTTTTTAGCTCGCCTGTACGAAAGTACACGAAGAGCTATTGCAATCACCCCGGCGTCGGCGTCGGCGTTTGCGTTTGCGTTGCTCAAATGTTAAAGTTTTTGATTAAAGTTTTTATAAGTCTATATCTCTTGAACATGTTGATGGATCAAGTTTATACTTTGCATGCTAGTAGATATTGGTCTGAAGTTTTATGCAGTACCATCATGATCCACCCTAGGTGACCTTGAGGTCAAGGTCACAGACTTAGAAATTTTGTATTAAAGTTTTTGATTAAAGTTTTATGCAGTACCATCAAGACAAACCCTGGGTGACCTTGAGGTCAAGGTCACATACTTAGAAACTTTGTATTAAAGTTTTTGGTTAAAGTTTTATATAAGTCTATATCTCTTGAACATGCTTATGGATCAAGTTGATGCTTTGCATGTTTGTAGATATTGGTCTGAAGTTTTATGCTGTACCATCATGAGTGACCTTGAGGTCAAGGTCATGGGTTTTCGATATCGATAGATTTAGTGGCAAAGCACAATGTCAGGCGAGCTACGCTGCCCTGCGACAGCTCTTATTAAAATAAGAGCTCTATATAATTCGTTTGAAAATTAATGAATATCGTCTGTCACGTTGAAGGCTGTAGCTGAGATATCTTTTAGAAATTCGTGGCAACGAGGGACAAGATTAAATAAGAAATTGATTCGCAATTGTTTTATGGGAATTTAATGTTGAGTTTTATCATGAACTTTTAGAAAACATTTGATTAATTTAGACGTCTGTAAATTTCGATGTACATAATTAGCACCCTTATGCTTCAAATAAAATTTCTAGTTTCTTCCGAAAATGAGGGTTTTTTAATTTAAGTCATGTGGGTGTCCACTATAATTTGAGCCGCGTCATGAGAAAAGCGGATTTTTGTCTAGGCAAAATCAAAGACGCAGATCAGTTGTGCAGTAACTACAGAGCTGATCAGCGCCTTTGTTTCCGCTGAACGGATAGTACAGCCCCTCTTTCTCCTATATCCAAACTCCCGAACGCTTCTAGCCTTCTTCTATTACTGTAAAGGCTGGTTTATGTCAGACCTAGTCGGAAACCTTGAAGACAGAATTTCTCGTGATGCGGCTCATAGGCTCAGTGAGGGTATTTGGACATTCGCTGAAGCTGTTTCCATTGTTATCTTTTGTTCTTGTTCGTCTCGTGCTTTTCTAGAACGATTTTCAGGGTGTGTGATCATTTGATTTAATAGTGGAAACCAGAAGAAAGGGTGGATTTTAATTTCACTTTTTGCGTTTTCTCTAAATGTCAAGGGTTTTATATTAAACCTCGTTTAGCTGCACAATCACTTTGTCCTTCAATTGTTTTATGATTGTTTTGACTAAGACAGTCAGTATCCAGCATAAATAGGAGTTTGTACTCTTCTTCCGGTGAGATAGGACTTCCGGCTCCAGGGATTGTATGTGTAAGGATTCCGTCGTCTGCCACCAAAGGATAATCTAGAACGATAACCCCTCAAAGCATCTCCATAGGAATAAAATGGTATGATCTGTTTAATGCGTGGAAACCTTCTATAACTGTCCGACACGTAAGGTTCGTCTGCCCTCTTTAATAAATTCATCAATGTATTGTCGTTGTTCCGAAAGGTTTCTGACCAATCGTATCTGGGTTCATAACCCGCGATGCCCCAATCTCGCCTTTCTATTGGTTGATATTGCTCGACCGATTCGACGTCGTCTGCTTCGACATCCCACTGCGCATGTACAATACCTGAAATTGTTTAAAAAATCATTAAATTGTCGAGTTTGGTGTTGATAGATAGAACCTTAGAACCATTCAATGCGGGACGACTTGTAGGAAAACCCGCGGCCGCCATCCCTTCGTAAAGGAAAGCAGATGATGATGATGATGATGATGATGATGATGATGTTAAGGAGGGGGAGAAGGAGGAAGAAGAAGAAGAAGAAAATGAAAGGTCGCCTTTGTACATTGTCCATCAAATGGTCGGTAAATACAACCACGCAAATAGCAGCTTAGCAATCCATGTGTTACAAGCAACTAGTTGTCAAAAAGATGAAAATTGACATTTCCTGCCCAATATTTGTATCAACCTTGAAATGTACATCGCCACCTTATATATCTTAGATATCTTTAGATAAAATTGACAGATGTTGATTTCTCTTTTCAAACATTTCATTGGTTGTTTGGAAATTATGAAACAGACCAAGGTGGATTGTTCGACAGCTTTTGGCTATTTTAAAAAAATGAGAACTTATTCTATATTTTAAATTGCGCCTGACTGTCGATTTCTTTTCTTTGATAACTGATTTTGAGATGTTTGAAACTCGTTAATTTCTAAGCTGGTAGTTGCGCGGTTGTATTTTGTTCTCTGGCATGCCCGGAAGTACACCAACAGGAGATTTGTAGCTTATTTGTTAGGCTTCTTGGTCAAGCTTAGCAATATCTATAATAAGAAAGAGTGAATAAATTCATACAAAACTGAAATTGGTCATTATTGTTGAGTTTTGGTTTGTTGCTGTAGGCTGGCAGGGGGCAACGTGGTATTTGCAGGGAACTTTTCTAATTATTTAAAAGACATCGCATTTAAAATTTAATGAAGACCTAGAAGTGCTTGTTACGAATTGGAAGCCCTTCATGGACAGCGGACGCGTTAATGCACCGACAGATTCTTTTAATAAAGTGCGTTATGTTGTTAATAAATATTTTCAACAGATCAGTGAAGAAATGCCAATTACGTTAGAGTTCTGTGTACAAAATATTCAAGTTGAGATTTTACCGTTGTAATGAACTGGTATTGTCAGATAAAACAAGGTGAGACATTTTTTTCACCTGCAGAAACAGATTCTTGTGAGCCAGTATGCAACAATCTATAGTTGGAACATAAAAGAAAGAAAAAAAAAAGAACAAGAATGTCTGCTGCATGTATATATACATGTATGTATATATATGCTCTTGTGTAAGTAAGTTAAGACGTATTAGCATGGTGGTTTTGACATAGAGACGTTGTTCTTTTAATTGGCAAATAAAGAGTAACAAACATGTTGCCAAATACTCGTAATGATTTTCGATGTTCGCTATTAGCGGACATTTATATCATAAGCATATGAATATGATGACATATCGTACTTCTAAGGACACAAAGCAATAATTGTAACCCTCAATTTCATGATGCAGTTATTCCTTGGTAATTAAAAAATTATATTAATTTGAAGGACCTAAATAGCCTAAATTAAAATTAAAAAATTATATTAATTTGAAGGACCTAAATAGCCTAAATTGCTTAATTTGAAGGACCTAAATAGCCTAAATTGCTCTGCGTATTAAATGGTATCATCATCACAATACTTAATTATTTTTGAATTGCGTTTCTCTGAAAATACTTCCTGGCATCAAATAAGACGTATTCATTTTATTCATTTGCAGTGCAGGGCAACCGTCGTAATTCCCAATTACATCTGAAATATATCCACTTTTGATTCAGTGTACGTGTGAGTGCATTTATGAGTCTCTGCATGAGAAAACCAACAATTTGAGACAGGTCCAACACAAACCGGTCTACACAGTCACAGAATCGGGTTAAAAGCTTAAAATTTGGGTTTTAAGAAGAAGAGAGACCGTACTATCTGTGTAGCGAAATCAGCAGTGTAGTAACTGATCTGCGTCTTTGTTTTCGCATATGCAAATTGATAATTTTCTGATGTGGCGGCATTTATAAGGGTCCAACGTATTTTTTTCTAAACTCAAATGTATAAAAAGAAAAAAAAAATAGAAGTCACTGAGATTGATACAATTAACTTCTAAAATCCCAATTCAGAATTCAGGTGGGAAAGAAAGTACAGAACAAAACATCGCAAACAATTTACAACGCTTATGAAGAGCAAGGTGACTAGCTCTTTCCCAACAATGTAGCCTTCAGGCTAGCAACAACCAAACACAAAAGTGACGAGTACAAGACAACAGAGAGGTAGACAGAACTTACAGAAAACAAGAAGATAATTCATAACTAAACCGTCTTGAAACGGTCAGCAAATATATTACTGGAGGGCTTAAATTGACTTTACGGGGCCCCAGTCTTCATCATGGGTCCGCTGTGATTTAACAACAATAATTACTTCGACAAAAAAGGTCATATTTTTCTTGCAGAGTTTCAGAAAAGTGAAATTTTGAAAAATGTGGTTTCTGAAAGATGGTATACAGACAGAAGATGACATCATCGTGATTTTCGATGTTCGTTAGGAGACATTCATCATTCATAAGCATATGAATATGATGACATATCGTACTTCTAAGGAAACAAAGCAATAATTTGTATAGCTGAGCGCCAAACTCTTAACATTTCCCACAGATTTGCCTGATTTTCAAGTTTAAGGTGTTTGGACTACCATTCTTGCACGATTAAACTTTAAGATGTTTAAAAAAACATGTATGTATAATTGTTCTGTTGGAAATGCTCCAAAATACTTGTGTGAACTGTTAACGCCTAGGGTTTCTCAACGAACATTACGCTCGTCTGAATCGTCGTTGGGCTGTTACGAAGTCCCATATAATAAGAAAAAGACTTTCAGTGACAGAAGTTTTAGCACTGTAGGGCCGAGGCTTTGGAACTCATTACCATTGAGTCTCCGGCAGAGTGAGTCTGTAGATACTTTCAAAAATGAAGACATTTCTGTTTAAAGACTTCTTCGGACTATTTTAAAAGTTAAGCAGGACATTTTATGTGACCTGAGGCTATTGACATCATTGACAATTAATACTTATCATTTTATATTTTGTACAACGCCAGTGAATATGTATCTTATATGTAGAATTAGGCGTTTAAGTAAGTAAACCAGTTTCAAGTTTCTTGCACATGCAAAATGCCTATTCAAAATAATTTTTGGGCATACTTATTATTCAACCGATTTTTTTAATTTTTGCGACACTTTTTACGACTTTTGCGTTGCAAAAGGATGACAAGGTCATATTTCTCTTGTGGTGTTTCAGAAAAGTGAGATTTTGGAAAATGTGTTTTTAGCTCACCTGAGCCGAAGGCTCACAGGTGAGCTTATAGTATACCCATGCTCCGTCGTCCGTCCGTCGTCCGTCGTCCGTCGTTCACAATTTCAAAGATCTTCTCCTCTGAAACTGCTTGGCCAATCAAAGCCAAACTTCATGTGGGGCATCCTTAGGAAGGGGGAACGAAAGTTTATATAAATGGTCCAGGTCACGTGATCAAGATGGCCGCCATGGCTATAAATAGCAAAAACCTTTAAAAATCTTCTTCTCCAGAACCAGTGGGCCGATTTCCACGAAACTTGGTATGTAGCATCGGGGACTTGGACCTATCATAGTTTATATAAATCATGACCCTAGGATGACCTTGACCTATTTTACGGCACGGTCAACTTAGGTCGCCAATGCATTTGAATGGGAAAAAATGGTAAAATGCTATTTAATGGGTAAAACTTTCTGGGAATAGGCAAATGGACAGAAGATTAATGTTAATGGAAAATTTTAGCCCCTGGGGGGTTGTCTGCCCCTGCCCCGGGGATATATACATGTATATTTCCATAATAATAAAACATCTTCTCCCCTGAAACCGCTTGGCCAATCAAAGCCAAACTTCATATGGAGCATCCTTTGGAAGAGGGAAAAAAAGTTTATATAAATGGTCAAGGTCACATGACCAAGATGGCCGCCATAGCTATAAATAGAAAAAACCTTTAAAAATCTTCTTCTCCAGAACCAGAAGGCCAATGATTTTGAAACTTGGTGTGAAGCATCAGTGACTGGAGCTCTACAAAGTTTATATAAATCATGACCCTGGGATGACCTTGACCTATTTTACGGCAAGGTCAACATAGGCCGCTCATGCATTTGAATGGGACAAACTGTTAAAATGTCATTTGTAGGGAAAAACTTGCAGGAAATGGGCAAATGGACTTAAGATTGATGATTCTGAAAAAATTTGGACCCCAGGGGTCTGTCTGCCCCCACCCCCGGGGCAATATACATGTATATTACAGTGATATTCAAAGATCTTCTTTTCAGAAACCGCTTGGCCAATCAAAGCCAAACTTTATGAGGAGCATTGTAAGGAAGTGGGAATGAAAGCATGTATAAATGGTCAAGGTCACATGACCAAGATGGCTGCCATGGCTATAAATAGCAAAAAACCTTTAAAAATCTTCTTCTCCAGAACCAGAAGGCCTATGATTTTGAAACTTGGCGTGAAGCATCAGGCAATGGAGCTCTACAAAGTGTATATAAATCGTGACCCTTGGATGACCTTGACCTATTTTACGGCAAGGTCAACATAGGTCGCCCATGCATTTTAATGGGGAAAATTGTTAAAATGTTATTTGAAGGGCAAAATTTGCAGTAAATTGGCAAATGGACTGAGGTTTTATGTTTTCAAAAAGAAATTGACTCCAGGGGTTGCTCTGACCCGGCCCTTGGGTTATATACATGTACATTACCATTCTAGTCAAACAAGTTTATTGGTACATATCTCGGGGTTTCAGGTGAGCGTTTACAGGACCATTGGTCCTCTGGTTTGAAAGATGGTATACAAACAGAAGATGACATCATAATGATTTTCGATGTTCGTTAGGGGACATTCATCATTCATAAGCATATGAAACCTTCTAAGGACACAAAGCAGTAATTGTAACCCTCACTTTCATGATGCAGTTATATATTCCTTGGTTGATAAATTATATTAATTTGAAGGACCTAAATAGCCTAAATTGCTGTGCGTATTAAATGGTGTCATCATAACAATATTTAATCATTTTTGAATTGCGTTTCTCAGGAAATTCTTCCTGGCATCAAATAAGACGTATTCAATTTCGACGCATTTTATTCATTTACAGTGCAGGACAACCGTCGTAATTCCCAATTACATCTGAAATCTGAAATCTATACACTTTTGATTCAGTGCCCGTGTGAGTGCATTTAAAAAGACGCGATCAGAATTTTCCAATGTCGGAACATCAGGAAAACATGTCCGTGACATGCATACGAGATTAGAAGCGCGTGGATAGCATGGTGATAAGCTCTTTCCAACAATATACCTATCAGGCTGGCACCAACCAAACACAAACGTGACGAGTACAAGACAGCAGAGAGTGTAGACAGAACTTACAGAAAACAAGAATATAATTCATAGCTGAACCGTCTTGAAACGGTCACCAAAGAAATTACTAGATGGCTTAAATTGACTTTACGCGGCCCCAGTCTTCTTCCTGAGTCAGCTGTGATTTAACAACAAACTTCGGTTCAAATAGAAGAGTCCAAGCTCGAAAAAGAAGTATCACAGGAAACAACATCTGTAAGCATTGTGATGAATCAGAAAAAGGACACAACAGTAACGCTGAAATACCACGTAGCAAACAAAAGCTAATACTTAGACCCTGGTGGACCTGACAAGAGACAAAAAATTTGGCTGGCTATCTAAACTCTCCATTCCGTAAGACAGCTTTAAATCGGGACTTTCATTGAGTCTAAGGTACGAACCGCCGGCGTGAATAGTGGACAATAGTCTTTCTGTGATGACATCCTCTATACATTTAGCCGTATCAAGTCACTTGAAGTTTGCGCCAGCTTCGACTTACATCATCTACGACTTTAACAAGCACAAGAGCGTTTTAGCTAACCTGAGCCGAAGACTCACAGGTGAGCTTATAGTATACCCATGCTCCGTCGTGCGTCGTCATCGTTGTCGTTGTCGTCGTTCACACTTTTCAAACATCTTCTCCTCTGAAACTGCTTGGCCAATCAAAGCCAAACTTCATGTGGAGCATCCTTAGGAAGGGGGAACGTAAGTTTGTATAAATGGTCCAGGTCACATGACCAAGATGGCCGACATGGCTATAAATAGCAAAAACCTTTAAAAATCTTCTTCTCCAGAATAGAAGGCCTATGATTTTGAAACTTGGTATGAAGCATCAGGCACTGGAGCTCTACAAGGTTTGTATAAATCATGACCCTGGGATGACCTTGACCTATTTTACGGCAAGGTCAATATAGGTCGCCGAAGCATTTGAATGGGGAACTTTTGTCAGAATTCAAATAATAATCTAAAATATTATTAAAATATTATAATAATCTAAAATATTCTCCGTAGTTTGCAGTTTGGGTTACCCATTGAAGTTACACTGTGATCAGTTCTTTGACAAAACAATAAAGAAAAAATATGTTTCCCTAGAAATTTACTTTGATGAGATTTTTTTCGAAGTCATTGCCCTATTGACCTCTTAATTGTTAAAATATTTGACGACTCCAAACATAGAGTTTTCGAAGCTCAAATAACCAATAAGTGCAGAGAACGATACTTCAGAATTTCCCGCCTTTACAATAGGAGCATTCTGAGGTAAGCAGGAAATCATCATAATCATTAATCATAAATATTTCTAAAGCAAGAAAGAAGGAATATAATATTCACTTCTTACTGACTGAAATTCTACAGAATCTGATCAATTTACATGGACTAAAACGAAATTTAAAGAAAAAGGCTAGAGTCCCTCAATGATAAAATAAACATGGTTTCGTCAACCGAAAGATAAGATCAGCAGAGACAAACACGCACTCAAAGTCTACGGTGAGCAAGCTCATTTTATGTCTGACTAGCAAATTCCCTGGGCAACTAGAAATGATGCTCAAGATTCTAGTGAGTCTGAAGTTGTATATAATACATCCAGGCTTTTGGGACCGGGGAATAGCGGGTCTTTTAACTTTTCAATTTAAAACCCAGGTCCCTCCATTCTGTAAGACAGTTTTAAACCGGGATCTTCATTGGGTCTAATGTACGAACCGCCTTCGTGAATAGGCTTTCTGTGATGACATCCTCTACAATCATTACGAAAACTTGCCCATGCAATCTACAGAGATTTTTTCACCTGTAAAAATTGAAAATTTTCAGTAGACAATTTTTGATATTTTTCTTATTTTTGCTCAAAACATAGATTGTGGGTACACGTTAGAACCGCCTCGCCGAGGCGGTTCTAACGAGTACCCACAATCTATGTTTTAGAGCAAAAATAAGAAAAATAGGCATACCCCTGCATACCCCAGTTTTTCTATATAAAAGTGGGGTTCAGGGGGGTATTCATTACACGGACATGTTTTCCTGATGTTTAGCTATATCAAGTCTCTTGAAGTTTGCGCCAGCTTCGACTTACATCATCTACGACTTCTAACAAGCACAGAAGCGTTTTTAATAAAAGTGCTTGAAAATTGCCTTTCAATAACATATTTTAAAATACGCACTCGAACTGAACTGTGAAAAAGACACCGAAATGTTTATTTTCAATCTTTTAATGTAAAAATTGCTGCTAAAATGTAACCTTTCAACCGTAGTAAGGAGAAATTGTTTTCTACGGAAGCCTATACTTTGACTTTCGTGTTTTGTGACTTTTGAATTTTGCCTTTTGAATTCTGACTTTTGTCTTCTATATAATAATCTAAAATATTATTCCGTAGTTTGCAGTGTTGGCTACCCATTGGAGTTACGCTGTGATCAGTTCTTCGACAAAACAATAAAGAAAAAATATGTTTCCCTAGAAAGGCATGGGGCATTTAAGGCCTGTTCTTGGCCTCCGATTTTACTAAAAAATAAATTTTGGAATTTAGGTGAGAAAACTATTCCTAAAAACAGCCACATATCTCGTCTTTTAACTTCTTTTATCCTACAAGTGTTACCATGGCAACATGCAGAAGAACCATAGATATAACACATTTTGCACTTTTTGGTCTATTTTGACCATTTCTGAGCACATTTTTTTTTTATTTTTAAGTGCCGGCCTACACGACAAACAAAATGATACTTTGCATACAGTATCTCTAGATGATACTTCATAATTATTTCATAATAAGAAATTGTTTGTCTTGTGGGCCGGTAGTTGAAAATGATGTTAAATGGTGAAAAATAGACCCAAAATTGCAAAAAGTGGTATTTCTATGCTTTTCAAAGCGTTGCTATAATGGCAACATGTGTAAATTGAATGTGATAGTTGTGCTAGAATTTATAAGCAGGGACATGTACCTGCTATTTGCAATACTTCCCTCCTCAAAATTCCAAATTTCATTTTTTTACCAAAGCATGAGGCCAAAAATCAGGCCTTAAATCTTCTAGGCCTTTACTTCGATGATATTTTTCGAAGTCATCGTCCTATTGACCTCTATATTTGACGACTCCAAACATAGGATTTTCGAAGCTCGAATAACCGATAAGTACAGAGAACGATACTTCAGAATTTCCCGCCTTTGCAATAGGAGCATTCTGAGGTACGCAGGAAATCATCAGGCTTTAATCATAAATATTTCTAAAGCAAGACTTGAAGAAGGAATAATATTCACTTCTTACTGACGGAAATTCTACAGAATCTGATCAATTTTCATGGACTAAAACGAAATTTAAAGTAAAAAGCTAGAGTCCCTCAATGATAAGATGAACATGGTGACACATTTACATATTCGTCAACTGAAGGATAAGATCAGCAGAGACACACACTCAAAGTCTACAGTGAGCTCTGGTTGGCAAATTCCCTGGGCAACTAGGAATCTAGTGAGTCTAAAGTTGTGTATATAATACACCCAGTCATTTGTATCCACGGCCCTAATGGGGCCGGGGAATAGCAGGACTTTTAACATTTCAATTTAAAACCCTGCTATCATGTAAAGGCCGGCACTGCAGGGTGATATTGTAGTAAAATCCCTGCTAAAAGCTCCAGTTCCAATGATGCCGTTGATTTTATGAAAAACATGTCCATGCAATATATGGGGATTTTTTTCAGCTGTAAAAATGGAAAAAAAAAACATTGAAAAATTTTGATATTTTTCTTATTTTTTGCCCAAAACATAGATCGTGGGTGCACGTTAGAACCGCCTAGGCGAGGCGGTTCTAACGTGTACCCACGATCTATGTTCTGGGTCAAAAATAAGAAAAATAGGTAAACCTCTCCATACCCCAGTTTTGCTATAAAAATGGGGTATAAGGGAGTATTCATTACACGGACACGTTTTGCTGATAATAATGAAGAATAAGAGTTGGGAGTTGTTCTGTTGAAAACAAAATAATACGGGTAGGGGCTTCAATTACTGCATGTAAACGAACGGGTACATTTGCAAATAAAATGGCGACCATACAAAAAATATTAAAAAAAAAAAAATCCCCGGCACGTCTCCAGCACTGCCGGGACTCATCAAAGATTAAATCCTGGCAAATAAGTCCATCTGTGCCCAAAATATCCTCGGTCCCATAGGGGCTGGGGATACAAATGACTGATGCATAACACTTTATCAAGTAAATCAAGTAAATATGATTGTTTTCTTTTCTTTTTTTTTAAACACACCCGTGTGGGGGGAATGATATAATGTTTTGAGATATTGTCATCATCTTGGAAGTTATTTTCTGCACTACTGTACATAAATAGTTCATAATCATCACTTGAATCTGAACCATATAACCATCTTCTTAAGATAAACATGGAGGTATAAGTAGGTAATGGTCAGGAAACGGTGCAATCAGAAACTCCCACTCCAAAAACAGAGGTGGGGAAAACAAATTAACAATCAGGTACTTCCACTAAGAAAGCATATCGTAAACCGAGTGAGCAGCTATTTTCCCAATAGGTGGCCACTCAGTTATCCAAACTTAACTAAACATATGAAAACCTATATAAGGCGCAAACAGCACAAACATTCAACACCAATACATAAAACAATAAGAACCACCACAGACGTATCGCATTGGAACGATCAGTAACATAAAATTACTAGCGGGCTTGAACTAGTTTTACAGATATAACCTCATCCTCAGCTTTTTGCAGTGGTTCACAACATTTAATTAGTTGTTCGGTCTTCGTGGTAAATCTCTAACTCGTCAAAGAATTATCAAGGACAAACAAATAAATCACGATAACGTCCAAGATATATAAAAAAACGAGGACCTACAGATACAATAAACTACCCGGCGACGGAGAGCCCTGGGCGCCAAACAATATCACTGAAAATCTGGAGCAAAAGAAAAACACCAGTTGAACCCCGGTGGGCCAAGCAGTAGACAAGAAGCTCCGACCCCAACCAATTAAAAATGAATAGCTTTAAGTCGGGGCTATCATAGAGTCTGTTGCCCGACCCACCAGCGTGCAATTAAAGAAGGCAGCATAGCTATCAACCATGATTGGGTTAACAACTAAGCATACAAGCTGTCGCATAACATTTAAGTTGTATCCTATACGTTTGTACCGTAAAATTTGTTTTCTAAACTGAAAAGAAAAATGATTCCTTCATATAATTTTCTTATATTTGTAAACCAAGTCACCACAAAATTCTGGTTCCGAAAGGCATCACGTAAAAGCGCCTTTAACCTAACATCAAATTTGGAAATCAATTCATAGTGTCTACGATAAAATTTAGAAAATGTTATTCGAAGTTAATGATACCGACAGAATAGGTTTGTCGTAAATGCCTAATATAAGTTTGTTAAATAAATAACATTTATATTACTACTACTACTACTAATACATGTAATAATAATGATAATGATAATAATGATAAGTAAGTAAGTAAGTAATAGGTAGGGTTATCGCACTGATATCTGTGAATATTGTCCTTAACTGGGATATCGAAGGATGCGACAATAATAATAATAATAATAATAATAATAATAATAATGATGATGATTTCTTTCAAAAAATTGTCCGGTACTGCCTAAGATCAGAGCAAAGCGAATTTCCAAAATCCTTTTGATATTTTATGCATTTAAATAATCCCAAAACACAAGTCTCATCAACATGACTTTTTAAAAGGCGCCAGTATTTTATTTATTTATTTATTGTAAGTAGCAAGGCTAGAAACACAGTATAGAATGTCAAAATTTTCTTAGATTTGTAAACCAAGTCACCACAAAATTCTGGTTCCGAAAGGCATCACGTAAAAGCGCCTTTAACCCGACATCAAATTTGGAAATCAATTCATAGTGTCTACGATAAAATTTAGAAAATGTTATTCGAAGTTAATGATACCGACAGAATAGGTTTGTCGTAAATGCCTAATATAAGTTTGTTAAATAAATGACATTTATATTACTACTAATACTAATACATGTAATAATAATGATAATGATAATAATGATAAGTAAGTAAGTAAGTAATAGGTAGGGTTATCGCACTGATATCTGTGAAAATTGTCCTTAACTGGGATATTGAAGGATGCGACAATAATAATAATAATAATAATAATAATAATAATAATAATAATAATAATAATGATTTCTTTTCAAAATTGTCCGGTATTGCCTGGCATCAGATCAAAGCGAATTTCCAAGATCTTTTGGGTATTTTATGCATTTAAATAATCCCAAAACACAAGTCTCGTCAACATAATTTTTGAAAGGCGCCAGTATATATTTATTTATTTATTTATTTATTTATTTATTTATTTATTTATTTATTTATTTATTTATTTATTCATTACCTGAAGTAAGAAGCAAGGCTAAAAACACTGTATAGAAAGTCAATAACACTTTATCTAGATCCATCATGAGGCACTTTCAGATTGCTATCTGCCACCGTCAGGAATATCACTGGCACTTGAGTGTTGAAAGAGAACTTTTATATTGGTGACAATTATCAGGACAAGCAAAAAGGGACTTTATGACATATTTTATACTTTCTCTTACTGCTATGTGTAGAAAGGGAGAACAGGGAATGTTGACCTGTTGAAAGTTTTTTTTCTCGACTCTTTTAACTGAATTCAATTTAAACAAAAATGAATAAAAACTATGATGGCGCATGTTTTTTTCAACACTGAGAGGCAAACAATCAAACATGACAACACGTAATGCGTTATGCGTAATGCGTAATGCGTTATGCGTTGATGTCCTTAAAGGGAGAGTTTCTGGAGATAAATGGTACCACTGTTTATTCGATTTAAGAGATCAAAGGACTTTTTTGGCCCCTGATAACGTGTGCAGTAAAACTGTCTCCCAAATATTGATTTTTATTTTTTGGGGGCCCCTACCTGTATTCAGAGTCATTTTCTGGCCACTAGGTTTTTAGACAATCGACATGTTAAACGCTACCTCGTTGAAAATCGTGTAAATTGAACCGACCGAAAACTTCAAGTGACTGAATATTACTGAATCTGAGAAGGTGTCAGCATAAAGACAGACTGTATTCAGAAATATAAGTTTGGAAAAAAATATGCGGTCCTATTCGACAAACTCTGATTAGTCGAATAAATAACTGGACTAATTTTATCGAAAATAATTCAATGTACGAGGGTGGTTCAGAAAGTTCTGTCATAGGTGTTATAACTTTGTTAATATACATGATAGGTTGCTGTATTATACCTTGATTGAAAGGGCTACATTTCTCCTTTATAATGATACCAAAACAATGCACGAACGAAATAAATACTTCGAAATACATGCCTTGAAAGACACCTGGGGTAAAACCACTGGCACGTTTTCTTGAATTTGTGAATATTATTGTGTGCGTTTCATGCGTTATATCTTTATAACTTCCGATCAAATTTTCTCCAACTTTACAGTTATAAGTAATAATATATTTAGAAAAGTAATGTGACAAAAATTGCCGTTATCGATGCTATGCTGACTTTATAATAAAGCAATGTATATGACGTCATTAAAATACGTACCCCTATAGCGTTTCTGGCACCGCTGCACCATTATATGTGTTTGCTTTTTTATAAGTTTACTATAGAGCACACAAGGATGAAACAATTAAATGGTTAAATGCATTTAAAGCTCACTGGACTACGTGTAGATGTCAATAAATGACATTTGAATTTAAACTGTATTTTAATGTATGTACAGCAAGCCAATTTCAATATTTCATTTTACTATAACTGATTTAAATTCAGCTGAATGATTTTGATTTTTGCAGGATATATTCATCTATGTTTGAAAAATATATTACATGGATTATATTTTTTCGAAGTCGATTTTCTTTAAATAATATTCACAAATTTAAGAAAACGTGCCAGTGGTTTACCCCTGGTGTCTTTCAAGGCGTCTATTTCGAAGTATTTATTTCTTTTCGTGCATTGTTTTGGCATCATTATAAAGGAGAAATGTAGCCCTTTCAATCAAGGTATAATACAGCAACCTATTATGTCTATTAACAAAGTTATAACACCTATGACAGAACTTTCTGAACCCCCCTCGTATCATACTGGACGATGAGGTGACTTAATATTGAGGTCCCAGAAATTACAGATCACACCCTCATAAATGCACCCAAACATGCGATGAATAAAAAGCGCATTGATTTCAGTGTTAATTGGGAATTGCGATTGCCCTGCACTGTGATTCAAAGTAAATGAAATACATCGTAAGTAAATCCTACCCATTTGATTCCAGGAAGTATTTTCAAAGAAATATAATTCAAAATTAATTAAATGCCGTGATGACGACACGACACACGTATACATGTCCTTGTTGGTTTATATTCACACCACAGTATGGTTATTGCCTCAAAATGCCTTCAGGATTAGCGCACGCCTAAATTATGGAATTCAAAACAAAAGTTGAATCACTCCTGCAGACAGTTTCTGTTCAGATCTTTTAAGAGATCGTATATGTAAACATTTTTGAAGGCAATTTATTGGCGTATGTACGAAAAAGACAGCTGTTAAAGGAAAGACGGTTTCTGTCATCCCATGTCCCTTTAAGAAAGTAATGTTGATCATTCGTCTATACTGATACATAAAAAGCAGCTTAAGCGATTGGCTGTTTGGAACTAGAATCCCATATGAATCAAAATACCATTAACAGCGTCTCTAAATCCATGATTAACGATCAACTGATGAGCGGTCCATCTTGTTCATGTAGGCGTCACACTTAGCCGATTTTGACACAAGATAGACACTCGGTTATGGAAATTTTCAAAGATCGTGAAGACATCGGACCATTCGTGAGTGCATCTTTACCCATGGTATGTCCATTGGTATAATTGGGCAAATAGGTAAATGTATAGGCGGCAACTTTAATATTCATATCTGGGCGTGTTCAGCTAGTCCATCTGTTCAAGTAGGGAGATTATAGAAAAGTCGAACTCAGTCAGCCTAGAGTGGTGTCACTTATTTACCGTGAGAGATCAGCTACCTGTATTTTGTACAAAGTTGTATTTCATGAGTTGAATCTTTCAACTGTATACCTTTAGCTTTTACCTAGGTCAAAATTAGACCATACCCAATAACGTATTCATGAGGTAACGCACATACAGTAACCTATTTGCCGAATTAATTGGGCAAATAGGTTACTGTATAGGCGGCAACTTTAATATTCATATCTGGGCGTGGTCGGCTTGTCCATCTGTTCAAGTAGGGAGATTAAATAAAAGTCGAACTCATTCAGCCTGGACCGCTGTCACATATTTACCGTTAGAAATCAGCTATCTGTATTTTGTCCGATCCAGTGAATTATACAAACTTGTAAATAATTTCATTCTTATTTTCTAACGGAAAACATGTGAGTTGAATCTTTTAACTGTATACCTTAAATTTTACCTAAGCCAAAGGCAGACCATACCCAAGTACGTATTCATGAGGTAACGCCCATACAGTGACCTATTTGCCAAATCATACCGTGTATTTTATGGACTGGAGTCTTTGGAGTAATGGATTGGAGTGGAACTGTGGAGTGGAGCAGAAAACTAATAGAAACAAAGCCAGTTAATGCTGACATATAGAACGCTATTTTGGATATGAATGTTATTGTCTGAGCAGATCATTCATATATATTTTGGTATATCCTTAACTTAGATAATCTGTTTGAACATGGGATGGTTATGATAAGAAATTAACACCCATATCTGAAAGTTTCTTTGTATTCTAAAAAGTATTTCCTTGCATTTCCTGTTCCACTCGAAACTCCCCCCAGTATACATATATAACTAATTGTTGTTAAACATGAGATATTATATCAATGCTCAACCCACATTTATTTGATTGATTTTTACATAACATCGTAGCCATCGTGAGGCCTTCGTGTACCATTCGCACAACATCAAATGCAAAACTACCAGTTCCTATATTCTTCGTGAGTGCTGCGGGTATAATCGTGAGCTATTCGTGTGTCCATCGCGTGACCATCGGTAGGCTTCGCGTATGCGTCGGTTCAATATTGGCTTTTTACCAAATTCGTGACGAAAATCGCGAGAAATTCAAACTTTCGTATTCGTGTGTCCATCGTGTGTCAAAATGGGCTAGGTATGACGCCAGCATTAAGGATCGCGAGCGACACCAAAATCTTAGACATGCCAAAGAATGTCCGAAGGACACACGAAGGTTCAATTTCGTGTTGAATTCGTGTGTACATCTTGGCCTTCTCAAAGCCATCGAGAGGTCATCTTATAAAATCGGGACTGCTACATCGTACTTCTGTCGTGTGATCATCGGCACCATCGGCTAGGCTTTGCTACACGAAGGCAATACGAAGGAGACACGATGTTGCCTGATTGTGTTAGGATGGCAACACGACATCGTATAGCCCTCGCAACGCGATCGAATAAGCATCGTATCTGAAAAATTTAGAACACGATGGCAGCTCGATGGGAACACGATATTAACCAAAACTGTTCTTTCTGCGTTTCCAATATACTCACGGTGGACATACAAACAGTATTTTTTCTTCTTCAGAAAATCTAACGTTGAGTACTGTTGATTCCATTCTGACAAAAATCATGGTGTATTTCAAAGACAAGACAATCAGGAAGAAGACTGCAGCACTGCTTCTTTACCACGCAACTGGATAAACATATCATGCAGGAGCAACACCAACTCTTACGGGTTTTTGGTTTATTTATTATTCTGTTGTCTTTCTAGCAGTCCCCGGTTACCCATTGCAGTATTCGACAAACGAACGTTTTATCTACAAACACAAGAACACTTTTGTGTCAGTTTCATGCGAAAGACTGATTTAAAATACAATCAAAGTGTCACCGGGAGCCTTGAACTGTGTTGTAAAGTAACTGACATTACAGTCATAGTGGTAGTACTTTTTACCGTGGACATCAACAACGAAATCCGATACAAATGAAATGCTTTCTCAAAAGAGACCATGTTTTCATGTAATTGAAATTGAGGCTCGTTCAGTATACATCGTGTATTTTATGGATTGGAGTTTTTGAGTGGAGTTATGGACTGGTTTGCTGGAGTGGATTCTTAGAGTGGAGCGTTGGAATAAAATTTTGGAGTGGAGCTGACTGGCGTTATCTTCTTCCCACGCCCTCTTCCTGGTTTAGGTGGCTTTTCAAATTCTATTGTTAAAAGAAAGAAACTGATAAAGCTGCTGTGTTCTCAGTATCGCTGTGTAGTCTCAACAGTTGATTTTTACATAACATCGGGAAGTCACGTTATGCCTTCGCCTTCGGGACACTTTCGGGAATACATTTTACACCTCACGATGTCGTGAAGCCATCGTCAAGCCTTTGCGTATCATTTGCATCAACAACGTATGCAAAATTACCACTTCGTATATCGTTTGTGAGTGCTTCGGGTATAATCGTGAGCTATTCGTGTGTCCATCGTGTGACCATCGGTAGGCTTCGTACATGATTCGGCTCAACAATGGCTTTATACCAATTTCGTGACGAAAATCGCGCGGAATTAAAAATTTCATATTCGTGTGCCGAAATTGGCTAGGTGTGACGCCAGCATGATCACAGATTTCCCCCCAGAAATTTCACATACATAGTCATCTACAGAGAGATTTTCGCATTGGCCGTCTCAAAACAGGTGTCTAGATCATGAATATCATTTAAAGTGTCTATTCGTCTATATTTAGAATACTTCCATGAAAATGTACAGGCTACTTTATATCTTTATGTAGGCGTCACACCTAGCCTCTTTTGACACAAGATGGCTACACGATTATAGAAATTTTCAAATTCGGCACGGATCATGAACACATCGTACCATTCGTGAGTGCATTTTACCGATCGTTTGTCCGTCGGGAGAGTTTTTAAGCCATCGGCAGATCACCAAAATCTTTGACATGCCGCAAAATTGTCAGAAGGACACACGATGGTTCAATTTCGTGTTGAATTCGTGTGTATATCTTGGCCTTCGCAAAGCCATCATGAGGTCATCTTATCAAATCGGGACTAAATCGCAAGTCTGCCGTGTGATCATCTGCACCATCGGCTAGGTTTTGCTACACGAAGACAATATACAGTTTACGAAGGAGAATCGCTGTTGCCTGATTGTGTCAATCGATTATACGTCATCGTATAAGCATCGTATCTGAAAAAAAAAATAGAAAACGATGACATCTGGATGGGAACACGATATTAACAAACACTGTTCTTTCTGCATTTCGAATATTTCCCGCGGAAACGTGGACTTAAGAAATCTTATAAATCAGCATCCACACAGCATTACTGTTTATTCTTTCTATTCTACCGACAAAAACCATAGCGTATTTTGAAGACAAAGCCAATCGGGAAAAAAGAAGGCTGCAACACTGCTTCTTTACGTGCAACTGGAACATGATAAATCTCGAGCAGAAGCAAAACAATCTCTTACGGGTATTTGGTTTGTTTATTAGTCTGTTGCCTTTCAAGAAGCACACAGATTTCTTTCTAGTGGAGTAGTAGTACCCATTGCAGTATTCGACAAACGTGCGTTTTATCCACTGACTCAACATCACAGTTTTGTGTCAGTTTCATGTGAAAGATGGATTTAAAATTCTATCAAACTGTCACCGGGAAGCTTGAACAGTGTTGTATAGTAACTGACATTACAGCCATGGTAGTAACTTTTTACCGTTGACGTCTACAACGAAATCATACAAATGAAATGCTTTCTGAAAAGAGACCATGAATTTGAGGCTTGTTAAACCTCCACCCTACAGTATACGAGCACGTAGGCACCATGTATTTGATGAATTGGAGCCTTTGGAGTGGAGTCAAGGACTGGAGTATTGGAGTGGATTCTGGATGGAGTGGAGCAGATAACTAAATCAAAACAAAGCCAGATAATCCTTAATAAAGTTATTTTGGATATGACTGTTAATGTCTAAAGCATATAATTCATGTATATTTTGGCAGATCCTCAACTTAGATGAGTCAATAACACGGGATGGTTATGATTGGAATTTAACACCCATATCTGAAACTTTCTTTGTATTTGGATCAACTTGCTTTTATTTGCCTGAATTGAGTTTTCTGTTCCACTCGTAAATATTCCTCCAGGGTCCACTCCAAGAATCCTCTCAAATACTACAGTCCACTCCACTCCAAGACTCAAACCCATGACTCATACCCAGTGCCCCTGCAATATACATACATATAACTAATTGTGGTTAAACAGGAAACATTGTATCAATGTCCAACCCACATTTATTATGAAGTGGAGCGGCCTCCGTGACCGAGTTGATATTTCATTACCGCACTTAACCATTCGATCATCTCACCGCTATGCCTGGTGTGGATTCGAGCTTCACACGGCGTACATAAGAGACAAGCCAAGTTATGCTTGTGGGTGTGCCACTTGGTTTTTCTCGGGTTCTCCTGTTTTTGCCCCACCTATTGATTGGTCCGTCTCATATGAGCTGAAATAATCTTGATAGGGACGTTATGTTGAATTTAAAAAAAAATATGAAGTGGCATTCATAAGCAAAACCGAAACACATACATGATTTTTACATAACATCGAGAAGTGACGTGATGCTTTCGAGACACATTCGGGAATACATTTTACACATAACACGATGTCGTGAAGCCATTGTCATTTATAACATCGTATGCTAATGTGTACCGCTTCCTATATCGTTCGTGAGTGCATCGGGTATAATCGAGTGGTACCCGTGTGTCCATCGTGGGACCATCGGTAGGCCTCATACATGCTTCGGCTTAACATTGGCTTTTTACCAAAGGCCTAGGGAATTTAAGACCTGATTTCGGCCTCATGTGTTGGTAAAAAATTGAATTTTGGAATTTTGAGGATAAAAGTATTGCAAATAGCAGGTATAGGTCCCTGCTTATAAATTCTAACACAACTATCACATTCAGATTACACATGTTGCCATGGCAACGCTCCCAAAACATAGAAATACCACTTTTTGCAATTTTGGGTCTATTCAACATCATTTTCAACTACCGGCCCACGCGACGAACAATTTCTTATTATGAAATAATTATGAAGTATCTTCCAGAATTATTGTATGCTCAGTACCATTTTGTTCGTCGTGTGGCCTGCCGGTGGCCTGGCACTTAAAAATGTTTTCAGAAATGGTCAAAAATAGACCAAAATGTGCTCTATCTATGGTTCTTCTGGACATTACAGATAAATGATGTACAGTTAAGCAAAGACGAAAGGTAACACCATTTTGCACATGGAGTACACTAGTAAGTGCACTAATCACATCAAACGTTGCAAGCAAAGTGCACTTTGTCGTGCACACCAAGTGCACTTACTGTTACCTTTCGTATTGGCCGTACTATACTATTCTTGTATTTAATAGAGGAGACATATGACTGTCTTTTTGTGAAAGCCAGATGCCAGAAAATCCTTTAGTATCTAGTTCGACTTGTTTTGATTTGCATATATCTATTTTATGCATATTAAAATGTCCTTTTAAATTGATGTTCAAGTCAAATTTGAGATTTTCGTTATAGCGTTTCGGTACAATTTACTACAAGTCCCTTATTGCTGATTTCTGGTGAAGAATATTAACCTTGAGCTAGCTTTCGGTTGATCTCCAGAATGATATATTTGCGCACGACGCTTGTGTTTGATATCTTCAGTATGCATTGGAAATTCTCTAGTTCAGTCATTTTGTTCGCCTGTCAGCATTTTCTACTGTAGTGTTGTTACTAAGATCAATACAATTATTATAGTACTTTACCTGCAGGTTTAAGACAATATGTGCCTTGGGGTGGGGTGTGTGTGTGGGGGGGGGGGGGCTAGTTGGGGGTTAAATTGTTCAATGAAAAAGAACTCCATCTATACTATATATCAAGAACCGGGCTTGGGCAATGCATGAAGCTAATGCCAATTCTAATGCATTACTTTTGCATTTTGCTAATGCATAAGATTGGGCATAAGCCACAAAACTTTTCTTTTTATGAAATATTGGCCATCAACCAAGTGGGGGTCAAATGTCAAAATAGATTCTTACTTTGTCCCGATTCCTACTTTGCGCATGGACAATTCCGGAATCGAACCGTGCAAAGTAGGAATTGAGAATTCCTACTTTGCGAAGGTGCAATTCCTACTCTGCGTAGAATATATATATAATATCAAGGTATTCTCAAGAAAGCCTCCTTAGATACCATGACACTGTTCCTCGGCCGCTACCAATGCCTCATACAGAAGCATAAAACACGTATAACGGCAATCAAAGCCAACATTGTGCAAAAAGCAGGAATAGAGGTCGCTCACTTGATTCATTCAAGGGTAGATCGAAAGGTGCAAAGGGAGGAAAACCATCTGGAAGCCAAGCGGGAAAAGAAGCTAAAGGCCCTCGGAATCCAACAGTCCAGTCCTCTCCAAAGCAATACATCCATAGAGAGTGAGGATAAACGGAACAGACGTTTCAGACACACAAAAAAGAACACAGAACACTGAGAAAAACAAAAATGACAATAAAGTTGTCAACCTTTCCAGTGTGGAGCTGTCAGAGTCGGAGACGTCCTTACTCTCGAAAGGGCTTGGCTTTTGCCCCCGTCCCAAAAGCTATGACAGGGGCAAACTGATAGAGGACTCTAACGCATTCAGCAGACGCATGCGTCTAAAATCCCACTTCGATGGTTTTCCTGATACCCGCGCACCAGAGAAATACCCTGAATTTGTCGAGAGGAGCGACTGGCAACCTCCAAGACAAGGTCGTGATCTGGAGACTTTCATAAAGAGTGTGGAATCCGACATTAACAAGCACAAACCTCCTAAACCCAAACATGACAACCTCAAACCCTGCGAACGCAGTGCCCTGTACGACCTCAAAAAGAGAGACGATGTGATAATAAAGCCTGCAGACAAAGGGTCAGCTGTGGTTGTCATGGACAGGGATCACTATACCTCAGAAGCCGAAAGGCAACTGAATGATTCCACCTTTTACAGGGTTCTTGATCACGACCCCACAATGGAATTTGCACAGAAAGTTTCTGCTGCAATCTGTGATTTGAGAGCGGGTAACCACATTAGCGAAAAAATGCCATCTATCTAACTGTAGATGAACCAAAAGCAGGACGATTTTATCTCCTACCCAAAATCCACAAAGCTGGAAACCCTGGCCGTCCCATAGTGTCTGCCAATGGACACCCCACAGAAAAGATATCAGAATTCGTCGACTTGCATCTTCAACCCCGCGTACAGGACTTGCCATCGTACTTGCAGGATACAACAGATTTCCTGAGAAAGCAAGACGCAATGGGCCCACTCCCTCCCGAAACACTGACTGTGTCGATGGATGTCACATCCCTCTATACAAACATACCACACCAAGACGGTATACAAGCGTGTGAAGAGGTTTGGGAAAAGCGGACAGTTAAAGATCCGCCCACACATATTCTGATTAAACTTCTCACTCTCGTCCTCAAATGCAATAACTTTGAATTTAATGGTAAACACTACCTGCAAATTCAAGGGATGGCCATGGGAACGAAAATGGCACCATCATACGTCAACATTTTCATGGGTAGGCTAGAGAAACAGCTCCTTCAGACCTTGAGCTTGAAGCCATTTTCGTGGCTCAGGTTCATAGATGATATAGACATGAAGTGGACACATGGCAGAGAGACACTGGTAGAGTTCCTCGCGGGTGCAAACAACTTCCACCCAACAATTAAGTTTACTGCAGAGGTATCCAACGACAAACATGTCTTTCTAGACACCACGTCCCACCTAGACGGAGACAGAGTTGTCGTGGACCTCTACACTAAGCCCACAGACTCACACCAGTATCCACTGCCATCAAGCTGTCATCCACCCCATTGCAGTCAGAACATCACTTACAGTCTTGCGCTACGCATCAGACGCATTTGCTCAGACGACGAGGCTTTTGAGATGGGAGTGAAAGATCTCTCTGATCAACTCAGTAAACGAGGTTATCAGAAGCAGACCATCGACCAAGCCATAGGAAGGGTAAGACAAATGGACAGACCGTCTGTTATCGTACAGGCCTAAACCCACTGCAGACAATGCCATTTTGCCATTCGTCATAATTTATCATCCAGACCTACCTAAGGTCAGGAATATCGTTGACAAGCATTGGCCCATCATCGAATCTTCAGACCATCTGAACTCAGTCTTTCTGCAAAAGCCAATTATGGCTTTCGTGGCTCAAAAGCCTCAGAGACCTTCTTGTGAGGGCTAGACTGAAGCCAGATCCCACAGATGATGAGCCTCATGGCGAATGCAAGCCCAATGGCAGACCAAGATGTCGAACCTGCGACATGATAACCCCGTCCCACATAGCCAAGTCGTCGAATGGGGCAAAAGTAAGACTGAAGGGCTGTACTGACTGCACAACAATGACTGTGGTTTATCTGATATCGTGTGGAGAGTGTGGAAAACAGTATGTTGGGGAAACCAAAGGCCAACTCGGCTTGAGGATGAATGGTCACAGAGATGACTGGAGACACAAGAGATTTGAACGATCTCCAGTTGCGAAGCACTTCCGGTTGCCAGGACATGACTTCATGAGTCATGCCTCTGTTTGTTGCTTGGAACACAATTCGGGTTGGACGGACAAGACCAGAAAACAGCGTGAGAGCTACTGGATACGCCGTCTCAACACACTGAATCCGAGCGGCATCAACAAAGGAGATTAGTCCAAAATCTCTTCAGTTGACCAGCCATTATGGTTTCCTTCATTTTACCAGTTTTCCTGGGTTCCCCCAGTTTGCCAGTTCCCCCCGTCTGTTTCCCCAACAAGCTGGAATTTTTCCAAAATTTCTTATATTTTCAAAATTTCGTAGCCATTTTTACTGTAGTCTAATGTTTCCAGTTTGTAGCGGTGTGTTTATTTCTATAGAGTTATATAAGGTTTTACCATGTTAGAGTAGAATGTAGAATTTTTAGATTACTCTATTTTTCTGTTTAACTGCCTATGATAGGCATATGTAGATATCACAATCTTAATATGTAGTATTTAGTACGCCTCTGAAGAAGCCGAAAGGCGAAAGCGCGCTCAGGCACAAATAGGATTTTGCACTGTTGATGATAAAATCTCCACATATATACCTGACAGATGAACTGAAATTCCGGCCAATAATTGCTGGACCTTCGAACGAAACCCATCGTTTGAGCAACCTTAATGCATTGTCAACACCATTAACAAAACACAAAACATGCTTTATCCGCGACAGTACGGACTTTCTCAATCAACTTCCAAACACTGTTCCTATAAACAGTTTTCTTGTGTCATTTGATATAGAAAATTTATACAGTAACATAACACATGAGTTAGGGATGGATGCAATTGAATACTGGTCATAAAAATATCCCGAAGAAATTAAGGGTAGAATCAGCAAAGAATTTATAAAAAATAATTTCTTTTTCAATGGGGCTTATTACAAACTGCTTTGGGTACCAAAATGCCCCCGACATACGCAACACTAGTTCTTTGGTATCTAGAAGAAAAACGTTATACCAAAATTGCAGAAACAATCGATGAACATTTCAAAGGAAACTTCGTAAAAAATGTGGAAAAGATTCTTCGACGATTGCTATTTTCATATTTTGCGGAGATAAAAATGAACCAGATAAAATACATAATATTCTCAATTCCCTCCATTCCTCATTAAAATTCACCTTGGAATATAGTGGCACAGCATTACCATTTCTAGATATTATGGTCATGAAAAAAGAGACCAAAATTTAAACGGATATTTATTTAAAAATAAGAGAGAGAGAGAAAAAAAAAACAGACAGTAAACAGTACCTCCTCTACACTTCTTGCCTCCATCGACACAACAAAAATAATAATTCTTACTGTTTGGCAAGAAGAATAAAAACGACAGTATCAGAAGAGGAACTTAATTAAGATTTGATAGAACGGAAATATCCACTACTACTCATTCAAGATGGCATCAGCAAAGCACTCCAGAAGACGAAAGAAGAATTGAGGAATGTGAAAGAAAAAAAAAACAAAGAAATATTCCGTTTGTGACGACATTTAATCCAAACAACCCAGAATTGTTTGGAATCATCAATCAAAATAGACGTACATGTATACTTGAGAAGAGCAAAGTAATGAAATCAATTTTAAAACAACCCCCTTTGTTAAAGAGCAAAACACAGCATCATAATTTACTGCGTTCTTTAACGAAAGCTAGGTTTGAAAACAGTGCTACTGACAATGTTGTTCAAAAGTGCGGAAGATCTAACTGTAGTCTATGCCGGCACTTGCAGGAGGGCAAAGAATTCAAATTTGCGAATAATGAATTAAAGTCAATATATATATATACATTCTCGTTGATAATTTTTCGATATATATATATATATATATATATATATATATATATATATATATATATATATATATATATATATATATATATATATATATATATATATATATATATATATATATATATATATATATATATATATATATATATATATATATGTGTGTGTGTGTGTGTGTGTGTGTGTGTGTGTGTGTGTGTGTGTGTGTGTGTCCAGTTGCTGTAAAAATAAAAATGATGAAACAAAGTCTTTATATCTAATTATTGTAGCAACACTACTGGTAAAGCAGAACAATTTTATTCCACAAGTTGAAAAAATGCCTGAAGTATCTTAAACATATTTACACACACAATGTAATTATCTATTTATTTTATTTTTTTTTTTTTTACTATTTTCATAGACAATTAAAAGATGAGATCTACTGATTGAGGTTATAATTTTAGCATAAAATATATTAAATATGTTAAAAAGAAATGTACATTATGATTCTCCGAATAAAAAGCTTAAAACATGAGCAATGATTAAAACATCTCAAAAGGTAAGAGATGTAATTTAGCATATATTTACTATAAAAATATAGGGAATCAAATGAATTAATGAACGAACAAAAGAACGAAATAAATAAGTAAATAAATGTGGAATTTACAGGGGTTTACCTATTCTTAACCGCACACATGAATATGGGTACTCATCAGAACCGCCTCGCCGAGGCAAATCTAACGTGTATCCACGATCATGTTTTGAGAAAAAAATGTAAAAATATCAAAGAAAAAAATCCTATGCAATTTTCAATTTTTTATCTGCATAATGCATGGGCCGTGTGTGTTTTCTGTATTGAAAGGTACCTTACCTGTGTTGCATTTACGGTGCTGCCACTCACCACACCCATCGCACTGGACCACATGTTGTCTGCCTGTAACTTTCATTGGACAATAGATACAATTTTTTTCCGTTTCCCCATTGTTTTTAAGATATATCAAAGATAAAACATTAAAACATTAATATATAAACATTCTAAAATTGAATTATTTAAAAACCATCATTTTAGAATTTAAGTCCTCGTGCGTAGGTTACTAAGGGACCGGTCATTATTTATGCCCAAGGGGGGAGTGGAGGAAATCTCACCATTTTGCATTTTTGCAAGACCCCCCCCCCTCATGTCTTTATCTTTTTTTAAAGCCCCCCCCCCCCCCTTTGACAATGCCCCGCATTGTATTTTAAAGCCCCTCCACCCACCCCCTCCCCAATAATGTCCACTCACATATAAAACACACACACTCTCCATAAAACAGCTCATTTAATATGAGGTTTTAAAAGCAAGACAAAACACCAAACCAGAGGACCATTGGTCCTGAAATTGCTCACCTGAGATTCGGTCTTGCATAACCTTTCGCTAAGATCATGTTGGTCAATGTAAAAAGTAAACTTGACCTCTAATACTCAAATAATTAATGAAAATTTACCTTTTTGGGGGCCCCAGCAACCAATCAAAATAAGGTATTAGGGCAAAAGAAATACAAAACATAGAGGACTACTAAATTAACATTTCTGCAAAATCTCCAATGAGACTGCAGAAATAGCAAATTTTCACTTTTCCCCATTATAAGTCTATGGAAACTGAAAGTAGCCATAGCAACCAGAGTTCTTATCTGACTGGAACAAAAGACATTTATTGTAGAGGCTAATGCCAGGAACATGTATGCAAAGTATCAGCTTCATAAAGCAAACACTTTCTGAGAAGAAGATTTTTAAAGATTTTTTTCTAAAATTTGCCCTTTTTGGGGCCCCAGCAACGAATCAAAATAAGCGATCAGGATGAAGGTCATCTGAAACGTAGTGCATTACTTAATAAACATTTCTCTAAAAACAAAAATGAGACTGCAGAAATAGCAAATTCTTATCTGACTGGAACAAAAAACAACTTTTTTGGAGAGGCTTATGCCACGAACATGTATGCAAAGTATCAGCTTCATAAAGCAAACAGTTTCTGAGCAGAACATATTTAAAGATTTTTTTTTCGAAAATTGGCCCTTTTTGGGGCCCCAGCAACCAAACAAAATAAGTGATCAGGATGAAGGTCATCTGAAATGTAGTGCATTACTCAATAAACATTTCTCTAAAAATAAAATTCGAATATCTCCAATGAGACTGCAGAAATAGCAAATTTTCACTTTTCCCATTGTAAGTCTATGGAAACTGAAAGTTGCCATAACAACCAGAGTTCTTATCTGACTGGAACAAAAAACAACTTTATTTTTTGTAGAGGCTAATGCCAGGAACATGTATGCAAAGTATCAACTTCATAAAGCAAACAGTTTCTGAGAAGAAGATTTTTAAAGATTTTTTTTTCGAAAATTTGCCCTTTTTTGGGCCCCAGCAACCAATCAAAATAAGCGATCAGGATGAAGGTCATCTGAAACATAGTGCATCACTCAATAAACATTTCACTATAAATAAAATTCAAATATCTCCAATGAGACTGCAGAAATAGCAAATTTTCACTTTTCCCATTATAAGTCTATGGAAACTGAAAGTTGCCATAGCAACCAGAGTTCTTATCTGACTGGAACAAAAAACAACTTTTTTCTAGAGGCTAATGCCAGGAACATGTATGCAAAGTATCAGCTTCATAAAGCAAACAGTTTCTGAGGAGAAGATTTTTAAAGATTTTTCGAAAATTTGTCCTTCTTGGAGCCCCGGCCAGCAACCTATCAAAATAAGCGATCAGGATGAAGGTCATCTGAAACGTAGAGCACTACTCAATAAACATTTCTCTAAAATCAAAACTCAAATATCTCCAATGAGAAAGTAAAAATTTGCAATTTCCACTTTTTTCCATTATAAGTCTATGGGACGTATAAGTTGCCATGGCAACCAGAGTTCTTATCCGATCTGAACAAAAAACAGCATTTTTGTCCCCTCCCCCTCCTTTGGATGCTTTATGCCAAATATCAAAAGTTTTGGCCACACAGCTTCAGAGGAGATGTCATTTGAAATTGTGGACGACGGACGGACGACGGATACCTACTTATCCTATAAGCTCACCTTTGAGCCTTCGGCTCAGGTAAGCTAAAGACAGAGTGGTTCGCAAGAAAATTAAGACTGAAAATACCAGTGTTCTTAAATATTCTAAACCGATACCAAGTACGTCTGCAGTAAAAGAGGAAGAAGAAGAAAAGGAAGAAGACGACGAAGAAGATGAAGATGAAGAAGAGTTTGAGAGTGAAAAGAGTGAAAGCTCAAATCAAGACAGTGATGAAGAGATTGATTTAAAATGAACTTGAAGTAAAATAAAGTGATTGATGGAGTATCAAGTTAGATGTTTGGACAATATCCTCACATTAAAGTTTTATAATGGTTCAATATCTAGGGTCATGTTATGATTGTACAATGTCTCTACTTTCAAAATTAAAAAAATTCAAGCCTCTTCTTATCTTCTGTAGCTGTAAAGCCTGGTTGGTCGGACCGGCTTAGAAGCTCCGAGGGCAGATTATTTCGTGATGAGGGTCAAATGAAACGAAACAGAAAACAATGGAATCAAAGTTTTAATAAAGTTTTGTTTTATGTCTAAGTATCCTGTTTTTTTTTTTTTTGTTGTTGTTGTTTTTTTTCCAACTGACAATTTTCAGGGCCCCCCCAAACGACTTTAATCATTATTTTTCTAAAGCGCCCCCTCAATCAAACTAAAATTATTGGATGCCCCCCCCCCCTTGCCGAGTGAAAATTTTTTCAAATCCCCCCCTCCATTTCCTCCACTGCCCCCCCCCCCCCCCCCCCCCCCTGGCGGTCCCTAAGCAACGGTGAAGTTTGGTAGTGAGTAAATAATTAACGGTCATAATTGGCGGGAAGCTGGAGGAATAATTAACGGTAATAATTGGGCGGGAAGCCACGATAAACATCTAATGGTAGCGAACCGACTAGGGTCGATATGGTGCGAAAAGTCGCGAAAAATACCGAGTAGCGAACGGACCAACGGGAGGTAGCGAACGGACTAAGCGTGAACGAACCAGGTGGCGAAACATCCAGACACCCACTTCGGATCAGTTAGGTTTATTACTGGTACGCTTGATCAAAATACATGTTTGATTCTCTCCAGTGTGTACTTTATAGCGGGGAAAACATTCACGGGCGCGCAAGATCTCCTTGAAAATAATAATGAACTGAGGCTTAATGATGCACGTATGATTTGGGTACTAGCCCCAGATTCCCCCCGCCTCAGTTAGGGAGTTACTATTTCAAGATTTATTTATTTATTTATTTATTTATTTATTTATTTATTTATTTATTTATTAGTTTGTTTTTACATCCCGTTTCCATACTACACGAGCTTGGTTTTTAGAAGCAGCCTCAGTGGAGCAGCGGATAAGGTTCTCGTCATTTAAAACTGTCGGGATGGCTTCGATCTTGGACGCACGCACGCACACACACGCGCACACATCAGCGGAACTCTGAAAATGTGCAAAAAATGGGAAAGTTTTGCCACTTTTATGTAGAGATCAGTTTCAACGCGAAGGTGAAAAACTGTAAGCGCTAGTCTATTTAACCAGTTATTATGATTCATTAAACAGTGTCGCTATTTTTCTGAGGTCTCTAGGTCAATGTGCCTGTGGGTTATCCACCGTGACGTAGGTTTATGGTTTAATTCACGTCACCCGACACATTTGTCATTATCATCAAAGTGTGACCTAAATAGTATTTCACATCTCTTCCTAAATATTCACCAACTTTTATTTGATGCATTACTGACCCATGCTATTATACAAAGAATATGTATAGATATATAGTTTACTTTGCTGCTATTTCATGATCGGTATTTAAATTTCTAAAATTTGAAAGAAAATAGTTTTGTTGCTTAAATTCAGTTGTACAGATTCTAAGGCGAATTATGCCCAAGTGATGTGGTCATTAGGGGAATTTTCAATATTGTGATAGTGGTGTTCCAAAAACCACGTGAAAAAATAAACATAAAATGATCCGCGTCCTAAGAAAACCTGTCCTCGGATTTAACGCAAATCTGGGCTGCACAGCAGCAAAAGATACTTAGGGCCTTATGATTTCGGAAGTAGGTAGTGCGTGTACAAGAGGGAGGTTGAAATTTCATGCTCAGCTTAAGTGGGCATGAAAAGTGATTGACAGTACCCATGACACAAGGTTCATTTTGTCAAATGATGACCAGTAAAGCCTTTTGAACCCGAATCCGTGACGTATCTGAAACAATATGTCAATATAATACCAGTGAGGTTTTATCATCACCATACTACAGTAACAGGCCATAATTTGGTTTGGTATGGCTTCACGTCACAGACAACATTTTTCAGTCATGTCGAGGCAGTGTCAGTGCTTCCTCGGTATTAACTAGCATAGTGGGTGTTCTATGATACAGACTTTAATACTTTGTTTATGCATGCATCACTGAACCGCTCTTATACTTTACGATATACCATGCAGCATGCTTCCAGTCAGTCTTGAAATAAACCTCAGAATAGAAACACGCTTGTGTTGTACTCTCACTTGAGAACCTATTTTCAAACTCAATTATCAAGACAAAACAATAACGCAACATGGTGTCAGACAAATTTAAAAGTGAATATTAAGTGACATCGGAATATTAAGTGACATCGGAATACAAGAAGTATATTGTAAAGCTAACGTTATTTAATAAACATGGAGTTAAGTGGTATTCCGCCGCCAGTCATGAACTGGAAATCATCCAATCTTCCAGAACAATGGGAGAAATTCAAACTCCATGTGGACTTAATATTCTCGGGACCGTTGGAGGCAAAGACAGAGGCAGAGAAAGTGTCCTACCTTCTTTTATGGATAGGAGAAGAAGGCCGACAGATATACAAAACATGGACGCTCGCCGCCCCAGCCACTGACCCAACTAAGCTTGAAACTTACTATAAGAAGTTCAAGGCTCACGTGCAGCCAAAGCTGAACCCAATATTCAGTCGTTACAGATTCAACAATGAAGTACAAGGATCAGACTCTATTGACGCATTTGTAACGAGATTGCGTTTACGTGCAAAAGACTGTTCCTTCGCAGAAGAAGACAATATGATAAGGGACAGGATTGTGTTTGGCTGTTCGAATGCCAAAGTACGGGCGAAACTCATCGATGAAGGGGATAAACTGACCATGGATAAGGCAGTACAAATAAGTCAGAATTTTGAATACTGCCAGCAGCAGTTGTCATCTATGACATTATCAAACCCAAGTAACGTAGATGCCGTGAAACAACACACCAAGAAAACAAAATCGGGACAAATGGGCTCATCTAAAGGTCATGGGAGAAGACACCCGAAAAAGCACTCAGACGACGACGTGTGTGGGAATTGTGGGACTGTGCATAAAAAGGACAAATGCCCCGCCTATGGCAAGATTTGCCATTCCTGCGGGAAGAAATCACACTACAGCAAAATGTGTCGTTCGAAAACTGTGCACGAAGTTAGTGATCAAAGTGCGTGTGGATTTGATGAACAGGACTATTCCATTGACACGGTAAGCGCTTTGGGTTCTTCACCAGATCGTGCATTTGCAACTTTGATTATTGGCCCCTCGAAAAAGTCCATTAGTTTTAAAGTTGACACGGGCAGTGCAGTAAATATCCTGCCATATTCACATTTCACACAGTTAAGGCTAAAGCACCCCTTAGGAGCCTCCGAGCAGAAGCTTAGCTCATACACTGGTGATCTGCTTAAAGTGCAGGGAACCATAAGACTAGAATGCTGCTATAGGAACAAGGTCATTGAAGCTTTGTTTTACGTAGTGGAAAATTCCGCTACTCCCCTGATTGGTTTGCAGTCATCCCTTGATCTAGGTCTGCTCCAATTGACCTACTCTGTAGAGAGTTCCCCGTCAAGTGCCCCTCAGAATTTTCCGTCTAGCGCCCCTATGAGCAAGCAGTCAGTGCAAAATGAGTTTGCGGATTTGTTTACTGGCGTAGGCGTTCTACCTGGAAAAAGCAAATTATATCTGAAGGAAAACGTAGTTCCTGTGGTAAACCCCCCGCGAAGAGTACCTGAGGCACTGAAATCGAGATTCAAGGACGAGCTTGACCGCATGGAAAAAGATGCAATTATTGCGCGAGTTACGCAACCCACCGATTGGGTAAACTCGGTTGTCCTTGTAGAAAAACCGAAAACTGGCAAACTTAGGGTTTGTTTAGATCCGAAAGCATTGAATGATGCAATCAGAAGGCCGCATTATCAAATGCCAACCTTAGACGATGTCGTGTCGCAGCTCTCAGGTGCAAAAACGTTCAGTAAGTTAGATATAACACATGCATATTGGAGCATAGTGCTAGAGGACGAGTCGTCATACCTCACAACATTCAGTACGCCTTTCGGCAGGTATCGTTACTTACGCTTACCGTTTGGCATTTCGGCATCAAGCGATTTGTTCCAACAAAAAATGGACGAAATTTGTGAAGGTTTATCGGGCGTCAAGGCCATAGTAGATGACATATTAGTGTACGGTCGCTCCACGGAAGAGCACGACAAGAACTTGCGTAGTCTACTGGAACGCGCTCGCGAAAAAGGTGTACGCTTCAATTCCGAGAAGTGCACAATTGGTGTGAGTGAGGTACCCTTTTTCGGACATGTCATATCTGACGTTGGTCTCAAAGCAGATGCAAGCAAAATTGAGGCAATCGTGAGCTTAGAGCCACCCGACTGTAGGGAAAAGCTAGAAACCTTCCTTGGCATGGTTAATTACATGTCCAAATTTGCCCCGAATCTTGCGGAAATAACCTCGCCGATGCGACAGCTTTTGCAAGACAAAGTTGAGTTTGTTTGGGACACGCCACAGCAACGCGCTTTTGAGGAAGTCAAAACCGTTATTACCGATAGCCCGGTACTAGGATTTTACAACCCCAGCGAACCGCTTACCTTAGAATCAGACGCGTCAAAGAACGGTTTAGGCAGTTGCCTTATGCAAAATGGCAGACCAATTGCTTACGCTTCGAAAAGTTTGACAAAAACTGAGCAAGGGTATGCACAAATTGAAAAAGAATTGCTAGCCATATTGTTTGGATGCAAACGATATCACCAATACACCTACGGCAGACCTGTCCGAGTGCACACTGATCATAAGCCTATCGTTTCAATCATGAAGAAACCTTTATCCGCGGCCAGTCCTCGCCTGCAGAGAATGCTTTTGCAGCTACAGAGCTATGATCTTGACGTACAGTATGTGCGTGGCAAGGACATACCTGTCAGCGACTTTTTATCGAGACATTCATTGTCCGATACGCACCCAAAGTTGATCGAAGGCTTGGATTTGCATGTGCACGCAATCAAGCAACAGTTGTTTGTCACGGACAGTCGTTTAGACTCTATCAAAACCGCCATCAAAAACGACAGCAAAATGCAGAAGTTGAAACAGACTATAGCACGTGGTTGGCCGGAACTTCGCGCCGAATGTGACCCTGAAATCCTGGATTTCTGGAATCACCGCGATGAACTTTCGTTCGAGGATGACCTTATATTTCGAGGTCAGAAACTCCTCATACCTCCCGCGCTTCGGCAAGAAATGATATCGAAAGTTCACACAGGTCACTTAGGTGTAAACAAGACGATTTCTAGAGCAAAAGATAACATCTTTTGGCCAGGAATGTCGAAAGACATAACAGAGTATGTGCTACAATGTGGCACATGTTTGAAACATCGCAATTCAAACACGAAAGAGCCATTAATTGCACACGAGTTTCCCGACAGACCATATCAAAAGATTGGCGTTGACCTATTCCATTTTGACGGAAAGGAGTATTTGTTAACAGTGGACTATTACAGCCGGTTCTTTGAAATTGACTATTTGCCGGATACCCGTTCCGCCACGGTTATACAGAAGCTTAAGGTACATTTGTCGAGAAATGGCCTAATTGACATCTGCATTAGTGATAATGGCCCTCAGTTCATATCCGAGCAGTTTCGTGACTTTGCAAATGAATGGGGATTCGAACACAAGACCAGCAGTCCGTTACACCCAATGAGCAATGGGTTAGCTGAAAAATTCGTCGGCATCGCAAAGAAATTGCTTATAAAGGCGAAGGAAAGTGGTCAAGATCCGTACATCGCACTTTTAGAATATAGGAATACGCCATTGCTTGACTGCAACATGTCCCCTGCGCAGTTATTATACTCACGTAGGACAAAGTCGGTAATACCTATTACAAACAAACTACTCCAACCCCAGACAGTAAATCAGTCAGCCGTGCAAAGTAGCATGCAAAGATCGAAAGCAGCACAGAAAGCAAATTTTGACAAGTCAGCAAAACCACTCCCGCAGCTCAGCGTAAATGACTCCGTGAGAATTCAGACAGGAAAATTTTGGAGACCTGCAAAGGTCACAAAACAGCACGATTCCAGGTCGTACACAGTTCAGACCAGGGATGGCGCGCTTTATCGCCGCAACAGGAAACACCTGATGAAAACCATGGAAAATTTCACTGACTTTACGTTTGCTCCCAATGTACTTGCAAACTCAGACAACTCAGTTTCCCCTCTTGAGCCCCATCCTGCCACACAAGCTTCCTTAGCTACTACACCTGACCGAATTCCCCCAGATAAACATTCTACTTCAGCAGCAGACGCTAATTATGTAACACGATCTGGAAGAATGGTAAAACCTTCAAAGCGCTATACCGCTGATGAATGGATAATCGGAAATAAATAAACTTTATTAGCATCAGCAGAATTTAATTCAGTTTGCTGAACAGTGATCAGTGACAGTTCTAGAACATATAACAATATGATAGTAAAGTTGTTCATTGACTTTTAATATGCATTTGATATTTTTCATAAACGTAATGCATGCTGTTTTGATGAGTAAAATTTACTTAAATTTGCTTACTCAATTATTTGTCAATTAGTAATGTGCATGCATTGTTTCTTTAAAACAAGGGAGATGTTCTATGATACAGACTTTAATACTTTGTTTATGCATGCATCACTGAACCGCTCTTATACTTTACGATATACCATGCAGCATGCTTCCAGTCAGTCTTGAAATAAACCTCAGAATAGAAACACGCTTGTGTTGTACTCTCACTTGAGAACCTATTTTCAAACTCAATTATCAAGACAAAACAATAACGCAACAGTGGGGAGTTTAAGCCCCATGATATCAAATCCAGGACCTTTCAATCACAAGTTGGCTTCTTTGCCAACTGGCCATCGCTGTAAGCCGGACAATTAAACCTGTGTCCATATATAAGTCTAGGTTATTTTTTATGCAAACCAAACACCTTTTAGTATAAGGCTCGTTGTTAGAGACAGTCCAAATTTTGCTGCTGAGCACATATTTAGGATCCAATATATAAATTGCATATCAATTGTGCATACAATCTTTGAACTGATTATGGCACTGTGCTGGCACAGAACATATTCAAACACACTGCTTTCAGCTGAACACACTCTGTTATTTAGACCCATCGGTTCCTATTTCTTCTTAATATTAAAATTATGCTCATAAGAAATTCCCCATGTCGGCTCAAAAACGCAGGTGATGGATATTCACAGCCACGATTTTTAATTTCAAAGTTATTAATTTTCATGGGCTTTTTAAAAGTAATTGTGCAACGCACATCTGCAGTGATCTGTGAATCTTTAATATCTTTTAGTGAGTAAAAATAAAGTAAGATATTCGTTTCGGAATGATCATGCGTAAACTTGAATAACATTAATGTAATTTGAGAATGACACTAACAATAGACAGGACAGTGTATGGTATGTTTACATTTAAACACATACTGTACCTAAATGTTGTCTTGTTATAAATTTGAATGTTTACTTTTTTCTTTATAAAGGTGAAGTGAATAAGAATTTATCTGTGTGTTGTATCCTTATATTTATCAAATGCTTCAATTGGGATTAAAATGGAGGTAATATTAACTGCGATACATGAACATTTAAAATTTTTACTTCATGCTATTTCTAATATTAATATAGTCACCCAATACTTACAAATTATTACTTAAATGGTCATGAACATGATAAAAAAATCCTTGTAGCAGCCGTACGGCGCATTATTTCGTACGTCAAACTTACCGCTGCACGTTCGCACGACAATCTTGCGAAAGTCGTGTGTTTGACCGTATTAGACCACGTGCGAATGTCGAACGGCTGTCAAACGCCCTCTTTTTTCCGTACGACTGATGTGCAACAGGCTTAACACTTAAAACAGTCAAAGACCAAGTACGAGCCCAGAGGCGGACTCAGGATTTCTGAAGAAGGGTTCAAATGTAGAAAAAGGGGGGGGGGCGTTTGCCTATTTTCACACACATTTCTTGAAATTCCCCATGAAAATGAAATAATTTGGGTCAAGAGGGTGTTCAAGCGAACCCCCTGTAAATCCGCCACTGGAGCCTATCAGTTTATCTGCTCTCTTCTTATCATTTTAGCTGTCAGTCTGAGAATGCTAAGTATATATATTGCCAAAGTCAAACAATTTTTCTCGTGCCTTATTTATTCCTTTAAGTTTTCTAATTCATTCTGAAGCCTCATGCCATGAGCATACCGGAGAGTCCCAAATTGAGCTTTCATATTTCATAGTCCAGAAACATATGTATAAGCTGTTTCATTTAAATCTTTGGTCATTAGAACAAGGTTCGCAACAGGAACCCGTGGGTTCTTAAATGCTTTCCTTCTTACATATCTCTAAATGATATTTCTAGCATGTGTATGTTAGTAACACAAATTAATTTTTACCTCGACCATTTTTATGTGTCCCCGCCCATTGGGCTCTCTGGGGCAATGAGAAATAGGGGACTGATTGGGCCTCCAGGAGGCCTGACTGACCAACTGATTACTGGTCATCACTGCTTTCAACCGCTGTAAAGGTCTGATGTAGTAGTGCTAGGTATAATACACACTTGTATCGCCTTGCGGTACAAGCCGGCTTTTACAGCGACGCAATACACAGATACAAACAATACGTCACAACCCACGTGGTCTATATTATCCAGGTAAGTCAGGTGACTTTCACGTGACTTCTTTCCACTTCCGGGTGGCAAAAAAGCAACCCCAGTTCAATGAATGTGTAATGAATTGAAATGTTTTGATGTATTACAAATGTAAAATAATGTCAAAATATTACTTGTTCATAACAAATTACATTTCCAAATATTTTAGCGCATTAATTGGTGTGTGTTTCTAGTTTAGTATTATAAGTATTTAGCGTTTACTTCCCGTGCGGGATTAAAAAGGTTTGCATCTCAGTCAATCAAAAGTTTGTTTTTTTTTTATACGGTAGAAATCAGATATCAACATTGAATAATTTCCGTGTTTGAGCCGTATTTGAAGCAAGTTTAAGTTCTATGAAAAACGAGTTTTATGAAAAATAACAAACAAACAAACAAAAAATTTAAGCCGTTAGAAATTGGGTGCTCTCTCTCTCTCTCTCTCTCAAGAGCACAAGATTTAATTATGTCTTGCATGCGGTGAAATAATAAAAACACTAACACTTTTTTCAGTCCGTGGAATAAATATCCACAAGTTATAATAACTTTTTGAAATGTATCCATTTTTATTTACGACACTGGAATCATAATTATCTTTTTCTAGATCTAATCCATGCGATATCAACACCTGTTATGACATTTCGACCGACTGAACACACACGCCGGCTGCCCCTGGGAATCATTAATCCCTTTCATTCATATAGTACCCCAAGAATGTGTCATTTCTTTGAAGAGGGTGTAATAAATAATAATTAAAGAAGCCGACTATGTATCATGATTATGGGCATCGTGAGGTGTCATAAAACTGTCTTCAGTAGCTGAAACCGCGTTTCTTTCAAATTGATTATGATCATCAATATGTGTATAGCCTTTGAATAGTTATTATTTAAACTGGACTTAGTTATATTTCAATTTGATTATTCAAATATAATTAATTAATTAATATATTCTTAAGAATGAAAAAGATGGAGAAAAACTCGAAGCAATATGTGATCTTCCTTCGAGAGAAAAAGGAGCAAAAATTCTTCATAAAAAGCGCTAAGATAAACGCACTTTTATTGATGTAAGGCTCGGTACAAACAAGGTCGGAAAAAGGAACAAGAACTAATTATTTATTTAATTGTTTATTACCTATTTTTATTTATTTTTGTCTTATTTATTTATTTTTCCATTATGAATGAATTTTTTAGTCTGATTGCAGACGTGGCCGCATAATGGCGCAAATTGTTATTTAATTATAAGTCATATCTAAGTAATACATATTTTCGTTTGCGCGCGGATCCAACATCGTTTGCCCAAGGTGTGAGAAATTAAATTCTTTATAAAAGAGCCAAAGGCAAAAAATTATTTGTAATTTTGTATTTAAATGTCATCGTTGTTCCCTGATTGGGATGGCGGCACACATTTTACTTTAATTTAAACTCAGTAATGTATGTAAACAACATTGAACCGGAAATGTTTTTGCCACCCGGAAGTGAAAGTTTTAACCACAATGCAACGCGCACTACGTCATCGAGGTCAAGGTCAAATAATGTAAACAATAATATTGTACCTGTCTATAGAGTGTTGGATTAGCACACAAGAGATCCTGGTTCGATCTTTGGCCTGGGTGAAAAGATTATTTGCATCTTTTTCACCAGTTACATTTGGCGCCCAACGTAAAATGACCCATCCAATGGCTCGGAGCACATCCGTGTCGAATTTAGGTTCGAGAATGTCTAATTTTGATTCGGGGACGAATCTAAAATGGAGGGGGGATATGTAGTAGTGCTAGGTATAATACACACTTGTATTGCCTTGCGGTACAAGCCGGCTTTTACAGCGACGCAACAGAGTGTTTGATTAGCACGCAAGAGATCCTGGTTCGATCCTTGGCCGGGGTGAAAAGATTATCTGCATCTTTTTCACCAGTTACACTGAGTTCGCCTAGGAAAAGTTAAGTCAAACCATCCAAACATATAAGATAAGCAATTCAAAACTTTGGCGGTTACATGTATATGTTTAAAGTATAGTTTACATGCCATGACATCCCAGTGCTGGTTAGATATCCCATCATGAAAAGGGTGCAAAGTCCCGACATGACCAGAGCTGTTGACTGGCGTAAAGCAACAAATACGTCCCTGGTGTGGTATTGTCAGTTTGATGTTTCCTCGAGGACGTTTCACCAGTAAACTATTCTGATTCTGAAGACAGACAAAACATTTTCAGTTTGTTACCAATTAAGCTGCACCTTGGACCCAGTATTGTGTCCGATGTTGCATCATGTTGCATTCAGTGGCTGGTTAAAATTTCATATTCCGTTCTTGCCCATTTTCCTGAGTGATCAACCACTTTGACATTGGTTTCAACAACACACACTGGTGAGAGGAGAGCCTGCCTGTGGAGGACTGAAATTTTTCTAGGGATCGAAATGTCTAGGCAGTGCACTTAGTTTGGCAGAGTGCTTTCCCCTCCGGAAGCAGAGTGCGTTTCAGAAAGTTTTCATGCAGACGCACATTTCTTGAACTTGACAAGTGACAGTTGAAGTGAATTTTGCAGATATCAGCTGCAGGTTACAGGAATGAATGTCAATTAACTGCTAAGCATGATTCGTGGCCAACAGACACTCAATTCTAGCGAAATATGATCATCATAAGCCACAGTTTGATTTCCTATTTTCTGTTTCGATGGAATCCAGAAAAATTTCTTGCACTGTGTGATGATTCTGAAAGGAAAACAAATGGACAGTTAGAGGTAAACTTTGAAACTGGTGTTCTTCACATTATGCAACAAATTTTGGTGGCTTAGGGGTTAGTGTATCGGACTCGGGTTGGAAGACCATGGTTTGAACACCACTGGCAACAGGTTGTCTGGTTGTGTCCTTTGCAAGTATTTTGATCATTGCAGAAAATCGCAACCGATATTATTGTCGATGCCAGTGTTCCCCAAATTTTGTCGGACCGCCCTGGGCAGACAAATAATTTCTGAACGCAGGACATTGTGACTAATGGCTGAGGCTATCAGCTAGTGATGGGCTGATGATCGATTATAATCGAAAGTCAGTTGGTTTGGGCTTCCGATTGCGATAATCGATAGTATAAGTAAAGTGCAGCAATAGATTGTAATCAGGTTTAAAACTCAGGGTGTAGAAAATTTTACATTGTGCATTTCATAATTTGACAAAGTTTTAGGTTGGTTAAAAATTTCAGTTTGAAGTAGATCTTGCAAATTACAGTGTTATTGAAGATCTAAGGGCCTACCTATAAATACTGTGGAACAATTCTTTTTCATTTTCTTCAGAATGTCAGAACAGAAAAGGTAAATGTCCATTTAAGTGGCATTATTCTAAAACTATTGTCACAACTATAATAATAGAGACTTAATAATGGCTCTCCTTGACCCCTCTGTCTGCACATAAACAATCCCACAATGTTGATTACAAGCATGATGGGCAATTGGCTATTGCACAATACGGCTGGTTGAACGGATTACACAATCAATAGCTAGTTGGTTTAGTTCTTATGCTTATAAACAGATAATTGATTGCAATTTCAAACCGATGGCCCAACACTACTATCAGCATGACGGTCATGCCGATAATGCCGCTTATCCGCTTATCGGCAACACAGTCCTGCCGACAGCATGTCAGGGTGGACAATCACTTGACTAAAATTGATTTTTGAGCACTAGTGTTCAGGCAAAACCAGTAAGCAAATTGGCCATAGTTTTCTTAAAACTGAATGAAAAATCATGTGGTCAAGTGCACATACCCCAGAATGCTAGAATCTATCATGCTGTAAAACATGTAAAACAGAAAGTTTAGAATGCGGTATACTTTAATAGATACCACCCAGCAACCTCGATGTTAAAATGTAAGGCTCGGGTTAATCTATTAAAGTATAACGCACATTAAATTGACAGTTGTATAACAGTGAAGAGCGTGCGTTTCTGAGGTATGTGCACTTTACCCCGTGAAATTTGATTCCGTTTTACAAAAACTATAGCTGATTTGCTTACTGGTTCTGTCCAAATACTAGTACACCTGAACCTCTTTATAACACGCTTCATTACAACACGGTTTTGGATATAACACTGATCACTGTTGGACCCCAATTGGTCATTTTAGATTATTTTTGCTATATGTCTATACATTTTACTCTCGTTATAACACGAATTGGATAGCTAACACGGAAATTGGCTTGGACCCCAACAATAGTGTTATAAAGAGGTTGAGGTGTACATAATAATTGATTATAGTCACGTGATTGTCCACCGTGGCCTGTGCAATTAGAAATGAGCCATGGACACAACAGAAGTATGAGATTGTCTAATAACATTTCTTATGCACATATTGCATTTAGTGTCACTTTTAGGTTAAATTATGTGTTATTGAAGTTTTAACTTATAATTAAAGCTTGTAAACTTGAAATTGATTTTAAACAAATTGTTCGTTAATAATTTATGATGATTTTTTTTTATCATCATTTACATTTACAGGATTTGCAATTAAAATTGACCAACGAAATCGCAACTGAGAAATTGGCAGAAAAGAAGAGAAAAATAATGGTCTTAAACGGCCACAAAACTAATGACATTTCATCAGTGCTCTTAGCTCAAGCCAGTTTTATGAAGAAAAAAAAATAGCAGCCTTATGGCATTCAGAGCATTCATGTGTGAATTTTATTTTATTTTATTTTATAAGACCTCCCCACCATGTCTCACAGGAAGTGAATGAGTTGTTAAATTTAATTTAGCTTCTAAAGTCTAGCACATTACGAAAACACGCCCATGCAATATACAGGGGTTTTAAAGTTGTGAAAAACGAAAATTTTTAGTAGAATTCTCTTGATATTTTTCTTATTTTAGCTCAAAACAGATTGTGGGTACACGTTAGAACCGCCTCGCCACAATCTATGTTTTGGAGCAAAAATAAGAAATATAGGTATACCCCTGCATACCCCAGTTTTTCTATAAAAGTGGGGTTTGAGGGGGGTAAACATTTTACGGACATGTTTTCTTGATGAGATCCATGGGCACTTTTCACAAAGTCTGCTATACATTCAGTGTTCATGAAAGTTTGTCTGACCAACTGAAAGGTCAGACAAAAAGTGACCTCAGTCAGACAAAAATTTTGCCACACTGAGGACTGAAAAGCCATTGCCAACATAATATCATCCAGGTAAAAATTTGACTCCCAGAATCTGTCTGATCTAACCATGTCTTGTTTACATTTTGGTTGTTTCTTCTTAAGCTAAGAACTTACAACAGTCAAACGTAGCCATCTGAAGATTTTTTGATGTGCCTTATGTACCACCCGGCAGATTTACGTTTTACGGCTGGAATCAGTCTAACTATTTCTTTAAAGACCAAAAAAGTGCCATACCGTTATTTTCCCCCAAATTCAGGAAATGACAAGTTTTCTCACAGTTCGGCAGCTTTAATATGTGTTTACCATCTGACTTGGATTGTAACTTAAAAAACTCAGCATAACAAATTGTCATGCAGGGAAGCATGAATAGTAAAGTGTAAATCAGGAGACATCTATTAACATGTGTCAATACCTTCATTGAACATGATTTGGGTCAAGAAATTATTTTTTCAATAGATTAAATCCAGGTCTGACTGTATATCTTTGATTTATTCTGTTTTTGTTGATAGTTTATCATCAGAAGTCAATCTACTATGTCAAGAGGTTGTTCAGCTTTGACAGTTACAAAATTAATGACAACATGAGAAAACCTGATACATTTCATATGCCAAAGTAAGGCGCAAATCAGCTGCAGGGTTCCCCAGATGCTCATGAGCACTTTTGTTTTCACATTTACTGTCTGTATACATGTACTTTAATTTTCCCAAAATTTGAAGCATACAACCATCTTTTACTGTTCATCTAAGCATTCACTGGGCCTTTGGAAATCCCAAAGACTGCTTTTATGATGAAGTACCTAAAATTAATCATAGGCATTGATCTGATTACAAAGTCGTTGAATTCAATTTGAAGGGTAGGACATTGTTTTGATTCTTGAAGAACAAATCAAACAGAGCTTGATTTCCAATTACGTTTTGTCCCTAAGAAGTTTTTCCCTATCTGTCCTGTTGAGAGCAAACAGACAGTACAACTTATGGCCAGTGGGGAATGGGTATCTGGATTCGAAGTTTGATTCTCTACCACTAGGCTACAGCCCTCCCTTGCCAAGACAAGTGATTTTATGGTTTTGCTTTATACCTCCTAAAACATGTGTTCTATTTTCAGTCTGTGACCTTGACCTTACTAAGATGTAACCGCCAAGAGGAGCTGATCAAGGCAGTGAAAGAGGGAATCAAGTCATGTCTGCCTCAGTCGGTGAGTATTGGGAAATTATTACTACAACTAAGTACTACTACTACTACTAATAAGAATAATTATAACAATAATAGTCTGTGACCTTGACCTTGCTAAGATGCAGCCACCAGGAGGAGCTGATCAAGGCAGTGAAAGAGGGAATCAAGTCAGGTCTGCCTTAGTCCTTGAGTATTGTTGTAAATTTTTTACATCAATTTGCAAATATCAGACATTTTATGTCAGTTCTCTTTAAAATGATGAATGTATATTTAAAAGGTGTATGCTGAGCCAACAGTGAAATACTCTTCAAGCCTGTGGTGGCGTCTTATACAAATCTTGATTTGCAGCTGACGCTGGTAATGTCTTGTTGCTTTGATGACAATTACTTTAGTAGTTGCATAGTCATAGGCGAAGGTTAGCTGCGTTATCATCAAAATTCATACAGAATTATTAGCTATGCTGGTAGTATTTGTGCAGCTGATCTGAGCTTTTGATTTTGCAACATCACTAAGTACAATTTGAGCCTTCGCATGAGAAAACAAACGATTTGCATATGTGAAAACAAAGACACAGATCAGCTGTGCACAGCAGATCAGCGCCTTTGTTTTCGCCACACAGATAGTACTATTCCTCTTCTACTTATATCCAAAATTTCAAGCCTGTAGCCTGCTTATGTGATCTGTGTCCCACCTGGTCAGAAACCCAAATTGTTGGTTTTCTCATGCACAGGTTCATTTCTCTTCAACCTAAATCTGACATTTCAAGTCTTTTGACAACAAGCATCTAGGATGTTAAACCTCTATGACATGGCTCTTAATTATCTGGTCTTCCAGTCACCATATCAGGTAATTAGTTCACAAGATGCCTAGCACTTCATGATCCTTATAAGGACTGAAATGAGCCTTGTTGTGAGAATGCCTGTCTTGAAGGTTTCCGACCATATCTGTCACAAACCAAACCAGTGTCCACAACCATATACAGGATTGGAGGCTTGAAATTTCAGATCTACTAGGAGTAGAGGGAGGAGCAAAAATAAAGGTGCTGATTCAGCCGTGCAGTTTAGTGCACAGCTGATCTGCATCTTTTGTTATCATATTTGCACATGACTGGTTGTCTCTAGACGTCACTCAAATACCATAGGTTGTGCTAGATGGCAATTAGATTTCCACCTTCCCTTCAATAATTGGTAATTCCATCGCCTGTAATTGCACAGGTGAGGCTAATGATTGGCTTAAGGTGGTCAGGCACATGTCCATGTGAGATTATTTTCAAATTGGATGTAGACTTGTGACTACAGTCAAGGCTATCGGTCTAGGTCTTTAGAAACAGGTAGTATTTTTGCGTTAATATAGTGAGGTTATTTATAAGACTGTAAGAAAATAGCTGTCTGGGAGCCACTGGACATGGTCCTGTTTATCCGGAACTTGCACTACAGTGCCAAAGGGATGGGGCATTGGTGAGGCACATCGTAATGAGGTTGAACTGTGCTCACTGAGCTTTTGAGACGTACCTTTACAATTGCTTCTTTGGCGACAACATTATGTCCGTCTTCGTATTGATTGAACATCTCAAGGCCAAAGTAACAAATCACTGGAATTAAAAGGAAATAACATTTCTGAAATCCAGTCGGTTAAACTGAATTGGCGCACAGCAGAGGCTTACTATGAACATTATAAGCTTTTCATATAAATTAGACTCCTCTGCACAGATTTGTTTGTTTGAATTAATGCTCAACATCCCAGTCAGCAGCTATAGTCATGTCTGGACGTTGCCTCCATCTTAGTACCCAACATTAGGATGCCATGATTGACATGCTAAATCCAGAAGTTTTAGATGACCAAGCTCATGTCAGAAGATTAAAGTTGCATAGGGAGTTTTGTTTTTGCACAGCTGAAAGAACAAAATAGTTCATCATGTTCAAAAAATCAAGAAAACAATAAAGTTCAGAACAAACTAGGTAAAGAAAAAAACAACAACTGGCAGGGATATTGCTGGAAAATTCTGCTGATGGGCCGAAAGGCCCATCAGCAGAAATTTTCCTGGGCCATCAATGGGCCGGGGGTCTGGGGGCCGCCTAGGCCCCCTAGTCGGGTCCAGGGGCGAAGCCCCGGTGGGGGGTCGATTTTAGCATTACTGGAATGCAATTTTAGCATTACTGGAAGCCTCTATCTCTTTTCTCCTGGGTATGTTTTTAGGTATATTTTTATAAAGAGTTTGTTTCTTCACTGACCATTCAAAGGCTATTTATCTTCATGTTTACTTTTTGCTATGTAACTGCACAGCTGATCAGTGCCTTCGTTTTCGCTACAGATAGTACTCTACAATTCCTCTTCTACTTTAACCCAAAATTTCAAGCTTCTAGCCTGCTTCTGTAACTGTACATGCGTGTTTGTGACTACCTCTCTGTTGTTCTTGTCACTCTTGTATTTAGTTGACGCTAGCCAGTTATCTACCTGGTTGGGAAAGAGCTAGTCAAGTAACATTTTTGTGACGTTCTGTGTTGCTTAACATAGAGTTTGATTCAGTAGAATTGCTGTGATAGCTATTCTGACTTTACTTTAAAACACTTTTTGAATAAAACATTTTATTTGAACCCATTAAAAGTAAACTCATTTTAACAAAATGCCTAGATGCAGCACTTTTACAGCTGTAAGAAAATTAATTTTAAGTTGCAAAATCAACTTTATAGTTGCTTCTTTGAGGCAGTTTGACAATCCATGTTACAGCAAAAATGTAAAAGCCGATGCTAACACTTAAACACTGATACATATTTCTATTTGTTCACATGAAGCGAGTTTATTTTTCTTCAGATGTTTTTCGAAATATGACCCTGTCCTTGACTTTTCTCCATTCCAATAAAGCTGCTGTAAAATGAAACTCTTTCATTTCATTTGATTCTAGTTTCACTCTCATAAGCTGATCACATGTTTCTGATCCCAACCTATTCCGTAGGGATGTTGTGACTAAATTTTGGGCGCTGAAAGCCCTTTCACAGTCACTCGTGTGAACTGGATGTGTAAGCGCTAGCGCAGCAAGTAGCATTAGGTTTGGAAACTCCTCTCTGTGATATTCTGCTATGATATTCCATAGGGCAGCCAGAGACTTTCTGGGATAGCACTGTATCTTTACCAGAGACTTGAGTTTCAACCACTCTTCCTGAAATATTTTATACACGAGTTGCCGCATAAGAAAATCAACAACATGCATTGGCCAAAACAGCTGTAAGTTACTGATCAGCGCTTTTGTTTTTGCTACAGAGACAGTACAATGCCTCTACTTTCTAAATCCAAAATTTCAAGCTACTAGCCTAATTCTCTGACTGGTTTGTGTCAGACCTGGTCAAAAGTTTTCTCATGTGGGGGCTTATACCAAAACGAAATTAAAGCTAAAATTTTTATCTCATTACTGCATAAGAAATTTTCAAGGCACCTTCTCTAATAAAACATAAAAATTGTCAGAATTTCACCTAAATCATGATTTTGGTCTAAATAATTTTTCAAATTTAAGAGTGGTTTGTCCTTTCTACCTTACATATTTAGGGACTGGTCTCTGCAAATTTTAGAGCAATTTCAAAAATAGTTACCAGCAGTCCCACTGGGTCAATCATAGCCTCAGACTTGGAGGTCTTGGTAGTGTTGGTTTCTGGGTCTTTGTAGGTGTGCTCTTTAGCCTTCCCATAGTAGTCGGCCAAGTGCTGAATGGAATCGTTGCCCCAGTCGTGTAGCTCAGAGTCACTGAGAAATGATATGGGCCTGAGACCAAGAACTGACAGATGTGTCATCAGCTGAGATTCGGGAAACCTGGAATATGAAGACAGAAATATAGTAATCAACTGACTTTTGCAGTCGCTGCACAGCTGATTAGTGCCTTTTGTTTTGCAACAAGATGGTACAATCAGAATCTGCCTACTTTTCAAATAAAATTTTCAAGTCTCTAGCCATCTTCTGTTGTGGTTAAGTGGTAAACCCCATTGTATTTAACATGTCTAATGTTTACATTTGTAAAAGGTTTAAATTAAAAGACAATACATAACCTCTTGGAAATATTATCCAACACAGCATTGATGAAGTCTCTCTTAACATTGGTGAACTGTGTTGAGGTCTTCAGTTTGGAAACCTGATGGTGGCCCTTGAACACACCATTGTGGAGGTCTTCTGGAAGCTTGTCTAGAAACATGGGTTTCGCTAGTGGGTTCTTGTCATCTCGAATGTTTACAAGGGCGTTGACACATTCATCTACAGACAGCTGAAAGAAGAGTTTAAAATAAAATGAGCTGCGTCATGATAAACCCAATGTAAAAGAAAACATAGACCAATTTTGGCATCATTAAAACTTTTAGCTCTAATTATCTTTTGTGGCAGAACAGCAAAACTGGGGCATGTAGAGAAAACCTATATTTCTTATTTTTGCTCCAAAATCTTTTTCAATTTTTACAAGTAGGGAAAAATCTGTATACATGGGCGTGTTTTTATAATGATTTAAATTCATAATTGTTAGTTGCATCTTTCCAGCAAGCTTAGAAAACAACTATAATGATACTATATACATGGCATTGGCTAGAGTTCTTAACAAGAACATGAAACTCATTAATTGATATGAGCCTTGTCGTGGGAAAACCGGATTTTTGCCTAGGCGAAAACAAAGGCACAGATCAGCTTCGCAGTAACTGCGAAGCTGATCAGCGCCTTTGTTTTCGCTACACGGATAGTACAATTCCTCTACTTTCTAAATCCAAAATTTCCAGCCTCCAGTCATCTTCTGTGCTTGTACAGCTCGGTTTGTGTCAGACCTGGTCGGAAACCCCGAAGACCGGTTTTCTCGCATCGCGACTCATATCATATGAGCCTGAACAAAAGCAAGGTCATCTTTCGGCTACTCAAACTACTGGCAAGGATAAAGTCAGGAAAAGCAGAAAAAAAAATACATTTACTAGGCAGGTGAGGTGTACATCAAGAAAACATATCTGTGTAATATACCTATTTTTCTTACTTTTGCTCCAAAACATTGATTGTGGGTACTCGTTAGAACTGCCTCACCGAGGCGGTTCTAACATGTACCCACAATCTATGTTTGAGGCAAAATTAAGAAAAATATCAAAAATTTTCTGCAGAAAACTTTCAATTTTTACAACTTAAGAAAAACCTATATGACGTGGGCGTGTTTCCTTAATGAAAAACAATCTCAAATATGCAGATCCAACTCACAGTGGCAGGTGATTTTTTGTCTTTCACAAAAGGTAACAATCAGCAGCTAGTATGTTAGATATAAGATAATATTAGTTTGTGAAGTAATGGGAGAATAAAGCAGAAAGAGGTTATGATTATAAGTATTGCTACTAAACCAGCCACCAATAAGACTGTCTCACCTGTAAACTTGTCCAATATTAATTCTGTGAAAGCAAAATAATAAAAAAGTGGTTCTAATGTTGTATCCACAAACTTTGTCATCATGTAAGCAAAACGTTTTAAAAAAACCATATCAATTGAAAAAGTTAAATCTAAATTTCTCTGTATATTTTAGCAATTTGGGCATTTTTGGCAAAAACAACAAAAATATAGCACTTTATAAATTAAATATTAGCAGTTTTACAACTGTTTTACAAAAAAATGTTGTCGATATATCTAGGTGTTTTCATACTGTTAATCAAAGTGAAAAATCCAACTTACTTGAACAAGGCCAATGTCAAGATCCCGCTTTTGGAACAACAGGCACAGTTTCATAATCGGCTGAAGAATATCCATCATGGAGTAGGTTATTGATATGAAAAGTTCTTGACCAACTCTTTTCTTGATACCGGCAGCAGCAGGATCAGAACCAGATGCAGTACTCAGATATGAGAGAAGCGAATCAAGAGTACGGTAAACTGCATCTAGAGCCTCGTAGAAACTTAACCAACGAACTTCATGGACTTCTCTGTACCGCAACCTTGGTTCTTCAAGCAACTTCTGAATTACCTCAAGTTTGTCCATCTTGTTTGGTGATTTCTTGAAGTGATAGTATAACATTTCTAATGTTCTTTGATATTCAGCCATGGCAGTAACCTTCTTCGCACTCTGCTCTGTGCACAGAGCAAGTCGGTGGGCCACACAGTGTGTGTTTACTACATGCGGATTATCCCGTAAGAACTGGCCGGTTAACCCCTCTTTTGTTCCCGTCATGGTAGAGGCCCCGTCTGTACCCAGCCCCATCACTCGAGTTGATATGTTTCTCACTTTCAACTCCAACTTGATCTGGTCATAAATCCCCTTCCCTGTTCCCTTTTCAAGGCGTACATCAGTTAAAAAATATGTTGATGGCTGTAAGGAAACTGGGTCCACAATTCGACAGCTGATGCATAGCTTATGGTGGACAACTATGTCTGTGCTTTCATCTGTCAGTATCGTCAGTACAGGAGACGCATTAATTTTCTCTGTTATTTGACTATCCACTACTTTAGAAAGAGATTTCAAAATCTCACTTGCAACATAAGGCGAGGTATAGTCCACTCTGTCATTCACCTGCAAGTGTTCAACGTACGGGGTATTTAAATGTTTCAGAAAGTTAATTAGATTTGTGTACTTGGATAATGGCAGATCTTCCTGCACGAGAAAGAAAACAGCCTTCATGGCCACCACAACAGCCTCTTCCTCCTTTGTTAGGGCCTTTTCCACTGTTGTTTTTAAATCCTTGCGCTGTTTCGGCGCCTCAACCGCCCTGGAATGATCAGCGCTGGAGATATGTCTGGTGAGAGTAGATGTTTTGAAATTCTGAGTGCCCCTTGTCATGGCATTTGTTAATTTTGACTCGATACAGAGTTTACAGTACATTTTGTTTTCCTTCGGGTCATACTGAAGCCAGTGGTGCAACTGCAACCACTGACGTTGGAATTTTCTGACCTCAGATGACGGATCATCTTTCAACTCTTTATCCTCGGTCATATCGACAACATTTTCAGTTTCATCAGTGACACTTGTGGGATTTGGGGTAGAAATGTCTAGAATATCGGAGGATTGGCCGTCCTTTACTGGAAGCATGCTTGTAATGGTTCGTTGGTTGGGACCGGGGGCAAGTTTAAGCTTTTTCCGTGAAGGCATGTCTTATTTTCAACGATTTAACGATCTCAACGAAGGTCAAATGTCTCTTTTTCTCAAAGCGGAAGTAGCAAGGCACCTGGTACCCCGTTATCGCAATATACATATTGGGCAGGTACACAATACGGCGCACTTGTTTTTAGCGCTGTATTATGGACGGCGAAAAGGTACGACGGTCTTCCGAAAAAAAATCGCGGCGCGGATTTAAAAAGACCTTGCGCCGCAGCGGAAAAGGGCGCGCCTTGTCGGCGCGAACGAAGACTTTTAATGCGCCCTAGCAATTTTGGACGCGCAAATTGCGCAAATGCGCACCCCAAATTGATCCCTGAACTGGTTTTCAATTTAATTTTCTATTTTTCTTATGAATCTACAATTATTTCCCATTAAAAGGCAATGTTTACTATAACACTGTGCATTGTTCAGCATTTAAAATTCTAAACTGCTTTCGATGAGTTGTCATTGTCTGGCATAGAAATTAGTCTCATTCTTGAGCAGAATCAATTGCAAATTCACTTGAAAGCCAATTAAAACTTGGCACTTAAGACCTATCGATCTTGTGAATGTTAGACTTGGCAAACATTGGTATCTCTGGGCAAACAGTGTTCCTCTCAGTTTAATGGATTAGTAAAATGTTAGATACTTTTTGAGGACATTTTGATAGTATATAAAATAGTGAGCAGAATTTTATTTTCCACATGACCAAGTCATGTCCCCAAGTTTATAGCCTTGACATTGATCCTATCTGGGTTAACCATCTACGTGGCTTTGGATGATACAGGGATTAAGATTAGCACTCCCCCAGTCGCTCACTGCGAGTGAAAATTGGTATGGATGAGTGAAAATGCTGTCATGGTCGTCCAGCCATGCGAGTGATCAACTGAGAAAAAAGTTCCAATCTTGAAAGAAAAGTCCATATTATGGTGTTGAGAAGCTTGCATTTAGCGCACATTTTGCATATTTCACACTTTCAAACAAATTCCTTGCTAAATTAAGCCAAAATAATGCTTAGAAATCTCCAAATGGGTTCGATAGAGGCTGCCATTTTTGGACTGGTTCCCCTTTTTGGGTTCCATGTCATTTTGGTCTTTACCCATTGTTGATCCAGCCAGGGACATCTAGACCCACCAGATGACAAACCACAATATATTTTTTAACCAGGACATGCTGGCATGTGTAACTGCATGTGAAAAAAGTGCATTTGAGGGAACAATTTCTTTAAAAATACAAAGTTACTGCAAAGCTGATCTGCGCTTTGTTTTCGCATATGCAAAATGTTGGTTTTCTCATGATGCGGCTCAAATGTAGTTGCGTCAGGGGTATATCAGATGAATCATTATGAATGGTATTGTTTGTTTCAGACTGGCAGTTTGGTATTGTGGTGCCAAGAAGAAACCGGGCAGGTGTTCACAGTCGACGACTCAGGGAGAACAATCTGGCTCTCAAAACTACAGACCCTTTGGTAAGAACAAGCTAATCTGCGCCTTTGTTTTCCCATAGGCAAACATCCGGTTTTCTCATGACATGGCTCATAAAATACATGTTCTGTTTGGACGTGCGGTGGTGGCTAGTGGTAAAGTACAGGACTAAAGAGCATGGCGTCCTGGGTTGGATTCCTACCATAGTGTGCAGTGTGCTTTAGCAAGACACTTTAAGATTCACATTTTACTGGTTAATATCCAGGAAGCAATGGCTGTGTCCCAACATGACTGTAAAGTTGTTGACTGGGACAGTAAGCCATAACTAAACCGAAACAGGTATGGCTGTAAAAATGACAATTTTCAGTTACCAGAACAACTGAAATATTCTTAATTTTACTTAAAACAACACTCACTCTCTTGTGTTGTTATGTAGCATTCATATGAAAGACATAAAATGATTATCTTGTCAAAATCTTAGTGTGACATCATACTTAAGAATGATTTGCATTTTCCATTAGCACAAAATGCATTAGCGGCAAACTGTTGTACATGGATTGAAGAGAACATGATTTTCTTAAACTGTTGAATCAAGAGACCTGCATATGAAAAAAATGTGAAGTATAAAACAACTTAAAAATGCATGAATTTTTCATCAGTTATCATGTTGCATGTATTGTAATATTTTAGTTTGCCATGTGTTTAATCAAGTTTGTTACACAAGTGCTTTCACTGCCTGTAGCCCACCTTCAAGATAAATAGCTCTTCGTTGCATTTTCTGTCTTCACAAGGTCAACCTATTGCCTAGAGTAGACTTGAGAGGAGTAAGCCTTGTAAACCAGAGATAGGGGGCCTGGATAGAGTAGTGCATAACACGTTTGGGCCAAAAATAAAAATTTGTTTGTTTGCCCTCTCCCTACCTACTCACCCAAAAAGGGGCCTACTCAAAAAATTTTATTGCCCTTTCTGCAGATTTTTTTTTTTAATTTTTCTGTAAAGATAAATTGTTTTCCTTAGAAAGTAATGTGTTTTCATTTAAACCATGACCCTACTCACCAATTGGATATTTTGTTCTTAACTTCTTATGTTCAAGCACTACAAAACATAAAATGCAACTGTAATTTTGAGTAGCTTTGACAAAATTGTAGCTAATTCCTTTGACCAAAAAAAAAAAAAAATGCAAAAATACAAGATTTCATAAAAATAAAAAATAAGCCTACCTACCCAGCTTTTCTAGACAGGGTAGGGAGAGGGCAAACAGAAATTATTTTAAATGTGGCCTTGCTTGTCACCTCTGCGATCTAGGTTTGAATCCGGGTCAAGACATGTGATAGTGGCCGCCCTTCTAGGTTCGGTGTTTTTCCCGCGGGTTCTGTGGTTTCATCCACCACGTTGACCACATAACGCCAACTTTTGCGCCTTCAAGCATGAACATGTGTATAAGTTCAATGAGCTTTCTGCGTAATTGAAGTAAAATAAAGTTTAAATGAGCCGCCGCATCAGAAAACCAGCAATTTGCATATGCAAAAACAAAGGCGCAGATCACTTGCAGTAACTGCTCAGCTAATCAGCGCCTTTGTTTTCGCTATACGGATAGTACCATTCCTCTGCAACTTATATCATAAATTTCAAGCTTCTAGCATTCTTCTATGACAGTACAGACCGGTCTTTGTTGGACCTGGTCGGAAACCCAAATTGTTGGTTTTCTTGCGCTCAAATAGAGGTCTGGAGTTTGAGCCAGGGCTTCTGCAGTCTTTCTGCTGAGACCTTTAAACTGAGATGCCTTAGCTGTTGAGTTGTTAGAATTAGCTTAAGCCATAAATTTGAACAAGCGGATTCATACAAGATTGTTTCAGTAGTAAAACTACAGAAACCTTATGAGCCGCATCGTGAGAAAACCGGATTTTTGCCTAGGCGAAAACAAAGGCGCAGATCAGCTTCGCGGTAACCGTGAAGCTGATCAGCGCCTTTGTTTTCGCTACACGGATAGTACAATTTCTCTTCTTCTTAAATCCGAAATTTCAAGCTTCTAGCTCTTTTCTGAGCGTGTACAGGCCGGTTTGTGTCGGACCTGGTCGGAAACCCCGAAGCCCGATTTTCTCGCGTCGAGGCTCAAATCATGCCAAGGTTTCCTTCAAACAAAATACCTCTTAAAGAAAATGATCCTATGCTAGTAATTAATTAATTCAACATTAATGAAGGTTTTACCTGATCAGCTGATACAAGATAAAGTGATAGCACCTGCTCATGACATAAGAAAACCTGCTTATTTCATTTGGATAATCTGCTGATCTATTTGCAAAAGAATACCAAAGATACAGGTTTTTAGACATAAGTGATCTTTAATTTGCGAAATGCAACTTTTGAATTTGAGGCTTGTCTTTATTTGTTTCACCTTATCACCCGACAATGATCCACTTAAGTTGTTTATTTTAGTGACATGGCTCAGTTTGTATTAATTACCTGCCTACAGGTAGATGTTGGATAAAAACAAATGAGCAGCAACTTTTTAAGTATAAACATGTGAAATAAAGTATGTGATTATTTTCCTAGGTAGAGAGAAAATCGAACTTGCTATAGCTGGATAATCTCATATGGAAAGAGAATCGCTTTGGTGTCCGAAATCAAATTTGACTGTAGACTTTCAGATCAGTTTGATATATAAGTTACCTTGGAACTTTCGGATGGAGCGTCTTATTTCTATACCCTACACTATTGATGCTATCATTGTCTGTCTTCTCACATGTTCATTTCCTGGTAAATTCTTTGGGAGTACATGTATTTACATTGAGAGATGGCTCAAGCACAGAATATGTCAGCTGGACCAACAAACCAGGCTTACCAGCACCTATTTGTTTGATCAGTATTCACTACCGACCTCTCACAGGATTTTGTTAGATACTTTTATTATCAGTCTACAAATACAGAACCTACTAGAAACCACATTCAATCAAACATTGTCTGATTTACACAAGAAAAGCTTACTTCATCCTTATAAGGACATAGATTATGTAGTACAGCAAATCTGTTTCATGTTTCTATGGCCATTTTTTTAATTTATGGTTGCGGAATTGTCTTTTTGGAAAATTCACTGTACCTAACTTGTGTTAGGGTCGTATGTACAATAAAGCACATTTTTCAGAGTTCTTTTTTGTCCCTGTTTGTTCTGTTTATGATACTCAATTCAGTGATAAAATATTGGAGTGCTCTTATTTCTGAATTGGGTAAATATTTACTATCTAAGATGACTGATATTCATAAATATTGATTCGATAAACATTGCAGTTTTGTCTTCTTTAATCCAACAATCCAATATAGGACTATGTTGTAGACATAGCCAAACATTTGTGAAATTATTATTAAATTCTGCACAATGGGGCATTAGGTCAAGGTATTTGAACAGATATAAGCTTTATAACTTAAAGTTCCATCTCTGGAATGCTTAGGATATTGTGTGTTATTTGTGTTGTCTTAAGAAAGTCTGTGTTTTTACATGTGCAGAAACTAAATGAAAAAGAAGATAAAATTCAGCTGCATTGATCGTCATCTATATTTTCATTCTACAGAAAGTCAAAGTCATTTTTTTTGTGTTATCTGAAGCCCTTAGCCATTTGTTGACTCAAAGGAGCTTCTCGAAAGCAAACCAAAGACCACCCTGTATACCTGAGCACCTGCAATGCAACAAAATTTGTTACAGCACAGATTGAAGCAAAATCACAGGATATGATTTAGCAACAACCGACAGTAAAGAGTTCAATGAAATTTGAACCACTGTAGGTTGTTGCATAATCAAACTGGCATTTAATCCCAGCACTCCCTTTTGACATGTGTCGTCTGTGCTGTCACATCAGTCTTTGCTGTAACAAATTTAGCTGCATTGCAGGTATATGTATGTGGGATGAAGACCGGTTCCTTCTTAATGCAACATCTGTATGTTTTAATCTATTTGCAGGGATGCCAGTCTGCCCCTAGAAGATCAGAGAACCATCCTACAGAACCTTGACCTTGACCTTGCAGATCAACTCAGGAAGATAGACAAGGCAGCTAATGACCATACACCAGGTAGTACAACCATTGCCCGTTTATTGTAAGCAACTTATATACATCACGTGCCATGCGACATGGAGTGTAGTGATTGGAATCCAGGACCCAGTTGTTCAAAACTTTAGCTTAAAGCTTTTGTTAAGCCCTCAATTTGTTAATTATATATCGAATTTAAAAGCAAATACACTGTTATTTTTTTGTTGAAAAAATGTGAGAAAAAAAAAAATCATTGTATTTGTAAAATTGCCATTTGCAATTTTAACGGACCATTATCTAACGACATTGTTAATTTTGAACAACTGGCCCGTGGTCAATTAGGCAACAATATACAGTGAAGCAATATTGATTTGGCAAGTACCTGTATCAGGTCAAAGAACTATTTGCACTAGGTTGTTGTCCAATAGATCAGGCTTCCATTTCGTCATGTGATATTGCATCAAACTACCCTTTAATAAAGTTGGTTACATCACAGGAATTCAGGGTCAGATGGTAGTTGGACATGTACCAATCAGTGCCTAAGCTATTTGGCTATCTTGAAGGATGATATAGCAAAACGGCCAAAACCTAAATTCTAATTTTCTGTTGAAAACCAATGAAAGATTGCAAACAATTTTAGAATTGACATACAGCAGCATGCATAGTTTATGTTTGTGAGTGAACTGAACCATTATGAATCCATAAAATTTTGAATAACAGAAACATCTATTGGAAATATGACAATTTCTGAATGAAAAGCTTTTACCAAAGCTACAAGCTTTTAGTTAAATGGTATTGGGGTACTTTAAAAGGAAAATATTTACTGGGTTAATCGCTTCAGATGGATGTTTGTTTAACATTAATTGGAAGATAGATGAGTAATGTCTTTTAGTCACAGAAAGTTACATGCAAAAAATGATTGAATTAATCTATTACTTCCTGATAGAGAGTCAAGGTCATGCTTAAAAGAAGTTCTTGCTTCTTAAACTGGGATGAAAATGTGTAGTTTCTAAGTGTGAGCGGCGTCATGAGGAGACCGGATTTTTGCCTTTGCAAAAACAAAGGCGCTGATCAGCTGTGCAGTAACTGCACAGCTGATCAGCGCATTTGTTTTCGCTACTCGGATAGTACAATTCTTCTTCTTCCTAAATACGAAATTTCAAGCTTCTAGCCATCTTCTGAAACTACACTGGCCGGTTTGTGTCACATCAAATCGGAAACCCTGAAGACCGGTTTTCTTGGCAAGTTGCATCTCGGTTCAGTGTGTTGTCTGTGGTTCGTTCATGGTCTGACAGACTGACACAGACTGTACAAAAAGGTCCAAAGAGGCTTAAAGTTTGGATTTGTTAAAGAAGAGGGACTCAGTGTACTTTGTAGGCTTGGTGACAGCAATTTTTCAGTAATGTCTGGACGGAGTCACTGCTTCCAGGTTGTTAACCAGTACTGTGGAAACTGGGGAGTTAATGTGTCTTGCTGAAGGACACGATACGACACTCCGAGTGGGGATTGAACCCAGAATCCCAGAGGTTCTGGGATAGGTTCTGGGATGGATGCTCTACCTCTTAGAAATTTCTTGAACGTTATTTATTGTCATGTATGTATTACTCTCATTGTTGAAGTTCTATCATTTTGTTTCAGTTTTGTGTTCACCAGTATTAAATGAAGGAGGGGACTGTGTTCTAGCAGTTCTAATTATTGTAAGTATGTTCATGGTCTACCTAATTGCAACGGCAGTGATACTTGTAACTAAACAGTTTTTTAAGATTCTAGCATGTACTAAGCAGAGGCCAAATTGTATTTGCCCATATGGCTGCACATACTGCCTTGTCCTGATTGCAAGCCCCAAAGGGATTGAGCTTCATTCAAGTGTCAATTTTACAATACATACTAGTGAGAAACCTTAGAATTCTTGATTTTAGATGATTTTAAACATGCTGGAGATAATTATTCAATTTTTTCCAACATTTCTGTAAATAAGAAATAATTTTACTTTATGGTGATTTATAGTGATTATAGCGGAGGGAGCATTGCGATGTATGAATTCACGATGGGGCAGCCGGAATGAATTAAGTACATGTATCGCATTTGCCTGACAATATCACACATTAATCAAAGATAATTCATCGTTAAGTATCTTTAATTACTTCTAACACAACTATTAAATAAATGCTTACATTTTATAACATTTTTCAGTGGACTCATCCTTAGAAAAAAAAATAAGATGGACATGAATATTTATGTGTGTCATCACAAAACAGCCACCTTACGCGCAAAATTTCTCATCATAAATTGAGCCTTCGCATGACAAAACCAACCAGGTCCAACACAAACCGGGCTGTACAAGCACAGAAGATTGCTAGAGGCTGGAAATTTTAGATTTAGATTAGTTATACTATCCATGTAGTGAAAACAAAGGTGCTGATCAGCTTCCCAGTTACTGTGAAGCTGATCTGCACTTTGTTTTTGCATATGCAAATTGTTGGCTTTCTTATGCGGCGGCTCAATTATAAGAATTAAAACATGGTAAAGGAAAGAAGTACTAAAGGTGGAAGCATACACATGTAACACTTTTTCTGCAAAATGAAAAATAAAGTTTTTGCTTTACACTCATTATGGCCAATATGCCTCATATCTATCATTTTCATGAATTCTGCCATAACTGTTTATGAAAAAAACAACACTTTTCTTTGATTTTTCTAATCATGAATTCTGCCATAACTGTTTGTAAAATACCATCACTTTTCTTTGATTTTTATAGCAAGACCTTGCTGTTAATATTTTCAGATTATTGGAGAGTTTACCCCAGAATCTCAGAAAATGTTGTCTTGGCTGAAACAACAGGTAAGCTACCACTGCCATAGCAAACTTGGTTATCTAAACTAAACATTAACAGTTGAGCCGCCATGGGAGAAAAACAGTCTATGTGGTCTCCAACCAGGTGTGACACAAACTGGCCTGTACAGTCATAGAAGATGGCTAGCAGCTTGATTTTTGGGTATTAGGTAGGAGAGAAATGGTACTATATGTGTAGTGAAAACAAAGGTGCTGATCAGCGATGCAGTTACTGCACAGCCGATCTGCACCTTTGTTTTTGTATAGGCAAAAATCCATTTTTATGTCACTTAATTGGGAGTACAGTGGTGAAGGGGTATTGTATGATCCAAATCAGGAGATTTTGGGTTCAAACCCTACCATATCTGGTTATGTCCTTGAGAAAGACTTTTACTACTCTGGCCTGGAGTTTATAAAACTTTTTTTCGTGCTCAGCTCAGAATTTATCTTGCTCATAAATGTTAAAATGCCAACAATTGTTGGCATTTTAACATTTATAAGCAGGATAAATTACAAGTTTTGATGATATTAACCTGAAATTTCAGTTTATTTGGACTATATCGGCATTAATGAACAGTTTTAATTTTAAACTCAGCTAAGTTGAGCATGAAAAAAGTTTAATAACCGGGTCCTGGAAGCCTTAGCCACTGAATATTGCCGAATGTGAAATTTCAGATATTTATCTAAGAGAAGTTTGTGTTGACTACACAGAACATGGACAACAATTTCAGACCAGGTCCAACTGTACATTATAGCCAGAAGCTTGGAATGCAATGTTTATGAATAAGAGGGATTGTATGGTATACCGAAATGGCTATGTTAAGCATTGTGGAAACGCCGATTTTGCTTTGTATGGACTTACAACTGACATGGACAGACTATGACATGGCTATCTTGTGCCTTATGTGTTTGGTCCACAGGACCTAGTTCTTTGATCTGACAAAGTTAAGATCTTCACCATGAAAGGGTCTAGCTGATTTGTTAATGGGACACAATTAAAGCAAAGTGGGATAATTTGGACTAAGATAAGAAGGTGAGCAAAAAAAAAAAAAAAAAATGTATATTTTGGTTTTTATTTGGACCACAGGGTTGTAAGACAATTAAGGGGGACAGAAATTTCTAATTGGACCAAATATCATATTCCCAACTGTTGGTGGGTAAAAATGCATATTTTGCCTTGTGAATCTGTATTTTTTGTTTCCCTGGAAATTGACTTTCAGAAAGCCTGTGTCTGTAGCATATTCTTGGACCACAAAGCAAAACTAATGAGATTTGTCTGTCTAAGCTGATTTTAACTCATTTAAGCCTGGCGTCCCTTTTATAGGACATAGGCAAACAGCATAGCTCCAGATGTGAACGCGGCATCCCATCTGATGCTATTCTGTTTGCTTAGAGGAATTTCATCGAAAAATTGAATAAAAAAAATAAAAATCACTCTAACACCCCTAAAAATGAAAGTGGACTCATCCAATTGATAATGATGGGAAAATCCATGCGTTAAATATGGGTTAACGTTGGCTTTGAATTAAAATCTCCGACAGGGGAGTGATAAATCTTCAAGTTATTGGACAAAATATTGTTGCTGGCCTTCTCATTTACGAGGCAGATCTCAACGTTGTAATTAGGAAACTCTTGATGCTATAGGGTCAGCAGGGGAATGTGGTGGAGTAGTGGTTAGTGCATCTGACTCCCTATCTCGAGGTCTGGGTTTGAATCCACTGGTGTTAGGTTATGTCCATGAACAAGACGCATAAACTGTCCCAGTAGTGCTAGTTAATACCCAGGAAGCGGAGGCTCCATCTCAACATGACTGAATACTTGTTCACTAATGAGTGGTCGTTTCATATGAAATTTATTAAACAAGCCTTTGGCGAATCTTGACTCTGAAAATAGGATTTCATCGCCTTTCAATGAAAATTTACATTCTTGTTACAGCAACACATAGTCAATGACGTTACATATTCCAGCAAAAGTTGATACTTGTGTATTTGAAATTGGAAGGCAAGTCTTTACTTGCCCGAAGTGCATTTTTGCTAGTTTCTAAATGTCATATTCAAGCTGATTTCCTACTTTATTGGAACATAAGTTAGTGTTTTGTCTACTGATTTGGCACTATACCCATTATAGATATTGCATTTCTGTGAAATTATGATCCAAAATCAACCAGTGTAAAAGATTGTCTACGAAATATTGGTCTTTGTATAAGGCTGTGTGGCATTTGTAAAATAGTTGCCTAGAGTTCATTTGATCATCTTAAGGGCTTACAATAGTCTTGTGATTTTTAGCTCACCTGAGCCAAAGGCTCACAAGGTGAGCTTATAGGATGGCCATGCTCCGTCGTCCGTCCGTCCGTCCGTCCGTCGTCCGTCCACAATTTCAAAGATCTTCTCCTCTGAAACCGCTTGGCCAATCAAAGCCAAACTTCATGTGGAGCATCCTTAGGAAGGGGGAACGAAAGTTTATATAAATGGTCCAGGTCACATGACCAAGATGGCCGCCATGGCTATAAATAGCAAAAACCTTTAAAAATCTTCTTCTCCAGAACCAGAGGGCCGATTTCCACCAAACTTGGTATGTAGCATCGGGGACATGGGCCCATCATAGTTTATATAAATCATGACCTTGGGATGACCTTGACCTATTTTACGGCAAGGTCAACTTAGGTCGCCAATGCATTTGAATGGGAAAAAATGTTAAATTGCTATTTAATGGGTAAAACTTACTGGGAATAGGCAAATGGACAGAAGATTAATGTTAATGGAAAATTTTAGCCCCTGGGGGGTTGTCTGCCCCTGCCTCGGGGCTATATACATGTATATTTCCATATCTTCTCCCCTGAAACCGCATGCCAATCAAAGCCAAACTTCATATGAAGCATCCTTGGGAAGGGGGAAAGAAAGTTTATATAAATGGTGAAGGTCACATGACCAAGATGGCTGCCATGGCTATAAATAGAAAAAACCTTAAAAAATCTTCATCTCCAGAACCAGAAGGCCAATGATTTTGAAACTTGTTGTGAAGCATCAGTGACTGGAGCTCTACAAAGTTTATATAAATCATGACCCTGGGATGACCTTGATCTATTTTAAGGCAAGGTCAACATAGGTCGCTCATGCATTTGAATGGGGAAAAGTGTTAAACTGTCATTTGTAGGGAAAAACTTGCAGGAAATGGGCAAATGGACTTAAGATTGATGATTCTGAAAAAATTTGGACCCCAGGGGTATGTCAGCCCCCACCCCGGGGCAATATACATGTATATTACAGTGATATTCAAAGATCTTCTTCTCTGAAACTGCTTGGCCAATCAAAGCCAAACTTTATGAGGAGCATTGTTAGGAAGTGGGAATGAAAGTATATATAAATGGTCATGGTCACATGACCAAGATGGCTGCCATGGCTATAAATAGCAAAACCTTTAAAAATCTTTTCCTCCAGAACCAGAAGGCCTATGATTTTGAAACTTGGCATGAATCATCAGGCAATGGAGCTCTACAAATTTTGTATAAATCGTGACCCTTTGATGACCTTGACCTATTTTACGGCAAGGTCAACTTAGGTCGCCCATGCATTTGAATAGGTAAAATTGTTAAAATGTCATTTGAAGGGCAAAACTTGCAGTAAATTGGCAAATGGACTGCAGTTTTATGTTTTCAAAAAGAAATTGACTCCAGGGGTTGCTCTGACCAAGCCCTGGGGTTATATACATGGATATTAGTGTTGGGTATCGGTCGCGAAAATCACTATCGATTATCGGAGCACATTAGTCGATTGATTATCGATTGTACAATCGAAATGTATGTTCCCCTTACATTAACCAGTGAAGTGATTAAAAATGCTCAGTATTTGACAATGTAGTGACAAGTCACTGCATCATGCCCCTTCTCTGTATTTAAATTGAACATTGCCAATATATTAAGGCCACATTTTCTACAAATGATAAAGTGACCATGTGATAGAATATTGCTGTAGCACATAGCATAGAAAAAACCTAACTATAAACAGTGAAGATTGTCAACTTAGTGATGCTTTAATAAGTGAATATTAACAATGCATTCAAGTCTAAATGAAGGCAGACATAAGGAGGCATTATTGTGACAAATGAATTGAATTTGTAACAACATTTTATATTAGTAAATGTTTTTACTATACACTCGTGTATTTAATTTCGATTAATCGATAGTGGAAAATTCCAATCGATAGCTACCGATAGAAGCTAGATTCCGATAGTTATCGATTATTTCGATTAATCGGCACAACACTAATGGATATTACCATTCTAGTCAAGCTAGTTTATTGATATATATCTCGGGTTTCAGGTGAGCTTTTACAGGACCATTGGTCCTCTGGTTTATTCACAAATCATCATCTGAAATAATTGTGCAATCATTTTATGATCTCCCTTGAGCACCCGGATGGTCATCATACAAGGCTTCCTTGGAAGTGCATACAGGTTGTAGGCTTGCGATCTTAAAAGTTTACCATTTTGCAGAGTTAAAAAACAAAATGAGCAGAGTCACGAGAAAACCAGATTTTCGCCTATGTGAAAACAAAGGTGCAGATCAGCTGTGCAGTAACCACAGCTGATCAGTGCTACAAGGATAGGACAATTCCTCTTCTTCCTAAATACAAAATTTCAAGCTTTCAGCCATCTTTTGTAGGTGCACAGGTCGTTTTTTGTCAGACCTGATTGGAAACCCCAAAGACCGGTTTTCTCGTGTCGTGGCTCAAATTTTAGAGGCTACAGCACCTGTAGTAACCTGTAGAATCATACAGCGGCTGTATAGAGGCCTCATGGAAATGGTAAAGTTGGCATCGTATGGACAAGGTATGCTTATCACAAGTCATATTTTTCACTGCTGTGTCTGGTATGGGTTCAAGTCCCGCACTGGCCACATGTGAGACAATCCAAGTTTTGATTGCGGGTGTGCCAGGTGTTTTTTCTCTGGGTTCTTCCATTTTCGCCCACCTACTGATTGGCCCGTCTCATATGAGCTGAAATAATCTTGAAAGGGATGTAAAACTGAATAAAAAAAAACAAAAACAAAAAACAAGCCAAATTCAACTAGGCATTTAAATGTTGACAAACTGGAAGTACAAATGTACTTTTTCTGTCTTTTCAGATCTCGATCTCCATATCTGCTCTCCCAGTCATAGATAGATGACGTAAATGTGTAATTAATTGCTTTGCTTCCATGTTTCTTGTCTGGCCCAGGGGTTATTAATTCAGAAGGCTTCAGATTATTAGTTAGGAGAGCAGTGGCTCAGTCTCTTAGCCTATAATCCTAGTTTTCGTTCCATATCAACAAAATTGAGCCGCTGCATGAGAAAACCAACAATCTGCATATGCGAAAACAAAGCCGCAGATCAGCCATGCAGTAACTGCACGGCTGATCAGCGCCTTTTTTGTTTTCGCTCCATAGATAGTGACCTCTTCTTCTTAAATCCAAAATTTCAAGGTTCTAGCTTGCTCCTGAGATTTTACAGGTGGGTTTGTGTCGAACCTGGTCGGAAACCAAATTGTTGGTTTTCTCACGCACAGGCTCAAATTTATTTGAGTCGAGAGCCTGCCCCCCCCCCCCCCCCCCCCCCCCCCCTCTAAGATAAAACTTCTGACCATATTTACAATTATCCAGTTTTATCATATATTTACTACAAAATATGTTCTTTTTGCATATGTGATACAGACAAGAGTTACGTTCACGTATCGCGGCACAGTATCTCGAAAGCCGTATCCGTTCAAAAATTGATAAAACCCATATCACTCCCTTGGGAGAAAAAGCCATATCACCAAATGATTGGCTCACATACCCACGTGACCCATATCATCCCTAGGGAGAAAAAGCCGTATCACCAAATGATTGGCTAATAAAATTATATTCGGAGCACTCGACTCCTATTGTATTGAGTTCATTAGGTAGTGTACCGCAGGCATTTTAGGTTTGTTTGGATTGTGGTTTTATGTCACAGGAAACAGTATTTTGTCATGTCGAGACGAATTTTCGATTTGTGCTAATGTGGAAATAATATGCGCTCTACTGCACGCTTTGGCGGTATGTCAAAATAAATAAAATAAAATGAAATAAAATAAAAAATAAATAAACAAATAAATAAAACAAAGAAAGGGAACAAATGGTCATGAATTAAAATATATGATAAAAAGATTACGATATGATTCGGCCCTCGGGCTGATACGAGAGTCTCGGGCTGATACGGGATTCTCGGGTTGATACGAGGTACGATATGAAAATTGTCATATGATAATCTCTATATACAACCCTAGAATACAACCCAAAATTAAACTTTTAGATACAATTATTCTTTAGTTTAAATAAGGGTTTACAACATTTTGAAATTAATCATATTGGTTCAAACAGTTTTTGATTGGAGATAATCTATAGTCTGTATGGTTGTTTACTTCCCTGTTGACAATTTTTCAATCATATTTGGATGGAGCCATCACACCCTGGGTATTACCAGTACTAACATAAGGTCATTTGTCCGATGACAAAAACTGGGCAAGACTCAAGAGTGTAGCTCAAACCTCTGGATCCACTGCACTTCAAAAATGTTCAACACTTCTCTTGCTGGTGGTAACTTGTGTCGTTTTGGAGGGGTATTCAACCTTTACAGCTTGCCTAGCTCACAAGAAAACCACAAACTGTAAGTCTTTCAATTCAAGAGAAACCCTTGTTTTACCACAGAAATACGACTCTTTCCGTGTGTTCCTACGAGGTGTGACGTCCAAAAAATTGGGACCGAGATGACCCGAATCCAATAGGTTCATTTTTGACAAACTCCATTGGTATGTTTATTGTCAAAATTACAGCCTAATCAGACTTTTTATGGTGGAGTTATAGGGTTCCAAGCAAGGGTGCTCCCAATTCTAGCCCTATTTATCATAAATTCAGCAAGAGACGGATAGTTGACAATTTACTTTTTCAGCTTATACTGAAGTCCTATTCATGTACTTTTGGCTTACATTATTGATGTCAGAGAAAAAGTATAAGGGCAGCTGTTGATGTAAATGCTTCTTAAGCTCGTAGGGATTTGTGACGACAATACTCTTTTGTACGATCTGACAACTGAGCCTTCTAGTCAGAAAACCAACATTGTGGTTTCCGAACATGTCCAACACAAGTCAGGCTGTACAGTCACAGTAGCAAGCTAGAAGCTTGAAATTTCAGATTTAAGATGAAGAAGATGTGTACTATCTGTGTAGTGAAGACAAAGGCACTGATCAGCTTCGCGGTTACAGAACTCATGAGGTCGATAAATGAGCTGTAACTCAAGAAAACCAGTCTTCAGGGTTTCCGACCAGATCTGAGACAAACCAAGCTGTACAAGCATAGAAGCAGGCTAGAAGCTTGAAATTTCGGATTGAAGAAAAAGAGGGATAGCATTATCTGAGAAGTGAAAACAAAGACACGGATCAGCTGTGCAGTTACTACACAGCTGATCTGCAGCATTGTTTTTGCATAGGCAGATTGTTGATTTTCTGGCGTGTCGGCTCAAATAGATTCGGTCTTCATTAGTTGGATAGAGATTTTATGGTAATCATAAATCTGAGTATTTCATCATGGAATGACAGAAAATCTATGCTTGTTGTATACATGCTGGGACACTACTATCTCCGAATTCATGATATACGAGGCTAAAAGTTCAAAGGTTAAAGGGGAACAGGCCGATGTCTTTAGGATGAAATGGATTGGCTAGGAGTTTCGCATTGTCTGTATATATGGGCTTGAGTCTTGCGCACTTCATTTATGGGCACAAGCAAACATTCATCCTTCTCCTTAGTATTCTTGAAATTTTTTGAAATCTGAAAGGGAAAAAATTCACATGGTATTTCATTTTCATAGCTGATACAATTTACAATGCATAATTTTCGAAGATAATGGCTATTGCAATTTTTGAAATCCTGAGTTTGCAAAAAGCAATATATAGTAATATATTGGTCTGAAACACAGAGTATAATTTCTTGACCATTCACCATATGCTTGATTGTCTCGACCGAATTCGGAAATGAGTTTTATATAAGCCAACTGTGCTTTGTCATAAATGTCCTTTTGTGATCTCGTAATGTCATAAAGCGAGTTTCTCATTTCTGGAAAATGCCGCTCTCAGGAGGACTTTATTGTGCTTTTATTTTTCCTGACTTCTCCCATTGCTGATGGGCTTAATTCAATTTAGAAAATGGGCCATTTCACATGAGCCTCTGGATGGGAGAAAAAAATTGTTGATGGTTTTAGATATTTTGGATGCAAACTCCGTAAGGCCGTGATTCTCTGGTAGATGGACAAAGACTTGAAATTTTGAATATAGGTACTAAAACAGATAGAGGATTAATGACGCCTGTACAGTAGTATAATATACCATTATTTGAGCCGCATCATGAGAAAACCGGATTTTTGCCTATGCGAAAACAAAGGCACAGTAACTGCACAGCTGATCACCGCCTTTGATTTCACTACACGGATAGTATAATTCCTCTTCTACTTAAATCCAAAATTTCGAATTTCTATCCTTTTTCTTAGACTGCACAGGTCAGTTCGTGTCAGACCTGGTCGGAAACCCTGAAGACTGGTTCTCGTGTCGCGGCTCATTTTTCACAAAGATGCACTGTTTTTATAATGACAGCTGATAATGCCATGATTTTTTAATGTCGGTATAAAGGCATTGGCATGTATTAGTTTCAATCTGTATATCTTTGGAGTTTGTTTGGAGTTTGGTTAGTGCTTTTACTGTATAGGTGCTACCATGAAATTATAATACATGTACTTATATGTAATAGTGATCTCCAGATTATTTAAGAGTCTTTTTGCCTCCCTTTCCTGGAGATCACTATTCTCAGGAAGTGTCCCTGACTTTGTGTATAATATCAGAAAGAAGCATTGATGAGGCAAGATCCCATAGGTTGTATCATTTCTATCTCATAGTGTTTATGGAAATTGCTTGGCAATCAGTTGTTTGCCTTGCCAATAGATCGCCAAATCTTCACGGTGAATTAGATTGATTTCTCAGCGGTTGACATAAACCTTTTAGCCTGATTGCTGCAGAATTTCCATGTACAATTGTTAGAATCTAATAAGGTCTCAATCTGTTTAGCCTGGTCGGATTTGGAAACGACTCGGAATTTACGCTTAATTTATTGTCAAAGGTTCTGTTGATTTTCTATAGAGGCATGCAGAGGACGAGAACAATTAGGTTACTCTGGACATTGAATGAGTTCTGCATGGTAAACCAAGAATCTATTCTTGGTCAGTGGCTTCTTAAATTAACCCTTATCTTGCTGTTAGCGCCAATTGTGGTTTTGGAGGGGTATTCAACCTTTACAGCTTGCCCAGCTTACAAGAAAATGTTTAAAACCACAAACATGTTTTTCTATTCATGAGAAACCATAGTTTTACGACAGAGATACCACTTTCTCGCCCATTAGACAAGCATATCCCATTGTATGCCAGTCCTAGATGAGCTTATAGTATGGTAGTCGAGCCGCCGTCCGTACGTCCATCCATCTATGCGTCCGTTCACACTTTCAACAACAAATATCTCCACAACTAGTCAGTCAATTGCAATCAAATTTTATCAGAAGCATCAATGGGTTGGGGGAAAGGTTGCATAAGGTTTTGGGCCAGGTCGGATCAGAACTCTGGCTTCCATGGCAACAGATAGCTCCCATATGGTTACAATGGGAAAAATGTTGTGAACACTCTAGCGCCTACATTTTTGATAGGATCTTCTTCATTCTTGCAGGTAATGAGGACAGTCATAAGATCTCGGATGAGTTCGAAATTTGGGTAGATTCGACCATGGACTGCGGAGTTAGCTGCCCTTGAGCGTTTGAAAAAATCCCCATTGACTTACAATGGGAAAGATGTTGTGAACACTCCAGCACTTTCATTTCTGATCAGATCTTCTTCATTCTTGCAGGTAACAAGGACAACTATAAGATCTTGGATGAGTACGAAATTCAGCAAGATTCGACCATGGACTGAGGAGTTGCCTGGCCTTGAGCGTTTGGGCAGAAAATGTCTGTTAAGTGTTGTGAACACTCTAGCACCTACATTTTTGATCGGATCTTCTTCATACTTGGAAGTAACAAAGACATCCATAATATCTCGGACGAGTTTGAATTTCGACCAGATCGGACCTCTGACTGCAGAGTTATCTGCCCTTGAGTGTTTGAAAAATCAATATTTTGTGTTGTGGCCACTCTAGCATCTTTGTTTTTCAGTGGATCTTCTTCATTCTTGCAGGTAACAAGGATAACTACAATATCTCGGATGAGTTAGAATTTCGACCAGATCCGACCTCTGATTGTGGAGTTATATGGTTTATGATATGGGTGAGAAAAATAATCAATGATGTTGTTGAGGCCTCAACAAGGAAATCTCAGGCTCGTTTTCAGATCATTCGAGTCTCATCCTCGGCAGAGCCTCGGATCAGACTCGAATGATCTGAAAACTTGCCTGAGATTTCCTTATCTCGGCCTCAACCCCATCATAGTCTAGGCGGATGTTCCTATGAGGTGCGACATCGAAGAAATCGGGACCGAATCCAGTAGGTTCAGTTTTGAGGAACTCCACACACAACTTTGACCGGATTTTAGGGAATTCTGGCCAGTCACTCGGAAATCATTACTAGTCACTAGTGGTAAAGATGCAGAATTGAATGAGGATTTTAGTCATGTAACCATTTTCTTTCTGGAACATACACAGAAAGCGCCTATCTCCTGATAGTTTAATAGCCTAATCGGACTTAATAAAGTGGAATTATGAGGTCCCAAGCAAGGTCACCCCAAATTCAGCCTTATTTTTTGTAAATTCAGCAGGATAAGGGTTAACATTACGAAAACATGCCCATGCATTACTTTGTAATGCTATAGTAAAGTTCATACATTTTCAGGCAACTGAATATTGCTTTTAATACATAGTTTAACGAAGGGAGTTAAATGATCCTGTCATTCAAAAAAGAGTTGATGCAACATCTACATTGGTCCTATGTATATCATGTATTAAGGAATAAGGAACCAAACGGTTCAGCACTCTGTGACCATTCTGGGTCCAAAACCATATTAAACCTTAGCGCAGCCATCCTTCAATATTAACATGCTAGAGACTTCGCCTTAAGAAGTCCTACTAGAATTGGAGCATGATCAAAAGCAATAAATTCTGATGGAAGGAACGTTCAATTAGAATAGCAAATAGTACAAATACCGAAAGCAGCAAGAGACTGCCAGCATAATTTTTGATGCCAAAAATGGAAATAATGGTCTGTACAAATAGTAGGACAGCTCAGCATATGCTAAAAGTCACAATTTTCATATCTATAATTTTTTAATATAAATTGATAGGAGGGTGATGATGTACACAACTTAGCCTTTAGATTTATGAAATTTAGATCATGTATTTTCTGCAAAATCTAATGACATTGAAAGCAAGCAGTTATAAACATTATCTTGGCCTACAAATTTAGTTCTAACAACTATATGATGATGTATTGCCATTCTCTGTGTTCAAAGAGCAATTTGTTTTATGATAATGTCATACACAACACATCTCTTTTTAAAACACATGACACCTTTTAAGATAATTTCACTTGCTCAGAAATATTTTAATTAAAACAGTGTTGAGGCAGAGAATTAAACTGGAACATGAAAGAATCACATTTATTGTCTGGAGACAGATTCAACTTTTCCAGAATAAGAAAAAAAACTCAGTTCAAAGAAAAATGTTGTCATTTGTTGTCATTTGCATGTTATAGTTTTAAACACTGAGAGTTTGAATAAACATTTCAAAGCCGACCCTTTCTGTTTTATAAGCCTAGCCATCCTTCAGTATTAACATGCTAGAAAAGTCACCCTAAGAAGTCCTACAAGAATTGGAGCATGATCAAAAGCAATAAATTCTGATGGAAGGAAGCCTAAACAGGACATACTGACACATTCAGTTAGAATAGCAAATAGTACAAATACTGAAAACAGCAAGATATGTGCCACCATAATTTTTGATGCCAAAAATGGAAATAATGGTCTGAACAAATAGTAGGACAGCTCAGGTGCTAAAAGTTACAGTTTTCATACATGTGTTTATAATTTTTCAATGATAAATTGATGTGAGGATGATGATGTGCACACTTTTGTTTTACTATAGAAATTTAGAATTATGTATTTTCTGCAAATGGCCTTGAATGCATGTTATTATACCCCCGGCATTTATGCCGACGGGTATATAGTTTTCGCTTTTCCGTTCGTCCGTTCGTATGTTCGTTCGTTCGTTCGTTAGTTCGTTTCTTCGTTCGTAATTCCGGAACGTTCGTAGAATTTATGTCAAAGTTTTGGTTAAAGTTTCTCTAGAGGTGTATATCTCATGAACCAATGGTCAGAAACTATTCATATTTGGACCATAGGTACCCTATAGGGTTTGCTTTGTTTCCATGAGTTCGGACCCCAGGGTCCATGCCCGGGGGTGGGGCTGGAGGTCAAAATCTAGGTCACCTTTAAAATGTGCTGTTTACAATGTTAATGTTTCTTCTCTTAAGTTCATATCTTAACAAACAATCATAGGAATGTATTCTTATATAGTTCATAGATACCCTTTAGGGTTTGCTTTCATATTCAATGTCACCAAATCCTGGTTACCGTCCCCAGGGGTGGGGCTAGAGGTCAAAATCTAGGACACATTTTTTTATGATATATACCATGATAAACTTTCTGTAAGTCTGTTTTCTTGACATCCACTAAGTCTTGCCAGAACGCATTCATACATAGACCATAGGTACCATGTAAGATTCAGACTCTAGGGGGTCTTTGTTGGGGGGGGGGGGGGGGGGGGCTAGAGGTCAAAATCTAGAACTTCTTTAATAATTGTATTTTCTGTACTTTTTTTACTATCATGTTAAGAAATCATTCATACTTGCCCCATAGGTACTCTATAAGGTTTGCCTTGTTTCTAATGACATTAGACACTAGGGTACATGCTGGGGGTGGGGCTAGAGGTCAAAATCTAGGACATCTTAATTTTTTTTTTTTTTTTTTTTTTTTTTTTTTTTTTTTTTTTTGAGAATGACATTCTAATTTCATTTCAATCTAGGACTGAGGACCTGACCCAAAATGTCCGCGCTTATGTCCTAGATTGGGTATACACGTCAGCTCTGTATACTGCTCTAAAATAGATATGTCATTCTAAAACTACACTTCCCCATGTTTGTATGTAAAGTACTTTACACTGCTTATTTCTAAAATGTACTTGATAAGGGTACTGTCTTTCATTGGTGATGTGAGGTTCAATGTCAGGGGTGAGCATGTGCCGGGTTGTTTAGGTAGGGGGTAGGGAAGGGGGCTTGGTGGTTTCTAAAATGTACTTGATAAGGGTACTGTTTTTCGTTGGTGATGTGAGGTTCAATGTCAGGGGTGAGCATGTGCCGGATTGCTTAGGTAGGGGGTAGGGAAGGGGGCTTGGTGGCTATCAGCCGGGGGTATACGTGCCTCTCAAGGCACTTTTTCTAGTTTTTTTTCATTTCGTGAAATATCATGAGTAAATTCAGTCTCCCAGCTCTGACAATCTAATGATGTTTTACCATTGTGTCCTAGGTGCAGTTTGTTTACAACTTTCATTTTAAAACACATGACACCTTTTAAGATCATTTCGCTTGCTCAGAGATATTTTAATTAAACATCAGGAAAACATGTCCATGAAAAGTATACCCCCTTGAACCCCACTTTTATATAGCAAAACACTGGGGTATGCAGGGGTATACCTATTTTTCTTATTTTTGCTCCAAAACATAGATTGTGGGTACTCGTTAGAACTGCCTCGCCGTTAGAACCGCCTCGGCGAGGCGGTTCTATTGTGTACCCACAATCTATGTTTTGAGCAAAAATAAGAAAAATATCATTTTTTTTTTTCCAGTGAAATTTTTCATTACAAGCAAAACATTTTCTGTATATTGCATGGGCGTGTTTTCGTAATGAAACAGTGTTGATGTTTCATCAATTAATGCCACCATCTTAGGGCAATATTCTTGGAGGCAAAGAATTAAATTGGAACATGAAAGAGTCACATTTATTGTCTGGAGACAGGATTTTAACTTTGTCAGTAATATACTGTTGAAAGAGAAATATTGTCGTTTGCATGTGATAGTTTTAAACACCCGGAGTTTGGATAAACATTTCAAAACCAACCCTTTCAGTTTTATAAGTGCAGCCATCCGTCAGTATTAACATGAGAAGTCCTACAAGAATTGGAGCCTGATCAAAAGCAATAAATTCTGATGGAAGGAAGCCTAAACAGGACATACTGACACATTCAATTAGAATAGCAAATAGTACAAATACGGAGAGCAACAAGAAACGTGAGCAAATATAGCACTAATACTGAAAGCAGCAAGAGACGTGCCAGAACAATTTCAGTGCCAAAAATGGAAACAATGGTCTGTACAAATAGTACGATAGCTCAGATGCCCAAAGTCATAATTTCTATGTCTCTGTAAATTTTCCTTGTGGGCACAACATTGTTTTATAATGGAAATTTAAAATAACAAGAATAACAATGTTACCTTGAACTTGTTATGTTTCTAGAAACTGTTAGCCTTTATTTGACCAGATTATTCAACTTATTTTGTGAGTTATGATCAATTTACTATATGAACCCTACCATGCGCGGATCCAGAGGGGGGGACCGGGGGTCCGGACCCCCCCTGGAATTTGAAAATTTTACCTAAAAAAAGGTAATTTCGGGATTTTTGGGGGGTTGGATCCCCCCTTGTCTGTGACCAAAAATTATCATTTTCGTTGGACCCCCTCTCATGAAAATTTCTGGATCCGCGCATGCCTACAGACGTCATTTTCCTGAAAAATGACGTCAAAGTTGCATATAAATGCCTACAACACTCAATGAATTTGCTTAAAACTGTTTGAGCACTGTTCAGAACTGTCGAAATTATTTTGTCTATTTTTATGCGGTTGCTGTGGTTACTGTTTAATGATAGATGTATGAAAATGAAGTAGATTATGGGCTAAAACAATGGCAGATAACTCAAATTATTGAAAATAAAATATGCCTTAAAAATCATTTATTTGGTAGCCCAGTATTCAAAGATAACAAATTATAGTGTTATTTCTAATTCTAAATCATGTATTACATGATTTTTCTACTTTTTCCGCTTTCTACTAGTAGTGGCAAAATGTCCAAAGGTACCTTTTGTCGCGTTGAGGTTCATATATTTTCTGCAGTCTGCATATGGCCTTGAAAATTTTGTTTTTGTTTTGTTACATATTATTTTGACCATCAATTTCAGTTTCTCAGTTTTATGGTGATGTTTTACCATTCTGTGTGTTCAAAGAGCAATTTGTTTTATGATGATGTTTTACAAGCTACAATAACTTTTATTTTAAAGCCCATGACACATTCTTCAATTAAATGATTTCACTTACTCAGAAATGAGCCACCTCATGGGAAAACCAACAATGTGGTTTCCGAACAGGTCCGACACAAACCAGCCTGTACAAGCACAGAAAAGAGCTAGAAGCTTGAAATTTCGGATTTCTGTAGAAGAGGAACTGTACTATCCGAGTAGCGAAAACAAAGGCGCTGATCAGCTTCGCGGTCACTGCGAAGCTGATCTGCGTCTTTGTTTTTGCATATGCAAATTGTTGGTTTTCCCATGAGGCGGCTCAAATATTTTAATTAAAACAGTTTGATGTTTTATCAATTGAGCCGTGATGTGAGAAAACTGGTCTTCGGGGTTTCTGATCAGCTCTGACACAAGTAGAAGAGAAAGTGTACTACCGTATCCATGTAGCGAAAACAAAGGCGCTGATCTGCACCATTGTTTTTGCCTAGGCAAAAATCCGGTTTTCTCATGACGAAGCTCAATTATTATTGCCGTCATCTTGGGGCAATAATGAATATTCTTTGAGGCAGAGAATTAAATTGGTACATGAAAGGATCATATTGATGGTCTGGAGACGGAGCAACTTCTCAAAGAGATTTGTTTTCATCTTCATGTGATGGCAATTTTTTAAAATAAAAGCTGGCTGTAGGTAACAGTAAATCCAAGCAACTCATTTTTGAGCTACCCCTAGGGACCCCTTATGGCCTAGTTATAAAGCCTTCTTCAGCTTTGTTGATGAGCATATGATAGCAAGATTTTTAGCTCACCTGGGCCAAAGACTCGCATGGTGAGCTTATAGTATACCAATGGTTCGATGTCTGTCATAGATAGTTCTCTTAGTATAAATGCCATTTTGTAAACATGTCAAAGGTCATTTTGGATCTGTGTTCCGTCAAAGGCCGTCTCACACAGAACACGGTTGGGCACACGGTTCCAATACGGTTTACTCGGTTATACACGGATTGACTGGTACGAGTATTGAGCTCCAACCGTACCGTTGGTACGATTTAGACTCGAATGTAGCAAGAGTGAGTATGAACAAAGCACGGACATACTCGATCAAGCAATGTTTGTCACGGTTTAAACACGATTTGCAAATGATTTTCATACGATTGTTTTACGGTTCCAAGTACGGTCTAGTTCGGTCTGTTACGGCCTAGTACGATTAAACACGACGTTTACACGATTTACTGGACATTTATACCATACGATTTATATACGATTTTGACACGGTTGAGCTTACTCGTGCTTTGTGCTTCATGTACGGTGGTATATACGGTCTCGTACGGGCTCACGCGGTCTCTCACGGTCTTGTACGATCGATTATACGATTATACACGGACGTCGCACCCGTGCCACTTTTTTTAAAAGTTTTAAAAATCATACACGGCATACACGGATACTCGAATGGCTCGAGTGTAAGTCGGATAAGGCCACGGTTGTTGTATGTACGGTTTACACGGGTGGCCAACCGTGTAAACCGTGTGTTCTGTGTGAGACGGGCTTAACTCGAAAGTTAAAACAGGGACAATGCTGGTCACAGGCAGGGGACTCTTGGGCGACCATGAACAATGCGGCCACTGTAACTCAATTGCATTTCAGAAAATTTCATTTATTTATTTTGTCAAAACAACAGTGTCTATATGGTTATCACTCAGTGAGGCAGATTCTTAACCACGTCACGAGAAAACCAGGTTTTTGCCTGCAAGAAAACAAAGGCACAGATCAGCTGTGCAGTAACTGCACAGCTGATCAGTGCCATTGTTTCCACTTCATGGATAATACAATTCCTCTTCTTTCTAAATTTGAAATTTCATGCTTCTAGCCATCTTCTGTAGCTGCATAGGTGGACTTGTGTCAGACCTGGTCCGAAACCCCAAAGATCAGTTTTCTCACGTTATGGCTCATTCTTAGACTGATCATAAAATACCATCTCTTGCATAAGTTTTGTCTGGAGACCGAAAGTGTCTCCTTTACTTGTCTGCTTATGCCCCAAGTGGGCGATACATCACCATAAACGAACTTGACAAGGTTTGCAGACAAACTTGTTTAATTTGCAGCTTCTTCTAAGAGAATGGGACACTTAAAGACCTTGGTTCCACTATATAGGCCACCTTGGGAGAAAATCTTATTCAATAGATTAGGTCAGAAATTGATCTGTTTGGCCTAGAAAATCTTATTCAATAGATTAGGTCAGAAATTGAGCTGTTTAGCCTAGATGGCTAGAGGTTTGATATTTTTGACAAAGAGAAAAATTGAAGGATTGAGTGATCTTTTATCTACAACAAGGGAGCTCATCTCGGCCCATTTGTTAAAAATTAATGACATTGTTAGTTAACCATTTGTTAAAATTTCAAACATGAATAAAACAAATACACTGTTATTTTGTGTTGATAAAATGTGAGAATCCTTTGCATTGCAAAGGATTCTCACATTTTATCAACACAAAATAACAGTGTATTTGCTTATGTAGTTGGCATTTAATTACTTGACGAGTTGAGATCTTAACGATGACGTTAAGCTAACAAAGTTTTGAACAACTGGGCCCTGAGCGTTATTCGGAGTCACGGTTTTGTTACGTCATAAAGTTACATACTAAATTGCAGACTTCTGATACAGCCCATTGTTTGAAATTGAAAACCTTTCACGGGTTTATAATTCTTACATGGAATGCACATGATTGTATGAAAAAAAAAGAGAGAAACACGAAAGGATCCATTAACTATCAATGACATCATGCACGTCTTCTTAAGCTGTATTCTGTCACATTTCTAAAAATTACGAAGTTGTAATTGTACTGGTAATGAACTTCAAAGTACGTCATCAAATTAACTTGTCTTGGCGCTCTTAAGAGGCAGAAAAATCAAACTTGATTTGCCTACATGATCTTGGTTGATCATGCAGTCTGATTGAAATGGATTGAATTTTGTTATTCTAGTCTCGACTTAAACACTTTCCACTAGATGAACTAGACAGTACCAGATTATACCAAAACATTCTTAGAAAAATACTTCATAATAGCTGCAGTTTCTTAAAATTAATGTTCACGCCCGAATACTAATGATTTTCTCTATGAATCCCATTATATAAATTCAAACCAGAATATACAGCCACAGAAGAGAGTGAACTGGAGGCTTGAATTTTCGGTGCTATTACATTTGCGAACACATTTCAAAAATTGTGCACAGTTTTCATTTGCGCGCAGAAATGTATATCATTTGCGCACAGTTTTAGTGTTACATTTGTGCGCATGTTTTTGCACCTCTTCCTTGGCCAGCTGCTGGTACGATAAATAAAATATCAGCACTGTCACCCCGCTTCACTGACCTGGAGGTGAAAGAGTTCGAATAGGCTTACACAGTCACTTAGTTTACCATATTTACATTTTGCGGCACTTTGGTTTGTTCATTTGGCATCACTACCGCGGTCTTAATACCTTTTCAAGTTTGTAATTCACATAATCACAGACTGTGCCTTGAATGCCATCGGTCTAATGAAATGTCTAAGAAAGATGTATAGCTTGGACTGGAGATGGGGACTTGGTTTGTCTATACAGTCTTGCGAGTGCCAACATACCATTTACCTGAGAAAATCTGGTGTGCGCAAATGTAATATTTACCTGGGGAAATTGTGTGTGCAAATGAACCACATTCTTTCAAAAATGTATTCAAATGTGCTGCCGCCGAATTTTCATGGTCCTTAATATGTTTATAGCAAAAACAAAGATGATCATCTGCAGCTACAATACAGCTGATCTACTTTTCTTTTCTGCATATGTAAAGTACTAAAATGCTTGCATGAGGCAGCTCATAATGTTTATCTTTTGAGCATTAATGGTTACTTTTCATGTACAACTCGTTTTGTTGTCTCTAATTTCTCTAATAAATCTTGTTTTCGTCAGGCACATTTCAGTCTTTATAATTCCTATGGAAATTCACTTTAACAACACTTTTACACCGATAACATTCTGTAACTACATAATCGGTGAAATAAACAGTAAAATGTGCATTGTAGAACGTTTAACCACTTAATCAACCTTTCTGAGTGCCCGTGGTTGTCTTTTGTTGACATTGAGTTAACGCAGGGCAGCGACGATTGTGTGCCGAGGGAAATTAGAGTGGAAATGAAATTAGCCTCTGGAGTGGTGATGTTAATTGTCAGAGTTGACAAGGGGACTTACCGGTGACAAAACCACATGTGGCATGGTCATAGATTTTCAGATTGGCCCGGTATATGCAGAGTTACCGTCTTCGCATCGTGCTCACTGGCTGACGAGGTACAGCTTTCTTCATTCCGACAGCAAAGCCTGATGAGACAGAAAATGCACTGTGTCTGAACCAGTTCATAAATGTCGAAAAAAAAAAAAAGCCAGAAAGTTTTTTTGTCTTTGTTATAGCTGCACTCAGTTGTTTAATTTACTGTCTTGCCATTATAGGCAATAATTGTTATGGGTCATCGGCGAACAAGACAGATGAATGTGTTTCTAGGAATGGCAAAGTATTGCATGACAAGTTTCTATCAAACTGTTCTTGCAGAGAGGTCTTATACTTGGAAGGCATGTCAGCACCTAATAGCTCTGTCACACATTCACGTATCAGCGGCGTATCGCTCGCGTATCTATGAAAATTTCGATACGCCGAGGTCTGAGCCGTATTTTGCTTGAGCCACGTATGTACCACGTACGTGTGACGTTCCTACTACGTTCCCGTGGCATATCCGTGATGTATCTGTATTCATATGGAATTTCACTTTTGTATGTATGGCGTATCAAGGCGTATGTGCTACGTACGTGTGACGTATGTATGGCGTATGTATGGCGTATGAAGTGTACGTGTGACGTATGTATAGGAGAAAGTCCGAGTAAGTATCCATACCTGAAAAATAATGGATCCGAGGCCCCGAAGGGGCCGAGGATTCATTATTTTTCAGGAATGGATACTTACGAGGACTTTCTCTGACTTAAAATACACCATACACTGGCACCTTTGTTTCGTTATAACAAGCGCTTTTAATCTTTAGACAGCAAGCCGGTTGACCAGACCTTGCACAACATATTTCCGCTTAATTTTCTTTTCTCGCGACATGATATGTTGGTGAAACTATCCCACGGACATAACGAGGAAAGTAACTGTGAACGATGTTAACACTTTCTCGTGCATCCATGTACAAATAGAGCATTCACAGTAGCTTCCCTTTTTACACGTCGTTAAACGTAGTGTCTATGTTCAATACCATTTAATTATGATTTTGTATAAACACATAATGTGTGTTAATCGATGAGACAGCGTACATTGGATCTGTTAAGGGCTAATCTCCATGCTCGAAAGACAGAGGACCATTATAATGCCCGGCTGTTTTGGGGGGAAACAGCTGGTCATAAATAACTGTGTGAAGTCTGTTCCTACTGCCAGGTTTCTCATTCACCTCTCACTAACCCTAACCTTCTAACAATGAAACCAGGGAGCAAGAACCTTTTTCATACAGAAATATGCGATGATTCGTTGGATATAACGTTTTGGGGAATTTATGATACCGACTATTTCATCGCAAAGGATTTCAAATACTAGGTAGAAATTGTATTTAATATTAGGCTTCCACAAAATTTTATGTCTTTGAACATAGCGAACACATTATTTTGGGGTGCAGCAAAGGGAAAATGAACACTTGATTGGTGACCATGACTTTTGTGCTCACACGAGCTCATGCGAAAAATAATGGACACTAAACTGTCCATTCCCGAAAAATAATGGACAGTTTTTATAAAAGGATGACGTCATGGGTGTATTTTAACTACGGCGTATGTACTACTTTCCATTCTTATCTGCGACGTATCTGTTCTGTACCAATTGCTTTTTAACCTTTAGCATGCTGAGCAATATAGTGAAATCGATATCGCAGCCCACTGACGTTTTTTTCCAATTTTTTCCGTGTTTTCTTAATTTTTGAGCCATAAAAACAGCTGAATAAATTCAACAAACGCAGTAAACAAATCTACTTTCGGTTTCGGAAGTCTTTGTTACGCCGATTTCTAGCGTAAAAATTCATCATACGTACCGTTACGATGTCATATTTCGGGTGTAAATGCACCCAATTTTCCATTTACCAGCGAAAAAAGCGCTGAAAATGCATTTCTGATGCAAAAATAACGAAAATCTGATCAAAATCGGCCGACAAATCGGTCCCAAAACCACAAGCCGCCATGTTGTTTTCATGCGCAACTGTCTGGGCATCGCTCATTAATATTCATAAGTAGGCAGTGGGCGAAAAGTGCGGGAAATTTGAAAGCGGTTTTTCTTGTCGACCGCAGTCGCCTCTAGTTGGCACAGATAGGTATTCCACGGTCGACCGCAGTCGCCTACAGCATGCTAAAGGTTAATACCGTTGTGTTCACTTTGTTCATTCAATTCGTACATTACAGTTATCAATTATCAGAGGCCGAAGATGCCACCGGAGAAATCTAGATAATTTAGATTAACACCGAAGAAAAAACCCGCGGTGGTGTTGGTGGTGGTGGTGGGGGGACATCTCCAACTTCCCATCCTGGTCGTAAGACGACATGAACAAAGACAGAGGCTACACCAAGCGTAGCCCTGAAAGAACCCTGCATGGCACCCCGAACTGTGAGAAACATCTAATCCATGGCTTTGGAAAAACGAAAACATGTGTATAGAAGCATTAAGATTCTCTTGGAATGCCACAAAATATTCCTAATACTCCTAATACGTCACACATACTCCACAGCAGCGAAACGTACGTAGCACATAAACCATTGATACGTGAGATAGGCCACACATGCGTTGCTGATAAGCCGTAGATATGAAAAGAGAGTCGAGGATATGTCACACATACATAGCAGATACGAAAGATACGCAGTACATACTCCACAGTTACGTGGCATGTTAACCGCGACGTACATGTGGCGTATGAGCTACGTCTCTACGGCGTACCTGCCACGTTGCTTTCGTATGTATCACGTATGTGTGACATATGTACGACGTATTGGACCTGCCACGTACGTGCTACAAATTTGTAAGTGCACACATAAGAAAAGGTAGCACCTCAGCGTATGAGGAGTATGAGCTTCGTATCGAGGAGTATCAGCTACATATGCTCACGTATGTACGATGTACGCGTGACATACCTTTCGTATCTTGATACGCCGTAGATACGTGAGCCGATGCGCGATAGTGTGACAGCGGTTTAAAGATAAAGTCACTCCCATTCTCACTGCCATGTCTAAATATTGGCCTATTGCCCTCAGGGTGGCTTTGTAGTATGCCCCCATGGCCTGTTTTGAAATCAATGGCCATATTTTTGGCTCACTTGGGCTTTCAGCTTATCTATTTCCAAAGATCCCAGATTCAGGTTTTCAGGGCCATTGGTCCTCTTGTTTTGATGTTCCAATCTCAAGGACTGAGTTTCTTGTTTTTTTTTTTTGTTTTTTTTTTTAAATACTGATAATACTAATTTTCTATATTTCCTATTGAAGTTTTTAATGTGCTTTTTAGGTTGTCATGCTCTTTGAATTGCTGTTTGAAACTTTTGAATATTGCCCCTGTGGCAATAATGGTTGTTGTTTCATCTAATTTCAATTTTTATTTGAAATTCTCAGGAGGTATTTTATAGGTGGAAAATTGATTGTCAGATTGAACTGCTCTTTATTCAACCAATTTTCTCCATGCTTTTTTTTCCTGTATTTGGTTATGAGTTTGAGCAGGAATATTGGAAGGAGATCTTAAAATGAAGTTCTTGTTTTGAAACTCTGTAAAGTGGTTTACTGTAACTTTCACTTCTGTGGTAAAAAAAGTTGCCAGTAAAAATGTATTACAATGAAAATTTTCACTCAATAGAATAATAGAATAAGTTTGAGAAATTCTGAGAGTATTAAATGTACAAAAAAAAAAAAAAAAAAAATGGAATTTGCATAAGACATGGGACATTTTGCTTTTTATCCCTCATTTAATCAAATAGACTTCCATTCATCGTGGCAGCAATATTCGAGAGATGTTCCAAGTTCTATGTACTTTGTCAAACTAGATTATCTGGAAGATGTATTCTTGTTAAAAGCAGACCATTAGCAAATTTCTGATAATAGTCTGTGGCAAATATTGTTAACTCCAATGAAACATGCTTAGCTTCGATTCTCTGAATTTTCCTTTTGCTCTATTTTGAATTATTTAAGTGTGCCTGTGATCATGAAAAGTGAATATAATGCAACGGTCAGTAGAAGCCCCTGTCCTACATGGGGTGTAGGTTAGTGAGGTGCATTGCAGTGCTTGTTTAAATTGCCATGTTTCAGGGCTTTATCCAGGTGTCTCCACCGGCAGAAAAGAGACCCATATTCCAATTGAAATTTTCTTAAAATCTTGCAAATTATTTCCCAATCTTTGCAACTTACACCTGGAAATTTCATTCCCAAATTGCAAAATATAAATTTGGGGGAAAAAGGCCCCATTCCCAAAACACCCGCATAAAGCCCTGCGTTTAGACTTCAACAGTTCCTATGTTGCCAAGGAAGACTTATTTTGATGCCAAACCCAAACTGGCCATTAAAAAGTGCATGTACCAGCTAAGATTTGTGCTGGGTTTTGGCAGACTTTGAAAATAAGAATGCAGGTAATCCCACAGTGCTGGGTATTTACCCAAAAGTCAATATTTGTGTTATTCCTCTAAGCCCCCATGGATAACTGATGCATAACCTCTAAGCCCCCATGGATAACTGATGCATAACCTCTAAGCCCCCATGGATAACTGGTGCATAACCTCTAAGCTCCCATGGATAACTGATGCATAACCTCTAAGCCCCCATGGGTAACTGGTGCATTACCTCTAAGCCCCCATGGATAACTGATGTATAACCTCTAAGCCGCCATGGATAACTGGTGTATAACCTCTAAGCCCACATGGATAACTGATGCATAACCTCTAAGCCCCCATGGATAACTGATGCTTAACCTCTAAGCCCCCATGGATAACTGGTGCATACCCTCTAAGCCCCTATGGATAACTGGTGTATAACCTCTCTAATCCCCTATGGATAACTGGTGCATAACATCTAAGCCCCCATGGATAACTGATGCATAACCTCTAAGCCCCCATGGATAACTGATGCATAACTTCTAAGTCTCCATGGATAACTGGTGCATAACCATTAAGCCCCGGTGGATAACTGGTGTATAACCTCTCTAATCCCCCATGGATAACTGGTGCACAACCTCTAAGCCCCCATGGATAACTGATGCATAACCTCTAAGCCCCCATGGATAACTGGTGCATAACCTCTAAGCCCCCATGGATAACTGGTGTATAACTTCTAAGCTCCCATGGATAACTGGTGCATAACCTCTAAGCCCACATGGATAACTGGTGCATAACCTCTAAGCCTCCATGGATAACTGGTGCATAACCTCTAAGCCCCCATGGATAACTGGTGTATAACCTCTAAGCCCCCATGGATAACTGGTGTATAACCTCTAAGCTCCCATGGATAACTGATGTATAACCTCTAAGCTCCCATGGATAACTGATGCATAACCTCTAAGCCCCCATGGATAACTGGTGCATAACCATTAAGCCCCGGTGGATAACTGGTGTATAACCTCTCTAATCCCCCATGGATAACTGGTGCACAACCTCTAAGCCCCCATGGATAACTGATGCATAACCTCTAAGCCCCCATGGATAACTGGTGCATAACCTCTAAGCCCCCATGGATAACTGGTGTATAACTTCTAAGCTCCCATGGATAACTGGTGCATAACCTCTAAGCCCACATGGATAACTGGTGCATAACCTCTAAGCCTCCATGGATAACTGGTGCATAACCTCTAAGCCCCCATGGATAACTGGTGTATAACCTCTAAGCCCCCATGGATAACTGGTGTATAACCTCTAAGCTCCCATGGATAACTGATGTATAACCTCTAAGCCCCCATAGATAACTGGTATATAACCTCTAAGCCCCCATGGATAACTGATGCATAACCTCTAAGCTCCCATGGATAACTGATGCATAACCTCTAAGCCCCCATGGATAACTGGTGTATAACCTCTCTAATCCCCCATGGATAACTGGTGCATAACCACTAATCCCCTATGGATAACTGGTGCATAACCTCTAAGCCCCCATGGATAACTGGTGCATAACCTCTAAGCCCCCATGAATAACTGGTGCATAACCTCTAAGCCCCCATGGATAACTGGTGCATAACCTCTAATCCCCCATGGATAACTGGTGCATAACCTCTAAGCCCCCATGGATAACTGGTGCATAACCTCTAAGCCCCCATGAATAACTGGTGTATAACCTCTAAGGCTCCATGGATAACTGGTGCATAACCTCTAAGCCCCCATAGATAACTGGTGCATAACCTCTAAGCCCCCATGGATAACTGGTGCATAACCTCTAAGGCTCCATGGATAACTGGTGCATAACCTCTAAGCCCCCATGGATAACTGGTGCATAACCTCTAAGCCCCCATGGATAACTGGTGCATAACCACTAATCCCCTATGGATAACTGGTGCATAACCTCTAAGCCCCCATGGATAACTGGTGCATAACCTCTAAGCCCCCATGAATAACTGGTGCATAACCTCTAAGCCCCCATGGATAACTGGTGCATAACCTCTAATCCCCCATGGATAACTGGTGCATAACCTCTAAGCCCCCATGGATAACTGGTGCATAACCTCTAAGCCCCCATGAATAACTGGTGTATAACCTCTAAGGCTCCATGGATAACTGGTGCATAACCTCTAAGCCCCCATGGATAACTGGTGCATAACCTGTCCAGGGATTTTTTATGCAATTTTGGGAAGGGGCCCTAGGGCCATTCTGATTGGGAAAATTAACGACATACATCATAATTTGGGAAATTTTCAAAACATTCAAAGTTGATGATATTTTCCAATTTGACATAGTAAATTAAGGTTAATCATTTTAAATCATTAAATAATAACTTAAAATCAAAGTTTAACATCATTTCAAATAGCAGAGTTTGATTTTCTCAATTTTTAGGAACTGTTAAGAATTATTTTCTGCTCTGATTTGGATTTTTTTTCTTCAAATTGGGAAAAAAGTCACCTAATTTGCATTGGGAATGGGGCCTTATTTCGGCCTCTGAGACATGCGGATAAAATCCCTGCCTGTCAGAGATGAAACAGCAGTCTCAGCAGGTTGTTTAATATCTTTTTTCTCAGACATGCAGTCTTTCATCTTTCAATACTACAAGTCTTGGACTGACAGAAACATGTAAAGAATCTTCAGTTTACATAGATTCATAGAGCTTCAATCAGCATTTGAGCATTGCCATGAGAAAAACTTAAGTTCGTGAAAACCCAAACTGTTGTTCAGCTGCACCGTAACTGTTTAGTTGATCAGCACCCTTGTTTTCGCTAAATTTATACATATTTTTCAATACCTATACTGAATGAATCTGAAATCCCACTGCTTAGAGTAACCAGGACCAGACTTTTTAGGACACGATTGGAAACCCCAGTAACAGGTCTTCATGGCGCGACTAATTTGTACGTGCTACGATAAAAGCATAAAAGCGGTGTTTGGGATTTCCGACTAGGCTTGACACAAACTGGCACTGTACAGTCACAGAGGAAGGCTAGAGGCTTGGAATTTGGGATTTACGATTAAGTGGTATTATGTTATCCACTAATCGAAGGCACTTATAGGCTGTGCAGTTACTGCACAGCAGCTGATCTGTGTCTTTAATTTTGCACATGTGTAAAACAGGTCTTCATGGTGCGACTTATTTTGATCTAATGGATTGGGTCATTGATCTTGTACAGTGGTGGCAGATGTTACTTATCTACCAGATTAATTAAACATGGTTCTTACAAAACCTGTATTTGGAGCTTCGACAAACATTTTTTTGTTCAATAAGGAAATAAGTCTTTCTGACAGCTTATATCAAAGAACTATTAATTATTTTATGATTTCTACATTTTCACAATTCCGACTTTGTAATGAGTTTTAAGGTGACATTAAATTTTATCAGGCCCAGCTCAGTGGCGGAGAAACTTGACCTTGTATCAGGTTCATCACTTCTTGCAGATTCTGCTGTTTGGAAAATTTATTGACCTCTTTCCCCTCACCCCACCCCCACCACACACTCACACAACTCAATCCCAAATGACTCCTAAACTCTATGTAACTAACATAAGGGTCCATTAATATGGTGATTCTACTACTGCCCACATGTCCCATTCTTTATTTGAACCACTTTTGTGTGACCCTTACTTTTTTGTTTCCTATAGGATTAAACAAAGCGTGACTTGGAATCAACATATTTGCCAGGAAAAAAACTTGTCAGAAAGTTAAGAACTCATTAATTACTAACTTGATTTTACCACAAATGGAACTAAGCAACATCATGAGAAAACCTTCTTTTTGCAAATAAAATTTCATGTGCAGATTCATAGGTTGATTTTGTTGTTCGGCTTTTTCCCTAGTTATAAAATTGAGATTTCAAAGCCACTTCTAACTCGGGGCAGGCAGGTTTGTCTACATTTAGGACAGAAAACTGAAAGTCATTTAGTTCTTGACACAGCTCGACCCATCAATATCTTTTATATGGTAGATTAAGTCAGTTGTTATTTCCATTCATTTTAAAGGTCAAGTGTTGAAGAAATCTATAAAAATGTGAAACAGATTTTTTAGCTTTTCAAGAAAATGTTTGCTGACACAATAATTAAGATTAACAATTTCCAAGAATTTTGTCTTCAAATGCCAACAGTCAGGTTCATTTGGAATAAGTATTATTTGCATGAAGGTGGTAATAATGTGGCTTTGAGCTGCAGAACTTGAGACTTTATTGAAGTCAAAGTGTTGAAGAATTAAAAGAAATAATTTTCTTAGATTTTCTAGAAAGATTTATTGTCGGAAAACTGCAGGAATTCAGACAGCCAGTTTCTTTGGAATATGATTCAAGTGTCTTACTATAGTTCTGTGAATAGCCACATATTTACCCTGGAGCTTTCAAACAGTTTTCTGTGGGCAAATGTTGTAATATACATATAAACTTTAAGACTAGTTTTAATATTTTCTGGATTTGTTCGAATTCAGACAGTCAATTAATTTGGAATATAATAAGTTTGTGGTTACTACTTAGGAAGGTAATAATATCATTAAAGAGCCATACAGCTTTTCTTTGAAGCTTTAATAGACAATTTTGCAATTTGAACTGTCTGGTGAAAGAAAATGTCTTATCGCTAGACACATTCATAATTTATATGTTTCATATTAAAAAAAAGAGAAGTTGCATATTTGGTGATTTGCATCTTTTCTCCATAATATGCACAATTTACATTTTGGGAGTGAATTGAGTTAATGAAAGTATATGATTATTTAAGGTCAATGTCATTTCTTATTTGATAATTGTATCAAATTGTATGGGCAGCCATGCCCATATATGGTAAAGAAGCTTGAAACTCATGGACAGTCAGAATTCAACAAAACTTGGTACATATATAAATCATGACCTTTGTTCTTGACCTATTTCACATTAAGGTCAAATTTGGTTACATGTCATAGGCTTTTGTATACAATGAATTTTTCAGAAAGTTTTGTAGCGGTTTTGACCTGAAATTACCTATTCTCCTATGTATTGGGACTCCCTTAACCCTTACCGCGCGTCAAAATATTTTACCGATTGGGTGCTCACCGCTGACAAAGTCGGAGCCATTTTGTGATTTTCTACTGTTTGTGTTTAAACCCATATAACTTCTTTCACAAACAAGCTACATTGAAAAACCAAATAAGGGATCGAAAGGCCATTGAATTATCTATCAAATAAACTATAAATTATAAATGGATGTCTGTGAATAATACTTGTAGCAATGACACAACAAGTCAACTTCGCTGAAAAAAATCAAAATTTCCATTTCAAATCTGTTACGAAAGCTAATTTCGTACGAAAAAAGATGATGACGGGAGATATTTCCAATTCAATTTACCTTATTCATATCCTCTGACATCCAAAACACAAGAAATCCTTGTCAAAGTCATTATTTTGAAGTAATATTCAACTTTTTATCACCCCCGTATCGGCAATATTTCCTGTGTCCGCCATTGCAAATTCATGAATGAAATCCAAAAGGAAAGTAATATTTTATTGATTTCATTCCGCATAACAAAAAATTCCATTATATGTTCCGTATAAACTTTACATATGCTCAGTACAGGGCCTATTGATGAAGTCTGTATTATAAAATGGGTCCTCCCATTGTATTCCACGGTCAGACTCGATCGAAAACGAAAGTAGGGAGAAAAACGACCTCAGTTGTTTGCCTCGTTGACAGACCTTACATTCGGGTACAACTTTAGTCGTTCACCGCGCGGCAAGGGTTAAGATACTGGGACACCAAAAAATACAATTAATTTAATGTGTTGAAATGTTTGGGACAACCAGAAAGCCAATTTTTGGTGTCCCAAATCATACAGGTTTCCCTGTAGTTTGTTTGTTTGTTTGAATAAATGCTTTAAGTCCTAGTCAACAGCAATTGTCATGTTGGGACATTGCCTCCATTTTATGGGACTTTTACCCAACATTAGGATGTCATGACATTCAAAATGTGCTTCATAAATATAACCACCCAACTAAGCCAATAAGGCTTATATGTATGGATGGTTTGACTAAACCACTTTTCCTGGGCAGGCTCAGACATGAGCAGTTAACCAGTAATCAGATGGTCGGTCAGTAGATTAGAAGCTTTGCCTGGAGGCACAAGCAGCCCATCTATTTCTCCTAGGCCCCAGTGGGCAGGGACCCTTTCCCTGTAGTAGATATGGGCAGTTTACAGGGTTAATAAAGTTATGGATAAAAAGGTCATGGTCATTTTTTGGCCTTGGCCAGAGTTAATTTTTCAAAGACTGAAACTCAGGTGGTTCTGCAAAACATTACATTTAAGAACATACATTACGAAAACTTGCCAATGCAATATACAGAGATTTTTTCAGTTGTAAAAATGGAAAAAAAAAAAAAAAAAAAAAATCAGTAGAAAGTTTTTGATATTTTTCTTATTTTTGCTCAAAACATAGATTGTGGGTACACGTTAGAATTGCCTCGCCGAGGCGGTTCTAACAAGTACCCACAATCTATGTTTTGGAGCAAAAATAAGAAAAATAGGTATATTTGGCTTTTATTGACGAAGCAGTTTTTGAATATCAGCTTGGAAAACCCGAAGACAAATTTTCTTATAAAGCCTCAAAAAGCTTCAAAGAATGGCTGTCTGGAAGTCTGAAGTTTCTTTGATGTTCAGTTTTCATGACAATATAGGAACAGAAGTGTGATGGCCAGAGGAGTTTTTTTTAGTTTCTTTGATCTTTTTTACTCAATATTAAAGGATTATATATAGCTAAAAATCTATGGGCCTTTTTTTTTTTTTTTTTTTTAAAAAGTGTGGAATCAAGTTAAAATGTCACCGTCAAACAAGTCACTAGATGAAAATAGTTCAGCACTTTTCATTACGAAAACTTGCCTTTGTATTAAACAGAATTTTTTCAGCATTAAAAATTGAAAATTTCATTTTTTTTTTTATATTTTCGATAATTTTGCTCAAAACTTTGTTAGAACTGCCTTGGCGAGGTGGTTCTAACGAGTACCCCTAATCTATGTTTTGGATTAGAAATAAGACAAAATATGTATACTCTTGTATACCCCAGTTTTACTACATAAAAGCGGGGTTTTCGGGGGTCTACATTTCAAGGACATGTTTTCCTGATGTGACGCAACAAGTTGTAGCTCGTCGGCCTCAGTTAGAACAGAATTTTATGCTTTATTAAATGCAGAAAGTCAGTGTTTCCCATAACAAGACATTTTTCAATATATTTGAACAGCTTCTTCATTTCTCTGCCATTAGCTTAATGGAGAATAAACATGGGCTTCTTAATGACTTCAAATGTCAACATTCTGGATTAAAATTAATTCCTGAGGTTCTAATGAAACATTTCCAAGGATTAGAGACCCAGTGTGGAATTACAGACTGTTGTTGATGAGTACACTTCAGTATAGTGTGACAGAATTAGCTCTTTAAATATTGAACTTTAAAATAGTTCCTGAGTGGGAGGATATTGTAACAGCCGTCTGATGGCTGACAGGGGCAGAAAAATGGTGAGTTTGACTTTGGCCATTTTAATATCATTTTCATTGGATAAGCATAATTTTTTGCAGAAAACTTTTAGAAACTATATAATTATTTTGTGCTTTAATTTACATAGCACATTTATTAGGTGTTCTCCAATGGAAAAAGAGATTTATGTTAAAATAAGATGGAATTTCAATGATGAGTATTGAAATTTCAATGAAATTTCATTGAATTTTTATGGTATTTTCAGTGAAAATTAATAACATTTCAGTGAAATTATAGTGGAATGAAAAACTTATTTCAACGAAATTTGAAAGGGTAGCACATTGCTTGCTTCAAATGGAGAATTATTATGGGCTTCAAAATTCTGGATTAAACATTTTGTTAAGGACACCAGTATAATTATATGTGACAGAATAAGCTACTCAGATATTAGATGGAAAATTAGTTCTTGAGTGAGAGGCTAGTTTAATTACCATAAGGGACAGAAAGATGGTGAGTACAAAAATTTGACCTTAAATAATAATGAATATGCAAATTGTACATTCGGTTTTACTTTTAAGTCCCTTTCAAGATTATTTCAACTCGTGAGAAGGGCCAATCAGTAGATGTGGCAAAAAAAAAAAGGAGAACCCCGAGAAAAACAAAACAAAACACCTGGCACACCCACAAGCAGAGCTTGGCTTGTCTCACATCAATAACAATATGAACCCACACCAGACACAGCGGTATGATTGAATGATTACACAAGTTAATGAAATCAGTGCTATTAACAACTCGACTCGGCCACAGGGGCCTCCTTCATCAGGTTTTGTTCTCCATCTTGTCCACCCCTACTGACAATGTCACAAGTTGATAAACTTTCAGTGACATTCAGTGAATTACAATGAATAACTTAAGTCCAATTCGCATGCGCCAAAAATACACACGTGTAAATATACTCCGGTGTGCAAATTTTACTCAGGGTAAGTAAATGGCGCATGCGAACGCAAATACACACCGGAGTATATTTACATATGGGTAAATTTACTCCTGGGTCTGACCAGATGCAAATTTTATTTTTACAAATACACACGTGTAAATTTACTATTATGTCCCATGCGAACGCAAAGTAAAATTTACCCATGCGTATTTTTATTTCAAGTCAATATTCTGCTTTTAGATAACGAATTTTCACTTTTTTTGTTCCTAACTGATTATATGACAGTTGCTGAAACTGTGGACATTATTGCTAAATAAGAGTTTATTGCCATTCATCACATTTTAGATCATAATTATGGAGTGCAAACAGCCACACTATTTCTTCATCATTCTTGGTTAAGATTCTTGGGGCATTTTAACAGTAATTCCTTGTAAAAGGATGAAAAAAGGGAACTGTATAACTGCTAAGGTTATGCCTGACCATTACATGATTCCCCTCTGCTGCCAAAGTCTACATGAACACCTTGAAGCAGCCTCTTCTTGTTTTGCAAATACAGAAAACTTAAATGAACAGGTTTTAATCCAGAAATGATAAAATTTACCTACAAAAATACTCCTGGCGATAAAAACCATGCGAACGCAATTTAAATTTACTCTCAGGTTGATTTGCACACCGGAGTATAAATACACACCGGAGTATATTTACACGCGTGTATTTTTGGCGCATGCGAATTGGACTTTAATGTTTGAAATGTGAAGGAGTTGAGATAAACTTCCATTCGTTTTCTGAACTCTCTATAATCAGGATTTTTCTGGCAAGTTCTATCTAACCTCTTTCATGTTTTGTTGTCAAGTGAATCAAACCAGTAAGTATTTCATGGTAAAATAGTTCCTGACTAGTGTCCAAAGGGTTTCAGGGTTCAATACCAATGTTCTTTTTATCTTGGAACTTTGTTTTCCAGTGTGGTTTCTTGACTCATACAACTGTAGTTGCATCAGGAAAACATGTCCGTGAAATGTATACCCCCTCATACCCCCTTATATAGCAAAACTGGGGTATGCAGGGGTATACCTAATTTGCTTATTTTTGCTCCAAAACATAGATTGTGGGTGAGGCGGTTCTAACGTGTATGCAGTACCCACAATCTGTTTTGAGCAAAAATAAGAAAAACATCATTTTTCCAGTGAAAATTTTCATTTTTACAACCCAAAAATTTTCTGTGTATTGCATGGGCCTGTTTTCGTAATAGAAAGAAAGCTAGTACGTGTAATAGCTTAACGAACACACAGGTAGCACTGTTACCTGGAGCAGTGCCTGAAAACTCTTAAGGTGCAGTTGCCAGTAGATATTTATGTATCTTGTTAGACATTTGAAATACCAAAATATCTTCTTTTAAACTTTTAATGCCAAAAGCAGATGTGGTTTCAAAACACGATTGATTGATTTATCTTTATTTCTGTATTAAGATAAAAAAAACTTGGGGAACACTGATTTTTAGCTCACCTTAAAGCCGAAGGTTCACAGGATGAGCTTTTATAATACCTGCATAGTTCGGTGTCTGTCCATCATTTTCAAAGATCTTCTTTTCTGAACCACTTGGTCTGAACCACTTGGCCAATTGAAGCCAATTTCCAAACTTAGAATCTCATGACCTTGACCTATTTTACACCAAGGTCAACTAACCACAGGTCAGATGAGCATTTCAGCACCAATGGTACTCTGGTTAGCTTACAGAACCATTGGGTCTGCAGTTGCAACATGCCTGTAGACCCTGTATTCATTTTAATCCTAAAATTTCTAGCCTCTATCATTTTCAGCTTCTGAAGCTAGAAAGACAGGATTTTGTCCGACATTGCTCACTCTTGTTCCATCATCTGCTCTGTGTCATTTGATGCAACATTCTGCTTCAATGGTGTTGCCTCGGAACTTTAAACATTTTCAATCTTCGATAAAAAATCAATGTCACAGAATGCTTGATACTCCACAGTATTGGCTGAATTCGGATGATATCGCTTCTTGCATAGCGCTTGTTGGGCCAATATCTTTATAGCTCCGTAGTGGCATATAGACCTGTTTCTTCTAAACGTGGAGAAATTCTTGGGAATAACATTGTATTCTGAGATTACTATAATTGTGTTAGACTGACGCTATTTTTAAGTAAATGTTTAACCTTAAGTTTTATTTCTGGTGACTTTATCGGAAACTTGGAGGCGATTAAAGATTTTGTCGTAATCATTTAATAGCGATATCAGACAGGTTTAATGGAGTAGTTCATGTCAAAAGAATTAAGGTTCACAGTGCTCCCGCAGGAAAGGAAATTCTAATTGAATTTTATCGACAAAATAGTGGCAATTTATGGTGACTCTCTGCGACAAACATCCGCTCTAATAATGGTGCAGTAGTGCTCAAAATGAAGCCATTTTAAATGACATATTTTTCTTTTCTTACAGTTGACCGTCGCTGCCCAATTGGAAATATTGTATTTGAAATTAAGGAAATCTTTCTCAGAAAATTTTCGGGAGTTTCAAAAAATGTTTTGCTCAGAATACATTTTGTGTAGATGCAATTTTTGTACTCTTTTTTGGTTTCAACATCAGAAGACAGTCATAGTGTTTTTATGCTTGATTTTGCAGGGGCTAATAATCTGCATATTTTTATATGAGGAGAAATGATTTATTTGTGCATTAAGCTGGACTTTTACCAAGCTGCTTGGTGGCTCAGATTATTTATTACTTTGTCTATATTTCAAGATGGGATGGCAGTCAGAAAGTCTTGGCATAACTTACAATAGAGAACTTGTTGTCCATTGGTGTTAAGATCATTGAGACTGTTTGGCACACTTTGTACCAATTTGGCAATGTTTCTCAGTACAGTTGGAAGTGTTCAGTTTAATCAGCAATGTTTTTGCTATTTATGTGGTTCATCATCCAAATCAACAATTTTAGTCATGTTGAGACAAAGCAATAAAATGAGCCCTAACGTAAGCATACCAGTCTTCAGGGTTTCCGACCAGGTCTGACACAAACCGGCCTGTGCAGCTATAGAAGATGGCTAGACACTTGAAATTTCAGATTTAGGAAGAAAAGAAATTGTACTGTCTGTGTAGCGGAAACAAAGGCGCTGATCAGCTGTGCAGTTACTAGGCAAAAATCTGGTTTTCTCATGACGCGGCTCAAATGCTCCCTGGGTACTGTACAAATGCTGCATGGGGTCAATGCACATAGCCCCTATATGACACAAGTTCGCTGCTGTAGGATTCGAATCCCCACCCAATTATGTTGTCTGACACCCTACCACTAGGCCACAGCTGCTACCCAATCACTGATGTCACAGAAAAGAAGATTGCTCAAGTTTTTTTATAGCCTCTAATGAGTGGTAGCTGATTCATTTCGTTCCTAATCATCTTCTTTCAGTTTTAATGATTGACATGAGCGCTAGAAAGCTGTCCATATTACACTTTACGGCTTGTTAATTACAAGGTGATCTCAGTGCAATTTCACGTGCAGATTAAAATCGCAATCTAGTCAGTATTTCCTAGTATTGAGTATTTCTTGATTGAAAAAATTAACTAGATTGAATAAGCGCTCAAATCAATGATGGCTGTTTTATCTGTCTGAACCAGATTAGCTGGCTAAGCCAGGACTTGCCACGATTTTTTCGTGTCATCCCGAGTAAACTTGTATTGCCATATTTCGAGAACATAGTCTTGGATTAGCCTGCAGTGCACTTCTAGACAATGATGTTCAGTGCCAACTTTAAATAAAATGGTTTTAAACTAAGTTTTTAATGCTAACAAAGCTGAAATCTAGAAACTCTTGTTGGTCTTGATAGATGGACTCTTTCATACCGTGTATGGTCGTAAGTTTTTTTGCCAGTGGGACATAGATGATACATGTACCATTGTAATTGCCATGCCATATTGATTTGAGCTGCAACGTGGGGAAAAACGATCTTCGGGGTTTCTGACCAGGTCGGACACAAACTGACCTGTGCAGTCACAGGAAAATGTTAGAAGCTCTAAATTTGGGATTTTAGAAGAAGAGGTCAGTTGTACTGTCCATGAAGCGATAACAAAAACGGTGCCAATCAGCTATGCAGAGCGTAATCGTTTCATTTACTTTGTCTTCATTTTTCATGTATGCAAAAAGCTGTTTTTCTTGTGGCGCGATGCATAATTGAAGCTGTTGTATTGCTACAGTAACTTTTGCCATTCTGAAAGTCAATCTAAATTGCAAATGGATGTCTTTCATACCCAAATCTATGACAGGAAAATATTATTGGATCTTGGCCATTTCGGAAATTCCAATAAAAGGATATCTGCATACAGCATCACGTCCCGCGGCTTGCTACAGGGGATTGCAGTAAGCTGTGATCATTTACGGTCTGTCGCAGTTGATGCCATTGGAAGCATCAAATTTCAACTTTAACGGCATATTCATAATAATGTTGGCAAGACTTAATTTTTTGCCAAGGTCAGTCTGATAGCATTCCCTGAGAGAGTTGAATATGGTCTAGTAAATTTCTCTTATGGAACTGTCATGGTTTATTGGAAGATATTGAAGTTTGATTTATTGGTTGGCTTTAATGTCTTTAATCTAATGGAAAAGCTTTAGTTATGTGAGCTATTTCTGTATTCTGAATGGTCAGCTTTAAGGTCTAATGTCTCTTTGGTCTAGTGGTCAGTGACTTTTTGGATATCAGCATGAAGGTTATAGAGGTCTTTCCTACAAGGATACTTGGTGATAACTACCACATCAAAGACATGCTTTTATTGTGATGAGACTTGTATGTAATCTGATTACATTGGTGTCAGCTTCTTTTTGAAGTCTTGAATGAGATTATAATCTTTCGCTCTCTTGAAAAACATTTGCTATTATAGGTCTGTCTATATCTGTTGGGGAAGGACAGTGACATTTTGGAAATCAGCCTGAATTTTATGGCGGTGTTCATGTTTTTATCATGACGAAACTTGTTTATGTAATCAGATTACATTGGCGTCAGCTTCTTTTAAAGTCTAGTATGAGATGATAATCTTTTGCTGTATTATGTTAGAGCAGTCTTGTGAAAATCATTTGCTATTATAGGTCTGTCTATATCTCGTTATAGTTAGAGTCAGCCTGAATTTTATGGCGGTGATGATGGTGATCATGTATCTTTATAAAGACATACTGTTATCATGATAAGACTTGTATGTAATCTGATTACATTGGCGTCAGCTTCTTTTGAAGTTTTGTATGAGATCATAATCTTTCCCTGTATTCAGTAAAAATGTTAGAGCAGTCTTGTGAAAACTTGCTGTCACTTGCTGCTATGAATGAACTGCAAATGTATCCTAAATTATGCACCAATTTGTAACCACTGAGAAGTGCAGGGGAAATGACGGGTTTTGACATTGAGATCCTTATCCCCGGGGAGATTTTCTATTGCGAAGGGCGGGGCAAAGAGCAAAGTTTTGACCTCCAATTTGCCCCCTGGGGTGGGGCTCATAGCAGGGCACTGAAAGTGAAAAGTCATAATCCCAACCCTACCCCCGTAGGTGGGGGAGCAGTGATTACAAATGACTGGTGCATTACCTAACACTGTGGATGGTTGTATTTTGCCTATAAACCTACAGTACAAGCCAGGTGGATTTTTTTTTCTCCACTCTCCACCGCGGACCTCTTATCAGTGTCCACGCGGGACCTTTGCATATTTCCACCGTGGTCGTCACAGTGGAAACACGGTGGACCTTGTTTACACGCAACACAGTGGACTCGCTAATCAAATATACCATAACCCCACCGCGATTGTTCTGATATCATTAGCAAGCCACCGTGGATTGCTAATTAAGGCACAGCATGATAAATGATAGGGACAAAATGATTACTACTTGTAACTTAAAGGTAAAAACCCATTTTGAAAGAACGAACGGTAGAAATTATTGCTCTTGCTTACTAGAAACGTTTTTGAGTTGAGCTACATTAAAACTGAAACAATGTCGGACTTTTTATATGATTATTACTGGACAACACCATCTTTAGATATTCCCATCGTATGTACAGTATTGTAAGCTGTGCTCATACGAGATAGTGCGTGCAGTTTATTGTTCCTTTCTTATGGTTGTATGTTTGCTCTATAGCAAAACGCAATTTAGTAATACGCAATGAATTTAGAGTTTGCAACAGTTTCAGTAAAGAAAATGTATGCATGGAATATTTGTCATCGGCGCATGTCGTAATAATACAGGCCGTACTGTTACGCTGTGGTATTACTGATGTAAAAGTGGAAAATACGAAAACAAAATCAAAATTTTCATAAAAGCTTTGCATTTACGTTCAGATCTTATTTCTTGAACTCAAAGTATGAAATCCGTAATGTTTCGTACAAATTATGATTATAAAATGATTAAATCAAATCGATATTGACCTAGTTTACCCTCGACCAAATGAGCAATGCTGTTCCGTTGACGGATATTGATTTCTTCTCATGAAAAAGTATCTTGCCCACCGGATCAATGTTTCGGTTATGTCGTGATAGGGGCACTGCTTCCTTTGTATTAAATTTATATTTATGGTGGTTTAAAGAGTTTTTGATCAGAGAGCACAGCGACAGTACGTTTTAGCGCATAACCTTTCACTCCGGAACACTACGCCTATTCACTGAGCTACAGAGCGTCATTTTTGTCATTTGCCAGAAAGGACCATCGGCTAGTTGTCAAACGTATTTTGAGTCATGCCGAAGCTAAAAATGGCACAGCGATAAAGAATGCATCAAAAGGCGAATAATTAGGCATAGTTTGCACGGACAATTTTTCTTTGACCAAGTAGGTTTTGTCGCAGAAAAATATGCCCGTGTAAACTCAATTCTGTGGCGAAGTTTCATTGTCAAATATTTGTGACAACGGTGAGCGAGCTAAGACGTATAAGTAATCTTTGCTGTGTGTGAACGCAAGCTCTTTGCCAAAGTTTCTGTGACAAAGAATCTTCGTCAAAGCAACATTGTCCGTGGAGACGCGGCCTAAAACTTAAGCGTTATAATTTCGTATATACTGAAGGAACAGATTGCAAAGCATATATTCTGACAAAGAAATTTTAAGGCGATGCGTAAGATGCTATGGTACTTAATTTTGTTTGTAGGAGTTATTGTATGCTGAATTATGTTTCCGAGTTTGTTGGTAAACTGTGTAGGATTAATAACATCGGTCGTGGAGAAAGAGAGAGTGTCAGAGAGACAAGTTTTGTATAAAAAAGGCATGTACTTCGGGTAGACCCAGGTTAATACCCAGGAGGCGGCGGCTCTGTCACGAATTGTTGACTGTAATGTTAAACCTTCGAATCAAAGCATCATTTATTACGATTATCACTGAATCCAGTCAAAGAACGCAAGGCGTACATATACAAATGTACGGCCATTCTCTCCCTCGTCAAAAAGCAATGAATAAATAAGACAAAAAAGCTTATGATATTATAATACGGACTGGCTGATACCTTTGTACGAGACCATTTGGCCTGATATAGTATACCATAGACTTGATACATGTAATACTAGAACGTCGAGACTAATACAGCTTTCAAGTACAGCAATGCAACGTAATCGGAATGATGCATGTGATGGAGACGTCATGATTGTAAGCGACTGTGGCTGAATGATTAAATAAGCAAGTAGCATGTATGATCACGTGTGAGACAAGCCAAGATCTGCTTGCGGGTGTGCCAGGTTTTATTTATTCAGCGCATCTGCCTATTCATTAAGTTCATGAAGGAGTTTTCACTGTAGAAAGTCTTGTTTCTTTTGCAATTCGAGCAAAGTACATGTAGAAATCATATCCTGACACATGGTATATTATATATTCTCTTTTATTTACTGAAAGTCAAAGACACAATTACAATATTCCTCAAATTGCTGCAAGACACTTTAACAATAAAGCTGCATCATGAGGAACATTTATTGAAAAAAAAGTAACATAAAAGAAAGAAATCCCGGTTTTTCTCATCTCAACTTCGGACAGAATTTCATTGTGCGTCACCCATTCCGTACCACGGTAATTGTAGGCCATGCATCGGTGCGGCAAAACGTAAGTCGCTTCATGACATAATCTGCCTACACGACATCCGACGAGGGGTTTAAAAGACTTGATTATATACATGCTAAGTATACATATTGGACTATCTATGCAGCTAAAACAAAGGAGGTTTCTGATTTTTTATTGGGGTAGGTCTTTTTATTTACATACAGTATAATACAATGCGTACATGCAACATATTTTAACCTGTCCTAGATATTTTGTCGGGCCAAATTTGGTCCCGGATAATTTTTTCAACATACATTCCAGTACCCCGTCCCCTAAAAGTCAAATGATCGCTCCCTTGGTGCACAGCTGATGGAGCGTTTACTTTTGCAAAACAAGATATTTCTGCATTGACGGCACCTATCTATCAGTCAGTAGAAGAAACGCTGTAGGAGAAAACTCGAAAATCTAACCTCAACTTCGTTCTCAATGGCAGTGTGTGTGTCACCGATCATTTATCGGTTTGTATGTATACAATATTATGTGATTCTCAGGAGTGAATAATGTACATGCGTCCAACGATGTTTCATTTCAACTTAACTTCGAAAATTTGTTTACTCGAAATACTATACTATCTTTATTTCATTCTAATCTGTACAAAGTGTGTACAATCTCCTAACTCGCAAAATCAAGTTTGGTTATTAGACACCCATGATGCAAAAGGCTGTAAAGCCAATTAGTAGGCATGAGGATAACATGTCCGTGTAATGTATACACCTTATACACCACTTTTATATAGCAAAACTGGGGTATGCAGGGTATACCTGTTTTTTTTTTTTTTTTTTATTTTGGATCCAAAACATAGATTGTGGGAATTCGTTAGAACCGCCTCGGTTCTAGGTGGTTCTAACGTGTACCCACAATCAATATTTTGAGCAAAAATATTAGAATTCTCAAAATTTTTCCAATGAAATTTTTAATTGTTGCTTCTGAAAAAAATCCATGTTTATTGCATGGGCAAGTTTTCATGATGTATAGTTTCAGTTCAGCAGCCTGTGATAACAACATCCAGGTAACGGATATCTACTCGGATCAACATGTGCAAATATTACCGTACAATAGTCTTATTTCATAATCGATTTAAACAAATTTGTGCCAACATACCAAAACAGAATGTACTATGGTAGATGCAATATATGCTTAATTTACTTGTTTTGTGTGCAATCTTTAAAGTCATACAAATTAAAGAAACAAAATGATTATATATATCCATGAAGGCATGGGTACATGTACCTTCTGGCACACTATAATATGATTAAATATTGTATTGAATTTCTATCCAGCATTATGATGCCATGATTTGCGAAATGTTCCAACCATATTAACAACTCAAAAAGAAATGTTCGTATGATGGTTTGACTTAACCACTTTCCTGAATCAGAAATAATTTCACGTACACGTACATGCATTTGTACGTGAAATCGTCTTCTGAAGACAAGGTCTGGCAAAGTTATGCTTACATGTTTATTCTAATCGCATTTCGTGATGCAATGATAGACAGTTCAGACTTGATATTCTATCGCAAACAATACGTACAGTTTACCGATAACAAGCCAAAATACGAAATGTATCGTAGCAATATGCTATTAACAAGGACGCAAAACCAATTTCGTATATTGTATTTACGCAACAACATAAAACCTGCAATTTCATTTATGTGTATGATTATAAAAAAAAAAAACATCAATAAACCCTTTCTTGTGACACCAAGAATAAAACTGGGCACGGTAAGCGTGGCTTTAATGTTATTTTACGGCTTCGCAACAATAAATATGCTACGACATGCATATTTGTCTCAATTTAGGACAGTTTCATTGGGGAAAAAAGCCCATGACAGAGTCCAGAACTGTGCGCGATTTGCAGGCTACATGTAAACCATGAAATAAATCACCGTTTGCATGACAGAACCATAAGCGATGTTACCGAGGTATTTTGCACCCTATGTCATCACAAATAAAACAGAACAAAGCTTATATAGAAATCAAAATGAAAAGAGGAACACAATTTGTTTACCTTTTTCGCCATTTTAACTTAAAGTATCTCCAGTGCGGACGTTTGCCACCACCACGTCGTTGCGTTAACCTCCGGTTCGTTTACATTTACTAGTGTGATGTAGCCCTCATGCGTTCTAAATGCTAGCACTTTTTGCAGGCCCTAATATACTTGTACATTACATTCGCATTCAGTGTAGTATAAATTGATTCATTGATATTGTATACTGATATTAAAAACAAATAAGTGCCTTTTAAATCCATTAAATGGAGTCAAAACATTGTTGTCTCGTTATATGGTTCCCAAATACTGAATGAAGCAATGGACCAGCTATAGAGAGATGGAATAAAACAAAGACCCTGGGTTCGAGTCGGCGTGAAGTCATATTCTTTTTTCCAGTCCTGTAGAAATAAATAAATAAATAAATAAATAAATAAATAAATAAATAAATATTGCATTTGTTCGCAAATGGAGTACTACAAAAAGCGAAGGAAGCATTTGAGAATAATTATCGCGAATAGTCTAACGAGCATCATACATGTATATTTAATCATTGTTATCTGAGAGCATAGATTATTGCTAATTGTTTTGCGTTTCTTCCTATATCGGAATGAGATTAACCATTATAAAACAAGATTGCTCCCGCTGTGTCTCTGCTTTTGACGATTGCCAAAACAATATAATTCTAATGGGCTTATCAATGATACATGTAATTATGGTCGGCATTGCATCCAGATTGACCACAGTTCGATATGCCTTATCTCACTGAGAAGGAGAGATGAAAATGAAAGAAAAACAGAGAACACCAGTAAACTGAGTGCAGTTAAAACTTTATTGAATCACGTTCTCATTCATTACGAAAACTTGCACATGCAACAAGAAGAATATTTTGTTCAAACATTGAGTGTTGGTACACGTTAAGACCGACTCACCAACTGAATCTTTATTTTGGAGCAAAAACTATAGCCCAGTAAACACTATTTACACTAAATAAAGGTGGGATATAAAGTGGAATGCATGGATGTGTTTGCATGATGATTGTTCGGTTCTGACCCCGGTTCAAATGTCCGCGATGTAGCACCGGTCTTGTAAAAAATGAAACCGTCGTTGACACGGATTTCCCCGATCCACCGAGGTGTCGTCACGGGGCAGGTCGGCTTGCTCCGGTTTAACTACGGTAACTTTGTTACCTAGGTCGGTTGGCGTCACAGTGACTGTCGGCCGCGCCATATATTCTGATGTTTTCCGGTATTGATAAATAGCAACCGGCGAAAACCGTGGTCATACCGAAATGAATCGGAACTCCACGAGGTCAAACCGGGGTTCACTATGACAAAAAAAATTTAAAGTCGGTATTCCCTGTTTGATTATGGTGGATACCCGGTGAAGCCCAGGCTAATGCCGGACTAGACCTATGTCGTTGTCACAGTCGAAGCCCGGTTGCATCACGGTTTCGCCTCGGTCTTATAAATCCGGTTTTAAACCGTTTTCGCTTCGAATTACTTAACTGTTTACATTAGCAAAACGTATTCGAATAAAAAATAAGGCCTCGTTTCAACGGACAATTTTCTTTGACAAAGTAGGTTTGTCGCAGAAAAATATGCTCGTGTAAATTCTATTCTGTGGCGAAGTTTCATTGTCAAATATCTTGACAAAGGTGAGCGAGCTAAGTACGTGTAATATAAGTAATCTTTACTGTGTGTGAATGCAAACTCATTGCAAAAGTTTCTGTGACAAATAATCTTCGTCAAACCGTGGAAAACAGGCTTAGAATAATCTCATAGAATTCCTTGGATCGAGCCGCGGTGATGTAATTGATAGCGTATTCGCTTAGCAATCAAGAGGTTGCGAGTTCGAAACCCGGCTGGTACATATGACCATTACGAAAACGTGCCCATGCAATATACAGAGACTTTTCTTCGCAATAAAAATTGAAGATTTCATTGGAAAAATTTCGTTTTTTTTATTTTTGCTCAAAACATTGATTGTGGGTACACGTTAGAACCGCCTCGCCGAGGCGGTACTAACGAGTACCCACAATCTATGTTTTGGGCCAAAAATAAGAAAATTAGGTATACCCCTGCATACCCCAGTTTTACTATATAAAAGTGGGGTTTAAGGGGGTATTCATTGCACGGGCATGTTTTCCTGATGACTGTCATGTTGGTGACAAATGTCCACCCTGACGTAAGAGACCAGTATACGAGTTCGTATATGCTTTATTCTGATTTTTTTTTCTGCAAATCTCTCACCATTAGCAAAACGCGTATAAAATTGTGTATCAAGTAGCTGCAGTTCACCGTCAGATGAAAAGGTAAAATATTTAAAAATTAAACGGAAAAAGTGGATTCGCTCCGGATTACCTTACTGCGGCGAAAACTAAACCGAATAAATGATTTAAAAAGTCTAAACAGGGTATATGTCATTTCTACCGTGTAAATGAATGTAATTGAAATGCGAGCGTAAAGTTAATTTACACCCATGCATTTTTAAGTCAATTTTGGTTGCAGCGTCTGCTTTCGAATACGAAGTTTCATGCTTTTCTTTTGTTTTGTACATGTAACCCCTAGGCACAACATTACAGCACAGTTTAACTTTATTCAGAGTTTGATTTGTACACAAGAGCAACATTGCACTTCGAAGTAAATTTGAATCTGTGCATTTTGCGCATGCGAATTGGGTTTTGTCTTCAATGATGAAAAAACTTGCGTTCTCGCCTTGCTTGCGCAGTAGTTGTCTTTTCTAAATTGTGAAGACTTGAATTAAAAATCGTGTCTCTTTGCTATGGCGGTCAAACACAACATACATGTACAATAATAACTTGAGACAAGCCAAGTTCTGTTTGCGGGTGTGCCAGGTGGTTTTTTCGGGGTTCTCCCGTTTTCGCCCCACCTATTGATTGGCCCGTCACATATGAGCTGAAATAATCTTGAAAGGGACGTAAAACTGAATTAACAAAAAAAATAATAATAATAACTGATCTAATAAGAGGTTTAATTATCGCCAGTTCCATGCCTGCTGTGCGATACAAATGGCGCTGCAGAGGTGCGATTTACCTACCCCATAAGCTATTAGTATTTATAGCGCAAGCGCTTCAAGCCTGATACCTCATCACATGCTTATCGGTATGGGGGAAATTATAACCGTGCCTTTCCTAACCTGTTATCAGCAGTTGCAGGCTTTGGCGTATTATACTCTTCCTTGACGAACATTGACGCATAACGCATAGCCACTGAATTATTTCAAAAACATTTAATCAAGTGACCACGGCATAAGAAGATAATGCAAGGTTTTCTGCACGTGCTGCTCGTGGCAATTGCCTTTTGAATGAAATTAGAAAGTTTGTAGTTCGTATATAGAATGGAAGTCGAAAACATTTATTCGCTTCTCTGTCGAAAAAAAATCGCTAGAGCGGCCAGCTTAGTAGAGTGGGTAGCTAATTTAGAGTAGAAACGTTTACAATACGTTTAAAGTCAAGGAACAATGGGACATCTCGTTTGTGCGTCGACCAATTCTTCTTATGTTGGTGTTTTCCGTCACTTTTATTTCTGTCTTTCGTCGTTAGACATTGTCACACTTGACAACGATTCTCATGCAAGTGTTAAACGTTTTGTTTCAAATCTGCGTTGCTGAGTGGGCTAACATTATAAAAATGCTCAAGTTTTGTCAATGTGAAATCGTTTTTAGCGCTATCAAGAGCAAACAGAGTTGTTGAAGCCACCAGGTACTGACTGGGCACGAAAAATCGATCTGGAACTTAAGAAACCAAATTGTTAAATATACTGCGTTTACACTATGTTCCCGGCAGCCCCGTTTGCTCGAAACGTAGCGTGCCGTGGAATTTTGGTCAAATATTTCTCTCTGTTTTCAAGATCTATTTACGTCTTGTTAAGTTTTCTTACGTTGCATAACGATATCCGTAACAAGCCGTGGTAGTGATAAGCCTGTGTGTCACGGAGGCGGTAAGGTGCGTTACGGTTGTCCACGATCTATCATGATTATTAGCACGTTCTATTACGGCATGTAACGTTCTGTTGCGGTCAGTTGTGTTTTGACCAAGGTGTAACACGTTTTATTTTCGTTCTGTCAAGGTCAGCTACGGACGAAACGTAGAAACATGCAATTTAAAGCGTTTTATGTGCCTTTTATATAACAATAAGCCATTTGAAATAACAACCGCGCTCATCTACAACCGACTGCAGAGTTGATTAAGAAAGTTCGGGATTTTATTTCTCCTTCAATAGCATAGTGCAGCGCATGGTCTTTATTGTTCACTATAGTGACTGCTCCAATATGAAGAAACTTGTCCCAATGATATGTCATTTTATATCTTTAAACTCCACGCGCCGTGATAACCGTAAAATAACGTGACATACGCAGTAGAACGGGATCAACACCGTCAAAGACCGTAACGCAACGTAACTTAACACAACAAAACGTGTTGAGTATTCCGTAGGAAACGGGACGAGACGTGAGACGACCGTGAACAAACGCAGCTGAACGTGGAAGATCCGTAGCTTGCCGGACTATTCACTAGCTTCCCGTTGCACTACGGACCGCCTCCAAGTTTGGCTACGTACTGTTACGTTCTGTCACGGTGTGTTACGTTCAGCCCGTTTATCACGGCACATTACGTTTCTCATTTCCGCCGTGACTGCCATGGCAGATTTTTACTCTAAAAACATTTGCCATGGTGTCCACGGTTACCCCGGCGTGCTACGTTTGCCTATCCCGTTCCCCTGCGTTGCCTCACGTTTATCCCGTTTTGATCACGGTTGTCTGAAACGTGGCTGCCGTGACCACCGGGAACATAGTGTAAACGCAGTATAACAAGTTTTTTTGAGACGCTTATTTGCGATAAAATACTGACTTTCATATTAATGTGTGTTGTTCTTTTTACTCAATTCAATAACATTATTGCACAGATCATGGTGTTGAAATTCAAGTCCCGTTCCAACTGCGCTTAAGATTGCCTAAGATCGCTTATGCTTGAAATACTTAACAAATTATTACCAGGTGCATTGGGAATTTGGTTAGTATAGTAAACGCATTCTTGGTGAGTTGTGATGCTCGTGGGCAGCAGAATAATAAAGATTCTAGTAGCTTCATTTGTCGTTGACGATGTGCATGTTTGATCAATCATCGTCGGGTGTGGCTAAATTTGCGTCACCAACAAAACGAATTTAAAACGTTCAATAATTCAAGTGTCAAAGTTTATTTCTTCCAGTTTCATGAAACATCTAAAACATAGGAAATGCAACGAATAATAATAATACCTGATGTCAAGAGGTGATAAGGACTCCATCGCGTTTAGTGGTTTTATCTCAAAAGTAATTAGTACGTCCGCGGTGGAGGGTGGTCGTAACACGAAACACATGCAGTCCGGCTAATGAATACAGGTATGCATTTATCAATACCACCGCGGAAACACTGCGATGAGTGTATGTCAGGTCCACGGTGGCGGGAGGGTAATTATCTTATTAAGCATTTATTAATAACCCACGCATATGAGTGGAAAAAATGCTAAAATCACGTGACCCCACCCAAAGTCCGCGCCACTGTGTCAGGTGGGAAAACAAAAATCCACCTGGCTTGTACTGTACCTATCACCCCAAGGTACTATCTTGGCAACAGAACCGAACCTGAGCATTTAAACATCTATTCAACCTGTAGGTTTTGGTTCATTTATCATCAGAATGGCAAGCTGGTCATGTCAGAATGTTTTTGTCATCATGGTCAATGTGTTTTACAGAAAAAAAACTGAAGATGAATTAGAAATTTGTACCTGAATTGGCAAAGTCTTAGATAGTTTAAAAAATTCTTTGGGGGTGATTTTGTTTTAGCTGTAACGAGCTTTCTCCATTACGAAAACTTGCCCTTGCAATATAAAGAGATTTTTTTAGCTTTAAAAATTGGAAATTTTCAGCAGAAAATTTTGATATTTTTCTTATTTTTGCTCAAAACATAGATTGTGGGTACAAGTCATCTAAAGGGTACCCACAATTTATGTTTTGGAGCAAAAATAAGAAAAATAGGTATACCCCTGCATACCCCAGTTTTGCTATATAAAAGTGGCGTATAAGGGGGTATATATTGCGGGGACATGTTTTCCTGATGTGTATCACTGCTCATCATCGGAAGTCGAGCATAAGGCATTAGGATTTTCAATTCCGACCTTTTCCGTTTTGAAATAGCCTTCACTATGATTATCACCTTCAACAAGTCTGAAAATGAAATTATGCGAATTTTATTACAGTGAAGCGGCTAGCCTAATTTCACCTAATTTCCCTGTAGATTCTAACTTCTGTATTTGAAAGTCTGGTTCGGCATTTAGATGTCAATTTTGTAACGCTAATGGCACCTTTGAAATGGCAGTTTCTCATTATATTTAGCTAATGTGCAAAAGCTCTATACTTTTTGGCAAAACAGTGTATAAAGTTGAACTCATTTCAAACAACAAGTGTCTGAAGCAGGAAAAGCTAGACATATTAGAAAGAATAATTTAAAATTCTCTTGGGATTTCTGTCGACAAAAGGAATTGGCTGTAACTGTGTCACCACTCTTTTGACATATGCCATGATGGAGTCGTTTTAAACAATGACAGATAGGGTAGACAAATATTCTTGCAACATACCTGAAGTAGACCCGACATGAAGTTTAAATGAATTAGGAAGCTTGGTTGGTAAAGTGTGCTGATTGGTATTCTGTTTAGAATTGATGTAAAGTGTCAACTCAACAAAAAAAAAAACAACAAAATTTCAACAGCTAAAGTTTTTGGAACATGTCTGTAGTTTAGAGTGGTGTTACGATATTTTTGTATAGTACTACATGTATGTCTTTTGACTTTGACTTTTTATGGTAAAATTAAGCTATGATCAGGAAATGGCTCAATCAGAAAGAAATTCCCAGTCCAGAAACTGAGGTGGGACAAAACTAAATTGAAAATGAGGCACTCATACAATGGAGAACATATCATAAGTGGCTATTTCCCAATAGGCAGTCACTCAGGTATAATCATCAGCAGCATCTATTAAAGTTTGTCCTTTGAAATCTCTAAGACAGATCAGTCTTGGCAACCTCAAAGTCTCTTTGGCGCCTGTATTATACATACCAGTATCTTAACCATCTGTCCGCATCTTCACTGGGAATTAAACTCATTTGTAAACCTGTATTTGTCACTTAGCGGTTTGTTGTAGATAACTAGATCAGTTAAGCTTTCCAGGAAAAAGCTTATAAGATCAAAGATTTTCTACCTGATCATAAAAAAAAGAAGTTTAATCAGGTGGAATCAATAATATCAGTTGAGCCTCGTCATGAAAAAGCAAACATTTTGCATAGGCAAAAACAAAGAGCAGATCAGCTTCGCGGTTACCACGAAGCTGATCAGCACCTTGGTTTTCACTACAGGAATAGTACAATTCTTTTACTTCATAGACCGGAAATTTCCAACCTCAGCTCAGCCTTCTGTGGCTGTACAGCCGGGTTTGTGTTGGACCTGTTCGGAACCCCAAAGTGTTGGTTTTCTCATGACGTGGCTTAATTCATCAGCAAAAGTTGGTAACTGAGTAGATCACTCTCAGAAGAAATTTTCTGCATTCTTTCACAGCACAGAATTTGTTACACAAGAAAAAAAAAAGAGTTATATATTTTACATATGAGCCGCGACGCGAGAAACGTTTTTGGGGTTCCAACCAGGTGTGTTACAAATCGACCTGTACAGTCACAGAAGCAGGCTAGAAGCTTGAAATTTTGGATTTAAGTAGAAGAGGAATTGTACTATGGATGTAGCGAAAACAAAGGTGCTGATCAGCTGTGCAGTTACTGCAGTTACGGGATTATTGCATATGCGAAATCAAAGGCACAGATCAGCTTCACAGTAACTGCACAGCTGATCTGTGCCTTTGTTTTCGCATCTGCAATAATCCTGTTTTCTCACGTCACGGCTCAAATAATTGTTGACAAAATCACTTTTGTTTTTAAATGAAACACTTGAAATATATATATTTTTTTTTCTAAATGGAAATGGAGCAGAAAATTAATGACTATTTAAATACTTCTTTCCAGAAAGGGCATGGAACAATGTATTCTCATTGAAAAATAGATTTCTGACCAATATTATTGTGGAATTATTAAATGGTTGTGACACTGCGGTCGGAATCGCTGGTGGACAAAAGCGGATAATGGGCTTAAATGGAATATGATTGAAATGAAAACTCGCTCGGAAATTATTTTTCCAAGAAATATAATTGGCTACATTTCTGGCTCAGAAATTGTTTAGATTACTGTGACAGTCAGAAGAGAAAATTGCAATTAGGTTTGGATAATAGCTAGTAAAATTGAATGTTGCTCGGATCCAATATAACCCTGATATGGTACTAAAGCAAATGTCAGTTTATGCTGTCTCTGCTTGATTTTAAGTATCGCAAAACACATTAAGATGGTCTAAAAACTGAGTTTAAGTGACAACTAAGGCTCAAATAAATTGTTTTACCTTGTTTGGTCAATTTTTTTAAATTTACTTTGAATGAAAATGGAGATTTCCCCTCCATTTTTACCCAAATCTGTTGATTTTCTATCAAAAAGTCTGAAAACAGTGAAATTCAATACCTAACTTTCTAGATGATTTGTGCAAAACATGTTAGTTTCTCCAGAAATAAAATGATACTGCCAAAGTTAATATATTAAGCTATTGCTTTATGAAAAAAAATATCTTGGATTTTTTCTCAAATAATGGAATTATCAGATTTTAAACTTTATCAATTACAGCTACGACAATCTAGCCAAGACAACATCTTTCCAATGAATACCGTACTTATACCATAGTTACCTATCCAGGGTTTATTGGATCCGAGAATGTTGTAAGAATATCAGCTAGGTTTGCTATAAAAGGAATTTTAAGACATTGATCAGAATATTGTGAATAGAAATGACCAGTGTTTGATTTGGATGACAGTGCAAGAGTTGAATGTCCAGACAAGATCCAATAGATGAATACATTAATCAGTGATATATTGTGTACTTTGACTGGACATTACTTAGACTATTTCGTGCAGGTTATAGTGAAATTGAGTATTATTATAAATCAGTGATATTGACTGGAGTTGACGGAGTTACTTGATGATTTGGTGCTGTATAATAGTGAATCAGAATATTTTATCAATGCTGTTGTTGCGCTTTGACTGGACGTTGATGATTTTGCGAGGCATTATTGTTACTGGAATATGCGATCCAATTGAAAAATATATGTAAAACAGTGATATTTTATGCTTTAACTAAATGTAACTTTGATGATTTGGCAGAGTATTTTAGTGATGTTACTTTTATGATTTGGCAGTGTATTATAGTGACATTTAGCTGTGTAATATAGTGACATTACTTTGATGATTTGGCGGTGTATTATAGTGACATTACTTTGATGATTTGGCGGTGTATTATAGTGACGTTTATCTGTGTACTATAGTGACATTACTTTGATGATTTGGCGGTGTATAATAGTGACAATGCAATCCTTTCTATCCCAGATTGCAGCCTGCTACAGCCATATACAGCGGACGTTCTCGTCGACGAGAGGTGAAGACCAGGACAAGGCCAGTCAACAACTCATACAGCTCTGTGGTATGTATAGGTTTATATATTCTTAAGATTAAGGTTGAAAATACTGTAAATTCAGAAATTTTCATGTGACTGTTATTTTGCAAATTTTCTGTCTTTGAATTATAAGCAAGTTCTTGAATTCGCAAATGAGTACATGTACAATCTATAAAGCATGTAGTAATCTTTATTGAATTTGCGAACCTTTGTGCATATTAAGTACTCATTTCAGAACTTACAGTATGAGCTTGCTATTGAGAAAGTTTGTCTGGGAGACTGTTGCACATAAAAATATAAATATTTCTTCCTGTGGAAGCAGTGACAGCATAACAAAGAAAGCAGGTGAATGCTTGAGAGAGCGTAGAGCTGTATTGTGCAATGACAGGCAATTAGTGACTGTTTACAATCTTGTAATGAAGCCATACCATTAAGCTGCAATTGCAATGATTTCTTTAAGAAAAATTGCCCATACAATATGCAGAGATTTTTTTCAGCTGTAAAAACTGAAAATTTTCATTAGAGAAAAAATTGATATTTTTAGTATCATGTATTTTCTCAAAACAGACATTGTGGGTACACATCAGAACCACCTTGCCAGCTAATGAATACCCACAATCTATGTTTTGAATCTAAAATAAGAAAAATAGGTATACCCCCCAGTTTTACTACATAAAAGTGCGGTATAACAGGGTATATATTACACAGACATGTTATCCTGATATTAAATCAGGATGGTCTACATCGATGACGGCACTCCTCAATACTATGAGACTGGGTGCAATAGCTTGATTGGTAATGAAAAGTAAGAATAGAGGAACCAAGAATCAATGCAATTAAATTTAAAGTCCCAACATAGATACCAGGTGGGAAAGAAAATACATAAAACACAACAAAACATTTTTCCAAAACCACACACGAAGAGCAGAATTACTAGCTCTTTCCCAACACGGTAGCCATCCGGCTAAGTTTCAACCAAAATGAAAGGCAACGAGCACAATAGAGAGGCAGACACAATAAACAATAGTAAAATGAAGATAAACCACTTTTCCTGGGACACCGAGTCTTGATTCGTTTTGCTGAAAATTTGGTGATGAAAATATTACTGTGGCTATTCTTGCTCTTCCGCTGATTCAAAAAGAGCATTTTGTCAATGTATGAGTTACCATGTTATGGTAAAAGAAATTGCACAAAGCACTGGTGACCTGCCTCTTGGATGCATGCAGTTGCCCTGGAACAGTGTAGCTAGTAGGATAAATGACCATCCTGACTGTGAACCTAAAGCCCTAAATCAGTCAACCTGGGCCCGAGGTTATAAAACTTTTTTCATGCTCAGCTCAGCTGAGACTAAAATTTATCATGTTCATAAATGTTAAAATGCCAACCGTTGTTGGCATTTTAACATTTATAAGCAGGATAATTAACAGGATTTTGCATTATAAACCTTCAGTTTCAATATATTTTGACTATTTTGGTATTTATGAGCAGTTTAAATTTTACGCTCGGCCGAGTTGAGCATGAAAAAAAGTTTTATAACCTTGACAGCATTTTTCAAACTGCAGTTCTTTATCTTTTGCAGGGTCTTCTATTTTCTGAAGAAGGACCTTATCTTTAAAACTAATGTCATGCACTTCTCCTTAAAATTCTTGATCTGTTTAGATAGAATTAATTAAACCCGCTTGAAACAAAACACACAAAACAAATTCAAATCATCTTCATCTGTTAGAAGGTTTGAATTGGTAATCAAACTTTTGCTGCCGCATCTAATCACTTTGTTGTTAGACAATAAAATGTCTTCTAGGCATGCAAATTTTATTGATTTGGAAATGAGCCACGACGCGAGAAAACCGGTCTTCGGGGTTTCCGACCAGGTCTGACACAAATCAACCTGTACAGTCCCAGAAGCAGGCTAGAAGCTTGAAATTTTGGGTGTATAAGAAGAAAAGAAAGTGTACTAAATGTGTAGCGAAAACAAAGGCGCTGATCAGCTTCGCAGTTACTGCGAAGCTGATCTGCGCCTTTCTTTTCGCATATGCAAAAATCAGGTTTTCTCATGATGTGGCTCCTATTGGAACTTGGTGCACCGAAGGCTTGATTGTCTTCTCGTTGGTTTGATTAGATTTCACAGTTTGACAGCGAAATAGATAGAGGGCAGTGTTCCACGGTATAAATTTGGAGCAGCTTTCTGTTGCTTTTCAATAATGAGAAAGGATATTGTTTGATTGTACCGTAGATTTGTCATGGCAAACAGCACAATACTTAAAGCAGGCTACTTCCTGCAATAGCAATTTTCAGAATCACATCTCAAAAACATGCCTATGTAATGTATGTACCCCCTTGAACCCCACTTTTATAAAGCAAAACTGGGGTATACCTATGTTTCTTATTTTTGCTCCAAAACATAGATTGTGGGTACTCGTTAGAACCCCTTTGGCGAGGCGGTTCTAATGTGTACCCACAGTCTATGTTTTGAGCAAAAATAATAAAATATCAAATTTTTTCAGCTGAAAATTTTCATTTTTTAAAGCTCAAAAAATCTCTGTGTATTGCAGAGGCAAGTTTTCGTAATTGCCCATATCTGAAAATTTGCAATGTATAGGCTCAGTGGTAGCATGCATACCCGCTTTTAAGTAGGGGTCCCACTATGTAATTCAGATAAACTGTATACCAAAGGTATTGTTAAAGACTGGTCTAAACTAGCTCAAAAATGATAGTTGAAAGGTGGCCTTTGTTCATATACTATAGAAATTTCAGACTTAATTTTTTTAAGTGCCATATTTTTGGGTCTTTTTGACTTGATTTCTATTCTTCAGGTGAGCTGTATGACCAAGATGCGGGCAAGCTGCAGCTTAAAGTTATCAAATATGTAAGTATGAACATTTCTGAAGATTATTCATTTGTTCCGATCTAAATATTTCAATGTAAACTGGAAGATCGATTTATTCCGTAATAACTCGGACTGGTTCAAATTAAATCGGCCCTGGTTTGAACCCGTGTCAACAAGACTGTGCTACATTCATGTTACAACCATACCATTTGACATCAAGTAGTTTGGTAAAACTGAAAAATGTCTTGAGCTTCAAACATATTTCTCATCGAGCAGCATAGGTATTAGTAAAGAAAAATAGCAAAACAACAATCCACACCCTTGAATGATGATAAAAGTAAACCCTGAATTCTAACATGCGCTTCTGATACGTAAATGCTATATGTCTGATATATCTAGCCGCCGGTATTTATTATGCAAAAATATTGGTCAATTGCTCTAGACGGACTTTATAAATTTCTGATAATTGTCGTTGTTTTATTTGCTCATTAATAACCCTTCGATCACACGAGCATCTGTCCCTGGGGAGACAAATCATTGGCAACTACTGTCAATAGTTTCTCGGAAATAGGCTGCATGGTGAGAAAATGGATTACTGTCTGTGCGAAAACAAAAGGCGCAGATCAGCTGTGCAGTAACTGCACAGCTGATCAGCACCTTTGTTTTCGCTACACAAATAGTGATATTCCTCTTCTTCCTAAATCTAAAATTTCAAGCTTCTAGCTTTTTTCTGAGACTGTACAGGCCGGTTTGTGTCGGACATGGTCGGAAACCCCGAAGACCGGGTTTCTCACGTCACGGCTCAAATATGAGAGATGTCTTGTGGAAAACTTCTTTTTTGGGGGGTAAATGACCTGGTCTGACACAAACTGGGCCGTACAGCCATGCATGATGGCTAGAGGCTTAAAATTTCTAAGTGAGAAAATGATGGGGTTTTGCTGTCTGTGAAGTGAAAACTAAGGTGGTGATTGGCGGCTGGTTGCAGTGCATCTGATCTGCAACTGTTTTTTGCATGTACAAAGATAATATTTTCTCTTGATGTAGCTCATATATCTTTTTTGTCTAGCCATATTGTGCATTGAAGTAAGGTCTTCATGGTTTCTAACCTGTCTCTGACACAAACCGGACTGTACAGTTTCAGAAGGCTAGAAGGTTTGAATTTTGGATTAAAGAAGGAAAGAGATTGTATTATCCAAGAATCAAAAACAGTTACTGCACAGCCGATCTGTGCCTTTGTTTTCGCTTATGCAAAAATCTGGCTTTTTCATGAAGCAGCTCTATTAATAATCTGGCATAGAGTTGCAGACACTTTATGCGCTTATTTGATCATTTGTCTCGCTTGTTCGTAGTCTGACCACGTACCATTATGGTTACGTGATGCTTTATATCCCTGAAGATCGGTTGAATTGATTTCGCATGACTACGTCTCTAGCATATTGTACAACATAATGGCAAGAGATGCAAATTGTAAAAGATAAAAAAGATACCATTTTCAGACAGTTCTTGACGGCAGAATGAGCAGGATTAGAATGAAATTAGGATCTTCACTGTAGTCCTGTTTAAATACATTTGAACATTTTCTAATTAATCTACCAAAATATTGAAAACTGACTATATACAAAATGTTTGATAACATTGAAAAACGTCAGAGCAAGCAAGCATTTGAGCCGCCCCATGAGAAAATCAACAATCTGCCTAGGCGAAAACAAAGGCGCAGATCAGCTTCGCAGTGACTTGCCTTTGTTTTCGCTACTCAGATAGTAGAATTCCCCCTCTACTAAACTTCAAAATTTCAAGCTTCTAGCCTGCTTCTGTAGCTGTACAGGCCGCTTTGTGTCAGTCCTGTTCATTGTTGGTTTTCCCACGAGGCGACGCATTTTATTGGAAGCAATTTTGCTGAATAAACTATCTCTAGATGATTGGAACGGGTCCATTCATTCTGATTGGCATCTATATTCTTTGACATTCTACAGTTTCTGAGGCCATAAAATGCTTGACTTTTCCCTAATATCACATCAAATCATCATTTAATAGCTTACAACCAAAATAGGAGGCAATACAAATCAATGAATAAATGGGCCGCATCTTGAGAAAGCCAAACTTTGGGCTATGCAAAAACAAAGGCACAGGTCAACCCTAACACAGCTCCTTAATTAAATCAGCTTTCACCTATGCGAAAACAAAGGCACAGATCAGCTGTGCAGTAACTGCACAGCTGATCAGCGCCTTTTTTTTCGCTACACACATTGTAAAATTCCTCTACTTTCTAAATCCAAAATTTCCAGCCTCTAGCCATCTTCTGCACAGACCGGTTTGTGTCGGACCTGTTCGGAAGCCCTGAAGACCCATTTTCTTGTGTCCCAGCACAAATTTAACGCAGTTCAAGGATAGATGTTCGTCAAGGCTAAGTTCTAGTGCTTCATCCCACAATTAGTGTTGTAGTGTTTCATCTAATCCTAAAATTACAGCAGTGCAGCATCAAGGATGTCAATATTAATGACACTTGCCTGATGGGCTTAGCATCTGAATGAAACTGAAACTAGTATTAAAGCCATTAATTACCAGGTCCCAAGGTTATTAAACTTTTTTACAGCTGAGCATGGAATTTAAACTGCTCCTAAGTACTGAAATAGCCAAAATAAATTGAAATTTCAGGTTTAGATCACTAAAGCCTGTAATTTATCCTGCTTATAAATGTTAAAATGCCAACAAGTGTTGCCATTTTAACATTTGAGCCGCCTCATGGGAAAACCAACAATCTGCATAGGCGAAAACAAAGACGCAGATCAGCTTCGCGGTAACCGCGAAGCTGATCAGCGCCTTTGTTTTCGCTACTCGGATAGTACAATTCCATCCAAAATTTCAAGCTTCTAGCTCTTTTCTGTGACTGTACAGGGCGGTTTGTGTCTGACCTGGTCGGAAACCACATTGTTGGTTTTCCCACGAGGCGGCTCATTTATGAGCATTGAGCAGGATAAATTTTAGTCTCAGCTAAGCTGAGCATGATTTTTTTTTATATAACTTTGGGTCCAAGTACCACCTGGAGAGAGTTGTTGATGAACTTCTTGTGTGGTTTATTAACTATACTGTCACCAAGTACTATAATGATTAAAACGGCTCAGTGACTGCGAAGCTGATCAGCGCCTTTGTTTTCGCTACACAGATAGTACAATTATTACTCTTCTTCTTAGATCTGAAATTTCAAGCTTCTAGCCATCCTATGTGACTGCACCGACCGGTTTGTGTCAGGCCTGGTCGGAAACCCTGAAGACCGGTTTTCTTGCATCTAATTTTGAGAAACAGCATAGGTCCAGAGTCAGATTGGCATGCATGCAATTTCGACATGCACTGCATGCATGCATGGTTGATTTGCAATTAACTATTGAAGAATGCACTAGATTCACATTTTATGATCTTAAGGTGCAGAAGATGTCCCATTTTGTAGGTGATTACATTCCAAGATCAAATGAAAGATAGATTATCTTTCACTTTCACAATGCTTAATGGAAATGGATGGTAAATACAAGTTAATCATGCAAACAGAATAGGATTCCAGGGATAAGTGTCCTGTCTATATGTTTTTTGTGATGTTTTCTGGAAGAGTTCCAATAAAAGACGTCAAACGCATTGTAATCTAGTATTGTGTGACGCAAATCAAGAATATTGAAGCCAAGAAAACCTTTCAAAAGCAACAACCTGCACTTCAGAGACAATTAGATGGTTTCAGCCTTATCCTTATAGACCTAAATTTATATCATCTTACAGAATTTAAGCTTCCCATTGCAGCCTGTTTACATTAAGAATAATGTCTTATTATAAATAGTCTTTATCTGGTAATGAATGTAAAATTATATACAATTTCATGTGGGACAAGATCTTTACAGTTATCATAAAAGCAGTTTCTCGTGAAATCTCTTCAGCGTGCATATAGCCCCAGTCATGAGTGTCATTGGCTTCTGACTAGCTATATACAGGTCTCTGTCGTGCAGGTTTGACTGTCACCTTTCAAGCACAGCAGTTTCACAGGGTAATTGCTGACCGAATGCAGAGAACTGCCCTTGCTTCTACTCACCACTAGACATCATTACGAAAACATGCCCATGCAATATACAGAGATTTTAAATTTGTAAAAAATGAAAAATTTCGGTAGAAAATTTTTGATATTAAATTTTTTCTTATTTTTGCTCAAAACATAGATTGTGGGTACACGTTAGAACCGCCTCGGGGAGGCAGTTCTAACGAGAACCCACAATGTATGTTTTGGAGCAAAAATAATAAAAATAGGTATACCCCTGCGTACCCCAGTTTTGCTATATAAAAGTGGGGTTCAAGGGGGTATACATTACACAAACATGTTTTCCTGATATACTGCATCTAAGAAGCAGAATTGCTTACCTAAGCAGAATTGCTTAGTCTGATGTCTATCTCCTGTAAGATATTCTGTCCCCCACCTATCGGAACTGTGAGAAAATGCAAGATAGGCTGCTTGATGCCTACGTCCAACCCAGGAAAAGTGGTTACTTTAGCTGATACATTACGAAAACTTGCCCATGTACTATACAGATTTTTAAGTTGTAAAAAATGAAAATATTCTGTGGAATAATTTTGATATTTTTCTTATTTTTGCTCAAATTATAGATTGTGGGTACACGTTAGAACCGCCTCGCCGAGGCGGTTCTAACGAGAACCCACAATCTATGTTTTGGAGCAAAAATAAGAAAAATAGGAATATCCCTGCAAACGGACGGACATGTTTTCCTGATGAGAAACTTCTATATTGAACGGATCACAGCAGGTTTTAATTCAAAAGCAAGATAAAAGTAAGAATAGTTGCTGCTTAAATGGACCATTTGTACTTGCTTGTTGTTATGAAATGAATGTATTGAATTTTTCCAGAAAATTGTCACAGTGGATAGAAACCTATTGATTCTCTGACTAATTATTCATTCATACCAGAGCTTGGTATAAAAAAAATAATAATAAAAAACACTTGAAACTGTTGCCATCTCTTTTGGATTCATACCAGTCAAAGCCAATACTGAAGCTTGTAATATCTTGGTGAATTACAGAAAAAAAAGACATATTAACAATTAGGACATTAAGTTAATACAAAAGGCAGTGTATTAAAGTAGGACAAGGTTAAGATAGTTTGTACCACAAAACTTGTAGAGCTTGATGTAATACTTAAAAGATATTAAAAAAAAACAACAACAACAAAAATAAAACAAACAAACAAAACACACAAAAAAACACACAAAAAAACAAACAAACAGAGTTTCTTAATTACCCCTAATAAGTGTACAATGAGCATTCATTTTAGAAAGATAATTAATGTCATGTTTAAGTTTTTTTAAAACAACAAGATTAAATTAATGATATTAATGCTACAATAATTATCAATTACAACAAATGCAGGAGAGATGATAAAAAAGTTTGGGCCTCGACGTTACGTAACTGAGTATGAATATAGGGATCATACATGATTTTCCATTCATTAACATTCGCTAGGGGAGTGTTGAAAACCGAGGGCCCGGTTACGAGCATAGGTAAAAGCCATGTATTAGCAGCATGTGCGCACGTGAATTGCAATATTAATGCATGGCTTTCTCTTCATTAATAAACGGCTGTTGATATCGTGTGACACGGGTATTTATGCAATAATATTTAATGACTGCTCTCCTTGAACACCATTATTAAACCACTTTTTTCAAAAACACACTTTCCTGAAACACCTGAAGCTGCAAAAAATTCTCAAATAAAAAATTTATGACAGAAAATATTTTTGACTATGCCTTTTTCCATTGTAAATGAGTAAGGGAAATCACTATTTTCCCCCCAAAATGTTTTGAAATGGGGAAATTTGTTAAAATTTCATTTGAAAGGAAAAACATTCAGGAAATTGGCAAATTGACTGAAGATTTATGACTCTGAAAAAATTTGGACCCCAGGGGTTTGTGTGCCCCCACCCCAGGGCAATATGCATGCATATTACCATAATATTCAAAGATCCGCTTGGCCAATCAAAGCCAAATTTTATAGGAAGCATCTGTATGAAGGGGAAACCAATGTGTTTATAAATATTGCAGGTCACATGACCAAGATGGCCGCCATCCCCATATATGGTAAAAACTGTTCCAAAATCTCCGGAACTGCCGAACCTATTGCAACGAAACTTTGCATGTAGCATTGGTGGACTAAATTACTACAATGTGTTTATAAATCATGATGTTGTATCATGACCTTGACAAATTTTATGGCAAGGTCAACTTGGGTCAAATATGCAGAAAACTGTTAAAATGGTAGTGAAAGGAAAGACTTCAGGAATATGTATTTATGATTCTGCAAAAAGGTCCTTAGGTTTTTATCCTACCCTGCACTGGGGCTGTAATGTATGACCATAATAGTCAAACAAGTTTATTGGTATATATCCCAGATTTAAACAGCAGTCACACTGTAGCGTATAACCCAAACGCGCGCCAGGCGTATGAAAAATGTCAACACGCTGAAGATTTTGGACTAATAAAAATTAATTTGTTCCTTTAAATTGCTTTAGCAGTCACACAGTAGCGCGTGACTGAGGCGTGTGCCGGATGTATAAAATATCTCAAAGTTTTGGAGTACGTTTGTTGTACGTCCCAAACACACTAGGCACGCGCTACAGGCGCGCAGCAAACGTTCAACGCGCGTCTCACACACGCTTGGGGTATGCTACTGAAGCAATATCTCATAAAATCGGAACGCGCATGTAGCGTACACTGGCCTGCCTCAAACGTGTGCCGAACGCGTTTGAAGCGTATTCAAGGCGCCTGTAACGTGCGTGGAATTTATTCGAAACATATTATAAGTTACACGCTTGGGACACGCCGAGCTTCTAGAAAATTTTTAAGCATGTTTAAAAAATTTTTGAGCCCAAACACGCCTGGAGCGCGCAGCGACTTACAGCGAAGTATATCAACGTGCACCAAGCATACACCAAGTGTACAAAACACGCGTGTAACGCGCTTCTATCGTATCTCCGACATGCTCCTGGCGTAATGTTGAATTTTACATTTTTGTCAACACGCCCGCGTTTGGCTTATACGCTAATGACATGTGTGACTGCTGTTTTAAGGTGAGTGTTTACAGGACCATTGGTCCTCTGGTTTACATCTGTTACAGAAGAAAATGCTATGTTGATATATTTGTATTATGAAACAACCAAAGTCTTGTTTTATCATGCCTTAGCCTCTTTTGCAATAATTAACACCATTATCAGAATCTGATATACATGTACAAGCGTCGTCACCTTCGTAGAATCTCCAAGAAAAGGGTTATAATCAGGAAGTTCTGCTTGTTAGCGGTTATCTAGTTGGCTCTTGTCTTCGAAGATCATCTTGCGACTCCCAAGAGCTTCATTACTGGGTAATTGTGTTTTGGTAAAGTGAAATGCTTGAGAAATTTTCTACTTTGATTAATCATGCTGACAACTCTTTCTGGCAGAGTAGCAGTGAATAAACCGTTTGAGTCGCGTCTTGAACGGTCTTCAAGGTTTCCGACCAGGTTGGACACAGACTGGCCTGAGCAATATCAGAAGAGGAGTAGAAGCTTGAAATTTTGAATTTAGGAAGAAGAGGAATTGTAATACCTGTGTAGCAAAAACAAAGGCGCTTATCAGCTGTGCAGTAACTGCACAGCTGATCTGCATCTTCGTTTTTGCATGTGCAAATTTCGGTTTTCTCTTTAATAATCCATTTAGATGGAAAATCATCTCGCCCTAAAAGCCCGGTAATGGAAGCAAGGGAAATTTACTGCAACAAGTTATGGAAATATATACCGTTTTCTGGTGATCTTAAATGCACACAGACACGGAAAGTGCCACAGAGGGACAAATAGGACAAAAATAACTTCAATCTTGTGGTTAAAGGCTATTTATAACAATCTTGCGGTTATGCTGTTTGAATAATGTTATAAAATGAATAGGGCTGTCCCTTTTAAATTTGTATGTAAAACAAAATGGCTGCCTGAACAATAAGAACTTGAATAATCTGAATCTTGCCTGAGATTTCCTTGTCTCGGCCTCAACCCTATTATAGATTCTTTTAATCTGTGCAGGGAAAACAAATGCGCTGATCAACTGTGCAGTTACTGCACATCTGATCTACGCCTTTGATTTCGCAAGTGCAGATTGGTTGTTTTCTTGTGCGGCGGCTCAAATTTTATTTTCTGTATTTTCAGTTGGAAGAACAGACCCAGGCAGAATGTGCTTTTATACTCCTGGTTGTCCCGGAAACACAGGAACTCTTCTGTCAGGTACGCTACAGTTTAATCAAAGCATTGTTTGGTGTGGGTTAGGCGAGTAGATTTTATGATATCTGTCTTCTAAAAGTAGGATGCAATATAGGAGTTCAATGTATACCTATACACAGGAAAAAAAAACAACAACTCATTGACTTATGCTCCAAGATGTAAATCTGTGTGGTGCGATTGTCCGATAACTTATCATTGAATTCGATTTTTGTCTTTTTTTATGACGAAAAAACAGTAAAATGTATTTTTCTCTGAACCTGTGAAAGCTGTGAGTATGGAAATCATTTACTAGTATAAATTCAGTTGCTATCAATAATATTGACAATATTCCGACACCCACAAAGAAACTTTGTGATTGATGCTGAAACCTTAACCTACATTTGAGCCATCTCGTGGGAAAACCAACAATGTGGTTTCCGAACAGGTCTGACACAAATCAGTCTGTACAGTCACAGAAGCAGGCTAGAAGCTTGAAATTTTTGGGTTAAGTAGAGGAGGAGCGAAAGCAAAGGCGCTGATCAGCTTCGCGGTTACCGCGAAGCTGATCTGCGTCTTTGTTTTCGCCTATGCAGATTGTTGGTTTTCCCATGAGGCGGCTCATTTCATGCTCCATTTACTCCGTCAGAATATAACATGAAGCTTAGACTGCTCTGCTGCGATAGTTATCTACTTGAGACTATAGCAAATTAGCAAAAAAAAATTTTTGCCATGTTTATATAAAGACAATTTAAACTTTCTGTACTTCGGCTTTCCACTTGTGAAGATTCAAAAATGATGTTTGAAATAATTTCCCCTAAAGTGCTCAACCTGGTTTTGTACAAGTTAAATTGCCGCCCATTCTGTCTAGTAATTCAAGACAATACAATTTTCTCAGAAAATCGTAGACAATTGCATTAGCGATGACAATTGCAGGGATATCGGGAACAATAATTCCTTATTCAGAAGTACTGAAACATGCAAAAGGCAGCTTTATCTTGTCGCTAACATTAGAATTGATCATGCAAGGCTGTCATACGTCTCCATTTAGCTGTCATTGCAAATATTGTTCTGCGCAGACAAAAATTTATGATGTTATTTGTTACATAAAGAACACTTCTTAGACCAGATGAAAGATAAGATGTGATGGTGGTCAATAACACTAGAGAAACTTTTATGCTCTTCTCTTGAAGAAAGCTCACTATGACTGTAGTAATATTTACTAGAAAGTAAAGCCTAAAAATAAAAATACAGCAGCCAAGAATGAGAAAATAAGACAACAGATGTAGTAAGTTGTTGCTTCAGACAGATGTAGTAGGTTGTTGCGGTAAATCATAGGCAGCTCCTTGTTGTTAATGTTGAGGGTAGCAACCCATTTTAGGCATGATGATCATTCTTGTGTATGGGGTAAGCATCTCACCTACAGGTAAGCTCAGGTTGTGACTTGACCTCGGTTAATTAAAGTCTTAACTCATTTAAGCTTGGCATCCCTTTTATGGGACATAGGCAAACAGAATAACCCCAGAATAACCGCAGAACGCGGCGTCCCATCTGGGGCTATTCTGTTTGCCTAGAGAATTTTTATCGAAAAAATAAATAGAATTTAAAAATCACTCCTGATGCCTCTAAAAATAAAGTGGACTCAAATCATAATGATGGGAAAATCCATTCAAATATGGGTTAATTAAAGTCTCATCTGATAGAGTGGAGAAGTCCGGTTTCAGCTCATAACTTGTAATTTACAATTGAGCTAAGCTTACCAACTTTGTCATTAAGACTTCTAGTTAAAGCGATTGCAACACATTTTTACCATTGTGGTAAATGTTATACTGTGTTTTGACAAACTCTAGTAGATTATCAGCAATCTGAGGCCAGCATAACAACTCGCTATTAATTGTTCTCTGTGCGTGACATAATCTAGACTAGAATGCTTTTGACCAAGAAGATACAACAAATTGCAGTCATTAACCTATTGGCATTTATGCCAGAGTTAGATAGGACATTGTCCTAGTGACAAAATGTCATGTAATGCTTTTGAGAGGCTCTGAGAGTCATTAGCATGTTCAGCTAGTATCTCACTGGCATGTGAATTCCTCGCGACTGTTTTGCAAATTTAGTCGCGGACCTTTCGCACAACATTCGTGCAAGTGTCGCATGAGTGTTGCGAGAATTTTCATGTGACGAGCCATGAAGGTTTTGAACATGTTCAAAACTTTTATGCGATTTTTTTTCGCCAAAAGTTGTTCAATGTTTGTGCAAGTGTTGTGAACCTGTCGCCGTGAAATTTTGGTGAATTTGCAATGTGAAATTTTGCAGCGATACTTGTACGAATGTCGTACGATAGTCCCGCGAACTATGCGAACATCTCAGGACTATCTGGTGAGAAAATAAAACTAAGCGACATTCGTATGAATGTCGTGAGACACACTCATGAATGTCTCGCGACTGTCATATGAATGAAAATGAAACTAAAATTTGCAAATTTTTCGCATAAATGTCCATTCAGTGACACTGCAACGTGAAAGTTGTGTTTATATCGTTAATCTTTGTCATGAAATAGTCTTTCGTTGTTGCATTCCAGTGAGGTAGGGGCTTTACTGGTATTCCATAGAGATGAGAATATCACAAAATGTTTTGACCTCACAGCTTCATTTTAGAAGGAGCTGGCTAAAATATTGATAGAAACCCCCAAACACACTTTGCACCAAATATGCCCATGATTCTTACAGTGCAGATGCGATATCTCATGACATGACAAAATTGAATGTGGTGACCGGATGCCAAATTGATTGGGCAACAACCTATAGCAATAAGTTTATTGCAGCTCTATTGATCTGGAGCTTCCACACCCTTTTGGCATGTGTTTTGTGATGTTGCATCAGTCTTGATCCAGGTTTCACACCATTTTGTCATGTGTTGTGTGATGTTGCATCAGTCTTGATCCAGGTTCCACACCATTTTGTTGTGTGTTGTGTGATGTTGCATCAGTCTTTATCCAGCTTCTACACCATTTTGTCATGGGTTGTGTGATGTTGCAACAGTCTTGATCCAGCTTCTACACCATTTTGTCATATGTTGTGTGATGTTGCATCAGTCTTGATCCAGCATCCACACGATTTTGTCATGTGTTGTGTGATATTGCATCAGTCTTGATCCAGCATCCACACCATTTTGTCATGTGTTGTTTGATGTTGCATCGGTCTTGATCCAGATTCCACACCATTTTGTCATGTGTTGTGTGATGTTGCATCAGTCTTGATCCAGATTCCACACCATTTTGTCATGTGTTGTTTGATGTTGCATCAGTCTTGATCCAGATTCCACACCATTTTGTCATGTGTTGTGTGATGTTGCATCAGTCTTGATCCAGATTCCACACCATTTTGTCATGTGTTGTTTGATGTTGCATCAGTCTTGATCCAGATTCCACACCATTTTGTCATATGTTGTTTGATGTTGCATCAGTCTTGATCCAGATTCCACACCATTTTGTCATGACTGTGTTGTTTGATGTTGCATCAGTCTTGATCCAGATTCCACACCATTTTGTCATGTGTTGTGTGATGTTGCATCAGTCTTGATCCAGATTCCACACCATTTTGTCATGTGTTGTTTGATGTTGCATCAGTCTTGATCCAGATTCCACACCATTTTGCAGTCTTCACGAAAAGTGTCGGTCTCTCGGTCATTTCCGACAAATTTTGAAACTGACCGGCGCTTTCTGTCATGTTCCCGGTCAATCCGTCGGACGAGAAAAAGGTCAGTTCATACTATAAAATTGTCATCTTGCCTTTTCAGTGACGAATGATAAAATAAATCAACTTTGTTCCGATTGTTTTCTGCAGTTTGTTGAGATGTGTGCTTGTCTAATGGTCATGGAACACCTTAATTATTATTATTGATATCAAAAGACGGTAGCCGATTTATTGAAAACAAATATATGACGCGCGCTGTCTATCTTGCACGAAAGTACTGCCCACATGGTCATTTAGTCCAGCCTTTCTATTAGATATTCATTATTACGTGATCGCTAGCTACCAATAGAGACCAGTATTGAGAATCGCTTCGGTTGACGTCACGGAAATTTACCCATTATTGAAACACGTGAACAATTATGCCGGGTCAAGGTTCAACACAAAAACATGGACGACATTAATTGATTTGACTGGCAAACAATATGTCTTTAATCATAGGATTTTGCTATCAAAAGCGGTTAATAATATTTGTTTTCGCCGACTTTAATTACACATTGAATACTTCATTTTTGGTATGTTTTTGAAGTGCCGATCGAAAGCATATATAATCTCTGCAATGAAATTCGATCTTCATTCAATCATTAAGGCAACATGAGTAAACGTAAGGCAGATTTTGGTACTCTTGAAAAGGAAAATAAGAGTATGAATTCTTTTGCTCATTTGTGGAAAACAACGAGCTTACGAAGCTTTTTTTTTATTTTTGGTCATTTTTTCTGTCCGACAATTTTTTTTCTGACCAGCAAAAATTTTCAGTCTATCAGACAGCTGTCCGGCAGCTGTTTTGAAGTTTTCACGAAGACTGATTTTGTCATGTGTTGTGTGATGTTGCATCAGTCTTGATCCAGCTTTTACATCATTTTGTCATGTGTTGTTTGATGTTGCATCAGTCTTGATCCAGCTTCCACATCATTTGTCATGTGTTGTGTGATGTTGCATCAGTCTTGATCCAGCTTCCACACCATTTTGTCATGTGTTGTGTGATGTTGCATAAGTCTTGATCCAGCTTCCACACCATTTTGTCATGTGTTGTGTGATGTTTCATCAGTCTTGATCCAGCTTCCACACCATTGTGGCATGTGTTGAGTGATGTTGCATCAGTCTTGATCCAGCTTCCACATTATTTTGTCATGTGTTGTGTGATGTTTCATCAGTCTTGATCCAGCTTCCACACCATTCTGGCATGTGTTGAGTGATGTTGCATCGGTCTTGATCCAGCTTCCACATTATTTTGTCATGTGTTGTGTGATGTTGCATCAGTCTTGATCCAGATTCCACACCATTTTTTCATGTGTTTTGTTGATCCAGCTTCCCCACCATTTTGTCATGTGTTGTGTGATGTTGCATCAGTCTTGATCCAGCTTCCACATTATTTTTTCATATGTTGTGTGATGTTACATCAGTCTTGATCCAGATTCCACACCATTTTTTCATGTGTTGTGTTGATCCAGCTTCCACACCATTTTGTCATGTGTTGTGTGATGTTGCATCAGTCTTGATCTAGCTTCCACATTATTTTTTCATAATTTATGTTGTGTGATGTTGCATCAGTCTTGATCCAGCTTCCACACCATTTTGTCATGTGTTGTGTGATGTTGCATCAGTCTTGATCCAGCTTCCACATCATTTTGTCATGTGTTGTGTGATGTTGCATCACTCTTGATCCAGCTTCCACAACATAATGTTGTGTTGTTTCATCAGTCTTGATCCAGCTTCCACATCATTTTGTCATGTGTTGTGTGATGTTATATCAGTCTGCAGTGAAAAATCATGAGTATATACAAGGTGATAATACTAATTGTGTTCTACCATGTGCCATTTCTGTTTACAGGTGATAGGGAAGAAAGTGCTAGAAACAGAAGTCAGATTTCCAGTAAGTACCATAATTTGAGCTGTGTCATGAGAAAACCGGCTTTTTGCATATGTGAAAGCAAAGACGCAGATCAGCTGTGCAGTAACTGCACAGCTGATGAGCGCCTTTGTTTTCGCTACAAGGATAGCACAATTACTCTTCTTAAATCCAAAATTTCAAGCTTCTAGCCGTCTTCTGTGGCTGCATAGGTCGGTTTGTGTTAGACCTGGTTGGAAATCCCGAAGACCAGTTTTCTTGCATCATGGCTCATTTTCATCACTGTTTCAGAGAGATAGAGCAGGAAAATAGTGTATACCTTTTCATAGATGGCAAGTAATACAGTATGGAACCACCATAACATGAAAAGCCTGGAGCCTAGAGTGCACAGCAATGTTTCTGTTGTGACTGATTGAACTGTTAATCAAATTTTAAGAAAGTCTGACAAGGTCCTGTATGAACCAGACTTAACATGGGTAGCTACTTTAAATCATTTAACTTTCTATGTAGCAGATACAAATGTGCTGGTAGTTTGCATTTGGGCTTGCCACTTCACACATGGAAAAGGCAGTTTTATACAGGCCAACCTCATTACAATGGTATCCTTGAGGTTCATAGAAACTGACAACATTATAAGTGAACCATGTTATAATGAGGTTACTTACTATAGACATATAGCAAAATAATCAATTTGGGAGCCATGACATGGTCATGTTGTATAGAATTTTGTTATAATGAGGTTTGTTATATTGAGGTTGAAGTGAAAGATAAAGAGATCTTGCGCTTTATGTTTTCAGGGCCATACCAGTAGTTTTGCTGTTGCATTGGAGACCAATCAACCAATCCATCTCGATGACATACCTAAGGTAATGACCATCACGTCATGTTAGTATTCACTGTTTCCCATTCCCAATGTACCTTTTGAAAGCCATTGGAGCTAGGACGTTGGAAAACCGGGCTTCGGGATTTTCGACCAAGTCCGACACAAACCAGCCTGTACAGTCACAGAAGAAGGCTAGAAGCTTTAAATTTCAGATGCAAGAAGAAGATGGATTGCACTATATGCGTGTAGTGAAAACAGAGGCGCTGATCTGCGCCTTTGTTTTCGCATAGACGAAAATCCGGTTTTCTCATGATGCGGCTCATACGGTAGTACTAGAAAAATGCTGGTTGTCCACACGAGACGGACAGTTTTCTCTACCTACAATCTGAGCAAATCAACTTCTGGCACGGAAATATATCACAGTATATGCAAGCTGAGCTCAAACCTTGTATTCTTCAAAATAATCAGATCATGCCTCAAGAGAACACAAGTGGGGATGGGTAGGACTCAAACCAGCATGTTTGTAGCTTTAAAAAGAGCAACAAGCAGAAAAACTTTAGAATGTCTCTCTAAGTACTGGCAATGGTGTGAGTCAAACAAACCTCAGATTGACTTTAAGTTAAAAGTCATTAAAGTTAGAGAAATTTGAAGACTTTTCGAGCCTTGTAAAATTTATTGACCTCATGCAGGTCCTCATGACATTAGAATCAGTTTACTGTTTTCTTGAGACATTTGATATGTAAGAAATCAGGCAGTTGGCATTCTAAAGTCATAAACTTGGGATATGATCTGCGACACGAGAAAACCGATTTTGGGGGTTTCCGACCAGGTCTGCCCCAAACTGGGCTGTACAGCCACAAAAGATAGCTAGAAGCTTGAAAATTCAGATTTAGGAAGAAGAAGGATTGTACTATCTGAGTAGCGAAAACAAAGGCGCTGATCAGCTTCGCAGTTACTGCGAAACTGATCTGCACCTTTGTTTTCGCATAGGCAAAAATCCGGTTTTCTCCTCACTCATGGTCGAGGCTCATATAAAACAAACCTGATGACGTAAATCACTTAAACTGGAAAATTCCACGGCAGTTTTTGTTCACCCTGAAGGAGTCAAGGCCCTATGAATTCACATGTTCTTATGGCATGGCTCATTATTTGCAGAAACTTAATACCAACAGAAACCTGGAGGTTGTCATTCTTAAGTCATAAACTTGCTATTTTATAGGTACCAGGTTACATAAGTCACTTAAACCTGTTGGAAAATGCTGTTTGTTTATGCCCCCAACTTCGAAGAAGTTGAGGGGGCATGTTGGTTTGGGTCTGTCCGTGCAGTGAGTACAGTGAGTGAGTGAGTGAGTGAGTCTGTCTGTCTGTCTGTGATGCATGAGCACTCGTTCAGGAACCGTTAGAGCTAGGATCTTGAAATTTGGTATGTAGTTTGTGTATATGAAAATTAAGAGGACCCGTATTTTTTCTTTCAGGTAAATTCAAGGGGCTAGGGGCCCATTCTGTGAGAGTTATTTCCCTTTTTAATTCTTGATAAAGTGAATAGATAGTGGCTACTTTGTGTGCGCAACTCCTCCTACAGTTTTATTCCGATTCTCTTGAAACTTTACAGATGTTGTGACCATGCTTTGAAGATATGCATGTGGTTTGGATATTATCCTCAGACTAATTTTTGTCACTTTTTTCGCAATTTGAACTTAGCCATGTTTCGGACCTTTTCACAATGAAAGTGAATGGGCATTGGGTACCTTGTGTGCGCAACTCCTCCTACAGTTTCATGCCAATTCATTTAAAACTTTACATGTGTTATGGGCATGGTCTGAAGATATGCATGTGGTTTGAATATAATCCTTGGATTATTTTTTGTCATTTTTTTCACAATTTGAACTTAGTCATTTTTTTCTGGCATTCTAGTGAATGGATAGAGGGTACCTTGTGTGCGCAACTCCTCCTACAATTTAATACCGATACTTTTGAAACTTTGCAGACATTGTGACCATGCTTTGATTTTACATCTTGAAAGTGACTTACCAGTTGGGGGCATAGTGTTTCATAAACACATTTTCTAGTTTGTGTGAAACCTACACTCACCAAGGCCATATTTGTTCACAAAGTTTAGAATTTTATTAAGGTGAAGAGTCCAAGCAGCTTTTAAACTGCTTTTTTTTTTTGAAGAAAATAATGACTCTAAACTACATGTATGTCTATTTTCAGGAAAATTTGTCGGGTATCGAGGAGGTTGTCGAGTGCAAGTTACAGTCTTTCCTTTGTGTTCCTATAGCCAGCCGCAGTGATAATACCCTTATAGCTCTAGCTTGTCTTGTAAATAAAACCAATGCAAATAGGTAAGATACCTCATGGTCCAACATAAGAGACACTTCAGTCTCCATTACGAAAACTTACCCATGCAATAAACAGAGATTTCTGAGCTTTAAAATTTGAAAAATTTCAGCTGAAAAATTTTGATATTTTTCTTATTATTGCTCAAAGCATAGATTGTGGGTACAAGTTAGAATCGCATAGGCGAGGCGGTTCTAATGAGTACCACAATCTGTCTTTTAAGGATGTTCGCTGCCAATGAAAAAGTATTCAAACTTTTTTTCTAACCACTCTTTTTTTATTCCAAAATACAACATAAGACATTTGAAAGCAAAATAAATATAGGGTAGTGTGCATTTTTTCAAGCTACAGGCCACTAAATGAGACCTCTGAGCATCATGTTTTAAATTTAGTAAAATTAATTTAATTTTTAATTCTTTGAAACAAACCTGTCTTGAACAAAAATACACCTAGACGGCTTTCAAAAGTCATAATATTTACGTAACGCAGACTATTTTGGACCAAACGCATAGAAAAATTTGCAACTGGACGTGGATGACAAAATTTTACGAGTATTTTTCCAACCCTACCCCCATACTTGAAAAGTCGGAAAAAATCAATATTTTGAAATGTGCCAAACCCATACTTGTTTATTCAAACTTTTTCTTGTATTTTCACACAACATAGAACTTTGTAATATTGTTTGAATAAAAGAAAGAAATATATAGGGTAGTGTGCATATAAGAGAGAACCAACAACTTGAAAATCACCTTTTTCAGCCTTTTTTCAGCTGTTTTGTTTCTTTAAGCCCATTTCATAAAACCACTTAAAAATTTAAACCCAGCACACCAAAGACACAAAGACTGACTTAGAAGACCATGTACACATATAATGCAGCTAAAATAAACAAAGAAATAGTGCAATTAATTTGAAAATGTGTAATATTCAAGTTTAATCTACCCTACCCCCTAAATTTCACTGACATTGCTTCTGAGAACTGGATCTCCACAGAACAGGAAGTTGTCAGGTCACATGGTATATTGATGACATCAGAGGACCAGCATGACATCACACCTGATCATGTGATTTGCACTGTCAGTCATGTGACTTAGATCATGTGACCTCAAAGATGTATTATTGATTGACAGTCAGGAAAACGCTTAATTGAATTGATTATCATTTCTTAAACCAATAGAATGAAATGATGTGGAGGTACTTACGAAAAGCTGAAAACAAGAACAGAAGCAAGCCCGACCAAAATAAATGCAAAATACTGCTTAAGGCAGTATTTATTCTTATTTTAGGATGGGCTTGTTCTGTATCAACGTAACACCAAATAAAATATAACTATTCTTTTATTTAATGCTCTTAGTATATCTGGCATAAATAAGAGTTAAAAGCAAATTGATAATTGTTTCTGGATGGAACTGATTGGCCGCAGAGCAGAAATGAAGTCTGCTTGGTTATATCAACCCCTGGTTGAAATTTTAGCTCCCCAGAAGTTGTTCAAGCACTGAAACTTCTTGGGGGCTAAAATTTATTTAGAATTTCCGCCACGAAAATAAATTATTTAAGAAAAATTATTTAAGAAAATATTTTCCCCCAAATTCTAAATTATTTTTATTTTATCTAAGGAAAATGTGGCTTCTTCTCATGTGGGTAATACCTTTTTAAAGATTCATTTTAGTGTTAAGTTGGGTCCTTCTTAGATAAACTGCAACAGCACTAGTGGAAATTTTGATGCAATAAAAATAACTTTTCAAAAGTGGGTGGGGTCAAATAGACAGTTGCAAATGAAAGAAGATATGTTGAAATGACAAAATAAACAATTTTAGAGTATTATCTGGTCGTTTTCTATATTTTTTTAATTTTCTTTTTCCAAAAAAGCCAAATATTCGGACTTTTTTTGTGACAAAAATTAGCATGAATTTTTAAGCATCAAAAATAGAGTAGGAGTACCGTTTTTCTGTATTCTTTTATTATTAAACTGTTAACAATGAACTGTTCTGTTATTTAAGCACTGCTAATTTGGCTATTATATCTTCCTTGAAACTTACGAGGAGTTTGAAATATGCTTATCGGACGTTATGCTGTCGGTCAAAAAAATGTGTATTTTTACCGTTTTTCATCTCCTTAATCATGCTGCTTTTTTAGCTCACCTGAGCCGAAGGCTCACAGGTGAGCTTATAGGATAGGCAGGCATCCGGCGTCCGTCGTCGTCGTCCGTCGTCGTCCGTCCACAATTTCAAAGAAGAATATTTCTGAAGCTAGTAGGCCGATCTTGATCAAATTTAATGTGAACCATAATTGGGTTGGGGGATTGATGGCATTAGGTTTTGGAGCAGATTGTGTCAAAATTGTGGTTTCCATGGCAACAGATAGGTCCCATAGACTTACAATGGGAAAAACTAAAAAAATCTTCTTCTCTGAAACCACTAGGCCCACAGCTTTGATATTTGGTATGTAGCAATGGCTAATGGTCCTCTACGTAAATTGTGCCATTCATGCCCCTGGGGTCAAATTTGGCCACGCCCCAGGGGTTGATAGTCTCCATAGACTTACTATGGGAAAAAAATTAAAAAATCTTCTTCTCTGAAACCACAGGGCCCACAGCTTTGATATTTGGTATGTGGCAATGGCTAATGGTCCTCTACATAAATTGTGCCAGCCATGCCCCTGGGGTCAAATTTGGCCACGCCCCGGGGGTGGATAGTTTCCATAGACTTACAATTGGAAAAAACTAAAAAAATCTTCTTCTCTGAAACCACTAGGCCCACAGCTTTGATATTTGGTATGTAGCAATGGCTAATGGTCCTCTACATAAATTGTGCCATTCATGCCCCTGGGGTCAAATTTGGCCACGCCCCAGGGGTTGATAGTCTCCATAGACTTACTATGGGAAAAAAATTAAAAAATCTTCTTCTCTGAAACCACAGGGCCCACAGCTTTGATATTTTGTATGTGGCAATGGCTAATGGTCCTCTACATAAATTGTGCCAATTATGCCCCTGGGGTCAAATTTGGACACGCCCCGGGGGTCGATAGTCTCCATAGACCTACAATAGGAAAAAACTAAAAAAATCTTCTTCTCTGAAACCACTAGGCCCACAGCTTTGATATTTGGTATGTAGCAAAGGCTAATGGTCCTCTACATAAATTGTGCCATTCATGCCCCTGGGGTCAAATTTGGCCACGCTCCAGGGGTTGATAGTCTCCATAGACTTACTATGGGAAAAAAATTAAAAAATCTTCTTCTCTGAAACCACAGGGCCCACAGCTTTGATATTTTGTATGTGGCAATGGCTAATGGTCCTCTACATAAATTGTGCCAATCATGCCCCTGGGGTCAAATTTGGCCACGCCCCGGGGGTCGATAGTCTCCATAGACCTACAATAGGAAAAAACTAAAAAAATCTTCTTCTCTGAAACCACAGGGCCCACAGCTTTGATATTTGGTATGTGGCAATGGCTAATGGTCCTCTACATAAATTGTGCCAGCCATGCCCCTGGGGGCAAATTTGGCCACTCCCCGGGGGTGGATAGTTTCCATAGACTTACAATTGGAAAAACTAAAAAAATCTTCTTCTCTGAAACCACTAGGCCCACAGCTTTGATATTTGGTATGTAGCAATGGCTAATGGTCCTCTACATAAATTGTGCCATTCATGCCCCTGGGGTCAAATTTGGCCACGCCCCAGGGGTTGATAGTCTCCATAGACTTACTATGGGAAAAAAATTAAAAAATCTTCTTCTCTGAAACCACAGGGCCCACAGCTTTGATATTTTGTATGTGGCAATGGCTAATGGTCCTCTACATAAATTGTGCCAATCATGCCCCTGGGGTCAAATTTGGCCACGCCCCGGGGATCGATAGTCTCCATAGACCTACAATAGGAAAAAACTAAAAAAATCTTCTTCTCTGAAACCACAGGGCCCACAGCTTTGATATTTTGTATGTGGCAATGGCTAATGGTCCTCTACATAAATTGTGCCAATCATGTCCCCGGGGTCCAAATTGGCCACGCCCCGGGGGTGGATAGTCTCCATAGACCTACAATAGGAAAAACTAAAAAAATCTTCTTCTCTGAAACCACAGGGCCCACAGCTTTGTTATTTGGTATGTAGCAATGGCTAATGGTCCTCTACATAAATTGTGCCATTCATGCCCCTGGGGTCAAATTTGGCCAGGCCCCGGAGGTTGATAGTCTCAATAGACTTGCTATGGGAAAAAATTAAAAAATCTTCTTCTCTGAAACCACAGGGCACACAGCTTTGATATTTTGTATGTGGCAATGGCTAATGGTCCTCTACATAAATTGTGCCAGCCATGCCCCTGGGGTCAAATTTGGCCACGCCCCGGGGGTAGATAGTCTCCATAGACTTACAATGGGAAAAACTAAAAAAATCTTCTTCTCTGAAACCAAAAGGCCCAGAGCTTCTATATTTTGTATGTAGCAATGTTTGGTAGTCCCCATTATAAATTGTGCCAGTCATGCCCCTGGGTCAAATTCGGCCATGCCCCGGGGGTCAATAGTGTCCATGCATAGACTTTCATTGGTCGATTCTCAATTAATTTAAATCTCATGAGCTTACAATGTGATAATCTCTCAGGTGAGCTACAGGACCAATGGTCCTCTAGTCTTACATTTGATATTGTAAGGTGCGTTTAAACACTCTTCCTTGCAATGTAATATGTCATTTGCAACGGGAAAGCAATACTAACTTTGCAAAAACGAACTACATAACTTACGATGAGTGTCGGTCATAATATTACGTACATAACTTCTCCCGTTAAATCGTCCTTGGGGCCGAAAATAGCGATGCGCGAATGTTGTGCATATACGTAATAAAACTGTGTACTACGTCATCACTTTTTGAGGCATTCATTCCTTGCCGTCTGTTGCAAAACGAAAGTACAATACGATCGGTCAAATGTTTTATTGGAATTTACATCCGTATCGAGTTTTGTTTTTAATCGCTACGACAGTTTGGTGTCAAACTGCCCAGGGATGACTGTTCATGCGTGCTTGGATTACGCTAATTTGGTGAATTTTGTACTAAATAGGTATGTTTACATGTTGTCGATGTCAGTTTGATTGAAAAATAAACGGATGTCATCAGATGACAATTACGAGATGATTATCACGCATCAACTGTTACGTCTGAAACACAATGGGTGAGTTTGGTAGCATTATAAACGTACAAGGATTCAGTCTTACGTTTCAATCAAATGCTAAACGTTTTTGAAGGTTATTGTTTCCACGATGAGGCAGGGATCTCTATAATGTCATTATTTGTTGGCTGCTTTCATTTGGACGTTATATTTGACACTGCAATGGTGTGTTATGGATGTTGTTGTTGACAAGTTTTGTAACGTCCATACAGAGATTAAATATATTCTGCATTTACACCAGAGATGATCATATTGTTTACAATGTATCCCTTAAAACAACTGCAGTTTCTTACTTAGAGGGTGACTAGCAGCTAATAGTTGCATAATGAAGGATGAAATGAGAGAGAAATGTTGCGGATGTTACTGCTTGACAGGTTGAATGGACGTAAGTTTGACAATTATGTGCCAAAATGTCATTGCTTAAAACATCAATTTATTGCAGCTTGATGCACACCAGATATTCACAACCTATGCTTTATAATTGAAAAATAGCTTTGGACATTGTATTTATGAAAAAACCTACTCTGACACATTCAGAAAAAATCATTTAAGTTTGTGTTTTGGGTGACGTCCGTAACACTAGACCAAAACCTTATTTGCATATGAAATTCTTGTATGGCAAAGAAAACTATGCTTTGAATTTATTCATATGTTTGGGAGTTACATACTCGAGCACAGAATGGAGTGCTTGTATAATGTTTACAGCTAATTTTCAGCATTTTGACATGTCAATGTAACATCCATAACGATCAGTGACTGCTGAAGAAAATGTAAAAAACTGAGCTTAATCGAGCAAGAACTATCTTTTTATGACAAATTTAGGCAAAATGAATAACTGCCCAATATTTCTAGGTAGAAATTGTTGCAAAAAAGTAGATTTTCAATTTGTAAATAAATGTCCAGAAATGTTGCAGTTTATCTCAGAAGGACCCAGTTAGTAATTAACCATTAATAAATACTGTACCGGTAATTAAACTCTGCGGCCATTGACAAAAAGTTTCTTACCCACGTGAAACTGGAAAGTATATATGTAATTAGTATTACAGCCATTTCGGAAAAATCTTTTAGTCATTTACAGGGTTTATTATGAAACTATAGTTCATAATAACACTTATTCTTGCACAAAACTTTATCACTTTGAAAAAGATGGATACATATTTGAATAATAGCTAAAATTTCAAGGCATTCCAAGGCTTTATTTCGCTGTGCTTATAAATCTTTGTATATGTTACTGAGCAGTCAAATGAGTGTGTGTGTGTTTTTGAAAGCTGTTTAACTTTACTTCACCTTTGTTAAGGATATGACGACTAGGGCCTGAGAGTGCCTCCCTGTTCTTGGATGTAAGACACTCCCGTTGCATCTTCGTTCTGGTATGAAGTGGCCTTCTCTATGCAGTCCCCACTTCTGTATGTCTGGGACTCTCCAGGAAAATAGAATAGCTGAAACTCAATATACTGGATATTAATTGTGGTGTTAATCAAGGTGTATTATTTGTTATTTTGGAAAATTTTCCCACTTTGGGTTATAGACTGGTTTAATATTTGGTTCTGCTTGTGCTTGATCTGGTATCATGCTTACATTTGCTTTCATTTCGGGCAAGGCCCCTATTCTAATTATGGCTATTCCTTTAAATAATAATTAATTTGTTTGCCATAAATGATTTATGGACAAGGCTAGTTAGAGGTTTGTTCACAACCCACGGTTAAATAAATGTTGTGAGCCACTGACAAGTCCAAGGTCATAGTTCTGTTGTTGTTGATTGTGCCAGGACAACTTTAATAGAGAACAAGCAAATTCAGAGAATTTATGTCCCCCGCCTTAATTGTTTAGTTACACAAATATATCTGACAATAATGTATATCCAAATCACATGCATTTACTTCATGTCACAGTGTCAAACATTAATCTGAGGATTATATTCAAACCACATGCAAATCTTCAAATCATGGTCAGGACATCTGTACAGTTTGAAAAGAATCAGAATAAAACTGAGGGAGGAGTTTGCACACAAGGTACACAATGTCCATTCACTTTCATTGTATAAATGCCTGAAAAACGACTAAGTTCAAATTGCGAAAAAGTGTCAAAAATTAACCTGAGGATTATATCCAAAGCACATGCATATCTTCAAAGCATCATCAAGACATCTGTAAAGTTTCAAAAGAATCTGAATTAAAAACTGAAGGAGGAGTTGTGCACACAAGGCACCCACTTTCCATTCACTTTCATTGTCAAATACCGAAAAACGACTAAGTTCAATTTGCAAAAAAGAAGTGTCAAAAATTAATTTGAGGATTATATCCAAACCACATGCACATCTTCAAAGTATGATAAAGACATCTGTAAAGTTTCAAAATAATCGGAATAAAACTGTACGAGGAGTTGCGCACACAAGGTACCCTTTGTCTATTCACTCTCATTATCAAAATGCCCGAAAAATGACTAAGTTCTAATTGCAAAAAATGTGTCAAAAATTAATCTGAGGATTATATCCAAACCACATGCACATCTTCAAAGCATGATGAAGACATCTGTAAAGTTTCAAAAGAATTGGAATAAAACTGTAGGAGGAGTTGCGCACACAAGGTACCCACTGTCTATTCACTTTCATTATCAAAATGCCCGAAAAATGACTAAGTTCAAATTGCGAAAAAAGTGTCAAAAATTAATCTGAGGATTATATCCAAACCACATGCACATCTTCAAAGCATGATGAAGACATCTGTAAAGTTTCAAAAGAATCGGAATAAAACTGTAGGAGGAGTTGCGCACACAAGGTACATACTCCTATAGGGGGACGGAAGGACGGACGGACGGAAGGACGGACGGAAGGACGGACGGAAGGATGGAAAGCCAAAAACTATGTCCCTCCGCTTTTCTTCGAAAAGGCGGGGGACAATAAGAGCTGTTCTTTGATAATTCATATTTACTTTTATCTATCTTGGTTTTGCATCAGGGGTTAATTTTGAGTGTTACCTTCAAGCCAGTTAATAGAAAGTATTGATCGGTACAGCACACTTGTAAACTTCGTTTAAGTATTTTCAAAATTGAAAATATTAACATTCAGTTTAAAGTAAAACAGATGTATGACACAATCTATTCTAATGCGACCTTATGATTCAAATGCGCCCAGGTTTAGGGATTTGGCTGGGTGCAAGGCTGATTGATCAAAAGAAGACTGCAAGGTCCAAACCATGTCGGTCTTTATGTGGGGAATCCCAGCCCCCCACGAGGCCGGCAAATATTTTTTCTTTAATGAGCTGTCACAGTGTGTAATGAGTTCCCAGACATATTTTGCAACTTCACCTCGTGCTTTGCAAAACTTAATTTTGCTATCACTTATTGATATGCAACGCTTGTCCATTTCATGTATAACTATCTCCCTCAGGCTGAGGCACCAAGGTGGCAATGACATAGATGTCGGTGTTTCTCACTCCCTGCAAGATTTTACTTGCTACCTTTTAACCATTTCACATTAAACCGACGGCCAAAGCACCTCGCCTCCGAATGCAAATATATCTGTGACCTTTTCTACTTTTCTATTTGTCTGTAAGTAACCATTCAAAGGGGTGAATTTACTATTCCAGACATCCATGCTGTTATTAAGTAAAGTTATGCCGGGCTCACGGGGAGCTGGATTTCTTTACTGCTCCCATCGTTGGGAATTGATGAGCCACAATGCGGAAAGGAATTGACTACCATTTCATGTGAGAAATTACAGCGCTCCGTAATAGAAGCCATCCAGGTTTTATTTAAAGCCTCTTACAATTTTTCCCACCATTTTTCATTCACATATACATAGGCAGAGGCACCAAAGTTGCATCCACTAGAATAGGATATGGGTACATCTCCAAAAACCTGGCAATACTTAGACAGACTCATGCAGAGCGGTATTGTAAATTTTGTAAATAGCATTTGACTGGCCGCAAGGCAGAAAGAATAAGACTGTATGGTCGATTCCAGTGTCAGTCTTATGTGAGAAATCTGTATAGTTGATACCATGTCAGTTTTATGTGAGAAATCCCAGCCCCCCATGAAGCCTGCAAGTATTTCATCCCTAAATCAAATGCGTAATACTTAGTATTTCCAGTCATCTTATGCAACCTTTGCATCATTTGCTATCACTTGGACTAGGCGATCTTTGCATAATTTCATGTAAAACTTTTCACTCACTTCATACTCAGACAGAGGCCCAAGGTGGCATCTACTGGGGTCTGTATCTCACTCACAACTCATCAACCTTTAAACATTTCACATTAAACAGTACCCTTTGGCCAATGCCCCTCGCCTCAAACCGGCAATCTTTGTGACTCTTTGAAATTTCTATTTATCTTAAAGCAACAATTTAGACTGATTAAATTTACTATTGCAGACATACATGCATTAAACTTATGCAGGCTTCAAGGTTTAGAATTTTGCCTAAATATGTTCCACCTTGTGACAAATCACATCCCTTTAATGCTCGCTGTGACTGAATGATAGATATTTTACTGACCAGTTTTGGTGTGTGTCAAAACAAACTGATTTAGGAAGATGTCACTTGAAGTTCTGGGTTCAATCCTGATTAAAACTATGCCAAATGCTGATTCTAGCTGATTGACACTACTCTTGGCTAATAAATGTTCGAAGTTCTGGGTTCGGTCCCAATTAAAGAGATGCCAAATGCTGATTGACACTAATCTTGGCTAATAAATATCATTTGAAGTTCTGGGTTCGGTCCCAATTTTAAAAATAATTGACAGTACTCTGGGCTAATAAATCATGTCATTAGAATTTCTGGGTATGATCCTGATTAGAGATGACAAATGCTGATAAAGTGATCAACTGATCGACACTTATCTTGCATACTTGAAATGGACAAATAAAATTATAAATGTCACTTGAAGTTCTGGGTTCGGTCCCGACTAAACAGATGCCAAATGCTGATTGTCACTACTCTTCTTGGCTAATAAATGTCATTCGAAGCTCTGGGTTCGGTTCCGATTATAGAAATGCCAAATGCTGATTGACGGTACGCTTGGCTAATAAATGTCTCCCTAAGTCCTGGGTCCGGTCCCGATTAAAGATGTCTCCCTAAGTCCTGGGTCCGGTCCCGATTAAAGATGCTGATTGACAATACTCTTGGCTCAGTTCTGACATAGATGCTAGAAAAATTGTTGCAAAAATGGTGAGTTAAAGGGGCATGACTGCGTTTGGAGTGGGTGGGGTTGCACTTAACCCCTGGCCATTTGAACTCTTATTTTGACATGCTATCTCAAAATCTGCACAAGTTTAAGGACATTCTACTTACCATATCCCTACCTACTCAACCTTTTACCTAACCTAGACACTTTTTTATTTTTTCATCTTGGCTTCAAAACTGCTTGCCTCCTCCCACATGGCTTCTGTTTGACAAGGCCCCAAAAGCTGAATCAGCACTGTCATCTGTCAATTCTTCTGTAGTTTTCTTCTCTGAGACTAGCTGCAGTTTATTCTTTGAATTTGCCCTTTGCAATAGATCTGATGCCTGAGATTTTCAAAGATTTATGCATCTCAATTTTTTGCTTCTGAGAACTGGATCTCCACAGAACAGGAAGTTGTCAGGTCACATGGTATATTGATGACATCAGAGGACCAGCATGACATCACACCTGATCATGTGATTTGCACTGTCAGTCATGTGACTTAGATCATATGACCTCAAAGATGTATTATTGATTGACAGTCAGGAAAACGCTTAATTGAATTGATTATCATTTCTTAAACCAATAGAATGAAATGATGTGGAGGTACTTACGAAAAGCTGAAAACAAGAACAGAAGCAAGCCCGACCAAAATAAATGCAAAATACTGCTTAAGGCAGTATTTATTCTAATTTGAAAATGTGTAATATTCAAGTTTAATCTACCCTATATACCCCCTAAATTTCACTGACAAGTAAATTTTTCTGAAAAGTTGCAGAAAATGGGGTGAAAAAATGAAGTTTCTTAGATTGACAATTCTCATGGCTCGTTCAATGCGTATCATCATTATGTATCCAAATATAAAATATTGGGAAAATATCTGCAACCGTTTACGAGATATTCAACAAAAGAAAAACCGGAAGTTCCGAAATGTCAAATGTTAGCAGCGAACATCCTTAAAGCAAAAATAAGAAAAAATAGGTATACCCCTGCATACCCCAGTCTTGCTATATACAAGAAAAGATATGACACAAGTGTCATATCAATAGCTTCAATTTTCTATCGCAGTCAATAACGTATAAGACAAAGCGCGCACCGAGCGTGTGGAAAAATATGCCGCAAATTCAACCAATGTATTTCCATAGACATACATACGTGGTTTGTCAGAAAAGTTTGTGTACACCATTTATATTTTCAACAGAAAAATGAATATATCTGCTTTTGCAAAAGTATTTTATAAGCAAATATACAAGAATTTTTTATTGAAATCTGACAAAAACACGTCATCTACAGCCTTTTCCCTGCACTTCCGAACCGAGTGCGGGGCAAAGGTCAACGTCTCTATATGACGTTACTTGACATTTTAAGCCGCCAGCACGTTATACATTTGTTTCAGTGTGTTTTTTTTTTTTTTTTTTTTTGTTTTTGAACAAAAGATCCTTGGCTATCAACATTTTTATGTCTGTGTATCCAGCTGTCAAATGCAGATACGCCGTACCAATTCTCGCAAAATTGCTCGTCCACCTGTTGAACATGTGTAACAATTTCTTGCGGCGAGCATGCCAGATAGGTGATCTTCCGTTTATCATCATAGGTGGACTTCTGAGCAGCTGAAAATCGTCTGTGCCACAACTACTGAGAACTAAATAGTAACTGACAGACCGATGACGTTTCTGTTGTTTGTAACATTTTCATCGTATCTGTGGGTGATTTCCTTAACGAAACATACAATCGGCGTCGGCTGTTCTCCGACGTCAAATTACGCCATTATTTCAAACAGATTTTTCGGTCTGCTTCTGATTTTTTTCACATAAATCAAACAACACTGCCGCCAAGTCGGAATCTTTCTGAAACTGAAGTCAGTGTTATTTGGTTTTAGGACGAAATGTTTTAATGCTATAACATATTTAAGTGCCGTTTGACAGGGAAAAAACACAATATGAAAATCGTCACATTTTGTTGACGTTTTGGCACCTGTCCCGTGTGGCCCTACGTACGCTTAAGTAGAAAATATGTCATATTTAACGTGTTGATACTTCAAATTGAAACAAATTCCTCAAATATGCTCATAAGATATTGCTGCTTATATTTATACAAAAACAAAAAAACTTAAACAACAGCACTTTACTTTTCCTGCTAGCCAAGGTGTCCACAAACCTCGTACATGTGCGTTCTGTATGCTTGGTGTACGTTAAAGTATTTTAAGCATGCAGCATGCTTAAAGCTCGACGTGTCTCGGGTATGTGTCTTATACGAATAAGTTCAACAAGCCGCGTTACATTAAACGTTTGATACGCGCCTATACTGTATTGTGTGCTTAACATAACTGTACAAAAGTACATGCAATCCAAAATTTTCAGCATGCTGAGATTATTATACGACCTGTACACACCTTAGACACACGCTAATCATTTGTGACTGTTATTTTCGGTGCTATTACATTTGCGCACATTTTTCAAAAATTTCGTTTGCGCACAGTTTTCATTTGCGCACAGAAATGTATATCATTTGCGCACAATTTTAATGTTACATTTGCGCGCATGTGTTTGCACCTCCTCCCTAGCCAGCTGCTGGTATTATATTATATATTTTATTATAAAATAAAATATAAGCACTTTTACCCATGTTCGCCGACCTGATGGTGGAAGAGTTCGAACGGACTTAACATACCAAATGTTAGTTTTGGTTTAACATATTTACATATTGCGGCATTTTGATTTGTTCATTTGGCATCATCAAACACTTTTTTTTACACTTTCTCAGGTTTTTTATTAACATAATCATCAAAGGTTGTGCCTTGGATGTCATCTGTCTGACGGACCCTTTCTTTGATGTATTTCCTGGGCTTGTCTATACAGTCTTGCAAACGCAAACATATCATTTAGCTGAGAAAGTATGATGTGCGCAACTGTAACATTTACCTGCAGAAATTGCGTGCGCAAATGAATACGTTTACCTGGGAAAATTGTGTGCGCAAATGAACCACATTCTTTTAAAAATGTGCGCAAATGTGCTGTCACCTTATTTTCATCATAGAGACTATGGGCCCCCCTCCCATTGGGGCCTAAAGAAATAGATATAGGCTACTTGTGCCTTCAGGTAAAACTAAATACACTGCTGACTGATTACTGGTTAACCGCGCTTGTCTGAGCCTGCCGAGGAAACATTTCAAGTCAAACCATCCATACGTATAAGCCTTTTGTGTCTTAGTTGGATAGTTATATTTCAAGCACTTGTTGGATGTGATGACATCCTCATTTTGGGTAAATGTCCTGTAAAATGGAGGCAACATCCTAACATGACCAGTCCCCGAAGCAGCATAGAAGCTTGAAATTTCGGATTTAATAAGAAGAGAAAGTGTGTAGCGAAAACAAAGCCGCTGATCAGTTTCGCAGTTACTGCGAAGCTGATCTGCGCCTTTTTTTTCGCATAGGCAAAAATCCGGTTTTCTTGTGACGCGGCTCATTTGATAATGCAACATTCATCTGTCTGGGTCTACCAGTTATCGCCAATACTGAACAACTTTTTTTCAGCGTACTGCTAAATAGACTCCATAAAAAAGGAAGAATAAAAACGAATGAAGAAAGAAAAGAGGCTCATTATGATAACAAAAAAAAAAAAAAAAAAAAATGAATAGCGGATACTCGGCGAGATTCGAACCTGTAAGTGTCTGATTAGAAGATCGATGCTTAACACACTGAGCTAATGGGGCCGACAGACTTTTAACGGCATTACTCATGTTATCATTAATATTTATGGTCTATAAATAATAATCTAAAAATAGTTGCCATTATCGGCTGGTTTCCCGTTATCAGGTTTATGTTATATGTAAATATATTCGGAATAGGAACCAGTGCCATGCTTAATTGATACCGAATCATTTTCCCGCCCTTGATTAGAAGAGAAAAGAGAATCAGGCTATCTCGGCTTCATTCGTACCTTCGAGGTTATCATAAAAAAAAAACTATTGAAGTGACCACGGCAGTGTAGCGCTAAATACAAACCGCGATGAACTATTATTATTATGAAGAACAGACAGGCACGACAGGCATAATCAATGATAGAAATCATGTCTTAAGCATGTCGTTTATAGATTAGAAACCGAAATAACAATTTGTATCGAAATAATTGGGGACGAATATGCCTAAGGCTTGCAAAGACCGCAGACTGATGACCGCCGACCGAATCTCTACCAATGGCCTCTAAGCAGTCTTTTTAATTTGAAACGTTAGTAACTTTCAAACTTTTAAGTGTCCCAGTTGAAAAAACAATCTATTTACTTTTTGTATGTCTACAGCTTTACATCCTAAAATAATCATATTGACGAATAAACAATCTTTTAAAACCGGACTTCTTTTTTTCTCGGATGGATATCTACATGGAACTTTTCCATTACAGTTATAGCTATAGAATAATACATTGAAGGGTTGAAGCTATAAAAATGGGATTCAAGGGGGTATACATTACACAGACATATTTTGGTGATGTCTACCAAGCCTTAACGAAATTGTGATTGGTCTGGGTTGTGTCTTTGAGCAAGATAGAGTTTCCCATAGTACTGCATACCCAGAGAAGTTGTTGACTGGGATGTTAAACAACAAGCAAAGAAGTCCATAAGTTGAGGAGACTCAAAGCTTCATTTGTCTGTTGAGCCCTAAAAATGCTTTTCAATTAAACCTTTGGAACCCTGTCAGTTTGAATGTATCTGAGAATCATTTAAGATCTTTTTAGCTCACCTGAGCCGAAGGCTCACAAGGTGAGCTTATAGTACAGTAGTGGAGCCGGCGTGCGTCCTTCCGTCCGTTCGTTCACATTTTCAAACTCAAATATCTCTAAGACAACATGGCCGATCGTAATCAAATTTTATCTAAAGCATCATTGAGGAGGGGGAAAGGTTGTGCAAGGTTTTAGGGCAGGTCAGATTAGAACTCTGGTTTCCATGGCAACAGATGGCTCCCATAGACTTACAATGGGAAAAACATAAAAAAAATCTTCTCCGAAACCACAAGGCCCAGAGCTTTCATATTTTGTGTGTAGCAATGTATAATGGTCCTCTTTATAAATCCGGCCTACCGTGCCCCTGGGGTCCATACGGGCCCCGCCCCGCGGGTGTTATGGGAAAAACATAAAAAAATCTTCTTCTCCAAAACCACAAGGCCCAAAGCTTTCACATTTTGTATGTAGCAATGTTTAGTGGTCCTCTATATAAATCCTGCCAATCATGCCCCTGGGGTCAAAATGGCCCCGCCCCGGGGGTCATTAGCTCCCATAGACTTACAATAGGAAAACATAAAAAAGTCTTCTTCTCCGAAACCACAAGACCCAGAGCTTTCAAATTTTGTGTGTAGCAATGTATAGTGGTCCTCTTTATAAATCCTGCCAACCGTGCCCCTGGGGTCCATACAGGCCCCGCCCCGGGGCGTCCTGGGAAAATCATAAAAAAATCTTCTTCTCCGAAACCACAAGGCCCAGAGCTTTCATATTTTATATGTAGCAATGTGTAGTGGTCCTCTTTATAAATCCTGCCAACCGTGCCCCTGGGGTCCATATCAGCCACACCCCGGGGGCATCATGTTAAAAAGATAAAAAAAATCTTCTTCTTCGAAACCATAAGGCTCAGAGCTTTCATATTTTATATGTAGCAATGTGTAGTGGTCCTCTTTATAAATCCTGCCAACCGTGCCCCTGGGGTCCATACCGGCCACACCCCGGGGGCATCATGTTAAAAACAAAAAAATCTTCTTCTCCGAAACCACAAGGCCCAAAGCTTTCATATTTTGTATGTAGCAATGTGTAGTGGTCCTCTATATAAATCCTGCCAATCTGCCCTTGGGGTCAAAAATGGCCCCGCCCCGGGGGTCATTAGCTGCCATAGACTTACAATGGGAAAAACATAAAAAATCTTCTTCTCCGAAACCACAAGGCCCAGAGCTTTCATATTTTGTCAGTAGCAATGTATAGTGGTCCTCTTTATAAATCCTGCCAACCGTGCCCCTGGGTTCCATATGGGCCCCACCTCAGGGGCGTCATGGGAAAAACATAAAAAAATCTTTTTCTCCAAAACCACAAGGCCCAGAGCTTTCATATTTTGTTTGTATTAATGTATAGTGTTCCTCTTTATAAATCCTGCCAACCGTGCCCCTGGGGTCCATACGGGCCCTGCCCCGGGGGCGTCATGGGAAAAACTTTAAAAAATCTTCTTCTCAGAAACCACAAGGCCCAAAGCTTTCATATTTTGTTTTTAGCAATGTATAGTGGTCCTCTTTATAAATCCTGCCAACTGTGCCCCTGGAGTCCATACGGGGCCCGCCCTGGGGGCGTCATGGGAAAAACATAAAAAACCTTCTCCGAAACCATATGGCCCAGAACTGGACCAATGTATAATCCTCTCCTTTATAAATGCTGCCAACGGTGCCCCTGGGGTCCATACAGGCCACGCCCCAGGCATGTCATTATCTACCATAGACTTACAATGGAAATGTATGAAAAAATCTTCTCTGCAACAGCATGACACAAAGCTTATATATTTGATATACACAAAGCTTATATATTTGATATACAACATTGTCATGTGGAGCTCTACATAAATCCTGCCAATCTTGCCCCTGGGGTCAAATATGGCCCCACCCCGGTGGTCATTATAGGACCCTGACCTTGTTAGATGATTTTTTCATGTGAACCAAAATGGCAGAAAAGAGGATACACAATCCAGACAAGAGCTCTTCTGCTGATGTAAGTAGGGTTTCAAGGTCACATGACCAAGATGGCCACCGTACCCATATATGGTAAAAACCCCATTTACTTTGTCCAGTGACTATACACTTGTTGACTCTCAGGTGAGCGATCGTTGCCCCTGGGCTACTTGTTTGTTAAATTTAGACATGATGAGAAAGCTGGAATTTTGCCTATGCGGAAACAAAGGCACAGATCAGCGGTTACTGCACAGCTGATCAGCACCTTTGTTTTCGCTACACGGATAGTACATTCTAATGCACTCGAGAATGTTACGCGACGTCTTATTGGATAACGTCAAAAATTTGCGACAGTATATTCTGCGATGTACCGTCGGAAACCTAACGTCATGAGCAACGTCGCTTCTGATTGGTTAACGTCGTGGTTATACGTCGCTCGTCACGTTCACATTTCGTGAAAAACAAAGCATTTTTCGATGTTTATAGTTAAAAAGTACATTAGAATGGGGATAACAATATTCAAATTTTTCATTTGGGGTGGTATATCGTCGGATATACGGTCGGAAATCATGTTTTACGGCTCCGCTAACGCGTCGCCGTAAAACAAAATTTCCGACCATATATCCGACGATATACCGCCCCAAATGAAAAATTTGAATACAGTTATCCCCTAAGTGGCTCTTCTTCTAAAATCCGGAATTCCAAGCTTCTAGCCTTCTAAGTGACTTCACAAGTTTGTTTGTGCAAGACCTAGTCGGAAACCCGGAAGACCGGTTTTATCAGATCATTAGGTAGCAGTTTTTACAACCTTATTAATTTTTAACAAGGAGTTGCAGGAAATTAAAGGCTTATTAATTGATTAAGGTTTTAATTCCTAACATGAAAATATAAAACGCTCATTTCCTATTTAACTAATTGGAGTGCAGATTTTGAACTAAATCACAATGCATTGTCAATCTGGCACAAAAATGTCGAGTCAGCATGAGAATCTGTCATCTTAATTACATAACCAGAAAAAATTGATGCAAGGCTTTGAAATTGTAGGACAAGAAGAATTAGAGTAGATCTAAGAAAAGGTAGATTTTCATTCTCAGCTGAGCAAGAAATGTAAACTGCTCAGCAGCTCTTAAACACACATTGTAATAGCCTAAATAAATTTAATTTACAGGTTTAGATGGCCAAAGCTTTTAATTTATCCTACTTATGATCACTTATAAATGTTAAAATGCCAGATGAAATTGTTGGCATTTTAACATTTATGAGCAAGATAAATTCTAGTCTCAGCTGAGTTGAGCACGAGAAAAGTTTTATAACCACAGGGCCTGGTAAAGAACCCAAGGAGAGAAAGTGGCTCCATCCTGACATGGTAGAAACTTTCCTGACAGAAATGTTGCTCTGAGATCAATTTTTTTTAATATCAAAAGATAATTGAAAACAAAAACAGATGACCGCTTCAGGAGAGTTATACGTGTATATGTTTTTTTCGTCTCAGATTTACAGATCGTGATATATCATGTGTCCAGCAGTGCTTCCGCTACACAGCCACCGTGTTAACCAGTACTATAGCATTCCAGAATGAACGCCGACTTAAACTACACTCACAGGTACGTTGTATAGTTGAAGGTTCTTTAGGGTTTATTCAAAGTAAGTTCTTGGTTGCCAAAAGGCATTTTAGATGGTCATTATGACGATCGTTGAATATAGAGTCTTTTCTGTAGTTAAAATCAAAACCTCAACATTGTTTTTGGAAACAGAATTTTGTTTAAAATTGTTTGTTTTAATAGGTTTGCCACCTATTTGGTGTAGGCTGGTTACCTGTGTGCATATGAGCCACCGCATGAGAAAACATGCGAAAACAAAGGCACAGACCAGCTTTGCGGTAACCATGAAGCTGATCAGCGACTTTGTTTTTGCAACACAGCACAATTCCTCCTCTTCTTAAAGCCAAAATTTTAAGACTAGCCTACTTCTTTGACTGTACAGGCCAGTTAATGTTGAGCCTGTTTGGAACCCCAAATTGTGGTTTTTTTCATGCGCAGGCTCATATTATTGAATCTTTGTTGTTGTTAAATGGTAAAAAGCAGATTTCTCATGATGTAGCTCAAATCGAGAGGCCTTATTTGTCCTTTCAGCAAAAAAAGGACATTAAGTAAAATTTTCATATTTGATTGTCGTTTCTTGGCTATTACAACATCTACATTATTGCTACATTTCCTTTCCAACAAATGTCAGACAGTATAATGTTCTTTATATTGCTTGGCAAAACATTGAGCCACTGATGACAAAAAGAAATGAGCCACGTCATGAGAAAAGCAGATTTTTGCCTACGCAAAAACAAAAGGCGCAGATCAGCTTCGCATTAACTGCGAAGCTGATCAGTGCCTTTGTTTTCACTACACGGATAATACAATTCCTCTACTTTCTAAATCCGAAATTTCCAGCCTCTAGCCATCTTCTGTGCTTGTACAGCTCTGTGTCGGACCTGGTACCCTGAAGACTGGTTTTCTCGCGTCAAGGCTAATTTGAGCTGAAATGTAGGAGAAGTGACGTTTGCGTTTGTGGCAAGCTGTAACTTGAATCAGCTCATGTAGCTATCTAGTTGCATTAAAATCTGTGCTGTTAGTAAGGAAAGAGCCTTAGCTTTTAAGCTTATGTAAATGTTTTATAAGATCAGTCTGACCCGATTTATTGCTGGGAGTCCATACAGAGATTTTTTTTTCAGCTGTAAAAAATGAAAATTTCAATGGAAAAAAATTATATTTTTAACATTTTTGCTCAAAACATTGATTGTGGGTACACGTTAGAACCGCCTTGGACTCCGATTCTTTTTCTTGCACACCTTAATGCGGTGATGTTTGATTTTCATAACATTTACATTGAAAAACACTGCAATCATGTCCGCCATTTTGAAATAGAATGTTTCTGACTTAGTTGTGATGCATCACCGCATTAAGGTGTGCAAAAAAAAGAATCGTATCATGCTTGTCAGGGATGAAAGACAAATCTGTCCCTGGGGTCCCTGTTTGGCCTCACTCGGTGAGCCTCGTGATGCCAAAGTGACCTTCAGGACAGATTTGTCTATCCATCCCTGACACTCATGTAAGATTCTTATATTCTCATTAAGTAATCAATTCAGTCCATTCTGAACATCACAAAGAGCTGTTATTATGTGACAAGTCTTCATTATAATTTACTGAGATGGAATCTGAGTATGATAGACATCACAGAAAAACATTGTCTGACCCGAAATGACATTCATTTGCATGTTTTCTTTTGGTTATTGTAATATGAGAATTGACATGAGGAAATTTGCTTTTGTCTTATTAAGTGAACAGTGTGTATAAAACATCCACATGGTTGTGTTCGTGCCACTGATATTTCTTTTTCTGTGCAGACAATGCATACTTTTGTTTTTGCACACACACATCAAAACAAATGTCAAATTAAGGATAATATGTCAAAATGCATTTTTGCAAAAATGTAATCAAATTGTGCAAGTCTTTCTGAAATCTTTACCACATTTTCTGTAAACAAACTTATTTTTGAAGCTATACGTATATTTCCAAGTTTTTGTGTACATTGACATTTTGGCCATATTTTCTGAGAAGTTCTCAAGAAGTATGTACAGAATTTTTGCAGAACTGTATAAAAATTCACTATTTTATCCATCCCTCAAAATCATTAAAGACGAAATAAAATTCTTGCCTGAAGAAGTTGCTTAACATTACAAAAACAGGCCCATGCAATATACAGAGATTTAATTCAGCTGTAAAAATTGAAAATTTCACCAGAAAATTTTTGATAGTTTTTATATTTTTGCTCAAAACATAAATTGTGGGAACACGTCAGAAACGCCTCTAACAAGTATCCACAATGTATGTTTTGGATCAAAAATAAGAAAAATAGGTGTACCCCTGCATTTCCCAGTTTTGCTATATAAAAGTGGGGTATAAGGAGGTATACATTACACAGATATGCTTTCCTAATGATGATAATTGAAACTTTTCTTATTGTATTTTTCAGGCTTTACTTCAGGTAGCAAGAAATCTCTTCACAAATCTAGGTGAGTTGAAAACATCCCCGGCCAAAGGTTTTGACAACTTCCCCTGGATAAGATCTAGAATGTGTGAGGTCAATATGTACGGCGTCACTGCCTCTAGGACTGTGAAGAGAGACAGATATGTTGATCTCTGTAATTGTATCATTGTTGATGGGGGTGAAGGTCTGGAGTGGAAATATCCATTTAGGTGTCACTTAGAAGCAGAAAGTGGGGAGAATGTGAATGGTCCGACTGAGTTGAAAGATTTGGCTCTGAAATGTATCAAGTTCCATATAGAGCAAAATAAAACTGTAGCAAAACCTGTAGATGATAAGTCGGGTAAGAATGTTGATGGTAAAGCTACAGAACAAAACCATGGTAAGAATGATGGTAAAGCTACAGAACAAAACCAGGTTACTAAACTAAGAAGTCATGATAATGAGGAAAAAGATGCAGGAAAAGATGAAAGTAGTCCAAAAGGTACAAAGGACAACAGAGCTATGAAGCAGTCACCGTCCTCAAAGAAAAAAACTGAAAAAGAAACATCACCAGAGAAAAGACCTGGATCTACTGATAAATCTCCAGAGAAGAAGACAAAGACTCCTCCACAACCCAAAGGGTTCTTTGGTGGATGGCTGTTTTACCAGGGGAAAGAAGCAGATGAAAGTGATGGAGAAAACAATGGAAAAGATGACTCTTTTGATAAAGATGAAACTTTAATTGAAGAAGATGATGATGAGTCCCCTAAGATCCAGTATTCACCCAAACCTAATGAAGATTTGCCTGAAATCCAGTTGTCCCCACAGTCTATGAAATCAGATTCACAGGTTTCCTGCACCTCATACCACACTGCTAGTGGGACTGATGTTGAAGAAAACGAATTAGCCCCAGATTTTGATATGAAGGAGATGGAATCTGCAAATGAAACATATTTTGACTCTTGGGAGTTTCTCAACTCTCCAGCTGGCTTGAAGGGGACTACTTACAGGGAATATTTAGATAGCATAAGTGGGAAAGGCATGCTAGAAAAGCGCAGTTCAGATGGCTTCACGCCAGAGACGGTACACAATACAAGCAGCCATGAAATCTACATTGAAGATATTGACTCGGGTCAAGGTCATACAATGAACACATCACTGATGAATGTCAGTCAGTCTTTCTCATTGGATGATATTCTGGAGGGTGACTCGGGGCTGGGAAGCGTCACACACGCCAGTAGCAAGACTGACCAGTCAAATTACACATCTCAAATGCATGCCAATGTTACATACGAAACTCATAAAGAAAATGAAGCGCAAAACCAAGGGTCAAAAGAAGAGGAGGTTATAACTACTGTAAGTGCTGTTGATATGACTGGCCTGCAGTGTCCTGAGACAGAGTTATTGCCCTTTACCCAGAGTAGGTGATAGTGTTCAAATCTTTGAGGCGGTGAAAAGTAGTGTTACTTGAAAGAAAATCAGTACCACTCCATAAATGTTGTTCTGAAAATTCAGATATCATATTAAGTACTAAGTTGAAAAAGGTCCATCCATTTTAGCAATAACCTAGGAATGAGTGCAAGGATGCAAACAGAACATCAATTCAGACAGCTGGCATAAGAGTTTTATCCAATCTAAATAAAACAATCTAAAACCTAAAAAAAAAAAAAAAAAAGAACATCATAGGGAAAGGTTTAACCAGTTTAGATATAAAATCAGTCTTAACAGTCAACTGTATTGGTTGGTAAGGACCTAATTTGTTTTGTTGAATGGAAAGACTGATTACCATTAATGCTCTGACTGTTCTTAGTCTATGTTTTGGGCATAAGTCGCGGCTTATTTATGATACAGGTCGCTGGGTGCATTTTGTCACTGTTAAAACTCTGAAGTACTTAAAGCTAACTGGCTTAGACATGCCTTTAGCATAATCTGTAATTTTGAGGCTTTGAAGCCATACAGATAGTGCACAGCAGACATTGATGCATCTGATAAGGCTTTAAAATTATTAACATTGAAAAAAAAATGTGACAAAATCAGCTGCTTTCCAATTTTGTGTAATAGTTAATAGTGATGGCAGCAGCATAGTTGATAAGTGTTCGAGAAGAATAAATTAGCGACTACTAGCTTAAAGAAACCCTTATGCCGCTGTATCTTTGGATACCTGTGAATTTACCGGTAATGCAAATTTTAGCAATGTTTTTGGGGTGGTCAGTGTCACAGTAGCACTACTTTCCACCGCTAGAGATGTTACAAAAGTTCTGGTTGGAATTTTAACTACTTGGCCCTACTTTTTTGCCCAGGTATTGTATGTTGTTGTTCTGTTCTTGAACTTGGAATTTGATTGTTGAAGTTTGGATTCATTTGTTTCTGATTCTTTCAAAAGAAAAGATAATATGCATTTATATTGTCTCCAAATTTCATGAGAATTTGAAATTACTGATTTAGGAAGCGGTTAGATATAGAATCAAAAAAACAGAAGCCCTGATTTTTATCTTTCATAATATCGATGGCTCAGCGCAAAACTATGCTAACTCCACTTTTGGCCAAAAATGCTTTTATGAGAAATTATGATGGCATTTTCTTCTCCGCATAATCTCTCAAAGGCATTTAAATATATTCAGAGTATTATTAAAGATATTTGATATTTCATAAAATGTTCTAAGTCAAACTGGTTAAAGAATAATTGCAAAACTGTATTTATGTTGAGTTGGCCTTAGTTTTGCTCTAAGATTCCTCTAGGATTCCTGAAATCTGTCAGTGCAAAACTAATACTATGTAGACTTAGAGATAGTTTTGCACTGAGAAATAAGAACAAACCATGTGCTCTTTTTTATATTTTTATTCATTATGATAATACAAATCTTTCTACTCCCAAAATGCAATGTTTTAATACACTAGCCATGTAGGACCATAAGCCAGAGTTTGTGTCAGAAATGTTAGGAAATTACAAAGACAGGTTTCCTCATGATGTGGCTTAAATGTATCATTACAAAAACACATCCATGCAATATACAGAGATTTTATCCAAACAAAAAAATGAAAATTTCAGCAGAAAAATTTTGATATTTTTATAAATTTTTGCTCAAAACATAGAAGGAGTACCCACAATCTATGTTTCTGAGCAAAAATAAGAAAATAGGTATACCCCTGCATACCCCAGTTATGCTATATAAAAGTTGGGTATAAGGCGGTATACATTTCACGGACATGTTTTCCTGATGAGATGCACAATATGCAGGAAATAATTATTTCCAAGTAATGTTTTCATTTCACCTAAATTGATGTGCAGTAAATTTCGATTAAATTTTTGGTGTAAGCCCACTTTCTCATTTTAAGAGGACATTAAAGAAAATGCGAATAAAGATTCTATTTTTGAAATGATCCAAATGAAATACAGACAAATCTTGAAATAATTAAAGTCTGAATTCAATCTCTTTAAATAAATGCAATCTTTATTTGAGCCACATCATGAGAATACCAGATTTTTGCGTATGCAAAAACAAAGGCGCAGATCAGCTTTGCAGTTACTGCGAAGCTGATCAGCGCCTTTGCTTTTACTACACGGATAGTACAATTTCTCTGCTTTCTTAATCCAAAATTTCCAGTCTCTAGACATCTTCTGTAGCTGCACAGCCCAGTTTGTGTCAGACTTGGTCGAAAACTCTGAAGACGGGTTTTCTTGCGTTGCGGCTCATTTGCTGCTTGCCAGATTTTCAGGAACATATGAGCTGTGTTAGAAGAAAACTTTACAAAAATTGGTCAGTGCTACCACCAAAAATTGCTACCAGCAGCTACATTTCAAATTTAAAAAGTAGAAAAAATTGTGCAAAATATTTCTTGAAAACAATGGCACTGATCAGATTTTGCACAAGTAAAGAACCTGTTTTCTCATGACATACTCACGAAAACTGGTCTTTGTGCTTTTGGACAAGCTCAGACACAAACCGGCCCATACAGTCATAGATGAAGGTCTGAAGCATGCAATTTCAGATATAGAAGAAGAGGAATTTGTAAATTAAGCGAAGTTAAACCAAAGACACTGATCAGCTGTGCAGTGACTGTATCTTTGTTTTGACATATACCAAAATCTTTTTTTTTTCATGATACGGCTCATATAGTCTTGCACAGCAGGATGGATTGAATGTTGGTTTTGAAAATAAGAGAAATCTTATCTAAATATAGACATTTTGAAGGGTTTGTCTAGTAGACTTACGTAATATGTTTCGAATTCAAGCCGTGAAATTAGATTGACAGGCAGTTTGCGGAGGTGTTAAATTGTCCTACTTCTTGACAAACTGAAAATTGAGCCTGTGCATGAGAAAAGCTACAATTTGGGTTTCCGACCAGGTCTGACACAAACCAGGCTGTACAATCACAGCATAAAGCTAGAAGCTTGAAACTTTGAATATAAGTAGGAAAGGAATAGTACTATCCATGTGGCAAAATCAAAGGCGCTGATCAGCTTTGCGGTTACCGCAAAGCTGATCTGCGTCTTTGTTTTCGCCTTAAAGTTTGCAAATTGTTGTTTTTCTCATGCAAAGGCTCAATTAAAAAGTGTGGTATAACCCCAGCCAGTCCAATTGGTTATTGTAATGCACTCACGGCATGGATGACGAAAAAGTCTAATCAGGCAGGATGGGTACTGTCAGTGCCTCCTTTTAATGCAAATGGCAGGTTGTTTGCTTTACGCAGAAAATATGCAAATTTTGTCATCTTTTCAATTTTCGGCTCTTGAGCACTTTGTGCTCTTCAACTAATTATTTTGTACCTTTATATATTTTCTTTGCAGATGATCTAACCAATCTACTCAGAGAAATTATGCAACAAGCAAGAAATTTAACACATGCAGAGAGGTAGGTTACAAAATAATCCATTTCTCAACTTGAAAAAAAAAAACAAAAAAAAAACAAAAAAAAACAAAAAAAAAAAAACATGAACTTGTTCTGCTTGGTGGCCAAGGCCACATCTTCTGTGTGTCTGATAATGAGACATTAAATGAGCCGCCTCATGGGAAAACCAACAATGTGGTTTCCGAACAGGTCCGACAAAAACCGGTCTGTACAAGCACAGAAAAGAGCTAGAAGCTTGAAATTTCGGATTTAAGTAGAAGAGGAATTGGACTATCCGAGTAGCGAAAACAAAGGCGCTGATCAGCTTCGCAGTTACCGCGAAGCTGATCAGCGTCTTTGTTTTCGCCTATGCAGATTGTTGGTTTTCCCATGAGGCGGCTCAAATTCTAAAATGCTCTTTAAGTTGTCTATATCACTTCGAATTGAATCAATAAAGATCTAATAGAAACTTTATAGGATTTTAACTGTTTTCTACCAGACTAATAAAACAGCAGACAGGTATCACACTGATTGCTCCTGCACTAAAAAAAAAGGTCATAGACTTTAAAACATTACGAAAACATTCCCATGCAATATACAAAGATTTTTAAAATTGTAAAAAATGAAAATTTTCAGTGAAATTCTTTTATATTTTTCTAATCCTTGCTCAAAACATTGATTGTGAGTACATGCTAGAACCGCCTTGGTTCTAACGAGTACCCACAATCTACTTTTTGGATCAAAAATAAGAAAAATAGGTAAAACCCTTTAAACCCCAGTTTTGATATATAAAAGTGGGGTTTAAAGGGGTATACATTACACGGACATGTTATCCTAACGAGATGGAAAAAGTTTGTTAACATCCTAAACATTGGAATCCCAAAATTTTAGAAGCCTTTTAAAGTGCTTAAGCCATTCACCCTGTGAACCAGGGGTCATGGGTTCGAACCCAGGCTTCTCAAGTTTAGATGAGACTGAGAGTCTGTCTCTATATAGTCTTAGCTGTTAGATAGGGCGTAACCAGCCAGTCTGACTGTTCTATCCTAATATAGAAAGCATGTGCATTATTTTATTGTAGCCAAATGGATAAATAGAGAATGGCAAACAGTTTTGACCCTGATTCTGCTTTGGGTCTTCTTCGTATATTTTGGTATACATGCATCATGTTATTGAATTGAATTATTAAATTCAGTATCTGCACAGCTGATCAGTGTCTTTGTTTTTGCTGCAAGGATAGTACATGCTCCTTAAATCCAAAATTTCAAGCTTCAAGCCTTCATCTGTGACTGTACAGTGATCTAGTCAGAAACCCAAAAGACCGGTTTGCTCACGTCACGGCTCAATTATACTGTCTTGAAGTATCTTATCTTACTAGATTGATGTGCATGCACATTTGAATAATAAGTTGTAGAAAAATTACCATAATCAGATTGCAGCATTAGAGCTCTCCCAGCAAAGCTTTTCTTATGAATAAGGACATCATTTGATTTAATGGAAAAAATGACAAAAAGCCATTCTTGAATTATCCTCAAATATATTTCAGATCCAATGTGGTCTTTTACGAGACAAAGGTCATATCTCAGACTGATACACAATCTTGCAGAATTTGTGCCATTGAAAAACAAAAGAGATGAGATGTTTTCTGCCACCTAGCAAACAAAAAAAAAATATAAAAAAAACAAAGCAACCAAAATAAAAGCAAGCAAAATATGAAGTTTGAGAATACAATATGAGCCGCCTCATGGGAAAACCAACAATCTGCATAGGCGAAAACAAAGACGCAGATCAGCTTCGCGGTAACCGCGAAGCTGATCAGCGCCTTTGTTTTCGCCACTCGGATAGTATAATTCCTCTTCTACTTAAATTCGAAATTTTAAGCTTCTAGCTCTTTTCTGTGCTTGTACAGGCCGGTTTGTGTCGGACCTGTTCGGAAACCACATTGTTGGTTTTCCCACGAGGCGGCTCATATTATGATCTGGGCTGAAGTAGACTAGAAGAAGTGGAACCGTGTTTATATGCCCTCATACCATCAGGATAACATTTCAGTGTAAAAACATACCCCCTTATACCCCACTTTTATATAGCAAAATTGGGGTATGTAGGGGTATACCTATTTTTCTTATTTTTGCTTCAATGCATAGATTGTGGTTACTCGCTGAGTAGAACAGCCTCACTGAGGCGGTTCTGACGTGTATCCACAATCTTATGTTTTGAGCAAAAATAAGAAAAATATCAAATTTTCAATTTTTACAACTTAGTAAAAACTGTATATCATATAGGCGTTTTTTTTGTAATGCTCAGATGGGTTCTTTGCAAAGATTTGTGTATCCATCCGCTTATATGTTTGTTTTACTATGAAATTTTTCTATATTTCAGCCACGTCATGAGAAAACCAACAATGTGGTTTCCGAACAGGTCTGACACAAACCGAACTGTACAAGCACAGAAGAGATGGTTAGAAGCTTGAAATTTTATATTTAGAAAGTAGAGAAATTGTACTATTCGTGTAGCGAAAGCAAAGACGCTGATCAGCTTTGGGGTTACTGCGAAGCTGATCTGCGTCTTTGTTTTTGCATATGCAGATTGTTGGTTTTCTCATGATGCCACACATTTAATGTTTCAGATGTTCTGTGTTCTTGATAGACAAGGAAACAGATGAATTGGTGGCCAAAGTTTTTGATGGCATACAAGCTAACGACAACGAAAATGAGGTATGGCACGTGTTTCGGCATGATAAAAAGCATTATGAAAAATGTGCCCATCCAATATACATTGATGTTTTTCAAGTGTGAAAATTGAAAATTTCATTGGAAAAAATTTTTTTTTATTTTTTTCTGCTGAAAACATTGATCGCTGAGGCGGTTCTAACAAGTACCCACAATCTATGTTTTGGATCAAAAATAAGAAAATTAGTACACTCCTGTTTACCCCATTTTTACTATATAAAAGTGGGGTTAAGGGGGTACACATTTCACGGACATGTTTTCCTGATGTAAAGAAATTTTAATAAAACAGGCAGATGGTACATACTCAGTGGCTATTGCATTTATAACTTTTCAAGTCTTTCATGCATGTGCTTTGCTAGTCAGACTGAGTTTACATAGCCACGTGCCGATTTTCTTTGGCTCCCAATAATGTTTTACAATTTAAAACCCCATAGCTAGGGAAATCTAGAACCCTTTGTGCCATTTTGGATGTGGTTTTAGGGCTCCACAAGTAAAGTATTGGTGAATGTTTTATATTCATAGATTTTGGTGAGTATGTTTACAGATTGACACATTTTTCAGGCATTATTGTTATTTCTTGCAGGCAACAGAGATCCGTATGCCAAGTACTCAGGGTATAGCAGGGCATGTAGCCACATCAGGTATAACAAATGGCACTGGCATGAAGAAAATGCATTGAGATAATCATAAAAATAATGAAAGATGTTTGTCATCTAAAAGATTGTTTTATTCTGAAAATAGAAATAAACAAGAACAACAAAAAGACACATACAAATAAAAAAAAAAAAAAAAAAAAAAAAAAAAAATGAAAGGTGAAAGTCACTCACGACATCTGCAAAACTATGATGCAGTTTTAGACAAGTCATTGCTGACACTTGTCACTGACTTCTTCAATTTTCACCCATAAATTTCCAACATAATACATTTTCACTTTGACTTTATCAGCAAGTTGTAACATATTACATACAAAAACACTTTTTTAGCTCGCCTGCACGAAGTGCACAGAGCTATTGTTGTCACCTCGGTCGTCCGCGTTTACGTGTACGTCCAGCGTCCGTGTCACACATTCGGTTAAAGTTTTTAGAAGGCTATATCTCTTGAACATGTGGATGTATCAAGTTGATAGTTTTCATATTGGTAGATATTGGTCTGAAATTTTATGCAGTACCATCATGACACATCCTGGGTGACCTTGAGGTCAAGGTCACAGACTTAGAAGTTTTATGTTAAAGTTTTTTTAGCTCACCTGAGCCGTAGGCTCAAAGGTGAGCTTATAGTATAGGGAGGCATCCGGCGTCCGTCTGTCCGTCGTCGTCAACATTTTCAAACGACTTCTCCTCTGAAGCTGCCAGGCCGAATCTTTTCATATTTCACATATAGCATCTACAGGTGGGGGGAACGAATATTTGTGTTTTTTATTTCGATCGGATAAGAACTCTGGTTGCTATGGCAACTTGAAGTTTCCATTGACTTGTATGGAGAAAAAGTTGAAATTGGCATTTTCCGTTGTCAGGCTGGGGATATTTGAATTTTGTTTTTACATAAATGTTTATTGAGTAGTCCTTCACGTTTAAGGCAACTTTTGTAAAAATCACTTTATTCGTTTTGTTGCTATAGCAACATAAAGGGTAAATATTCGAAAAAAATATTCAAAAATCTTCTTCTCAGAAGCCGTATGGGGGATGAAGCTGAAATTTAGCATACATGATTATGACATTAGCCTGTACAAAGTTTGTGTTTATACCCCCGGCATTTATGCCGACGGGTATATAGCTTTCGCTTTTCCGTTCGTATGTTAGTTAGTTAGCTAGTTAGTTAGTTCGTTTCTTCGTTCGTAATTCCGGAACGTTCGTGGAATTTACGTCAAAGTTTTGGTTAAAGTTTCTCTAGAGGTGTATATCTCATGAACCAATGGTCAGAAACCATTCATATTTGGACCATAGGTACCCTATAGGGTTTGCTTTGTTTCCATGAGTTCGGACCCCAGGGCCCATCCCCAGGGGTAGGGCTGGAGGTCAAAATCTAGGTCACCTTTAAAATATGCTGTTTACAATTTTAATGTTTCTTCTATAAGTCCATATCTTAACAAACAATCATAGGGATGTATTCTTATTTAGTTCATAGATACCCTATAGGGTTTGCTTTCATACTCCATGCTCGGTACCATCTCCAGGGGGTGGGGCTAGAGGTCAAAATCTAGGACTTATTTATAATATGATAAATATCATAATAAATATTTTCTGTAAGTCTGTTTTCTTGACATCCACAAAGTTTTATCAGAAAGCATTCATACTTAGACCATAGGTACCATGTAAGGTTCAGACACTAGGGTCCATGTGCGGGGGGTGGGGCTAGAGGTCAAAATCTAGAACTTCTTTAAAAAAATGTATTTCTTTACTTTTCTTTACCACCATGTTCAGAAATGATTCGTACTTGCACCAAAGGTACACTATAAGGTTTGCCTTGTTCCTAATGACATTAGACTCTAGGGTCCGTGCCCTGAGGGTGGGGCTAGAGGTCAAAATATAGGACATCTTATTTTTTTTTTTTTTTTTTTTTTTAATATTATTGAAGAATGACATTCTGCTTTACATCTAGGACCAAGGACCTGACCCTCAATGTCCGCGATCAAGTCCTAGATTGAGTATACAAGTCAGCTCTGTATACTGCTCTAAAATAGATCTGTCATTCTACTACACCCCCCCCCCCCTCCCCATGGTTTTAGACAGTGTTTTTTGCAAATACAAATTTATAAGATTTACTTGTTGAGGGCGCTCTCTTTCATCAGAAATTGAGGTTTAATGTGTCACTGTCAGTGAGCATGTCTGGATTGGTGGCGGTGGGCTGAGGGGTGGGGGCGTTGGAGGGAGCTACCAGCCGGGGGTATACGTGCCTCTCAAGGCACTTTTTCTAGTTTTTATTGTCTTTGTCCAAATACTTTGGTTGCTATGGTAACTTGAAGTTTCCATTGACTTATAAGGCAAAAAGTCTGCAGTTTCATTGAGGATATTGAAATTTTGTTTTTACATACAGTCGTTTTCGATTCCATTCGAAATTTGTCTTACTGCGTCGATTGATAATGTAATATACCTCACCAATCAATATTCAGTGACAGTTACATCTAAAAATAGCCATACTCTCCCAGGTGACCGAGTGTATAAATATACTCAATGTAAACTAGAAAAGACGTTTGAAGTGCATTTTGTGTATAATTTATTAATAAATTAAATCATAACTATGATATCTGTCCGATCTGTTAATGCCAATGATCAAATGTAAATATTTCGATTTTAACGGTTGGAAAATTTGGTAAATGCGTCCTTTGCTGCATTCCGGATCATTCCGAATTAATCGTCTGTTGCCGTGTAGAAACCCTGGTAGAAAGCATTCAATCTTTGACCATGATCATGATGATCGTCATGTCGACTTTAAAAATCTTTTCATTTCATATCGCCATGAAATTTAGCTTTATGATGCTTTTGAAATAAGATGACAAAGGAGATAAACCAGCAAGGCTTCATATTCACATATTTTGCTGGCATTTTCTGGTTTATAACAGTGTAGTGTGTAATCATACTGCCATTTACATGTAGTTATCATGGTCACCAAGCCCCTACCCCCTTGCGTGAGTTCTTGACGAACTAAACTTTGAATATGCAAACTGATTGACAACACGCTCTGTAGCGCACCAGAGACGACTCAGAGACGTTATGGACTTATGAACTGTCCACAGACGGGCGTCACACGGAAAAGACAGCATGGATTGCAAACGGACATTGCTTGGCGTCGCAAACATCGATTACATTGAACATTTTTTCTTCTTCTTACTTCTAGCAACTTATCTTGCAATGTCTGCAATGCAGTCGACGATGCCTTTCATACAAGTCGTCCATTTATCCTATTGAAAGAAAATAAGAATGTGTATACCTACACCCGCTATGTCAAGTATCAATGTACAGATGTATAACTGGGTAAACCCAAGGTCACATATTGATATACATATAAAATATTTGTTTGCTCAAAGTCAACAACTTTTCAGTCATGTAGGGACTGAGCCACCGCTCACTGTGTTATTAGCAAGTACTTCAGAGAGCTTTAGAAGTGTCTTGCTCAAGACCACTACGCGGAAGCCGTTGGACGCGAGTACATATAGTCAAGTACCAGAGTCTGGCGCTCTAGAACCGAGCCATCGCGCACGTATCGAGGATAGACGCAAAGTACCTGCGCACTGATTTAGCGCTTGTGAATTTGAAAATGCACGGAACTAGCGTGGTCTCGGTCCTCTAGATTTTCTTTTCAAATGTTTTTCGTAAAGTTGAAGTTTTTGTCTGACATTCACTTGGAGCTGAGCCGGGATCTTCTCTAACCTATTTCAACCTTTCATCTTGCACCGTCATCTCTTTCAATAATCAACAATAACCAACTTGATGTTCTAATCGTTCCATGACGGTACTTCTCTAGTTGACTCTCTTTGCTGTATACGTTTTGCGTCTCTGTTTCGTTAGATTTATCTTTGATGTGTGTTTTCATATATTTTAAGGTAAAGTAACTGAGTGCCACCTTTTGGGCAATTGATGCGTACTTGACTTTTATACTCGGTATGAGATCTATGTATCGTTTTTCTGGGTTTTAGTGTTGTGTTGGGCTTCGTTTCTGGCCGTGTCAGTTCCTGAAAATTGCCTATAATAACTTTTCAATATCGGACAAAGGGAGCTTGGTGGCCTAGTGGTAGAGCGTCGGACTCCGAATCAAGAGGTCCTGGTTTCGATCCCCACAATGGTCACCGTGGAAGACATTAACTCCGTAGAGTACTGGTTAAAACCCAGGAAGCGAAGACTCCGTCCCGACATGACTGGACAGTTGTTGACTGGGATGTTAAACCTCAATACAACAAATACCGGGACAAGCCCCAAGCTTTCTTAGTGGACATCGTCTACCCTGATAAAACCAACGCTGCATGAGTCAGGCATGAGTATGAGATGATTGGGGATAGCATTCAGTAACATGCTATGAACTGCTAGCATTTCCAATTAATCTTCACAAAAATCAACTTATCGAAAATCGCCTTAATACAAAGCACATGTACATAAATTTATTATGTTGCATATAAGGGTAAACGGGATGATCAGTAGAAAAGCAAAAATTAAACGACCGCTAACTTCACTTGTACCTGTACATGTTTTCCGTATTAGACATCCAATCATCAGTGTTAGTCATTTTGAACAAGGACGGTTGAAATGAGAGCAAGCTTAGTGAGTTCTTGCCAACACTCATGATTGGCATGCTGTTTATACAAACCAACTCGAAACCATTTTGAGTTTTATAGTATAAATCATTATCAGACTATTTTCAAATGCACGACGTGGGGGTTATGTTAAATTCTAACAAGATATATATTGAAATGTTTTCTGAAATGAAACTTCGCATGACAAAACCAACAATTTGCATATGCTAAAACAAAAAACCGCTGATCAGCTGTGCAGTAACTGCATAGCCATCAGCGCCTTTGTTTTCGCCACACGGAAAGTACAATTCCTCTTCCACTTATATCCAAAGTTTCAAGCTTCTAGCTTTATTCTGTGACTGTACAGCCGGTTTGTGTCGGACCTGGTCGGAAACCCAAATTGTTGGTTTTCTCATGCACAGGCTCAAATAAGAGTGAAGCCAATGAAACACGATTATTTTTAATATTTCAGTAAAGATAGTCACGATGTTGTCAGCAACCAAGAAATCCACGAAGTCACTAAGTCCCAGCAACACAATCAATATCGTAAGCGTGTGCCAATATGCACTCTTAAAGGTGCAGCTTATTTGGCACTAAAATCGATTCAACTTTGAAGAAAAATGCTATAATCCACGATCACAATGCGTTCTGTCAAGTTTCGAGACATTGTTATGATAGAAAGTTTGGCCGCAGTCACAGCAGAAATTGAATTCGGTACAGAATTTATGAGTCCATATCCAAACATATGTAACACTAATAAAATAACGACTTCTTGAAATAAATCCCTTTTGCTCTTTGAATCAGTACATGATGTATCTAGTTTACATCCATATACTCACAGGACTGAAAATAACTTCTTGCATCCCCGGGCGTAATAGACATTACAGCACGCAAGATAGCATAGTCAAGACCGACGTTTGTAGCCATATGCGCGTATGGGTCACCTTTTAGCAGCGTCTTTAGATGCCTGAAACAAAGCTCTACCGGATTTAAGTCGGGCGAATACGTAGGAAGAAATACATACTCAATGCCTTGATTCGCAAGATACCTTGCCAACAACAACTGTCCACGGTTTCGGTGGGTTGCGCAGTTATCAACAACGACTATGTCTCAGGCTGCCCGACATCGTTAACTGAATTTGCAGCCTCGTGGAAAAAATTGAGATAACGATCAGTGTCCGTTGCTCCTTGGACCACATTAGCGTACGCGACACCATTTAATCCAATCATCAAGTTCAGTGTTAAGTGCGGGGATCGAGTCTTATTTGCCACTTCCACCGCAGGTTGTCCTTTCAGTGCGTGTCCATATCGTCTCTTCAGCGTATCTGGCAAGTAAAATCCACTCTCATCAAAAAATCTTAACTTGTAAGGATTTTGTCGGGAAATGTAATTCAGATAAGCCTGTGTATACTGCAAGTTTTGCTGCGTAAACCGCTCGGCTGACGGAGTAACCATCACCTTTCGTGTCCACGGTCCGTCATTCATGTATTGCTTGTACGACTTACAAATCGTGCTCAAACTCACATCAACATTAGCAAACCTACTCAGCTTGCTTTGGACTTCCTTTAAGTAAATAGATGGCTTTTCAAGCTTCAATTGCTTTGCGTACAACAGGTCCTGATCTTGCAGTTTTTTCTTTCTGCCACCACTGCGTGGCAATGGTGCTACACTGCCCGTTTCACAGAATCTATCCCAGATTGCTTTAACGGTGCTGTTGGCCAATTTGACAGAATCTGCAACCCGCGATAATACTCCATGTGGAACGAACCGATTTTCTTGATTTCCTCCACCTTCCATGATTAAAGTCACTACCAGACGTCTTAGATCGTCACCAACCGCCGGGCCGTGTACGAAACACCTGTTGCGCTTATTCACATTATATTTGTTTGGATCAGAATCCATTTTGACACAGAACACCACAAAACTTGTTTTGATAAAGGTTAGTATAAATTCAAGAGTCAGTCAATAACCATTTGACGTGACAAAGGTGTTTTATAGGCGGGAAGCTGGTTTGGCCATTTGCATATGAATTCAGACCGCCTCAACTGACCAATAAAATTACCTGTCAATTACGCCACAGTTTTGATATGTCTCAAATACCATCAGAGACCACAGTCGCGCTCAGCTTTTCAAAGAGACGACAATGGCATCTAAATTTTTGCCAGACGAGGAAATAGATTTGAAAGTGTCTTATGATTACCATGGCAATACCCGTACCATGGTGACTGATATTCCATCATCAGTTCTCCATTCCTTTGGATATCTGGATTTTGAGGAATATATCAAACAGGTACGAAAATATCTGATACTATACTTGCTTTACACATGCTATCCAGAGACAGCCAATGCGACTAAGAACAAGCAACACAGATAAAATCAAATGAGGTGGTAGGAACAAATACCTGTATGCCCTGTATAGGAATAACTCGCCGTGTAAGTTGTTCCCAGAGAAGTATTTACTGATTCACATACGTTGATTGTTCTCAGTCGCGTTGATTGTCTCTGTGTAACCGCTTTGTCGCTTTGGAATTTTTGTTGAAGTTAGAAAAAAAGTAAAGCGAGGGAAGCTTGTCGTGATCCAACCACATGACTTGCTCTGGTGCTTAGGGGCGGTGATCATTAATGAACCGCGTCATGAGAAAAAGAAAACAATGTGGTTTCCGACCAGGTGTGACACAAGCCGAGCTGTACAAACAGGCAATGGCTAGAGAGTTAGAAAGTAGAGGAATTGTACTATCCGCGTGGCGAAACGAAGGCGCTGATCAGCTTCTACGTCTGTATTTTCACATATGCAGATTGTTTGTTTTCTCATGCCGCGGCTCAATGCCTGATAGTGTATATGGCCATGATAAAACGTCCCCCTAATAAAACGTGGATTTAGCATGATTGGTCCTGGCGTCGCGTTCCCTGTATAGCTGTATAAATATCTGATGTGACTTCATTTGATGGGTGTATTCGTGGAGGTGGGTAAACGGTGGGTAAACTTGATCCATTGATCCACAGGTTCGCCCCCAACCTCCCCCACGCCTTAAGATGCATCTTGTCGCTCATCACGAAACTAGGTTCTCCTAACGCAGCTCCACTCTGACAATCACGTGGTATTGTTTACATACAAACCCGTTAATAATCGGTGACACACACTGAAATTGTGACAGAAGTTCAGGTTAGATACTCGAGTTTTCTCTTATAGCGTGCGTTCTTCTGAAAAATAGATGGGTGCAGGCCATGCAGAAATAAAACATTTATTGAGAGAAAGTAACATAAGAAATCCAGATTATTTCGTTTTCGCAAAAACTTCAATGTTAATGTGCTGGAAGCACTATAATATGTTCATGTGGCGTAAGTGTTTGCGAAAACGAAATATTCTGGATTTCTTATGTTACTTTCATTCAATAAACATTCAATTTCTGCATGGCCTGCATCCATCTATCAGTCAGTAGAGTAAATGGAGAAAACTCGATTTTTTTCATCTCAACTTCGGATGGAATGTATTGTGCGTCACCCATTCTATACCACGTGATTATCAGCTGTGAGCTCCTGCGTAATATAACTTTAATCAATAATGATAAAATGAAGTGACATTGTTTTTTAAATTCATGTAGCGCTTTCATTTATTATGCACCAGTCATCTGTAGCCACTGGCCCCCCCCACCCCCCCCCCCACACACACACCTACGGGGAAGGGTGTGGGAGCGCGGGCTAAAGTGTGAGGCAATTACTTTCAAGTTTCCCCGCAGTGCAGGGGAAATGACGAGGTTTTGACATTACCCCTGGTAGATTTTCTATTGCGAAGGGCGGGGCAAAGAGCAAAGTTTTGTCCTCCAGTTTGCCCCCTGGGGGTGGGGCTCATGGCATTACGAAAACGCCCATGCATTATACTGAGATTTGTTTTTCCAGATGTAAAATTTGAAAATGTCATCAGAAAAAAAAATGATATCTTTAATATGTTTGCTCGAAACATCAGCATATTGTAGGTACACGTTAGAACCGCCTCGCCGAAGCGGTTCTAACAACGTACCAACAATGTATGTTTTGGATCAAAAATAAGGAAACTAGGTATACCCCTGCAAACCCCAGTTTTTCTATTTAAAAGTGAAGTTTACGGGGGGGTATACATTTCATAGATATGTTTTCCTGATGGCAGGGCACTGAAACTGAAATTTCATAATCCCCACCCTTCTCCGTAGGTGGGGGGGGGGGTTACAAATGACTGGTGCAGTACACTTGGCTCTTCCGCAGGATTTCGGCATGATTTGTTGACAATTATATATATACTGGCCCAAAGTTCTAATCTTTTCATCAGGGCCCAAAATTACAATCCTCCATTAAATGGATAAAGTGTCGAATTTCAGCAACCTAAAATTAAGATCAAATTTACTGATTTTATTATGTACATAAATGATTTTATTATGTACATAAATGATAAAGCCCCCAAAAAGCTTTACATATACTGTAGTCGCAATGTTGAAATCCGTGTCGTTTGTACCATTTTCTTGTCACACATTTTACAATGTTTTGAAATGTTTTCTTGTCATATCGTGGAAAAAAGGGTTGAAGTTTGAAGTTCTTTAAACAAAATTGAGAATAAAATTTTAGGCCAGTGTATGTCGCGTAATGCACGCGTGACTTACATCATAATTATAAAACCAGTTGATCTATCACGGGTTGCTTCGTTTGTTTGTTTGTGTTGAGGCTTAACGTCTCAGTCAACAATTTTTCAGTCATGTCGGGACGGAGCCAACTCTTCCTGGGTTTAACCAGTACTGTAGGGAGTTAATGTGTCTTGCTCAAGGACACAACCTGGTGACGCTTGTGGGGTTCGAACCCAGGACCTCTAGATACGGAGTCCGACGCTCTACCACTACGCCACCGCGCTCCCTTTATCACGGGTTGCTTCCGTGGCGAACATTATATTGTTAGTAGAATCAGAATGGAGCCACTGCTTTCATGGTACTGGAGCTGCCAACCCGACTCAGTAAAAAGGATTACTGTTCCACGCATGCGCATCTTCGTCTTGCGCATCCATGTAACAGTAACTCGTGCTGTTCGCCTTATTACTCGAGACACTCTCACGGCTACCAAACGGTTAAATGCGTAACCGCGGTTAAGAAAAGAAATCCGATTCACGTCCTTCCGGTTTTACGTGTGGTAAACAAACTTTCGTAGCTCGCGTTTCCAAGTAAATTATTTTTACCTGGAGAAAGTTATTAAGATTTTCTCAATGCAATTTTGTTAGTTATAAATTAATCTCATGGTATCCCAAAGGATTTCCAGATTTGTTTCCTTATAATCGTGATTTTTATTCCCTCCTCCAAAATGCATATGAAGAAAATGTGGGTCAGTCATAGGGATATTTTTAGATTGCGTCATTATAAACGGACGGCAAGACAGCGAACAGATGATTTTTACATTGTATAAGTTCTGTGAACCCTTTCCTTGCCATTGACCACTGCTTTCAATGTATATGTGGCTAAAAGCTGTGTCAAAATTTCGGTCACGCATTTCATCATTAGAATGATAGCAAAATAATCGACATTAAAACCACCTGTATTTTAGTTTATCTCTCGAGTTCTATGTTTAACAATTTCATTATCACAGTGTCTCGTCATCTCTGTATGGTTTTTAACCCTTTCAAATAAAATTCATTGAAGGGTTCTTGACTGACAGTGGTGTGCAAGAAAAAACAAACAAACGAAAATCTGCATGTACAAAAGCCTTAAATATACCTCGGTCTTCCTTTTGCTCATTATTTTAGTGAGTGATAATGTTAAAAATAATTAACTTAGTTTATACATATACTCGGACACCCCTTCTCCAGGAAAATGAAAAAAAAAAATCCAAAATTGGTGCATTTGCAGTGAGAATGCTCAATGGTATATATGAAAATACAAACATTTTTGGCAACAAACATGCAGTACATTAATTCACATGTATGGTATTCTTGTTTAAACAGCAGTCACACATTAGCGTATAAGTGAAACGCGCGCCGGGCGTGTTGAAAAAATACAAATTTCCACATACGCCAGACGCACGTCGGAGACACGTCCAAGGCGCGTTAAGCGCGCGCTGGGTACGCTTGGTGTACGTCCGGCGCACGTCGCTAAAAGTCGGCGCGCGTTTCGTGCGCGTTTGGGCTAAATAAAATTTTAAACATGCTTAAAAATTTTCTAGAAGTTGGGCGTGTGTCGGGCGTGTGACCTACACGCTACAAGTACGTTCCACGCGCGTTACAGGCGCGTTGAATACGTTTCGAACACGCCCAGCACACGCCGAGCACACGTTTCAAGCACGTCGTATACGCTACGTGCGCGTTTCGATTTTAACCGGATACTGGTTTGGGCGAGTGTGGAACGCGCCTGTAACGTGTGCCAAGCGTGCTTGGAGCGCGCATGAAACGCATACAGCGCGTTTGTAGCGCGTGCCTAGCGTGTCTGGGACGTACGACAAACGTACTCCAAAACTTTGAGATTTTTTATACGTCCGGCACACGCCTCAGTCACGCGCTAATGTGTGACTGCAAAAGCGAGTTAAAGGAACAAATTAATTTTATACGTCCAAAATCATCAGCGTGTTGAGATTTTTCATACGCCCGGCGCGCGTTTGGGTTATACGCTACTGTGTGACTGCTGTTTTATGATGAAACTTAGACTTTACAGCATTGTGTATACTGTAATTTGCTTTTTTGTTTGCTATCATCTAAAACGCTGTTCAGTGAATGTTAAATCATAAAACCGGCAAAAGTTTTCAAACATATCTTGAGATAAATCCTTCTTATTTTAATGATTAAATGCTTAACCATTTTTTCCTTCCCTTCGAAACAGAAATGTTGGACCCTGAGAAAAGTGAATACTGTGGCAGACATCAGTTGTGATTTATTTAATAAATATCTGCAAAATTTGTCGTGGAATAATCACAAAAACTTGATATTAAACCGCAAATTTAGTTGTATTTTGCCGTCTTTGACCGTGTTGAAACGCCTGTTTCGCAGGAGGGAACAAATAACCCCAAAAACATTGAGTAATGTTGCAAACTGTTTTGGTGCTGTCTAACATTGATAAAAAAAAGTGGCAAAATAGCATTCTTAGATTTTTGATACCTTTCTGTACTAAAAAGTATTCATCGATCGATCCGAGTAGTGTATGTTTTGTTTACCTTTTGTTGCACCTCACACGCAAAACCGGAAGGACGTGAATCGGATTTCTATTCTTAACCGGCGGTTACGCATTTAACTGTTTGGTAGCCGCGACTCTAGATCTCGAAAATGCCCCATTGTGTGTCTTGCTCAAGACAATACCTGGTACCAGTATGGTTCGAACCCAGGATCAATCGGTTCAAGGACGGTCTTACTCTCTGCCTACCCTTTTTGATAGTACATGTATTGGACACATATCTATATAATATGAGAAGGGTCTACTTGCAACATCACTGCTGAGTACGTCCGTACCCGGTACGTTTTTATATCTCTGCCCAGTACGTTATAAGAGTTATCGTTATTTCTTAAAAAAGCTATTTTAAGCTAAATATAAATAGACTAATATATGTTTTTAACATATTATGTCAATTAGTCCTTTTTGTGGTCTAATTCATAATAAGAGTAATTCATAATAAGAATATTTTTATAGCTTAATTTTATTTGATGACGTTCATGTGTAACATTCACGGTCTATATATAATATTAAATCTACATGTAGTCTTCGACTTTAAACCCACCTGAATATAATAAAATTTGAAATTGAAGGGTATATAGATTACGTGTTGAAAATTTTCAAAAGCGATTTTACATTAGTCCGGCAGATTAATTTATACATATATAACAGTCAGATAGTTTTTGTTTATTTACGTCCCAGTAAACGATGTTTCAGTCATTGTCCTGGCGGGCGAAAGCTAATCTAGTTGTTAGATTTGGGCATGAAAGGGCACGTACATGCGACCCATTTCCTACCGAATTTCTTTCTGATTGCATCATTTTTTTTTATAACCTCTCTATTATCATGATTCCAGAAACATGATCCCTGAACAACAATTTAATTAAAATGCCTTTACGAATGCAAAACTAACACTTATGATGGATATAAGTGTTGTTATGATCATAAAAGTTCAATCGACGTTTTGGATTTACCCCCCCCCCACACACACACACACACACTTTTTTGAATCAGTTTTACGTCCCTTTCAATATTATTTCAGCTCATATGAGAACGGACAATCAGAAGGTGGGGCGAAAACGGGAGAACCCCTAGAAAACCCACCTGGCACACCCGCAAGCAGAACTTGGCTTGTCTCACATGTGGCCAGAGCGGAGCTCGAACCCACACCAGGGCGGGCTCCGTGGCCGAGCGGTTAAGAGCGCTGTTTCTTAATCATTCGATCATCTCACCGCTGTGACTGGTGTGGGTTCGAGTCCCGATCTGGCCACATGTGAGACAAGCCAAGTTCTGCTTACGGGTGTGCCAGGGACGTGAAAGGGATTTTCAAAGATCTTCTCCTCTCAAACCGCTTAGCCAATCAAAACCAAACTTCATGTGAAGCATCCCTATAGGAAGGGGGAACCAATGTTTATATAAATTGTCCAGGTCACATGACCAAGATGGCCGCCATGGCTATAAATCACGAAAACCTTAAAAATATTCTTCTCCAGAACCAGAAGGCCTATGATTTTGAAACCTGGCATGAAGCATCAAGGAGAGGAGCTCTACAAAGTTCATATAGATCATGACCTTGGGATGACCTTGACCTATTTTACAGCAAGGTCAACATAGGTCGCCCATGTATTTGAATGTGGAAAATTGTCAAAATGTCATTTGAAGGGAAACACTTGAAGGGAAAGGGCAAATGGACTGAACATTTATGATTCTGAAAAAAATGCACCTCAGGGGCTGGTCTACCGCCACTCCGGGGCAATATACATGTATATTACCATAATATTCAAAGATCTTCTTCTCTGAAACTACTTGGTCAATCAAAGCCAAACTTCATGTGGAGCATCCTAAGGAAGTTGGAACAAAAGTTTATATAAATGGTCCAGATCACATGACCAAGATGGCCGCCATGGCTATAAATAGATAAAAATCTTTCTCCAGAACCATAAGGTCTATGATTTTGAAACTTGGCATGAAGCATCAGGGAAAGGAGCTCTACATAGTTTATATAAATCATGACCCAGGAATGACCTTGACATATTTTACGGCAAGGTCAACATAGGTGGCCCATGCATTTGAAGGGGAAATTTGTCAAAAAGTCATTTGAAGAGAAAAAACATTAAGGAAATGGGCAACTGGACTGTAGATATATGATTCTTAAAAATGGACCCAATGGGCCGGTCTGCCCCCACCCTGGGGCAATATAAATGAATATCACCATAATATTCAAAGATCTTCTTCTCTGAAATCGCTTGGCCAATCAAAGCCCGGCAAATTTGATATAAAGCACATGTAGGAAGGAGAAACCAATGTGTACATAAATAATCCAGGTCACATGACCAAGATGGCCGCCATGTCCATATATGGTAAAAATCATTCTAAAATCTTTTTCTATGGAACGGGTGGACCAATTTCAACAAAACTAGGCATGTAGCATTGTAGACTAGAGTACTATATGCGTGCATAAAATTATGACCCTGTGATGACCTTGACCTATTTTACGACAAGTCAATATAGTTCGTCCATGACCATACTAGTCAAACAGGTTTATTGGTATATATCCCTGATCTCAGGTGAGCGTTTACAGGACCATTGGTTCTCTAGTACAGGTTTTCAGCTATGTCTGGACAAAGCCAGCGCTTTTTGAGTATTAACCATTACTGTTGTGAGTTAATGTTGTCTTGCTCAAGGACACGGCCCGGAAACCCCTAGTGGGAATCAAACCCAATACCTCTCGATTCGGAGGCCGGTGCTCTACCACAAGGCTATCGTGCTCCATAAAATTCTTATAAACAACCAAGAAACAGGCATGTTTATGAAAGATTTTTTAAGATATATTCGTTTATCGAGTGTGTCTGATTTATATACATTAGAAAAAAGAAAGATTATTTCTCAATCCAGGTATCACAAGCGCGGAAATGTTTCCAAACGCGGATGTGAACCAGTACATCGCGGAAATACACAAGGTACGAAAACATGCGGCTATAGCATTTAAGTGCTGGTTCAGATAAATAAATGTTTAAAGGAATAGGCCCACAAACTTTTGTGTGTGCGTTTTATGAAAGCCTTCATGTAGCTGAACAGTTTGCAACAAATTTCATGAAAATCAACCAAGGTATAAGAAAATTATAGCGGTTTGAAGAATTTGATGGCCCAAATCCAGAACGAGGCTGTGAGGGTATGACGTCACTCCCTCACAATCATGGAATTATAAATATCTGCCATTTCCATGCATATTGAAGTATGAACGTTGTTGAAATACTTTTCATTCACTTAATAGAATCATACTGACCTGTTTTTGAATGTAAAAAGTAAGTCTACTACTGTAAATAAGCATTTTTCTTTTTTGGTCACGTGACTAGCTAAACAAAATGGCGGCCACCATTGGCGGCCATTGTTGAATCTAAAAACTTTCATATCTTCAAAACCACTTAACCGATTTTAATAAATGTGGTGTCAAAATGTTTGTTTCGCTGTTCTCTTTCTTTAGAAATGAAGGATAATGTTTGTAAACCTATTCCTTTAATTATTATAAAACACGTATTATATTACAAGTTTCAACAATAAAACGCTTTGCAATTCAATATGCATGGTTGCCATAGCAACAAACCGAACACCACTGGAGGAAAAATCTAAGATTTCCTTGTTTTAGGGGTTTTCAGATACCTTTATGTCAGAAGCTCTGCGTATCTCGGACGGTCTTACGCATAACAAATAAGTTCTACATGCGTTAAATACGCTTTGAACGCTTTCGACGTCTTTGTATGGTCCTCGCCCATTTGTGGCCTAAATAAATAGAAGGGCTGCTTGTGCCTCTAGGCAAAGCTTCTACGCTACCGACTGACCGTCTGATCATGTCTGAGACTGCCCAGGGAAAGTGGTCAAAGTCAATCATCAATACAAAGTTTATATGGGTCATTATCAAAAAATGGAGCAATCCAGAAAACTGTAAGGCAAAACGAAAAAAAAATCGTTGTCCAGTTTTTCTTTTTTAATGAGATAGTTTTATTAACAATACCATTTAGAATATAGAAATAAAATATGCCGAGTTTAACTGAACAAATTGTGCACCAGCATTAATCAATTGTATGGTACCCTTGAAAAAATATCAGTGCTGTCACGAACAAATTTTCTTGCGTACAACGCTTATTTGATAAGACTTTCCAAATCTGTAAGTGGGGGTATATATAACTTGTCACAAACCTTAAATACTTTCAATGAATTAACGAGGGAGAGAGCTTCAATGAAATTGCACATACTGTGATTTGTTCTGTTTCTGAAGCGCTTTTTTCTGTAGACATAATCTTGTAGGATTAAACCAAAATTAAGTTCTGCAAAACGTTTACTATTTTAGTATAGTATCATTACATACCAAAAGCAACTACTTTTATATGATGCGTTTTGAGTATTTTAAATAATTATGACCGTGACAGCACTGATATCGTGACAACACTGATGCTGTCGTGACAGCACTGTTAATTATCCGATCTCGCCTCTTTTTATTCCAATGTGTGCGGAGTTGATTAATTGATTAATTTCTGACAATTAACCGATGAGCTTAGGGACAGTGACTGCCTTACGGTCGCAACCAACGAAGCCTCGGCTAATGCTCGAACCAGGGACACCTTTGGGTAGATAACACAACACGTTCGGTACACGCAAACCAAACGCGGTGTAACACGACAAGCGCAATTAGCGCTATTCAGCTTAACACTTTAAGCAGCTGCAGCATGAGAAAATGTTTTTTGGGGCTTTCGACCAGGTCTGAAACAACCAGGATTGTTCACGACAAAAGAGTGCAATTAATTTGGGACCCTATCACGGGTTTTCTGTGTAGAAGGGCCATTAATAATAATAATAATAATCTCTATATTTATAGAGGATAACGTATTTAGCACAACGGCAAGTCTTCCATACGGTCCTCTAGTGAATACAGACATTGATTATTTTCGGACCTCTTTTGTTATTATTCGGACATTTTCATATTAGACATGCGATGTTAGTGATGCTATATTTTGTTTTGGGAGAAGAGAAGCCAGTGCTGAGCGCCAAGCAAGGTAGCCACTGGTACCATTTTTAAAGTCTTTGGCATGACCCGGCCCGGGATCGAACCCACGACCTCCCGCTCCCGAAGCGGACGCTCTCACTATTACGCTATCGGAATCGGTAATTCGTTATCAAGGAGCTTGGGAGAACTGGAAAACATTTGAAGGGAGTTGGGGATTACTAGAAGAGAACATTTTTAGTTTTAGGAAGCTGGGAGCAAGTAAAAAAATTAGGGAGCTTGGGTCATTTTTCTTTTAGTGAGCTTGGAGCTAATACCCCCTTGGAAGGTTACACTGCAGCTGAGCTGCACTTTTGCAAAATCATGTCTTCTCATGACGCGTCTGATATTTATTTTTTATGTACCCGAGTCAATAACTTTCAGTAATGTCGGGACGAAACTACCACTTTTTTTCTTCGTAGTAACCAGCCTCATTGGGTATACCCTGGTCGACGAAGAATTTTGAATTTGCAGTTTTTTATCACCCCCTCCCACACACACACACACACACACACACACCTCAAATGGTTTGACCTCTTTTGACTCCTACTGGTGTTAGTAGCTGAGCCCTTCTCGTGAAAGGCGACCTAACTCTTTGCAGTGTAGGAAATTGCCTGAATCCACACCTGCTGACAGAAGTCAACTCAGTGCTGTCACACATCAGTATTGTCACGACCGTGACAGCACTGACCGTGATAGTACTGAGTTTTACACATAAATTTAATTATTATGACTAACAGCAGAATGCAGGCTGAAAACTTTGCATATCTATTCAAAACGGCCCTAAGCTGAAATTCAGTCATGGCCTTAAAATGTACGTGATATTTGCAAGAAGCGGCAAAATAGTGATAGTACTGATGGCTAAATATTTCCCACACCGATTTTGACATGTCTTTATGGAATATGAATGGAGTAATGCGATTTTCTCAAAAAGTTGTTTACCATGACTTCATCAGCTTGCTGTCGTCTACAAAAATACGATTGTTTTGATCTGAGAAAATGATTCATAACTCTGGTCAAAATAGATGTTTTAAAACTGTGACAGCACTGATACGTTTTCCAGGGACAGCACTATAATGTGCCGCCGCTCTTAAATTGCACTTAATATACCATATGATTTTTAATTTGACTTCAATAACATTATATGCAATAGAGGGTTACAGAAAATGTTATTTCTGTCAAGCTTCTTTTGCAATGGAAACAAATAAAACTACTTACCCAGACCCGGGGACACGATAAAAATCTTGCGTTTTTTCTTTTAAATAACATACTCGTAAACGTGAAATCGCGTGTGGTTCTTGTCGTTCCAAGTAGAGATCTACAGCGCCATATTCTACCACAACGTTCCAAGTTGAGCTCTAGAGCGCTGTATTCTACCGTAACCTCCCTAATAAAGAGCTACAGTGCCATCCGCTACCGCAACGTCCCCAGTAGTATTCTACAATACCATACTCAACCGCAACCTTCCCAGTAGGGATATACAGTATCGTACTCTACCACAACGTACACATTAGGATTTACAGCACCATTGTTTACCGCAACGTCCCCAGTATCGATCTACAGTATCATATTCTACTGCAACGTCCCCAGTAACGATCTACGGTTAGATACTCTACCATAACGTACTCAGTAAAGATACATAGCGCCACAGTTTACCACAAGGTCCCCAGTAGGAATCTACAGTGCCATACTCTACTGCAACGTCCTCAGTAGAGATATACAGCCATATATTTTACCGCAACGCTATACTCTACCACAACGTACCCATTGGGGATCTACCGCAACGTCCCTAGTAGGTATCTACAGCGTCATAGTCTACCGCTGCGTTCCAAGTAGGGTTCTACAGTGTCATATTCTACCGCAACCTCCCCTACAGCTCCATACTCTGTCACAACGTACCCAGTAGAGATATACAGCGCCTTAGTTTACGAAAACGTCCCAAGTAGGTATCTTCAGAGCCATACCCTACCATAACGTCTACAGTATGGATCTTCAGCGTCCCCAGTAAAGATATACAGCACCAAACTGTTATGCAACGTCTTCAGTATGGAAATACAGTGCAATACTCTACAACAACGTACCTTGTAGGCATCTATAGTGCAATACTCTACCACAACATCTCCAGTTCGCAACTACCTCAACGCCCCAACTAGGTATCTACAGTGCCATTCTGTAGCGCAACGTCCCCAGTAGATATCAACAGCGCCATACTCTAGTGCAACGTCTTCAGTAAGAATGTAAGTACCGAACTCTACCACAACGTACCCAGTAGGGATATACCGCACAATTCTCTACCGCAATGTCCCCCATAGTGATAAACAGTGCCATATTCTAGCACAACGTCCCCTTGTGGATATTCAATGCCAAAATCTATCGCAAACTCCCTGTTATGAATATTCAGCGCCATACTCTACTGCTACGTCTACAGCATCTATAACGCCTTTCTCTACCGCAACCTCCCCAGTAGGGATCTACAGTGCCATACTCTACCACATCGACCCCAGTAAGTATCTACAGAGCCATACTCTACCACAACGTACCCAGTAGAGATCAACAGCGCCATACTGTACCACAACGTCTCCAGTAGGTATCTACAGCGCCATACTCTATCGCAATGTCCCCAATAGGGATCTACAATGCCGTATTCCACCACAACGTCCCCAGTAGGGATGTACAGTGCCAAATTCTACAAAACGTGTCTGTTAGGGATCTACAGAGCCATACCCTACAGCAACGACCAAGTATGGTTCTACAGTGTCATACTGTACCACAACGTAGACAGTAGACAGTAGCAAAACTAATCGATTGATTATTTGATTACTTTTGCAAATCAATTGTAATTGTAATTGAATAAAGCCAGGAAAAATACTTTTAATCGTAATCGTTAATCGTTGAAAGTAATTGTAATCGTTAGTGATTAACTTTGAAAGTAATCGATAACAGGTCTGCCAGGCTCTACCGCAATTGTCCAATAGGGATCTACAGTGCCATTTTCTAATACAACATCCCCAATATGGATCTACAGTGCCAAAATCTACCCAACGCCCCTAACCACATACTAAACAGCTATGTCCCCAGTAGTGTAGCCTGGGTTCCAGTCTGATCTTTTTTTTTTCTTTTTCTTTTTTTTTTTAATTTTTCATTTTTTCAGCCTTGGCAACTTTGATTGCATTACTATACTGCAACGACTACCCTACCCTACCGCAACGTCCCCAGTAGGGATCAACAGTGCCATACTCTATCGCAAAGACCCCGGTACGAATCTACAGCGCCATACTCTACATCGAGTAGAGACAAACAGCGCCATACTCTAGCGCAACGTCCCAAGAAGGAATTTACAGTGCCATACTCTACCGCAACGTCCTCAGTGCATTTTCTACCGCAACGTCCCCAGTAGATATCTACAGCACCAAACTCTATCGCAACGTCCCCAGTAGAGTAGCGATCTCTGTAGCGTCATACTCTACTCACCCGTCCCCAGTAGAGATAAACAGCCACATATTCTACCGCAACGTCCCCAGTAGATATCTACAGCGCCTTACTGTATCCCAACGTCCGCAGAAGCGATCTCTACAGCGCCATATTCTACAATAACGTCCCCAGTAGGAATCTACAGCCACATGCTGAACCGGAACGTCCCCAGTAGGGATCTACAGTACCATACTCTATCGCAACGTCTCCAGTAAGGAACTACAGTGCCATACTCTACCACAACGTACCCAGTAAGGATATAGAGCTGTAAAGCGCCATAATGTATCACAACGGATTCTGTAGGGATATACAGCCACATACTCTACCGCAAAGTATCCAGTATTGATCTAGCGTGACATACTCTTCCACAAGATCCCCAGTAGAGATCTTCAGTGCCATACTCTACCGCAACGTCCGCAGTTTGGATAAACAGTGCCATACAATATTGCAATGTCCCCGGTAGGGATCTACACTGCCATAATCCACCACAACGTCCCCAGTAGGGATATGCGACACTATTCACTACAACAATCTACCAAGTGATATAAACAGCTCAATTATTTCCACAAGGTCCGTAGTGGATTTTCAGTGACATACTCTTCCACATTGTTTCCAAATTAAACCTTTAATCTACAACAATGTACCCAGTGGAGGTCTTCAGCGCCATAATCTGCTACAAAGTCACCAGTAGGGATATAAAGCGCCATACTCTATCGCAACCTACCAAGAAGAGATCAACATCGCCACAATCTACCGCAAGGTCCCCAGTATGTATCTTTATTCCATACTCTACCACAACGTACCAAGTTGGGATCTACAGCGACATACTCTGCCGCAACGTCCCCAGTAGGATTATAAAGTGCCACAACTTCCCCAATACGTATCTACAGTGTCAAGCTCTACCACAACGTCCCAAATAGGGATCTTCAGTGTCATATTCTACCACAACGCCCCCAAAGGAATCTCGGTGCCATACTCTACCGCAACGTTTCCATAACCTCAATTCTAAGTTAAATTCGTTTTGCGCAAGAAATCATGGCTGCCTTCTTGAATGACATCTTGAATACGATAATCACTGCATCTTGATAAGGCAATCTAGCTTGAGTAATGGTTCTGAAAGTTAAAGTGCTTATTATATGAATAAAAAAGTTAAACCAAAATTACGAAAAACCTTGACTTATTTCATCTATACAGTGTTTTTATCCTGTCTTGAAAAGAAACTATGATAGAATGTAAATACTTATACAAAACTGATACCTATTCATCATTTTGTACTGAAATAACCACAGATTTGCCAGATAAAAACAATCAGAGACCCCTGTTAAATATTATTATATATTCTGGCCGCCATCTTAAACGCCATCTTGAAAATACAAAATTGCTCAATGATGCCAAAGTGGCATCACTCAGATTCTTGTAAGGCAATGCCAAATGAACATAATTCAGTAAAGAAAAAAACTTTAGAACACAATTCCAGGACAAATTTGTTTTCTGCCGGACTAAGGGGACGGTGTGGTAGATTATGGTGCTGTAGACCTCTACTGGGGACGGTGTGGTAGGATATGGCGCTGTAGATCATTCTGGGGACGGTGTGGTAGGGAATGTCGCTGTAGATCTCTACTGGGGACGTTTTGGTAGGGAATGGGGCGACAGATCACTACTGGGGACAGAATGGCAGGGTATGGTGTTGTAGATCCCTACTGGGGAAGATGCTGAAGAGAATGACATTGTATATCTACTGGGGACGGAATGGTAGAATATGGCGCTGTTTATCTTTAATGGAGACGGTGTGGTAGACTTCCGCACTGTATATCTCTACTGGAGATGGTCCAGTAGAGTAAGGTGCTGTAGATCTCTAATGGGGACGTTGGGTAGGGAATGGGGTGATAGATCTCTACTGGGGACGGTGTAGTAGATTATGGTGCTGTAGATCTCTACTGGGGACGGTGTTGTAGGATATGGCGCTGTAGATCTTTACTGGGGACGGTATGGTAGGGTATGTCGCTGTAGATCTCTACCGGGGACGTTGTGGTAGGGAATGGGGAGATAGACCTCTACAGGGGACGGAATGGTAGGGTATGGTGTTGTATATCCCTACTGGGGACGATGCTGATTAAAATGACTCTATATATCTCTACTGGGGACGTCGGAAGGGTATGTCGCTGTAGATCTCTACTGGGGACGTATTTGTAGAGTAGTTTTGTTTTGTATGTCTACTCGGAACGTTGAAATATGTAGCTGTAGATCTCCAGTGGGGACGTAATGGTAGGGAATTGGACGATAGATCTTTACTGGGGACGGTGTGGTAAGGTATGTCGCTGTAGATCTCTACTGGGGACGTTGTGGTAGGGAATGGGGTGATAGATCTCTACTGGGGACGGTGTGGTAGATTATGGTGCTGTAGATCTCTACTGGGGACGACGTAGTAGGATGTGGCGCTGTAGATCTTTACTGGGGACGGTATCGTAAGATATGTCGCTGTAGATCTCTACTGGGGACTTTGTGGTAGGGAATGGGGCGATAGATCTTTACTGGGGACGGAATGGTAGGGTATGGTGGTTTAGATCCCTACTGGGGACGATGCTAAAGAGAATGACGCTGTATATCTCTACTGGGGACGGAATGGTAGGGTATGGCGCTGTATATCTCTACTTAAGACGGTGTGGTAGACTTACTCACTGTTGATCTCTATTGGGTACGATCCAGTAGAGTTTGGTGCTGTAGATCTCTACTGGGAACGGTGTGTTAGGGTATGTAGCTGTAAATCTCTACTGGGAACGCATTGGTAAAGTAGTTCGCTTTAGATCTCTACTGGGGACGGTGTGATAGGGTTTGTAGCTGTAGATCTGTACTGGGGACGTTGTGGTAGGGAATGGGCGAAATATCTCTACTGGAGACGGTGTGGTAGATTATGGTGTTGTAGACTTCTACTGGGGACCGTGTGGTAGGGTATGTCGCTGAAGATCTCTACTGGGAACGATGTGGTAGGAAATGGAGCGATGGATCTCTACTGGGGACGGAACCATAGGATAGGTCCCTACTGGGGACAATGCTAAAGAAAATGACACAGTATGTCTCTTCTAGGGACGGGGTGGTAGGGTATGGCGCTGTATGACACTTTATGTCTCTACTGGAGACGGTGTGGTAGGGAATGGGGCAATATATCTCTACTGGGGACGGAATGGTAGGGTATGGTGAACGATACTGAAGAGAATGATACTGTATATCTCTACTGGGGACGGTGTTTTAGGATATGACGCTGTATATCTCTACTAGACGGTGTGGTAGAATACCGCTATGTAGATCTCTACTGGGGACGGTCCGGTAGAATATGGTGCAGTAGATCTCTACTGGAGACGTATTGGTAGAGTAGTTCGCTTTAGATATCTACTCGGGACAGTGTGATAGGGTATGTATAGGTGGATCTTCACTGGGGACGTTAAGGTAGGAAATGGGGCGATAGATCTCTATTGGGACGGTGTGGTAGGGTATGTCACTGTAGATCTCTACCGGGGACGTTATGGTAGGGAAAATGTCGATAGATCTCTACCGTGGACGGAGTGATAGGTATGGCGCTGTAGATCTCTACTGGGGACGTTGTGGCACGGAATTGGGCGATTGATCTCTACTGGGGACGGAATGGTCGGGTATGGTGTTGTAGATCCCTACTGGGGATGATGCTGAAGAAAATGACACTGAATATCTCTACTGGGGACGGAGTGGTAGTTTATGGCGCTGTATATCTCTACTGGTGACGGTGTGGTAGAATACCGCATTGTAGATCTCTACTGGGTATGGTCCAGTAGATAATGGTTATGTAGATCTCTACTGGGGACGGTGTGGTAGGGTATGTCGCTGGAGATCTTTACTGGGGACGTATTGGTAGAGTAGTTCGTTTTAGATGTCTACTTGGGACTGTGTGATAGGGTATGTAGCTGTAGATCTCTACTGGGGAAGTTGTGGTTGGGAATGGGTCGATATATCTCTACTGGGGACTGTGTGGTAGATTAATGTGCTGTAGATCTCTACTTGAGACGGAATGATAGGGTATGGTGTTGTAGATCCCTATTGGGGACGCGGCTGAAGAGAATGACACTGTATATCTCTTCTGGGGACGGAGTGGTAGGGTATGGCGCTGAATATCTCTGCTGGAGACGGTGTGGTACACTACCGCATTGTAGATCTCTACTGGGGACGGTCCAGTAGAATATGGTGCTGTAGATCTCTACTGGGGACGGTGTGGTAGGGTATGTCGCTGTAGATCTCTCCTGGGGACGGTGTGGTAGGAAATGGGGCGATAGATCTCTACTGGGGACGGAATGGAAGGGTATGGTGTTGTCGATCCCTACTGGGGACGATGATGAAGAGAATGACACTGTTAATCTCTACTGGGGACGGTGTGGTAGGGTATGGCGCTGTATTTCTCTACTGGAGACGGTGTGGTAGACTACCGCAATGTAGATCATTATTTGGGACGTTGTGGTAGGGAATGGGGCAATAGATCTCTACTGGGGACGCAATTGTGGGGTATGGTGTTGTATCTCCCTACTGGGGACGATGCTGAAGATAATGATACTGCATATCTCTACTGGGGACGGTGTGGTAGGATATGACGCTGTATATCTCTACTGGAGACGGTGTGGTAGAATACCGTACTGTAGATCTCTACTTGGGACGGTCCAGTAGAATATGGTGCTGTAGATTATACTGGGGACGGTGTGGTAGGGTATGTCGCCTTAGATCTGGGGACGTTGTGCTAGGAAATGGGGCGACAGATTTCTACTGGGGACGTTGTGCCAGGGTATGGTGTTGTTGATCCCTAATGGGGACGATGCTGAAGAGAATGACACAGTATATCTCTAATGGGGACGGTGTGGTAGGATATGGCGTTGTATATCTCTACTGGAGACGGTGTGGTAGTAAACCGTACTGTAGGTCTCTACTGGGGACGGTCCAGTAAAATACGGTGCTGTAGATCTCTACTGGGGGCGGTTTGGTAGGTTATGGCGCTGTAACTCTTTACTGGGGACGGTGTGGTAGGGTATGTCGCTGTAGATCTCTACTGGGGACGTTGTGGTAGGGAATGGGGAGATAGATCTCTACTGGGGACGAAATGGTAGGGTACTGTATTGTAGATCCCTACTGGGGACGATGCTGAAGAGAATGACACTGTATATCTCTACTGGGGACGGAGTGGTAAGGTATCGCGCTGAATATCTCTTGAGACGGTGAGACACTACCGCATTGTAGATCTCTACTCGGGACGGTCCAGTAGAATATGGTGCTGTAGATATCTACTGAGGACGGTGTGGTAGGGTATGTCGCTGTAGATCTCTCCTGGCGACGTTGTAGTAGGAAATGGGGCGATAGATATCTACTGGGGACGGAATTGAAAAGTATGGTGTTGTTGATCCCTACTGGGGACGATGATGAAGAGAATGACACTGTTAATCTCTACTCGGGACGGTGTGGTAGGGTATGACGCTGTATGTCTCTACTGGAGACGGTGTGGTAGACTACCGCAATGCAGATCTCTACTGGGGACGTTGTGCTAGGGAATGGGGCAATAGATCTCTACTGAGGACGCAATGGTGGGGTATGGTGTTGTAGATCCCTACTGGGGACGATGCTGAAGAGAATGACACTGCATATCTCTACTGGGGACGGTGTGGTAGGATATGGCACTGTATATCTCTACTGGAGACGGTGTGGTAGAATACCGTACTGTAGATCTCTACTGGGAACGGTCCAGTAGAATATGGTGCTGCAGATCTCTACTGGGGACGGTGTGGTAGGGTATGTCGCTTTAGATCTCTACTGGAGACGTTGTGGTAGGAAATGGGGCGATAGATCTCTACTGGGGACGGAATGGTAGGGTATGGTGTTGTTGATCCCTACCGGGGACGATGCTGAAGAGAATGACACAGTATATCTCTATTGGGGACGGTGTGGTAGGATATGGCGTTGTATATCTCTACTGGAGATGGTGTGGTAGTAAACCGTACTGTAGATCTCTTCTGGGGACGGTCCAGTAGAATATGGTGCTGTAGATCTCTACTGGGGACGGTGTGGTAGGTTATGGCGCTGTGGATCTTTACTGGGGATGGTGTAGTAGGTTATGGCGCTGTGGATCTTTACTGGGGACGGAGTGGTAGGGTATGTCGCTGTAGATCTCTACTGGGGACGTTGTGCTAGGGAATGGGGCTATAGATCTCTACTGAGGTCGCAATGGTGGGGTATGGTGTTGTAGATCCCTACTGGGGACGATGCTGAAGGGAATGATACTGCATATCTCTACTGGGGACGGTGTGGTAGGATATGGCACTGTATATCTCTACTAGAGACGGTGTGGTAGAATACCGTACTGTAGATCTCTACTGGGAACGGTCCAGTAGAATATGGTGCTGTAGATCTCTACTGGGGACGGTGTGGTAGGGTATGTCGCTTTAGATCTCTACTGGGGACGTTGTGGTAGGAAATGGGGCGATAGATCTCTACTGGGGACGGAATGGTAGGGTTTGGTATTGTTGATCCCTACTGGAGACGATGCTGAAGAGAATGACACAGTATATCTCTATTGGGGACGGTGTGGTAGGATATGGCGTTGTATATCTCTACTGGAGACGGTGTGGTAGTAAACCGTACTGTAGATCTCTACTGGGGACGGTCCAGTAGAATATGGTGCTGTAGATCTCTACTGGGGACGGTGTGGTAGGTTATGGCGCTGCGGATCTTTACTGGGGATGGTGTGGTAGGTTATGGCGCCGTGGATCTTTACTGGGGACGGTTTGGTAGAGTATGTCGCTGTATATCTCTACTGGGGACGTTGTGGTAGGAAATGGGGCGATAGATCTCTACTGGGGACGGAATGGAAGGGTATGGTGTTGTTGATCCCTACTGTAGTCGATGATGAAGAGGATGACACTGTTTATCTCTACTGGGGACGGTGTGGTAGGGTATGGAGCTGTATGTCTCTACTGGAGACGGTGTGGTAGACTACCGCAATGTAGATCTCTACTGGGGACGTTGTGGTAGGGAATGGGACAATAGATCTCTACGTTGGGACGCAATGGTGGGGAATGGTGTTGTAGATCCCTACTGGGGACGATGCTGAAGAGAATGTCACTGCATATCTCTACTGGGGACGGAGTAGTAGGATATGGCGCTGTATATCTCTACTGGAGACGGTGTGGTAGAATAACGTACTGTAGATCTCTACTCGGGACGGTCCAGTAGAATGTGATGCTGTAGATCTCTACTGGGGACGGTATGGTGGGGCATGTCGCTTTAGATCTCTACTGCGGACGTTGTGGTAGGAAATGGGGCGATGGATCTCTACTGGGGACGGAATGGTAGGGTGTGGTGTTGTTGATCCCTACTGGGGACGATGCTGAAGAGAATGACACAGTATATCTCTACTGGGGACGGTGTGGTAGGATATGGCGTTGTATATCTCTACTGGAGACGGTGTGGTAGTAAACCGTACAGTAGATCCTTACTGGGGACGGTCAAGTAGAATATGGTGCTGTAGATCTCTACTGGGGATGGTGTGGTAGGTTATGGCGCTGTGGATCTTTACTTGGGACAGAGTGGTAGGGTATGTCGCTGAAGATCTCTACTGGGGACGTTGTGGTAGGGAATGGGGCAATAGATCTCTACTGGGGACGGAAGGGTAGGGTATGGTGCTGTAGATCCCTACTGGGGACGATGCTAAAGCGAATGACACTGTATATCTCTACTGGGGACGGAGTGGTAGGGTATGGCGCTGTATATCTTTACTGGAGACGGTGTGGTACACTACCGCATTGTAGATCTCTACTGGGGACGGCCCAGTAGAGTATGGTGCTGTAGATCTCTACTGGGGACGGTGTGGTAGGGTATGTCGCTGTAGATCTCTACTGGGGACGTTGTGGTAGGAAATGGGGCGATAAATCTCTACTAGGGAAGGAATGGAAGGGTATGGTGTTGTTGATCCCTACTGAGGACGATGATGAAGAGAATGACACTGTATATCCCTACTGGGGACGCTGTGGTAGGGTTTGGCGCTGTATGTCTTTACTGGAGACGGTTTGGTAGACTACCCCAATGTAGATCTCTACTGGGGAGGTTGTGGTAGGGAATGGGGCAATAAATCTCTACTGGGGACGCAATGGTGGGGTATGGTGTTGTAGATCCCTACTGGGGACGATGCTGATGAGAATGACACTGCATATCTCAACTGGGGACGGTGTGGTAGGATATGGCGCTGTATATCTTTACTGGGGACGGTGTGGTAGAATACCCGACTGTAGATATCTACTTGGGACGGTCCAGTAGAATATGGTGCTTTTGATCTCTACTGAGGACGGTGTGGTAGGGTATGTCGCTTTATATCTCTACTGGGGACGTTGTGGTAGGAAATGGGGCGATAGATCTCTACTGGGGACGTAATGGTAGGGCGTGGTGTTGTTGATCCCTACTGGGGACGATGCTGAAGAGACTGACACATTATATCTCTACTGGGGACGGTGTGGTAGGATATGGCGTTGTATATCTCTACAGGAGACGGTGTGGTAGAATACCTTACTGTAGATCTCTACTGGGGACGGTCCAGTAGAAAATGTTGCTGTGGATCTCTGTGGTAGGGTTTGGCGCTGTATGTCTCTACTGGAGACGGTGTGGTAGACTACCCCAATGTAGATCTCTACTGGGGACGTTGTGGTAGGGAATGGGGCAATAGATCTCTACTGGGGACGGAAGGGTAGGATATGGTGTTGTAGATCCCTACTGTGGACGATGCTAAAGAGAATGACACTGTATATCTCTACTGGGGACGGAGTGGTAGGGTATGGCGCTGTATATCTTTACTGAAGACGGTGTGGTACACTACCGCATTGTATATCTCTACTGGGGACGGTCCAGTAGAGTATGGTGCTGTAGATCTCTACTGGGGACGGTGTGGTAGGGTATGTCGCTGTAGATCTCTACTGGGGACGTTGTGGTAGGAAATGGGGCGATAGATCTCTACTGGGGACGGAATGGAAGGGTATGGTGTTGTTGATCCCTACTGAGGACGATGATGAAGAGAATGACACTGTATATCCCTACTGGGGATGCTGTGGTAGGGTTTGGCGCTGTATGTCTCTACTGGAGACGGTGTGGTAGACTACCCCAATGTAGATCTCTACTGGGGACGTTGTGGTAGGGAATGGGGCAATAGATCTCTACTGGGGACGCAATGGTGGGGTATGGTGTTGTAGATCCCTACTGGGGACGATGCTGAAGAGAATGACACTGCATATCTCAACTGGGGACGGTGTGGTAGGATATGGCGCTGTATATCTTTACTGGGGACGGTGTGGTAGGATACCCGACTGTAGATATCTACTGGGGACGGTGTGGTAGGGTATGTCGCTTTAGATCTCTACTGTGGTCGGTGTGGTAGGGTATGGCGCTGTATATCTCTACTGGAGACGGTGTGTTAGAATACCGTACTGTAGATCTCTACTGGGGACGGTCCAGTAGAATATGGTGCTGTGGATCTCTACTGGGGATGGTGTGGTAGGTTATGGCGCTGTGGATCTTTACTGGGGACGGTGTGGTAGGGTATGTCGCTGTAGATCTCTACTGGGGACGCTGTGGTAGGGAATGGGGCGATAGATCTCTACTGGGGACGGAATGGTAGGGGATTGTGTTGTAGATCCCTACTGGGGACGATGCTGAAGAGAATGACACTGTATATCTCTACTGGGGACATTGTTACGACATCATCCTTAAACCACTGATAGTTCTCCATTGTAGAATATAAATATAAAACTTAGATCCTTTAAGAGCAGTGAAAATGGGTGTTTAGGCTACTTTATTTAGGCTCTTCAGATAGCCTATATGGCATACTATATGCCAACAATGAAAATCGCGGTGTTTAGGACAAACACGTTGTCTTTCGCTGTTCAATAGATCTGCAGTACTAAATTACAATCTAAAGCCGTGTTCATATGCTGTATTTGCAACCGGGTGTAATTTTTCATCCGCTTGTGTAGCGGCCATATGCAGCGAGATCATGGTTTTGACATTAAATTTTGACTAAAATGCTCCTTATTAGCAGAGGTCATTTGATGTAGATGGGCTGTTTGTGCCTCAGGCAAAGCATGTTCGCTACTGACTGGTAATCTGACTACTGGTAAACCGCTGCGGCTTGAGACTGCCCAAGAAAAATGGTTTCAAGTCAAACTGGTTATACCTATAAGCCTTATTGGCTTAGCTGTGTGGTTATATCTTTAGCATTTTTGGATGCCATGACATCCTAACTTTGAGTGAAAGGCCCATAAAGTGGATACAATCTCCTGACATGACCTAAGCTGTTGTCTGGGACGTAAAGTATCAATTCAAACAAACAAAAATGTGTAACGATTAAGCGTTTTGCGTTCATATACACACAATACACACGGGTGCAAAAATACACCCGGCTGCAATTCAGTTTGCTCCACCTAGAAAGTAGGAGAAAATTTGTACCAGAGTGTATTTTTGCAGGGTGTAGTTTTCATGGCATACCATACACCCGGGGTTCAAATTTACATCCAGTGTGCAAAAATACAACCGAGTTCAAATGTTGCACATGAGCATGGCTTTAGAAATAGACTCCACGTCACTCAGGATAAACGGCAATCCCAAGCACGGCCTAGCGGTAGACCAACTAACTCCAAATCGAGAGGGCCTGTGTTCGATCCCCACTTGGGCTGCCGTGTTGTGTCATTGAGCAAGACACATTGGCCCATAACTGTCTTATACCCGTGGAACATTGCCGCTTTGCCGACATGACTGAAAATTTGTTGACTCCCTCGTTAACCCTTGATACAAACAAACAAACAAACAAACAAACAAAACACTTAATGGGCACCCAAATCTTTAATCATTAAATTTTGCATGTTTGAAAAACATTTTATTTAAATTGTTCGTTCAGGGTAGCGCGGTCGCCTATCGGTCGATAATCGGACTCAGAACGAAAAGGTCTTTGGGTGAGAACCCAAATGGATAGCAGGTATGAGGCCTTTCACGAAACACGTTGAATCTTTAACACTGTTAAAAACTTGAGCTCTTGCTAGACATGACAGTGACTGAAACATCGTTGACTGGGGCGTTAATCCACAAAAAAACGCCAAACTCACTGTCACGACTGTATAAAAATGCATATCTGCTAGACTATCTCTTGTCGGCCAAAAGAAAATAAAATAATATATATATACCCTTCAATTTTAAGTTTTACTTTATACAAGTGGGTTTAAGGGTCTGCAGAATACAATTATATTTAATCTTCTTGACAATGAATTTTAAACTTGAACGTAATTAAATGAAAACAAAAATAAAAAATCTATATACATGTAAAATTGGACCATCAAAGGTACTCATTATGTAAGTTACACTGTCAATATATCTAAACGATTTTATTTATAAATAGCGTTTTAACGATTCTATTTATAATTAGCTTAAAATAGCTTTTACCGTACTGGGCAATGATATTAAACCGTACCCAGCAACGACGTACTCGGCAAGGATGTTGCAAGTAGATACTACTGTATAATATTGGATGTGTATCAGCAGTTGCGCAGCGTTGTGTATTATTATATACGTAATTGGTTCGTTTTAAGTAGACACCGTCTGTTGCTTATGGTGCCTAATATAATATATTATATGCCAGTATTGCTGTATTTCAGGACATACCTCATCTCAAGAGATTGCCGTGTATGAGAATATGCATTCTCGACGACGAGGACTATGTTGATCTCACAGAGCGAAACTTTAGAAAGTTTGTTAAAGTGGCGCTGTTAGGACAACCGAAGATGCGGTTGAAGGTGCTTGACGGCTCTTCGCCTGCAGCGAAGCCACACTCAGTCCAGTCTGCCAATACAGATACAGAACGTGCTGCCAGAAAGGATCTGTCATACATGTACTCTAAGGAATCAGATTTTAAGTATATGAGCCCAGCCGAACTGGACATTCAGGAAAAGGAAATCCAGGTAAAGGAAAAAATTAAAGCTGTTGATGAGTTAAATGAAAAATATCAAGGGCTGTCAAGGGACATGAACAAAAATGTTTGGAAGGATACCTCGAAGCGGGTTTGCCATAACTGTCATACAAGAAAGGGACACGATAGGAAGAAATGTAAAGATATCAAGTGTGATGATGTCAGAATATGCGGTGAAATAGAGCTTCATCCTGAGAGTAAAAAGGAACTTTCAGTACTCTCGGTGAAAAAACAAAAACTGGAAGGAGAAGTGAAAGCCCTCACCAGTGAAATTGAAGCAAAGCGCAAAGCCCATGATGAAACATTTAACACATTTGAAGGGAAAATTCAAGCACATTTAATCAGAAGCAACCCGGAAAAATACTTAATACCGGCAACAGGACAAGTACGACAAGTGCGTGTAAACGCGGACACCGCAATCCTAAAAAAAGTATTTGAAGGACAGGTCCCGGACAATGTAGAATCAAGCAGCAAATTTTGGCAGGATATTATTGACTCGTACGAAAAACAGTTTAACCAGCCAGCAGAGAAACCACAGTTTTCAGTCAAAAACCCAGTAAGGCGTGAGTTAGAAAATAAAGGCATAGTTTGGCCAACCTATGCCATGTCTTCGCCAGGTACACAGGCGAACTATCAATCCAATACATTCCTTCCTCATATGCCATTTGGAATGCCTGTACAGGGTTTTGGAATGCCGTTCTACGGAGGATATATGAGCCCCCCAACGTACCCACCACCGTCATCGACGGTTACATCTGCGGAATTGGAGGGAAATGAGATATTTCCACCTTTGCCAGATGATGCACCACCGCCACCGCCGCCAAATGAATCAAATCAGTGATTATTGTTACGATTTATAATGATTGTTCACGTTCTGGTGATGGTCAAACTGTTTTTGCTTTGAGCGAACATGTTTTACTTTCAAGCATTCTTCCTTGTTTCGATTCGGTTATAATGAACAGGCAAATGCTTATCCCGGTAGGGATTTAGAATTACTGGTATTATTTGAGCCACGTTATGAGAAAACCAACAATGTAGTTTCCGAACAAGTCTGAAACAAACCGACATGTACAAGCACAGAAGACGACTAGAGACTTGAAATTTTGAATTTAAGTAGAAGAGAAAGTGTAGTTATCCATGTAGAGAAAACAAAGGCGCTGATCACCTTCTCGGTTACCGCGAAGCTGATCTGCGTCTTTGTTTTCGCATATGCAGATTGTTGGTTTTCTCATGAGGCGGCTCGTTTAATGCCCCCAACCTTTGACCCCTTTTATAATTGTTGTTTTGAACTATAATAAACATGAATATATTGTGTGCAAAATATCTCAAAATCCATCTGAGATAGAGACTTCATATTTGGAATGTTGTTTAGGACTGAGAGGTACAATGTAGATCACCTGATCAACTTTTGAGAAATGTTTGTCGTGATTTTAAAACACTCATTATCAAAGAATTTTGAAAATTTGATAGATTCCAATACTTTCAGGTTAAATGATAAAATATATCAAGTTAATATGAGCAACCATATATAGTTTGGGGCATAATGTTAATACAAACAAACGTTTCTAGTTTTCATTGTTCTTTTTGTATGTATACTTAACAAATTTTAACCTTGTGATACATTTATTAGAAATGATTATTAGAAGAAATGAAGACTTCAATCTGGAGATCGATGTGTTGAGAAAATAAAAGTTCAATCAAAATCTTTCATGCCTTCCATGTGTATGTGCGTAGCTCGAGGATAACGACACTTTCATCAATCTTTTATTTATATCACAACGATATCTGGTGGTGACAAAGAGCTCATAATATTTTATAGTGCTGTCTCACTGTGCATTTCGATAAAAAGCCATCCCTGTTCACATTTATACAGACACTTTGGCGACCAACCCTACCCCAAAGTACGCATGTGTGTCAACTAGGGACTTTGGTGTGTTTCGGCCCAAGGATTGAGCCAGGTTCCTCCCGTTCCCGTAGCGGTCACCACTCTATCTCACGTTAACATGTCCATGAAATGTATACACACGTGTGTATATCACTTTTAAACAGTATCACCATGGTGTCAAGGGTGTACACATACTTACTTTTCCCACTTTTGCCATAATATCTAAATTGTGGGTACTCGTTAGAAGCGCATCGGTAAAGCGGTTATAGCGATGCCGATGCGCTTCTAACGAGTGTCCACAACTCTACGTTTTGAGTAATAATGAGAATATATCAATTCTGTAAAAACTTAAAATTCTCCATTTTACGCCCTTCATTGCGTAGGCATCTTTCGTAATGACATGCTTAACTACAATACACATTCTTCAACTATAACTGATTATCAATTACTCTTGTGATAACTTCAATCATTAACTTAAGCGTCTGAAAATTGAGGCGACGTCCAGACATTATCATTGCTGTTTCCCGGACGCTATAAGCAACAGCAAAATGTATCCAACCCATGACTTGAGAAAAAAGTTTTCACATTTATGCAAAAGCTTAGACATTGATCTCAGCTGCGCTGAGTGCTTTTACAATTTTACGCAGCTGATCATCTTATTTGTTTTCACTGAGTAGATAGTATCACAATTCATTATCAATCTATAGATGCCCTTTTTGACATCCAAGCACAATGGGGTCTAATTACATGAAACAGTTGATAAAAGAAGGAGCGCGGTGGCGTAGTGGTAGAGCGTCGGACTCCGAATCGAGAGGACCTTGGTTCGATCCCCATCGGCGTCATCGTGTTGTGTCCTTGAGAAAGACACATTTACTCCCTACAGTACTGGTTGAACCCATGAAGCGTTGGCTCCGTGCCGACATGACTGAAAAATTGTTGACTGAGACGTTAAGCCCCAACGCAAACAAACAAAACAGCTAGTGAACGAAATAATAGTATATGGTGACGGATAAAACACTTTATAAGTGTGAAATAAATGACAATTGATACAATAATTGAACAAGCTAGATATACCATAGCTTTACGAATGCTTTTAGATTTAATGACATGTTCGAGAGTTCAAGAGCAAAGCCGAACTCACGTGGCCCTTTTCATTGAGTTTTATAATGTCCGACCATACGAGGACCATACGACCGAGCAATCTAATAAAGAACCCTGTATGTCTTACGATTTTGGTAGCGATGACGTAATGAATTGGTTAACTCGTATTACTGATAACTCGAAGTGATAAGCTCGGTCCCCTCGCGTTCGAGTTATTAATGAGAGTCGCCTGTATATCTCATTTAATGCGGCAAAAATGAGGCGCGTCATGAGATGACAGAACAAGTCCGACACAAACCGGGCTGTTGGTGTACAGCGCAAGCTTGAGGCCGGAAATTCGGAGTAAGGAACTATCTAGGAATTTTAAAACTTCCCTGTAGTGAAAAAAGTGCTGGCCAAGTGAGGACTGTTTTATAGTTGGTGTGTTTCATTCGATCTTTCAAACAGGTGGTCTTGTTTGCTTCAAATTTTTTCATTCTGTCTCACGTTACATTGATAAGGTATAATAAAGATTGCGATCTTTTGGTCATCTGAGAACTGATTGAGTCGCACGATCATTAGTCAACACGATCTTATTTGAACTATTTCACAAACCACATATTCAAATTTTGCGATAGCATTATCAGGTAAACTAATAAAAACGAGTTACCTCACTAGTAATGAACCTTAACTTGTTAATGCACAGGATGCAATTCCTTCCGGCCATGAATACAATTGTTGACCGTGATAAACCTCAATACTAAACGCCCATTGGGGCCTAGGAGAAACAGATGGGCTGCCTGTGTCTCCAGGCAAAGCTTCTTAACTACTGACCAACCATCTGATTACAGGTTAACCACTCAAGTCTGAGCCTACCCAAGAAAATTGGTTCCATTACATATAAGACTTACATTGGTTTCCCGGGGCATTGGTTTGCTTGGGTGGTCATATTTATTAAGCACATTTTGAGTGTCATGACATCTTAATTGTGGGTAAAAGTCCCATAAAATGGAGGCAACGCTCCGACATGACCATTGATGTTAACTGGGATGTAAAGCATCAACTAAAACAAACAAACAAAATCAATACAAAACAAAAAATATTCTGACCACACACCTCCACAAAATGCTGTGATAAGCCAGGTAATTTTACCATAAAATACTGTAACATGGCTCACAAAGGAAATTAACTTTCAACTCGAAATATATAGAGATCTAGATGTACACGGTGACCCTGCCATCAGCAACAGATTAGCGCGCGAAAATATACACACATTTCTAAGTCGCTGATTGGCTCATGTGATTTAGCTAGTATGAAAGTGGGCGGTCGTTAACCGATAAGGAAGTATTTTTAGCACATCAATAGTTTCAACTTGATATCGGCAAGGTGACAATAATTTCGAATAGTAATCGAAAGCACTGTAAATGTTTATTGAGTAGTCGTCCCCGTTTTAGGCAACTTTTGTCAAAGTCGCTTTATTTGTTTGGTTGCTATAGCAACGTAAAGGGTAAATTTTCGAAAAAATATTCAAAAATTTTCTTCTCAGAAGCTGTAAGGCAGATGAAGCTGAAACTTTACATACATGCTTATGATATTAGCCTCTACAAAGTGTGTGTTTTTTATTGTCCTTGTCCCACTACTTTGGTTGCTATGGCAACTTAATTTTTCCATTGACTTATAAGACGAAAAGCGGAAAATTGCAATTTTTTGAAAACTATTGCAGCCTGAGACCTGAAAAGTGGTAGATGCAAACAACTAATAGAGTTGATGAAGGTATGTGATTAATTTAGGTCAAGGTCATCTCTTGACCTTAAAGGGTCTGTCATCCATACACACTTTTCAAAGATCTTCTTCTCTGAAACCGCTTGGCCAATCAAAGTGAAATTTTATGTGGAGCATCCCTGGGTAGTGGGGACGAAAATTTCATCGCGAAATCTGGGTCACATGACCAAGATGGCCGCCACGCCCATATATGGTAAAAAACACTCTAAAATCTTCTTCTCCAGAACGGGCAGGCCGATTTTCATGAAACTTGGTATGTAGCATTTGGGACTACAGCCCATCATAATTTGATCAAATAATGATACTAGGATGACCTTGGCCTGTTTAACCTCAAGGTCAAGTTTGGAAACATAGGCTTTTACATGGGAAAAAGTGAAAAATATGGATTTTTTTGAAAACTATTGCAGCCTGAGACCTGAAAAGTGGTAGATGCAAAACAACTAATGAAAGTATGTGATTAATTTAGGTCAAGGTCATCTCTTGACCTTGGCCGATCTGTTGTCTATACACAAAGATCTTCTTCTCTGAAACCCCATGGCCAATCAAACTGAAATATTTATGTGGAGCATCCCTGGGTAGGGGTAACGAAAGTTTGATCCCGAAATGTAGGTCACATCACCAAGATGGCCGCAGCGCCCATATATGGTAAAAACCACTCAAAAATCTTCTTCTCCAGAACCGGCAGGCCGATTTTCACGAAACTTGGTATGTAGCATTTGGGTTTCCAATCCATCATAGTTTGATAAAATGATGACCCTAGGATGACCTTGACCTATTTTACGGCAAGGTCAATTTTGGAAACATAGGCTTTTACATGGGAAAAAGTGAAAATAATGGATATTTTGTAAACAAAATGCAGCCTGAGACCTGAAAAGTGGTAGATAGAGTAGATGAAGGTATGTGATTAATTTAGGTCTAGGTCAATTTTGGAAACATAGGCAAACATGGTAACATGGCTAGGTCTCAGGTAAGGGTTTACAGGACCAATGATCCTATGGTAACTATTGCAGCCGTAGACCTGAAACATTACCAAGATGGCCGTCATACCCATTTAGGGTAAAAAAAAAGAAAACAATTCACTTTGTCCAGTGACTGTACTTGTTGACTCTCAGGTGAGCGATTGTTGCCCTTGGGCTACTTGTCATTAAAGTTTTTAGAAGTCTATTTCTCTTGAACATGTTGATAGATCAAGTTGATACTTTGCATGTTGGTAGATATTGGTCTGAAGTTTTATGCAGTATCATTGTGGTCCACCCTGGGTGACCTTGAGGTCAAGGTCACGGACTTAGAAATTTTATGTTAAAGTTTTTCATTAAAGATTTAAGAAGTCTATATCTCTTGAACATGTTGATGGATCAAGTTGATACTTCGCATGTTTGAAGATATTGGTCTGAAGTTTTATGGAGTACCATCATGACCCACCCTGGGTGACCGTGAGGTCAAGGTCACAGATTTAGAATTTTTTTATTGAAGTTTTTCGTTAAAGTTGTTAGAAGTCTATATCTCTTGAACATGTTGATGGATCAAGTTGATACTTTGCATGTTTGTAGATATTGGTCTGAAATTTTATGCTTTTACGACCCACCTGAGCGACCTTGAGGTCAAGGTCATGGGTCATAGATTTTGATAAATTTAGTGGCAAAGCACAAGTCAGGCGAGCTACGCTGTCCTGCGACAGCTCTTATTCAACCTTTGTTTATTTACGCTCATATTGTTTTTATCCTGTATGAAAAGGGACCTAGGTACAAGTTCATTTATGAAATTTTCAGGAGAATTGCTCAATATACGAGATGCATACTCTCACCCACTGTTCTACAGGGGGATAGATGATACCACAGGCTTTAAAACTAGGTAAACTGTCACCTAAAGTAACATGTAGGGGTTAGTGTATTCTAAGAGAGTGCAGTTGCTTTGTGGTAGAGCGGACACCAAATCAAGATGTCCTGGCCTTGAGGTTATAAAGCTTTTTTCAAGCTCAGCTGAGCATGAAATTTAAACTGCTTATAAATAGTAAAAAAGCCAATATCAGCTGAAAATTCTGGCATAAATCCCATAAGACAGTAATTTATCCTGCTGATAAATGTTAAAATGCCAACAATTGTTGGCATTTTAACATTTATCAGCAGGATAAATTTTAGTCTCAGCAGAGCTGAGCATGAAAAAAGTTTTATAACCTCGGGACCTTGGCTGGAGCCTCTCAAGGGTGCAGTGTTGTGTCCTTGAGCAAGACACATTTACTTCCTAAAGTTGTTGTTAATACCCAGGAAGCGATGGCTCTGTCCCGACAGGATAGAAAAATTGTTGACTGGGGCACATAAAACAAAACAAAATTGATATACTTTGAATTTCCCTGGCAAATTCAAGGTAAAATGTTCACAGTGGGTAATATTCTGTGGACTTTCCGTGTAAAATTTGTTGGAAATGTTTTGTCATCAAGAAAGACTGTTTGTAATTGTACTATAAATATTTATTGTAAACTGTCTACTACATCTACAGTCGATGAAAACAGACTTACAAACTGTGTTTGGTAAAGCCGAATTACACATAGATTGTACTCTAACTAGGCTGCAGGTTTGCAAACCAGACTGCAACTTCAATTTTCTATACACAATGGACATGAAACATTCATGCCTACTGCCTGACTTGCTATATAACCGCATTGCCAAAATGCACTGGTTATCTTTTTACATCTAAATGGATTTGCTGCACTTGAAATGGAAACTGAAGTATTTGTTCCTTCAATTTTAAGCATTCATCTTCATAAAGAGATAATAAAAAGGATGAAATTCTTTAGCTGAAACTATTTAAAGAAGAAGCATGGCACAGATATTATCTGACAATGATTTATAGAGTGCATAATGAAATGAGCCGCATCGCGTGAAACCGAGATTTTTGCCTATGTGAAAACAAAGGCGCAGATCAGCTTCTCAGTAACTGCGAAGCTGATCAGCGCCTTTGTTTTCACTACACGAATATTACAGTTTCTCTTATTCTTAAATCCTAAATTTCAAGCTTCCAGTCTGCTTCTGTGACTGTACAGGCCTGTTTGTGTCGGACCTGGTCGGAAACCCCGAAGAACGGTTTTCTTGCGTCACGGCTCAAATGGTCCCAAGATTCTGCTGTTCTATATTTGCAAAAATTGCCCATGCAATAAATAGAGAGTTTTTTAGCTTTAAAAAATTGAAAATTTTCAGCTGAAAAGTTTTGATATTTTTCTTATTTCTGCTCAAAATATAGATTGTGGGTACAAGTTAGATCCGCCGAGGTGGTTCTAATAAGTATCCACAATGCATGTTTTGGATCAAAAATAAGAAAAATAGGTAAACCCCTGCAAACCACAGTTTTTATGCCCCCAACTTCGAAGAAGTTGATGGGGCATATTGGTTTGGGTCCGTCCAGTCCAGTCCAGTCCAGTCTGTCTGTGATGCGTGAGTAACACTTAGCACTCGCTCAGGAACCGTTAGAGCTAGGATCTTGAAATTTGGTATGTAGTTTGTATATGAAAATTAAGAGGACCCATATTTTTTCTTTCAGGTAAATTCAAGGGGCTAGGGGCCCATTCTGTGAGAGTTATTTCCCTTTTTAATTCTTGATAAAGTGAATAGATAGTGGGTACCTTGTGTGCGCAACTCCTCCTACAGTTTTATTCCGATTCTCTTGAAACTTTACAGATGTTGTTACCATGCTTTGAAGATATGCATGTGGTTTGGTTATAATCCTCAGATTAATTTTTGTCACTTTTTTCGCAATTTGAACTTAGCCATTTTTCGGGCATTTTCACAATGAAAATGAATGGGCAGTGGTTACATTGTGTGCGCAACTCCTCCTACAGTTTCATGCCAATTCATCTAAAACTTTACATGTGTTATGGGCATAGTCTGAAGATATGCATGTGGTTTGAATGTAATCCTTGGATTATTTTTTGTCATTTTTTTCACAATTTGAACTTAGTCATTTTTTCTGGCATTTTAGTGAATGGATAGAGGGTACCTTGTGTGCGCAACTCCTCCTACAATTTAATACCGATACTTTTGAAACTTTGCAGACATTGTGACCATGCTTTGAAGATATGCATGTGGTTGGGATATACTCCTCAGATTAATTTTTGTCACTTTTTTTTACAATTTGAACTTAGTCATTTTTGGACTTTTTTACATCTTGAAAGTGACTTACCAGTTGGGGGCATAGTGTTTCATAAACACATTTTCTAGTTCTATATAAAAGTGGGGTTTAATGGGGTATACATTTCACGGACAGGTTTTCCTGATGGGTAGACAAGTTTACTAGCAAGAAAATCATTTCCCAGCATCTTCAATGTAATCTGAATATATTTAAGGACATTCACCTTACGTTATACAATGGCATCCTGAAAATGACAATTTGAGAATAATTGAGTGAAATATATGATCCAAAGAGGCAATTGAAAAACTAGAATTGAAACTGATGGGAAATCTATACTTGCCATATTCCGCTGTCATTTTGAAGCCTTCCGTGTGTCAAAGTCGTTAGAAAACTTGCGTTTTTGGATAACTATGTGCGATCACCTTGTACGTCTTTTAAGGCTGATCTACATAATTTTTTATCTACCAAGATTATGTTAGCCTTTTATATATTAAAATTTCCAGCCATGTAAATCAGGGCCCAGTTGTTCAAAATTAATGAAATCGTTAGTTAACAATTCGTTAAGATTTCAAACATGAATATTACAAATACGTTGTTATTTTTTTTTTTTGATAAAATGTGAGAATCCTTGAGGATTCTCACATTTTATAAACAAAAAATAACAGTGTATTTACTTATGTAGTGGGCTTAAGGAGTTGAGGTCTTAACGATTTAACGATGACGTTAATCTAACACAGTTTTAAGCATCTGGCCCCTGGTCGTTGCCTCTCTGATCATAAGCCAAGAAGATAGCTTTGCGGATGCCAGTTTGGTCATTTACTAGCCTCTACCTTTTGTTTTTCAGAAATATTTTGTGTTTTCCAATCAAAGACGGCAAGGGTAAATATAACTTATGCAGCTCTAGACATAGATATACAAATATGAGCCTTCGCATGAGAAAACTAACAATTTGTGCTTCCAAACAGGTCCACACAAACCAGCCTGTACAGTCACAGAAGATGGCTACAGGCTTAAAATTTCGGGTTTAGGAAGAAGAGGAATTGCACTCTCAGTATAGCGAAAACAAAGGCGCTGATCAGCTTTGCAGTTACTGCAAAGCTGGTCTGCGCCTTTGTTTTCGCCTATACAAATCGCTGGTTTTCTCATGCGAAGGCTCATATGTAAAATATAATGTACATGTATGATACCAAATGGAGCTTGCACATAAATATTTTATAGTTTGAAAGATTTTTAACTATAAAGCACTTCTACATGGTAACATGGTGGTAGAATGTGGGACCTTGAATTAAGGGGTTCTGGTTTCAAACACCACCTACACCAGATGGTGTCCTTGAGCAAGACATGAGCCACAGGATGAGAAAACCAACAATCTGCCTATGCGAAACCAAAGGTGACTGCGAAGCTGATCAGCGCCTTTGTTTTCGCTGCAGGGATAGTACAATTTCTCTACTTTCTTAATCCAAAATTTCCAGCCTATAGCTGTCTTCTGTGGCTATACAGCCCGGTTTGTGTCTGACCTAGTCGGAAACCACATTGTTGGTTTTCTCGTGTCGGGGCTCACATATTTCTGAGATGTAGTACGAAAACTACCCAGGTACTTGTACAACCCAGGAAACATTGGCCATGCCCTAACATGACTGATAAAATGTTTAGTGGGATACTAACAATCAAATTAAAGAACACATTCAAGTACCAGCTCCATGTGTATGATTCTTTCAGTAAAGGACAAGCTCATAAATTATACTGTAAGTTCGGAAATGTTCGCGAGAACTTAATTTTCTTGCCAATTAAGAATCTCTATAAGCCATATAGACACAGGAACACTGGTTCACGAATTCAAAACCACGCGAATATATCGGAAATACAAAATTCGTGAAATGAAAGTCATGCGAAAACTTCCGAATTTACAGTATTTAAGAGATATGGAAAATAGATTTAAGAAGCATGTTCTCAGGTTGCTAATTACTGCAACTCTATGACATTGCAAAAACATTTGGGTCGGTAATAATGCACCTTTTGAGCAACAAATCTGCAGCATCATGCTATGCAAGCTTTGTCATTCTTATGTTAAAATTTTCTGCTTGCATTTGCTTAATTTGATATCAAAAGACATGAAAGAACCCTTCACTATTTGTGGTGGTTAACAATTATTTGAGCCGTCTTGTGAGAAAACCAACAATGTGGTTTTCTAACGGTCCGACACAAATCGGGCTGTACAGTCACAGAAGCAGGCTAGAAGCTTGAAAATTCAGATTTAAGAATGAGAGTTTGTGTACTTTCCGTGTAGAGAAAACAAAGGCACTGATCAGCTTTGCGGTTACCGGGAAGCTGACCTGCGTCTTTGTTTTCGCATTTGTAGATTGTTGGTTTTCTCATGAGGCGTCTCATTTTATTTGGGCCTTTGTTCTCAGAAAATTAAGTTCTGTCATTGACAGAGTAATTGAACTCCTCCACCCATTTGTGAGAAATGGACTCACCCATTGTTATGATTTTGGTGAGTCCATATTCATTTTTAGGGGCATCAGGTGTGATTTTATATTTTTATTTTTTGATGTAATTCCTCTAAGCCAGCAGAATGGCCCCAGATGGGATGCCGCATTCTGCTGCATCACATCTGGTGCTATACTGTTTGCATGTGCCCAATAAATAGGATGCCAGGCTAAAATGACCGCATGAGAAAACCAACAATTTGTATAGGCGAAAACAAAGCCGCAGATCAGCTGTGCAGTAACTGCACAACTGCACAGCTGATCAGCGCCTTTGTTTTCGCTGCACGGATAGTACAATCCTTCAGCTTCTTAAATCTGAAATTTCAAGCTTCTAGCCTGCTTCTGTGACTGTACAGGCTGGTTTGTGTCAGACCTGATCAGAGAACACACATTGTTTGTTTTCTCATGCACAGATATTTGTCATTACAGGTACTATATTAGGGGTAGCTCAGCTGTGTAATAAGAAGGTGGGGTCGTGTTTTACCCAATTTGATGAAGATGTCGCAACTGCCTTTGGTATATACTGCTGTATTAGCATAAACCATGTAAGAGTTTCTTCAATTTTCATAAGTTTCAATTTTCGTTACATGTATTTAACTTTCTACAGCTCAGTGGTAGAGTGAGGCTTCAAAATTTACAGCTGCAAAGTTGTGTCCTTGAGCAAAACATATTTACTCCCCTTAGTACAGGAATTGATTACTCTATCCCAACATGGTCAAAAAATTGTTAACTGTGAAGTTAATCCTCACCCAAACAAATATTATTGTTTGCAAATGTCAATGCGGCTATACAAGAGTGTCGTCAGTCTTGGGCATCTGTCTGATCACATCTTTGCTGTGTTCTGGTTAATTAGCTTAGACTTAAGTTGTCTCCATGGGGATGACAAATACGAATGCAAACGTTGCATCGTTTTGAGAAATTACAGCTTATTTATTTTGGCCAAAGTACTTTATTCAGCCAGCAGACTATGTCCAATTGCCAACTTATTTGCTATGCAGATTACATAATCTCATCATCATAGCTGTCAGTCTGCCTTTTCTCCTCATAATATGATGTATTACAGAAACAGGAGAAACCTCTCCAAATTATTTGGTGATCTATCACTAGAATTTTCCTATGGACTTCAGCACTTTCTGTTTCTTTTTAAAAGAAATTACTCATCATGTTTGACTCTATTAAAATAAAAGAAGAAATGTCAGCAGACTTTGAATTATTATAATGGGAACCAGCCATTTAAATTACAATGAGGGTGTAAAGAAAAAAATAAAATTGATTTTGTGAGCAGCTCTTTCCCAAATGGTGATCCCTCAACCTTTTACACAAACATGCAAAGGGTAAAAAATCACATCAGAAGCCAGCAAAGACAAACACTACAGAAAAACTGCCTTGGAACAACCAAAAACATGATCTAGAATTACTGTTTACCATTTGTTATTACAAATATAATACCGCTATGTATATTGCAGTCAATGATGTATAAGAAAGTAATGGACTCTCAGGTTCGCAACACCCTGGCTAACGAGCTAATGATGTACCATATGAAGGTATTCTTGTCTTGTCTCGGCTGAGAGCACAAGCCTCATAGAGTAGTTGACATACCTGTCCTTTGTTCGCTTCACAGTTCTGTGTATTAATTTTCGTACAAAGCCTTCACGTGTGCCCAATATTAGTAGAATGTTTGACCAGCACTGTGTAACAACTATTTTGCTCTTGTCAACCAACTAGCACATTACGAAAACACATCCATTTCAGGAGAAAACTTTAGATATTTTTCTTATTTTTGCCCAAAACATAGATTGTGAATACACGTTAGAACCGCCTCGCCTCGGCGAGGCGAGGCGACCCACAATCTATGTTTTGGAGCAAAAATAAGAAAAATAGGTCTACCCCTGCATACCCCAGTTTTACTATATAAAATTGGGGTTCAAGGGGGTACTCATTACACGTACATGTTTTCCTGATGATTGGAAAGTCTTTCTGAAACCTGCAGGATGCTGGAGAACTGCTTAAATCTTAAATTGCTAATTATTTCTAGTCAGCGAAGTAACGATAATAAAGAAATGCTTCAAGCAGCTTTTAAACTTGCAAATTAAGGAGATACACAGCTAACCATGAAGGCTTTGTTGATTTTCATTAATTTTGTTTGATGTCAAAGCACTCCTGTTTGCTTCATATTTCCTAAAAGCATAAAAACTTGCAGCTTTAAGATATGTGACAATCTTTTATAGCAACATAACATTTCATTTTGGGTAATAAAATTTGTGTGTGTACCATCAAATCTACACACCTTTCCGATAGATTGTCATTGATGAAAAGCTACTCAAGCCTGCCTGCTAGCTTGGCATCAAAAATGTTCTTTGGGCAGAAAAACAACTATTAAAACACAGTGATTTCTGATAATTGTCAAGAGGGGATTGTTTCAATCAAATATACTGAAAACATTACTAGGATAAAAAAAAAAAAAAAAAAAAAAAAGGGACTTGGATTGAAATAGAACACTTTTAGTTCAAAGATTATATCAGGGCAATAAGCTTTTATGCCTGAAGAACACTAAATATTGAATGCTTTTATTTTCAAGATTATATCATGGCAATAAGTTTTGTATGGGAATGCTTAATGTCATGAAAAAGGGGCTTGTGTAGCTAACTAATTTTGAATTTAACCTACATAAACCTAATGACCGTTTTTGTATTGTTTTTGTTTTTTTTTGCCTAGAAACAGGAGTGCTTTGTCAACAGCTATTAATAATTGAGCCACAGCATGAGAAAACCAACAATTTGCATAGGTGAAAACAAAGCCGCAGATTAGCTTCGCGGTAACCGTGAAGCTGATCAGCGCCTTTGTTTTCTCTGAATGAATAGTACAATCCTTCTTACATCCGAAATTTCAGGCTTCTAACCTGCTTCTTTGACTGTACAGGCTGGTTTGTGTTGGACCTGGTCAGAACCCAAATTGTTGGTTTTCTCACACACAGGCTTAATTTTGTTTGCGTTTTAGCCAGCTTCCCTTGTGTTTTCTGTTCAGTTGTAGTTTTTGTCCTGTATAATATTTTCAGTGTCTTATGTACAAGAAACTTATGGACTCCCAGCATCGTAAATCACTCGTTAATGAAATACTGATCTACCATATGCAGGTTCGTTATTCACTGGTTTGTATTCTAGCCTTTCACATGTAATACACCTGAAAAAAAATGTAAAAGGCAACTTAGTCTGATCAGTGTCTCTATTGGCAACCCCCATGGCAGAGGGGATAAGAGCGCTAATTTCATTACCATGCTAAATAATTCAAATCATTCAATAATCTCACCTCTGTGTCTGGTTTTGGTTTGGATCCCACATGGGGCATGTGAGACAAGCCAAGTTCTGCTTGAGGGTGTGTCTGTTGTTGTTTTTTCTTAGGGGTTCTCCCATTTTCACCCCACCTACTGATTGGCTTGTCTCATATAAGCTGAAATAATCTTAAAAGGGACATACAACTGTGTATCAGTTATGTGTTACATAGCCAGTCTTCAGTTTAAGATAGCTAGTTCTAGACTCAAGTTTAAGAGAATGTATTCAGAAATCTTTGTTTTTTCTTCAAAGCTTATTATTGTTGAAACATTAAATTGGCTTTTAGTGCTACACGATGGATCACTGTTTTGTCAGCCTATTATCACAAAAGCTAGAGGAAAAATGTAAATATGATTTCAAGTCCAGGGTGTGCCTAACAACAGGACAAAAAATTGAAACACCATTGCGATTGAAAATAAACAGTATAAAACTGCTGGTTCATAAGAGGCCCTTTCTTCAACTGGCTAAAAATTGAGAGGAAAAAATTTGAGAGAGAAAAAAGGAAACACCTTTACATTGCTTTACATAGGCTAACCCACTGAATCTTTTGTGAATGGGTTAACCATGAAGCATGCAGAATGCTAAAAAACAGTTGCACATTCTTCTGTGTATTGATGATCTTTTTGGCTTTAATTTTGCTGTCTTGTGAAAATAAATTGCTTTTTATGTTAAAGATTGAAAGCAAAATAGTGATAAATGCCATTCATTGGGGAGTAAGATGGTAGAGCATCAGATTCCAAATCGAGAGGTGCTGGGTTTGATCCCCACTCGGGGCACTGTGTTGTTTCCTTGTGCAAGACACATTATCTTCCCAGAGTGCTGGTTAATATCCTGGAAGCAGTGGCTCTGTTTGGACATGACTTAAAAATTGTTGACTGGGCCGTTAGCCGCAATACAAACAAACTGTCAAAAACGTGAACATTAAATTTTAATGAACAAGATCTATTTGTAACCATTGCAGAAATTATTCACTTTTTTAATATGCTCAAGTTAGCCAATTTTTAATTGAAACAACATTTTGAAATTGTGATGCTTGCGGGATGCCATTCTGTCCCAACCACTGAATTAAACATCGCTGTTGTTGGTGAATGGCTTTGCACTAAGTTGTGGTTAACAGCTAAGGATATGCATGTCCAAGAATAGCGGGATTATGATAACTGACTGCCCCAACATGACCATAACTGAGTAGTTAGGCAATGGAAAAGGCAATTAATAATGAATCAGTCAGTTACTCACTCAACCAGTAAATCATATTTAATGTACAAGTTAACAAAAATGCATATAGTATTGTGAAGTAACCAATTGGGAGCCAATACATGTTAGTTCAATATTTCTATTATAGGTAGATATATTGTAATGAGGTTAAATTTTATATAATAGGTCAGTCCAAACGACGTCCATAGTTTGATGACAGTAGACATACCTCACCCTCGGCTGATTGATGCTGACTTTATCAAGTTTTCCTACGCACCTAGGTTGTTACCTGAAGACAAAACAACATTGGTAGGTGGCATTCACTTCTTTGTTTGATTTGAGAGTTTTTAATGAGTACCTTATCCCCGGCTGACTTGATCAAGTTTTCCTACGCACCTAGGTTGTTACCTGAAGACAAAACAACTCTGGTAGGTCACATATCTTATGGCTTCATATACTTAAAAACATTTACATGCTTCAGAAATCTGTCTGCTATATCTCTGCCTATGGCTTTGACCTGCTGCTTGCCAACTTAAATTGCCGCAAAATTACAAGATGCAGCAGCCATATGATTGATGCAAAACAGGCCATATCAGTTGAGTTCTAACCAAAAATTTAGCACTGCTACTGTAGTTTGTGTGGCTAACAGGTCATCAGAAATGACTTTCTTTCACACTTGGCGGGAAAATATCAGTATATCCAAGGTTTTGGCCAGGGGTAGAAATTCTTATCTACCCCAGGTTATCTGACCCTGTGTTCAGATGTTCTTTTTTAACATTGTTTGTATAGAACATCACATAACTTAGTTGTTAAGCGCGCATGTCTCATTGACGTCAAAAATGTTCTATTTCAAAATGTTGGACTATGCAATTGTAGCGTTTTTCTAGGTAAGTGCTATGAAAATCAAGCCCTTAAGGCATTGGAGAAAAAGAATCTATCATGCTTGTAAGGCATGGATAGACAAATCTGTCCATCAAGTCACGGTTTGGTATCATTCAGGATGCCAAAGTGACCCTCAGGACAGATTTGTCTATCAATACCTGACACTAATGTAAGATTCCTATATTCCTTCCTTGCCATATAAAGGGTGGGAAAAATTTTTGTCTGTTGCGGCAGATTGTCCAAAAGCTTAAACTTTGAGTCCTCAAAGTCAAATGATTATAACTTTATACCTAGAGAAGACTTTAACTCAGTCTTGGCATTAGTCTAATCATGGTCTTCAATGGGTGTGTAAATACGGATCCATGTTACAAAGCTCAGATATTTTCATTTGTCATTAACTCATTTAAGCCTGGCAGCCCTTTTATGGGACATAGGCAAACAGAATAGCCCCAGATGTGACGCCGCAGAACGCGGCGTCCCATCTGGGGCTATTCTGTTTGCTTAGAGAATTTTTATCGAAAATTTGAATAAAATTGAAAAAATCACTCCTGACGCCCCTAAAAATGAAAGTGGACTGACCCAAATGATAATGATGGCAAAGTCCATTCGTCAAATATGGGTTAATCTTCTATCTTTCAGAGTATTCTGTCTATGTTTGAAGACCTTGGTTTTATATCTCGCTGGAGAATTAAGAGGGAAACTCTAGCAAGGTGAGAATGCTTGTTTTAAATGTTTTTTTCCGCAAAAAAGAAAAGCAAACAACCATAAAAAATATCATAAGTTAATGTACTATGCCGTACATGAAACAGTTTCTTATCAAATGATGCAGCTCGACATACATATGTTTTGATTAAAGAAGCATTGACCATTTCTATTTAAAAATGCCTATGGTTTTTGGAAAAACAAAAAGCTGGTCATCTGTCTTCTTATGCACATGTTAACTTCCCTGAATAATGCACTACTGGATAACAGAATTTGTTTTCCATGTTTCGTGCCACAGGATCTGGATTTTCGGCTAGAACAATCATTTTTTGTATTAAAAATATAGTAATTAGGAAAAAGTTTTATAGAGTATTGTTCCCCCCCGAGAACCAACAAAAGCTTTTGCATGCAAATGTGTTGCCATGTATTACACAATATATGAAAGTGGCGTGTTGGTTCTTTGGGGGGAACGATACTGTAAAGCCCAAAAACCAGAGCCCAAATATTTTAAACAGTCATAGCTACTCATTCAGGCAAAGCTAACATATTATAAGTTATGGAAAATGAAAAAGTATAACATGGTCATAATATGCACTACTGGAAATGTTATTTACTTGAAACCGGATGCTGCAGAATCAACTTTCATCATTTGGGCAACGAGCAATAATGGCCTCAATGATTTTGTGTTACAAAAGTTTGGAGACACACTGTACAAATATTCCCTTGTTTTTTGCACGGCCTCTAATCTATAGCATTTGTATCTCTGTTTTATTATTTCCATAATGTGAGGGCAGGTTTTCAGATCTGATTTTACTAGTTCATGGTTTTTGCTCAATACTTTATTAATGGGTTTGGCTGGCATATGGTAAGTGCAGTCCAATTAAACCATTTTGGTGCATTCCATACTTGATATTTTGAAGATGCATTTCATTGTTGAATTATGGAGATAGGTAGCCGTGTTAGTTTAGCTGGTGTAAATGTCTGTTATGCTACATTGGCCATGACCAACTAGGTAGAATTTATCATACATATTTGGCCACAATAATTCAATTGTACATGATTAATGTCAAACAAATTTGTTGCAATAAGTTGCTTCTCAAGCCAAATAGAGTTTTGACTTCTTAAAGAGTTTTTACTGATTCCAGATTGGAAACGGCACTTTTTGCAACTTTTATTTATAGAGTAAATATGGTAATCTAATATTCAATATGCAGAAATGCTATACAGGTACCTCCTAAAAGTTTTCCTGATAATATTTCATACTGGAAATGTTTAAACATTTTCTGTGCATTTTGACATGATTCGTGCATGTTTCTGTCGACTGAATGCTCTCAAATACAAACATTAGTAACAACAATCGTCATCATGCAAGAAAAAAACAAAATTTCTACCTTTTTGTAGTCATGAAATTTTGACCCCCAACCCCACGGACACCTAAATTTCTACCAAATGATGACAGAATTTGTAAATATCTTAACACATATATCTTCATAAGATGTGGAACTATTGTCCTCAATTTACAGGATCAGCATCTGGAGCTTAATAACAGTGTTCTGGACCGCTAAAGTATAGGCATATACAGGCCATATAGTCAACACTCCTTTTACCTGGTCAAAGTCTCAAAGATCTCTTGATGTTATATTACAGACTTTAATTTTTCTTTGGTGATCTTTTATTTAGTTTAAATTTTGCAATATGTCTGGTCATGAGAAGATATTTTCCATGTGTGAAAACTGCATGGGCCAGTTGCAAGAAACCATTCAGCAGATCAGTGCATTATGAAGTCTTTCCCAGTCAGCGCCCATTGGGGCTTAAAGAAATAAATGGGCTGCTCATGCCTCTAGGCAAAGCTTATACACTACTGACTGACCATCTGATTACTAGTTAACTGCTTGGGTTTTAGCCAGCCCAGGAAAAGTGGTTTCAAGTCAAACCATCCATACATACAAGCCTTAGTCACCCTCTTGCATGGTAATATTTAAAGCACTTTTTGGATGTCATGACGACCTAATTTTGGGTAAAAGTCCCATAAAATGGAGGCAACTTCTTGACATGGACATAGCTGTTGACTGGGATGTTAAGCATCAAATGAACTCAAATTAATCTGAAATACCAATTTTTGGCGCATTGGAAATCCTGAAGACGTGCTTTTCTCATAAGAAAGATATGTGTATTAGATATTATCACATTATATTTGTACGAATTGTAGGTTTGTGTTAATGGTAAAGAAAGGCTACAGGAACCCTCCGTACCACAATTGGATGCATGCCTACACTGTAGGACAGTTCTGTTATCAACTTACCAGAAACCTCAGACTCGAAAAATATTTTGAGTAAGTCTATTTTCTTATAAATCATTTTTCAATGATTTAGAAGCCTGTATGGCGTAGTGGTTAACCACTTGAAAATCAGGGATTGCAAGTTCAAGGACTGGCTTTCTTAGTCTTTCAGATGAGATTTTAAACCAGCCATCAGTCTCTATATAACCATAGCTGTTGGATGGGCACTTAAACATTAACACTCCCACCTGTGATAAATGTGCCATTTGCAAAATTGTGATTTGTAATCTCTGGCTATGGAGACTAGTGGTAGAGTGCTGGATATTGAAGTAAGAGTTCAGGGGGATAGGGTGTGAAACTACTACCACCACCATGTTGTATGTGGCCCTGTCCTTACATGACGTTAAAAATATGTTGACTCAATGTTAAACATCTAATCAAGCCTTACTCTCTTTTTAACAGTGGTTGAGTATCCAGAATGTTGTGTTTCATTTCCAAGAAAGAGTTGGTTTGTCCCAGCATGACTAAAAAGTGTTGACAAAAACAAACTATTATTAGCTCACCTGAGCCGTCAGGCTCACAAGGTGAGCTTATAGTATACCCATGCTCCGTCGTCCGTCCGTCCGTCCGTCGTCCGTCCGTCGTCCGTCGTCCGTCGTCCATCCGTCCGTCGTCCACCATTTTCAAAGATCTTCTCCTCTGAAACCGCTTGGCCAATCAAAGCCAAATTTTACATGAAGCATCTATGGGAAGGGGGAACCAATGTGTATATAAATAATCCAGGTCACATGACCAAGATGGCCGCCATGCCCATATATGGTAAAAACCCTTCAAAAATCTTCTTCTCCGGAACCACTGGGCCAATTTCAACCAAACTTGGCATGAAGCATTAATGGCTCAAGCACTACAATGTGTATATAAATCATGACCCTATGATGACCTTGACCTATTTTACGGCAAGGTCAACATAGGTCGCGAATGCATTTGAAAGGGAAAAATTGTTAAATTGTCATTTAAAGGAATAATCTTGCAGAAAATGAGCAGTAGGACTGAATATTAATGATTCTGAAAAAAATTGGGCACCAGGGGCTCATCCGCCCCCACCCCGGGGCAATATACATGTATATCTCCATAATATTCAAACATCTTCTCCTCTGAAACCGCTTGGCCAATCAAAGCGAAATTTTATGTGAAGCATCAATAGGAAGGGGTAACAAATATGTATATAAAAAATCCAGGTCACATGACCAAGATGGCCGCCATGCCCATATATGGTAAAAACCGTTCAAAAATCTTCTTCTCCAGAACCGGTTGACCGATTTCAACGAAACTTGGCACGAAGCATTGATGGCTCAAGCACTACAATGTGTATATAAATCATGACCCTGTGATGACCTTGACCTATTTTACGGGAAGGTCAACATAGGTCACCAATGCATTTGAATGGGGAAAACTTTTAAAATGTCATTTAAAGTGAAAGTCTTGCAGGAAATGGGCAATAGGACTGGATATTAATGATTCTGAAAAAAATTGGACCCCAGGGGCTCATGTGCCCCCACCCCGGGGCAATATACATGTATATTTCCATAATATTCAAACGTCTTCTCCTCTGAAACCGCTTGGCCAAACAAAGCCAAATTTTAAGTGAAGCATCTATAGAATGGGGGAATCAATGTATATATAAATAATCTAGGTCACATGACCAAGATGGCCGCCATGCCCATATATGGTAAAAACCCATCAAAAATCATCTTCTCTGAAACCAATAGACTGATTTCAAGGAAACTTGGCGTGAGGCATTGATGGCTAAAGTACTCCAATGTATATATAAATCATGACCCTGTGATGACCTTGACCAAGTTTATGGCAAGGTCAACATGGGTTGCCTGTGCATCTGAATTGGGAAAACTGTTAAAATGTCATTTGAAGGAAAAAGCCAACAGGAAATTGGCAAATGGACAGAATATTGAAGATTCTGAAAAAAGAAAATGGCCCAAGGGCTTATCTGCCCCTGCACTGGAGTTAAATACCATAATATTCAAACATGTTTATTGGTATATGCAGCTGATCTCAGGTGAGCGTTTACAGGACCATTGGTCCTCTGGTACTTTTCTGTTTCAGTGAGATAGAGCTATTTGCTCTGTTTGTATCATGTTTGTGCCATGACATTGACCATAGAGGAACAACTAATGCCTTCCAAATATCATCTGTGAGTAGAACATTATAAATACTTTTTCGTAGAAGTTTGTTATAACTTATAAGCCATTAACAAAATAATTTATTGGTTAAGCTACGATCCGAAAGAGAGTGGTTTAGGATCCAAAACCTACTGCAGCCGTGTTGTGTCTTCGAGCAAGACCCTTCCTCTACCCGGTAGTACTGGACCCAGTTGTTCAAAATTAACAACATCATTAGTTAATGATTTGTTATAATTTCAAACATGAATAATACAAATACACTGTTATTTTTTGTTGATAAAATGTGAGACTCCTTTGCATTGCAAAGGATCCTCACATTTTATCAACAAAAAATAACTGTATTTGCCTTTGTAGTAGGCATTTGCTTAACAAGTTGAGGTCTTAACAATGACGTTAAGCTAACAAAGTTTTGAACAACTGGCCTTGTTTATTACCCAGGAAGCAGTGGCTTTATCATGGCATGACTGAAAAAATGTTGTTTGGGAAGTTAACAGTCACTAGAAACAACCAAACAATGCAAATACATGTAGTAACTGCTTTTATCACAGGGCCCCTCAATTGAGCCTGTGCATAAGAAAACCAACAATTTTGGTTCCAACCAGGTTTGACACAAAGTCACAGAAGATGGTTAGAGGCTGGAAATTTCGGATTTAGAAAGTTGAGGAATTGTACTATATGTGTAACGCAAACAAAGGTGGTAACCGCGAAGCTGATCTGCATCTTTGTTTTCGCATATGCAAAATGTTGGTCTTCTCATGATGTGACTCATATCTTTGTAGACATTTTGTCACAGTGCCACTCAATTATTATATGTGCCACCTCGTGAGAAAACCAACAATCTGCATATGCGAAAACAAAGACGCAGATCAGCTTCGCGGTAACCGCAAAGCTGATCAGCGCCTTTGTTTTCGCTACTTCGCGGTAACCGCGAAGCTGATCAGCGCCTTTGTTTTCGCTACTCGGATAGCACAATTCCTCTTCTACTTAAATCCGAAATTTCAAGCTTCTAGCCTGCTTCTGTAGCTGTACAGGTCGGTTTGTGTCGGACCTGTTCGGAAACCACATTGTTGGTTTTCCCACGAGGCGGCTCAATTATGTCAGTGGAGTGGATTGTCTTGATTGTCTATTGTTTTGTCAATCTACATAAATATTGTAAGCTCAAAATAAGCTTGACAGACCGAATTACAATATGTCTGATAGTATTGGAGCCGATTTCGCGAAAAAGTTCCGTCCAAAGTTGGTGGAAATGTCATCAAAGTTTTCCTTCACGTTTCATTTTCTGCATCAAGTAAGTTAAGTACTACCTTAAGCTAGTCCCATTAGCTCAGTGGTTAGATGATACACTTCAGGAGTGGGAGGTCGTGGGTTCACGCCCCGACATTACCAAAGATGTTACAAATGGTACCATTGCCTTGCTTGGTGCTGGGCATTATAAGTCAACCACTGGTAAATGCACATCATGTTGGTGACTAAATTTCATCCAAACCTCCCAGATGTTTTGCGCAATTGATTTAAGTGTAGGCAGCCCCTGTGGCCAAGTGGTTAAGAGCGCTGATGTTTCATTACCAGGCTTAACCATTTGATCATCTCACCTCTGTGTCTGGTGTGGGTTTTGAGCCTCCCACGTGGCACATGTGAGACAAGCCAAGTTCTGCCTGCAGGTGTGCCAGGTGGTTTTTCTCGAAGTTCACCCGTTTTCGCCCCACCTACTGATTGGCCCGTCTCATGTGAGCTGAAAGAATCTTGAAAGGGACGGAATCAAAAAAAAAAATAAATAAATAAAAAAAATAAAAAAAAATAAAAAAAGGAATTAAGTGTACAGCAAAGGCTGATCATCTTGTTTGGATGCCAGGCTGCTGTAGGTCTTCATTTCATGCAATTTTCATGCAAAGCCAGAACCTTTGGTTTTGTTTGTCGTACAGCAGCTTCATTTTGACGTCTTAAGGTTACCAGACAAATTATGAGTAAATCGTCAGATTGGCAGACCAGAAATAATGTCTAATTATAGCATCCTGGGCTGTCAGTCAGTGCCCAAATCAAGATTGAAGGTGTTTGCCGTAAATTAGCAACAGCATTAGAAAATAGCCTTTTGCATATGCAAAAATAAAGCCGCAGATCAGCTGTGCAGTAACTGCACAGCTGATCAGCGACTTTATTTTTGCTTCTTGGATGGTACAGTTCCTCTTCTTTTTAGATCCGAAATTTGAGGCTTCTAGCTCTTTTCTGTGACTGCACAGCCCACTTTGTATTGGACTTGGTCAGAAACCCCGAAGACAGGTTTTCTCTTCACGCAGCTTAAATAGGTGCAGACATACAGCATCCATCATACTTAATTCTGGCGTCATATGTGCATTTATGTCCAATGAAGGCCTCAGAAGTAAAGGTCATATTTAATTTTGTCTGCCTTTAAGGAAATTATTCTTTATTTGAATCCTCCTAATCAACTTATGTCATAGGTTTAGGGCGACTTTACAGTTAAGTTTCTTGCTGAATCAAAATACCATGAATTTAATGAGCTGTGTCATGAGAAAACTGGATTTTTGCCTATGCCAAAACAAAGGTGCAGATCAGCTTTGCAGTAACTGCGAAGCTGATCAGCACCTTTGTTTTCGCTACACGGTTAGTACAATTCCTTTACTTCCAAAATTTTCAGCCTCCAGCCATCTTCTGTGACTGCACAGGCCGGTTTGAGTCGGACCTGGTCGGAAACCTCAAAGACCGGGTTTCTTGTGTCGTGGCTCTAGTAATTTGAAGTAAGAATAGAGGGAGCGGGAACCGATGCAGTTAGATTTAAGTCTGACACATACACCAGGCGGGAAAGAAAGACACCGGGCGTGAAAGAAAAGGCATCACAAAACACATCATCGAAAGAACTTGTATTAGGGGTTTAGACCAGTTCTGACAAGAATTATGCTGTACAGAAAGAAGATAGATGGGCAAATGCTTGGCATTTCAAATTCAGATAGCAGGGCGTGTTGTACTGTCCATTTTGCTAAAACAAATTGCTGATTTGACAAGACACCACCCAAAGATTTTCTCATGGATAATTCAAGATTCTCATATCAATGTACTCTCTCTTTTCAGAAATCTGTGTTAGCAGCTCTGTACAGTTCAGAAGGTTCTGTCCTAGAGGTAAGCTGAGAAGGAATTCTTGTAAAGCGCCACGGCCTGTGGGAAAGCCCCTCACCTTTTAAAACCCATTACAAAACCTTGCCCTTGCCCAGAATTTTTCGAAGCCAAAATTGAAAATTTCATCGGAAAAATTTTGATATTTTTAATAATTTTGCTTAAAACATTGATTGTTGGTACACGTTATAACTGCCTCGCCAAGGCGGTTCTAACGAGTACCCAGAATCTATGTTTTGGAGCAAAAATAAGAAAAATAGGTATACCCCTGCATACCCCAGTTTTGTTATATAAAAGGGGATATAAGGGGGTATATATTGCAGGGACATGTTTTCCTGATGTTCCATCTTTGAATGGCCTTATCTGTTGACAGGATCATGTAAAATCTGAAAAAAAGAATAGCAAGAATAACAAAGTATTGCACAGTCTTACAAAATTGCTATTTGAGCTGCTGCACCAGAAAATCAACAATCTACATATGCGAAAACAAAGACACAGATCAGCTGTGCAGTAACTGCACAGCTGATCAGCTGTTTTGTTTTCGCTACACATATACATGTACAGTCTAGACTGGCCTAGCGACCACCTGTCTTAAGCGTTTTCCTGTTGTAAGCGACCACAATATGATCCTCCGGAGCGTTTTTCTATGTTAATTGACCTCTCTTAAGCGATTCCCTGTCTTACGTGACCAACGACTGCTAAAATAACAAGAAAAACGGTCATTTTCGTCGCAATAAACGACCGATATTAGCGGCGATAATGGCGGATTAGGCAAAATTGCAACAATGACTTGCGGTATGTTTCCACTCTGACAGCTGACAGATTAATTGCAGTAAGCAACCATGCTTACATTGAAATGATATTGTAAACAATAGAATTAAAGAGAAAAAATGTTTGTGTCACTTTCTTAATTATTGTGGTTTCCGCCAGGGAGGTGTTATAAGGCAGCCATTCTTCGTTTCATTTATTAACAAAGTAAACAACAACATCAACATATTTTATCTAAAAATATTTGTGTTGCATTCATTTAATCTTAGTCTGCTACTGTGAATCACTCACTTATTTCCTATATCTCCTATATTTTGTTGTGTAACTAACTGAGATCGTCTCAGTGTCACATTTGTATTCCAATCAAAACTTCAATTGAAACGTTGACCAATTATCTATCTGACACCCAAACACTTAATTAATATCACTATTCAACGATTTCAACTCCACAATAATGGTAAATGATTTTTATCACTAGCTGATCAGCAGACCGTGAGTGGGAATGCAAACTGTGAAAGACGCTAAGCGTGTGTAACACACTCGCTTCACATATTCCATATGTACCTGTGAGTTTTACCCCAATACACTTCATCCACATCACATCTATAGACACTTTACCTGTTCCAAACGCTTGTTAGTATGCTGATGTTAACGAAAGGTGGGATTTCACTGTTGGCCGGTATTTTGGTAATTCATACCTTACAATTTTTTCAATACAATAAGCAATAAAAATTTTCAATACAATAAGCGACTTGCCTTGGTTCATGTAAACAAACACAATGAGGACTGAATCTACTTTAAAATACACCGAAATAATTTAGTTTGGATAATAATATCTCACTAGAGGAGAGTTATACTAAAAAAAGACGATACATAGAGGTAATTGATTTGCTATGAGTTATTAAGAGACAAATCGGAATTGTAATGTATTTTCGCGACCTGAGACGATCTTTCAAATTTTCCCCAAATTTTGGAAGCCTGGCTTTAGAGACCACCTGTCATGGGAGACCACTTTTACTGCTTCCCCTGCATGGTCTCTTAACGCAGGTTCAACTGTAGTACGATCCCTCTTCTTCTTAAATCCGAAATCTCAAGATTCTAGCCTGCTTCTGTGACTGTACAGCCCAGTTTGTGTCGAACCTGGTCGAAAACCCAAATTGTTGGTTTTCTCATGCAGCGGCTCATTAATATGGTTGGTTGATTGGGGTTTAACGTCCCACCTCATTAATATGTTGTGCAGTAGTGTCATAAGGTTTTGACAATCCTTTTCTACATATAATTTTCATTTCTTACAGAGACATCATTTTGCTCAGACAATGTGTATTCTCAACACTGAGGGCTGTAATGTGTTTGAAAACTTGGACAGTAAGGTAAGTCTCTATCCAAAAGAAGAAAATGTCATCCTTAATCTAAAACTCAGTGTAGATAAAATGACATTTTAAAATTGGGTGTTCATTGCTGGTACACCTGGACCTCTTTATAACATGGTTCGTTACAACAGGGTTTTGGATATAACATTGATCATTGTTGGACCCCAGTCGGTCATTTAAGACTATTTTAGCTATATGTCTATACATTTTTGGATTGTATAGCTAACACAAAAATCAGCTTGGATCCCATCAATAGTGTTATAAAGTGGTTGAGGTGTATTTTCAGTTTTGAACTCCAAGTAAGAAAATGAACTCAAAATCCTTATCATGATACAGGGATGAACAAACCATCTCGAAAAGAAAAGTTGTCATCATGGTTTTGCATAGGTTCAACATAAGTGAAAAGGTACATGTAGGCAATGATCAGGAAAAAGCACTATCAGAAAGAAATTCCCACCAAAAACCGAGGTGGGAAAAACTAAATTGACAATTAGGTACTTATACTAGAAAACATAAGCTGAGTGAGCAGCTATTTCCCAATAGGCAGCCAAAGTAAGACTGTAAAGCCACAAATTGAGACTGCAAAGCCACAAATTTCATGGTTAGAAAATAACCTGCCAACAAGTTACTTTCAACATGTAGCGAAACCAAAGACTTGATGAATCTGTGTCCCTGTTCTTGTATTTCCAAAAGGCAGGTTTTTCATGCAATTTTTTAATAGAATATGAAGGTTAGACGCTGTTTGTTGTAGGATTATCAGCTGATCCTTGACTATATGAGAGACAATATTCTTGCCACAGACCTACAACATCACTTTGATATCCTGCCAGCTCTCCGAAATATTGCTGAACGTAAGTTACTTCTCTGTCTTACACTATATGAGAGACAATATTCTTGCCACAGACCTACAACATCACTTTGATATCCTGCCAGCTCTCCGAAATATTGCTGAACGTAAGTTACTTCTCTGTCTTACACTATATGAGAGACAATATTCTTGCCACAGACCTACAACATCACTTTGATATCCTGCCAGCTCTCCGAAATATTGCTGAACGTAAGTTACTTCTCTGTCTTACACTATATGAGAGACAATATTCTTGCCACAGACCTACAACATCACTTTGATATCCTGCCAGCTCTCCGAAATATTGCTGAACGTAAGTTACTTCTCTGTCTTACACTATATGAGAGACAATATTCTTGCCACAGACCTACAACATCACTTTGATATCCTGCCAGCTCTCCGAAATATTGCTGAGCGTAAGTTACTTCTCTGTCTTACACTATATGAGAGACAATATTCTTGCCACAGACCTACAACATCACTTTGATATCCTGCCAGCTCTCCGAAATATTGCTGAACCTAAGTTACTTCTCTGTCTTACACTATATGAGAGACAATATTCTTGCCACAGACCTACAACATCACTTTGATATCCTGCCAGCTCTCCGAAATATTGCTGAACGTAAGTTACTTCTCTGTCTTACACTATATGAGAGACAATATTCTTGCCACAGACCTACAACATCACTTTGATATCCTGCCAGCTCTCCAAAATATTGCTGAACGTAAGTTACTTCTCTGTCTTACACTATATGAGAGACAATATTCTTGCCACAGACCTACAACATCACTTTGATATCCTGCCAGCTCTCCAAAATATTGCTGAACGTAAGTTACTTCTCTGTCTTACACTATATGAGAGACAATATTCTTGCCACAGACCTACAACATCACTTTGATATCCTGCCAGCTCTCCGAAATATTGCTGAACGTAAGTTACTTCTCTGTCTTACACTATATGAGAGACAATATTCTTGCCACAGACCTACAACATCACTTTGATATCCTGCCAGCTCTCCAAAATATTGCTGAACGTAAGTTACTTCTCTGTCTTACACTATATGAGAGACAATATTCTTGCCACAGACCTACAACATCACTTTGATATCCTGCCAGCTCTCCGAAATATTGCTGAACCTAAGTTACTTCTCTGTCTTACACTATATGAGAGACAATATTCTTGCCACAGACCTACAACATCACTTTGATATCCTGCCAGCTCTCCGAAATATTGCTGAACCTAAGTTACTTCTCTGTCTTACACTATATGAGAGACAATATTCTTGCCACAGACCTACAACATCACTTTGATATCCTGCCAGCTCTCCGAAATATTGCTGAACCTAAGTTACTTCTCTGTCTTACACTATATGAGAGACAATATTCTTGCCACAGACCTACAACATCACTTTGATATCCTGCCAGCTCTCCAAAATATTGCTGAACGTAAGTTACTTCTCTGTCTTACACTATATGAGAGACAATATTCTTGCCACAGACCTACAACATCACTTTGATATCCTGCCAGCTCTCCGAAATATTGCTGAACGTAAGTTACTTCTCTGTCTTACACTATATGAGAGACAATATTCTTGCCACAGACCTACAACATCACTTTGATATCCTGCCAGCTCTCCGAAATATTGCTGAACGTAAGTTACTTCTCTGTCTTACACTATATGAGAGACAATATTCTTGCCACAGACCTACAACATCACTTTGATATCCTGCCAGCTCTCCGAAATATTGCTGAGCGTAAGTTACTTCTCTGTCTTACACTATATGAGAGACAATATTCTTGCCACAGACCTACAACATCACTTTGATATCCTGCCAGCTCTCCGAAATATTGCTGAACGTAAGTTACTTCTCTGTCTTACACTATATGAGAGACAATATTCTTGCCACAGACCTACAACATCACTTTGATATCCTGCCAGCTCTCCGAAATATTGCTGAGCGTAAGTTACTTCTCTGTCTTACACTATATGAGAGACAATATTCTTGCCACAGACCTACAACATCACTTTGATATCCTGCCAGCTCTCCGAAATATTGCTGAACGTAAGTTACTTCTCTGTCTTACACTATATGAGAGACAATATTCTTGCCACAGACCTACAACACCACTTTGATATCCTGCCAGCTCTCCGAAATATTGCTGAACGTAAGTTACTTCTCTGTCTTACACTATATGAGAGACAATATTCTTGCCACAGACCTACAACATCACTTTGATATCCTGCCAGCTCTCCGAAATATTGCTGAACGTAAGTTACTTCTCTGTCTTACACTATATGAGAGACAATATTCTTGCCACAGACCTACAACATCACTTTGATATCCTGCCAGCTCTCCGAAATATTGCTGAACGTAAGTTACTTCTCTGTCTTACACTATATGAGAGACAATATTCTTGCCACAGACCTACAACATCACTTTGATATCCTGCCAGCTCTCCAAAATATTGCTGAACGTAAGTTACTTCTCTGTCTTACACTATATGAGAGACAATATTCTTGCCACAGACCTACAACATCACTTTGATATCCTGCCAGCTCTCCGAAATATTGCTGAACGTAAGTTACTTCTCTGTCTTACACTATATGAGAGACAATATTCTTGCCACAGACCTACAACATCACTTTGATATCCTGCCAGCTCTCCGAAATATTGCTGAGCGTAAGTTACTTCTCTGTCTTACACTATATGAGAGACAATATTCTTGCCACAGACCTACAACACCACTTTGATATCCTGCCAGCTCTCCGAAATATTGCTGAACGTAAGTTACTTCTCTGTCTTACACTATATGAGAGACAATATTCTTGCCACAGACCTACAACATCACTTTGATATCCTGCCAGCTCTCCGAAATATTGCTGAGCGTAAGTTACTTCTCTGTCTTACACTATATGAGAGACAATATTCTTGCCACAGACCTACAACATCACTTTGATATCCTGCCAGCTCTCCGAAATATTGCTGAACGTAAGTTACTTCTCTGTCTTACACTATATGAGAGACAATATTCTTGCCACAGACCTACAACATCACTTTGATATCCTGCCAGCTCTCCGAAATATTGCTGAACGTAAGTTACTTCTCTGTCTTACACTATATGAGAGACAATATTCTTGCCACAGACCTACAACATCACTTTGATATCCTGCCAGCTCTCCGAAATATTGCTGAACGTAAGTTACTTCTCTGTCTTACACTATATGAGAGACAATATTCTTGCCACAGACCTACAACATCACTTTGATATCCTGCCAGCTCTCCGAAATATTGCTGAACGTAAGTTACTTCTCTGTCTTACACTATATGAGAGACAATATTCTTGCCACAGACCTACAACATCACTTTGATATCCTGCCAGCTCTCCGAAATATTGCTGAACGTAAGTTACTTCTCTGTCTTACACTATATGAGAGACAATATTCTTGCCACAGACCTACAACATCACTTTGATATCCTGCCAGCTCTCCGAAATATTGCTGAGCGTAAGTTACTTCTCTGTCTTACACTATATGAGAGACAATATTCTTGCCACAGACCTACAACATCACTTTGATATCCTGCCAGCTCTCCGAAATATTGCTGAGCGTAAGTTACTTCTCTGTCTTACACTATATGAGAGACAATATTCTTGCCACAGACCTACAACATCACTTTGATATCCTGCCAGCTCTCCGAAATATTGCTGAACGTAAGTTACTTCTCTGTCTTACACTATATGAGAGACAATATTCTTGCCACAGACCTACAACATCACTTTGATATCCTGCCAGCTCTCCGAAATATTGCTGAACGTAAGTTACTTCTCTGTCTTACACTATATGAGAGACAATATTCTTGCCACAGACCTACAACATCACTTTGATATCCTGCCAGCTCTCCGAAATATTGCTGAACGTAAGTTACTTCTCTGTCTTACACTATATGAGAGACAATATTCTTGCCACAGACCTACAACATCACTTTGATATCCTGCCAGCTCTCCGAAATATTGCTGAACGTAAGTTACTTCTCTGTCTTACACTATATGAGAGACAATATTCTTGCCACAGACCTACAACACCACTTTGATATCCTGCCAGCTCTCCGAAATATTGCTGAACGTAAGTTACTTCTCTGTCTTACACTATATGAGAGACAATATTCTTGCCACAGACCTACAACATCACTTTGATATCCTGCCAGCTCTCCGAAATATTGCTGAACGTAAGTTACTTCTCTGTCTTACACTATATGAGAGACAATATTCTTGCCACAGACCTACAACATCACTTTGATATCCTGCCAGCTCTCCGAAATATTGCTGAACGTAAGTTACTTCTCTGTCTTACACTATATGAGAGACAATATTCTTGCCACAGACCTACAACATCACTTTGATATCCTGCCAGCTCTTAGAAATATTGCTGAACGTAAGTTTCTATCCAGATTAATGACGGCTTTAAGTAAAACAAAACTTATTGTGAAACAAACATACATATTAGAACTTTGCACATGTAGTTTTGATGAGTGCCAATCTACTTCACTCTCTATATTTAGAATTTTTCTTGGGCACAATAAATTGGCTGTCACCAATATTTTTATGCTAAGATAGGTCAATCACAGATCTTAACTTGGACTTAAACTTTACATTTCAAAATTTGTGTTATGGTCAAAAATACTCAAAATGTTATTATAAAAGGCATCACCTTATTTTTTACTGAAATTATTAGATTTTCTTAAAGATGGCTTCCAATACTTTTGAATTTATGTATTTTACATGTAAAGCTTTGATCGTCTTAATTTTACAGCTTGGCTGGTTGTCTATAGGAATAGATTGTAAAACTAAAGAATGAAATTATTTCATATTTTTCAGGAGGGTTTGACAAGACAAACCTGAGGCAACGTAAACTACTGCAGTGTTTGATAATGACATCTTGTGATCTCTCGGATCAGACGAAGAAATGGGAAAATGCTAAAGGAGTAGCTGTAAGATACTTTAACTTGTTGTGTCTTAAAATTGTTTGAACAGGCAGGCATACAAAATTGATTGTACGGGAAAAGTCCTTTTACATGTATCATGTAGACATGTAGAGTTCAGTTCTACTGTTTTAAAGTAAAAATAACTGACCATAAAAATGATCTTGAGAACGCAAAAAATGCACTATTGATATAATCTAGAATCGCGGAAAAGGCAGTTAATGTCTGCGTTAGTCAAAAATAATCACACGAATCTAAGTGTGCTGGCAAACTAGGTGAAAACGATCCATTGCCTAAATGCCACGTTCCTGGATTTTGTTGCACTTGGGTTCATTTCATTCCTTCTAAGGAACAAAAATATGACTATTTGTTAAACTTTGATTTATTATCTGTAGGCATTGATCTACAAGGAGTTTTTCTCCGAGGGGGATATGGAGAAATTGAGAGGAAAGACACCGCCATCGAGTTTTGACAGGGAGAGAGTGGAGATACCCACACACCAGATCAGCTTCATTGAGAAAGTGGCCATGCCTGTATACAAGTAGGTGACTTATTCTTCATGTCTTATAGGAGCCTTGTCTACTGGGATTTTGACCAAGCTTGATTCATAGTAGCATGTGCAGAGACACTAACTAATGGTTAAACCACTCACTGCTTGGTCCTGAGTTTGTCATGTCTTCAAATGAGACTTGGTTTAAACAATATTTATTTTGAAGCAAAATAACATATCAATTCATATTACATAATAAATAAAGTGTCAGGATTGGAAAACAAGTCATATGGCTTATAAACATCCTCTCCTGAAATGGTTAGATTACTTTTTTTAAGCAAATATATGTTATGATGGTACCGCGAAATAAACACCACCATAACACATATCACGTGACCATCCAATGAGACTTTAAACCTGGCCTGAGGTCCTGTCCCCATATGACCTTAGCTGTTGAGTGACATGTAAAGCAACAAAAAAAAAAAAATACAGCAAAACATCATACCTAACTAATGGAATTGAGTCCTATATGCTTATGCTCATATAAACCTACCCTCCTTCATATAAATGCTTCAAAAGAATATAAGTATTGTGTCAAAGAACTTACATTAAAGCTATAGAAGACACAATGCATCAGTCAAGCTGAAGTACCAAGGGAATGCAAAAAAAATCATCACAGAAATAATTAGTGCACCAGTTACTGTAGCAAAGTAGCAAAACCTTTTGCATTATCACCATCAAACATCAATATCTTAATGAACAACAAAGTTTGCTGATTCATTCTGAACACCAGGTGTAGTTCTTAGAATAAACAATTAGGATAACGGAAACAGTCAATGAGATACATGTATTAATACCATGCAGACCTTCAAGCCATTGCACTCTCAAAACCTTTACTTTTGAATTTAATGCTGATGATGAAACTTCCAACAAAACAGAATCAGCCTGTCATCACACATTGAATGTTTTAGTATGCATATTTTGATGAATTAGTGAAAAAGACATTTGGCATCTGAGAAGCACAAATTGCTTACTCCAATTATCTATAATTGATTTTTATGAAATTTTAATTCCAGGGTACTAGCGGACATCTTCCCAGATGCTACAGAACTGGTCGAAACAGTCGAGGAAAACCAGGCACACTGGGAGAAAATTTCCAACTTAATTCGTCTCAAGAAAGGGGGCAGCTGTGCTAAAATGACATTTGACGAAGTTCTAGCTATTGAAAATGAGGCTGACCAGCCAAGGGAGATAAATCATAATGAATTCAGCTCTGAAAATGACCCAAATAGTGAGGATTGCTAGTAGAAAGTAGGAGGTTATTTGAGCCGCCCCATGGGAAAACCAACAATCTGCATAGGCGAAAACAAAGACGCAGATCAGCTTCGCGGTTACCGCGAAGCTGATCAGCGCCTTTGTTTTCGCTACTCAGATAGTACAATTCCTCTTCTACTTAAATCCGAAATTTCAAGCTTCTAGCTCTGTTCTGTGCTTGTACAGGCTGGTTTGTGTCGGACCTGTTCGGAAACGACATTGTTGGTTTTCCAACGAAGCGGCTCATTTATGTGGGAGTATGCATTATGACACAAATGTAACTTGAGTTTCAATATGTGAAAAAGGTCTGGAGCCAGTTGTTCAAAGCTTCGTTAGCTTAACGTCATCGTTAAGACCCCAACTTGTTAAGTTAGTGACAACTACATAAGCAAATACTTTGTAATTTTTTGGTTGATAAAATGTGAGAATCCTTTGCATTGCAAAGGATTCTCACATTTTATCAACAAAAAATAACAGTGTATTTGTAATATTCATGTTAATAATATTGAAATATTCATGTTACACCTGAACCTCTTTATAACACGCTTCATTACAGCACGGTTTTGGATATAACACTGATCACTGTTGGACCCCAGTTGCTCATTTTAGATTATTTTTGCTATACTTGTATACATTTTACTCTCGTTATAACACGGTTTGGATAGCTAACACGGAAATTAGCCTGGACCCCAACAATAGTGTTATAAAGAGGTTGTGGTGTAATAATATTGACTACCGATGTCATTAATTTTGAACAACTGGGCCCATATTACCATAATACATGCAAACAAGGAAGATTCAGGCTGCCCTTAGTACTTGCTAGTCTTGCCAGAGACTTTTGTTGTTTGCAAACTATGATAACAAATTATTCTGTAGCCATATGAACTATTTGCAGCATATCACATGTACAATATTTTCAGATTGCTTACATGTAAAATGCTTGATATTATACATGTAATAAAGTTGCAAAGCAATAAAAGAGCGGTCTTGTGAGAAAACCAACAATGTGGTTTCCGAACAGGTCCAACACAAATCAGGCTGTACAGTCACAGAAGATGGCTAGAGGCCTGAAATTTTGGATTTAGAAAGAACAGGAATTGTACTGTCGGTGTAGCGAAAACAAAGGCGCAGATCAGCTTCGCGGTTACCGCGAAGCTGATCTGCGTCTTTGTTTTCGCATATGCAGATTGTTGGTTTTCTCATAAGGCAGCTCAAATATTATTTACCGTTCATTTTAAACCGCGTTCAAGAGTAAACTTAACCACCGGAGAATGGCCAGTTATACCTAGAAGTGATAACCTCTTCAGGACCTAGTTGTAATCTCTTCAGGACTGAAGACTTAAAACAATCCTCCATAATTGTCATCATAAACTTCTGTTACCAAGTTAAGCCAGTGCTATGTATATTGTGCTATATACAAACTTACGATACCATAAGACACAAAATTTTTCACCAGTATGCTTCTTTTGAGGCATATGGTGAAAATTCCAAGAGAGTGTACATGTACTATTTAATTTTAAATGTGCAACTGCAACATTTGAGCCAGCTCTTGAGAAAACCGACACAATGTGGTTTCCAAACAGGTCTGACACAAACCGAGATTTACAAGCACAGAAGATGGCTAGACGCTGGAAATTAAGGATTTAGAAAGAAGAGGAAAAGTACTATTCGTGTAGCAACAACAAAGGAGCTGATCAGCTTTGCGGATACCCCGAAGCTGATCTGCGTCTTTGTTTTCGCTAATACGCAGATTGTTGGTTTTCTCATGAGGCGGCTCATTTATTTTCATTTCATAGGATTATTTGTGTACATAAAAATGTTAATTTGTATAATAGAATCGTATCATGCCTTTAGGTAAAACATAGCAATTCTCATTATTGTAAATATTTAGAAAATTTGTGTATGAATTGTCCAATTTCATCTTAATATAATTTGCACCTGTATACAGAGAGTGTGGTGGCAAAATGGTAGAGTGGAGGGCACTGAATTAAGAGGTCTGGGGTTTAAATCCTACCTCCAACACAAATCAGGCTGCTTTGTTTTATAGAAACAGTATGTTTCATTTTATCAAAAGAGCTGTACATGTATTGTGTGCTATTCTGTTCACACTGTTTTGAAGCATAATTTAAGGCTGATTGATTTGGTGCAAATTTTATGTGAGCAATAACATTATTTTTTGCATGTTTGAATCTTAGGTCTTGGGACTTTGTTAGTGTCAAGAGACATGGTTTGTAAATGGGTAATTTGATAATATAGGGATTAAACATGATTTTCCATATATTAACATTTGCTAGGTCCCGAGGGGAGTGTTGAAAACCGCCCTCGGTTTTCAACACTCCCCGAGGGACCTAGCGAATGTTAATGAATGACAAAATCATTTTTAATCGCTATTATTGCATAAATTCTGCACAAAAAAAAGAAATGATGGTGCACTCTATTTTACAGCCTTGTCACATTTTCATACGCGTAAAAGCTTTCATTCTTATGCTCCTTGCGGGCAGTCTTCAGTTAATCATCCATTAGCATGTGCTTTGCGTGGCACCCGGTAACAAGCTTAAATAAATGTGGTGTATTAACAGCACATATGCGTGCTAATTGCCACATTAATACACAACTCTTTTATTCATTAATATACTTACGTTAATATCGTGTGACACAGGTATTTACGCAGTAATAGTGTTTCTTGGCTACCAGGACCCAGTTGTTCAAAGCATCGTTAGCTTAACGATGTCGTTAAGACATAAATTTGTTAAGCAAATATCAGCTAAAGTAACAAATACACTGTTATTATAGCCCCGCTTTGGAAAAGTGGGGCTATACTGGATTCACCCTGTCCTTCCGTGGTTCCGTGATTCCGTGATTCCGTGGTTCCGTCATTCCGTGAACATTTCGTTTCCGCTCAATATCTTAAGAACATGTTGACAGAATCTGACCAAATTTTGTATGCAAATCAACATTGACAAGATCTAACTTGGGATTGTTGCCCGTCATTTTTCCCAAAATTTTGACGGAGTTACGGCCCTTGATTGAAGTCAGAATTTCGTTTCCACTCAATATCTTAAGAACAAATCGACAGAATCTGACTAAATTTTGTATACACATCAACATTGACAAGATCTAGCTTGGGATTGTTGCCCGCCATTTTTCGCAAAATTTTGATGGAGTTACGGCCCTTGATTGACGTCAAAATTTTGTTTCCGCTCAATATCTTGAGAAGGAATTGACAGAAATTGACCAAATTTTGTATGCACATCAACATTGACAAGATCTAGCTTGGGATTGTTGCCCGTCATTTTTCCCAAAATTTTGATGGAGTTACGGCCCTTGATTGACGTCAAAATTTTGTTTCCGCTCAATATCTTGAGAAGGAATTGACAGAAATTGACCAAATTTTGTATGCACATCAACATTGACAAGATCTAGCTTGGGATTGTTGCCCGTCATTTTTCCCAAAATTTTGATGGAGTTACGGCCCTTGATTGACGTCAAAATTTTGTTTCCGCTCAATATCTTGAGAAGGAATTGACAGAAATTGACCAAATTTTGTATGCACATCAACATTGACAAGATCTAGCTTGGGATTGTTGCCCGTCATTTTTCCCAAAATTTTGACGGAGTTACGGCCCTTGATTGACGTCAGAATTTTGTTTCCGCTCAATATCTTAAGAACAAATTGACAGAATCTGACTAGATTTTGTATACACATCAACATTGACAAGATCTAGCTTGGGATTGTTGCCTGCCATTTTTCACAAAATTTTGATGGAGTTACGGCCCTTGATTGACGTCAGAATTTCGTTTCCGCTCAATATCTTGAGAACGAATTGACAGAATCCGACCAAATTTTGTATGCAAGTCTTCATTGACAAGATCTAGCTTGGGATTGTTAGCAGTCATTTTTCGCAAAATTTTGACGGAGTTACGGCCCTTGATTGACTCCAGAGTTTCGTTTCCGCTCAATATCTTGAGAACGAATTGACAGAATCTGTCCAAATTTTGTATGCACATCATCATTGACAAGGTCTAGGTTGGGATTGTTACCCGTCATTTTTCGCAAAATTTTGATGGAGTTACGGCCCTTTAATGAGGTCAGAATTTCGTTTCCGCTCAATATCTTGAGAACGAATTGACATAATCAGACCAAATTTTGTATGCGCATCAATATTGAAGAGATCTAGCTTGTGATAGTTACATGTCATTGTTTTTTTTCACCCTGCAAAAAAGCTGAGATTCTCTGACAATTCTAGTTGCATTTAAATCTGTATTAGCAGGACAAAGGTCATGCTCAGTTTTGTTAAGCATGAAATGTTTTACAGCCTCAGGTGGGAACAGTGTGGTTAATATCGTATTGTTGTGGACACTAATCTTATGCACTCTTATTTGAGCCGTGACGCGAGAAAACCGGTCTTCGAGGTTTTTGACCAGGTCCGACACCAACCGGCCTGTACAGTCACAGAAACAGGCTAGAGGCTTGAAATTTTGGCTATAAGTAGAAGAGGAATTGTACTATCCGAGTAGCGAAAACAAAGGCACTGATCAGCTTCGCAGTTACTGCGAAGCTGATCTGTGCCTTTGTTTTCACATAGGCAAAAATCCGGTTTTCTCTCGACGCGGCTCATTTGGTTGGATGTGAGCTAATAATTTGAGCCTTTGCATGAGAAAACAAACAATTTGGGTTTCTGACCAGGTCTGACACAAACGGACCTGTACAGTCACAGAGGCAGGCTATTGTTCTAATTGTGTACTGAAAACAAAGGCACTGGTCACTGCATAGCTGATCTGCGTCTTTATTTTTGCCTATGCACTTTGTTGATTTTTAGCTCACCTGAGCCGAAGGCTCACAGGTGAGCTTATAGTATACCCATGCTCCGGCGTCCGTCTGTCGTCCGTCCGTCCGTCGTTCACAATTTCAAAGATCTTCTCCTCTGAAACCGCTTGGCCAATCAAAGCCAAACTTCATGTGGACAGAGTTTCCACGCTACCGGGAATTCGGGAAAGGTCCGGGAATTAGTAAAACGGTGTTCCCGGTCATGAAAAGTCCTGGAATCTGTAATTATAAAGTGGGGCTATACTAGATTCACCATGTCCTTCCGTCGTTCCGTCCTTCCGTCGTTCTGTCCTTCCGTTATTCCGTTATTCCGTCAACATTTCATTTCTACTCAATATCTTGAGAACCAGTTTACAGAATCTGACCAAATTTTGTATGTATATTAACATTGACAAGGTCTAGCTAAGGATTGTTGACCGTCATTTTTCACAAAGTTTTGACAGAGTTTCTGCCCTTGATTGACGTCAGAATTTCATTTCCGCTCAATATTTTGAGAACGAATTGACAGAATCTGACCAAATTTTGTATGCACATCATCATTGACAAGATCTAGCTTGGGATTGTTACCCTTCATTTTTCGCAAAATTTTGGCGGAGTTACGGCCCTTGATTGATGTCAGAATTTCGTTTCCGCTCAATATCTTGTGAACGAATGGACAGAATCCGACCAAATTTTGTGTGCACATCAACATTGACAAGATCTAGCTTGGGATTGTTACCCGTCATTTTTCGCAAAATTTTGACGGAGTTACGGCCCTTAATTGATATCAGAAATTCGTTTCCGCTCAATATCTTGAGAAGGAATTGACAGAATCCGACCAAATTTTGTATGCACATCATCATTGACAAGATCTAGCTTGGGATTGTTACCCGTCATTTTTCGCAAAATTTTGATGGAGTTATGGCCCTTTACTGAGGTCAGAATTTCGTTTCCGCTCAATATCTTGAGAACGAATTGACATAATCAGACCAAATTTTGTATGCGCATCAATATTGACGAGATCTAGCTTGTGATAGTTACATGTCATTGTTTTTTTCACCCTGCAAAAATGCTGAGAAGCGGGGCTATAGTCAGATTCTCTGACAATTCTAGTTTTTTGTTGAAAAAATGTGAGAATCCTTTGCAGTGCAAAGGATTCTCACATTTTTTCAACAAAAAATAACAGTGTATTTGTAATATTAATGTTTGAAATTTTAACAAAACGTTAACTAACGATGTCGTTAGTTTTGAACAACTGGGCCCAGGTATATCAAGTTGCTCTAAAAAGGTTTATTTTTAATTAATTAAAGCATCAACACCTTTAGATTTTTAAGCAAAAAGGGTATAACATATAAGAGCCACCTCATGGGAAAACCAACAATCTGCATAGGCAAAAATAAAGGCGCAAACCAGCTTTGCGGTAACCGCGAAGCTGATCAGTGCCTTTGTTTTCGCTACACGGATAGTACACTTCCTCTTCTTCTTAAATCGGAAATTTCAAGGTTCTAGCCTGCTTCTGTGACTGTACAGACGGGTGTGTGTAGGACCTGTTCGGAACCCAAATTGTTGGTGTTCTCACGCACAGGCTCATAGTGTAATGACTGATAGACAAATGTGTCATATGTACTTGGCACTTGTGTATAAGGTTCTTGCATTATGGATAAACATGTTCTGTTGTTTCACTAGTGACTAGGGATAATCACTGAAAATTGTTACACTTCCACTTAACCATCTATATCATCATAATCTATTGCTGCCACATGGGAAAACCAACAATCTGCCTAGGCGAAAACAAAGGCGCAGATCAGCTTCGCAGTAACTGCGAAGCTGATCAGCGCCTTTGTTTTCGCTACTCGGATAGTACAGTTCCTCTTCTACTTAAATCCGAAATTTCAAGCTTCTAGCTCTTTTCTGTGACTGTACAGGTCGGTTTGTGTTGGACCTGTTCGGAAACCACATTGTTGGTTTTCCCACGAGGTGCCATTTTACCTCATTTTTGATATTACTTATTAAGCAAGAACATGACGATACTACTGCTGGAAGGCTCATGATCTGACACCCATTATTTTACTTTAATAGCTTGTTTATATGCTTATTTGCTCACTTACATGTATACTGTAGCCAAATTTTTGACAAAACCAACAATTTCAGCTCAGTTCTTTTGATGTTTACTACATTTTCTAAGCAAGAAAAATTAATCGCCAAAATGTTGATTATTAAGATTCAAAACGTGTGTTGAAAGATTGTTGATTTGGCTAGCAATATCATGTTACACCCTTTTACATCTTTTTATCTGTATATTTGAAGTTTCTTAAAATATTTACCTGAGCAATCTGGAACAAATGCATCTTTCTCCTGATTATATTAAGCTAAAACAGGATGTATAAGCTGCTGCTGAGCATGTGATTTGAGCCGCATTATGAGAAAACCAACAATCTGCATATGCGAAAACAAAGACACAGATCAGCTTTGCGGTAACCGCAAAGCTGATTAGTGCCTTTGCTTTCACTACAGCTACTCAGATAGTATAATCCCTCTACTTCTTAAATCCAAAATTTCAAGCTTCTAGCCATCTTCTCTGCTTGTACAGCTCGGTTTGTGTTGGACCTGTTCAGCAACCACATTGTTGGTTTTCCCACGAGGCGGCTCGTTTGTTCTGCGATTTTGATCCTTGTGACGTTATGGTCTTGACATCACTGAACGTGGATGAAAAAGACGTCATGATTTGAGCCGCCTCATGGGAAAACCAACAATCTGCATAGGCGAAAACAAAGGCACAGATCAGCTTCGCGGTAACCGCGAAGCTGATCAGCGCCTTTGTTTTGGCTACACGGATAGTACACTTCCTCTTCTTCTTAAATCCGAAATTTCAAGCTTCTAGCCTGCTTCTTTTACTGTACAGGCCGGTTTGCGTCAGACCTGTTCGGAAACCACATTGTTGGTTTTTCCACGAGGCGGCTCATTTTTCAGGTTACTTTAATTGATTTTAGTGCACTAATTCATCAGTCTCAAAAGTGTCTAATTATAGTAACTGACATGGCTGACAATGTGTCTTGTCTCCGCTTATTGTTGAATACATTGTATTATGTATGTCAGCCGAAGGTTGATGTAACGAGCCCTACTCTTGCTTTGATATGTGGATGAGAAAAGCAACAATTTGGGTTTCTAACAGGTCTGACACAAACCGGTCTGTACAGTCACAGAAGCAAGTTAGAAGCTTGAAATTTTGGATTTAAGTAGAAGAGGAATTGTACTTTCCGTGTGGTGAAAACAAAGGTGCTGATCAGCTGTGCAGTTACCTCACAGCTGATCTGCGTCTTTGTTTTCGCATATGCAAATTGTTGGCTTTCCCATACGGCGGCTCATATTCTTTTTTCAAGATCGAAATTAGGGCATTTACAATTTTGACACAAATTGTTCGATTTTAATAGATTGGTCTCTTGTTGATAATGTCTTTCTTTTTACTGTTATTGTTACAATTTTTAGTAGTTGCTATTTTTAGTCTATTACGATATTATGACATAAATTTAGGTACATTACCAAAATATGTGTACTGTTATTAGGTAATATTCCTGTATGAATAAAAATGTTTACTGGTATGATTTAAATAACTCTTGTCTTTCTTTTGATCCATTCATTGACAAAATGCACCTCAACCTCTTTATAACACTAATGCTGGGGTCCAAGCCAATTTCAGTGTTAGCTATCCAATCTGTGTTATAACGAGAGTAAAATGTATTGGCAAAATATAGCAACATTAGTGCATAGGGGTCGAACAATGATCAGTGTTCTATTCAAAACCATGTTATAATGAACCATGTTATAAAGAGGTTCAGGTGTACTCAAGTTATCCTAATCACACTGATTCTGGACAAGCCAGCAATCTGGAGGTAGATTACCACTGCACAGTGCACATTTTGCCACCACCAGTAGCTGGAAAATGTTCTTTATGAATCTGCAGAAGAAGAATGACCAGATCTTTAGACTAGAACTGTCAGTTTATTAATTTGGGGTTTAATGTCCCAACAACAGCTAAGGTCATATGGAGACGGGATCTCGGTTTATGGTCTCATCCGACAGACTGGAGAAACCGGGGATTGAACCTGCAACCCCTGGTTTACAATGAGAGTGACATATCCACTGAGGCTTCTGAACTATCCATCTATAAAGCACATTTTCATAACGGGGGTTACATAGTAGATGAGCAGGCTAATATCTACTATGGCATAAGGAAAGAACTTTACATGATAGAAATTTTGTTTTTATTGTGGTTTAATGTCCAAGTCAACAATTTTTCAGTCATGTTAGGATGAGGTCATCACTTCCTGGGTATTAACTAGTACTCTAGGGAGCACATGTGTCTTGTTCAAGATACAACAAAGCACCCCAGCAGGCTTTGAACCCAGGGCCTGTCTATTCAGAGTCTGAAGCTTTACCACCAGGTCACTGCACTCCATAACAAAGAAAAATGACAGGATAGAAATAAAACAGTGAACAACATTTTCAAAGTATTTTCTTATTTATTTAAGAATATATTTATTTCAACATAGAAAAAATGTATTTTTAATTTATGAACAATAGAGATATTAATTTGCTGAATCGAATGAAATGTCATTTGATATGATTATGTACCTACACAGAGCACTAAGACATTACTTTTTTATCCTACAAACTATTAAAGAAATGTTACACATCTGTGATGAATGTATTTGAAAAGGTGATACTGAAATTTCAACAGCTAAGTTAAACCATTACATGCCTTTTCATCAGAAGGCATAGATTAGAATAGAAATATTTTTTTCACCATAGTTTTCTGACAATCTGATATAAATCTTCTTCATTATTTTATAACAAGGAATGTAAGAGCATAACAACTTTGCAGCAGACCAATAATTGAGAGCATTTTTGTGAATTTTTAAACCCTACATTTCCCACAAATACTAAACACATGTACATGTACTCTTAAATTGGTCTACTTGCTTTCATACTGGCATGTGGAAAATTCACCGATAAATCAACTCACGGATGCCACAAAGTTTCCAATCACCTTCTAATCAGTAGGTGCTTCAATGTGGATCATAATTTGTTATGGGTAAAAATACAGAAGTTTGTTTTCTGAACACATTTAAGATTATTTGGTTTATGACAGCTGTAAAAAATATGAGAACTAGAAATGCGTGTTTGTAAAACACTATGCCCCCAACTGTATGCTTGCCCCTAAACTGGCAGCTTGTATGATTCATTTCATTCGAATGAAGAGAAATTTTATTTCCTGAGGAAGCTGTTTGGTTGCCTCTGTTTTGACCTCGATCCAAAAACAGAATGTAAGCTTTTTACATACAAGTTAGAAATGGAGTGAAAATTTCAAAATCGAGTAATTTTGTCAAAATTTGACGGAAAATCCTCAAAAGTTAATCAGGTGATCATCTTCTCAGCCCCAACCAGTATACCAAATATGAAGGCTCTAGCTTTAATACTTTTTGAGATATCTTGCACACAAGATTTTCAAATTTTGTTTTGAAAGGGGCATTACTCCAAACAGGGGCATAACTCGGACATGAAAAAAAATATGGGTCAACTATTTTTTCATGAGAAAACTTTATATGAAATTTCAAAACCCTAACATTCACCTTTGAAAAGTTTCAAATTTCACCGAAAAGTGGAAAAATCAATCAAAATTTCAAAATTCCGTATTTTTGTCAAAATTTGACGGAAAGTTCTCAAAACTTAATCAGGTCATCTACTCCTCAGCCCCAATCAGTATACCAAATAATAAGGCTCTAGCTCAAATAGTTTTTGAGATATCTTGCACACAAGATTTTCAAATTTTGTTTTCAAAGGGGCATAACTCAGAAAAGGGGCATAACTCGGACATGAAAAAAAATACGGGTCAACTATTTTTTCATGAGGAATACACACATGAAATTTCAAAACCCTATCATTCACCGTTCAAAAGTTAACGGACGCACACACAGACAGACAAGCCAAAAGCAATATGCCCTTCCAACTTTTTCAAAGTTGGGGGCATAAAAAAAGCAATAAAGCATTCATGTAAAGACTTTGGTATTATATGTCAGTATAACAATAGGAACTACATGTATTCATTTAGGAAACTAACTGTTATGCTAAAAAGTTGCAAAAAGAACTGGGCATCCTAAAAATAGTATTTGAGCCGCCGCATCAGAAAACCAACGAGCTATATATGCCAAAATAAAGGCACAGATCAGCTGTACAGTAACTGCACAGCTGATCAGCGCCTTTGTTTTCGCTACTTGTATATCATAATCCCTCTTCTTAGATCGGAAATTTCAAGGTTCTATGCTGCTTCTGTGACTGTACAGGCCGATTTGTGTCAGACCTCGCCAAAAACCCAAATAGTTGCTTTTCTCATTTGAAGGCTCACTTGAGAATATGGGAGGTAGAATCAATCACTACATATTTTAAGGTACATGTAATGAAGAATCTTGAATTACAAACTTTTTCCAAGTAAAAGTGTGAACAAGACGGGTATGAAACATTTTTTGCCACATCAGAAGAGACCAATTTTTTGGGTAGGTGCACCACACTCTGGCAAATACCCAGGTCCCAAGGTTATAAAACTTTTTTCAAGCTCAACTCAGCTGAGACTAGAATTTATCCTGCTCATAAATGTTAAAATGCCAACAACTGTTGGCATTTTAACATTCATAAGCAGGATAATTACAGGCTTTGGAGTTCTAAACTTTCACTTTATAAATATATTTGGGCTATTTTGGTATTTATGAGCAGTTTAAATTTCATACTCAGCTGAGTATGAAAAAAGTTTTATAACTTCAGAACCAGCTCTATTTCTGCCGAGTCAAGTCTTTGGCTACATAGAATAATGATAGTACAATGCGTCTACTTCTTAGTTTGAAATTTCATACCATATGCCACTTTTACCAGCTGTACAGCCTGATTTGTGTACGACGTGTTCAAAATCTATTAATATTCAATAAAAATGTTCAATGGCATACATGTAGCATTATTCTGACATTGACTTTAGAAACAAAACACTTAAATCTACCTCGCCACATGCTATTGAAAGCTTAATTGTGTCACACTTCTAGATTTAGAGTCCTTTGGAAGACTTAGACATAAATATATATAGTATAAAAACAAACTTTGGTCACAACAAGTTTTCTATAAGAATATTTTATATGTCAAGATGAGGTGATTTTAAAATGTCAAGATCCTTCTATGTCATATTAAAATGTAAAATACACAACTTTGTGTCTAAAATATCCCAGTAAAAAGAACAACACTACTGAATATTCTAATAAAAAATAAAATGTCTAAAGTCAAAACTACAAAATGCAGGACCATAACATTTCTGTTGATAAAAATACATGTATGATGAGACATGAATAGGGGAACACTTGTTTTCTTAAAGATGTGTTTACATGTTAAAAATGTACCAGGGCCCAGTTGTTCAAAACTAACGACGTCGTTAGTTAACGTTTCGTTAAAATTTCAAACATTAATATTACAAATACACTGTTATTTTTTGTTGAAAAAATGTGAGAATCCTTTGCAATGCACTGCAAAGGATTCTCACATTTTTTCAACAAAAAATAACAGTGTATTTGTTACTTTTGCTGATGTTTGCTTAACAAATTTATGTCTTAATGATATCGTTAAGCTAACGATGCTTTGAACAACTGGGTCCTGATCTTTAAATAAGATAAAAATGTATCAGAATTTTAAATATGATAACAATGTACCAAAGATGCCCTATATTTCCTTGCTTGCCAAAATACATTTTGATCCTAAGCCCCTTTCGTTTTCCATTACCGTTTACAAAAAAAAAATCCAAGAGGTTTAAACACAAGGAACAGTATCACTTAAAATGCAAGATTTGATTTCACTAACTTGTAATGACGAAAAGGAAATATATAAAATACAAAATCCTAAAACCCAAGTATGAGATACGATTGAATGAGAAACAATACACAACCATTTAATGATATCTAAATGCAAAAGGCCAGTATGTAAAACATGATTTCTAGGAATTTGCTAAAAAAAAATGAGCCACCTCGGGAAAAACCAACAATGTGGTTTCCGAACAGGTCCGACACAAACCGGCCTGTACAGCTACAGAAACAGGCTAGAAGCTTAAAGTTTTGGAGTTAAGTAGAGGAGGAATTGTACTATCCGAGTAGCGAAAACAAAGGCGCCGATCAGCTTCGCGGTTACCGCGAAGCTGATCTGCATCTTTGTTTTCGCCTATGCAGATTGTTGGTTTTCCCATGAGGCGGCTCAAATGTTTGACATTTTGTTAGACCACAAACAGAAAACGCAATATTTCAAGAGGTCTGACCAATTTTTCGAATTTGATTTAATAAAATTAATGTAATTCTATACAACAGTATTGTCTCATATATTTTCAGTCATTTTGGTATTATAATTGTAACTAAAGCCAGTCCAATGTTTTGCATTAATACATCTGTTACGATACATGTAAAGTAAAATTGTATTCCAAACTGGAGAACTGCCTAATTGTGTCTTAAACAGACTTTATTTGATTAACATGGGGCTGATACTGCAGTACATTTCAAATCTAATGTCACAATTTTCTTCTGGTCTAACAAATGTATCACCCAAGGACCCACAAAGTACAAAGTATCAGTCAGTTTGTTATTTTGCATACAAACATATCACAATTGCTTTCTTTAGTACTTTTGATGCAGGGTCAATATGAGACAAAATTCATACATCAATGGCTTGCAAAACTAATCTTTTATCATCTAATTCAAATCTTACAGAAATATTCTCTCAAAAATATGAATCGAACCACGAATCAAACTAGCACACCCAGAAAACTATGGTTTTCAAGAACCACAGATGACATGCATGCCCTGATTAGCCTATGATATGAGCCACCTCGTGGGAAAACCAACGTGGTTTCGGAACAGGTCCAACACAAACCAGCCTGTACAGTCACAGAAGCAGGCTAGAGGCTTGAAATTTTGGATTTAAGGAGAAGAGGGATTGTATTATCCGTGTAGCGAAAACAAAGGCGCTGATCAGCTTCGCAGTTACTGCAAAGCTGATCTGCGCTTTTGTTTTCGCATATGCAGATTGTTGGTCTTCTCATGAGGCAGCTCATATGATACTATTAAGTTGTGGCTTCAACTGCAGCACAAACTTTGTCTTATATTGCCTCCTTTCAGCAGACCCACTAAACAAGGTACTCAATGATTATTTATTTTGAACAATTTCGGTCAGTTATACAGAGGTTAAACCATATGACATGCTTTTGATATTATCTACTTTACAACTGACCTCTGACCTCAAGTGATTTACTGCTCTGACAACAAAGACACACCTAGTGCAGATCCATATCTTAAATCATCAAAGAATACCTAGTAGCCGGTCTACTGATAATCTATAAACTTATATAAGTTCCTATATCATCTAGATCTGTAGTTCTTGTTCCGAGTTTGCCGTACTAAATGCATATCTGTTGTTAACTACTGGCCTTCCTCCTCGAGGGGTGCCACCCGACCCCGAGCTGTGTTGAGACCCGATTCTTCCTCGTCCATTGTTCACTGGCGACACTGATGGACTTCGCGTTGCTAGGGGAGACAGAGAGGGGGTGAAAGATGGGGTAAGGGCAGGGGATGTGAAACTAGATTCATGACTAATGGGGGAACGGGGCATGCTGGGTAAAGAGGTATTTATAGTACTAGTCCTTGTGGAGTTTGCGTTCGAGCCCGAGGAATGACTAGATCTATTTGATCTTGGCGCCTGCATTACTGCTGCTTTGGGTGGAGCATCGGTTATCATTGGCGGAGGCACAGTTCGTACTTGAGCATTTAAGTTACTGTTGCGATTATGATGAACAATTTGCACTGGTGTCTTTTTAGGCTGAAGTGTATCGTCTTTTAATCTAGCGATTTCAGCAAACACATGCGCGAGCGGTTGATATTGTGGTCCCCAGTCTAATAAATAGTCCCAGTTATATGAACCACTATACTCCTCTTCACTGTTTATCACATTAGATAGCGAGCCGACCATGTGAGGCTCAGGCTCATGGAATCCCATGTCATTGCTTTTGTCCAACATTGCAACTTCATTGTCTATTTGATCACTTTCTAACTTTGTGTAGTCTAATACATCTATCTCCAGACCATCCCCTTCCCCTCCCCCTGCATCAGAAAATTGATGCATACTTTCCACGGAATGAGTTAATCCTGATTTAGCCTTGGAATCAATTTTAGCAGTGTCTATTCCAAGCCTAGCAAGATAGTCCTGATGGTTTTGCACTGAAGGTTCTGAATTATTATCATCGTCCTGTATTCCAGAATCGGGCATTGCTTTACGGAATCCATTGGAATTATTAAGATACGGGGAACTAGAATTTATCATTGCCAATTCTTCGTCCTCATCATCCTCGGCAGAGCCTCGCCCACTCGACGCCGAGTTGTTGGAATGTCCTGACATATCGTGAGAATGTGAGATATTGGTATGAGCACCTGTGTATCTAACAACATCATTGTACATGGGAGGACCACCATTACGAGAGGCAACAGTTGGTGTAAGAGTATCAAAATCGTCAGTATCGTACATTGGAGCTTCACTTGGCGATGGATCTTTGGCACGATAGCGGTTGCGTAATAATATCAGGATTATCACAATAACAAGAATGATCGCTAGGACTGATACAACAATGATCACGATAATAGCAACATTTAGTGTTTCAGCAGGACTGTCAGTCGTAGGCCGTGAGACTGGTTGTATCTGACAGTTAGCACATGTCCTGTCTACGTCAACTTGAATATTTACTTTTGAAATTAGCGAATCGTCCATCCCTGAACTAGCCACTATTGTCAACGTCTCAACTGCTCGTTTTGACCTATGCTTAGACACGTCCCTCACACTTCTAAATCCTGGTAGCACATATTCCTTGTTTAAGTCATAAATCACTCTTATTTCTCCAGACAATGCATCCACATCAAAATATGGATGTCTGGGTTTCATTTGATAAATCACCCTGCCAGCTGCACCACCGTCTGTGTCATTCGCTTTCACTTTTCCAATGATGGTACCATTCTTTGCACTGCCGGGTACAGAAAAGTTATATTCGGTTCTACCAAAATCTGGGGCTGATTCGTCCACATCAGTTAAATCCAGGACGACTGGTATTGATGTCTGTAGACCACCTGTATCTCTTGCCGTAATGTTAAACCTGTATGTTAAACCTGTATGAGTGGCGGTCTCATAATCTAACAATTCATCACCTTCCCAGAATACCTTGCCGCTGTCGTAATGAACCGAAAATTTGTTGTTACCACCATCTATGTAATACGTAACCTTTCCAAAGTATCCACCATCTTTGTCATTCGCATGTGCTTCGAAAATGGATTTCCCCTTTACAGTGTTTTCATACAATATTTCCAGATATGCGCCAACAGGGAATTCTGGAGCATATTCATTGACATCAGTAACATTGATATTAACTGTTGCAACGTTTGACCAAACTGGGCTGCCTGACATGCATCCTGTACAATCAGTTGCCTTGACAACCAGTTTATGGAATGCATGATGTTCATAATCAAGTGTCTGGTTTGGTGTTATAACAATTTCACCAGTCCCTCCGTTGATGAAAAATAGTCCCTCCTCATTTCCAGAAGTAAATCGGTAGTATAATTTCGCATTTTGTCCTTCGTCTTCATCATGGGCAGTGACATTGAGAAATCCAATGTCACTTGGAAATGCCTCACTTAATTCCACAAAATACTCTGATTTTTCAAAGTATGGCACCTTATCATTTACATCAGTCACGATAATCTGAGCATTAACAGGGGTGGAATTTCTTGGAGGAATTCCTCTGTCCATAGCTATGATGTTCAAATTGTATTCCGCCATTTCTTCCCTGTCAAGAGGACTGTTTAATATGATCTGACCAAGCTTCTGATCGATAGAGAATTTGCTGTTGGTATTTCCTCCCACTATTTTATAGTCTATTTCCCTGTTTCTCCCTGAGGTGTCCTTGTCAGTTGCTGATACATGTTCTAACACTGTACCAGGTTCGGTATCCTCTCTAATGCTCATCCTGTAAAAAATATCATATGAAATAAGAGATGGTGTTTACAATGATGATGATGATGATGATGATGATGATGATGATGATGATGATGATGATGATGATGATGATGATGATGATGATGATGATGATGATGAATGATGATGATGAAGATAGTGAATTGATCAATTTAAAATCTGGTAATCTCAAGTGCATGCATTTTATCATGTTAGAAAGGTTAAGATTTAAATAGTAATCATGAAGAGTTAAAATTTCAAATTCAAGACTTCTGATATAAAATACTTCTTCATTAGAAGTAGGAGAATTGTGATCTAAAAGGCACATAAGAATTTCGAAACAAAACATGGACAGAATTAAACATTTCAATGGGTAAATTTGAAGTTTATATTCTAATTAAAATATAATTTCAAACTCAACCTGTCAACTTCCATGTATCAAACAGTCAACTTACATGTATGAAGGCTGATCAAAAACTGGGGAGTATTTGTTGACACTGGTGATCTGTATATGTACCGCCACTACTCCGGAGAGGCTGGGAGACCCACCATCTTTGGCTGTAACTATCAACTGAGTGATGGCCTGGTTAGGTTGGTACACCACAGTAGTGTTGGTGTAGATTATACCTAAATAAAGGGAGAAAACAATGCACCATTTATTTTCCAACATCCATCAAGAAATGACAGTGACATATGAGCTGCGTCATGAGAAAACCGTGGTTATATGTTACAGGTCTGACACAAACTGGTCTATAACATCACAGAAGAGGTATATAAGCTTGAAATTTTGGATTTAGAAAGTAGAGGAATTGTACTATCAGTGTAGCGAAAACAAAGGCGCTGATCAGCTTTGCAGTTACCGCCAAGCTAATCTGTGGCTTTGGTTTTGCATATGCAGATTGTTGGTTTTCTCATTATGTGGCCCATATATTTACAAGAAAATGAATAAGGATCGTTTTTATCAATACTTGCCATAATGGTACAATATAATGTTATGTTTTGAATGCAAAATCATCCGAGAATTACGTACATGAATTTGATCTGGGATTGCAATGTTTGTGCAAAAATTTCTCCAAACGCAGGTTTTGTGCTTTTTTTTCACAGGGAGTTTGTCTTGCCAAGCTTTACATTTTTTGCTATTTAACCTGCACCTCTAATGGAAAGATTTCTTTCAGCTTTTGTGGTGAATACAGCAAACAATTTGATTTTCTAAATTCAAACAATTCACAGTAGTTACCTGTCCTAGAATCAATGTAGAAGTCATTGGATGGAGCCAAACTGAGACTATAGGTAATAGCAGCGTTAACTCCAGCATCAGCATCAGTAGCGTTAACTTGTACAACCTTGACATTGGGTGCTGTTCCCTCAACCAGTGAAACCTGTAATATCAAAAGGGTTTGGTTTCTAAGTAAATTTTGCAGGCCTCCTAGTAGCCCACTTGAAAAATATAGGTTTTTATACAGGTTCCTTTTAACCAAAATATAGGTTCTTTTATAGGTTTTTCACCAAAAATATAGGCTATTTTCGCACTTCCATCATAATTGTAGCAGCTAATCAGGCCAGCACTCCAGAGTTACTACACAATAGAACGAGAAAGCCCACACATGAGCGAGAAAATTTTGTGAGGAATGAAATAGTTCAAATACTATCAGATTTATTTCTAGAGAGAATTTTACATAATAAAACCTGGAAAACCCTTGTAAATCTTTGAACGAGCGAGCCTTTCGATGAAAATTTTGTGAAAATGAAATAGAAATCAAGCTTTCGGAGGGCATTCCAGAGAGGAATATGATTTTACAAAATAAACCCTGCTTTTTTCAAGTTCAGAAAACATGTAAATGACAAACTCATTATCTGTATATATTTCTTATTATATGAAATGTTGTGAAGCTGTATGTGCATAGTCACCTTGGTCTGAAAGAAATGTAAGCCTGTGTGCCCCCTTACCGTTTAATAACAATAATCCATTTTTATATGAATTTAAATTTTCTGCTTAATAAGCCTGATGTCTTTAATAGATATGACTTGAGCAGATTTTGAAAGAAAGCTGCTTTCTTCCAAATCCTGGAGCTTCATTATTGTGAATTGATATTGCAACCAAAATAAAATGAATATACCTGTCAGCAGCATAGACTGCAAAACTCAAAACAAAAACAAAATCATGAACAGCTGTTCAAAGAATGCATCTTCAAAACATATACAAGCACCAGAAAACTAACACTGGTCTTAAAATGATTCATCTTGCTTTTCTGCAAAAATTTTTATAGGTTTTTCTAGAAAAATATAGGTTATTTATAGGTTTTAGCCATTTTTGGGGCAAAATAAAGGTTATATAGGTTTTTACTAACTTGACAATAAAATTATAGGTTTTTACAGGTTTTATAGGTTTCGCTAGGAGGCCTGATTTTGATATAAGACTTTGCATGAGAAAAACAACAATTTGGTATCCGACTAGGTTGACACAAACCGAGCTGTACAGTCACAGAAGATGGTTAGAGGCTGGATATTTTGGATTTAGAAAGTAGAGAAATTGTACTATCAGTGTAGCCAAAACAAAGGCGCTGATCAGCTTCGCAGTTACTGCGTAGCTCATCTGTGCCTTTGTTTTCGCCTATGCAGATAGTTGGTTTTCCCATGCGGCGGCTCATTTGATTCTATATGTTTTTATGTTGCACTTTTGCCTACAGATATGAATTTTATAAAAGCACCATTTTTAGCATCTGATACATGTACTAGCATTTGGGCAGAATGTATACATACTATAGATATCAAAAATATTCAAATTTAAGATCAACATAAATACTTTAACAGTTTATGCTAACTTAAACACTAGCCAGTCCTATAACTGCGATACTTGGCATGCAGACCCTGTAAGCAACCAAAAAATCTTAAGACAGCTAAGACATCTCTTATTACCTAAAATATTTATGGCTTAATTATGTTCTAAGAAGATTGTGCTAAGTTGCTGTGATCGGCCATTACAAGCAATCCTGCTTAGACGACGGCCTAGTACCTATAAGTTACCCGTAAGTTTATCTTTTACTAGAATCTAGTAAAACCATAGCATTAAATATGAGGAAAGTATGTGCCCACTTTCGCAAGCTCCTGGCTTAAGTTTCTAAGGTAATGTGCTCATAAACATTCTAGCCCCCGAGGTTATAAAACTTTCTTCATGCTCAACTCAGCTGAGACTAAAATTTATCCTGCTCAAAAATGTTAAAATGCCAACAATTGTTGGCATTTTAACATTTATGAGCAGGATAAATTACTAGATCTTGAGTTCTGTTCCTGAATTTTCCACTAATTTTGACCATTTTAACATCTGTGAGCAGTTGAAACTTCATGCTCAACTGAGATGAGCTTGAAAAAGTTTTTATAACCTCAGGACCAGACAGAGACCACTAACCTGATAACTTTGTTGAGAGAATTGAGGACTATTATCATTCTCATCTATTACGTTGACTGTCAGTGTTGTTTTAGCATGTTGTATACCATCAGTCGCCTAAATGAAAACGCAAAATTTTATATGAGGTTGAACAATTTGGAAGAAAATTGTAACATCAAGATGACATTCAGAACAACAAGGTAATATATCATTACCAGAGGACCAATGGTCCTGTAAACGCTCACCTGAAACCCGAGATATATACCAATAAACTTGTTTGACTAGAATGGTAATATCCATGTATATAACCCCAGGGCTTGGTCAGAGCAACCCCTGGAGTTAATTTCTTTTTGAAAACATAAAACTGCAGTCCATTTGCCAATTTACTGAAAGTTTTGCCCTTCAAATGACATTTTAACAATTTTCCCCATTCAAATGCATGGGTGACCTAAGTTGACCTTGCCGTAAAATAGGTCAAGGTCATCAAAGGGTCACAATTTATATAACTTTGTAGAGCTCCATTGCCTGATGCTTCATGCCAAGTTTCAAAATCATAGGCCTTCTGGTTCTGGAGGAAAAGATTTTTAAAGGTTTTTGCTATTTATAGCCCTGACAGCCATCTTGGTCATGTGACCATGACCATTTATATATACTTTCATTCCCACTTCCTAACAATGCTCCTCATAAAGTTTGGCTTTGATTGCCCGAGCAGTTTCAGAGAAGAAGATCTTTGAATATCACTGTAATATACATGTATATTGCCCCGGGGTGGGGGCTGACATACCCCTGGGGTCCAAATTTTTTCAGAATCATCAATCTTAAGTCCATTTGCCCATTTCCTGCAAATTTTTTACCTACAAATGACATTTTAACACTTTTCCCCATTCAAATGCATGAGCGACCTATGTTGACCTTGCCGTAAAATAGGTCAAGGTCATCCAAGGGTCATGATTTATATAAACTTTGTAGAGCTCCTGTCACTGATGCTTCACACCAAGTTTCAAAAACATTGGCCTTCTGGTTCTGAAGAAGAAGATTTTTAAAGGTTTTTTCTATTTATAGCCATGGCGGCCATCTTGGTCATGTGACCTTGACCATTTATATAAACTTTCTTTCCCCCTTCCCAAGGATGCTCCATATGAAGTTTGGCTTTGATTGGCCATGCGGTTTCAGGGGAGAAGATGTTTCATTATTATGGAAATATACATGTATATAGCCCCGGGGCAGGGGCAGACAACCCCCCAGGGGCTAAAATTTTCCATTAACATTATTCTTCTGTCCATTTGCCTATTCCCAGTAAGTTTTACCCATTAAATAGCAATTTACCATTTTTTCCCATTCAAATGCATTGGCGACCTAAGTTGACCTTGCCGTAAAATAGGTCAAGGTCATCCTAGGGTCATGATTTATATAAACTATGATGGGCCCACGTCCCCGATGCTACATACCAAGTTTCGAGGAAATGGGCCCACTGGTTCTGGAGAAGAAGATTTTTAAAGGTTTTTGCTATTTATAGCCATGGCGGCCATCTTGGTCATGTGACCTGGACCATTTATATAAACTTTCGTTCCCCCTTCCTAAGGATGCTCCACATGAAGTTTGGCTTTGATTGGCCAAGCGGTTTCAGAGGAGAAGATCTTTGAAATTGTGAACGACGGACGACGACGGACGACGACGGACGACGGACGACGGACGCCGGAGCATGGCTATACTATAAGCTCACCTGTGAGCCTTCGGCTCAGGTGAGCTAAAAATAAGTAATGCCATGTTTGTAGGTGATAAAATCTCATTTGAAAGGTCACATGTTAAAAACAATCTTGCACTCATGGTCTTTTCATATGAAATTTATTAACACTTCTTCAATAAAGTGACCACCAGTATATTGATATGCTTCTATTTTAGCAAATTTAAGATTAAATCTGAAACTTCAACATTGGTTTTACAAAACTGTCACATTTTATTAACTTGCCTAAACTTCCAATTACATCAGGAAAACATGTCAGTGGCGTGCAATGAATACTCCCTTAAAGCCCACTTTTATACAGTAAAATTGGGGTTTGCAGGTGTATACCTATTTTTCTTATTTTTGCTCTAAAACATAAATTGTGGGTACTCGTTAGAACCACCTCGGCGAGGCGGTTCTAATGTGTACCCACAATCTATGTTGTGAGCAAAATCAAGAAAAATATAAAAAATGTACGGAAAATTTTGAATATTTACAGCTTAAAAAATCTCTTTATATTGCATGGGCAAGTTTTCGTAATGTTTTGAGAGAGTGCACTATGATAACTCTATGGTAAGTTAACACAAAGTACTTGAGCCGCATCAAAATTTCAAGCCTCTAGCCATCTAGCCTAGCTGCATAGGCCGGTTTGTGTCTGACCTGGTCGAAAACCCCAAAACCGGTTTTCTTGTGTCATGGATCATTATGACACCTTTGATAAGAGACTAAACTTACCCTCAATCCAATAACATAATGTTTTCTCTGTTCATGGTCGAGAGGCTTCGCCAGCCTCACCCAGCCACTGAATCTGTCAATACTAAACATGCCATCGGGGTTGCCGTCCACACTGAAGTCATACATCACTGCTGGGCTGGTGTCTACATCGTTAGCAGTGACTAAAGCAAGTGCAGTACCAACCTCAGTTGCTGGAAAAGATATTAATGTTTAAGTAAATACATGTAATACTAAACATGCCATCGGGGTTGCCGTCCACACTGAAGTCATACATCACTGCTCGGCTGGTGTCAACATCGTTAGCAGTGACTAAAGCAAGTGCAGTACCAACCTCGGTTGCTGGAAAAGATATTAATGTTTAAGTAAATACATGTAATACTAAACATGCCATCGGGGTTGCCGTCCACACTGAAGTCCTAAATCACTGCTGGGCTGGTGTCAACATCGTTAGCTGTAACCAAGGCTAGTGCAGTTCCCACCTCAGTTGCTGAAAATATTTAGTATTGCCGGTAAGTAATGATTGGAGACATGACATAATGGAGACCAACGACTGTCAGTGTAGTATGTAGCTATGAATTTCAGAATCATTAGAAGATAAACTTGTTAAATTAGTATGAATCAAGAGAATATACTTGTAAACTACAAAGTAAACACATCAACTTTTGTTTGTTTTAATGTTACAGTCAACAAATTTTCAGTCATGTTCAGATGGAGTTACTACATCCTGGGTATAAACATTACTATGGGAAATTAAAATGTGTCCTGCTGAAGGACACGGCCCAGGACCAGGGGTACAAACCCTGAACTTCAAGATTTAAAGTCTGACACACTACTTCTAGTCCACCATGCTCCTCATACCCTATATTTTGAGAAATAAGAAAGTTATTACCATCTATAAAAGTAATAGCACATCTGGAAAACGTATCCGTGAAATATATACCCACGTATACCTCACAGTAAAACTGGGGTATACAGGGGTATGCCTATTTTTCTTATTTTTGCTCTTAAACATAGATTGTGGGTACTGGTTAGAAACGCCTCAGTGAGGCAGTTCTAACTTGTTTCTATGCTTTTAGCAAAAACAAGAAAAATATCAAAAATTTTTCAATAGAAAATTTTTCAATTTTTACAGCTTAGGAAAATGTATATTACAAGGACATGTTTTCATACTGGCTAAATAAAACTCCCCTACCTTCACTCGCATTTACAGGGTGAGTCCTCGGAAACTTCGGAGGGTTATCATTAGTATCAACAATACTGATCTTGACCGTGCAGGTGCTTGACAGGGCATAGTCTCCATTATCTACAGCCTCTATGACAAGCGTGTAGCTGTTCCGGATCTCGTAATCCACCCTGAGGTTGGTCATGATGATGCCCGTGTTGGGTGGATCGATAATGAAGGCGTTGTAGAGATTGCCCTGTATGATGTTGTAGCGGATGTTGCTGTTCGGGCCGGGGCTGTCAGCATCTGTGGCTATCACCTAGAAACAAAATGATGTATTTATTTCGTGCATAGATAGAAAATTGCATCATGAGTTTGAGACAAAAATCAGGTACCGGTAGACAAAACTGGCTTTGACATCCAAATGAGTAAACCAGTTAAAGAAGAGCTTTTGGTGAGAAATACTCAAATTCTTAACTATTTATCTATGCTATGATTCTGGTATTTGGCTTATTTCAAAATACAAGAATTATTTAGTTTTGGCTAATTTTCCGAATATGTCCCCTTTAGATGGCTCAACTTGATATAATGGAGACCTTCTGCTTATTCTATATCTTGAGTGCTTTACTCAAACACCAGCGTTTGGTAAGTCATAGAAAATTCAGTAAAACTCCAACATTTTGTAAGGTCTTCATGTTTACTCCAATTTTCAGACTCCAAGTAAGAAGCCATTATCCATTATCACCTATATCTTTTCTATTTGAGCCTGTGCATGAGAAAACCAACAATTGGATTCTGACCAGGTCTGACACAAATCATGCTGTACAGTCACAGAAGATGGTTAGAGGCTGGAAATTATGAATTTAGAAAGTAGAGGAATTGTACTATCCGTGTAGCAAAAACAAAGGCGCTGATCAGCTTTGCAGTACTGCGAAGCTGATCTGCACCTTTGTTTTTGCCTATGGAGATTGTTGGTTTTCCCATGAGGCGGCTCATTTTTAGGATATGCTGAAAAGGCCACATGACTATACTAACCTGTGTGACATAGGTGTATTTTTCCTGTTCCTCATACACCTTGGTGACATAGCGATCCTGTGTGAATATCGGGGGATTGTCATTGATATCTGTTAGACTGATCCAGACTGTTGTGTAGGCATATACCCTGTTACTAGTTGCTGCTACAAGGAGTCTCATGTGCTGGTCGGTCTCATAATCAATGGGGTCAGGGTTACTGACCGTGATCAAACCTACAAAACAAGCATTAATGAGGTGATTGACTGGTTGTTCAAAACATTGTTGACATATCAAGAGGTTGATTCTTTTCTTTTTTGGTCACTCATATTTGAGCCGCATCATGAGAAAAACAACAGTGTGGTTTCCAACCAGGTCCGACACAGAGCTGTACAAGCACAGAAGATGGCTAGAGGCTGGAAATTTTGGATTTAGAAAGTGGAGGAATTGTACTATCCATGTAGCAAAAACAAAGGTTCTGATCAGCTTTGCAGTTACAACAGCCAAACTGATCTGTGCCTTTGTTTTTGCATATGCAAAATTTTGGTTTTCTCATGACGTGGCTCATTTGTTCAACTTGATGTACATCCATGGTAAACAGCTAAGGTGATGTACGAATCGATCAATTACCCTAACAAAACTTTTCCAGTGCAAGCCTCAAAATTGCAGATAACCAGTTCTTAGTTCATGTTTTTCTCCATTAACTGACAACTGCTCATCTAAAACTAGCAGAAGAGCAATAATGTGTCTGGAAAAATTTGAGTAGCTTTTAATGTTGAAATGATGAAAAAGATGACAAACTGCTTCATGAAAGTCTATGAATAAATCCTTGTAAATATTCTGTGCAAACATGAAATGGTGGAGCAATTTATATTTAACTTTTTAAAGTTGGTAAAAATGTGTTTAATTTACCATTGTTATCAATCCTGAATCCCTGTGCCTCGTTTCCACTGGCAATACTGTAGGTAACCCCTGCTGGTGGATTTTCTAGTTCAACTGTGATCACCTGTGTGTTGACGGGGGCATGTTCCCCCAGGGTGGTAGAGTAATTCTGGTTCCTAAACCTCAGGGTCTGGTCCCCATCTCCACTTCCTGTCCTCGTGACTATCACTTCAACTACACCTAAATATACAACACAGTATATCTTTATTCACACTACTCACATTCAGAAATCATTTCAAAGATTTTAGGGGGTCCTTAGATCATGGATTCTTGACAGTCAAGATCCACTTAGGAATACAATGGTTGGCTGAGTACTTATTCTTGCATGGATATCTATGTGATAGCTGTTTGTAGCTGTTTTCAATTGGTTGAAAGCCATGTTCAAACACCAAAGCCCATGTTCAAATCATGAGATTCATGTGCCGTTTCACCAAAACCCATGTTCAAATCATGAAATTCATGTGCGGTTTGAACATGGGTTTTGGTTTTGAACACTAAAAACCATGCTTGATCCCTACACTATTTGATGACAACTTGGAAAAAGTTTTGTTTCATTCTTCTTATTGGTCCAGCAAACTGTGGTGCTAATTTTAGGTTTCTGGTAAGCATCCTCCAAATATCATGTCAAATTCTAAAGAATTCCCCTATCTTTTTTTTCTTCTTCAAAATCTTCTTCTTTAATATTTATTTATTTATTTCAGGTAGTTTTTCAAGAATATATGAGCCGCATCATGACAAAACAAACCATGTGGTTTCCGAGCAGGTCCAGTACAAACTGAGTTGTACAAGCACAGAAGATGGGTAGAGGCTGGAAATTTTGGACATAATTAAAGAAGAGGATTTGTACTATCCATGTAGCGAAAACAAAGGCGCTGATCAGCTTCGCGCCTTTGTTTTCACATATGCAAAATGTTGGTTTTCTCATGATGCGGCTCATGAAGATACTTCAAAGAAAATTTTGAGTACCTGTTGCACTGCGAGGTGTATTTCCATGATCTGAAGCCACTACTTTCAGATTGTGGTAGCCCACAGAATCAGTGCCCAGTGATTGACGAGTCTTAATCTGTCCTGATGACTCTTCAATCCTAAACAACTCCAAAGCTTTAGCATCAGAAGCCTGGCTAAGCCTATAGGAAACCTTGCTGTTCAGTCCAAAGTCCTTGTCATCGGCAACTACCGTCAGAACATGAGCACCACTTGACATTCCCATGGTAATGTTGACTCGGTATGGCACTTCCTGGAACACCGGCGAGTTGTCGTTGATGTCGCCTATTGTGACCTGGACCCTAGTTCTCTCCGACCGTCTGTCATACTTGCCCCCATCACTTGCCTGTACATCAAAAGTGTAGGAAGACTTCTTCTCACGGTCAAATGTCCTGGAAAAGAATTGAATATTCTCATAAAATAACAATCTTTTTGAGGGTTTCTGAAAAAATAATCTAATCCTTTTGGATTTTATTTAGTTTTGTTATACTGGACATTACAGGTGGCATTACTATAATGATCTTCAGAAATAAAAATTTCAGATAAAATTGGGTAAGCAGATCGAATCATGATCAGATTGCATCAGTCGTAACAAGTGTGGAGATCTGAGTCTACATTGTTTTGTCTTTCAAGCTGTGCTTTTCCAAAGGAAGAGCTATTTTTTCTATTATGGTAGTTGTAAGAAAAGCTTCAGTGACCCAAACATTAGGGGTTATAAAGCCATTTTTTTCAAGATGAAATTAACATCTCACCCCTTGGTAATTATAATTCCTGTCACAGTGTCTATCTCAAAGTGTCCAGCCTCTGTATCATTATACAGACTGTATGTCACGACCCCGTTGTCCCCCTCGTCTGGGTCCCTAGCAACCACCTTGACAACCGTTGTCCCCAGCAACACATCTTCGTAAAGTGTCTTCTCGTACAAGTTTTGTTCGAATTCTGGGTTGTTATCATTGACATCGGAAACGTTGACCTTGAGATTACACCTGTTTGAGAATTTGCCGTCGCTAGCGGTGATTTCTAGCTGGTAGACAGGGGTTCTTTCTCGGTCCAGGCTGCTGGATGATAAGATTCCCGTGTTGGGGTTGATTGAAAACTTGCCATCTACATTGCCGGCTGAAAAATTCAAGTTTGTAAGTATGCATATTATTAACTGTTTTTCGCAAATAATTAAAAATTTCAAAATGATATGCACCAGCACAGCTGATGTGCTTCATGCAATTTTTAAGAAGAGCTGTAATTATAATGGTTTTGATTGTTTGTTTTGTTGCTGAATGTCAGTGGAAAAACCTGTAGTTCTGTCAACTTTCAATTATCACTGATATACGTATTACATGTGGCCAGATTCAGCAGTTAACCACTTCTTAGTGCACATGATTGCACATCTGTCTATATTAACTTAAAAATCAACAATATATTTTCTTGAACAGTATAGATATTTACTATTTAAATTTGTATCTGATAGTGACAACTGTATTTTTCATGAGAAAACCAGATTTTTGCCTTTGCAAAAATAAAGGCGCAGATCTATGCAGTAACTGCACAGCTGATCAGCACCTTTGTTTTTACTACATGGATAGTACAATCCCTCTTCTTAAATCCGAAATTCCAAACTTTTAGCCTTCTTCTGTGGGTATATAAGCCAATTTATGTCAGACCTGGTCGGAAATCCTGTTTTCTTGCATCCCGGATCAAATTATACAGTGTTGTAGCTACCTGTTATGGAGTAAGTCACATGACTATTTGCCCCTTCGTCTGCATCGTGAGCTACAAACTGATGTATATTTTCCTGTTCCTGGTTTTCCGGGATTTCTAAAAATATCTCATCTTCTTTGAAGACTGGGGCATTGTCGTTAATGTCGGTAACATTGATAATGATGGTTGCCATGTCAACTAAAACTGGGTTTCCACCATCTTGGACGTATGCTGAAACAATTTCACAAATTCATATGTTAATGCCAGCACAATTTCAATCAATGCAGTATTGTCAAAGATATTTTTGCAACTTGTATGAACTGAAGAAATCACTATTTTAGGCATTCAGTTTTGTTTTTTGCATTTAGCAAAGACCAAATTTACTATTCTCTTGTAAAATCACTTGGCAACACATTTGAAAATACATAGCAAGAGCTGTGGTCAAACTATTTATTTGTCCATGTGATCCAAGTGTTTCTCATCTTTGTACCTATTGTGCAGTATTTAAAGGAATGGATTCGGAACCGCGTAAGACGCCGTATGTATACGTAAAATATCATCATAAATTCATTCCTGGTACAAGAGAATGCATATCGGGTTTGTTACGCAAAATATTCGTATTCAAAGTTGGGAAACCTTCGTTTTTTCCTGCGTCTGAGTGAATCGCCATCTTTATCGGGTATGGTTACCGGTTTATCGATAATTACACGGTGAACGCGGTAACCAGTATAAAGCTGTGACGTCACTCACTCACTTTCTCTTTAAGCCGCTCATTTCAATTGCAAGACGTTCAAATATTCTCGCGATAATTTCGTTATTTTATTTTGTATTTGTGGATATCTTCTGCGTTAAACTTGATAGAAGTGTTTATGTGATAATACCGGACAATAATATTTACCGAAGATGCCTCAGTGCCAGGCGATTAACTGTAAGTACAAGCCACAGAAAGGATGTAATAGTTTTTTTCCATAAAAAAATCGTAGGTGTAGACATTTTCACTATTTCTTATTAATAAATCCAGTATGAAAGGAATGGAATTACTGTTACATGTATCTACGCACGGTAGTTTTTATTCCGAATTTTGGCATTTCACATACAATTCGTCAAAGAATCGCGCACAATAGAAAAAAAAAGGAATTCGCAAGTTTTGCATCCATTTTATTCCAAAACGGAATCGATACACACTGCAGGGGTCATCTCACTTTTTTTTTTATACATGCTTCAGTTATCTATTTTTTTAAATCTATAATCTGAGATGAACCGCCCATCACTAATTGATTTTTAATGCGCATGCATTTCTAATTTGTTTGCCACCAATCCAGAAAAGATTTTCATTCATGCGGATAATTATTTTTAGCATGTGACACGGTAAACACGCCTCAAACGGTCAGCTGACCTGTCAACAATGACTGCAATTAAAGTTGTTTACATAGAGACACGCGCCATCAAAAGATGCGGCCGCTTTTCTGTAAATCGTTTGATCGCCATTATAAGTTGTGTACATAAGGACACGCGCCATCAAAAGATGCGACCGCCTTTCTTTAAATCGTTTGATCGCCATTATACGTATGAAAGATTATCGACTACCTAACTATCGTTACATAATTTTGATTGGATTTAAATCATAAAGGTGCGAAATACACTCGGATGGATGTCTCTAAGATGCTTTTTTGGTTCATAGACAACAAAACACAGGTAAATATTGGGACGTATCGCGGCAAAAACAACTTGCGCCCCGGGAATCACCACTGAGGAAAACCATGTGTCTGAGCCCAGATTTACTCGTCCCGGGACGCCGGGTCCTGCGTCCGCGAGATCCCTGTGACAGATGACATTTTTTTTCTGTTTTTATTTCTTTTTTTACTCTTACCTTAATCTGCGAATTTTATCGATAAAATGAGGTGGAGTACGATCGCTTGTAAATGGCTCTAATCCGAAAGTGAGTGAGTGACGTCACAGGTAAACAAATATGGCGACAACCTTCGCGATTCGAGACGCATTTTAGCGTAATTTTCAATCGATGATTGTGTACTTATTATTGGGTAAATCGTTGGAATTTGATTTGTAACACGTACTGTAACATCTAAATGAATATGTACAGGGCCAAATATGCGTTTCCGAATCGATTCCTTTAAAATATGAGCCGCCTCGTGAGAAAACCAACAATCTGCATATGCGAAAACAAAGATACAGATCAGCTTCGCGGTAACTGCGAAGCTGATCAGCGTCTTTGTTTTCGCTACACGGATAGTAAAGCTCCTCTTCTTCTTAAATCCGAAATTTCAAGCTTCTAGCCTGCTTCAGTGACTATACAGGCCGATTTGTGTCGCACCCAGTTGGAAACCCCCAAGACTGGTTTTCTCACATAACGGCTCATATTTCAATGACTCCCTTTACCTGTAATGATATAAGAGCTCCTGATTTCCCTGTCAATTGCATTGGTTGTCGTGGTAACCAGCCCTGTCACCGGGTCAATCTTGAAGAAGTCATTGGCAATACCAGCAGGAATGGAGTAGGTCAGAGCTTTGTTGGGTCCTGTAACAGAATACCAAATTTTTACAACATTCTTGAATACAGTTAAACATTACTTCAATGCATTATTTTTAATTGGTTGATAATACACTAAAAAATGAAAATGTGTGTGTTTCACTTCATTTAAATTTCTAAAAAAAATACTCCACCTTGTCATCTAAACTGAATATTCAGCCAATCATACAATACGCATCAGTTCTTTTTTTTTTTTTTTTTTTTTAAATTCAGTTTTACGTCCCTTTCAAAATTATTTCAGCTCATATGAGACGGGCCAATCAGAAGGTGGGCAAAAACGGGAGACCCCCCGAGAAAAACCACCTGGCACACCCACAAGCAGAACATGGCTTGTCTCGCATGTGGCCAGTGTGGGGCTCGAACCCACACCAGTCACAGCCGTGAGATGATCGAGTGATTAAGAAACAGCGCTCTTAACCGCTCGGCCACGGGGGCCGCTACGCATCAGTTCTGACTTTGTTTTTAACAAATAGAATTGAATAATCTTTCAAAGCTTCAAGCCCTTAGCCACCTTGTGTAGCTGATAAGCCTTTGTTGTATATTGTGTGTACAGTTTTTTTCTGATTAGTCAGATCTGAAAAGATTAGCTCCCTTGGACTTAACACAATGGGCAGAGCAAAGTCTTCAGCCTTGTCAGTATTCTTTGTCACAAGTTTGTCCTGGAAAATTGTCATGGGACCTTGATTTACATCTGAAGGACTGGAGAAGCCAAGGATCGAACCCACCACCCCTGGTTTACAAGGCAAGTGGCTTAACCACTACACCTAGGAGGCCACATGTTGTATCTTGCGTGGTAAGAAAGTCAAAAAGATTTATTCCAGCAAACGAATGACCTTACCTTGGTCCCTATCAGTTGCCGACAGCCTGGTAACAATGGTCTCCATAACACTGTGCTCCTTCACACTGCCCTGGTATGTGGACTCCAAGAAATGAGGCGCATTGTCATTCACGTCTAAGACCTCTATGGTAATGACCGTCTCGGAGCTGCGGACTGGCGTGCCGTGATCCCGGGCTGCTATGCTGAGGGAGTAACTGGCTGTTGTTTCTCTGTCAAGCTCTGAGGCGATGGTTAATACACCTAGAAATAAAAAAAAAAAGGTTATGTTTTCAACTTGTAGGTTATGTTTTCAACTTGTAAAGACATATGAGCCGCATCGTGAGAAAACCGGATTTTTGCCTATGCGAAAACAAAGGCGCAGATCAGCTTCGCGGTAACCGCGAAGCTGATCAGCGCCTTTGTTTTCGCTACTCGGATAGTACAATTCCTCTTCTACTTAAATCCGAAATTGCAAGCTTCTAGCTCTTTTCTGAGCTTGTACAGGCCGATTTGTGTCGGACCTGGTCGGAAACCCCGAAGACCGGTTTTCTCGCGTCGCGGCTCATATAATTATGAAGTAACCAATGAAAGAGATTATTCTTGCTGTTTAAAATGTAGTCTGATGAGTCAGCATTTTAAAATGAATTTTTGATACCTAAGTGTTTATTGTTTTGACGTCTGATTTCCATCCATTGCAAAAATATCAAGTACTGAGGATGTCATTGCAAGTGTCTGTGCCTTTGTAGCATTTATTTTTCTTCAAACTAAAAAAAAAAAATCCACCTACCCGTGTTTTCATCAATCCTGAAGGCAGCATTAGTATTTCCTGCCACTATAGAGTAACTGATTACATTATTCCCACTCTTATTTACATTGCCGTCTGCATCATCAGCGATAATCGATGAAATCCTGTACCCGACAAGTTCGTCCTCCAACACCTCGAAAGGGGCATAACTCTGAAATACTGGTGCATTGTCATTTTCATCAAGAACCATAATCATGACGGTCAGTGTAGTAAATAACTGACTTTCCTTTGTTGGCGCCTGGTCTTGAGCTTTAATGATGAAACTGATGTCCTTGACTTGTTCATAATCTATATTCTTTGATATGGTCAAGTCTCCCGTATCTGCATTAACTTTGAGGTAATCTACCGATGGATTCTGGATCTCATATTTTACTGTGCCGTTAATACCAGAATCCTGGTCTGTTGCTGTGAAAGTATAAATAACTGAGTCTTCTGCAGTATTCTCTCGAACCTTAAGAAAAACTGGGTCAGTTTCAAATTTAGGAGCATTGTCATTGATGTCGACAATAAATATTTTGATCGTGATTACGTTGCTTTTTGGATTAGAAGCACTGTTATCAATGGCCTTAATGGCTATTGTGTGGGAGGATGCCAACTCGTAATCTATTTCCTGGATGGTGTATACATATCCCGTTTCCGTGTCAACTGTGAACAGGCCAAAGTGGTTGCCCCCAACAATGTAATACGACACTCTCCCATTTTCTCCTCCATCTTTATCATACGCCTCAACTCTGCCGACCGTCGACCCAGTTGCTATATTTTCAACAACATAGAAAATCATACTGACGTTCTGTGGGAAGATAGGTCCTTCGTCATTCGCATCAATGACATTGATTTCAAATCGCTGAGTTTGGGATCGACTAGGGTTACCACCATCGTAAACTACGATGTTAAACGAGTATTGGTTCCTGACTTCGTAGTCTAAAACTTCTGTCGTTGTAATCCAGCCCAACCTGGGATCAATTTTGAAAAAGCCCAAAGCAGATTCATCTTCACCATCTGAAAGAGATTTTGAAAGATGTCATAAATTTCTTTTTATCAATTTGAAAATATATAGATCATGTTTACGACAAATATATAATGAATCAGATAGATAGAAAAAACTGTATTTGACACAATGCAGTCTATTGAAAATATATTCATTAGCTAAATGTAGACTACTCTATTAGTTTGTTTTCAAAATCCATTAGTAAGAACAAATTACATATAAAGTTTGGAAAAAAGTATTTCAAATAAATGCGAGTGTTTGCGTACCTGGCATTAAAGAGTAAGTAATAGATCCATTTTTGCCGGCATCACTATCGTAAGCATTTATCTGTACAACTCGGCTCCCCTTGGGCTGGTTCTCGTCCACCGAAGCACTATACTGCAGGCTAACAATGGTCGGTGTATGGTCATTAACATCTGTCACAGTAACATGAACAGGGACTACAGATTCTTTGGGTGATGATCCAGAGTCTTGCACTCGTACATCAAAGTTATAAGAATCCTTTTCCTCCCGATCAAGGGATCTGGAGGTCAGTATCTCACCAAAGTTTGTGATGTAGAAATTATCTTGTGGAGGAACCAGTTGGTATTGTAACAAGGCATTGGTTCCCTCATCTGCATCAATTGCCACAATGTAACCCACGGATGTGTCAGATGGCATGTTTTCCTCTATTGAGAAACGGTAGGAAGATTGAGCAATTTCTGGTCTGTTATCATTGAAGTCTAGCACATGAATCGTGACTTGAGCAGTGGCGGACAAAACTGGAAGACCATGATCTCTAGCCTTGACCTGAATTACATACTGACTCTTAACCTCTCGATCCAACACTTTCTTCAGGTAGAGAACCCCATCTGATGGGAATATTCCGAAATATTGGGAGTATTCCGATTCTACGATACTGAATGTGATTCTTCCGTTCTCGCCAGCATCCTCGTCAGTGGCCTTGATCTGTGTTATTGTGGAGCTTACAGAAGCAGCTTCCGACACTGATGTCGCAAACGAAGCATGTTCAAACACTGGGGCATTATCGTTTGAATCCAGTACATGTATCACAAGTGTCATACTGCTGCTACGTTGTTGTGACTGCCCCTGATCGTAGGCTGTGATAATCAACTCGTAAGTATTGCTTTCCTCGTAGTTCAGTTTCGCTCCAACAGAGAGTCGAAGTTCTCCACTTGTACCGTCTATAGCGAATAGATTATTGAAGCTGTTGCCTAGACGATATCTGACCTCCCCATTGCCATTATCTTTACTATCTTTGTCGGTGGCATGAGCAGAGTAGATGGTTACGAGATGTGATGTGTCTTCGGAGACAGAAACAGAGACACGGCTACTGCTGAAAACTGGGTCATTGTCGTTGATGTCAGTTATGGTGATGTTGGCCTGAAGAAAAATCAAAGGGTCAAAATTATTGCCAGTGATTTTGGAAATGGACTTTTATTAAAACTGCATCAGGTTCTTGAACATTATAAGACTTCTTGCTTTCAAGTGAAGCCTTTTAACTTAATTTAAATTTTCAAACCACTGAAAAAGACTTCAACAACAATTTCTGACACCTATTGCATAAAAGAGACATTGAACTAAAGGTGCAGAATGATGGTGTGACAAACAATACTAATCCTGATCAGAGTGCACAAGAAATTTCTCTGATCTTTCATAAAGATCAACTTGATCTAAAGAGTCAAAACATTCCTACGTTCATCACAAATGATAAATAAACATACATACCTGTGTTGTTCCAAAGATGGGTGTATTTCCTACATCTGCCATGATATTCAGCAGAATGTAAGGGTATTCGTCATGGTCCAGTGGTTTGGCGGTGTAGATGAAGCCTGTGTTAGCGTCAATTCGGAAGAAGCCATTTCTGTCGCCAGATACAATGGAGTAGTGAATATCTAGAATGCAAAATGGATTGTTTCAGAAGAGGTGTTATTTTATTATTATAATAATTCTCAATCAGTTATTAAAATGAAAAGCAATATGAATTGCTTCAAGTAACAAAGGCTAAAATGCAGTCTTTCTGCAATTTGTTAATTAAATTCTAACAGCAGTAAAATGCAGAATGCAGAGAGTCATCAGTAATAGTCATGCTCAAATAAAGTTTTCTAGCAATTAGGCTCATATTAATAATTAAAGACTCAATGTAGCTGAGCTCCTTATTACAACACCCTTTTCTTGGAACAATATTGAATTGAAAAAGGTTTTTAATTTTCCTTGCAAGATCTTTTTACTTGATATCAAAATTCAATTAAGCAGAAAACTTCATGAATGAGTCTCATTAAGAGAAAACTTTATTAATATTTCAACCAAAATCATGTCTCAGCTCTGAACATACAGGAATAGGTGTTACTCTCGCTTGTAACATATTCGCAAGATAAAAAATATTGTACTATTTCTGCATTAAGCAGCTATAACAAAATTCTGAAAAGACCTACGGGCATGCACACTAACAAACCTTTTTTACCTTTTATAAATGGTACTGCAAAGTCGGAAATGTTTGCGAGAACTTAATTTTCGCTATCATTCGCCAATTCAATGACTTACGAATTCAAAGTTCTCGCTAATAAAGAGTTACTATAAGCTTTATATACTACAAGAGTTACTGTACTTCTTCGCAAATTTAAGAACTAGCTTATTATTTAAAAATAGGAAAATCATGAAATATAAGTCACACGAAAAATTTCCGAACTTACAGTAATTATAAGTCTCATGAAGAGACATTGAATGTTATGAAATTCGAAGGAATCTTTTTCTAAATAAACATATTTTTCTTGTGACAAGGTTAGCTTCATGTCTTCTGCGCTATTGTAATTTAAATGTTTGTCTCTGTAAATTTCTGGATTTCTATTCATCTAATATGGATTTTATGACAGCATTTTTGAGAAATTATAGACATGCCTTCTTTGAAATTCAAAACTTATTCATAAAGAATAATAAACCAGCAGATATAATACTGCAGAAAATATTGATATACACTAGAAATTACCTTTTAAATCAACTTTTCAATGACATTGAGCCATGGTTTGAGAAAGCCTTTGACTTTTCCTACTTAGATAGTATGCTCCCTTTATTTACAAGATCAGAAATTTTAAGCAACCGGTAAACGTGACTATGCAGCTTAGTTTTAGTCAGACCTGATCGAAAATGCCCATATAAATGACACTACTTGCTTAACACAAGAAACTTGAACCTAAAGTGTGTTTCATAGTGTCTGATACTGGTTTTTTGCAGATATTTTACAACTGTTCAAATGTAGTAGAAGTATTTTCATGGCACAATTGAGCATCTAGTTTGTCGCAAATTGTGCAACAAAAATTTTGAAAATCAGTTGACAAATAGAAAATGCTCTGGTCAAAAACATTTTTGAATAGGGATTTGCTCTACAAAAATTTCATGGAAAGGAGGTAAATATTTTCACGCAAAAAATTCAAATTCTCAGTATTTTAGCATGAATTAAAAAATTACACAAATGACTTACCTGAGATGGAATCTTCATGATGAAGTAAATTTTTTCGAAAACTATGCATTTTCATGAGCATCAATTATCTCCCTTGCCAATGCAAAATTCCTACTCAAAATTCATATTGGCCATGGAAACATTATCTGTTCACTGATTTTCAAAATTTTTGCAGGTCCTATTAGGACAAACTAAGATCAAGATTTTGACATGAAAATAATTTTTTGATCGTCCCCCATGCAAAAGTTTTGTGCGAAAAACCATTATCAGAGGCAAATTTTTTAGACTTTAACTTACTTGATGAGCTGCCGACATACTCCGCTCTCACATTGCCAACAAACTGATCTTCCGTCGCCGCCTCGCTGATAATGAACCTGTACATGGGTCTCTCGAACTGCGGCGGGTTGTAGTCTGGCCCCGTCACGCTGAGGTGGACCTCGGCGGGGCCGGTGGAAGACCGACCCCCTCCGTCGACGGCCTCGATGATCAGGGTGTACAGTCTCTCAACAGGGGGTAGGGTCTGTGACAGGGAGATGGAACCTGAAAAATAAATGTATTATTATTGACAACACTGCTTTTAGGGTTTATCAAGATTATGCATATGCTCAATAGGTAAGAAAAACTAAGGCTGTAAGTATTTACAATAATACCTTAGCAGACATTGTCTCTCTTTGTATGTTATCTAAACTAAGCATTTGGCCATAATTTTAACAATTTTTGTTGTGTCGAGATGGAGTCATCACTTCATAGTTACTCAACGCAGAACTATATGGGGGTCTCAAGGACACAACATGGCAGCTTTAATTTTCGCATCATTTACTTCTCACTTTGAGTCTGATACCTAACCAATGCACAACTGGGCTACCCATTTGCAAAATTGAGAGGGAAAGAAACCCCTATGAAATCACAATACCTGAGATTGAGTCAATCTGAAACTTCCCATCATCGTTCCCATTGATAATACTGTACGAGACCTTGCCGAACTCGCCCGAGTCCTCATCGCTGGCCTGAACTGTGATGATTTCTTCATTAGTCGGGGTATTCTCCCTTATGTTCTTGCTGTAGTTACGAGGATAGAAGACTGGTCGATTGTCGTTGATGTCGGTCAGAGTTATCTGCACCTGGGCTGTGGTTGCAAAGTTACCTGAAAATTTAATCATATGTCTTAGAAGTAATGTGAATTTTTATCATACGGAGTGTATACCAGTAATGAAATTCTTTATTTCTCTCAGGGTACCCACGACAAATTAACATGTTTTTTGTCAACATTGCTCTTCAACCCCTCAGATTTTCTCAAATTTCAATGAGACCTGCCACAAATTTCAAGTTTCATCAAGTTTCATCAAATTCACACCTTCTCGACTCTATTGTGAAGGTTTTGATGCAAAACCAAAAATATTTTCAAATATCAAGTATCAATTGATTTAAACTTCTCTCAACTTCTAATAATTCATCAGAAATTTGAGTCCTGACATCATATGTTAGTTTCAGGGTAAAAAATATTCTAACTGGCATCAAATTCTGCAATTTCATTATGTCTAAAAACACATGCTCAAAAGCATTTGAGTCATATGAAAAAATCTCCTAACTGCATTTATGGGAAAACAAAGTTGCAGATCAGCTGAGCAGTAATAGCACGGCTGATCAGTGCCTTTGTTTTCCCTACACAGAATGTACAATCCCTCCTTCTTAGATCCAAAATTACGAGCTTCTAGCGTTCTTCTGTGACTGCACAGGCTGGTTTGTGTCGGACATGGTGGAAAACCCTGAAGGTAGGATTTCTTGTGACACAACTCATTTAAAACTAATAATTGAGCTGCCTCATGGGAAAACCAACAATCTGCATAGGCGAAAACAAAGACGCAGATCAGCTTCGCGGTGACCGCGAAGCTGATCAGCGTCTTTGTTTTCGCTACTCGGATAGTACAATTCCTCTTCTACTTAAATCCGAAATTTCAAGCTTCTAGCTCTTTTCTGTGCTTGTACAGGCCGGTTTGTGTCGGACCTGTTCGGAAACCACATTGTTGGTTTTCCCACGAGGCGGCTCAATTCTCTAAAACAGCATTGCTAGAGAATAGAAATTGCATGAAATATGCCAAGTGGAAAACAGTGATATAACTGATGACAGAATCTTCTGAAAGATAAAGCAAGCTTGTCCAATTACTTTCTAAAACTGTTCTTGCAAAGAAAATCACATCACTGAATTTGACATGAAGCGGAGATAATGGAATAAGCCTGTTTTAAAAGCACATTAATTCTAATAAATGCCAAAAGACATTTTTTTTTGCTTTGATAATGATCTGAAATTTTTGGTTAGATTACCTGACCTTACAAAAAAGCACCAAGCAGATATACTTCAGTTCAGCAATCTGATCAGGGTTATTACATGAGCCGCCTCATGAGAAAACCAACAATCTGCATATATGCGAAACAAAAGCTGCAGATCAGCTTCGCGGTAACCGCTAAGCTGATCAGCGCCTTTGTTTTCGCTATATGGATAGAACAATTCCTCTACTTTCTAAATCCAGAATTTTCAGCTGTGCTTGTACAGGTCTGTTTGTGTCAATCAGACCTGTTCTGAAACCACATTGCTGGTGTTCTTATGACGCGGCTCACATAAATCTTGATGTAAAATGTGCGTAAATGTAGTCAGTTTGGCACCAACTCGTACAGGACTAAGATCCAAACTATTTCACACTTGGGTTGTTTCCTGAAATTTTCTTTAAAAAAGATAAGTTTCAAATAAAAAATAAACCCCCAGACAACAAAAATCACATGAAAAATGAGCCGCATCGTGAGAAAACGGGATTATTGCCTATGCGAAAACAAAGGCGCAGACCAGCTTCGCGGTAACCGCGAAGCTGATCAGCGCCTTTGTTTTCGCTACTCGGATAGTACAATTCCTCTTCTACTTAAATCCGAAATTTCAAGCGTCTAGCTCTTTTCTGAGCTTGTACAGGTCGGTTTGTGTCGGACCTGGTCGGAAACCCCGAAGACCGGTTTTCTCACGTCACGGCTCAAATGAAAAATTACCTGCGTCTTTGGCAATGACAGGAAAGTCGTAGACTTCTCGGAGCTCAAAGTCGAGGTCCTTGGCGATGCAGATCCAGCCCGAGTTGATGCTGATGTTGAACATGTCGACTGACGACGCCATCTCCTCGGCGATGAAATAGCGTATCTGTCCATTGATGCCGCAGTCAGGGTCGGTAGCATTCACCTGAAAATATACAATATTGATTTTTTGTTCACTTATTTTGTTTTTTTGTTTTGTGGTTTAACATTCAACAAGTTTTCAGTCATGTTGGGACGAAGACATGGTAATGTGCCAGCTGAGTTGGAACCCCGACCTCTGGCTTAAAATGGTGCTCACCTTTCGTTGATTTGATTTGGTTCTTACAAAATCAGCATTCTTTCAGCCACAACAAGACAGAACCAACACTATATGAGCCATGACATGAGAAAACCGGTCTTCAGGAGTTCCGATCGGATCTGACATAAAGCGGCCTGCACAGTGACAGAAGCAGGCTAGAAGCTTGAAATTTTGGATTAAAGTAGAAAAGGAATTGTACTATCCGAGTAGCCAAAACAAAGGCGCTGATCAGCTTCTCAGTTACTGCGAAGCTGATCTGCGCCTTTGTTTTCGCATATGCGAAAATCTGGTTTTCTCATGATGTGGCTCAAATAATACTGGGTTGTACCAGAAATGAAGTACTATGAGAAGTAAATGCGTCTTACTCAAGAATACAAACTAAGGTGGGGAAAATGGTTTGAACCAAGGACTCACTGTACATGTAATTTGCTACATGTACTTGGAATTTAGTGAAATCAGTTTGGAAAAGGTGTACATGCATGTATTACATGCATGTATTACATGCATGTACACGCTCCCCAAACTCATTTCACCTGTGTTTTAATTCCATACTTCTCCAAATAGATAAGAGAAAATTGAAAGATAAGATTCTAAAGGTAGGTTTAATCCATCTTGTGAAGTCTGAGCTTAAGTTCCTATCCTCCCCATCTTACATGGCGCCAAGATGCCTCAATCAACTTTAAGTGCTTTTAAATTAACTCCCATTAATGTTTATAAGCAAGAATTTTGCATTTGGGGTTATGTATGTTAATTAAAAATCAGCACAGATCTATTTTGAAGAAGACCTGGTGAGAATAAGATTTTTGCATGCATCACAAATAGCATCAGTCTCAGACATCACTGAGTGAACAATTTTTCAGTCATGTCAGGATGGAGCTATGGCTTTCTGGGTATTCACAAGCTAATGTAAAGTCTGGCTCAATGCATCAGTGGGGGCTGAACCCACACCCTCTCAATCATGTGTCCGATGTACCATTACGAAAACATGCCCGTGTAATATATAGATTTTTCTAAAGTTGTAAAAACTGAACATTTTCAGTCGAAAATTCATATTTTTGCTCAAAACATATATTGTGGGTACATGTTAGAACCACCACACCGAGGCGGTTCTAACGTGTACCCACAATCTATGTTTTGGAGCAAAACTAAGAGAAATAGGTATACCCTTGTATACCCCAATTTTGCTATATCAAAGTTGGATGTAAGGGAGAGCGACTACCACTCAATGGCACCGTGCCCAGGGAGTGTTGTTCTGCATGCAGCACATAATAATGCATCATCGGAGATATATTTGCTGCTAAAAACAAACCAAAATCCTGAAATATACATAGATGATACTAGCAGATTGACTGATGATTGTTTATTATTCCTGGTTCCATCTGAGCCGCGACGCGAGAAAACCGGTCTTCAGGGTTTCCGACCAGGTCCGACACAAACCGGCCTGTACAAGCTCAGAAAAGAGCTAGAAGCTTGAAATTTCGGATTTAAGTAGAAGAGGAATTGTACTATCCGAGTAGCGAAAACAAAGGCGCTGATCAGCTTCGCGGTTACCGCGAAGCTGATCTGCGCCTTTGTTTTCGCATAGGCAAAAATCCGGTTTTCTCACGATGCGGCTCTTATTATTCCTGGTTCCATCTTATTTGCCAGAAATTCCAAATATCTCATAAAATCTTTGGAAAACAAAGCCCCAAGACAATAAAATACAAGAACTGCCAGAAAGAGTAACAGTAAAACAGCTGCAACTATCAATTATTTTAATTCATCCCTGTAGTGAGAAAACTTAGTTTCTCTTACAAACTAAATCCAGGGTGCAACGAGACTAAGGGCATTGTATTAGGCCTCGAAAAAAATGAAGGGGTCCATCTGTGCAACAGATTTTTTTTTTCTCATGCACAAAAAGGAACACTTTTCACGAAAGGAGTCTCCATAAAATGATAGGAAATATTCTCTTTTCTACTATTTTCTTTAATTCCTTTCAGTGCAAGAGGTACAGAATTTTCTCCAGGGAAAATACAGTAAATGTGGTTACAGATGAGAATGTTGTGCATTTTTCATATAATTGTTTCCCTTTAGCAAAATTGATTATCTCCCTTACAAAGTAAACTGTTGCATCATTTTTTCTTCTGATAACAGAATTTCATTTTTAGAACCTTTACTGTCTCAGCATGAACTCCTCAGACTTGAAGCTCTTTTTCTTTTATTTGGGTTGCTTTCACAAATATTTAAGTTTAACATTTTTCTTCTCTTTTTGATGTCTACCTCAGAAATGAGCCACCACATGGGAAAACAAACAATCTGCATAGGCGAAAACAAAGGCGCAGATCAGCTTCGCAGTAACTGCGAAGCTGATAAGCGCCTTTGTTTTCGCTACACGGATAGTACAATTCCTCTACTTTCTGAATCCAAAATTTCCAGCCTCTAACCATCTTCTGTGACTGTACAGCCTGGTTTGTGTCGGACCTGATCGGAACCCAAATTGTTGGTTTTCTCATGCACAGGCTCAAATAAACTGACAGGCAACCTGACCCTTAAGATGAATCAAACAGTCAATGTAAATTAGAGAAATAGGTAAAGATATATAATTTGTTGATAGGTGAAAATTTCTCAAATTTCTACCACATCTCCAGTAATTTAATTAAAGGTGTAATGTACCCCACCACAGGGTCATTTTAGAAGGGATACCATAAAATACCTAAAATACACAGTGTCTGAGCAAAAATTCATCTCAAGAGCAATATTCATAACCAACAAAACAGCTGGACATATAGGCTGAGTTCCTTTTTTATAGGGCTGTACCGAACGGCCATAGCTCCAGCTAAAATGACATCATTTGACCTTTGACACTGGCCACAGTGGCCACGCCGCGGTTCCAGCCAAGAAATACCCGGATGAGGAATAATGCCCAGATGTCCCCTTGTTACTTGATTGGTTAATTTTATCAGAGGAGTAACCAAATAATGACATGATGGGTCATCTGAGCTATTGCTCCAAGTAAAACCTTTCCAATATGCTGAAACACAGCAGAAAAACTGCAGATTTTAATTTGCAAATTAAATCTGTTTATAATGCAAAATGCAGTGTAAATGATATTATAACATGATACTGTGTGACTGATCATTAGATTGCAGTTTTGCAATTATTACAATTTTATTCTGAAATAAAGATCTTTTCATTCATTCATTGTAACATTTTCATTAGATTTCTTTTCTGAAAAAGCATTTTTATTCAAGTTATGACATTAAAGGACACATAATATTATGACAGTTTTGAACTGCAATTTTCATACCCGATAAAATCGCATTATGCTGGAAGTAGGTTTTCTAATGATCTGCCTCCATCAGGAAAACATGTCCGTGAAATAAATACCCCCTTATACCCCACTTTTATGTAGTAAAACTGGGGTATGCAGGGGTATACCTATTTTTCTTATTTTTGCCCCAAAACATAGATTGTGGGTACTCGTTAGAACAGCCTCGCCAAGGCGGTTCTAATGTGTACCCACAATCTATGTTTGGAGCAAAAATAAAAAAAAATATCAATTTTTTTCTACTGCAAATTTTCATTTTTTTACAACTTTAAAAATCTCTGTATATTGCATGGGCAAGTTTTCGTAATGTCTAGTTGGAAGGCATTTTATCTGCTATTGACAATAAAATCCTTTAGGGGTGTCCACTTCAGAAATTCTGCCTAATAAAAACAAACACTTGGAATTTTCTGAAGAGCTCTGTAAAACTGAACTTTTGTTTTTGACATTTAAACCCTCTTTCAACAACAGATAAGGCACGAAAAACATAAGTAGGAATCTAATGCTTTAAAACTGATGTCTATGAAAAACAAACAGAAAATATCTTCATTTTTCATCAATTGCATCAATTTACATTCTGGTTTTAAAGTTTATCTGGTGCTGCTTAAATTGATCTAAATTCTAAATGCTGCCAACAACATCATCTAAATTTCTTTCTTATTAAAGGTAAAAATTGTTGGATGAGCAGAATCAATCATTTTCCTTTTTAAAAACTTTTTTTTCCTGTTTCTGGGACCTAAACATTCAGATACCCAGACACCCTTAAATTCAACCGACATAAATTTTAATAATATGAATGCAAAGACCAGAAAAGTAGACATTGGTTAGACTTCCATTTAAAGCAGCACCAGTAGAAGCAATTACTCAAAGGATGTAAATGCATAACTGGTGTATACAACTGTAGACAAAAAAAATGAACCCAATTTTTCGCCATGTAAGGTCAGATAAACTTATCAAACACATACTTGAAGAAACCACTTGTCATTGTTCAACAACAGCCCTGAGCAAACCTTGAAGAAAATGCAATGTCAAGGGTCACGCTATCAATTAAAATCCCTGGGTTGCTTAAACATGGGCAAACAATTGTTTACATTTTAACATAAGCATCCGATATATAGGTCTTCTAAAGTTATAAACAAAAACTTAAGCTCAACTTGGTATTTTGTTTGAATCAAAAGAACTTCAGGAAGTCATAGATCCAGAGTTTAGTAAAGATTGGACAAGTATTACATGCTTACCCTCATGAACATAATTTTCTGAATAGTTTATTAACTTGGCTGAAGTTATCTTATTTAGTACTGAAGTTTGGCTTAACACTAAATTATTGTCTGATTCCATCTGAACACTAAATCCTTTTGTCTTATTGTTTCTGAACCTTGACTGGACATGCTCTGATAGATATTCAGAAAGATTCAGAATCTGAAATCAGGCTGAAATATTCTGAATTGTCTGAATCTTTATGAATCTATTGTATGGTCTTAATCTTTCTGAACCTCATAATGAGCTGAATCTTTCTGAACCAAATTAGTACGAGTTCTTATATGAAATAAAATCTGAATCTTTCTGAATGGTCTGGATATGTCTGAATCATATCCTTTTGAATATTTCTGTCTGCATTTGTCTGAATCTTTCTGAATAATTCAGCAGGAAGTCATGTGACTTCTATGCATGCTGGGAATTTCCTTTTTCAAAGTTGTCTGCAGAACAATAAGGTCAAACTCAACAGAATTCTCTATGAAGTAAGTTTTACTTAATTTAAAGAAATTGAATGATGAGGAAAGATGACTGAATTATGCAAGAAAATATTAAGAACTAAATGGATGCTTGTATAAGCCTATTATTCATGTGTTGCCCCGAAATTCACCTTTAAAGTTAAATATCATAACCCCACCCACTACAAAATACATGTTACACACTCATTTTTGGCTTGAGAGATGTGATCAACCAGGATCAATCTGAAAACTTATGGGAATACTTTGAAAAGACTACTTCCTGAAGTTGATTATGACTGATGAAATATAATGGGTATATAAAGTAAAGTTTGAGTTAAATCTGGGGGGGGGGGGGGGGGGGGTTTCAGCCATCAGACAAGATTAGATTAACATTTCAGAAATATTCAGTGTTGGTTCAAGAATCTGAACCAGTTCTGCAAAATGTCTGAATCTTTCCTTAATTGTCCCAAATTCAGCAGATATCAAGAAAAGCAGTATTCAGAAATATTTAGATTAAATTCAGAATGATTAAGCTGGCTGAACCTTTCTGAATTATGCACTGAATTTGTTCTGAAAATATCTGATTGTTTCTACATTAGTTCTGACAATGACTGAATAGTGCTTATTATTTATGTATCAAATATCTGAACCAGTTCTTCAATTGTCTGAATCTTTTCTGGATAGTCCCAATTTCAGCAGATATTAAGAAAAGCAATTATAACTAATTCAGATCGATTCAGATTTTTTTTCAGCAGATTTCCAGAAAAAAATTAGACAAATTCAGACAGGATTCAGACACCAAATTTTCATGAGGGTAATTACAGGGGGCTAATTCTACATCCAAATCTCAAGAGTACACAAACCCCGTCATAGCATGCAGTACAAAGTCTCCAGACATTCAAAAGTCACTCTAGTTGAACATTCCATAGAATTCTGTACTAGTAGCATTCTTCTAGAGATAAAGTTTTCAGCAAAAATTATCTTTGATTGGAGTCATTTGTTTTGAAATATGCAGCAAGTGATGTAATTTCACAAAAACAATTCTTATCCATCAAGTTTATCTTCATTAAGTCAGTTAAAGACAAACTGAGACAGCTGTTTAGGCAAATAATTATGTAAACTTTCTCCACAATTACCTCAGATAAAGGGCAGATAAGCCAGGTACAGTTTAGAATGATCTAATCATGTCACGCTACTGAAATGTTGTTCTGAAAGTAGTCTACCCAAGATGGATATTATGAAAAAACTGACAGATAATTTTTCTTATTTTTCCATAAAAACATAACTTGTGGGTACTTATTAGAACCGCCACGCCGTGGCGGTTCTAATGAGTACCTACAAGTTATATTTCCATGGATTATCGGCAAGAGTTATCTTCAATTATCGCCAAATTCTCACCTTAAGCTATCGCAATACCAAAATGAGGCTCTGATATGACTGTTTGTCACTGAAAACAAACAGCTGTTTATCTTGGAGATAGAGATGAGTTTATTTATCCACACATACTTACATTACCTAATTATCCTAACTCTGGGTGGTTCCAAAAGATCTTCATTTTCAATTCACCATTCTGATACATTTTGGACTTTCATTGTCGTACATTGTGCGAAATGTATCAGAAAAGAGAAATGCCATGTGCTTTGTGGGTTGAACAATAATATCATCTCTGTATTTTTTTTTTTAAAAAAAAAGATAATTCATTCAGCACACTATGGTAGTCTTCCATAACATCCTCTAATGACTACATCATCTTTAATTTTCAAATGGAACTGCTTGATAGAAGCCAATGCTTATGATTTAAGCAAGGTAGCCATTAATGTAACAGCTACTGGTATTTAGACAAAGCCGGTCAACCCAAACCAAAAGAAGAGGACGCTCTGCCACTTGAGCTACTGGGTCCCCAACCAATTAATTCAATATGTCATGTTACATCCCTTGATTAGGAATCATTATGGATTCAGTTTGCTTCAAGACTATTTACAGCCGCCAACTTGACTCTGTTTGTTGATAACATAATTAATATTTAATGAATAATTGAATTAATGACCAGACACAATATGCAAAACAAAGCAATACAAGATTAAAATTACTGCCTACCAACTCATAAAACAAATGGCACAGACTTTACTCAAGCATTTAAATTGGCCCATGCCATATGAAAACGAACATGTATGAGCCAACATGAGTCTTTGCATTGGCACTGTCTAAACCATTTTCAAAATCCTCATAAAAATGTCTAGACCAAGAACACTGTGATGGCTCTGATCTAACAATGTGAGCACACAGCTTGGTTGATCAGTTGAGTATGATGTGCCGAAATTGCTGCTACCATAGGTTTCGCTTGTAAGTGTCTCATTTTGTTTATATATTTGTCGCATAAACAAGGAGATTACTGGAGGAGTGGAATGTCCTTGCCTCCAAGTTCTACTATATATATTTGGACAACCTCAATGATAGTATGCCTAGTGACATAGACGTGACCGACATCATCAGGCGAGACAGTTGCCCATCCTTGCATAATTATATATTATGAATGGTGGCTTTTAATAGGTTTCAACCCCCAGACTTCTTACTTCAAGTCTGACGCTCTACCACTGATGAGCTCTCCTCAACATTATTATATTGATGCCATCATGTAAAACCTGTGATAAGAGACCACTTTATTATATTGATGCCATCATGCAAAACCTGTGTTGAGAGACCACTTTATTATATTGATGCCATCATGTAAAACCTGTGTTAAGAGACCACTTTATTATATTGATGCCATCATGTAAAACCTGTGTTAAGAGACCACTTTATTATATTGATGCCATCATGTAAAACCTGTGTTTAGAGACCACTTTATTATATTGATGCCATCATGTAAAACCTGTGTTAAAAGACCACTTTATTATATTGATGCCATCATGTAAAACCTGTGTTAAGAGACCACTTTATTATATTGATGCCATCATGTAAAACCTGTGTTAAGAGACCACTTTATATTATATTGATGCCATCATGTAAAACCTGAGACAGGCGGCCTCTGAACACATGGGTAGTTGTATCTTTATTTCCACCAACATTTGCCCAAGTGTAGTTGTTACGGCATCTACGACATCTGCGAAAAACTTCAGTTTCATTTCCATCAAGTAATGTTTTGTACTTCTGCACCTACTTGTTATCAAATCAGTGATATCAGCATGCAACTGACTTGCAATTTCTATCAGCAGAACATCTGTTTATAGAGTTTCAAAACAAGTTCAAGATAAAAGTCTGCCAATAGTCTTTTATTTCTGCTCTCACTGCTATCTGCAGTTGTGTAATAATATATCAATGTTCCGAACCATTTGCTGCACAATCTATCCCACAGTGCACCTGAGCCCAGACAGAACGAAAATACCATCGATGTCCAACGCTGAATGGGCTGAAATCCAGTACCACATAAAGATAGCTCAATGGATGTGAAATGTTACAGAGCAGTTACCACCCTTATAATATACCCCAGGGGCTTATCATTTAGACTACCTAGTAGTCTAAATGATAAGCCCCTGTATACCCTTGATGCTACCAAATTTCTTATAGTGCAGATTCATAACATGCTGATGACAAAAATGGAGTACAGTGACTGGCAACAACTGACAATGAAGAGTTCACCACCACCTCCATTTTGTCATGTGATGTTGCATCAATCTGTGCTGAAATTTGGTTGTATCAATAGGTATATACAGGGTGGTTATTGCCCACCTCATCTTTATCTTTTGCTTTACCACCCAAATGTGGGAGAGGGGAGATTGTCTGTGCATTATGGCCAGATAATGTTACGAATAGGTAGGTCAATCATAGAGAAAGAAAAATGAGAATGGCAGGTGATACAAGGTATAATTATGCCCTCTCTATAAACCTCATATTTTAATGACAATTTGTGTCATTTTCTTGTTTATTTTTGTTAGAAATTCCAATGACCTCACAGTCCTTTGTCATAACTATCTCATTTGTGGGGCATTGTTTACTTTGTGACACAAAAGGCCACATAATGTAGGCATGCCAGGTCTTTTTCATTGAGTTTTCATTGTGTTGAAAAGTTCAGACAAATAGATTTTAATTTATGACAATATTTGCATACTGGTCATCCATAAAAATGAGTGGAGGCATGAGTAAACCTATCTTGTGTATAAAATGAAACCTCAGGTGCATATGTATACATATTTAACCAGAAGATTCCTTTAATAATTTGTAATACAACTTACCATAATATCAAAAATTTGTTATGACCACTGTCAGAGAAAATCGCAGAAACAGCTAGCCTGCATGACCTGAGACTTTCCGTACCTTAAAGAGCATTATTACCTATAGGACTGATGGTTTATCAGTTACTAGCATCTAGTAAAAATACAACATGAAGTATAGGGAAAATCCCGCCCACTTTTTCAAACTCTTGGCGTGAGTCTCTATGGTATTATGAGCATTTTTGTCAGGACGTTCGGGGACCAATTATGAGGAAGGAAGTGGAACAGCCACTACTACTGTCAACAATACCGAAACAAAGCAGTTTTTTTCCATTATAGCTAAACCATTCATTGTTAGTCCACACAATCCATGCAAGGACTGATGGGACAGCAATTGCTTTATGCATTTGTTAAACCACCCCAGGCCCTGGTTGACGGTCTGACTGGGGGAGGGGGGAACCTAGCTGGGCTTTAACCCTTGCATAGTCCCCCATTTTCTTTTCGTCACATCAACAACAATGTATAGATATTTTCCCAATCAGTTGTAAATTCAATCTACAGCTTTTAGCCATTACCGCTCTCAAGAAAAGATTGTCTTCTGTTTTTGTTTTTCTTTTTTTCATCATAGTTGTCTTGGGCCTGTTCATCCATTAAGCCTTCAGACAGGGGGTTAATGCTACAATACAATAAAACAATGCTCCTGATCACACGATAACATGCTATTTCTTCATTATTTGAGCCGCGATGCGATGAAACTGGTCTTCGAGAGTTCTGATCTGGTCCGACATAAACTGGCCTGTGCAGTCCCAAAAGAAGGCTAGAGACTGGAAATTTCGCATTTAGAAAGTTGATGAGTTGTACTATATGTGTAGCGAAAACAAAGGCGCAGATCGTCTTTGCAGTTACTGCAAAGCTGATCTGCGACTTTGTTTTCGCACAGGCAAAAATCCGGGTTTTTTCCTGTCGCGGATCATTTCAGATCTTAGCCTGTCAATACAACTTGACAAAAGAATCTAATCTCGCATTGTGATTCATACCAGGGTAAAAAGAGATGATTTTCCAAAGACGAATAAATGAAATAGATTTTCTTGTCTTTTAATGGAATCTCTGAAGATGACGCTTCTGGTCAATTTGGAATCAGAGCATTCATAGCAACATTTATGGATCCATATTTGGCCAGAAGCCTAAGGTTAATCCAAATGAGCATTTTAATATTGATACCAATAATGATCAAAGACTGAAAATGATTGCCTATATGATATATAGCTATCAGCAACAAGAAAGCGCAATCAAAACTTCTGTGTCTTCTATGCTAAATTGATCGAGCTGAATCAGACAAAGGTTTGCAATAAAAAATATTTTCAAAAAATAAATTTGTTTGCTTGAGCGGTTGCTTAATAATAATCCCACTCGACATTTTAGCACTCAATCATGTTGGGCCAAGAGCGTTCAACTTAAAATCAGTACATAGAATGCTTATGACTGTATACACTGATGTAATTGCTTCAGACCTGGCCCCGAGGTTATAAAACTTTTTTCAAGCTCAGCTCAACTGAGACTAAAATTTATCCTGCTCATATAAATGTTAAAATGCCAACATTAGCAGGATAAATTGCAGGCTCTTCAATTTCAATATATTTGGGCTATTTTGGTATTTATGAGCAGTCCAGCTGGGTTGAGCATGAAACAAGTTTTATAATCTCAGGGTCAGGATTCCAATGCTCTACTATTGAGCAAGCTCACACAGACACCTATCATTGCCACCATTTGAAAGTGATACAATATCTACAAGGTAAACAAGCACCCCCTCATTTGTTTACCTAATTTCACATTCATTAACATTCAACAGTTGCAAATTCACCATGAAATAAATGTAGATTATAGGCTTTAAACAAACAAAAACAGAAACATTTCCCTGAGCTAGAAATACTTATAGACTGATGACTCAAATATATTACTTCGGGGACAGTCATGGGTCCTCAACTTCTGCTTATGAAAGGGTTTGGTGTTTAATCCCCAGCCATACCACATCAGTTTCTTAAGATCTGGTCGTGAATTTAAACCTTGGGCATGTTGGGTGGGGGTATTTTTGTTGTCTAATTTCCTCCATGAGAGTGGGTAGGGGAGCGGGACACTGATATTAAGTCTATAACTTGGACAATAACAGACCCAAATATGGCATGGCCAACGTGCAGTTCACAGTTTTTCTACCATATAAATTTTCTACAATGTAATATTAACTCCTTTACACAGCATGGTTTATAAAAATTTCATCTAATTAAAGCAACATATTTCACATAATATTCTTTATTATGCAAATAAGCTATCTTTTCTGTATGGTTCAGGCTGACAGACTTGCGGCCTTGTCAACAAACTATCAATCAAAACTGAATAAAAATTATGAGCCAGGCAATGAGGAAAAGATTTTTAACAATGCTAAAAGAGTATATTAATAAGTTGTGAATACCAATCGCTCTTGAAAATTGACAATGCAAAAATTTACGGAATCTATCAATGCTTTATAGCTGCATAACATTCACCGAAAATAACAAAAGACATCTGGGCAAAAGAGAGAGCCCTGCACACACAGCTTCAAAGATTGTTTGGCAGTTTTGATTGTGACTCGGAACTAATAATAGTGGAACCAGAGTGTCAGTTGCTGGCTTGTTGTTAAATCGAACCTCATCATTCTCTACATATTTCTCAAATCTATGAATCAGAGTGCAATTTGCACCTACATGTACAACAGTTGAGCCGCGACGCGAGAAACCCTGTCTTCGGGGTTCCCAACCAGGTCTGACACAAACCGACCAGTACAGTCACAGAAGCAGGCTAGAAGCTTCAAATTTTGGATTTAAGAAGAGAAATTGTACTATCCGTGTAGCAAAAACAAAGGCACTGATCAGCTTCGCAGTTACTGCAAAGCTGATCTGCGCCTTTGTTTTTGCATAGGCAAAAATCCGGTTTTCTCAGTTTCTCCGAGGCTCAGTTAAAAGCATGCATGATGAAGCATGTCACCAGGCTCACAAAATATGAAATTAATGTGGTATGAAAAATAAATTGCATCTCCTCTCAAAATTGAGATATTAAACTTGAGGATGCATAAAATGTAAAAGTTTTATTTAGCCATTTTTACATCTTTCTGTAACCTGTTGGCTCGGTGCAACCATTAAGATGTCACTGTTTTGCTAATTACTATCATTCTGTTGCTTAATTATGCAGGCTGTTATAGGAAAGGAATGTGTTTGTGCAATTCTTTGAATATCAAACAATATGTTGGTGACATTTCAAACAAAAATACAACCAATGCGGCCGAAAATAAAACTGGATGTTGGCTAAAATTTTGTCGATCAACATTTTCACGATGTGTTAGGGACCTTGCCCTGAGGGCCAATGGTAATAATATATTAATAGACTTTATTTTCAGAGGGTTACACATTTAGCAACAAAATACAAGCTAGCTATAATCTCCCATGAGGCCCTCCATTCTTTACACTATATACAGAAAGTGAAAAAAAAATCTTTTTCTTCTTTGCCGAAATCAAAATACAAGAACTGAAAACAGGGCGTTGCCTAGTCAGAATGGATTGCATATTCTTGAAACTTTGCAACAACAGGGGAAAAACCCAAAGGTCGAAAGTACATAATAGTAACAAATGCATGGTGCAGACATGTAAACCCAGTTCAAAAATGGATTACAGACACTAAAATATAACAAGATTTTTTAGATCTACTTAATACAATGTATAGCTAAAAGGACTGACAAAAAAATTAAATGTGGCTTTTTTAAGCAGAATTATTGAGCCGAAAACTCAAGCACATACTTCAGCCTAAACCTCTTTTGACATTTTAAATAGTGTTTATACTTTTTGTAAGAATAAGAATAGTATCAAGGCCCACTTCTTCCATGAAATAATGTCTGGGTTGAAAAGATTACAAGGGCAAGGCCCGGGTGCACTACAGTTTAATATACCGGTTTAACTTCTAAATAGAATTATACGCAGTCATTAATTCTTTTTGCCTAATCGAGTCGAGGATTAGAAAACAAGATGCACATTATTAGCCAAAGTAATGCATTTCGGTTTTTGAAGCGCAGGCTAAAATTGTATTCAGATTTAACATCCCAGTCAACAATCTTCCAGGTTTTCTATTACCAGGCGACACAGGGGAGTTAAGATCTCCTGGTCTTGCACAAGGACACATCACAGCCCCACAAGGGACTGAACCCAGGACCTCCATAATCAGTCTGACACTCTACCACTCGGCCACTGCATGCCACTCGGCCTTAACTACATTTATTTCTTTGTGGTGATGATCAAAGCTCTACTTATAATAATGTAAAAGAATGAATAAACATTTTGAAAAAGTACATATTAAACATATGATTTATATATTTCTATCACTTTAAAGGTATCATGAAACGTTTTTGTCGACTACATAAAACCCGAGCAATTAATAATAATAATGCTTGAACAAACCCAACAATTCATATGAGCCGCATCGTGAGAAAACCGGATTTTTGCCTATGCGAAAACAAAGGCGCAGATCAGCTTCGCGGTAACCGCGAAGCTGATCAGCGCCTTTGTTTTCGCTACACGGATAGTACAATTTCTCTTCTTCTTAAATCCGAAATTTCAAGCTTCTAGCTTTTTTCTAAGCTTGTACAGGCCGGTTTGTGTCGGACCTGGTCGGAAATCCCGAAGACCGGTTTTCTCGCGTCGCGGCTCATACGATGCCCTTAGTTCTGAATACCTGCGGTGCAGTGTGACGGTTTCAGAAAATGTGAGGGGTGTCGAGCGACGGTGTAGAATTTCTGCTGATAGATGACAGGGAACAAATCATAACTGATGAACTTGGCGATAAAGTTGAGTTATAGTCGCAGTACACTGGGATGGCATCCGTATAAATGAACATCTACCCAAGGAAAGGTAATTACCGAGTGGTTGCGATGCGAGGAATTCGATGATGGGTTCCATGATGTATAAGGCGGTTAAGTACAGAGGATGACTAAATTAAAAAGTGAATGGACAATTTGTTTCGAAACTATTTTGTATAAACATATATTAGATTTATGGCCCGCCTAATGAGATTTGAACATTTCATCTAGCAAAAAAATCTTGTATAAGAAAATACAACCTCTCGAATATATGTAATGACACTCTACGAAAATTAATTTTCCACTTATCATGAAAGCATAAATTTGCAATTAAGAAAAACTAGGAATTCATATCATGATGAATAGCCAGAAATATTGATTGATTATAAAGAGAAAATCCTTGTTCCCTCAGTGCTCTGGCAATAATTTTTTAAATCGTGCTCAACTATACAATATTTATGAGCATGAAAAAATTCATGCTCAGTTGAGAACAAATACAAATCTCTATAAGAGACTGGCTCTAGAATAAATTAAACTTCTACTTCTATGTATAAAATTCTATGCATATCATATAGCTTTCTTTCAACTCATTTAAGCCTGGCATGCCTTTTATGGGACATAGGCAAACAGAATAGCCCCAGATGTGACGCCGCATCTTGGGCTATTCTGTTTGCTTGCAGGAATTTCATCGAAAAATGAGATAAAAATAAAAAAATCACTCCTAACACCCCTAAAAATGACTAGAAATTGGTGTTTGTAAAACACTATGCCCCCAACTGTATGTTTGTACTTAAACTGGCAAATTGTAGGGTTTGTTTATTTCATTTGAATGAAGTGAAATTTAATTTCCTGTAGAAACTGTTCGGTTGTTTTGTATTGTTCTGTATTGACCTCGATCCAGAAACAGAGAATGTAAGCTTTATGCCGACAAGTTAAAATGGAGTAAAAATTTCAAAATTGAGTTATTTTGTCAAAATTTGACGGAAAGTCCTCAAAAGTTAATCAGGTAATTTTCTTCTCAGCCCCAACCAGTATACCAAATATAAAGGCTCTAGCTCAAATACTTTTTGAGATATTGTGCACACAAGATTTTCAAATTTTGTTTTCAAAGGGACATAACTCAGAAAATGGGCATAACTCAGACATGGAAAAAAATACGGGTCAACTATTTTTTCATAAGGAATCTGTATACTAAAATTCAAAACCCTAGCATGCAGCGTTCAAAAGTTTCAATTTTCTCCGAAAAGTCAAAAAATCAATCAAAATTTCAAAATTCCATATTTTTGTCAAAATTTGACGGAAAGTTCTCAAAAGTTAATCAGGTCATCTACTTCTCAGCCCCAACCAGTATACTAAATATGAATGCTCTAGCTTAAATACTTTTTGAGATATCTTGCACACAAGATTTTAAAATTTTGTTTTCAAAGGGACATAACTCAGAAAAGGGGCATAACTCGGACATGAAAAAAAATACGGGTCAACTATTTTTTCATGAGGAATGTGCATATGAAATTTCGAAACCCTAGCATTCACCGTTCAAAAGTTTCAAATTTCACTGAAAAACTGAAAAATAATCAAAATTTCAAAATTCCGTAATTTTTGTCAAAATTTGCGGTAAAGTTCTCAAAAGTTAATCAGGTTATCTACTCCTCAGACCTAACCAATATACCAAATATGAAGGCTCTAGCTTAAATACTTATTGAGATATCTTGCACACAAGATTTTCAAATTTTGTTTTCAAAGGGACATAACTCAGAAAAGGGGCATAACTCGGACATGAAAAAAAAATACGGGTCAACTATTTTTTCATGAGGAATGTGCATATGAAATTTCAAAACCCTAGCATTCACCGTTCAAAAGTTAACAGACGCACCCACCCACCCACACACACACAGACAAGCCGAAAGCAATATGCCCTTCCAACTTTTTCAAAGTTGCTTGCAAAGTTGGGGGCATAAAAATGGACTCACCCAATTGATAATGATGGGAGAATCCATTCGTCAAATAAGGGTTAATTGTGAATAAAGCTGACTTCCTTTCTGGTCTGTCATCTAAAAGACTCACTTATCATGATACCGCACAATCAATCACTATCATTAGCATGAGTAACAAGACTAATAATCTATATTTCTCTATTATAGAATGATCATAGGGGGGCTCAAAAATAAATACATTAGACATATTAATCTCAGTTTCATGGTCCAGGGTGAGAATGAATAAACAAGGGGACTTTTGTTGATATACCAAATGAACTTATAAACAGTCATGGGGCCAGACCTTGATATACAAACTTAAAACTCTCAATAAGGCTCCGTACAAAGTCATAAACTGGGTCTCATATGTATTCTGAATGCATATGTATTTAGACTATTCCCTGCAAGATTTGTGTTTTCAAAGACACCATTTTGAAATAAAATTGTGAATTTATGACTTTGAAATTGACTTTAAATTTATGACTATTGATTGTTAATTATGAATAATTTCAAGCCATAATTATGTTCATAAACTTTAAGACCCTGAGCTATATGTGACCTGTACATTGACCAGGTGCAAATAAACATTGGCAATTTTCCTGATTAAACTTTCATAGTAGGGGGTATATGGCCATGATATTGTCATTTTTTCTTTGAATTTTGTCTTCACAAAACTTGTTTATACCATCCATTTCAAGCTTTAATTTTCTACATTTGGCATGGTGCGGGAAATCAGCTCAGTGCAGGTTCCATTATGTACCCTTTATCTACAATTAATACAAGTTGATCTTTCAGCACTTTTGGGTCTGGTCTAAACTGTATAAGGTGCCCAAAGACTCAATTCCTACAAAATGCAGCTCGGTAACTGTTTCAGAGCAAGACTGCAATCACCCGTGGATCACAAAGCAAAAAGGCTGCATGAACCCCTCCTTTAGCTAAATGTGTTACTGGAAAAAAAAAAATGCAACTCTACAGCAGACAAACCTTTCGAGATAATATCTGGGCCATGCATGTACAGAATTTTAATATCACACACATTAATCGAAATTCAACATTATATTTCATCGCTAGATAAATAGAACTCCAAAAAAGGTCGATATTTTGAATTGAAGTCTTCACCAATACGCATACCAAGGATTATCTTTATCTTTTTCACTTGAAATATTGAAGATCTGCAAACAATGTAGAGTTGAAATCCACTTTTGACAAATTCAAAATCAATGGAGAATAACAGAGAGTGTGCATTCACTTCGCATTCATAGCGGAAGATATCAAAACCTCAGATTGGGTCAATCAAAGATATTCAATTAATCTATGACTTCATTGAAACCTTCACTATTGAAATTGTTTTCTACATGGTCTGAAATTCAGTGAGACTGATTCAGATTAATACCACGGTAATGCCCACTCACCTGGACAGTGGATTCATCAACAGCAAAGCCTTAATTTCCACTGGATTCTTTTCAAAGGGACCAACTTGTTTAACTTGAAACATTGCTCCATCATTTAAGGCCTCATTCCCTCGATGCAAACTTGCATTTAAAGGGTATATATATACTGTATCTGTAATTTTTTGCAATTTCTGATCAAATTGTTTTAGAAGATGTTTCATAAAATTAATCTTTTAAACTAAAGGAACACGAAGGATAATAATTTTGACCAGAAATTGCAAAACATGAAAGATTAACATTTTTTATGCAAGTCTACGTGGAGGGACTTTCACTAACATGTGATGTCAGGCCTATGAGACCTGATCCAAAGCCCCCGAGCAGTGCACCACGTACATGATTCGTCTGTGTTCTTTCTAGCAATTGTACATTTATATTGTTTAAAGAATGCGGAACCAACACAAATGTCTCCACCTCCACACATTTACATTTTTGTATCATAAAAGAATTAATGCTAATAATATTCATATTGTTTTAGCTGAAATTCATTATCTGCAATAATAAAATTTGAGCTGCATCATGAGAAAACCGCAATTTCGCCTATGCGAAAACAAAGGCGCAGATCAGCTGTGCAGTAACTGCACAGCTGATCAGCACCTTTTTTTCACTACGCAGATAGTACAATCCCTCTTCTACTTACATACAAAATTTCAAGCCTCCAACCATCTTCTGTGACTGTACAGCCCGGTTTGTGTCGGACCTGGTCGGATCCCAAATTGTTGGTTTTCTCACGCACAGGCTCATGCAATGTGTTATAGTTGTGCAAGGAAGAAGTGGCATTTGCTTGAAATGCTGTAGGATGTCAAGACTGACCATCTTTATTTAACAGGGCAGTTTTTCTTTGTGAAAATAAGGTTATACAAATATACAAGAATGGCCATGTCACATGATAAAACCTAATCAAGCATGGAATCTTAAAGAAATTCCAGCAATTAGAAAAAGAAAATGGCAAATAATATCAGTGACAGGAGAAATGACTGACTAAGATAAAATGGTTTAATCTGCACATGTCATGCCCTCTGCAGCAAATAATACTCCAAGAAATTGCAGGAACTCAGCTCTAGAAATTGCATGTCACATTCTATCTACAATATTTAATTTTCCCATGAGGATGAAGTAGCGGAACTAAATCAATCGTGTTAATGAAACTCGCTGTTTCTCGCATTAAGCATGAAGATCCTTTATTCCTAAGATGATCCGAACATGGATACAGGAATCGACCTTAGGTTTACAGAAGAGTCTGAATTTGTTTTACGGCCAAATATGATTGATTACATTTTCTTAATTTTTTGTTTTTTGAAGGACATGCCGGCATAAAATTTCCTTTTTTTTTTAAAAAAAAAAACAACAACAGTATTCTCATCTATGACAAGATAAGATAAACATTTAGTTTGATCACATACCAATTACATGCTCATGAAAAAAAGTTAGCACACATACAGCATCTACAGACCTTGTCTTATGAAAAAAACAACAACACAACATGAAATTGAAAAGGCCTACTGACCATGGAATCAGCAACCCATTCATTGGTACTGCAAATCTGCTTGCTTCTAGTGTTTCCAAGTATCCTTTATGAATGCAGCAGCTACGCGACATGGAATCTTTAATTATGCAAATATGAACTTCCGAAGAAGCCTCAAAATATCACAGAAAACAATTGATATTCATTAAGGAAAGTGAGAATGACAGCGCCCTATCTCCCAGAGGGCAACTTGAGGGTATGAGAATTTGATTGAGCAGTGTTTGGACACTTAGAGCTTGCTGTTCCAACTACAAATTCCATTAGAAGATTTCAGAGCATCACAAGGAATGACATCAATAAAAGAAATATCACTAATTCCAAGAGACACAAAGAATTTTTGGACATATAAAAAGCACATATCAGACCATGCAGGGCTTACTGCCATCACGGTTTCCTACTCAAAACCTTTTAGGCATGTCCTCTGAGTGTATTCATGAAACCCACTCAGTACTATATTATGAGCCTTTGCATTAGAAAACCAACAATTTAAGTTTCCGACCAGTTCAGACACAAACCGGCCTGAACAGTCACAGGAGAAGGCCAGAAGCTTGAAATTTTGAATTTAAAAAGAAGAGGGATTGTACTATCCCTCAGTTACTGCACAGCTGATCTGTGTCTTTGTTTTTGCGTAATATGCAGATCGTTGGTTTTCTTATGTGGCGGCTATTATCAAAGACTATCAGGAATAACAAACATTTCAAATTCTTATTTACTCTAGCAAAATTATTTCAAGGTCAATTAAGACATGATAGAGAGCTGTCAATCAAGAGGCATGAGGTCTGTAGATGTTAATTGGAATGATCCATCAATTAAGGTGAGAAATTGACACCTGATATGACAGCCATCAATCAATGGCTGATTAACCAAGGGAGGTCACTCTTGTCTTGAGAAGGAAATTCAACTTCCAAGAAAAATTGTTCATTTTTCATTTATCTGTTGGTAAGTTTTTGACGATTGATATATTGATTAATTGAATGATTGATTGACTGATTCGTGTTCATGTAAAATGTACAGAATCTCAATCAATAAAATTGTATTGTATCGATTCTAGGAGTGTATAATTAGAGTTGTACTATTCAAATACGATGATTAACAAATAAATGACAGTAATGATGATGATGATGATGATGATGATGATGATGATGGTGGTGATGGTGGTGGTAAAACCATTATAAGCAAAATTTCCAGCACCAGAGGACATTTTACATTTGATTTGTAAGTATGTTCATTCACAGTTCATTAAGAGGAAAAGGAATCCCTAGAACTCATTATTGGAATACCTAAAAGACAAGTTAATTGAGCCTCATCATGGGAAAACCCATTTTCTGTGATTCCAACAAGATAAGGCAGAATTGTTCTTCGCAAATGGCTAGTTGTGTGGCATGAAGGTGAATTGTACATTATCCATATAGTCAAATCAAAGACCCAGATCACCTGTGTGCTGTTGGTTACCATGATGCTGATCTGCATCTTTTGTTTTCCCATATACACAAACCTCAGTTTCCTCATGACGCAGCTCAATTATTTCTGGTAGGAGAAAATTACATTGCTGCAAAACTAATATTCTTCTGACCATTTGATGTAAGTGGCTGAGCAACATGGTGGATGAAAGAGATTGATTCTTGATGTGAAATGGTGAAGATGAGAGCCTGAAGAGGCCTGAGTGTGCAAACAGCAAGACACCTCTTTTCTAAAAGGTTTATGGTATAGAACATTTGATAGATGATGATGATTAAACCAACCACTTGTACTTGGAAGGCACCAAGGGTCAGCAAATAAAGATTTCCTTGAAGAAAAATGTTCTTGCTTATATTATTATATCCATTCTTTAGCACAATTTTCTGACATACATATATACGTGTCAGGTGCTTTTTGTTTTATCATATTTGTAATGATTTAGAGAATTTTTTTTTATAAGATTAATTTCAAATATGCTGGACTTACTCAACCTTTTTCTTTCTTTAAAGAAGCAATTCTTACCTGAAACGACACAAAAAGATGAAATATATTAATATGCATATACATTTAAACTTGTTAAACTTATTGTATTATAGGTTGACATTGCTGTTACATTACAATTCCATCACCATTGCCTGCTACTACAGTCCAACCTGTTTTAAACAAGCAGCCAAGGGAAATACAGGTGGCCATTTAAACAGGTGTGACTGTATACAATAGAGTGGCTAGCAGTTTCTAAACAAATCCATTGGCTCACTTACATGTAAAATGTTTGTATACTGCTCCTTTTTATTAAAAGTTTTAATTACTTAAATTGCAATACAAAATTTGCACCTGACCACCCAACCATATGTACCATTTTAAGTCTTAAAAGATAATCGTAAGGTTTATATTACACTGGGAAGATTTTATTTGACTCAACATGAATGCATACCAACTGCAAGCAAGCCGAAATTATTCTATAATTGAGCAATTTTATGTCTCATTTTTGCATAAAAGGCCTGTTTTATTCCTTTAATAATTTGAGCATCAGTTTAGAATATCCCAGTTTTATGAGTTGACTGTTATCAAATGAGCCTCGACGCGAGAAAACCGGTCTTCGGGGTTTCCGACCAGGTCCGACATAAACCGGCCTGTACAAGCTCAGAAAAGAGCTAGAAGCTTGAAATTTCGGATTTAAGAAGAAGAGGAATTGTACTATCCGTGTAGCGAAAACAAAGGCGCTGATCAGCTTCGCGGTTACCGCGAAGCTGATCTGCGCCTTTGTTTTCGCCTAGGCAAAAATCCGGTTTTCTCACGATGCGGCTCAAATTGTAACTGATACCAGCAATGAAGTGATGTACATGGTGGATTCAACTGTCACCTGTTCGAAACAACATGAAGCAATTGGCTGGCGCACCGCAGGCCCTTTCACAAACAATGAATCTACCAAACATGTCACTTGAAGTAAGAAAACAGACTAGATGTGCTCACACACTGCAGGATCTGAGCCTGAAATTGCTGTTCATCTAGACCACAAAAGTAGGTTCCCATAAACAGGGCTATCACATAACCATTATGCTGTTAAATATTGTTACAGTGTAAAATGCATGAATGAAATAAGATTCATGCACTTAAGGTAGTTGAATCAACAGAAGCTTTTGTATGGACCACCATTCAAAGGTTCGTATGAATCAGTATGTTGCTTCATAGAAACCTGAGTATATGCAAATCCGAAAAGATCCGAAAAAGATTCATTTAATTGTTACATAACATGCATGTGGCAAAGATACAAAATATACTCATAGTGATCATATCACTGAGCTGTCATATGCTATGCAATGATAAAGACCTTATGAATATCAATTAAACAGCACCCAATTAATTCTGCAAGGTAATTTAAAAGAACATGCATTTTTAATTTAATGTACAATGTCAACATCTGCATCAGAAACACATTCGACAGCAAAATAAGACATTAAAAATATGGAAAATATGATAAGCAGATCAGTCTGACCTAGCTGCATGTTTGACAAGTTTTAAAAGTAAATTTGTGTCACTATGTTAATGAAATGTTAACATGGTTTTACTTGAAGAAAGAAGCAGAAGAATATCTTTAAAAACACACATCTTCACTGTCTCACTGTAATTACCAAAATGCACTTTAATGTGAGATAAAAATCAGGCAGGTGCATCCATTTAACAACTTTTCATCTCATAATCATAAGTTGCAATAAGTTAAGTGCACTTTTGAATCCTGTCATTTTCATCTTTCAAGATGTTATACATTTCCATTTTTTTGAGGTGTGTCCCAAAATTTCAAGAATGAGATGCTTGAGAGGAACTGTTAATGAACTGGTGCATATCTCATTACTGACCCAGCAGTTACTGCAATTTACTGTCAAAATAAATCAGAACTAACTGGTTCTCCTTAGCATATGCCAAAATTGGCACTCAGATAAACAAGATAGTGCATTAATGAACAGACAAAATAAACAAGGACTAACAAGTTCACCCTGACTTACACCCCAGTTACTTTGATGTTTCTGCAACAGGTGCTCTAGGGATACTTTAATACTAGAGCAGAAATCAAATCAATTAATATTGGAAACAAAACTTTCACATTCTAGCTAATGAAAAGCAATTTACTGAAATGTACAGACATGTTATTTATTTCAGATATATCATGAAGAATCAAGAACCAAATTAATAGCAGAAACAAAGGCTAATGGTAATCATAATACTAAGTAACTTTGAATTCAGTGGCAGAAGCAAGAGCTACTTTGCTGAGACTGTAATCATCCAAACATAAGAACTTTGCATGTTCAAAAGTAAAAATATAGTAGGTGACATATATCTGTATAAGGTTTAAAGATTTTTTAACAGAGACAGGAAAATACAATGATGACTAATTATTTAGTATATATTTTGACAATGCTGACACACTAGATGACAAGATAATAAATTACCTACAAGATGGACATCATTATTCAATACACAATAAAAACAATTTAGGTCAGCCAATGTAAAAACAATAAGTGTTTACTAAAAATCATAAAGGTTTTGTAATGATCATATAAGTAAAACAAACAATAGCAACTATGTTGGGTGTGCCTGTCATTGAAACAGAGACAAAACTCAATCATATGATGTAAGTAAGTAAGTAAGTAAGTAAGTAAGTAAGTTTATTGAACAAAGTCCAGTAGGCTGTAAAGCCCATGAGGATACAAGCATACAATACATTTCATGGCGAACAAATACAGTGCACAGCATAGGTGAACATACACAGAATAAAATATATATATATATACTCAATGTAAAGAATATATAACTGTATTAAGTACGCATAAATCTTAAATTACTCTTATGCGAAACAGACTACTACTAAAATGAAAAATAAGCGGAGAAGGTGTACAACGTGTATCTCAATACGCAAGTAAGCATCATACAATTGTATCCAATAATATAAGTATGCTTTAAATGGTATATTTAAATAGTACCATACTACATACAAATACCACAATTAAATGAAAATGAGACTTATACAAGCGCTCATAAGATATTATTATTTCTTCTAGCGTTATGAAAATCGAAAATAAATGGAAAATATAGTTATCTAAGATTAATTATTCTACAGAATACAGTCATGAAAAACTACATTGAGAAATACGAAGCTACATCAGAACATACAAACATTACTTAAGTCCAGTAAAATATTTTGCAAATATTAGGTTAATTTCTGTACAATATTTCTGTTCGCTGCTTAAATGCCTGATATATAAATACACTCAATTTACGCATACATTTTTTATTTGTTGTGTTAATGAGATTGACAAATTTGAACATGCTAGGTCTTTTCCAAAAATAAGGGGAGATATATTGTTTTCTTAAATCTTGATACAAAATACATTCAATGACAAAGTGATATTCATCTTCTATTTTTTCGCATGTAAGACATATTCTTTGATTAATTGGTGTTCTGTTAGGACGAGTCCATCTTCCAGCTTCAATTGCTAATCTATGTGAGGAAGTTCTCAATTTACTTAGAGCCTGAATATATTTTGAAACATTTATACAATCTAAATACGGTTGAAAACTGAAGGAACAAATATTAGTATAAAAATTTGCACGTGAAGAGTCATTTAATCTAGCCTGCCAGTCTTGAATGAAATTATCAGTTAGTCTTTGTTTCACCCGCCCGAGAAAAGCACCAATATCACCCACCCCCTGGTTTAACCAAACTTCATTGAAACCCAATGATCTAAGTAGATGACGCAGCAAAGAAGCCCAATTTACTTTATTTGGTAACGTTTCGAGGTCTTGCACCATTAGATTATACACTAATTTAATATATTTATTAGCAGGAGATTGCAATATCTTGAACCAGTATTTAATAATTATGAGATATCGATTAGTCAAATAGTTCGTTCTGCCTAGTTCCCCGTAAATAAAATCATTCTGCGTTGTCTTCTTTACTCCCAAAATCTTTTTGCAAAACTGCATATGTATTCTTTCAATAGCATTGGCTTTAGCGAACCCCCATACTTCTGATCCATAATTTAATATAGGTGTAATCAATTTGTCAAATAATTCAAATTTATGCATGGGTGTTATGAAAGTGAACTTATACAAATATTTGTTTAGTTTAAAAATTGCTTTTTGTGCTTGACCCGCAAGTGTTTTTTGAGCCTCTGAGAAAGAACCACCAACAGTGAATACTATGCCTAAATATTTAAAACTACTAACAATTTCTAATGGCGTTCCATTATATTTAAAAGATATATCCATCGGAAGCGGACCCCCATTCCTAAAAATAAGAACCTTAGTTTTAGATACATTTATAGTAAGTTTCCAACGTTTACAATAATCTGCTAACAAATCTAAGCCGAGTTGTAACTCCTCAGGGGTATTAGCAAAGAACACTATATCGTCAGCATATAGAAGCATGAAAATCTTAACCATATCAACCTCAAGCCCATCCATATTAGAATTTAAAAATTGCTCTTCTATGTCGTTTAAGTAAAAGATGATATGTATGATGTTAAAAATCTGGTCTACAAAAAGGAATCAGTGACACATTTTCAGAAAGAAAAGGAATCAGTGACACATTTTCAGAAAGAAAAGGAATCAGTGACACATTTTCAGAAAGAAAAGGAATCAGTGACACATTTTCAGAAACTGACTCTAAGATGGCCAAATTTCAACAAATCAATACATAGCAAAGAGTTGATGGACAAACAAAAGTTGTTGTTCCGATGGCAAAACAAATAGTGGAGACTGGAGGACCAGACCACATCAAAGTGCACCAAGTGCTAGCAGCCCACTCAGGTGAGTGCTGTTGGTCATAAACAGGTCATTAACACTGACAATAAATGACCTGATCTATCTTTGATGACAAGATCTAGAGTTGTTAACAGAGATGTCACATAAAGTCATAAAACAATAATGTGGTATTGTACATGAGCCCAAGGTCCATTCCAGACTTGTTTGTCACATTATGGTATTATTAACAGTTGTATTTTTTTGCTTTTAGATCCCATCAGTGATAAAGGTCAAACTGAGTGGAGAGTCTTGTTAGCCCAGAATCAAACTGATTCCTGATTTACATGGCAAATTACTTCATTGGTACTTTAAAGTACTTCACTAACATGCATGCAACAAGTAAATATGCAAACAATGTGCAAATTACTGAACATTATCAATTTTGAGCATTCAACAACCTTGTGACTAACAAAAAAGCTTCAGCTAGAGGATGTAAAACCAAAATTCCCAACAAAAGACATCAAAGATAAAAACAAAATTATTCAACATTATCAACATGCATATTTTGTTGAACAAGAAAACAACACAGCTCATCTCCATGCCCTTCTGCTACAAGACTGCAGAAACGTGACAAGAAAAGATGTATTTTAGATGGTGGACATTCTACTGACAACCAACTGGAAATGTTACGAGGCATATGACAATGTTTGAACCCTTGCATCACCTCCATTACATGTAACATCCAAAGCGAAGGCAGCGATTCAAAAAGGCTAAGCAGCTGAACAGCACACATTAACCAGGGTTTGCAAACTGTATGCTACACTGAAGGTGTATTTATAGGAGAGAAAATGTTGAGTCTTCTCATATATTGTGTAACATTTTTATTAAAAAATAAATAAATAAATAAATAAAATACACTAGACTTTTATTATGTGAAACTTTTCTTTCAATATTGAGGTGTTTGGGTTTTTTTCTAAGTAGATGATCGAGCCAGAAGCTTATATTAAATAAAACCTCTGTTAAACAGATTCTTATATTTTGGCACTAAAAGCGTATTCTGTGAATTTTGCCGCCACAAGTTTCATGTCAGAACTCTGCAGGTGTAACATGTTGAAAGAATCAGTAGAATTGTTTCACTTTCTATCAAAATACAGACTACTAATTGACGAAAATACTTAACATATGCCAAATGCATCAGGAGGGTATTATAGCAAGTACATCTGATGGAAAATCTAACAATTTCAAATCAACTGAATAAAGATGTAACACTGACTATTAAAAGCAGGGCTGATTGCAAAAGAATATCATTTGAGGGCAAGTTGGCTGACAGAACTGGCTTTACCTGCACATGCATGCCATTTGCCCTATGGTACCACTGTCATACTCAGACATTTGAGCCGCCTCGTGGGAAAACCAACAATGTGGTTTCCGAACAGGTCTGACACAAACCGGCCTGTACAGTCACAGAAAAGAGCTAGAAGCTTGAAATTTCGGATTTAAGTAGAAGAGGAATTGTACTATCCGAGTAGCGAAAACAAAGGCGCTGATCAGCTTCGCGGTTACCGCGAAGCTGATCTGCGCCTTTGTTTTCGCCTATGCAGATTGTTGGTTTTCCCATGAGGCGGCTCATTTATCTGAATTGGATGTAGGGACTGGCCGGAACCAACCCCATCGAGACACTGAGACCGATCGAGAGACTGAGACCCTGCAGTTCAAAGTCCTTTACTGCTGCTGTAAATGGAGTTTGTTTTTCGTTTGTAGGTGGCCAGTATAGACTGGCTCCCGTCGTCAAAATGGTTGTTTATCAATAAAACATGCATACTCAATACATGGCTCAAAATCTTCTGATGTCTCAGTTTTGACTATGTTCTGAGGCTGTGAAGAGAGGTATTTTGTGGAGGTTATAGAACATGATGAATGTACAATAGTGTTATAAGAAAATATTGAACATAGGACTGGAGCCAGTCTACAAATGAATATGAAATCCTAGTTATCTCAAACTTTGATGATTCATTGAAATTGATGGTACTTTAGAGAAAGTTTTAAAATTTACTTGAGAAACAAAAAGTCATAAAAGTCATTTGCAGAACCATTAAATTTATTGCAAACCCCATAAAACTGAGACCCCTCCAATCAAATTCAACAAATTTTTAACTCCTACAGGGCTTTTAAGCTGATATAAAAAAAAAAGTTAGTGCCCATTATGAAGTCTTGAAAACTGGCAATGCTTTGGGTTCTTAAAAAGATGACAAATAAGACATGAAAAGATTGGTCGATCTACTTAAACAGCAATGTCTGCCAGAACCCGCAGTGGGGTCTAACTTATACTATTATACCACAGTCTGAGGGGCTTGAATGGGGGTGGACAACATGTGCTGCTGTTTCCAAGTTTCCTGATACAAAAAAGTTATTATACGAGCCGCGACACAAGAAAACCGGTCTTCCATTTCTAACCAGGCCTGACACAAAACCGGCTGAAGGAAATTTTGGGTAGAGGTAGAGGAGGAATTGTACTGTCCGTGTAGCGAAAACAAAGGCGCTGATCAGCTGTGCAGTTACTGCACAGCTGATCTGCGTCTTTGTTTTCGCATTAGCAAAAATCTGGTTTTCTCATGACGTGACTCATACACTCATGTAGTATGTGACTGCCACCAATCAGGGACAATAAATGTTCATTATTTTCATAGTTGTATTGTTAAAAGCAGCTGGCCAGTCCAGTTTGGTCATAAAATGTCTCATAAAAAGGCAAATACAGTTTCATAGTAGCCATAAATCAAGATATTATTGCCAGTAGGAAGCTGCTCTACATAAACATAAATGACCAGTCCTTGAACAACATGCAAAACCTGTAATTAAACATTTCCAGAAAATAAATGGACAATGATTATAGACATAAACCATACTACTGGCCAAAGGAATTAATTGCAATGGATTCTGGGCCCTAACGACATTTACATGCATCTCCAATATTATTAGGGGAAAGATTCAAAGCTGCTTTTGTTTTGTTTGTTTGTTTGTTTGTTTGAGTTGTCGTTTAGCGTCCCTGTCAACAGCTATGGTCATGTCGAGCTATGGTCATGTCGGGACATTGCCTCTATTTTATGGGACATATCCAAAAATAAGGATGTTATGACATCAAAAAAGTGCCTCAAATATAACCACCCAACTAAACCAATAAGGCTTACCCGTTATATGTATGGATGGTTTGACTTGAACCACTTTTCCTGGGCTGCTGCTCAGACCTGAGCGGTTAATCAGTAATCAGATGGACAGTCAGTAGTGTATATCTAAGCTTTGCCTGGAGGCACAAGCAGTCCATCTATTTTTTTAGGCCCCAATGGGCTGGGGCCCAAAGCTGCTTTTGTTATTTCTCAAAGTAAACTCGACCTGGTGAAGGTACAAAAAAATTCAATTTCCTACTGCCAGAACATGATCAAGAATGCCAAAATTTTCTGTAATGGATTATGGAAAATAATTAAGCCCCAGTTTGATTGTGTATTGTTTCTTGTTTGTTTTATGGTATTAATTGAGCCGCCTCATGAGAAAACCAACAATCTGCATTATGCGAAAACAAAGACGCAGATCAGCTTCGCGGTAACCACGAAGCTGATCAGCGTCTTTGTTTTCGCTACACGGATAGTACAGTTCCTCTTCTTCTTAAATACGAAATTTCAAGCTTCTAGCCTGCTCCTGTGACTGTATAGCCTGATTTGTGTCAGACCTGTTCGGAAACCACATTGTTGGTTTTCTCACGAGACGGTTCAATTCTTGATTACCAGACTTCCAGGAATATCATTAAATAGACTGGTTCCTTTGTGGAAAGTATAAAATTCACATCTTTTCCAGAGCAACTTGGAAACAGTCTAACTGATATTATTTTTATGAGTGCTGATAAGCATATTGGCTGTATAATTGAATAAAGCTAAATCAGCTGATCAAATGATAAGGCAAATCCAAGAAGCACTTAAAAACATGGAAGAAGTTTTCATTTTGAGCATGCAGGTCTCAGTATCAGGTAGATACAGAGGCTTTATAAAAGGTCCAAATCTGGGACTACCGCAAATGACAGTCTGGAGAACTCCATATTAAGAAATGCCAAAGGAAGTTAACAATTTTACAAGTGCAGAAAAACAAAGGTGTGTCGCCAACCAAAAGTATAGTCGAAGTTCAAAAATTTGATAACAGTCCACAGAAATCAGAGTTCTCACTAGGATTTTGAAAATTGGAGTAAAGATGAGGTATTTCCAAAACTGTTGGATTCTTCCTATACTTTACTATTGGGGCTTTCCAAAAAGTTGGAGTCAGAATCAAAAAGTTGGAGTTTAAAACTCCAATAATGGAGTTAAGGAGAACTCTGGAAATGACTGCATTTATGACAAAATTTAGCAGCATGAAGTGTTCATCTGTCTGTTTCTACTGTTCACATAAAAAGACCATATACAGTTATTCTTACCATATGAGCCGCCGCATGGAAAAACCAACAATCTGCCTTGGCGAAAACAAAGGCACAGATCGGCTTCGCAGTAACTGCGAAGCTGATCATCGCCTTTGTTTTCGCTACACAGATAGTAAAATTCCTCTACTTTCTAAATCCAAAATTTCCAGCCTCTAACCATCTTCTGTGACTGTACAGCTCGGTTTGTGTTCCTGGTCGCAACTCCAAATTGTTGGTTTTTCTCACGCAAAGGTCCATATATTCTAAACACATTTTACTGCATACTTGGGCAGCATGTTAATGATGTCCCTTCTTATTAAACATAATAATTTCTACCGGTCATGGACCACATTTTAACATCATTAATCGATCCTGGGAATAAATATTATATTCATGATCAACAATTGGAACATTAAATCATTATGAAAATTCAAAATGTTTGATGAAACGAACAAACGAAATGTGTAAATACTTTTTTCACATGATTAATTTATGTTAATTAGAATAACTTATGGATAAAAAAATCGGATGAATGCAAAAACAGCTTTAGATTACCTACTTATAATGCAAGAGAGCATTTTCTATCCGATTTAACCCACCAAAACATTTAACCTTTAAACATATATCTAGCTAAAATGAATTAATCATATAGCTGAACGTTCAAAATTATGTAACATTAATTAACCGAGAATCATCGAAAGATTTTAAAATGTGATTTGCACCTAATTAAATATCATAATTATGTAAGTTCTAAAGGATCTGGATCACACAAAGCAGAATTAAACTTTTACAAGCTTTAGGAGATTTTTTTCTGTTGTTTCTTTAGACCATTAGAGTTTCAGATAAATTTTAGAAATTCCATGGAATCTTGTGACCCTAGTAACATCTCATAGGAACTTCTAATCATTTCAGGGAGCCTTGCTCCCATAATTACTGTCACCATGTATAGTCTGATTTTTTTCAATGTGCAGGGCGGAGCCTGTCAGTTTTTGATTGACAATGCCAAAGTTGACCATTACATTTAAAAATAGGTAGTTCTCACTTTGACTGTTACTTTGACCCACTTGTTATTGTTGAACCAATCAGTGTCAAAATTAAACCTCATACACTGAAAATGATGGGTAAACACATACTGTCATATACTACATGACTGTATTTATATGTATGACCATATTGAAAATTCCCTTAGTAAATGCCTGGTAAACATTCTTGTTGTATGACTCTCTGTTTTTCGTTTCAAGTTTAAAACTTTAATTCTGATACAATTAAATATCAAATGATACAGGCTTACTTTAGATTACTAATTTACTAATGAAGGCGGCAGAAAAAAGTGCAATAACTACAGTAAGGATCTGTTAAGTGCTACTGACAGCTCAGTAAAGTTAGCAGCGAATCTGTTGCAGCAGAATTAGCAAAAAAAAAAAAAAAAAAAAAAAAAAAAAAAAAACAAAAAAAAAAAAAAAAAAACGCCAAGTTAGCTGCAGCGAAACTTTTTGCCACCTATTGTCTATTGTTCATACAGACAAGGCTCCAGAGTATCATTGTCTATCTTGAAGCTTACACTGATGAGCAAATCACTAAGGTGAGCTACGGCACAATTCGGTCTCTCGTTTTCGTTTAAGTCTGTCTATGAGCGCTATAAGATGATGAATGTCATCACAAACAGACGTTTTTTTATCCCACCTATTACCCAGTCTATGGACACTTTTACTGTTGGCAGGGAACTTTTGTCCTTAAGGTATGTTATGGGTGGGATAGAAAAGTCTTGTTTGCAGCATAAGTATTCGTTTCCTATAGCACTCACAGCCAGACGAAACTGTAAAAGTCAGCAACATTTTCCATAAAACGGCAGTCACACATTAGCGTATAACCCAAACGCGCGCCGGGCGTATGAAAAATCTCAGCACGCTGAAGAGTTTGGACGTATAAAAATTAACTCGCTTTAGCAGTCACACATTAGCGCGTGACTAGGGCAGGTGCCGGACGTATAAAAAATATCAAAGTTTTAGAGTTTGTTTGTTTTACGTCTCAGACACGCTAAGCACGCGCTACAGACGCGCAGCAAACATTCAATGCGTGTCTCACACTCGCTTGGGGCATGCTACTGAAGAAATATCTCATAAAATCGGAACGCGCATGGAGCGTACACTGACGTGCCTTAAACGTGTGCCAAACGCGTTCGAAGCGTATTCAACGCGTCTGTAGCGTGTAGAAAATTTTTAAGCATGTTTAAAAAAAATTAATCCCGAACGCGCACGGATCGCGCGACGATTTTTAGCGACGTACAGCGACGCACACCGGACGTACACCAAGCGTACCCAACGTGCTCGTAGCGCGCTTTGAACGTTTCTCTGACGTGCGTCTGGCGTATGTGGAATTTTGCATTTTTTCAACACGCCCGGCGCGCGTTTCACTTATACGCTTCTGTGTGACTGCTGATTAAAGTTGGTAATATGAGGTCTAGAAAAGTTATGTTGCAGCATTCATCATCATTTTCTACACAGCGATCACAGCCAGACGAAAAAGAAAAAAAAATAATATTATAAAATAATTAAAAAAATGGTGACAAACATTTCCACTTACATGGAACATTTTTCGTAGGTGACGTCGAAAAGATGTGATTGTGGCAAAAATGTCATTCTCTTATGCGCTATCACCTTGATTAAAGCCAAAACATTGTGCGACAAAAATGTTCGCTGCAAGCGAAATTGCTGCTTACTTGACTGGTTTTCGCTGTAGCAAAATAGCTGTTTACTTGACCAATTTCGCTGCAGCAAAATTTCCGCTGGCTGCTGCAAATTTAATTCTAACGCTGCTAGAAAAAATTGCCGTTAACTTGACTGCTTTTGCTGTAGCAAAATTGCTGCTACATGTAACATGACCGATTTTGCTGCAGTAAAATTGCTGCTAACTTGACCGTTTTTGATGCAGCAAATTTGCTGCTAATTTGACCGAGCTGACCTTGTAAGAAAAATAAGTTAAATCAGCTGGTTCTCCGAATCACTTTATTTTTTCGAATGGTATTTTATTGACCTTCTACTGCGGTCATGTACCAGTTGTTTACAAAAATAGAGGCATTGGCTAACTTGATAGAAATATTTGAGTGTAGCAGTATGGTTATATTTTAGATACAAAATGTTTATGTCACTTCACCTAGTATTTGAAATCATTCAGGTGAAACACAGGTATAGCACAAAGACAACAAGCATAGTCTATACATTGTCAGCTCTGGGACCCTATCTCAACAATGAAATCATCCAAGGCTGGGCTTAGCTAAGCTCTGCCCTGCACATTGAAAAAAATCCAAGTATAATCCATTATTGATGACAAGACAAAGTCTTGGAAAATTAATGTCTTAAGTTCTTCTAGAATTTTGGATAAATTCTTGTATTTCTTGTGAAAATAAAAGTCTGGAATGAGTGCTAGTTGTTTCGCACTTGCATAATTGCATGTATTTAGATTTATCAGCCGTGACAAAATTTTCCAAGTGCAAACAGTTATTCATTCACGCATTCCTGGCCGTACATAACCACTGATGACCTGAACATTAAATTTGGGAAGCACAAGGGCACAATATACCAATGGAAGGATCAGAACCCTGAAGATTTCCTGTTCTGGAGCCTGAACTCTGATGTTCTGAGCCAGCATCGATGCTTCCTATGTTTGACATTAATGCATGCTTGATGATGATTTCAAGCTTACTAAATTTTTATTCAATTACTTGCATTTGGTCATGTGGTCATTTTCATTTGCCATTTTGATTTTATTATGACAACTTAATACACTCATTACACTTCTTTTTAATTTATTTTCCGACATTGATCTCAGACGCACACCAGGAACTGCCAATCTCGATTGATGATATGCAGTACATGTACTTTTCCTTAATTTTCCAAACGATTTCACGTTAAGCCCGAGTTAACAAATTTCTACACTAGACTGATTTGCTGATTCAAAAGCCTGCCTGTCACAGTTTTCTATTCATTATTATAACCTCCGCTAATAAATGAATGGGCCACGGCATCAGTAACTATGTCTTATAAATCGTCCAATGAACTAGTGTGAACTTTACCATTTTTTTCGCAAACCGTGTTCAACACTGAACAGGACAGACTGTGACCTAAGTGACCCTCCATAAAGCTAGCTTTAGGTTGTGCCTTTCGGTACAAAATGCCAACTTAAACAGAATGCTGACCGTCTTTTTTCGGCACACATCCCGATTTATGTATATTTCGTTGTTCAGGTACCACCTATGATATATCAACAGGTCTGAATGAATTTTTTCATGCTTAATTCGTTTCCTGAATGCAGACCTCGGTGGTGCACACCGCTTGGATAAATAGGTGAATAAACCCTCCTTGCACATTTACTAAGCATGTTCTGACTGATTCCAATAACCTTAATGCCCTTTCAGAGTATTTCAAATTGAACAGTCATGCTGTTTTAATCTAAATCTGATTATAAATTACAAAAGTCCCTGTTCATATTAAGTTTCTTTGTGTAACATTTGCCCATGTACTATACTGGACATTATACAGATGCTGCCCAAATGTACATGTATATTACACTCCTACATCCATCGCCAAAAAACAGCTCCAATGGAGCTGGCATGATTGGGCAATAAATCTCAGAAAATATCTTGTAGCTTTCAGCTTTTATTATCATTATCAGTAAACTGTGAAAATAACAAGAGCAACAGTCTCCAGATGTCTGATATCAGATTTCTACAGGTTTCAGTTTTTTTCTTCTCTCTTGGACCATCTTGTGTTTTAGAAATGTCATATTTCGAGCCTGTGGGTACGAATATATATGGGTACTCACAAGTGTGGGTATTCAAAATTTGGGAGCACTTTTGCTATGTTTTGAAACATTTTATACTTTTTTCTAAAATTTTGGGCAGTTAAAATTTGTGGTCTTCAAATTTGTTGGTACTCAAAATATGTGGGTATTCAAAAGTGTGGATGATCAAATTTTGTAGGCACTCAAAATTGGTGGCAATCAGAAGATATAGATATTTTAGTCAGATATTATTACATAAAGATGCGGCTCTCAAAATATTTATGAGTCTTCAAATTTGAGTGTATTTAAAATAAGTGGGTATTCAAAAGTGCATATAAATATTTTGGGGTATTGAAAATGTTGGAAATTATATTTTTTGTTACACAAAGCATGTGCAAATTATGTTGGTCTTCACTATAAGAATGCTCACAAAATTCAATCACAAAATTGTGGGTATTCAAAATAAGCTGGTTCATAAAATTATGAGTCAAGACTGAAATTGTTTGTATGTAACTGGTGTGCTCTTAGGGTACTCATGGAATCATTGTGTTCATGTTATTTGTATGTACAACATATATTCATTAATTATAGAATTTCACTCAGTATTCGTGGGTACTCAACATGTGGGTACCTAAAATAGTTTGGTAAAAATGCGGAAAGTATGCACATTCATATGAACTGAAAGTCTCAGTATGGAAAATTGCCACCTTAATGTTTTATAGACTCAGATCAGTGTATCATTTAGTTTGATCAGACACTGTATCCATAGTCTAATATTGAGACAAAGAGTAAATTGGAAGTTAATGGTATATTTCATATAATTCTTTAAACAAACAGGTGGCCAGAGTCAAGAACTCATTATCTTTATCTCATACCCTGTTTACACTAAAACGAACTAAACCGTTTTCGATTCGATGCAAGTTACGTCGCTGTAAGGTAATCCGGATCGAATCCACTTGTCTGTTTAGACACATCTGAAATTCTCCGTTAAAACTGAAGAAATATAAGTTCCCAAAGAATACAAATCCGGTTCTGGAAAACCCAGAGTTTATTTTTAACATAGAACTTGTTATAAGGTTCTTTGGGGTGTTAAAATAACTTGAACATGGATTACGAGACAGGAGACAAATACAGAAAGTCTTGTTCTTCTTTTTATTCACTTTTCTTTTCAATGTATAAATTCACAATATAATTGGCAGTTCCAAATCACACAATTTAAATTCAAGTATTACAATTTTACAATGTTCTAGATGCTGGAAATGTCCAAGCTTAAATTTTATTATAAATTATAGATGTATGTAGTTGGAATAATCCAAACAATATCAAAATATGTGTTTTCACTTTAGTTGGCAAATCCTAACTAACCAACATTAATTTTCAAAACTCAAAACTCACAAACCTGTGGGCATGAGCCACACCCACATTGTCAACATATTGACCAATGATTATTTAGAGGGCTGTAAAAGCATGCCACACAAGGTTAGCTTTCCCATCATTATTCCTTAATCAAGATTAATAAAAATGCCATAGATATGAATAAACTACAGTTCCCCTAATCACATTAAAATTGTCTAAAACCCCCATATCAAATTAAGTATGTTGTTACAAGAATGTATTTATTGAGGCAATAATCTTTTATTAGCTTGGCTTTATGCAACTCTTTGTGCTTGGCAGATGAAAGAAAGAAGAAAAACAACAAATATGTAGGAAAGAGAGACAAACTTAGGAAAAGATAATTTACAAAATTATCAAATGATTTGCAAAAGATGCTAAAAATAAAATAAACTCAAAATGCTTAAAATTCAGCTCATAACAATTTCTTTCTACCTAATTTACAATCGACCTCGATTGTATAAAAAAAAAAAAAAAATTTAACTGTAACATTGATACATTTTAGTCTTGGAAAAAATTTGGTTCATAACAATTTCTCTCTACCTAATTTAGACTTTTACCTCAAATTTGAAAAGACAAATCACAATTATTAACTGTGACAACAACATTTAAACATTTCATATAATAGACTATGAGAGCCATTTCTAACAAACTTATTATAATTTGAGTAATTTAAATATCACATAATCTGTTAAGACTACAATATCAAAACACAGCTATATTTTTTTTTTTTCAAAATGTTTTCTGACACAGGTACCATAAACATTAACACAGCAATACTATTCCTTATCAAACATATTTGTTTCGACAACAACAAAAAAATACTAATTTTTTTTTTTTTTTTTTTTTTTTTTTTTTTTTTTTTTTTAAAGACTTTAATCATAATGGTAGAATCACCTTAACATGTTGCAACATGGGAGACAAACGTACATATATTTTACAATAACAGAAATGAGGTACAAGGATAACTTTCAATATCACCATTTTTTTCATTGCTATATATGACAATCTTCAAAGTTCTTGTAGCTTTAACCCTCTCCTCAAAACCTAACTCATAATGACTTGTTTATCATTAGCTGTTTTGTTTCATTTGTTTGTTGTGGTTTTTTTTTTTGTTGTTGTTGTTTTTTTTTTTTTTTTTTTTTAAATGATGTCATAACCAGAGCATAATTCTTACATAATAAATGCTTCTTTCAAGAGACAGATCAGTGCCAAGTTTATGTGACTATTTAGGCTGTATAACCAACATGGATGTACTTATTGTAGTGCTAAGTAGTCCTTCACTGGCATTCACATAAAATGGATTCTTCCAGTTACACAATGTGTATCCTGCCCAGTTGGGTCAGGATCAGGACATATGTACCTAGTATCATCTATTAGTTCAGGTTATCATTTCGGATGCAATACCCACCTGATTACTTTGTCTGTAATCAGTCACAAACATGAGTACATCTACTCATATATCGACTACTTTCTGCTCATTCGCAATGTCAACAAAACTTTTCATTCCTCTCGGTCCACATGGGCATGTCATCATGAGATACATACAAGCATATTATCAATTACATATATATTACAGAATTAATTACCAGAATCTTATTTTTTTTTACAAAACATAAAATGCAGTAAAATACAGACATCCTTATTGTATTTCTTAAATTACTTTATTTTGCACATTTTAGTTACTTGTTTAATTGATTAACTTATCCTCCATATAGATTAAGTTTATGAGCTAATCTTTTCGTATGATATCATATGGGCTAGGGGTTTAAGATACAGGTCACTTTATTCTAATGATATTAATATAAGTACATCCTAATGATATTAAGTTAAGTATATTCTAATGATATTAAGTTCCCTGATAGCCTTTAAATTAGATAATATTTAAGATAGGATAATTTCCAACAAATTTGCATATGACACTTGCATCATTGTTTCAATAATAATAATAATAATAATAAAATAATAATAATAATACTGCACATTACCAACATTTCCTATTTACTTTATGTTTCTTTCTGACTGTAAAAATAAAACAGGATTACTATTTTGCATTTCGGATATAATCCAGTGTTCATACTACATGCAAAACACTCTTCAAACAATAATGCACATATAAGTCATTGCCTTGATTTAATCAGTACATGGTAATATAAAGAGTCTAAATTCCGAGGTGCATGCTTAAAGTGGCCATACTACCAATGGTAGTTCTTCCCTCAGCGGACAGTGCCTCTTGTCTATATTGTGGCTTTTACCAGGATAGTTTCTAGGCCTATAAGTTTTCACTCTGCCTAATATTGAAACCATTAACTGTTGCACTCAACTAGTTTTTCTTCCTGGTCATATTTGTCACATAGAACGAGTAGAGTTATTGGTCCTTCTACATATTATAATGTAATCTTTAGGGAGCCGATGCACAATTAGCCCTCACTACCTATGAATTAGTTACAATTACGGTACATGGCATATTGTGAAGATGCATATTGTGAAGATAACTTTTAAAAACCAGATTACAATTATTAATCATACAGGTAATTTTTTTAAAATTCACTTAAAGCAAGTTAAGCAGTAGCATTTATTGCATAAAATATTAGTTTTTTTGTTTTGTTTTTTTTTAATTGAACATGATTCAATCATTACCCATGATACACAAATTTAAATACCCCTAGTTTCTTTTTGTTACACCTAAATTTTAAGTAAGCTTATACGCAAAGTCAAAAATTTTTTGCTTTAACCATAGGTTAAAAAAAATTCAATCATGATCCTAGCATCCAGATTAGTTGGTGTGTCTCAGCATATATGAAAGTACTAATTACCATGTTCTCAATTAGAGATTTTGGGCAATCATAGCTCCTCTTTTTAGAGCATACTTTATTGCTTTAACTTATCGCTTGTGTAGATAGCAGCTATAGGGATTATGATGTATACATATTAATATTGTATACTTAGGGAATCTTGTCCCTGACTTTGGAGATTCTTGTCTCTCAAATTTATCATTATTCATTATCATTTCATCCAAACTCACAAGACAAAAGAATAACAAAAGGCATCATAGCAGGTAGTTTAGCTCACTCCTGGATGCTAATTCATAAAAATAAAAAGTGGAAAGCATAAAAAAATGACATGTTGAGCAAGCAGGAAGATGGTGATCAGCCATCAATAGCACTATCAAGACAACAAACTTGCATTTGTTAAGAGATTGCTTGCCCTACATGGAAAATGGTTTGGATAAATTTCAGGATAATTTAAAAGGGGAAAAAAAAAATAATTACCAAATGTGCAGTTAACTGACTTAGCAGGGGAGCTAGATGCTACCTAAATATGAAAATTACTCTAATAATAAGAGTTTTGACCCGATTCTTTTTCCTGCCTAGGCTAGTGGTTTGGGAACTTCAATATATTTATATTCTTTTTTTCTATTTATATAAGGCGCCGCTTTCAATAATTCTTTTCATCAACCTTATAAGGGATGCTTATCAATATCAAATCATATCCCACAATTGTATAGCTTGCAGTAATCTGGATGCTGGATTTATGACACACGCTTATAATGGTTTACTATGTTCACAATCTTTTCAAAACAAATTCATGACAATAAATTTCAAGATAACATAATTCTTGATAATTTACAATACCTTTAAAGTTTTGCAATGGGGATATGTAATAGTAGAAATGTTTGCAAGAAGAAAATTGAAAATGCCAAATAACTTGACTCATTTTACAGAAATATTCAGATTCACGGACTTGATCACAAAGTAACTTGTGCAAGAAAAAGAAACCTACATAGCTCTCCAGAAGTTGATCCTTTTTTGGTTCACTATAAAAAAGTGTTCTTGCAGGATTACATCTGAGTGTAACCTGCTAAGGTAAAAACTCTGTAAGGAGTCAATAGGTATTATTCATTGCATAGTTATATTGTCTCAAGATTTCGTTAACCAAAAGACCCCAAAATGCTACAGCGGTTAAAATACCTGCTGATAATTTTTGACAATCTTCACTCTCAAGAATGTTATTATCTTGAAATTTCATGGACAAGCACAAACAAATGGTTCAAAAAGTTATGTATACTACCGTGAAAAATAATTGTGCTCAGTAATCAACTTCCAAAACTATAGGTAAAAGTAATTCAAAAGTAAGGTAAAATTCTTACCCAACAAAATCAGAAAACACAAGACTTTCAAATACAAAACAATACAGTGTAGACAAATTGCATGGACATATCACAGTAACTATTATGATATGGTTTTTGCTAGAAACTAAATTGTTGATGCTATTGAAAAATGCTTGAATTTCTACTAAACATTTTGAAATATCAACTATTAATTTAGGGGGAAAAAAAATCTTTTTGGATATACATTTATTATCTTTTCTTTATTTTGGAAGGAATTTTAAGCTGTAAATGCAGCATTTGACAAAAGTATTGTTTTAAACCCAACGATAAGAATTTAACTAATGAAAATTAATTGGAAAATGCGGAAAATGCAGTATATCATCTAAAATTTTAACAGGTTTAATGCTCTTAGATGTAATTGTACATTATCTACCCAAAATTATTTTCAAGCTTACAAAAAAAATAATGTCTAAGATGATTAATAACTTAACAGAAAATAAGCAAAACCATACAACTTTCTCTACAACAACTGTCAATGAAATGTTTAATAACTTTATGTAGGGCTACAGACCCTGTAGAACGCCTTCACAATGGGACACCATTCACATTCCTGTTCAGTGTCCATGGGCTGAGTGTCCTTTTGAGTTCCCTTTTTCGTCTTATCCTTCTTCATCTTACTGTATGAGTCCAGGTTTTCAAAGCACGACTGCACTGTACTTTTGAGCTGCTCCTTGTCATCAAGCAACCGTTCACACGCAGAACTCCATGTCTCATTGGCTTCTTTGAGCTGTCTGTTTCGCTCTTCAAGATCTGTAATTTTCCAGCGAAGCATTTCGTTCATGTTTATGTGGAAATCCAAAGTTTCATTTGATTGTTCCTTTTCCATTGAGTGTTGTTGTGTGACTGACATATATGATGATTTCAGTTGGTTCAGTACAGCTTCTAGGTCCTTAACTTTGGATTCTGCACGTCGTAAGCTGCACACCAATGTATCGTTTACCACTGCTGCTAAGTCTTGTACATTAGCTGGCTGGTAGAACAATTTATGAAATTCTTTGTCAGACAGTTCCGACCCTGGCATAACAGGATTTTCTGTTTTCCTGAACTTAACCGTATCTCCAGTTACAGTACAGTCTTCGATTTCCTTTTTGAGATCCTGTCCATCCAGTTCATAGAAAGGCAGAATGGCACAGACACTTTTCTTTTCACGAAAAGCCTGACTGCGTTTGAAGTCCCTGTTTCTCTGTGCCCTACTCTTAGCCTTTGCTTCTACTGATTTAGTAGGTTCCCAAAGGTTAGCACACTTATTGTCCATTCTGATGGGAACAGGAACCTGAACCACAAGAACTGGAGGCCGACCTGGCTGAAGGTAAGGCAACCAGTATGGCCTGAACTGTCCACTGAAGTACTGCTTTTTCTGTCTCCAAAAGTAATCCATGTTTCACAACTTCTGTCTTTTGGGGAATCACTTGGCGTAGTTTGAGATACCGCGACCGTGTAATAAACTGAAAAGTTATTACCCCGAATTCTATCACCAAACTGTTATAAGGTTCTTTGGGGTGTTAAAATAACTTGAACATGGATTACGAGACAGGAGACAAATACAGAAAGTCTTGTTCTTCTTTTTATTCACTTTTCTTTTCAATGTATAAATTCACAATATAATTGGCAGTTCCAAATCACACAATTTAAATTCAAGTATTACAATTTTACAATGTTCTAGATGCTGGAAATGTCCAAGCTTAAATTTTATTATAAATTATAGATGTATGTAGTTGGAATAATCCAAACAATATCAAAATATGTGTTTCACTTTAGTTGGCAAATCCTAACTAACCAACATTAATTTTCAAAACTCAAAACTCACAAACCTGTGGGCATGAGCCACACCCACATTGTCAACATATTGACCAATGATTATTTAGAGGGCTGTAAAAGCATGCCACACAAGGTTAGCTTTCCCATCATTATTCCTTAATCAAGATTAATAAAAATGCCATAGATATGAATAAACTACAGTTCCCCTAATCACATTAAAATTGTCTAAAACCCCCATATCAAATTAAGTATGTTGTTACAAGAATGTATTTATTGAGGCAATAATCTTTTATTAGCTTGGCTTTATGCAACTCTTTGTGCTTGGCAGATGAAAGAAAGAAGAAAAACAACAAATATGTAGGAAAGAGAGACAAACTTAGGAAAAGATAATTTCCAAAATTATCAAATGATTTGCAAAAGATGCTAAAAATAAAATAAACTCAAAATGCTTAAAATTCAGCTCATAACAAACTTCTCAAGCTTTTTACTTTTTTTACGGCACTGGCTCGTTGTGCGCTCAAACCCGCTGTCCCTGAGCCGTGTCGCTAGCTTTTCATAAATGGAAGCATTTCTTCTACAAGTCTCAAAGTCCTTTTGTATCTCGCTATCCGCCCATATCCGTATTAGGGCCCGCGTCTCATCGTGAGTCCAGGTTAATCCCCTGTCACTGTCGTTTGCTAAAGCCATTTTTTGCCATTTTTATCTGTTGTGTTGACTAAGAATATTTCGCGGGAAAAGAAGCATGTGTAAATGTAAACATAACCCCAACATGCGAAAGGTCAGTATAAAAATAACATTTAATGCGAATTCGCTCCGGTTAACTGTTTAGACATGACTTTAATACCGAAGTAAAAGTTAATTCGGTTTCGATCCAAGGTGCTAAGCTGGATTAGTTTACTTCGAATTAGTTTTTTAATTCGAATTAGAACTTCTAATGTAAACAGTTAATTCGAAGCGAATTCGGATTCGATTCGATTTAAAACACTAGTCTAAACAGGGTATCACTGCTGTGAAAAATTATCTTCTTGTAAGAATTTATGGTGACAGCCTTAATGATTAGAAAAACCAGCAAAAAACTCGAAAAACTGGCGATAGATGTAGGAGTGATTAGGTCTCTTTTTCAGATCATTAACTGCACAGACTACATAAGTCAATCCTGGCATAGGTGGCAAAACATATTAAATGTTCCAAGTCCCAGAGGGCTTAGGTTATTGCAAAATTTCGGCACCAGATTTTGAATGTTTCATGTTTAATCATAAAGCTATCTTATTATCTCATTTCAATTACCAGAAAATATTAAAACAGGCTGAAATGCATGGTATGGTAATTATTGGATAAGGGCTTCAGCAAAAAAGCTGTTTTAATTACCAGAAAAATGATTACACACAATAAGAGCCGCATCGTGAGAAAACCGGATTTTTGCCTATGCGAAAACAAAGGCGCAGATCAGCTTCGCGGTTACCGCGAAGCTGATCAGCGCCTTTGTTTTCGCTACACGGATAGTACATTCCCTTTTCTTCTTATATCCGAAATTTCAAGCTTCTAGCCTGCTCCTGTGACTTTACAGGTCGGTTTGTGTCAGACCTGGTCGGAAACCCCGAAGACCGGTTTTCTCGCGTCGCGGCTCAATTACCAGAAAAATGATTACACACAATAAGGTAATGATTTTAGCAGGCAGGCTTTTATGATTTCCCATCTGGCAAAGAGAGGTCTAGGGACAACCTCAAAAGAATTTGTTATCGGTGTTGAAAATATTACACAATCCTCTGTGCTTTCACTGGGACATGGTTAGAGTAGGATTGGAAACAAAGCCATTTATTTGCATATTTAAAAGTCTTTCAAAGATGAGACTTTTGTGGATGCCGAACTTGGGTCATTTGGCAATTTTGCATTTACTGGTTTGCATTGCGAGCAGAACTATTTGAGCTGCCGCACAAGAAAACCAACAATTTGCTTATGTGAAAACAAAGGCACAGATCAGCTGTGCAGTAACTATACGGATAGTACAATTCCTCTTCTTCTTAAATCCGAAAATTCAAGCTTCTAGCCTGCTCCTGTGACTGTACAGACCCGTTTGTGTTGGACCTGGTCAGAAACCTAAATTGCTGGTTTTCTCACGCACAGGCTCATATGTTACAGCATCACTGGTGCTTCGTTCCCAAAACTGTGGCAATGGTTACCACTAATCTGTTATTCAATTTGGAGTCTCAGTAATATATTGTTCAGTCTTAACTCTAACATGACCACAAAATGCTCACCAGAAGAAAAAACACCCATCATCAGCGAATTCAATAGTTCCGAACAATGATGTTCAATAGGACAGTAATTTACAGTGGTGGGGTAGAATTACCCTGAATATTGTGATCAATGAGCCACTACTGCACAGCCCCCAGGTGACAAAGATTGAGAGATCTGAATCTTCGATAAGCTTGATAGTATAAGGACAAAATAATTTCGAGGGCTATCATTGGCTTATGTTCCTTTGTAATTGAGTCCTGATGAATTAGGGGGAAAATGACATATTTTTGTGCACCAAAACATCAACAATGGCTCGCAATATCACAAAATTACAGCCATTTATAACAATTACATTGGTCAGTGAATCAACGCCAAGGCATGACCGCAAAACGAATCCATTTCTTTTCCTTCATATTTTAAAACGGGCTCGGCTTTTGAAGTCGATATATAGTTCACAAATTGAGGGCTTATATAACGACAGCATTCAGTTAATGAAGTTTTGAACAACTGGGCCCATATTGTGAAAATCCTAAACAATTCTTGGGTCTACTTAATACATGAAATATTTCGGAACATAAATTTATTAAACCTGATGTCAGGCACTCATGAATTTGTTATTGCTAACACATTATTTTTTAAAAGAAAGTTTGGTTCCTGAGGCGAAAAAATGCATTAAGATGTTGAGATAGAAAAGCTCCTACATTCGATATAATGAGAACTGACACCATTTTTCAGATGTAATGGCCTTGATTTAATCATTTACAAACTTTTAGATGATGACACATATGCATATATCTGTTTCGCTCGGGCATAGTTTTGCTTGCAAGTCCAAAGGAGTATAAATCGAGATAGCTCATAAAGCCATTGTATCACCACTATAAGGTACCGCCAGACACATTTCCATTTTCACTGAGTAAATATTATATTCAAATGACACCAATTTATCGATAAAGATTAATTCTCCACATATATACGATGGCTTTAATAGTCAATGTAGAATTAGAAAGTCAATAAAAATTCTGATCTTGTTTGGCAAATATTTTAAGGCTTCATCTTAAAACGAAAGGAATGCCATTTTCTTTCATTATGCATTAAGCAAAATACTTGAAATATGGAAAGAACTTTAAAATGTTTTGCACAATCAACAGATCAAAGCAAAGTCATTTTAAATACATGATAGAGACATGTAATTGATCAAATGCAGGAGCCAAAGATGTCCACTGGCATCTTGAGCCCCAAGTTGCTACAGCTTTTCCTTATTCTTTACCATTTCCGGGCCCAGTTCAAAGTTTTGTCTGGCACGTACCATGATACAATGCAATGGTGTCCACGACTCATTGTCCGAAATAAAATATTTCAGACCATGATACCTGTTCGGAACCATACTGCTAGTCATGAGCCGCGACGCATGAAAATCGGTCTTCCGAGTTTCCAACCAGGTCTGACACAAATGGAGCTGTACAAGCACAGAAGATGGCTTTAGAAAGAAGAGAAATTGTACTATCCGAGTAGCAAAAACAAAGGCACTGATCAGCTTCGCAGCTACTGCGAAGCTGATCTGCGCCTTTGTTTTTGCATAGGCTTAAATCCGGTTTTCTCATTTTTCTCATAAAGCAGCTCAAATATTATGAATATCAAATTCTTTATGTGCAAATTTTTGTAACTTCTTGTAAAACAACCAGACTTCATACATTTTTAATGCCATAAGTCTCTAATAATGCCATTTTAACAGTTAATAAGATTAGTATTTCTCAAACCAACTAATTTTTAGTCCTTATCTGATTGTGGTTCATGAAAAATTCTCTTGCAGATTGTTCTTCTAGTCTAACATCAAAGGAATATTAAAGTACATAATTCTCCCTAATGTACGGTATCACGCGTGAACCGGCTTATTTCGTGGAGCATACAATTTTTTGCGATCTATGGTCAGATAAGCACGGCAGTGACTATCTGTACTGCTCTCGGTAAAATTACTTGTAGAGTATGAGTTAAATGGCCGTCATTGTCTTGAAGTTCAACCTAAGGATGCCCAACCAAGCTTCAGCAACCCAAAACAGTTTTAAACTGATAGAGAGTTCCATAAAGTTGCTATAAATCTTCAATTTTACCGAAAGTGACTACACCGGGTGCATGGGATCTGAGATCCCCAGGTTTCACACTCACATTTTAAATGGTGACACATTTGTGCCGTATTCCCTTGATTTGTCCCAATTATCTGTTGAAAATTAGTTTTGACAACATAATTTCGCATTTTTTAGAAACCAACTTCTTTATTTAAAGCCCATTACCTTCAGATATAATTGCCCCCCAATTATATCAATATACTTGAAAAAATAGTTCTGTTGGTAGGCATGCAAGGCACAAACCACCCGAGATAATTTCCTTTTTCAAACGTCCCTAATATCAATTAATGTCATGGTACCGCTAACACAGCCCAAATTGCAGTCTTTATAGCGAACATTATTGTACAAAAATGTTTTCCATGCTCAGTGAAAGAATGAGCCCAAAGTGGTTTCAAGACAGAGAGACAGGCTGATACAGCCCTTTATAAAAAAAAAAAAAAAAGGCTGATACAGCCCTTTATAAAAAAAAAAAAAAAAAAAAAAAAAAAATGAGCCTGTGCATGAGCAAACCAACAATTTGGGTTCCGACCAGGTCCGACACAAACTGGGCTAATATATATATATATATATATATATATATATATATATATATATATATATATATATATATATATATATATATATATATATATATATATATATATAAGGACATGTACAGAAGATGGCTAGAGGCTGGAAATTTTGGATTTAGAAAGTAAAGGGAATACACTATCCATGTAGCAAAAACAAAGGTGCTGATCAGCTTCTCTGTTACTGCAAAGCTGAATTCTGCACCTTTGTTTACGCCTATGTAATTTGCTGGTTTTCCCATGGCTAAAATATAAGACCAATAGTGAAATGAAGCTAGCTCTTGACATTGAGTTTGGATTATATATCCCACCATCAACAATGGTCATACATACAGAGATAGATTCTCAATATAAAGTCTTTAATATCCAAGACAGACGCCCAAGAAATAGCTTAGGCTGTAACTGAAATAGGGAAACATTTTCGACAACTATTAATGAAACCAAACAAAATTTACAGAAATCGACTATCAGCTCTGTATGGATATGTCAGCAATTAATTTGCGAATTGTAATGAGCAATGTAATTGTAATGTGGCTACTGGTCAGTTCCTGAAAAACAACAATTTGCATATGCGAAAACAAAGACGCAGATCAGCTGTGCAGTAACTGCACAGCTGATCAGCGCCTTTGTTTTCGCTCCATTGATAGCATGATGCCTCCCCTTGCTAAATTCAAAATTTCAAGCTTCTTACTGTTTTCTGTAGCTGTACAGCCTAGTTTGTGTTGGACCCAGTTAAAACCCCAAATTGTTGGTTTTCTGCTGCAAAGGCTACTGTGGTCAGCTCCTAACCACAAATGGAGGTGAAAAGTTGACGACCATAAAATTTGCCCCAATCTTTTGATTACATCTCCACTACATCCCTAAAGGTGACAAATGATTTATTTTCACTGGGGTCACCATGAATGACCATTGTCCTCACACCCAGCTGCACAGAACATGTGACCAATGTCATAGTTTGTCTATACATGCAGTGTATTTTTCAAACGCATATATGAAATGCATCAACTCCCGGGCCGGCCCTGTCCCAACATGCCTAGTTCTTTTTTTTCATGAGCATAATCTCTATGAACTGGCGATTAAAGAAGTACACAGTACATTTATCAAGAACATAATCAGTGAAGAATGTGCATTTATTAATGGAACATAATCAGTGAAGAATGTTCATTTATCAATGGTCATCAGCTTAGCTTTTGGAGGGGTGGGGTCTGCCAAAGATTTTGACCTGAAATGTGTCAAAATTGAGATTAAATATATTTATCCATTTTAAAAACTTTAAAACTGAGTTATGAATAAGAATTAAATGTTTTGTGTGCATAGTCTACATAAACTTGGGCATAGGTTCAAACAAATGTTTCAGAACAGCTTATGAACCTTTCAAAAATGCTGCAAAAGATAAATGAAACTTCTTAGAAAATCGTAAATCAAGAAAATGATATTGCTTGCATAGGTTGCATTACTGAAGATGAATGAATGTAGCTTTACAAAATGATTTATATTTCCAGCTTCTTTTTCTGTAATTAAATGAGCCGCCTCATGGGAAAACCAACAATCTACATATGCGAAAACAAAGACGCAGATCAGCTTCGTGGTAACCGCGAAGCTGATCAGCGCCTTTGTTTTCGCTACATGGATAGTACAATTGCTCCTCTACTTATATCCAAAGTTTCAAGCTTCTAGCTTTATTTTGTGACTGTACAGGCCGGTTTGTGTGGGACCTGTTCGGAAACCACATTGTTGGTTTTTCCACGAGGCGGCTCAAATGAGACCTACAAGAAATGATGTATGTGAAACTGAAAATGATAATGCAACTTTCTTTATTCTTTTCACTTGTGTGAATAATACTTTTAGGCTTAAAACACACAGACACAAAGGTACGTACGGAAGCACTGTCTTAAGGGGCTGAAATTGGTCAATAGCAAGGGTGCATGTGTGTTTGGGGGAGTGGTGTTTTTTGAAGGGGATAGGAGGGGGGTACGAAGATTGTGTAATTACATTGATGTATTACTAAACATTTTTAGTTTAGTTCATTTTTTCTAGCTAAATATATGGGCCATCACTCTCATGTCAACTTTCACTAGGTTAAAACAACTTTGCTTTCTTTTAGGGAGTGTTGAATTTCTACCACAATTTTTCAAAGCCTTGACATGAACTTCCCAAAATTCTAAAGTAAATTTTGGTTTCAAACACTACTGTACTCATTTGCCATTAAAAAGGCATCATTGTCCCATTAAAATGACATGAAAATAACTAAACCCATTAATTCTTGCCATTAATCCTTGTTGAAATATTTTTAATGGGATTTTGCTATACCATTAAAATAGCATTATATTCATGTACATATGCCTTTAAACTAACAAACAAAAATGTTCCCGGCAATGTTGAAACTTTCATGGCCATTAAAAGTCAGTTAATTCTTGTTAAGAATTGTTTTAATGGCACATTAAAGGGGGTTACTTTAATGGTGAGTATCATTAAAGTAATGGGCAATGCTGTCCAAGTTGATGTTCAAATTTTCATGGCCATAAAAATGCTAGTTTATTCCTTTAGGGAGTTGTTTTCATGGCAAATTAAAGGGGCTTAATCCAATGGAAAAAAATAATGACATTTAAAATAATGGCCAATTTTATGTTAAGACTTTCAGGGCCATAAAAAACTTGTTAAATCTTGTAGAAAGATGTTTTCATGGCAAATTAAGGGGAATTAATTTAATGGTGTAAAATTTAATGACATATAAAATAACGGCCCAGTTGATGTTCAAACTTTCATGGCCATAAAAAACTAGTTAACTCCCGTAGAAAGTTGTTTTCATGGCAAATTAAATAAGATTAATTTAATGGTAAAAATAATGATATTCAAAGTAATGACCACAAATTGGAAAACTATTTTAAAGTCCTTCAGTTAAACAGTGGAATTAACTCTGCTGTCATTAAAATAACAAACAAAACTAGTCTAGTTCATGTTAAAACTATCATGGCTATTAAAAATCTGTTAAATCTAGAAAGGAATTAGTCACATAAAGGGGTTTTGTTCGAAGGTTATAGAACTCTTGCATTTTCGAGACGAGCTTTAATTTTTTGCGTGTAAGGTAAGTGTTTGGTGCAACCAGTCCTTGAGCTTGGAAGTTTAGTTTGGGTCCTTCACAATTTTAAGCAGGTGCTTAAATGTAATTGTTCAACTAAAGGTAATAACATGATAGTAAAACAGTAAAATAAAATTTCAAAAAGTGTACTAGATTTTGACCTTTAGCCCTACCCAGAGGCATGGACCCTGCATTCAGATGTCATGGAATGAAGGTTATAACTCTATTAGGTACCAATGGTCCAAGTATAGACAGCTTCTTATTAGTATTTGCAGGATATGAACCCCGGGGGAGTAGGGTACTCACATACTGGGACAGTGCAGGTATGTTCCCCACTAAAGCCCCCCCCCCCCCCGTCCTCTTTTTTTGACATTTTGTGCTCTTAAACACCCCTCTTTTTCATGAAAACTACGTTTTAAAGGTTTCCACTTTTACAGAAATCCAGGTACTTCGTCGATTTCTTAAAGACCCCTCTTTTTCAAACAAATAAGTTCTTAAAGCCCCTTCTTTTACAGAAATCCATGTACTTTGTCAGCTTTTTTGCCAAAAAAAGTAAATTTCAGGATTAAATCTTTATTAGTCTGATGAGCTCTGAAAGCTCCCCTATTTTCAGTACGGGGGCATATATACCAGTTTCATATGTATGTACCCCACTCCCGGGATATGGACATAAAAATATGAATTCGGTATTTTGACCTCCAGCCCATCTTCAGAGCATAGACCTTGAGGTCCCATATCATGGAATAAAGCTGGCATATAGGAAACATATGGCCCAGTTATCAATTATGATACTTTCTGATAAGTGGTTGTAAAGATATTGAAAGTGAGAGAATAGCCTGTATACAATACATTGTACATTTTAAAGGTTGCTTACATGTTCCAGTATAGTCCCATCCCCATGCACAGACCCTGGTCTTCTCCGATCCCCAGGCACGGAGCTTGGTATCCGACCTTATTGAATGGAAATACAGTTAGGAGTAACATTCTGAAGTAGCCTATTCTAAGTAGACCCAGTTGACATGGACCTAATTGTTTTGACCAAAGTGTCTATAATCAACAATGTACTAAGAAATATGCAAACTAAACTTACACATATTGCAGGTAACTGAAGGGTATCGCATATCTCCCTGGGTTTACCCTTGTAATTTTAAGTAAAGTAGCTCTGCAATATCTGCTGGTGGCGGGACTACCTTGATAACATGCTTCTTATTTATATGGGATTCATATGCTACTATGTGGTGGCCCATAATTGGAAATAAGTTTATTCTATTCTATTCTATTTCTTTACACAAGTACGAATTTTCTCCCTTTCTGATGCAAATTTCAAAATGCAGGCGGTCAGTTTCAAAAAGATGAAAATACATCAGAGAACTTTGGTTATGCTCTTTGAAATGGAACATTCAGTGGTTGATATGATCATAAAAGACTTCAGGTATTGTTTTATTGTGGTGCACTCATCTATATTTGTAAAACTTTGAAATGTCAACAAAGCTTTTGAAAAGTACTGGCTTTTTAGAAAACCAAATTTTCAGACTTCGTGAAATTTATTATTAATTTAGCTGATTTGTGTCTTTGCCACTCAATGATGCTACTGAAGAAGTGTGTCTATTATAAAAAGGTATATAAGGTAGATAATTAAATAGTCCAGTAAGCTGGTTCGTTGGTTGGTTGCTTGGTTGTAGTCAAGTCCTAATTGTCCCTAGTGGTCTGTCGGTGTGGTGTCTCTCTGTATTATTTTCTCTCTGAGTATAACTTCACACATGTTATACTTCAGGTGGTGCGCTTGTGTTCTGAATTTGACATAGCTGTAAGTCCAATTATCCAGTCACTGACAGTCCAAGATGATCTTGTAAACCTGTTAAACCTAGTGGTTATGAACTTGGTGATCAGGTAAATTCGCTCTCACTCAGTTCGTGCTCACTCAGTTCGTGATTATGAGATATGACAGCTGATTTGGAACGGTCTGACTTCAACCCGGCTATCCCAAAGGAGGTGATGGTTGTTACTCTCAGATACTTTCTCTTTATCAGTGTTGGGGGGTCAAAATTTACATTGATCAGGATGACATGTAGAACATGTATACCCCTATTAGGCTGAAACCCCACTTTTGTATGTAAAATTTGGGTTTACAGTGGTATACCTATTCTTCTTTTGCTGTTAAACAAAAATTGTGGGTACTTGTTAGAACCACCTCAGTATGTACCCACAATCTATGTTTTGACAGGGTCTCTATAGAGGGGGTCAAGAATCTTTGTCCTATGTTCAAAATTCTTGTATGTCAGTTTCGTATTTACTCACCTAAAAACATACATTCATAATTTATATTTAATGTCAATTTACCTGTTATTAATTCTTTCATTTTTTCTATATCAGAACATGCTAAATTATCCAGTCTACATTAATAATAGTACTATAGTTTGGAATTTATATCTAAGTTGACTTAATATGTACCACAGTGTCCATTTTCACATTTTTCATGCATTTTCGCAATTTTCTGGAACATTGCACAATTTATTTTTTTGAAAATTGTATGGATGTGAAGCTGATATGATGCATTGCTTATTGGAATGTATTTCATATCTTTCATAGGTTTTTCTCGAGTTTTACTGTGATAAATTCACTTTTGAGTAAGTTTTTAACAACTTCTTACACTGTTTGTATATATGGTACTTGACATACCTGAGTTTTTGATTATTGGAAAAATCAATGCATAGTTTCTTGACCCCTTCTATAGAGACCCTGGTTTTGAGCAAAATAGGAAAATTTCAAATTTTTTTCACTAGGAAATTTTCATTTTTACAGCTATAAAAAACATTTGAAATTGCAGCGGCGTGTTCTCGTAATGTTGAAATTTGTTGATATTTGTGTATGATTTAGAATTAGTTATTTGGTCAGGGAGCGACCATTTGATTGGTGTGTGTGTGTGGGGGGGTCCAAGATAATCAGGACTGGGAAAATTCTATTGTACACTTCGCATTATATGCAATAAAAAAGACATATATATATATATATATATTGGTATGCTAAAAATCGATCCCAGAAAGGGTGTGTAGTCTGTCAGCCCCGTTATTTTGGGGGTACAGAGTAGATGCTGGATCGAAGGTATAAACAAGCAAAATCTCGGAGTACCCCACTGGGCAAAATTCCTTATATTTATGGGGTAGTGTGTCATACCTGATATTTTTGGGTACAGGTTAGGGGGATGAGCTTATGTACATGTATATAAAGGCAAAATCTCCAGGCACCCCCAGGACCCCTGGGCTGGTGATCCGGTTTCGCATACAGCTCTGGGCATTCGATTGGAAGTTTTAATATACTGCCCTTTATTTCTCTTCCTTAGTAATAGAAACCCAAACCCAGAATGCATGGTCTGTGGAGAAATAACTGAATTAAGACAAAAATAGTACATGTATTATCATCTACTTTATTATCAAACACAGTGCATAAGAAATGTTACCCCAATGCTTTTTGCGTAATGGCAATATATCACTGTTTGGCTATTATAGCCTGGTTGTGCATCAAGATAAACTGTAGTTACTTATTTTGCTCTGTTTGCAGTCATTTTAATGGCAAATCACAATTAACATAAGGGTGCCATTAACTTATTAATGGTATTGCTAATCATTAAGTTAATGGGCTCGATTTACTGTTAAATTAATGATATACAAAAGTAAATCTTGACCATTAAATTATTAATGGTAATTACTCTTGGGTGATTAATGGGGTTTGTTTGTGGTCAAATTAATGGCATACAGAAAAAGATTCTACCATCAATTTAAGGTGGCCATTAAATCCAGTGCCATTAAAAATCATTAAAAAGGCTCTTAATGTATAGCATTTTCATGGGGCCATTAAAAATATTAATGGAAGTTAAATGGGAAATTAATGGTCCTTAAAGCTACATTAAATTAAGAATTCAATGCATTTTAATGCTTATGAAAATACCTTAAAAATGTGGCTCTAGAAAAGTAACTGTGCCATTAAATTGACATTAATTGTAATGGCTGATATTTAATGGATATTTCAGACTCATTAATTTGCTTTTAAAATGTGAATTTAAGTGGCTTTAATTTGCTTTTAAAATGACAGTATAAAAATTAATGGTCCCATTAAAATGCTATACATTAAGAGCTTTTTAAGAAGTTTTTAATGCTGATGGATACCATTAAATATTTTAATGGTACCTTTACTTTAAGAGGGGGACTTATTTTAGGGCCTGAATTTAACAGATTTTAATTGTCATAAAATTAATGGAAATTTAACAATGCCTTTAACCTAATGGCATTTTCATGTTGTTTTAATGACTCTTAATGTATAGCATTTTAATGAGATATTTTAATCCTCTTTTAACAAGCTATTCATGGGGGGAATCTTTGAAAATGCTCTTAAATTTAATTGATTATTTTCATGCCTTTTTAATTGATATTTAACGGGGATGTGTGCAGTAGTGAAAGGACACTGGAGAAAATTGATCCAATAATTAACAGTGTGTCATTGCTTTATCTTGATGTATATGGAGGTGATAAGCCCATAATACCCAACAACCCAATTAAGCCTCATCCTGACAAAATTTGCTGTCACAGACTCACAGCATGATCTGCCGATGAGTAAACTGTTTGGAAATTTTGGATACAGAAAAAGATGCAGATATGTCAAACTATCTGTATGTGCAGAAAACAAAGGGACTCATCAATTGCAAGAAAATATGGGGAGATTTAATCATTTATGCTGTTATTGACGCACACAAAAATCAGGTTTGCTCATGTTGTGGCTCACTTATCATGATTCACAATGGCTTCCATTGACAATTCAACAGAAATGTCTTTGACAAAAGATCCTTTTTGGCTTCTTTATAATTTCAGGTTAAGCTTATTATACAAGATTGTTGACATAGTCCATTCTCAATTTAAGACTTTCAAAAAACAGCCAGCAGAAATAACAAATACTACAAAATATTTCTTTTATTAAAACTGTTTTTGAATGTGGAAATAGAATCTACATAATCATCCGTTTGAAGTCTTGTATTTTGTTCACTCTTGTCAGTTATATGGAAGACCTCATTAGTCCTACACTTCAATGGCAGGAAATATTTTCATTCCTGGACATGAAACTGATTTCCATTTCCGTCTCGCGTCCAACCTTTACAGCATTTTGGAGTCCAACAGGTTTAATTCCTAAATGCCACACTGATATGTGTTAGGACAACCTAGTGAAAATTACGGGTGGAAATAGACATGGTTTTCCCCCGGAATGGGGCTTTTAGCATGATCATTATTATCAAGGAAGATTTGGAGTAGCCAAACAACATCAAAACATGCCCAAAAAACATCAAATTAACTGCTATTATGGGCATTGAAGATGATCTGCCATTAATAAATATTGCTTCTGCAATATCCAAGACTAATTCCAAAGAGTGGACAGACACTCCGAGAAGACTGGACAGAATAGGTCATGATCCCAATGTTGAAAAGAAGAATTTGAACAAATGTTTAGACAGTTTGTTCCATTAACGAACAAAAGGCTAAACAATTCAATAGAAAGCTATTGGAGATTGGCCAGGGTTGTTACTTTACAAACCAAACTTTTTCTCTCAGAGCCTAATTGATCAAATAATTGGCTTAAAATCGACCAAAGTAAATAAAAAGTTTTTGTGAAATTGCAACATAGTGTTAAATCAATACAAAAATATGAATGTGAACACAAATGAGAGTTTTTTTAACAGTGAAACATTCAATACAAAACATTTACTATATGAGGCCTTACAGCAATATAGTTCCCAAAATTATCTTCACATGAGATGACATAAAATTGCGCATTCTTAGACACATTTCAGGTCACATCATGACTCCAGTAGAAGGCAGTATACATGTCTCAGTACAAATGAACTCTTTTGTTTAATGAGAGATGGGAAATAGTAGAATGAAGTTGAGGATGACCTGGACTACTCAACCTGTAGTCTTCTATACTGCTTAATACATTTGTACATCCAAGGCTGCCTTGCTATCATCCACGCTACCATGCCACCGCTACCATATGCCACCACATGATACCTGTACTACATACTAAGGGTAACTAGACTGCAGGTAAAAATCTAAATGAGACACTTTGATGAATATGAAGCAGACAAGGAATATTTTCTGTAATTGCTGCTGCCGTGACTTTTATTGCTGTTGCAATTTCTTTGCACATTTTCCACATTTTATTTGCCGCGTCATGATAAAACAAACATTTGGCATATGCGAAAACAAAGGCGCATATCAGCTTTGCAGTAACTGCGAAGCTGACCAGCACCTCTGTTTTCGCTACACGGATAGTACAATTCATCTACTTTCTAAATCTAAAATTTCCAGCCTCTAGCCATCTTCAGTGCTTGTACAACTCGGTTTGTGTCAGACCTGTTCAAAAACCACATTGTTGGTTTTCTCATGACGCAGCTCATAATTTATTTGCGCTATCTATCTCAGTTATTCTCACCAAGATCATTTCAGATCACACCTAGATTGTGCACTGGATGATCTGATGTTGAATTAATATGCTCCGTAGTTTCAGAATTAATTTCAGTTTAAACTTATTTTAGATATTATATAATCACTTTTTTTTTGCATTGCATATTGAACATTTTGAATTGAACATTTTGAATTGAACATTTTGAATTGAACATTTTGAATATTTCTCATTTTTTCATGATACCATTTTCTGAGATGTCCAAATTACAAACCTGCACAATATTGTGGTATTAAAAGGTAAGCTGCTGCCTTAAATGAACAACGTCATGAGTAAACCGGGTTTTTCGCCTATGCGAAAATAAAGGCGCAGATCAGCTTTGCAGTAACTGCGATCAGCTTCGCAGTAACTGCGAAGCTGATCATCACCTTTGTTTTCGCTACACAGATAGTACAATTCTTCTTCTTAAATCCGGAATTTCAGTGTTCTAGTCTGCTAGTGTTCAGTGTTCTAGTCTGCTTCTGTGACCGTACCGATGTTCGGGGAACCCCAAAGACCAGTTTTCTCGCGACACGGCACAACTAATCTTGTCCATGTTTTTAGTTTCTGGCCGTATTGCCACATTCAAGTGAATTTGGCAATATTGCCATACAACTGTGCCGATAAGAACACAGTTCTTCATCCACCTTCGAGCACATACGGCCTGATATTAATGGGCAGTCAGCTCAAAACATGTATGATAACAGAACTTGCAGAATGCATACATGTAGTTCTTCAAGATAGATGGTCAGTGTCAAAAACTTCATGTTTCAGCAAGTTTCCAATTATTATTTTCTGACAGTTTTGCAATTAGCGAAATTTTCCAAAACAGCCAGAACAGCAGTATTACTTGAGCCTTGACACAAGAAAACCCACCTTCAGGGTTTCCGACCAGATCCAACATAAACCGATCTGTGCAGTCACAGAAGATGGCTTGAATCTTGAAATTTTCCATATAAGTAGTGAAGGAATCGTACTATACGTGCAGCGAAAACAAAGGTGTTGATCAGCTGTGCAGTTACTGCACAGCTGATCTGCGCCTTTGTTTTCGTATAGGCAATAATCCTGTTTTCTCATGATGTGGCTCACTTTGTACCTTCCACAGTTGTTGTGATATGGCTTATATCATAATTATGATAATCTGGTATAATCAGCATCAAAGTTCCCCATGTCACATCGCTTATGCAGAAATTGGATTATCACATCATCAAGACACTATTGTCATCTTACATTATCATACTGGGTACTAAACTGTCTGCGAGTTCCATCAAATCTGTGAAATAATGCAGCTTTCGAAACACACTTCACCACTGCTCTAGCTATTTATCAGGTGTTTCTTACTTTTTTGGTGGGTGGGTAGGTGGGGAGCTTGGACATGCTTATTGCTTAAATGAACAAAATGATTAGCTTAAAAAGCAAATAAAAATTATCAATATGAAGTAAAAAAAAACAAAACAAACTCTCTTCAGTAATGCTATATCCTAAGCCTGAGAGTCTGAAAAGATGACAGACATATAAATGTATTAATAATCGAATAACAAAGGAGAGAAAAAGACAGAAAAGTTTTCCGTTATTTGGTCCCAATGTCTTTCCTTGTTCTCAGGAAATTAGATTTTCTTTCCGGCATGACACAAGGACAGCATCCCAAAAGGACCGTAAAAAGCTTTTTCCGAGAGATTAAGGAAAGTTTATTGTATTTCAGCCATAAGACATCCATAAAAGCCGACAGTCGAGACAATTAGCTCTGAAACCTCAACTCTAATCAAGCTTTATTCGGCTAATAAAAGATGATACACATTGCAAAAGTCGTAAAATGAAATTCGGGATGCTATTATGGCTGGTATTTTCAACCTTTTTTGGTCTTAATGTGCAACATTATCCAAGGCTAAATGGACCATCGTAACAGCGTGTTCAGGCATATCATTACATTTTTATGTCTTTCTTTAAATGAAACTCTGCTGTAAAAAACATATTTCTGATCAGGAATTTGGTGAAGTTTTGTTAACCCAATAACAAAAGAAAAATACAATCTTTTCCATCTATTAAGGGTCATGGTCTTAATTTAGAAGGTGTGACATTATTTATCCACGTCTGTCCCCTAAGGCCGTCTACATGGTCCGAAAGGGTGACATGCTCCCTTTTGTGAACTCCCTGTTAAAAACCACATTAACCTTAGCAAGTTTCAAGTGAACCTCAGGGTTAACACAAGCCAAAATGAAAACATTAAAATGTGCAAGGTTTCAAATTCCAGAGACTTCTTATTATGGTTTTATGGCCCTTTTACAGCCATCTTCATTTTATGCAAATGTCAATGTCACTCACGTAGGTGACAGACAGGACTTTGTTATTTTCTCCTTGGGCACAGTTTATAGTCATACCTGGTTTAATTGCTGTCTTTACATTACAATTACACTACATGTATATTTTCAGTCTGAAAGTAACTGCTGTAAGAAGGAGATGGGATGAAGGAGTCCAAAAGGCCTTTAAATTTTGTTGCACACCTCCTGGCTGTGGCCCAGAGATTGACTAATCTGCTTTGTGGGTCAAACTTTTGTACACAGCCCTGGTACATTAGAGCCGCCTCGTGGGAAAACCAACAATGTGGTTTCCGAACAGGTTGGACACAAACCGGGCTGTACAAGCACAGGAAAGAGCTAAAAGCTTGGAATTTTGGATTTAAGTATAAGAGGAATTGTACTATCCGAGTAGCGAAAACAAAGGCGCTGATCAGCTTCGCAATTACTGCGAAGCTGATCTGCGTCTTTGTTTTCGCATATACAGATTTTTGGTTTTCCCATGGGGCGGCTCATTAACTGGTTGACAGAAAAACCAACGACATGTACAATTGAGTTAAACAATGACATCTTAATGCCTGGTTTGGTACAAAGCTTTTTGATATTAAATTTATTCAGGCTGTAGTAATCATTCATCATCAGGTAAACATGTCCGTGCAATGAATACCCCCGTAAACCCCACTTTTATATAGCAAAACTAGGGTATGCAGGGGTATACCTATTTTTCTTATTTTTGCTCCAAAACATAGATTGTGGGTACTCGTTAGAACCGCCTCGCCGAGGCGGTTCTAACGTGTACCCACAATCTATGTTTTGAGCAAAAATAAGAAAAATATAAAAAAAAAATCAGCTGAAATTTTTCAATTTTAAAAGCTCGAAAAATCTCTGTTTATTGTATGGGCAAGTTTTCATAATGTTTTGCCTTGTAGCTGTTACATTTAGATCATATCGAAATAAGTGTTTGGTTCATACAGACTACTTTTTAAATCGGTCTTTTTCACATTTTTTACTCTGATCGATACTGAATACTTTTTACAAAATGTCTGGCAAATAAGCTAAAAACCTCAAAACGATAACATCGCACTTCATTATTTTCTACCCTTGAACCGTACAATGTCAAGAAAGGCAGATATAGCGAAATTCAAATGTTAAAAACTGACGACTTTTAATGGGTTGTTCCGTACCATTGAGCGTACAGGTATAACAAGCTTCAATGACTCAATTTCAGGTCTTTGTGGGACACTTTTGGAGTAGAAAATAATCCTGTTAGGCTTGACGATTTAGACTTTTCATGAAAGAGTGCTCCATGCATTGAAATGAGATTAGCGCCATTTAGAATAACAGTTAAGGTGTGTACTTGACGATAAATTGTAGGATATTTCTGGTCATTTCTCCATAAAAGCAAACTCTAAAGCAATTCTTAGAAGTATTTCAGCAAGGTGTTTATCATGAGTACCCAAAACTCGTGTTTTATAGTGAAATGGTGGAAATTTTACTCCAATTATCCCAAATTATGCATGCATCTGCTCTTTTAAATATCAAAATATTCTCAATGCATACATGCCATTTTAGGTCAAAAAGATATTTCTCACATAAACTATCCCAAGATGAGTAAACCTTAGATGTTACAGATACATGTAATGATGAAAGTGGCAATAGGCAATGTTACAAATGATGAAGGCCCAAAAACCTGCCACTTTCATAAATTAGCATGGGAATTTGTAACCTCAAAAGAAATCACAACATTTTGATATACATGTATATACATACCTACATGTACAGTACATAAACAGTGGATCAAACTAATAAGGGTAACTTCATAGGTGCTAAGCCATGTACAAAAACAACCATAATCAGACAAAGAACTAGATAAAAGGTTTAATAAGTACATTTTGTACAACATTAAACAACAAACAAAACAGTGTCAACACCAATGTGGGATTAATTTGAGAAGAATTGAGACAAAATCCAAACAAAACTAGAGGCTATGGAAATCCCTGGAGTTATTGATCAAACAGACCAGTACACTGAGCAAACACAAGAAACCAGTTTTTCACAAAAGCTTAAAACCAAGTTGTTGGAAAACAAGATTGAATAACCCTGAGTAAATATTGCATTCCCCCTGAAGATTAACAGAACACAATCAAGGTTAATATAAATGTATTATTACCAAAAATTTTCAGTGTTATGAAAGTCAACACTTAAACAGCTGCACATATAATGTGCGCAGACCTGAATTTTCCAAACTATTTGAGAGATATTTTAAGATAAAAAAGTAAAATTGGGTTTTATCACTTTTCATATCACAAATTATTTGATTTGACATTAAAATTCTTTTGCAAACCTGTCCTTGGTTTTCAAATTCATGTTATAAATGAGCCGCATCATGAGAAAATGGGATTATTGCCAATGCAAAAACAAAGGCGCAGATCAGCTGTGCAGTAACTGGACAGCTGATCAGCGCCTTTGTTTTCGCTACATGGATAGTACAATTCCTCTACTTTTCCAGTCTCTAACCATCTTCTGTGACTGTACAGCCTGGTTTATAACAGACCTTGTCGAAAACCCAAATTGTTGGTTTTCTCACGCGAAGGCTCAAATTCTTGTTATAAATGATGATACAACACATTATAGGTGGTCTTGCAACATAATCTGCCATTAAAACATTGACATGCACGCAAATTTTAAACTATGCCATCTGCTCTATTTCGGAAACTATTAACTTCAAAATTCAGCATGAATACAGGTTTAAATATCACTTTCGGTACATACAAGCAGTGAGGCCATGCGCGGATCCAGAGGGGGGGACCGGGGGTCCGGACCCCCCCCCTGGAATTTGAAAATTTTACCTAAAAAGGTAATTTCTGGATTTTTTGGGGGTTGGACCCCCCCTCGTCTGTGACCAAAAATTACCATTTTCGTTGGACCCCCTCTCATGAAAATTTCTGGATCCGCACATGGAGGCAGTACATGCTATATAACAATCATATTTGCTGAGTTCATCATCTTCTTTACAATACCCATCCGGTTAGAAATGTCCATGGCGAGTGAAATTTATACTCACATTGAAAACCAAGGGACCTGAGTTTGAATAAGTCTTTAAGATAATTTAAACCAAGTTTCTATCTCCATGTGACCATAGCTGTTGGTGGGATGCTACACAACAACGTCATAACACCCTACATGCAGTTATCATCAAACACATCTTTAAACTTGTTTCTCTATATGAATCAGCTTTGATTGTTTGATCTTCGAAACATTCATTTTCTTCTTACCTGAAGTATACAGCTGCCGACCCCTCTGTTTTCCGGAACTGACGCCAGGTACAGTGTCTGGTCGAATGTTGGCTCCTTGTCGTTGACATCCCTCACAGACACACTGACAGTCACGCTGGATGACAATGGTGGATTGCCATGGTCCGTCGCTACAAGGACAAACCATGGCTGCGAGTCGACCTCGCAATCCACCTGCCCATTGGTCGTAATTAATCCAGAATCAGAATCTACATGAAACCAATCAGAATGAGTGTTCACATTATCCCTAATATGATATGTAATCCTAGCATTTTCACCAACATCGCGATCAGAAGCATTAACTTGTAAAACCGAACTACCCTTTTCAGACATTTCCTGTATGACAGCAGTGTAACTGCTTTGACTGAACTGTGGGGCATTATCGTTAACATCATCAATGAATAAAGTAAAAGATTTAGACGCTGCAAGTGGTGGGTCACCAGAATAAGCTGCTGTAATTGTCAAATTATATGATTCTTTAACTTCTCTGTCTAACCTTCTTTGAACAAGAACCAGATATATAACATTGTCATGCGTTTCTAAACCAAAGTTTCCGTCGCCGCCACTTAACCGGACAGAGATATCAGAATTGAAGACCTCAGGTGCATCAGGATCACTGACTGATATCCTTGCAACATAATAACCAACAGTTACGTTTTCTGCAACCCTGGGTTTCTCATCAGCAGTGAGGAATCTCAATTCAATATTTGCTGGAAGTTCTTTGACATTGTCGATTTCAATTTCAGCAACCGCTCTAGAGGGAGTTGTAGTATTATCATTATCTTTGGCTATGATATACAAAATATATTTCTTCTGGACTTCATAATCGAGTGGTTTATTTACCCTCAATACTCCAGACACTGGATCCATCACAAAATGCTCATTTGGGTCCGTTAAACGATCAATGGAATATCTTATTTTAGCATTATCGCCTTCGTCTTGATCAGTTGCCTGGACTTGAAGCACACTGGTACCAACTGTTGTGTTTTCTGATATCCTTGCGGAATATTTGCTGTAGTTGAAAACTGGCTGATTATCATTTGTGTCCGTAATTTCAATGTCCACCTGCATCGTTGAGGAAAGAGGCGGTGAGCCGCCATCATATACCTCTACAATCAGTGTGTAACTTTTTGTTGTTTCATAATCGAGAGGGCCATTAATGACTAGATCCAATAGAAGTGTCTGTGAATTCTGGTACCTTTCACTGATGTTAAATGCCAAATCAACATTTCCGGATACAAGTCGAGAACCTTTTATGGTATTGGGACCAATATCCTGGTCAACAGCGGAACCCAGTGAAATTTTGTGGTGTGGTGCATTCTCGGCGATTTGAATAAGCCTTCTACTGGTAGTAAAACTTGGAGGGAATTCATTGACATCTAGCACTGTTATATTTATACACAGCAAGTCCGCACCTTTTAGAACGCTAAGTAGATATGTTTCGGTGCTCTCTCGATCTAAAGTCTGCTTAGTTCTTATCAAACCTGTATCATAATTTATATCAAACAAAGCTTTATTTTCTTCACTTAATAGAAAGAATTCCTGATATGGAGGCATAAATGAAGAATTGAGACCAGAACTAATGCTCCCCACTTCCGTTCCAGGTTGCTGGTTTTCTCTAACAGAAAGTTGTACGACGCCAGAACATCCTTCTGTCTCTGCAGTTACCCTAAATGTTGCGACCACCCCTAAAATGATCAGGGTGGTCAGGAATCTCTTGACTCGCATTATTTTTCCTCAATGACACACAACCATGATAGCAGAATACAATCACTTGTGTTTTGCGAGTCTAAGGGTGCATGTATTGTAGTCTCTGTCCGCTCATCGTCAGTTCTTTTTTTATTCTACATTCTGTGAAATAAAACAATATTAATATAGATACATATATTCAGTCAATTTAAAAAAAAAGAAGAAAAAAATACAGACCTGAGCAATAGTAACATTATACATGTATATTAATTCATAAAACAAAATTAACGACTAAAAATTTTCGAGTTTTAAACCTATTTTTGGTCTGTCTGCCCATTTCTGACAGAACTAGCGCTGAATTGTCATACAGTAAATTATCTGGTTTCGAATCTTATCCAGTTCCGAATCAAGTGGTCGTATCGTCACGAACTACACAGCAGCTGTTCAATTAAAAAACAAATATTTTGTATGGTCATGAAGTCCATCTTCTTCTCTTCCTCTGCACGAAGTCAGATTCTGAAAACTTATCTGCATGCTAAAAATAAATCTGTTCTTCGAGATGACCTGTCGAATTAGAATGTATATTGCACTTGTGTAATTATCCGCAAGGTGCAGGTTTCTGCAAAATGCATGAACCTGGAACATTATTTTTTACACCTTTGGTTCCAACATGCGTTCCAACATTAGTTATAACACACCAGGAAAACTGAACTTCATTTATTGATGTTCTGTTGCGTAGGAGCTTGTTAATTTTTTCTATCAATTTAGCTAGTTTCGGGTCAGTAAAAATCAATTGTGTCGACATAGTACATGTACTCGTAAATCTATTAATATCGCAGTACACGTCTTAGCGCTAAACCTAAAGGAACTGAGGAGGGAGTGTTTAAATCTCAGTAAGTATTTTATTTGATGTGTGTGCGTGCGTGCGTGTGTGCGTGTCGCCACAATACCACAGTCTTTAATTTGCAATGCAGTTTGTTTGAATTGATGCTTAACGTTCTAGTCCACAGCTATGGTCATGTCAGGACTTTGCCCCGATTTTATGGGACTTGTGCCCAAAATTCTCTCCGCTGTGTTTGGTGTGGGTTCGAACCCCGTTCTGGCCATGTGAGACAGGTGGTTTTGTTTTTCTCGGGGTTCTCCCGTTTTCGTCCCACAGGTACTGATTGGCGCGTCTCACATGAGCTGAAATAATCATGAAAGGGACGTTAAACTGAATAAAAAAATGAGCCCCAAGTTAGGATGCCCTGACATCGTAAACTAAACGTGCTTCAAATATAACCACACAACAAAGCCAAGAAGGACAGACACCGGGTCCGATCCTCACATTGAGTTTTTGGTAAGACAAATGCTCCTCATATAAGGAATCTAGCAGCGTCTCTCTCTCTCTCTCTCTTCTTCTTCTTCTCTCTCTCTCTCTTAGGGAGCGACCATTTGAATTTTAAGAGGGGATGGCTGGAAGATGTTTCCGGGCCTGGATATTATTTTTCTCTCACGACGCGGTCCTGTCTTTTTATTGGTATATATTACAATACGTAAAATAGTAAAATAGAATTTGCTCTGTCTAGATATGTTTTTCGGCCAAATTGGATCCTTTTTTTTTTTTTTTCAAAAATCGTACAGCCCCCCTCCCCCCAATAATAAAAATCAGTTGGTCGTTTCCTTAAGCAGGTGATTCTTTGTGCAGTCGATCAGCATCGCGAACAAAACATGCTGTCTGGATTTTAGTCTAGTTGACATACTCCTGTGATTGAAATTCAATGTTAATCAAACACGTGAAAGATAAACTCATAAAACATCAACGACAAAACAAACAAACAAACAAACAAAAATGAAAATAACCAATGCGCTTCCCATGATTACCAGCACTTAACTGCAAAACTCTGGAACCAGTTACGCCATTATCGACTTAGAACATTTATTTGTTTTCGATTGACGCCGATATCCAGAAAGTAAGTTATACGTCGTATACATGTACACAGTTTTTGGACACTTTTACTATCTGAAATGGTAAACTGTGTGTAAATCTTGTTTTATAAAGAAGTAATGAAGCTACAAAATCAAAATCATAACGCAATAGCGCCAGAGAGTTTCTTGTTTAAAATTTATCGCAAGTGATTCGGAACTGGACAAATGATTCGGAACTGGATAAATTGATGGTCTGCTTCAAATCCCTCGTGTGGCACACAGAATATTCACAAGTAATAAGAATGAAGTTTATTATTTAGAAGAAGAATTGTACTTTCTAATGGTCAGGGTTGGGGTAATTAAAATTGTAATTGTAAGTAATTGCAATTTAATTACATTTTTCAAAATAATTGAAAATAATTGTAATTCAGTCTTTACTTTAATTATAATAATTGAAAAGTAATGAATTACAGTGTCAAAAAGGGGTGTAATTAACAATTACTTTTAATTACTTTGAATTACTTTAAAGATAATGTCTCTTACATTCAGTATTCATTGTATATGTAGAGATTATATTAGTAAGAGTACTGCAGATTATCCTGTTGAATTTTGTTTCCTTGCATGTATCACTGAATAAATGATCAATTATACAGTACTCAATTAAATATTTTCCCACTATATAAGTTATGTTACAACAGTAGTCAACATGGTCAAATTTCATCTTATAAACATGTTTCTTCATTAAGTCTTGGGCACTTTTAACATGTTTAATCCTTTCCTAAAACTGATGAATTTAGAGCTATTTATTATCTTATACACCAAATGTGACATTAAACAATGACTGATCAAAGGAAGTGTGAAAACTGAAAACAATTATTATCTTTTCCTTTGTGTCCATAATTGGTACATTGCCTACTGGGTTCCTTGTTATTAATTTTTCACACCTCACTGACAGATTCATAATTTAACTGGTCACATAATTAAACTGCTCCTTTTCAATGTCATATTGTATTCTTAATTTATTAAAGATGGAGAGAACGTAAATACATGTATGATGTTTTTCCAAATAGGAAACTGATGGAATTTTTTGTCAAAAATCCTTTATCATGTTTCTATGATTGTAACATACATGCAGTCAGACAGTATAGCCCTTGTTAGCACTTGCTTAATTTATGGCTCTGCTGACATTTTGCTGTTCTAAGGACAGTGCATGTAGACATTTGACCCTTTAGATGTTTTACATGTGACATGTTTTTTTTTTTTTTTTTTTTTTTCATAAGATACCAGCGGTGGTCATTCTCCTAATCTTTTATCAATAAGCCAGCATCGCAGTCAGTAAACTTATCTTGATAGAATTTATAAAAAAAAAACATTTATAATGTTCTTTAACCTGAGAGTCAACAACTTTCAGTCATGTGAGAAAGATATACTGCTTCCTAGTTATTAACCAATGATATGAGGAGTTATTATATTTGCAATGATCTTTCAACATTTGGTTGGATACATATGTTAACTTATAACCATATCATTTGATGGTTACTTCTGTAAACACCAGTGGATTCAAACATCCCTGTTCTGGTGTAGGACAAAACATCGAAAGGCAAAAGATCGAAGCGACAATTAGTAGATTATTCAAAACATCGATGCCACCTGTTCAGTGGGGGCAAAAAGAACAAGGAGACACGCAGTACAAAAGTTTCCTGTCAGACAATGCTCAGGCATTATCATGTCAAAAGTTTTATTTCCATTTATGAATATTAAAGGTTCATGTGACTCAACACTCGATGCAAAGTAATTGTATGTAATGAATTACATTAGGCTAAATAATTGTATGTAATGAATTACTTTCATGAAATGCCTAGTAATTGTAATTGTAATTTAATTGAACAAATGTCAATGTAATTGTAATTCAATTAATTATATTTTAAAGTAATTGACCCCAAGCCTGCTAATGGTAAGGTCGAAACCTAATTTGCTCTGAGCAATTATCTGGAAACCACTTCGAAAAAAAGTGACCCGGAACTGGATAATTTACTGTAGTGAAGGGACGCAAAATTGATAATTTTTTAACAAAATCTTCTAAATAAAACAAACAAAAATATACAATTTATGCAGATATCTAATCGAAAAAATATTAATCCAAGATCTAAGTCAGACCAAAATTTTCAAACATAAAATTGAAGTTTGGGAATTATGACGTACAAATTATAGAAATTAACAACAATCCTAACACCACCTATGGCCTACATCACAATATGCATATAATAATCATTTCTACCTGTCAAGACAATCTAACATGGTCCTGTCTTTCACAAATGTCAACACCATTTTTGAAGTGTAAACAAAACACAAGTCAATACACAAATTATCAATCACCTGTCAATTTCTTTCTCTCGCCAAGTTAATTCCTAGCTTTGTGTCCAACAGCTACAAAGACAATTCCAGCATTTGATCGTGGTGTTATTTCATAAATGCATAATTCAAATCCTGTCAAAATTTCACACCAACACAGACTTGTAGTAAAATCCACTGTTAACTACCGTAGTGTTTCTACATGAATACATGCAAATTTAATTGATAAACGTCGAAAGGAAAATTCAAATCCGAAACTGAGCTGTAAGAAGATAAAAACGAGTAAAATTTTTTTAACATCAAGTTAAATACCTTTAAATCAAATTCGTTATATTGTCGAATAGTAAAAAAAATAAAATGGAAAATTCAAACCTGAATCAATTCAAACATCAATGTCTTCCGCCTTATTGAAAATTTCGGAGTTCAAAAATAAGTTCTCAAACGGGCACCTTGGTACCACGTGACCATGGTTAATTGGTAGTTGAGCAGACAGCTTTTCTCTCATTATTTTGATATTTTATTTTTTAATAAAAGAATTTAATTAAAAGAATTAAATTTAAAAAAAAAAATCTTTCAACCTAGCAAGTATCATTAGGTTTATTATTCAGTTGAAGCATTTATGTTAGTTAACATTTTTGTACTTAATTATTCTGTGTTAATCAAATTTCATTTTTAATGCATTATATGAATATTCTCAAAGAAACATAAAAATTCATTGAATAAAATATGAAAAAATAAAGACATCAAGTTGTTTTTTTTTTTAATTGAAAATGCATTGAATAAAATATATAAAAAAAAATAAAGATTCAGAACATTAACCAGTTGAAATAGATATAGTAAGCCTCCCAGGATTAAGTCCCTTAATAAAAAGTCAATTTAATTAACTGTGTTCAGGCGGAAAATATATATAGAGAGAGAGAAAGAAACAAGAAAGAAAAAAGCACAAAAAACAGGACCAGCCAAAGTTTCAAACTGACATGGTGTCTCACTCTGTAGTAAGGGGTCAGTAGCAAGATTCTTTGCCATGCAATCAGCTCGATAAACCTAGCATACTATCAAAGACATGGACACTTTCCACTGATCCATCAATTCCTGTAGCTGAAAGAATGCACACTAAGTAGTTCAAATGTGTTTCATAGTGTCTGATAATAGTTTTTTGCAGATATTTTAATGGGACGGGATAGCCTCCCTTGGAAAAATATGTTGGTGCAATGTATTAGCGGCATATTGAGTGCTTGTAATATGCAAATTTCATACTCTAAACTTTGTGAATCGTGTAAGTGTTGAGTATATAGCGCAGTAAACCACCCTTGGTGGATGAGCATGCTTTTCCACTGACAGGGTTTCTGTGGCTTGGCTCGGCTGTACGTTACATTACAATGTTTAAATGAAGATAAATAATTTTCTTGGCATAATTAACCACTTAATTTGTCGCAAAATGTGCAGCAAATATTTTGAAAATTGGTTGTGACAAATAAAAAAAAGTTCTGGTCACAAACATTTTTGAGTAGGGAATTTCTGTACAAAAATCTCATGGGAGGTAAATATTTTCCCGAAAAATTTTAAACTCATAGTATTCTAACATGACTGGTAAAAATCATTATTAAATGACACAAATGGCATGCCATACGAAATCTTCATGATAAATAAAACTTTCGAAAATGAAAGCATTTTCATGATCATCGATTATCTCCCTTGACAATGCAAAATCCCTATTCAAAATTGATTTTGGCTATAAAAACTTTATCTGTTCACTGATTTTCATTTTTTTTTTTTTTTGCAGGTCCTAGATTTTGACATGAAAATAATTTTCCTATCGTCTTCCACAATAAAATTTTGCGCAAAAAACCATTATCACAGGCAAGCTTTTAGACGGTAGTAAACTGCATTTGAAAACAAATGGAATCAACGTCCTCTTTGTAGTGTTTAGGAATACTGACCACTATTACATGACTTCATCTGACTGACTTGACCCAGAGGTTTAACTTTTATTCGTCTCAGATGAACATGAATTTATAGAGTTTGGGCCCAACCATTGGAAATCTGATTATCAATCATTAATAAATAAGTTCCTCTTTTGGAGGATGAAACTAACTTTTAGACTGGATGCAAATGCAAGAATTTTCTCAGACAACTGATAATGGTTATGTAAATATGAACACATAAAACTTTTGCGTAAGAATTTTATTTAATAAATAATATAAAAGAATAAAATATGAAATAATCAACAATATGGTGGGTTGATAGTGCATGAAGTTGACTGATTACCAATACCTATCATGATCTGTTCATTCAAAAACTGGCATCATAAATAAATGCTGCTTCCAGCATGTGCACTAAGAAAAAGTAAGCTCCCATTAACACACTGATCAGCAACTTCTTTGTTTTGCTGTATAGAAGATGGATTTCCCCTTTAATTGAATGCGAAATTCCAAGAATCCATATGTCTTTTGTAGCTTTATTGCCTGGACACATGTTGCTATATTATGCTGTGTTTGTGTTAAGATGATGAACTATTTGCAAACTTAATAAACTTCTTAAATTAACTTCTGTTCTGTGCTTTACAGCCTAGATTGTGTCCAACAAGGTCTGAAAACTAAAGGTGTGTTTAATTAACGTTTCAATACACCCCTTTTTCTACTGTAAGGCAGCTTATTCATTTGAAAACTCTGAAAGTCAATTAGAACCAGTAAAAGTTCCGTTTCATCTACATTTTTTTTTTAATTTGGACTCCATTAAGTTCTGGTGGGCCAAAGATGCTTTTGATTTTTTTTTGTCTTTTTGCATCTCAAACAAACACACTAAACATGAAATTAGCAAATTGATAGAGTGATTTGTACATGATCTTCCATAGTACTTTGTGATCATGAATGTCATCTACATGTAGTAATTAATACATGTATTAATAATTATGCAATAACTGATGTTTCAAAGATATGAGTCCAACCACACATTCTGAAATCCCTGAACAGACACCCTATCATCTACAATACCAAGGCTGTAGGCTCACATACAGCATCATAGATTTTAACAAACAACACTTCCATCTTGCTCATTAAGGTCTGTTACTGTTTGATTATCTACTATTGTATCACTAACTTCTTCATTTTCACACTTTGGTGCAGTATTGGTGTTATCACTTTGGTTTGGACTAGATTTCTCTACATTTATCACATTTGCATTGCCTTGGTCATCAGCTGTTTTGAGTTCATCTCTTAAACTAACACTAACATCATCTTTAATATCACTGGGAAGCTTGCTTGCATTTGATTCATTTTCATTGGCTGTTACTAAGTCTCTGTCAACCAACTGCTTAGATGAGCGTCTTGGTGTCTCTGATCTGTGATCAGAGTCCTTTTGATGCTCATCAAGAATTTGTGATCGGTTTGAAGTGGAATCAACACTCTCTAGGAAATTGTTCATGCTGGCAGTGACTGATTTGGCTTCCCCCGTTGGCTGTTTCCATCTGTCAATGGACGTAACTTCCCAGTCGGAAATCTGGCTTTGGCTGTCAACTGGTTTTATACTGTGAACATCTGCTTGGGTTACCTGTCAAAGCAGAAGGGATGTTGAACATCAAATTATGATTTGAATACAGAAGCTTTACAATATTTGTCAAATCAAAGCATTGCAGAAAATTGATCAAATGAATCAAATGCTGAAATGAATATAAGAATCTTATATGAGTGTCAGGGATGGATAGACAAATCTATGCTGAGGGCCACTTTGGCATCTTGAGGCTAGCTGAGTGATGCCACATTGTGACCCGAGGGACAGATTTATCTATTCGTACCTTGGACGCATGAGAGATTGTTTTTCTTGCATGCCTTAATGCGGTGATGCTTGATTTTCATAACATTTACGTTGAAAAACACTGCAATCGTGTCTGCCATTTGGTAACAGAACGTTTCTGACGTCATTGAGACTTGCGCTTAACGACGAAGTTACGTCACGTCCTATACAAACAATGTTAAAATGGAAAACATACATGCAGGGTCAGACAACCAGGGGGAGATAGGGATTTCTGACCCTGTCCAAGACCTGGATATACTGATATTTTCTCGTTAGGTGTGCAACAATACCATTGTTAACAGAGGTATAACTGAAAACTTATTAAAGGACATAAAAGATGAATAAAACAACACTCATACATGTAAGTCATACATACTGATATGTTGCTTTTGTTTTTAGATTTAATGTCCCACTAACAGCTAGGGTCATACTGAGATGAAATTCTGTCATCAGAAATAGACATGGGAAACCTAAGATTGAACTCATGACCCTTGTTTTCAATACAAATGAGCCTGTGCATGAGAAAACCAACAATTTGGGTTCCAGCCAGGTCCGACACAAACCAGGCTGTACAGTCACAGATGACAGTGGCTAGAAATTTTGGATTTAGAAAGTGTAATGAAAACAAAGGTGCTGTGCAGATCAGCTTCGCAGTTACTGCGAAGCTGATCTGCGCCATTGTTTTCACCTATGCAGATTGTTGGTTTTCCTATGCAGCAGCTCAAATGGCTTTACAACAAAGCCACAGTGCCTTCTTTACAAGTACTTAACAAGTACAGCCCTCTTTAAGGTACCATAAAATTTAAATGGTCTTTAAAAACGTACTGGTAAGTCATCATTGTCCACAACAAGAGATTCATCAGGGGCAGCAGCATGGTTCATTTCTCGCCCACCACTCAATAATGGTGTTCTCTCAGTGCTATCAGATGGCCCCTGTCCTCTGATAAAAGGAGCACTGACTGTCTTCTTCATGGTGTTACCTGCAAATCAATCAATCAATCATTCAATCTGCCACTTATAAATGATATGAGCCGCAATGCGACAAAACTGGTCTTAGGGGGTTCCGACCAGGTCTGACACAAATCAACCTGTACAGTCACAGACGCAGGCTTTAAGCTAGAAATTTCGGATTTAAGAAGAAGAGAAATTGTACTATCCGTGTAGCGAAAACAAAGGTGCTGATCAGCTTCGCAGTTACTGCAAAGGTAATCTGCGCCTTTGTTTTCGCATAGGCAAAAAATCTGGTTTTCTCGCGGCTCATATTCCTTCCGAACATATGGTTAGTTCACATTCTTTCACTGCTCTTCTTGAATCAAAAGAAAAGGAAAAATGTTGGAAAATGACCAAACTTTCATGAAAGAAATGTTTTACAAGAAGAAGTTTATCTCTTGTCCACTTCCATATACAGGATCATACTAATCATTATGAAAACATGCCCATGCAATATACAGAGATTTTTAAAGTTGTAAAAATTAAAAAAAATCAGTAGAAAATTTTTGATATTTTTCTTATTTTTGCTCAAAACATAGATTGTAGGTACACGTTAGAACCACCTTGGCTCTAATAGGTACCCATAATCTATGTTTTGGATCAAAAATAAGAAATTTTTTAGGTATACCCCTGCAAACCCAAGTTTTTCTATATAAAAGTGGGGTTTAAGGGGGTATATATTTCACGGACATGTTTTCCTGATGAGGCTGCAGAGTGTTCCATTGTACAAGTAGGCCACCATATTTTGTTTTTCATATGCCTAATCATGATTATTTTCAATTCAAAACTAATACATGTAGTGACTAACCAACAACTTTGACATGTTCTATGACATCATCTTTGACATCAGAGACGTCCCACATGGACAGGAAACTATGACAACAGTTAGGATCATCCACTGTTCTGTCTATAAATGGCTTGTGGGAGAAGGCAAAGAAATGGGCGATGGCAGCTATAAACATCTCTATACAGATACAGAAATCCTGAAAAGAAATAGGTTACATTGCATGATTAATATGAATATATGGAAAAGACAATGTTTTTGCCAGAACATAGCCATGCACGAACATGACTAATAGATAAAAGTTAAGTCAGACAATAAAACGGCCATCATCAAGCTTTTATTATAGGAATGAATTTTATTTTTGTTGATTTTATCGATGTGTAAACTCAGGGAAATCACTCACAAACTGAATAATGCCCGAAGGGCTTTATGAAAAAGTTTGTGAGTGATTCGCCCGAGTTTACACATCGATAAAATCAACAAAAATAATAATTTGTTCCCTATAATTCCAACTCTGTTTCATTATACTGCATTTGTCGACATTGATTAAAATTTTTATAGCCAGCAGAAGGAATGTAGAGCAAACCGGATCTTCATGAGGCAGTCAACGTTTCTTCGAAGAAACGTCACATACTCACGTACTGTCACGCCATTTTCAGATGAAAATAGAGTATTCTTACACATTGCTTTTATCGAAGTATTAAATCTTCCAAACAACCAATCAGCATGTAGGAAATTAGCAAAGTTTGAATTATTACTGTATATAATCTAAACCTCTGATACCAGATTTATACCTACAAGAGAAGTATAAAAAGTTCATGTACAGATGTGACAAAATTTTAGTTACTCTGACTTTGGAATATGTTTATGAAATATCCAATCCAAGTGTTCATTTGTTTTAAGTGGAAGTAGAAGTTATTGTAAAAATCTTTCTTCCTATTTATGACTTTGTTAATTCTATTTTCATTTTTACCATATTTGTCAACGGCATTAGCCTGGGTTCCAGTCTGATCATTTTTTCTCTTTTTTATTTTTCCGTTTCTTGGTCAAAAATGACAATATCTACCGAAGTCAATAGTGGCTACCGATTTCTTTGATGTGATTTTTTTTTTTATTATGATCTCTTTGTCGGAAAAGAATTAAAACAATGTAGGAAAAATATATATTGGCGACTGGACCCAGGCTACAACGGCATATATATGAACCACCACATAAGACTAGAAAATGTGTTTATGAAACACTATGCCCCCAACTGGTAAGCCACTTTCAAGATGTAAAAATGTCAAAAAAATGACTAAGTTCAAATTGTAAAAAAAGTGACAAAAATTAATCTGAGGAGTATATCCCAACCACATGCATATCTTCAAAGCATGGTCACACTGTCTGCAAAGTTTCAAAAGTATCGGTATTAAATTGTAGGAGGACTTGCGCACACAAGTTACCCTCTATCCATCCACTAAAATGCCCGAAAAAATGACTAAGTTCAAATTGTGAAAAAAATGACAAAAAAAATCCAAGGATTATATCCAAACCACATGCATATCTTCAGACCATGCCCATAATACATGTAAAGTTTTAAATGAATTGGCATGAAACTGTAGGAAGAGTTGCGCACACAAGGTACCATTCACTTTTCATTGTCAAAATGCCCGAAAAATGGCTAAGTTCAAATTGCAAAAAAAGTGATAAAAATTAATCTGAGGATTATATCCAAACCACATGCATATCTTCAAAGCATGGTCACAACATCTGTAAAGTTTCAAGAGAATCGGAATAAAACTGTAGGAGGAGTTGCGCACACAAGGTATCCACTATCTATTCGCTTTATCAAGAAAAAAGGGAAATAACTCCCACAGAATTGGCCCCTAGCCCCTTGAATTTACCTGAAAGAAAAAATACGGGTCCTCTTAATTTTCATATACAAACTACATACCAAATTTCAAGATCCTAGCTCTAACGGTTCCTGAATGAGTTCTCACGCATCACAGACTGACTGACTGCACGCACGCACTCACTGCACTGCATGGACAGACCCAAACCAATATGCCCCCTCAACTTCTTCGAAGTTGGGGGCATAAAAACCAACAATATGCATCAAGGCAAAAACAAAGGTGCAGATCAGCTGTGCAGTAACTGCACAGCTAATCAGCGCCTTTGATTTCGCTGCACAGATAGTACAATCCTCTTCTTTTATCTGATATTTCAAGCTTCAAGTCTCCTTCAGTGACAATACAGGCCAGTTTGTGTCAGACCTGCTCAGAAACCGAAATCGACAGTTTTCTTATGTGAATGCTCATATACCTGCAAACCTGTGGCAACTTCTTCGATATTATTGTAGAACTCCCAGGTACCATCAATTGGTATAGCATTGAGTTTAACTAGTGCTGCAATCACTACAGACTGCCTGTGAATATAGAACAGATACAAGCAGATAAAAATAAGATATTGAATGTATGTTTTAAATTACAACATGTTCTTGATAAGTTGCATCAAGTGAGTTCTTCTCATTCATAGATTTACATGCGCGGATCCAGAAATTTTCACGAGAGGGGGTCCAACGAAAAATGGTAATTTTTGGTCACAGACGAGGGGGGGGTCCAACCCCCTAAAAATCCTGAAATTACCTTTTTTTAGGTAAAATTTTCAAATTCCAGGGGGGTCCGGACCCCCAGTCCCCCCCTCTGGATCCGCGCATGGATTTAGTTTGTAAACCATGACTTTTTCAAATTTCCATACAAAATATTGTATGAAAGAGTATCCTATTTTAAACTTAGGAAAGGGATCTTTGGTCGGCTGAATTATTAATTTATGTTTAAGGATTTCATAGAAAGACAAAACTCTAAAATGGGACAGTTTGTACAATGTATTTGTTTGTTACTTACCAAAATGAGAAAAAGACAACAAATTTGACACACAGGAACTTGGGGACAGGTTTGACAGGCTGTAACTCTTCTTTGGTAGCTTTGTAGAACAGAACCAGGCAGTACATGGCCCACTAAAACATATGAGCCGTCTCGTGGGAAACCCAAAAATGTGGTTTCCGAACAGGTCCGACACAAACCGGCCTGTACATGCACAGAAGACAGCTAGAAGCTTGAAATTTCGGATTTAAGAAAAAGAGGAATTGTACTATCAGTGTAGCGAAAGCAAAGGCACTGATCAGCTTTGCGGTTACCGTGAAGCTGATTTGTGCCTTTGTTTTCGCCTATGCAGATTGTTGGTTTTCCCATGTGGCGGCTCATATCATAAGTAGGGTTTATTATTTGTGACATTATTGATCTATTCTTTGAATAAGAAAATTGGGGGGAAAAGCACATTTTACCCCTTTATTTACTACATTTAAGGTAAGCGAAGTGTGAAAACCCTACGAGACTGAAGTGATCACCAGTCTCATGCAATGTGCACTGTATCAGATTTTATGCTCATTTATCTTAATAATGAAAAAGCATATTGCTGATTCCAGTTTGTATTGTCAAGAATTTTTCAGTCATGACGGGACTGAGCCAACGCCTTCTTGGTATTTGACTAGGGACTTAATGTGTCTTGCTCAAGAACACAGCTCGTCACCATTGAGGTTTGAAGCCCTCTCAATTATGGAATAATGATTCCACAGGATATACTTACGATCTGTGAGACATTATTAACTATGACAAGATAAGACCAGGCTGACTTGAAGTTGAAATCTCCTTCGTCATACTTGCCACAAATCTGACAGATTCTGTAACACATATCATAGGTACATGTACATATATGAGCCACATTATCTTCAAGAAGAGAATTTAACAGCCAAAACGAGTTAAGTCATTGAATTTGGGCCAAAATTTGTCCCATACTTTTTTTTGGCTTAGATTTTCATGTTTTGTTATTTTTTCAACTAAGTGGAACCTGCCTGATAAATTGTTATGTTTGAAAAATGTTAGCAACCCGAATTTTCATTTTTTATCGCTTCATAAACAACAACACTGAAATCTAATGTGAACTACGTTACTGTGGTAGAGTTTTTTTGAACATGCAAAAAAAGGAACAAGGTATGACATTGTCAAACTTTTTGAAACTTGTTTTTCAAAATTGTCTTTTTCTTGCCTAAAAACAAGTGTTATACGTAACACTTATGACATTATTGCCTTCTCAGCATAGTTTGAATGTTTGCCTCAAATGAAAATTTAAAAATAGTTGCTATACTAAAAATGCAAACATTGTTTTGCTTATTTCCATCCACTTTTGAGCACTATTGGATAAATGACCTCATTTTTATTTAGAATAAAGGAGATAAATATCATAACTATACATATTTGAGGCACTTGTAATACCATTTTGTCATTTTCGTGTAGGAAAATGTAACATTAGGTTGGTAACGTAATTCACAAATCCATTACCAGTGCATTCTTTCCTGTGTGAAATCGCACATTTCTCAACAAATTATCTGCCTCAGATGTGTCACAGAATGTTAATTATACATCTGTTTGCACCTTAAATACAATTCATTGTATATGTCTTTGTTCATTTTGCAGAAAGGGCCATTTCAAATGTACAAGTTAAAGATTAAGTAAACATTCTTTATACATGTATTATTGTTATTCATTAACTTGTTGTAGTTCACAAGACACCTAACCAATAAAGAATGAATCAACACAAACCTATTCAAAGATGTTTTATACAACATACTAAAGCTTTATATTGTCGAAAAAGTACATTTTGTCCGAAAATAATGCCATAAGATGTTAAAGGTAACGTAATTCACGCACAAAATATGTCAGATTTTATCGAATGTAGTATGTTATAAACATGGTTTACATGTCTCTCTTTCACATAATGCTATCAAGAGAATTACAAAGTAAGTCAAAAAGAACATTTGGGATAAAAGATACCAACATAAGTTGACCAGGGCGTCAAAGACAGTGTGCCTTTTCTATATTGAAAAAAGTCACAAACTGTGAATTGCACACACTTTTTTGATTATCTGGATACCAGGTGACATAGAGTAATGATTAAAAACAATATTCCAAGACGACAAAAGTCTTATATCATTTAAAATATCAATCATGTGATCCTATCGTGGATCTAAAGCAGAATTACGTAAAAAGTGAATTACATTACCTGAATGTGAATTACGTTACCTACACTCAATCACATTTAAATCATAGACGGTATGTAAAACATAAAATAAGTCTTAACTTTTGATTTTTGTTGTTTATAAAGGACACCTTGCACATATTGCATTGATATGATGGCCATCTGTATAATTTACATAAAATGGAGAAATGGTGTACCCAGAAAATATAGATTAAGTCCATGTAGCTATGAAAAAGCAACACTAGTATGGTAGGAATTGATACTTACGAGCAGTAATAGACTTGATTTAACCAAACAACTCACATAAATTCCAAAGAGACATGAGAATTCAGAGTTATTTCTCTTTAAGTAAAATTGTAGTAACGTAATTCACAGTAACGTAATTCACAAATTTGAGCTTTAGCCTATTTCCACGTATGTTTACAACATCCCGTAAAGTTCTTTATCTATTTGCTACTTAGTATGGTCAAAGTTCTTTCACTGCTGTTACATGGAATATTTCTACCTCTTATTTAACAACTGATATGGGTAGGGTAACGTAGTTCACAAAACTGTGTTATTTTTTCATCAGCTTTAGCTTTGACTTTATTTTGGACAAATGAACAATAGCTAACCCACATTTGTATTTATTTTCCAAGCATGTATCAATTATCTTCCCAAAAACATGTAGCATGTAAGCTAAACATACGATAGTAGTATTTTGTGAGACATTAAAACTTAGTAACGTAATTCACGTAAGAATCTGGGACACTTCAAAATTTTCATTTTTACTCCAGAACCAAAATCAAGGCGTAAAATAGCAGGCCTGTGTATATGACATTGACATATGATAGAAAACCGCCAACCCGAAAAATATATTTTCAGTAATAAGTTCTGTAATAAGCTTACTATGATGATGGGACAGCATTTTTGCAGGATTTTTGTGGTATGTCATGTGGAAAACGGCTTAGAGAGTGACTGTAGACCGCTTCTCCTGCTATTTTTTCACATGCCCGTAGGGCTATAACCTTAACCTAGGTGAAACCGCTTCAAAGCGCTGAAAAACTACTTTTCTTCTTGAAAATATATGGATGGGACACAAAAATCACCGAATTCAATGACTTAACTCGTTTTGGCTGTTAAACAGATGCTGGAAATTTAGAAAGAAGGAAATTCTCCTTTGTCATACTTGCCACAAATCTGACAAATCCTGAAACACATATCATAGGAACATGTAGACATATGAGCCACATTATTTTCAAGGTCAATATAAATTATGTGCCAGAGAATTTAAACAGATGCTGGAAATTTAGAAAGAAGGAAATGGAATGTAGCACTGAACAGCTTGCAAGGATGCTATGATGTATCTGTTTACTTGTTGTTCCCATGTACAAAACACTGATATGATACGAGCCACGACGCGAGAAAACCGGTCTTCGGGGTTTCCGACCAGGCGCGACACAAATCAGTCTGTACAGTCACAGAAGCAGGCTAGATGCTTGAAATTTTGGCTATAAGTAAAAGAGGAATTGTACTATCCGAGTAGCGAAAACAAAGGCGTTGATCAGCTTCGCAGTTACTGCGAAGCTGATCTGCGCCTTTGCTTTCGCATAGGCAAAAATCCGGTTTTCTCACGATGCGGCTCATACATAAGATTGCTTTACCGCAATAACTTTTCAATAACAGTGAGTTTTCAAGGCCCATTTTCTGCTTTCAGTATTTGATGAAGTAGTGTTTCTAGAAAGTGAAAATCTAGGTTGTCATGTTCATTGAATACATAATTCTCCACATTCAAACAAAGTGATGGTACTTAATAGAAATGCTTCATTTATAATTATTCAATTTTAATATAGCAAACTATTAAACATTAGACTTACAAGGCAATAACTGTTGTCACGGGTCTTACAACAGTGTACTGCAGCACTCCATGTTTACAACGATCTATTAGAGTTCTGTAAAAAGAAATTAAAGTGTATTTGTTTATATACTGATTGAAACACATAATCTTTAAAATAAAGCAAGTTAACAAAAAATGAAAAGAATAATTGTATTCATTATAAATTGGATAATGTAAGAATATGGCTGAATAAAATAAGTATTTTTTTTCATAAAGTGAATGCCTCCAAGGAAGGCTATTTCGAACAGACAGGCGCTTTTAATTTGGGTTGTTTGAATTTTGAAGAAAGATACATGTTTGAAACAATAAACATTAAACAAAGTATCTTACAATCCCATATCCCAAGGAGGGAAGCAGCACAATGGTATCAGGAGTTTCTGTTTCTCTCTCTTTCTCTGTAAGACGATATGAAGTTGAGGATGTTCAGTCCACAAGTAGCTGAGAAGGTAAGCCATGAAGTTGTAGATCACATAAGCCTCGTAACATTCTCGGCAAGTGTCGAGATATATTGCAGCATCCGGAAAACGCATCGCAAACCACTGAAATAAAGGTCAGAAAAAAAAATCTACTTTTGTAATACTAAATGTACATGTAACTAAATTAAAACATTTTGCCAATGTGTAGAGAAAAAAAAAGCCATGATCTTGTAGGGCACTTCTAGCTACTCATATGAGCCGCGTCGTGAGAAAACGGGATTATCGCCTATGCGAAAACAAAGGCGCAGATCAGCTTCGCAGTAACTGCGAAGCTGATCAGCGCCTTTGTTTTCGCTTTACGGATAGTACAATTTCTCATCTCCATAAAATTGAAATTTCAAGCTTCTAGCCTGCTTTTCTGAGCTTGTACAGGCCAGTTTGTGTCGGACCTGGTCGGAAACCCCAAAGACCGGTTTTCTCGCGTCGCGGCTCAATTATGATATGACTCCTACACAATCACAGAAGACCAAGAAATGTTTCAAAATTATGTTGATGTTTCTGGGAAAAGTGTATGCAAAAACCAACTTGGTATAAAGGAGAATAACCTGAGGTTAACCTCATTGATGATGTGATTCTGCTTTTTATTCTTTATTTTTTCATGTATGTCTTTTTGTGTCATGTCAGGACAGTAATTGGTACCAACTTAGAATATTTATTTACATGTATCTTAATAGATAGCTAAATGAGCAAACCTTAGCAGATACTTAGACCCCTTGATACTTTACGAAGTAGTTCAACTTCAAAATAACAACCCTTCATTATAATACAGCACAGTTTTAAGGATTAAAAGGCCATGTCATGACACCCAAATTGAATATTTTGCTATGTACATGTATATTGTATTAGTAACTTTCTTTTAACATGGTTTCACTTATAAATTGGCCTGTTTCATGGACCCAAAAGATGAGGTTGACTTACAGTTGTATTATAGTTACAATACTTACAGCATTTAGAGCATATATTGGCACCATCCATATTATTCTGAAAAATATCATAAAACAATTGGTGGACATTAAATAACATATGGTAAAATTGAGATACGTGCAAAACATCATAAATCTTGGTTAACATGTTCTAAAAATTTGAACAAGATCGAGAAAGCATCCTAAAGTAGTTAGGTCTTTGTTACATGAAGTTTGATTAATTCAAGTGAAGTACCTAGTGGGTAAGTGCTCATAATTTATCCTGGCTATGCTATATGTAGAACAGTTAAATTCTGTCCAAAGATGATTAGCTTTTCTTTACATTTTTTTTTTTTTTTTTGCTCCAAGATATTAGACCCCTTGACTGAAGACTGCCTTAAATGTATTGAGCGCAATGGTTAACATCCAAATTTCATGGCAAATCTGCATATATGTGGCACTTCAGCCATTTATTTCTTACCTGATAATATAGCGCTGAAGATATGGCTTTGTATAATGCACAGAATGTTGTATTATTCCCCATAGTGAAAGTGGTATAGCTAAGAAGACAAAAACTCCTCCGATCACAAAAGCCTTAGAATGTTTTGGTGGATCTTTTCTTGTTGCTTCAACTACACATAAAGGAATAGTGATACAGACGGCAATAAAATAAAGTACAATAGAAAGAGGTCTGATCCAGTTTCTCCAGTGGGCCACAAAATTCATTTTGATCAACTTTCAAATGCACTATTTGGTGGTGAAAATGTACAACAATGAATTATTTAACACACTGACAGTGAACTGTCAATGTATCAACAGTTGTATTCGTGATAAACACCGTGTTCTCCTCTTTCCTGGTTTTGTGTTTGGTTTTTGTACAAGCCACCATGTTTTTATCATGTGACCATAAAGGCGCTCTCGATTTCTGGGGATTATTTGGTAACACTAAAGTGCGAAAGTACAAGATACAAGAAGGTAAAGGTGGGCAATGGTCAGGAATTGGTTCAATCCCACCAAAGGTAGCATATATTATCTACAAAGCTTATGTCCTGCCGCGAATGCTGTGTGGGCTTGAGACCATATACCTAAATAAGACGCAGTTACAACAAATGGAAAAATGTCATCTACGTACTCTTCGTCAAATACAGTCATTACCTCAACGTACAGCTACATCTGCAGTATTTATGCTACTGGGTGCACTTCCCATTGAAGCTGAAATTCATAGAAAACAACTAAGTCTTCTACACTCAGTCATCAACAGCAATGGTCAGGAATTGGTTCAATCCCACCAAAGGTAGCATATATTATCTACAAAGCTTATGTCCTGCCGCGAATGCTGTGTGGGCTTGAGACCATATACCTAAATAAGACGCAGTTACAACAAATGGAAAAATGTCATCTACGTACTCTTCGTCAAATACAGTCATTACCTCAACGTACAGCTACATCTGCAGTATTTATGCTACTGGGTGCACTTCCCATTGAAGCTGAAATTCATAGAAAACAACTAAGTCTTCTACACTCAGTCATCAACAAGTGTCTACAAGATGTGGTATAACGCCAGCTCGCATGCAGTTTTGACAACGAAAACAGTTTCTTCTATGTCGTGTCTCGAGCTGTTCGACCTTCCGGCGCTGGGTGTGCTTCTTGCCTCTGACATCGCGAAAATACAGTGGAAGAGCAGGTGCAGGAGGGCTATAGTGGAGCATTGGACCAGAGTGTATGTCAACGACATCAAGACCAAGAAAACCTTTAAGTATCTGTCAGTTGCGCAGCTGCGTGTGGGTTGTACGCATTTAAGCATGGCAAAGTGCAGAGACTATATATAGCAGCAGTTCGGAAAGCAGTTACAAAGGTGCGTTTTTTGCTGGGTGTGTACATGCTTCAGTCCAGTAAGCATGTGTTCAGTAACAAGACTGTCGACGCAACATGCCGTCTGTGCCGGCTTGAGTCAGAAGATATTCGACATACAGTGACAAGGTGCCCGGCGTTCAACACTATCCGTGCATCTACGTTAAATAAACTCAGAGACATTATTTCTGAAAAGAGTGACATTGGTATATTGTGCTTCAAAGATTGGGACAGTTTTCTGAATGTTATTGTCGACCCTGTGTGTATTGCTGGGTATGTTTTTATAGATCATTATATGAGCCGCGACATGAGAAAATCGGTCTTGGGCGTTTCTGACCAGATCCGACACAAACCGTCCTGTTCAATCACTGGAAAAAGCAAAAAGCTTTCAACTTATTTGAGAAAAAGCATTAATCAGCTCATGTCGCGGCTCATATATGCTTAATTAATATGACCACTTATGTCATTTGGAAATAAACATTATTTTTATACAAGTATAAGCTTTAACAAAAAGCTTGGTCTACGCTTCACATATATAAACTAGAATGTCAAAGAATCTGGCCGTACTCCCATTTCATCGTGGTTCATGTGACTGAACAGAAATAAACCCTGCGCGGTCAAAGCATTCATACCTGACAATCTGTGGGTTCATTTCATTCCGTTGTGGCTTGGATAGAATGTAATTGGCTACACGGCAGGTGGGGCACAGTCAAAGCTTTCATACCTCACCATATAGCGTCACAATACCGTCGGTTCATTTCATTCCGTTGTTGCTTAGATAGAATGCAATCATGCACCAGTTCCACGAATTTAACAATTTGCCCCATTTTTGGTACCTACTGCACCATTGGTACAAATGTTACCAACCAAAGGGAGGTTTGTATGGATGTTTTGGGTGTTTACACGGTCCTTGACGAAACGACCCGGAATCCTACTAACACCATGGTCAAGCCACTAGACTCGAACGTGCAGTTGCATTTGTAGAGAGGTGTATGAGTTGTCTTGTAATTTAATTATGTAAGTAGGTCAGTCTCAAACTTTAGAGTAGTCTACGCGCTGGCACGTAGATAACAATTTGTATGTCTATATGTTCATGGTGAGACGTTGAATTGTGAATTTTCCGCGCTGATTTTGGTTTGTATAAATTCTCCGCACCTTAATTTGTCAACCAAACGTTGCAACTGTTGGTGCATTTGGCGAAATATGGCATTACATGCCCAGGGGGGGTACTCTGAAATTTTCTGTATACATAGGCGAGGCTGACTTTTTTGGGGTCAAAATTTTGAATTTCCGTAATTTTTTGGGTTTTCAGAAAAACTAGTTATTTTTTAGGGTAGTGAGCTTTTTATGGATATTTTTTTGGGGTCATGCCTTTTCTGAATTATTTTTTTGGGGTCATCTATAATTCTAAGTAACTTTTTGGGTTTTGCACATTTCTTGGGAAATCTCTTTATTTCTATAAAGATAAGAGTGGCTTACACTTATGTCTTACAAGGCCTTAAGATTCAATTTTGTTTGCGACCATGCCTTATGACTGGTCTCGGTGAAATTTTGGAAGCTTGATCATGATGTTGTTTGGATTGCAAATCAAATGGAATCAAAACCATCATAAGACTTACACTTTGAGAATAAATATATCCAACTTGGTATTTACTTCCTAGTTCCTACATATACTAACTGTATTGTGACGTGTTCTGTTGGTTGGTTGATTTGGGATTTAACGTCCCACCAACAGCTTAGATCATATGGATGTGATAAAATTTCATCAATAGGCATAAAAAAGATGAATACATGTAATTTTTTGGGGTAAGCTAAAAGTTCAAGTATTTTTTTGGGTATGCCTGATAGGACTGGTATTTTTTTGGGGTGGTCAGCAAATCTCAGTAATTTTTTGAGTTTGGGGGTAGAAGCTGGGGCCTCCCACAAAAAATGAGAGTACCCCCCCTGGGATTACATGTACCAATGACACCTTTGACTTAATTCATCGGACGGCTTTTAAATGATATTTACAGATGGATTATTGGTATTATACTCGTATTCGTCGTGTAATAGTATTTCGATATAGAAAATGCATTATAAATGTGAACCTTTACAAGCTGGAACCAAAGCACAGAACTTGCGTGTTCAGTTTTCAGTGTTTTGACTTTAACTATCGACTGATACTGGATCTATCAATTTCTGATCATCACCTTGAGCAGGTTTGGGGAGGATGGCTTAACTTAGAATTTAGTCAAAGGTCAAACCATTTCGGGTTGGACATTTAAACTATTTACAAGATCAAAGGCATACCAAAACAAATGCATGCCTCTAGCTGGGCCTCTAATTCCAAATGAGTCTTAAATTCTTCAATGGTCTTAGATGATACCACTGAAGAAGGATTTAGACTATTCCAAACTGGAATACTTGTTGGGAAAATAAATTGTTCAGGACAAGGACATCACTATACATGCTATAGGCAAAGTATTTAGTTAAATGTGATTCATGTGATGTCAGAGTACGTCTAAGGTTGATTAGCGGGGGCTTGCACTTACCTTTGCTAAGCGACACTGTACCGGAATGTATCTTGTAAAAATAAGGAGAACCACTCCATACGGGAATCCATAGCAACCACTCGCCCAATATATCGCCAATGCTTCGGGCGTTTCTTCATCACCTGCAGGTCCAACAGGCTACAGCCCTCTGCACCTCACCCACCTCAGAAATCTGAGTGTCATTGTATACATAGGGATGTGACATATGAGCTACATACTCAAGTTGAGGTCGAACCAATGTTTTGTATGCAACTTCCTTAATGTGCTTAGGAGTCATTGCCAAATATAGCGTCGAAAACACTGGTAGGTATTGAAATTGGCAGATATCTCCGAAACGAGCAGGTCAACCCATATTTTAATCTTAAAGTACTGCCACACAGTGTAGATTTGGAGAGAAGTTTCAAAACAAAGCCAGCAATGTCATTACAGAAGATACGAGGCGAAACAAATGATTAGACTATAGAATTATTGTAAATTAATTGCTGTCCTTTTCCTGATCATTGCCTGTACCTCCTAGACTGCTCCACTGCGCATGTGTAGGATTTGAAAATCCAAAAACACAAGCGATTGATAATGAACTCGCCAGAAAAGCAGGCCCTCCATATATCCTTTTCGCATTTTAGGGTCACTGTATCGAAAAGACCGAAACGTTACGATGTAATCGAACACGCCCCAATGTTTACTTCCGGCAGTGAGTCAACTTCATGCAAAAATTACTCTCTGGAAAAAAAAAAAGAGATAATCCTCATTAAACACGAGCTTAGGTATCTCACGGTCACATATTGATCAGAAGCAATATCAAACTCCAAGCAGGTAGGTCAGATAACAAATGTCACGTGGAAGAAATGTAATAACTCAGTCGTGATTGAGTGTAACTCACTTTTTTCTTTCTACTGTGCTGTGTACTGAGCCTAGCCTATGAGTTTCTGACTTACATCACAAGTTTTAGATTAAAATGTTTTGTGTTGAAATGTAATGTGTGATTTTGGTTTTTGACCTCTCTATAATTTGACACACTATTTCTCAAAGATGGAAAATTCATCTGTGATTTGGTTAAACTTAAACCATTCATTTACCACATACATACATAAATGTGATATCTCCCGATCTCTGCGTATTTTAGGGATTTCAAGGGCCCACTCCCGACGGTCTCCCGATCTGCCAAAGTCCCCTATTTGAACTGTTTGCAGTTGTTTTTTTATCCAACAGTCCAATTTTTAACTTATAGGATGGTAAATACGGTAGTTGACTTGAAGACACTGCGTGATATCTTGACCCAGATTATGTGTATATTATGGTGACTCACCCGTTAACCGGTGTATACTGTTAACCGGTGTAAAACGTTAATGGGCAATATTTTATACGTCTCTCTGTTCACGGTTGTAATTTTTTCAGGCAATAGACACGGAGCGTTGTTGCGTGTCAACATACTATTACTTACCATCTTTGTCATGAAGTCTCCTCACAATCACGTGCTTTCTCGAAAAGTGTGCATTTTCATGGTTTTGACACTTTTAGAAACCACAAACTATCATTGCATTACCGTTGTAAGAATGGTAACAAACATAGTGTATTTCAATTTGAAATATATATTTTTCGGATGTTGGCGTTTAATTATTTATATTTGTTTTGCTCGTCAAGTGATTTGTGTGCATTTATTAATCACTAACATTTACTACATTATTATCATCATAATTTTCAAATGCGAGAAAAAGATAAATTGTGTAGGAGCTTCTTATTCAAAATAAAATAATGAAAGCAAATGCAGGGCGGGTCGTGAATGTGTTTGATAAAATCAAGGATGAGTAGTATTTTAGGATTTTATTATAGCTTTAGGAGAAAAAGAGTAACGTGTGGCTGACCCATATTCTCCTCTACCCCCTCTTTCTTCTGGTGAAGACAGAAAAACGCGGGAAAATGCAACATACGACTTACTTTGAAGCAGAACTTCATTTTATTTATAAGAGAGGGAACATTCACTTTTTTCATAATTTCTGGCTATCTTTTCTTTTCCTTTTGTGGTTTTTATTTATACAAAATGTATATCGCTAAGAAAATTACCCAAGCATATATAAACACACCGGTTAACGTTAGGTTTTCATGAAACAGAATGGACGAGACATACTCTGCTTGACCAAAATCACTAGCAATCCGACATCAATTACTTTTCTATTGTTTTACATGCCTTATGTTGACTTCATGATTTTGAAGACACATATAGATCAAATGATTAAACTCTGTGTCTTAGCAGTGCCAAAAGCGTTTAGTACCCCGGTTATAGGGTGAACCAGCATACCTGTGGCTATTTTTGGATGTGTCATAACGTGTGAATAATTGGATTATCAATATTTGATGTTTTTACTAGAGGGATTATATCTGATTAATTGGTTAAGCGAGTCTGGTGTTAGTCTGGCGGGTCAGCAGTCAAAATGAATTTTTGATAACTGATTTATCATTTTGGCAAAATGAACCACTGGGTATGATACTTCATTTTGACGGCTGACCAGTCAGACTAGTCTGGTGTCAGCTATTTAATTGCTCATCAACATGTGCATTCAAGTGTAATGAAAATAGACCCTGTGTTAAAATGATTGTAATAAATAACGGAATGACCAAAAACTATCAAGGAGTGTGTACCGCAGTGATTCCAAAGAAAATCCCATTGTAGTACTGACATTGGATTTAAGCGCTTCAGTATTCGAATGTTGGATGTGTACAATTTTTATTTTGTTATAATAGAATGGTATGAATGTACAAGCTATTCATTTTTATTAGCACACCTGAGCCGAAGGCTCACAAGGTGAGCTTATAGGATGGCCATGATCCGGCGTCCATCCGTCCGTCGGCGTCGTCTACAATTTCAAAGATCTTCTTCTCTGAAACCGCTTGGCCGATCTAGTTGAAATTTTATGTGGAGCCTCCTTGGGTAGTGGCATTTCAAGTTTGATCGTGAAATCCAGGTCACATGACCAAGATGGCCGCCACGCCCATATATGGTAAAAACCTTTCAAAAATCTTCTTCTCCAGAACCGGTGGGCCGATTTCCATGAAACTTGGTATATAGCATCAGGGACATCAGCCCATCATAGTTTGATAAAATGATGACCCTTGGATGACCTTGACCTATTTTACAGCAAGGTCAAATTTGGAAACATAGGCTTTTACATGGGAAAAAGTGAAAACTATGGATTTTTTGAAAACTGTTGCAGCCTGAGGCCTGAAAAGTGGTAGATGCAAACAACTAATGGAGTAGATGAAGGTATGTGATTAATTTAGGTCAAGGTCATCTCTTGACCTTGGCCAGTCTGTCGTACATTCACACTTTTCAAAGATCTTCTTCTCTAAAACTGCTGGGCCAATCAAAGTGAAATTTTATGTGGAGCATCCATGGGTAGGGGAGATGAAAGTTTGATCGCGAAATCCAGGTCACATGACCAAGATGGCTGCCACGCCCATATATGGTAAAAACCACTCAAAAATCTTCTTCTCCAGAACCGGCAGGCCGATTTTCATGAAACTTGGTATGTAGCATTTGGGACTCCAGCCCATCATAATTTGATAAAATGATGACCCTAGGATGACCTTGACATATTTTACGGCAAGGTCAATTTTGGAAACATAGGCTTTTACCTGGGAAAAAGTGAAAACTATGGATTTTTTGAAAACTGTTGCAGCCTGATGCTTGAAAAGTGGTAGTTGCAAAAAACTGATGGAGTAGATGAAGGTATGTGATTTATTTAGGTCAAGGTCATCTCTTGACCTTGGCCAGTCTGTTGTCTATACACACTTTTCAAAGATCTTCTTCTCTGAAACTGCTGGGCCAATCAAAGTGAAATTTTATGTGGAGCATCCATGGGTAAGGGAGACGAAAGTTTGATCGCGAAATCCAGGTCACATTACCAAGATGGCCGCCACGCCCATATATGGTAACAACCACTCAAAAATTTTCTTCTCCAGAACCGGCAGGCCAATTTTCGCTTAAACTTGGTATGTAGCATTGGGGACTCCAGCCCATCATAGTTTGATCAAATGATGACCATAGGATGACCTTGACCTACATGTATTTTACAGCAAGGTCAATTTTGGAAACATAGGCTTTTACATGGGAAAAGGCGAAAACAATGGATAATTTGGAAACTGTTGCAGTCTGAGACCTGGAAGTTGCTAGATGCAGACAACCAATGGAGTCAATGAAGGTAAGTAATTAATGAAGGTCAAGGTCATTTCTTGACCTTGACCCAAAGTCATTTAAATATCAAAATTAAAATTATGGTTTTCTCATAAATCACTGGGTTTGGAAACTATTGCAGCTTTGCAGATGCAGACAACTTATGAATTCAATAAAGGTGTGTGAGTATTCAAGGTCAAGGTCATTTCATGATGACTTAATACTCCAGGATCAGGCTTCAGGTGAGCGTTCTCGGGACCAATGGTCCTCTGGTTCTTCATTCTTAAGCTTCAAAAGCATCTACAAAAAAAGAGAATAAGCTTGATCAGCCTCAGTACAATTTGACGATGTAACGTCGTTCATGACCACGAGACAATAAACCTCCCGATATGAGAGCAAATATTACGATTTCAATTTGGAAATCTCCCGACCGTGAAGAAAGAAAATATCACATGTATGATTTACCAACTGAATGTGGATTAATTTGACATAAAGATTATTGCCATAGCAGTAATATTGTGGGCAATAATACCCTTTTATTTTCAAAATGGACCCTTCATAGGAAAGTGGGCTATTTTTATAATGTAAGGAGGTAGGCAATAACGTTTCTAGATGACACTTTTTCTGGAAATGGCCCCTATCAGTTGCAAGCCAACAGTATCACTGCCTTTCCATTTGTCTTTTAATATTCACCTTTTTGTTGATTAATTTACTGCAGGAGCATATAGTCTCTCACGGAGCTAGTAGCTTTCTCTATAGTATAGTGAAAGGCTAGTGTGATGGCAATCTATCCAGCATTTCTAGATTTCTAGAGAAAAGTTTTATCAGCACACTATCAGCATCATTTGTTTTATTAGCCATTTTTAAGTTCATGACATGACTAGTGTAAACATATTTTAATGGATAATCCACAGCGGCGGCACATTATTGGCCACAGTCAAGCAAAACAAATTTGATGCGTTAGAACTGTCAAGAACAGAAAAGCACCAAAATGCATTATTTACATCACCTTTCACATGAAGTAAATGCGGAATACACCAGTATTCAACCATAATTATCAGAAAACACTTTGAATTAAATGCTGAAAAAATTCCCAGGACAAGGCTTTCTTTGAAATGAGCTTGTTAAAAACTAACAAACTGACAGATACATTGCAATCTCTGCTGGAAAGAACAGCCAATAGACCCCTAACGCTTACATCAGGTGATAGCTCCATAGGAGATTATATGCTCCTATTTACTGAAAACTTCTACACTGATATAATACCATTTAGGAATTGTGGTGGCCTAATGGTTTTTGTGTGTGTCAGACTGGATCAAAAGGTCATTGTCCAAATCCCAAGGTTCCTTGAGCAAGACACGTTAACTCTTTATACATGTAGTACTGATTGATACCAAGGAAAATATGTCTTCTTCCAGACATTACTAAAACGGATGACTGGAAAATAAAATTAACTGAGTGTCTGAGTATGAAAAAAAAATACTACTATGACCTACTTTTTGTTATTTTTATTTTATACCATGATATAGATGTACTAAGAATTGCATGAAATTCATGCTTGATTTGCTGTCTTTTTATTCAAATGGTGTTGTTTCTTATAGAATGGAGATGCCACAAGCAGCTGTGAGAGATTCGGGACAAAGTAGGTCGAGGTCACCAGGTGATGCAAGGTCGCGACCCCAACGCCCACCACCACCTAGTAGCGTTACTGAAATAAGTGACCTCAGGTCATTGCAGCGATGTCATGATGATGCGTACAGACTGATAGAGCATGGTTTATCATGTGATGAAGAAGAAAAAGTTCAAGAGGCAGAAACTTCATATGTAAATGGTTTACGGGAAGTGAACAGAGGACTTGCTGTGAACTGTGAACATCTTAGAGGGACAGAGGAGGATAAGAATACAGCAAAGACTATACAGCAAAAAATGTTAAAAACAAAAATGCAAATAGAATACAGACTCCAGTCATTACGAGAAAAGACAAACAGTGGTCATCAAGCGCCGCAAGCAATGGAAACAGAACAACCACCGTCCTATGAAGAATCCATGTCAATGTCAAGCCATAACGGAATTAGCCATGATGAGTTTGCAGCTTTAGGGGACAGTGTCATGTCAGAAGAATCAGAATCAGACAGCAGTCTTGTCGCAAATGCTGCCGAAATATTCTCCATTCCGGAAGGTGTTCAGATATTCTATATAACACCGGAGGGCTATGTTAGTGCTCCCTCATATCCCAGTGCTCTTAAAATGTTTAAATTCACAGACAGACCTGCAGGTGCCTCCACTTTGGAGCAGCCACCTGCATTTCTGCAGGTGGGGAGTTGGATGTACCCTCTGTCACCTGGTACAACACCTGTTTTACAAGCCAACTATGGAGCTTATATATTCCCTGATATGACATCATCCACTCCAGGTAATGGTTTTCTGTGCTGTGTCTTTTTGTCTAGAATCCATCAAAATAATGGCAAAGTCAAATTATTTTATAACCTAAAGTGGAGTCTTGTTAAAATGTTTTTGCAAAATTCACAAATAATACTGTAGCATTGAAAATTTTCTCCACCTGATTGATGCTAATTTCATTACTGTTTGTTTCAGATTGTAGAATTAAGGAGAAATTCTAGACTATAAAATTCCAAGATAACCAAAAGATAAAAAATGCATTATTAGCATTAATTCTCCATAAAATGTGTGGTAGTCTATAGTGGTCTATGGTAGTCTGTAGTGGTCTGTGGTAATTAGATCCACCCTCTTTTGTCGTTAAAACTGCTCCATATTTGCCAAATTGGGCCACTTATACATTCATGCACATCTTGATTTTCTTTCACACGTTGAACAGGTGCAGCTGTGGGCCTGATGTTACCCGATTCCATTCCCGCAGGAGAGAGGCAGCGTTTTGAATCCATGTTGAACTCTCTCACAGTAATGAGACAGCAGGAAGCCACACCTACAGAGGCAACCGGTACAGATCAAGGGGAAACTACCAGGCAGGGGGAGACGACCAGACAGCCCCAGGGGACGGAGGGGGAGGAGCAAGCATCGACCAGCAGCATGATCTCAAAAGGTTTGCTTACAGGTTGGTAAGATGGGTGTTTGGTTGGGAAAACAGCTACAGTTGCTTGGGTTTGGAAAGTGGACATCTGAAAATCACCAACACCTTTATTCTAAATAGTGGCCGATTCTTCCTGCCCTATTTTCCAAAGAAAATGCCAAAGTTGCATGCCAAAGCCATGCAACTTTATGCCCCTACCTTTTGTTGTACCTATCACATACAGCTACTTGTGTTTCAAAACAGTAGACAGATAGTCATTGACGATCTTGATGTTTTGTGTAATGTATTATATGAGCTGCGATGCAAGAAAACCGGTCTTCGGGGTTTCCGACCAGGTCTGACACAAACCGGTCTGTACAGTCACAGAAAATGGGTAAAAGCTTCACCTTTTGGGTATAAGTAGAAGAGGGATTGTACTATCCGAGTAGCGAAAAGAAAGGCGCTGATCAGCTGTGCAGTTACTGCACAGCTGATCTGCGCCTTTGTTTTTGCATAGGCAAAAAGCCAGTTTTCTCATGACACGGCTCATATTGAAAACAGGTTGAAAAGCACCTTTGAAACATTGTAAGTTTTGCCATTTACTACAAATTTTGTTCTTTCAAAATGTATTAATTGTGTGTAGCATATTGTTGATGTCATCTTGTTTTCTCCCTTTTTAGCTGCAGAGTATATTACCTGGGGAGTGGAAAAGGGAGCTGAGAAAGCTGGGGTCCTTATGAAGAAGGGGTCAGAGAAACTGCGGGCCAGGCTTAACCCTGAGGAAAATCCTAGACCAGTAGACCCCAGGGTCCAGAAGGGGGTCCAGTATGTCAGAGTGGGCTCACATGTTGCTGTCAAAGTTAGCTCATTTATAGGTAAGATGAATTATGTCTCCTGATTTTTAGACCAGGTTCACCACAAACCTGGTTGTACAGCATCAAGGCATGCTCTTTCAGCTTTTAAAAGGTGATTGTACCATTTAAAAGCAAAGTTGCTGATCATATTTGTCGTTACCATGCAGTTTTCCAGTGCCTTTAATTTTGCATGTGCTTAAAATGGGAAAATAGCTGCTCATTCGGCTTACGATATGTTTCATGGTATAAAGTACCTGATTGTTAGTTTGGTTTTTTCCCACCTCGGTTTTTGGAGTGGGAATCTTTTTCTGATTGCGCCTTTTCCTGATCTTTGCCTACTTGTACCTTCTTCCCATACTACACCTTGTATAAGCTGTGAAAGTCTTGGAAAGCTTTATAAAAAAATATTCATAAAATTATAATTTGATACATTTCTCCTGGTTTCATATGAGAATATTTTCCTGGAATGTGAGATTCATGAGATTTGAATTGTGTGTAAATGACATTATTATTTTCCAGTTACAAAACTGGGCCAAGCTACTATGGCGCTAGCCAGAGAAGCTGCTCCACATATAAGAAAGCAGGGCGAAAAGATCCTGCCAAAGTCTATGAAAGATCCCTCCAGTGATGGCAAATCAAAAATGGATGGTGTCATTGAAGTGGCTGCTTCAGGCTTGAAAGGTACTTAGTCCATAATGAATAAGTTTAAGCTCCATATTGCATAAAAAAGTTGATAGAAATAACTGCTTTTTAATAACCATCTATTACACCCCTCACAACATATGTCACAATCATGTGTCCTAAAATGTTTTTTTTTTCTGGAGAAGACTTCTTATTCAGATATGAACCAGTGGACACAATTTTCGACAAAATGTAGGGCACTGAGGCAAAGTCCTGGCATGACATTACTTTTTACTGAAATTAAAATATTTAAATGTGAGACTTGTTTGTTCTGTAATGTTCATATGTTTATTAATTGCATTTCTAGGTTTTGGAACAGTATTCATGGGTTTGGAGAGTGCTGCCAAGACACTGGGGCGTAATCTTGCTAACGAAACAGTCAATGTTGTTAGTCATAAGTAAGTAAAATGAGAAAGGGTGCTTGAATCTTTTAATTTAGCAGCATATTTAATGAAAAATTTCTTCATATGCTGTCAGTATTCATTAGCATTGATTCTAATGTGTATTTTCATTTTATGTTTTGATGAATCTAGACTAACTTCTTCTCCACAGAACCTCATTATAACGCTTTCTTTGGGGTCTATAGAAACAGACTGTGTTATAAGTGAAACCATGTTATAATGAGGTTAGGTTCTAAAGACATAATACAAAATAATCAATATGGGGGCCATGACATGGTTGTGTTATAATGAAAACTGCATTATAATGAGGCGGGTTATAATTTGGTTGAAGTGAACTTTTGTCAGGTTCTCAGCCAGTTTCAAGGTCAGCTCAGAGGTTAGTGCCAAGGAAGTGCTGATTCCATCCCAAAATGACTGAAAAATTATATACTGGGATGCAGGATGTTAAACCACAAACAGGCTGCCCAGGGCTCCTATTTTTCCTATTTTTTCCAATATTTTCAGGGCTTCCTATTTTCTCGAACCACCCTCTAAGACCAAACTGTTTCATTTTCACGGGGAAATAATCAAATTTACAAAAACTCGGGTAAAATGTAGAAAACGAACCCTCTTTGGTGGTTTTGAACCCCTCTCACAGAATTCATGGATCCATCCCGGATATGTATGGCAATATAGTAAAATCATACCAGGTCTGTTTTACATGCTAATCTGTAGTTTTATGGAGAATTATTAGAATTCCTGTTTAAGCAAAGTTCAGAATAGAACATGTCATATTAGAGAAGAAGTCTTAACCTTGCCCTGAGCTGAGCATGAACTTTCAACTGCTCATAAATGCTAAAATAGTCAAAATTAGTGGCAAATTCAGGTTTAAGTCTCAAAAACTTGTAATTTGATCCTGCTGATAAATGTTAAAATGCCAACAATCAGCAGGATAAATTTCAAGCTCAGCTGAGTTGAGCATGAAAAATGTTTTATAACCTCGCGGACAGGGTTTCTGTAGCTGAGAAAGCCAATTTGAGTTTAACCAAGTCAAAAAATTACAGTGTATTTGATAATAATCTCTTTAGGTATGGTAAGGATGCAGGAGAACTAACAGAGCACACCCTGTATTCTGCGGGCAACATCGCCATGACGGCGTACAACGCCAACCATCTCGGAGTCAAAGCCATAGCTAAGAGAGCAGCAAAGGACACTGGGAAGGCTGTGCTACAAGATTTTGCTGAAAAGAGGAAAGAGGGCAAATCTAATCCGACAGAACCAGGACCAAGCAAGCCAGACAAGAAATGATAAAATGGATTGGTGTTAATAGGGCCACATTATGATTCAAACATTCTATGAGACGGTATTAGGAATGATTAAGGAGAACAACCACTTCCAGCTTCTCAGGCCAGGCGCAACACAATTTGGCCAGGGCTTTTCAAATACAGAATCTGATGATGGTTTTGCTTTAAAAATGAGCCGCCTCATGAGAAAACCAACAATGTGGTTAATGAACAGATCAGACACAAACTGGTCTGTACCGTCACAGAAAATGACTAGTAGCTGGAAATTTTTGGATTTAGAAAGTAGAGGAATTTCTAATCTGTGTAGCAAAACATCTTTGGTTTCTCATGAGGCGGCTCAAATGTTAGATATATGATGTGTTATCTGTATAGCCAATAATGGAGCCGTTCATATGTGTTGTTACCTCGATGGTACAGATTCCTTTTCTTTTATACTGTGGTTTATTGGCATGGAAGTGCATAATATTATCTTGACCACCACTTATCATGATGCATTTGCTTGTTACTGAACTGAGTTTGCATGTTTGAAAATGTGCTATTTTACTATTATGAGCCGCCACACGGGAAAACCAACAATCTGCATATGCGAAAACAAAGGCGCCGATCAGCTTCGCAGTAACTGCAAAGCTGATCAGCGCCTTTGTTTTCGCTACTCGGATAGTACAGTTCCTCTTCTACTTAAATACGAAATTTCAAGATTCTAGCTCTTTTCTGAGACTGTACAGCCTGATTTGTTTCAGACCCGTTCGAAAACCACATTGTTGGTTTTCCCACGAGGCGGCTCATTTAATTGTCTACATTGATATTTTTGTAGCCCATCTAGAGCTTTTTTGTTACTCACCTTTTTTGTAAAACCAGGGATACTGTCACACCCGGGAAACGGTCAATTTGTACACCGCCGGTGCTCCATGGAAAGAGAAATTGACGGTTTCCGGTGTAGGAGTTGTTGGGTCAAATTAAAGGTTTGTTGGTACCCGAGTGTGTTCGAGGTAAGTTTTTTGTTTCTTTCCCCCCTGTACCTAAAAATCCGAGAATGTCAGATGATGGGTTAATGAATAAAGACCATGCATACAAAAAAGCATGCACAAAAACTTACCAATTATCCACATATCGTTTTTCGGGTTTAGGAAACCCTAGTCAAAACTTGTGTTGTGGGATAAAAAGTGATTCAGTTTTCCGATATAGCTAACTCAAGTTTGATCTGATGGCCTAGAATTACAACAAAAGTCAATAGCATGTAATTTACATGGAATATTAAAAAGAAAAATTTAAAATATGTGAACCATGGGTCATTTTTTTAAAGTGTACCAATTGACGGTCGGTGTGAAATTTGACTAATGGGAAATTGTTTTTATCTGATGATCGTTCGTCTTTCACTAATGAGAAAGGCCATCGTTATTTCTTGAATAGGTTCATAATGTATGTTGGTGAGTTTTTTGATGACTGACTAGGCCAATTCTAGCTCTGAACTGTCGGTTGCAAGTAGAGCAAGTCAGTATCATGGAATCAGCTGGTGGCCCATTCAGCTTCTTTCAGCTTCACAGATTCTCTTTTTTTCCATAGAGAGCTGCTCTTTTGTTGATGAGACCTCGCCACTTTGATCGCTCCTGTGCAGTCGGTTCCCAAGGCCCCACTGGTATGTCGAAATCCTTCAGAGAGTCTTTGAGGGTGTCTTGGTAGCGTTTCTTCTGGCCACCTTGAGAGCGCTTTCCCTCCTTTAATTCTCCATAGAAGACTGTCTTTGGAAGTTGCTTATCAGGCATTCTTATAACATGGCCAGTCCACATAAGCTGTGCTAGCTTTAAGACAGTATGCATGTTTTGCATCCCTGCTTTCTTCAGGACCTCCGTGTCTGGAATCTTGTCTTGCCACTTGATTTTTTAAAGCTTTCTCAAACAGCTTAAGTGGAAATGGTTAAGTCTCTTTGCGTGACGCTGGTATACTGTCCAGGTCTCGCATACAAGAAGGTTGGCAGTACCAGAGCCTTGTAGACTTTCAGCTGGTTTCAAGCTTGATTCCATTTCGCTCCCAGATATTTGCACAGAGTTTTCCGAATGCCACACTTGCTTTTGCAATTCTGGCAGTGACGTCATCATCAACGTGCACTTCTCTGCAGAATTTACAATTATCAACAACTGATGGTTGGTTCATTGTACGGTTTTCCTGGTGCTGGTTGGTGTACAACCTATTTCTTTTTGTGCTGATATTGTGAGTTCATAATATCACATGACTGTGAGACTTGATCCATGACTCTTTGCATTTTGCCTCTGAGTTGGAATTCTTACCTATATCATCAGCATAAAGGAGCTCATCCAGCACATCAGTCTGCACCTTAGTTTTGGCTTGCAACCTTCAATATTGCCATCAAAACGGTACCTGATTGGAAAACCAGTGTCACTGTCCTGAAAAGTATCCGTGGGCATGGCAGAAAACATCATGCTGAACAGTGTTGGTGCCATAACACAGACTTGTTTGACCCCATTTGTTACCTGAAAGGGTTCAGAGAACTCCATCATTTTGTACATTTTCTCCTGAAGCTTTCTTGTTGTGAAGATCATGTCTATTGTCCCTCTGTCTTTTCTGAATCCACATTGACTTTCTGGGATAGGTCCCTTCTGATCAAAATGAACATTCAGGCGAAACAACAGAATGTTTGCCAGTATCTTCCCAGCAATGGATAGGAGGGAGATGCCTCTCTGGTTTTCAAAGACTAGATGATTTCCTTTCCGCTTGTATAGGTGGATTATGGGCGCATCCTTATATTCTTGCGGGATAGCCTCCTTTCTAAAATTTTAAAATATATCTCAGGCCGACAAAAGTTTTTCCAACAAGTTATTCAAGTTATATCACTACAAATTAAAGCACGAGAACGGAACGATTTGTTCGTGTGTTGCTAAATACGTCCCAGCCAACACATTCGGTTATGTCGGGACGTCACCGTGTCAGTGGTCTCCATTTTATGTTGACTTCTATCAAACATAGGGATGTCATGACATGCGAAATATGGTTTGAAATTTGGAACCCATGTAACAAACAAAAGTTTATATGTATGGATGGTTTGACTCAACCACTTTTCAAGGACAGACTCAGGCCTTTTAAGCGGTTAACGAGTAATCATATGGTCGGTCAGTCAGAATATCTTTTGCCTAGAGGCACAAACAATCAATAGAATCTTGATCTTGGTGGTTTTCCTTTAAAGCCCATCTGGAGACATAAACAAATTATAGTCAGCAAAACGAGTTCTACACATAGATCTGTGTGTATACGTGAATTTCTGAATGACCAGGAATACATGTAGTTACATTTAACACTATATGCATGTATCACAAAAAGATGTGGGCTGAAAGAATAGAGCATTTGAATAATCGATAATTTTCTATTTGGGCTGTCAAATACTAGTATACATTATTAGATTTCAGTCAATAAAGGCGTCACGTTTTAATCAATTTGTCCCTGCCAACAAAACTTGTGCTGCAATGATCTGTTGTAAGACTGATATGGAAAACCCCTTGAATCGGTGTTCAGATAGGCAACTATAGTGATAATCATTAGAATGGTTACACGCAATCCCGAAATCCAAATGAGTTATCAAAAGCAGGATGGATAAATCAGTTCTGTTACCGGTAGTTTTTCCTTTAGCATATGGACTTAATTGTATCACGAGATGTCAACTTGCAAGATTAAATATCAACAATATAATTCTTTAACTAAACCTTCAATCTTGAATAGTTTAAGCTGTTTCTGGTACCTATAATCTCGTGTTCACATTAGCAATAGATATAGGAACAAACACGAAAGAGACTAGATGTCTATACTGAAGTTAAGCAGCAAGTTGCTACACTGGGTTAGTATTGGTCAAATTGCACGCCCTAACGTCAATTAGCACACCCACAGAAATTAAGCGTAAAGATTGTAATCATTTAAGTTTCTGCAAGTGAAATACTTATAAGACAGTTTAAGATATGTGGTGTAACTTGTAATGGCAAGAGGAAGGTTAGACTATTTAGACTATTTTAACGGTTCATATGGCGATGACTTTCGGCAATTTCTATATCTTTGCGACAGTGTAGCATGAGCAGGCATGAAAATGGGACAAAAAGACAAGCAACATTATTTCCGAAAGGGATTTTGTCCTCAAGGAAATCAACATGCATCAAAGTAGTGATATCACGGTTCTTATTTTAATTTATCACGATAGCATTGCAAATGTATTAGTTAAATTGCACTCCAGTCGTCAATTGGTACGCTTGTAAAATTTTGATTCCAATTTCTTGTAACCAAAGGTTATCTTTTACACACAATACCTTCAACCAGTAATGTGTACTCTAAACTTGGTATTTTATTTTCAACACCGCGTATGGAATGTGTACATGACGTTATTCAGGCATTTTAGACATGTACATTCACCAAATAACCCAGTATTTCAAACGCGAAAACTGATTACTACATACTTTAATAAACTTTTCATGTAATTTGAAATCCTGTAAAATCCCCAATCATAGGCGCATCATCTGACATTCTCCGATTTTTGAATGGATTTAGAATAAGGAAAATATTTTATCTTGAACTGGTTGACCCAGTAAAATTCTCTCTATTTACGTCGGTCAACTCTGGCACCGGAAACCGTCAACTTCACTTACAATGGAGCACCGGCGGTGTACAAATTGACCGTTTCCCAGGCGTGACTGTAATACCACCGAAAATAAATCAAAATTGATTGAATAAAGCTATTACAATGTCTAAGATATCTTTAGATACGTGTAGAAGTGCAAACAGTCTAGGTCCAAATAAATGTTTGAAAATATGCTGTTTTGTTGCTTTGTTGATCATAACATAATTGCCTGCATTTTGTAGTCTTTGTAGAGCTTTTGTGTTATTTATCTTTTTTCTTTTGTAAAGTGACTTTTATTTAGACACTCCAAGGATACTTTAATACCACCGAAAATTAATCAAAATTGGTTGAATAAAGATAACAGTCTGGATCCAAATAAATCTTATAGAAAAGGGTAAAAGCAAGAAATGATTGCAACTGGTGCAATCAGAACCAAAGTCCCACCCTAAAAAAAAACAAGAGGGGGAAAAAACAGTGTCAGGTACCGACACAAAGAGAAATTTCATAGCTGTGTGAGCTGCTATTTTCCTAAAGATGGCCACTCAGTCACTTAAACTTAACTGAATATATAAATATGTACATATGTAAAGGGGGCAAACAGCAAAAAAAAAAAAAGATACCAAAGTATAACAAAACAGAACTGCCACCTGGGAACGGTCAGTAATATAAAATTAATGTGGACAGGGGCTTAAACCACTTTAACAGGATCCAAACTAACCATGAACTACTGCAGTTGATTTTGTGTATTTGGCTTAAAATACTAGAATCATAACAATGTTTTCATATACAACAAAAGCTTGACATTGTGATTCGATCATCTCATGAATTTTGTTTAATACTGCAAGGGATTGTAACTGTGAGATATTTTTACAAAGAAATCTTCATAAAAGAGCAGTCTGGCCAGTTTATTCATTGTGATTCTATTTGCAACTTTAACTATAGTTTGGCCTTTTTGGCCCACCTGAGCTGAAGGCACACAAGATCACTTTGGCCTATTTTACACCGTCATGGTTAACACATCTCAGGTCAGGTGAGCATTCCAGGACATATGATGATCCACTCCTCTAGTACAGAATTTTGAGCGTATTATAGCAAAATTTTGAGTTCTGAAAATATGAATTTACAGTAACCTTTGTACTTGCGTAAAACTACTGTTGCCTCATATTATTTCATGCATTTTACATGATATCCAGCATGTTTCCAGGGACTATACCTTCTTGTATTTTATAAATATATAATCATTACCAAATTTTCCAATTGTGATTTTTTGTACATGACATGAGTCTACTCATGTGAAAACCTGTCTGTAGTGGGTTTCTGACCAGGTTCAACACAAACTGGCCTGTACAGTCGGAGAAAAGGTTTGAATAATTGGACTGAAGAAGATGTGGAATTATACTATTTGTATATCGAAAACAAAAGTGCAGAGCTGATCTGCATCTGTGTTTTAGCATATATGAGTCTCCTCATGAGAAAACCAACAATCTGCATATGCGAAAACAAAGACGCAGATCAGCTTCGCGGTAACCGCGAAGCTGATCAGCGCCTTTGTTTTCGCTACTCGGATAGTACGATTCCTCTTCTACTTAAATCCGAAATTTCAAGCTTCTAGCTCTTTTCTGTGCTTGTACAGGCCGGTTTGTGTCGGACCTGTTCGGAAACCACATTGTTGGTTTTCCCACGAGGCGGCTCATATGATGTGGATCATATAACATTAATGATGTGATAGCTGTTTTTGAATCCTCATTATTTATTGCCATACTCATTATAATTTTTTGAGAACTTGTTTTCTTTTTGTTAAAAATAAATCATGACACAAATGCCTGTTGATTTGTTCATTGATTAGCCTTTCACAATCATAATACAACACCTTGTGTGGATCCAAATAAGTTTTCTGTACAGATACACATGTAATGGTAATTCTTGCTAGTGTGCAAGGACTTGTTTAGTGCTCAGTACTTCCAACTCCGGCCCGGCCTGTGGGATCCAGCTGAATAACCATTCATTTGTCCTTCAGCAAGGCACATATCTGCAATGTTTATTATAAAGAACTGATTTTAGCGCCTTTGTTCTCAATCACCTGTGGAGCAAAAAAACAGCAAAAATTGCATTTTACCTTAAAAGCAGATTTAAATGTATAGCCAACCAAAGTTGACCCCATAAAAGCGGTCAAGGTCAACCCAGGACCATGACTTATGCAAACGTTGTAGTATAGTCTGTTAGCTGTCTATAAAAACTGGTGTTTTGCAGAATGTCTGGCTTATTATTAGTGCTACAATTGAATTGATTTTTCCAATGTTAATTTTATACCAATACATAACTAGAAACTGATTTTCAGAATTTTCTATTGTTTATTTCTTGCCTTTGTCTATTAAACTTAATACAAAAAATTACCGTAAGACAGAATAATGGGGAGTACTTCGAATTATTGTAACAGCTATAGGCACCGCCCATGCACACATCCCATTCAATGAAATTTCTATAGGCAGATTAATTTAATACAATAGTATACTTTTCAACAAAGTGAATGTTTAAAACAATGTAAATGAACTTTTCAATAAAGTTTAAAGTAACCACTTTCATTAATCTTCAGTGTCATCATCAGACTCAGTTGATCCTCCTGACACTGTATCCTCACTATCAGAGTCAATGCTTCAAAATACTTATAGATTTTCACAATCACATCCAATTTTTCTGGCAACGTTTTAAAAGGCATTTCTTTTTTCTTCTATGACAGTATAAATAGATAGTAAGTTTTACTTTCGGCAAGAGATCAACATTTATACCGGACGGGTATTATAGATGCATTTTTCGCATAAAAGCCATGGCATTTTAAAATCTACATCATGGTATGTGTTTCCAATAGAAACTGTATTCAGCTAGACTTATCTGTCTCTACTTAGCATCTGTATGTCGCTTTACTACCTTGCTGTTCCCATGCGCACAGCTTTGAAGAAAACATACTGCTCCGAGTCTTGCTTTGGAACACATGACAGCTCTTTGGTTTTACCTAATGTAGGTTTTCATGTGCATTTTAAATGCAGACGAATAGAGGTATTACATACAAAGAAGCATATTCCTAGGCTATTATGTAAACTTTACTCCCATGTTCATTACAGCCAAATTGTCATGTAAAAATGGACAATTTTCAAAAGAAACTTTTTAACCTCAAAGTGTAAAAATTGTTAAAAATATAGATTAGTTATGTATAAGATAACCATTCAAGATGCACCATACCTCAAAGCGATTAGTTTTGTTGTTTTGAAGATATATAGCAAAACACCAGTTTTTATAGACAGCTAACAGACTTTATACCAAGCTCTAAAATATAGAGCTTGATCCTCAATGCTGCATGCTAAGTTTATTATAGAACTTTGAGTTTAAGATTTTTTACCATACTAGCCGCATCTTGAGAAAACCAGATTTTTGCCTATGCAAAAACTAAGGCGCAGATCAGCATGGCAGTAACTGCGAAGCTGATTAGCGCCTTTGTTTTTGCTTCACGGGTAGTACAATCCATCTGCTTCTAAAATCCGAAATTCCGAGCTTCTAGTCTTTTTCTGAGACTGTACAGATTGGTTTGTGTCGGACATGGTCAGATATTCCAAAGACCGATTTTCTCGCGTTGCGGCTCATATATGGGAATTGCAACCATCTTGATAGTGTCCTTGGGCAAGACATTAAGCTCATCATAGAACTGGTAAATACCCAGGAAGTGATGGCTCCATGTATTGCTGACATGACTCTACCCTAGGTTGCTTCACATGGAATTTAACTTTGATTGGCCTTGCTGTTTGATAAAAGATAAACATTTAAGATGGAGTAAGCCGATAAATGGATGTATGGGCACTGGCTCATGACTTTGTAACAATGTTCCACACATTCATATGCAGAAGACATTTTCAAATATGTCCTAAATTGCTGCAAAATATGCCACAGTCATCTTTTCTATCTGCCAATACTTCTACGATCCGAGGTGTGCCTGGTCTGGCAGAATATACAGGAAACAAGAATAATTACTTGACCAATCAAAAGCGTCCACGTGCTTTGGTCCGTATAAGCGTTTACTTCCTGTCGATTTCGGCGTTTTGTCATCAACGTCAACTAAAAGTTCCATTTTGTCTATTTTATACCGTGCGTATACATTTCGCCCTTTTATTTGCCTGTTGTTTTGATATTCTATTCTTTCTTTGTGCGCATTTATAACAGTTTCCTTCACATTAATATTTTATAAGCATGTCATTAGTTTTCGCGACTTAATTTGCCTCTTCCAGTTTTAGGCCCAGGGTTCAGTGTACAGAAATTAAAAATGTTTTTTGTTCTGTTCGTTCCTTCTTCCATTTACATTCTGCAGACCCAAAAGCAATTTATAGTTTGGCCTCATAGCAGATCAGTGAATTGATAAAACCGTTTTAATTTTGGCAGAGGTCATAGGGCAGTCGGCAAGGTACTCTGCCGTGAAAAGAAATCAGTATCGGTCACCTTTCCTGCTATTTTCCTCATTCGTTGGAGGTGGTAACCTTGGTCATTATCTCGGTGTGTTACTATTTTTAGATGATAACAAAATCATAATATGTCCAAAATATTACAAATTTTTTACCTTGGAACAGGGAAGTGTAATATACAAGGAATAAGCTCAGAGCGACTTCAAACGCCCCATCATTGTAACCGCCAGTTTATCACCTACTTGACATAAATTGATAAGTGCTTGCGATAATTGCGCAATATTGCATTGTTTTCCGCCATCCAGTATCGAAAATCCCTTATCTGGTCGAAAGAGCAACCTGTCACGCTTTTATTTGTATCATTTATATATTCATTTTAATAGATAAATATAAATTTACGATATTTAAAAACATGTTTGACTGGCAATAGCTCGCCCAGTATGGTGTCATTTGTATTGATCAAGGCAGATCCGAAAGTATTCCTTGAAGATTATCCATGAAAATACATGATTTTAGGTCATTCTTCAATTTAAAGAGTTTTTGTCAATGTAATATGAATGGAATGTGCATGCTAACTACAAGTATTCCGAGTCTGGGAGGCCTATTCAGGAACAGTATGGCTAGGAAAACTGGCCGTCACGACATGACTATAACCGTTGATGTGGCACGTTTAAACTGTAAAACAATATAAGTATATGAAAAGCAAATATCCTGACGAAACAATTTAGTTTAACATGTTAACAGAACATACCTTCTCGAAGACGCTTATTGACTGCAAACTTAGTTTTGTAGTGATGATTTTCATGAGAAAAATGTATTAAGCATGAGATTCCCGCTAAAAGCACATGCATTATAGTGGTTGTTTAAGACAAAAAGTTTATAGATCTACTGCCCATGCAAACTATACTTTATGTTACATGTAAATTTTAGCATGTTTCTCGCTTCAGAAGCAACCAAAAGGGCTTGCTGTTATAAAAAAAATCCGATCGTTAAAGCGCCTTCACACCATAGCAAATGGTTTTATCGTTGATGAACTCTCAAATTTAATTAAAATTTTCAGCATGTGCGCATCTGTGCGCACTGAAGGCACTATCACTGTTGTTGACGTAACATATTCTTCTTAAATAGAAGCCTACTTTCATTTTCCGGACTTAACCGGAAAGCCTCCAAAACTTGATATTAAATTGAGTTAAATTTTCATTTGCGCACATAAACAAATACTTTGAAACGCTATTGCGTCACTATCTGTCGGCCGATTTCGGCGATAAAAAGTCTGCGTGACGCAGATTTACACCCCGCTTGTCACTATGATCATTTGCGTTCTTAATAAATTGTCCACTTTAACAAAATTAAGAAAATAAACAAGTGCCTTACTCGTTAAATTAGTGGCTACGCGATAAGATTCTATCTTTTGTCCTGGTAGCGCGGTTACGATGATGGGGTTCAAGGTTATCAAATTGATTAGCACCTCTCTACGCAGTCCCCGTTAAGTTTCTACGTGGCCTAATTGGTGCTAATTGATCCATTTAGTCTGTACTTATTCCTCCTCTCTTACACTTCCCTGCTTGGAATAATAAATCTTAGGCATTAATCTAAGAGAAAATGCAATGTTTTGATGAAAATATTCATTTTGATTTCATATTTTGTGCAACAAATTTGGTAAGGGCATAGCGAAAAACAGCGAGTAATGTATCTCCACCGAATGAGCAAACTTACCTGTATGACGTCATCCCTTCATGCTCTATTGAACCGGTCGGAATGACGTCATCATTTATTTGTAAGAGATGAATTACTTGGTGCTTAGGCCAGAATTTTTTTATCTTTCGGTTTACAAACCCGCCGACAGCATTTTCCTCGAAAATGGAATAAAAATAAAATTACTTTCATATTTTTTTTTTTATTTTTTCCGACCGACTAGTCCCGAAACACCCAGTGTGAAATAAAAGTAAAAGTAACTTTCACAGAATAGTGAATTTCACGTTTTGGCGAAAACAGAATTGTCCTGATTTCATGGGTCAAAATGTTTCGGATGTGTTCGTTTTGCGTTTCAGATTGTCAGATTGTTTTTGGACGTTTCGTTCCCATATATTAGGACGTTCTGTTCCAAAGTCGAATGCGGGTGACCATTTCTTGAAAAAAGATGAAATTTATATTGCGACACTCCATAAAAAACTGTGGTTGCATTTGTTCTATTCGTGTACAGCTAAAATTGAAAAGGAAAAATATATTTAGTTCGTATCTCTTAGAGCCAGGAACTAAATTTTTAATTTCCCTCCTGGGGCACCCCTGGTGAAGTACTGTCAATTTGGCGTGTCAAACCATTCAGATTCAATGTGCGTTCCGACCGAAATATATCGTCCTGTAAAGATTTTTTGGTTTCATTAATCGGCGTGTATGCGCGGAGTAAACATAAGTATATGACCGAAACATCTCGGAACTGCTTCACTGCTAACGCCAACGGTAAAACGGCTTATACCAGGTCGGAAGAATAAAAGCAACCATGGCGGAAGAATCAGAATAGTTTACTGGTGAAACGTCAAACTGACAATAACACACCAGGGACTGATACCGCTTTCTTCAAAATATGCTTTAGAAGCATAAATGCGCAGATAAAACGGCGTCTTGGGTCAAAATTTTTGAAAGTGCTCCTCAATCAAACAATGGGAGAGATAATCTCCCTACAGATAGACGACATTGACGACATTCTCATCAACAGCGTTGACTGCAATGGCACGAAAGTGCTGTTATACACCCCCTTCAAGCTTTTGAGCGAGTTTGGGTAAATACGTTTCCAAGTCCAGTATAAAACTATTGAGATCAAGATCCAAGCCCTGAACTGGAACTAAAGTCTAAAAACTTGCCTCTGATAATGGTTTTTCACACAAAATTTTTGTATGGGGGACCTTTAATCCGGTAGTATTTAAGTCCTTTTGACCTTCAACGCAAAAAAAAAAAAATCGACTTAAAATTCTTTTTATTTTTTCGTCGACTGGCCAATTTTGATACTTTTTTTTTTTATTTTTATTTCTCCCTTCCGACAGCAAAATTTTCAAAAATCTCCCGTAAACCTAAAGATAAAAAAATTCTGACCTTATCGCTATGACCTTACCAAATTAAAAGAAGAAAATATGAAAACAAATTTTTTCATGAAAGCTTTGAATGAATAATTAGATAGCTATCATTTCTTCAACTCAAGGTATGAACCCAGTAATATTTCTGGCAAATGTTGATTTTTATAAGCGTATAAAAATTATTAAACCATAACAATATTGAAAGAGGTATACCCTCGACCGAATGAGCAAGAATGCGAGAAAGGAGCAGTACCGGTGACCAATATTGATTGGTCAAGAAAGAGTAGATTGCCAACCGGATCAATGGGGTCTCTTTTTCTGGATTGTCATTTGACACTGGCTATCCACACGACGGGAGTTGGTGTCCTTGTGCAAGACACATAAACTCCCCATGCTACTGGTCAAAACCCAACAAGTGGTGGCTCTGTATTGAGATGACTGCAGACTTCTTGACTGGAATATTAAATATTAAACCTCTATACAAAAGATAAGCATGAGGAAATATTTTTTCCAGGTTTGTTTTAAAATTGTAAACTCTGTCATTTTCACAAATCAGCATTTGTTCATTTCTAATGAAATTGTGTACCTCTTTGTCCATTTCTCTAGTCTGGTAGCTAAAGATAGGGTACCATGTATTTTTCACTGCTATTACAAAACTTTGCTGAACATTTAATATGAATATTTTTTTTTCAGCACAATGAAGCTGCTATGGAGTGCCCTCCTGGTCTTTTCCCTGGTGTTACTAAGCAATGTCTCCCACGGTCAGGATGATGAAGAAGATGATGATGGTGTTGTAGAAGATGTTCCTGATGAAAATATTGTTCGAGAAAAGGTAATATTTCTGTCAAAAATATCAATGAACAAAAATACCTTGAACAAAACAAAACAACTTTTGCCAGTGCAGAACCCAAGAAACAGAGGGGAAATTTCGAAATCGCTGAAATTTATCATGCTGATTGCTTAATGTTTAGCTGTTTTTATTTGAGAGAAAACTGAATTTTTGCATGGCACAGATCAGCTTTGAGTCACTGCGAAGCTGATCATCGCCTTTGTTTTTGCTACACAGATAGTACAATCTCTGGACTGCTTGTATCCAAAATATCATGTATCTAGTATTCTTCTGAACTGCACAGGCTGGTTTGTGTCCGACCTGTTCGGAAACCCCAAAGAATGGTTTTCTCTCGTCGCGGCTCATTTAGTGCCAACGAAATGACAACAAGCCAACAGACTAGTTTCAGTGCCTCAGCAAAGTACAATAACCTTGAGGTAGAAAACCTGCTCCCGAGTTAATAATGATGCTGTATTTGAGTTTGTTGGTTTGGTGTTCACACTTTTAGACAGGTGTGCTTTCACCTGTATTCTCAAAGAACATGTTTGCTTTGACACTAATGAAGGTGAGAAAATTGGAAACAAGTATGAAAAACAATTTCAAGTTAGACAAGTGATGTTCAATACAACACATTACATTTATCAATGCATAGATACCTTTTCACTTGCCTAAGACAAGTGGGATTGATTGTTCAAGACTTTGAAAAAGGTTTCTCTTGTCAAATCACTTAAACATGTGTATGATATGAGCCACTGCTTGAGAAAACCAACAATTTGGGGCAGATCTAACACAAACAGGCCTGTAGAGTCATAGAAGAATGCTAGAAGCTACAAGTTTTGGATTTAAGTAGAAGAGGAATAGTACTATACAAGTAGCGAAAACAAAGGCGCTGATCAACTGTGCAGTTACTGCACAGCTGATCTTCGTCTTTGTATTTGCATATGCAAATTGTTGGTTTTATTATGTGGCGTCTCATTTATTTGCCTTTCAGCCACAATATGAGCCACCCAAAGTCTCGGGAAACACCTATTTCGCAGAACCCTTTGACAGTCAGGCCGACTACAAGAAAAAGTAAGTCAGTTGAACGAATATACGAGAAAGCTAGTGACTGTGAAATGATCTGGTACACCAACAAAGACTCACACCAGGCTGAATTTGTAAAAATATAAAGAATATATAAAGAAAATCAGAAGAAAGCTGAAGAATAAATTGCGTACATTTGCTGTAATAAGATAGTTGAAAAGGCATACTTTAAGCTGAAAACCCCTTATTTCGCCATACTACAGGCATTCTTCATTGCATTGGACCTACAAATGAGCTACACAAAAGCAAAGTCACACCAACCAGTGTGCTTGCTTTTGCTGCATAGATTACAGATAGCACAAATTCTGTTCTTTCTTAGTCTGTAATTTCAAGTTTCAAAGCATATATCGATATATATATCTATAGCTTTAATAGTGTCAAACTTGAAGACTGTTTCTGATGACAATGTGTCTTCGATGCTTTCAGGTGGACCCTCTCTCAGGCCAAGAAAGATGATACTGATGAGTCTATAGCCAAATATGATGGTAAGATTGTTTGACCGATATTATAAAATGAGCCTGTGCATGAGAAAACCAACAATTTAGGTTTCCGACCAGATCCGACACAAACCAGTCTGTACAGTCACAGAAACGGGCTAGAGGCTTGAAATTTTGGATTTAAGAAGAAGAGAGATTATACTATGTAGTGAAAACAAAGACGCTGCTGCACAGCTGATCTCTGTCTTTGTTTTCGCATATGCAGATTGTTGGTTTTCTTATGCAGTGGCTCAAATGATAAGAAAAGGTACTGTTTGCTAACACCGTCCAGAATTCTTTGTCATGGGTGTTTGAATTATATTGTCTCCAAATAAAATACATAGCACTAAAACTTAGTCAAAAATTGTGTTTTCCTACTCAATGAAACTGAATCATGTGGACGATATGTTTACTAAGCACCTGCTACATAGGCTTTTGGTTATGGAAAACAATGTTCATTCTTATGACAAGAATTGTGGTTAATGATGTACAGCTGTATGTAGAATTTAACTGATTTCTTTTTTCGTCCTTTGACACACAAGTCATGCACGCATAGATCTATATTTAAAAGAAATTTTTATAAATATATGATTGCAATATCTCAATAATATTGAAAATCCAGGTAACTAGTAAAACCCCCTCAGCCATTGGTCAATATTGGACACACCTTCAAATATTGACAGGGCTTTACTGGTTACCTGGTTTTCCAATATTGATTATTTGTAAGCTGGAAACCAGCAGTTAATGTAGATACGGTCAATACATATAGTAACTCAAAACTTGAGCTGCTTGTTAATGAATACCCTGATCAAACATTATTGCATAACAGTTAAAAAAAATGAAATAAAGTTATAAAGTTTTATTCATAAATTGTAGGTAAATGGGCAGTAGAAGAACCAAAGGAATCTGGTCTGGAAGGTGATTTGGCACTTATAATGAAGGTAATAAAATTGTGTTGCTTGCTTCCATCACAACAATGTGATATATACATAAGAATTAGTCCCTGGCAAATATGAGCCACCTCGTGGAAAAACCAACTGTGGTTTCCGAACAGGTCTAACACAAATCGTCCTGTACAGCTACAGAAGCAGGCTTGTTTGATTTATTTGTTTGTTCTTGATGATTCATTGACTAGTTAGAGATTCACCACGAAGACCGAAGAACTAACTAAATGTTATGAACCACTGCAGAAGCTGAGGGTGAGGTTATGGCCATGTAAAATCGATTGAAGCCCCCCAGTTATTTATAACTGACTGTTCCAAGGCGGGACTACTGCTGTGGTTCACAATTATCCAAATTATTTCAATTATGTGTTTATATAATTTGGCTGTTCACTTAGCCCTCTGCATTTTATTTGTTCTGTCCAAGCTAGCACTGTGACCACCTTACTTCAATAGCTGCTCACTCTGCTCTCCGTTATACATGTTATACGTTGGTACCTATGTTTTATACTTCTTAACATTTTTTTCCTTATTGCTTGTTTATATTTGTGTATATTTGAGCCACTGCAGAAGTTGAGGGTGAGGTTATGGCCATGTAAAATCAATTTAAACCCGCCAGTAACTTTGTGTTACTGATCGTTCCAAGTCGATACTTCTGTGGTGGTTCTTTTTGTTTTATGTCTTGGTGTTTAAAATATTTTTGTGCTGTTGGCCCCTTATGTATGTTTTCATATTTTTAGTTATGTCAAGGTAACTGAGTGGCCACCTATTGGGAAAATAGCTGCTCATTCGGCTTACAAAATGTTTTCATGGTATAAGTTCCTGATTGTTAGTTTGGTTTTTTCCTACTTGGTTTTTGGAGTGGGAATCTTTTTCTGATTGCGCCTTTTCCTGATCTTTGCCTACTTGTACCTTTTTTTGAAGATTGAAATTTTGGAGTTAAGTAGAAGAGGAATTGTACTATCCGAGTAGCAAAAACAAAGGCGCTGATCAACTTCGCGGTTACCGCGAAGCTGATCTGCGCCTTTGTGTTCGCCTATGCAGATTGTTGGTTTTCCCATGGGGTGGCTCATATGTTTGTGACACAGACACAAGACTTGAGTTTGTGAAGTGGCTCTTTTAGATTTAGATTAGTTATAATGAATTATAATACAGGATAGCTCATCATAGGTTATGGTATAAAGGATGTTTTTTTTTTCTGTCTGCACAATGAATTTCTGTTTTTGTATTTCACAGACAAAAGCCAAACATCATGCCATTGCAGCCAAAATGAATAAACCCTATGAGTTTAAAGGCAAACCATTTATTATCTCGTAAGTATAGTTTGATATCTCCTTCAATTGATTGTTAGCATTCTGTTTGAATGCTGTTTGGTCGATGTAAGACATGTTATACCTTTGAACTAAACAAATCGACCAGTCATTAAATGCTTATAAGATCACTTAATAGACAGACACTATCTTGTTAAGGCTAGAAAAAATGTTTTAAAAGATGATAAACCAGGCCAACCTTAAAAATATTCATGTTTCCCCTTTCCCGACGCTATTTTTCAGGTAAGGGTTGGTCGGTGGGAAAATTATTATTATTATTATTTTTTTTTTGTGTGTGTGATTTTTCAAATTTCATACCATCAAGTGTTTTTAGTAAATAAACCTGGTATAAGGCAATAAAAAAGAGCATTTTGCAACTATAGAAACTCTATTACATTAGTAACAAGCCCAAATTTTTTCGACTGAAAAATCATTAATTTGTTACTCTATTTATAAACAGGGTTTTGGGCTCTTTTTAGTTTGGGGTCAATAAGGGGTGACCCCTTCAAAGGAGGAAAATCTTTTTTTATTTGGCAAGTCATTGGATTGTCTTGCAGTCTTCATTACTACCAGTAGAACATTGATAGTAAACCTTTTTTGAACACTTTCAACAAAGTTTTACCAACCATTTATGATTTAGAGGCAGAAACAAACAAAAAATAATCACGATTTTTCAAGTCACGAAAACTAATGACATTTCAAAAATCGCTACAGAAGTGTAAAATATTTGCTTCTTTCAATCGATTAGGTAATTCAATTGATTTTCAAATGAAAATTGCTAGGTTTTCAAAAGATTTTATGACTGATTAAGAGGTAAATTGTTTCATTGTAGTTGACCAATCAAGCGGTAACTTGTTTACACAAGACACATGTTATGTTATGAGCCGAACATTATGAAAACACATTGCCGGAAGGTGTGGAAATTTATGGCATGTCTAATTGCATTGGGACAACATCTTAATTTGAGGAATCCATTTCTTGATTAGAGATAATAGAGATAATTGATTCATGGGGCTAATAAACAACAAAGTAAAGGTATTTTCAAACTGATTTTTGGATGTATCACGACAAAAATATCTTGCGTCCGAGAATCATCTATTAGCAGACGCTTGACTTCAATGCGAAATCCCGCTTAATAGGTTTCCAAGCGTCTGGAAAAACAAGATCGAAAAAGTACGACATCGTGAATCTAGCTACTTTGTTTACAGGCTAGAAAATCTACTAAAACCCGGTACTTTTTGGCGGATCTAGTGTTTTCGATTTTTGGCAAAAAAAAAAAATCTAAATGGAAAATTGAAGTAAAATTTTCGGTCAGGGCTTTTTTTCACGGTTGGTCGGGAAAGGGGATCGGAAACAATAATAATTTTATTTTTGGCCCCACAAGTTTAAGTAAACATAAAGATTTTGGATTCTTTGCAATTAAATTAGAAATAAGAATCAAGACACATGGTGGGAAAGAGAGAGACATGAATGTGAACAGCTCTTTCCCAGTTAACGGGTCATCAAGTTACTTTAAAATGAAGGCTTGTTCACTTAATAAGGAAGGATACTTAGGTTAATGAAAATACCACTAGTGTTGTTTTTTAATTAACCTTGATGTTTGTAGGTATGAGGTAAAGTTCCAGAATGGTCTAGACTGTGGTGGAGCCTATGTGAAACTGTTGTCAAAAAGTGACAAATTGGTAAGTAATCAATGAAGCTTGGTTACATGTCTGTGTTGAAAACTAAATCATGGAAGTAGATTAGAATATTTGCATCTGTAAGTGTAAATGAATGATACAAATAGATGTTTTATCTGCAGTAGCAGACCATGGTTTAAAAAGGTCAAACATGTACATAGATTTGACAGTGAAAGACAGTCATTTTTGAAGTAAGACGTCAACAAAAATTGCCTTGTGTTCCTGGCAAATATGCAGATTGGCATTAATCATCTTCTCAGTCTGATATGCTCTCAAATTCAATGTCAAATCTCCTTCACACTGTTCTACTAGGTCTGTTGTCTAAATATTCAACAGGGGCCTGGATAGAGTAGTGGATAATGTACTCCATTGTCACTCTTCGATCTGGGTTTAAATCTGGGTCAAGGCACATGGCAGGGTAGTAGTACCCCATCCAAGGTGGTGGTTTTCCCCTAGTTCTCCAGTTCCTCCACCACGTTTGACCACATAACGCCAATATTGCACCTTCAAGAACGCATATTTAGGTTTCCTGAGCTTTCTATATAACTGTCAGAAGTAAAATAAAAAGTGTTTAATGCTTTGAAGTTCTCAACACATAGAAGGCAACAGTCATTGTCGATTTTGATGGCTTTGGTAATGATGTACCATTTGAGCATTCGCATGAGAAAACCAACAATCTGGGTTTCCGACCAGGTCTGGCGACAGAAACGGGCCTGTACAGTCACAGAAGCAGGCTGGAGGCTTGAAGTTTTCGATTTAAGTAGAAGAGGAATTGTACTGTCGGAATAGCAAAAACAAAGGCACTGATACTGCACAGCTGATCTGCACCTTTGTTTGCGCATATGCAGATTGTTCGGTTTCTGATGCAGTGGCTCATTTCTTTCTTATTTCAGAGTAGTTTCCATGATAAGACACCATATACTGTAATGTTTGGACCAGACAAATGTGGTATGGACCATAAGGTGAGTAACAATATCTGTTATGCGTGTGCAGTTGGTATAGCATCTGCTCAGATTATCTGTTAAGGACAATTTTCCAAGTTTGGAAAATGTGAGGTCTTTTGGATTTTGGTTCTGTTTGTTAGTTTTCTGCTATAATTCTAAATAATAAATGTAATATTTTAAGAAAAGACTTTCGATAGTCTCTTCGTGTCAACAAAACTCATTGATATTCTGTTCTTATCACAACATTTTGTTCATCATGTTCAAATCTGCTCATATACCATTCCCAGAAATGTTTCCTCTATTTCAGTTGCATTTTATTTTCCGCCACAAGAATCCAAAGACAGGAGAATTTGAGGTAAAATTTATTTCTTAAAAAAAAAACAACACCAACAAAACATTTCCTCTGCTGAATGTAATTGAAGTATAGAGAATCTTAAACTGATACATGAAAAAGTGTGTCCTAGTACAGATATGATTCTTAGAAATTAAAGAATACCTCTGTTAGAATCTAAAGACCTTTTATGTCCCAAAATTGTGTGATGCTATAGAAAACTTATTAGTTAAATCTTAAGTCCAGATAGCAAATACTGTAGACCTTGATCTCAGAAAACAGTGATTATTGTATTGAAAGTTTTCCTTGTTCCCAGGAGAAGCATGCCAAGAAGCCATCAGGATCTCTAGACAGCTACTTCACTGATAAAAAGACACATTTATATTCTCTTGGTAAGAAATGTTACATCAATTAGCCGATAGCCATTTAACTCATATAAGCCTGGCATCCTTTTTATGGGACATAGGCAAACAGAATAGCCCCAGATGTGACGCCGCAGTACACTGCGTCCAATCTGGGGCTATTCTGTTTGCTCAAAGAAATTTCATCGAAAAATGAGATACAAATTTAAAATCACACCTAAAGCCCCTAAAAACAAAAGTGGACTCACCCAAATGATAATGATGGGAAAATCCATTCGTCAAATACGGGTTAATGATAAAATAAAAATAATCAAATTTAAACTATGCTCCTGAAGATTATGTGTTAGCTTTCATTGAGCCTGTGCATGAGAAAACCAACAATTTGGGTTTCCGACCAGGTCCAACACAAACCAGGCTGTACAGTCAGAGAAGATGGTTAGAGGCTGGAAATTTTGGATTTAGAAAGTAGAGGAACTGTACATTCTGTGTAGCGAAAACAAAGGCGCTGATGGTAAATGCGAAGCTGATCAGCGCCTTTGTTTTTGCCTATGCAGATTGTTGGTGTTCCCATGCAGTGGCTCCATTAGAATTGGGTTCCTGATTCTGTGTTTATGTAAAAAAAATAATAAAGCTGCTGTGACAAATACCATGTTGAGGACTGTTCAGAACTTTTGGGAAAACTTTTGGAAAATAGGCTAGGGATGCATTTGAAGTCATGCTTTTACCAAACAGGCCAAGTTACAAGAATTGATTTGAGAAATATCTATCTTTATTTTTCAGTGATAAACCCTGACAACTCATTTGAAATATTGGTAGACAATAAAGTAATTAACTCAGGCAGTCTGCTGGAAGATATGAGGTAATCTTGGTTTGCTTTTGTTGTATATATTTTTGGTTGCTAGCTGAAATATTCTTTAAATGAGCCACCACATGGGAAAACCAACAGTCTGCATGGGCGAAAACAAAGGCGCATATCAGCATCGCGGTAACCCCGAAGCTGATCAGCGCCTTTGTTTTCGCTTCAAGGATAGTACAATTCCTCTTCTTTCTAAATCCAAAATTTCAAGCCTCTAGCCATCTTCTCTGACTGCACAGGCTGGTTTGTGTCAGACCTGTTCAAAAACCACATTGTTGGTTTTCTCACGAGGGGGTTCAAATATAGACTGAAATAAGGCTGTAGATAAAGGAGTTTGTATTAGAGAGTCAGTTGTACAAGTCAGATAGAAGAATGCCAAAGAAAATTACTGTATGAGTACTGCGCTATAAGGCTTAATTATCTTTTGATGAAGACAATTTTAGTTATCAACAGAAACCTGTCATGTGTGAGTAATATCAAAATTAGGCTTCTGAAAACTCAAAATATTATGTTTGTAACTCTTTCAGCCCACCAGTGAACCCACCAAAGGAAATAGATGATCCTAATGATAAGAAACCAGAGAACTGGGATGAAAGAGAAAAGTATGTTTGTTTTTAATAGGCTTTCGTTTAGAAAATACAAATCCAGGTTGGGTGGTTTCAAATGCCACCAGTGCCGAGTTGTGACCTTGAGCAAGATACATTAACTCTGTCACTATTTTGACACTGTTGTGACGTTTAGTGTCCAGATGTTGAGTATGTCAGTGCTTGTTACATGGCTCTGTCATAATTGATTCTGGTATAGTGAACAACCTCTTGTAACTGTGTATTGGTATTGTATATAATTTACTTGCCAGCCTTTGTCAAGAGGTGATATTATTTTTATCCATTTTAGCTTTAAATTCTAGTAGTTTAGTCATATTTAAAAGTAGGAAATATGAGTTAATTGATGATTTGGATTTCTAACAATTCAGTAGGTACATGTACTTAAATATCCATATCCTTGAACAAAGCTCATAAGCCTATTATATTTTTAGCTAACGTTTAAAAACTCTAGGATCATTGAAATACATTATTGAATATTCCAGGATAGCTGACCCTGATGCTGTTAAACCTGATGACTGGTGAGTTGTTACATATTTACATAACAGTGATTTTGCTGGACTAAATTTCTGTCCGGCCACTTTGGCCGGACGCCATCCATTTCAGTCGGACATTTTTCATTTCTTCGGACAAAAGAAAAATACTTTTTTGGGGGGGAGAGGGGGTGGAAACACTTTGTTACAATAGAGTTGATAGGGAACTTAGTATTAAATTATCATTATCACCATGAACTCCAAGCTTGATCAGAAGTAATTTGAGTTTGGTAAACTAAGAATGATGAAAAAAAAATTGTGGGGGTGGGGTGGGGGTATGGCCACAAGTTGTGGGGTATGGTTGGTGTTGGGTCTACATCTGTGATAGTAAATAGCTGGATGAGAAAAGCACCATATTTCCCCTAAGGAGAAAAGTCCAGTTGGAGGTGTGTCACGACTGGCAGAATATCAATATACAACAACAACATGGTGTAATATTTCACGTAAATTTTCGGAGAAAATTTGAGAAAATTTGGATATTTAAGCCTGAAAAATGCATTTGAAACAGGGATTTTGCAAGGTTATACAATTACAGGTCTATTGAATGCTAAAATAGCGGCTAATAGAAGGTTATAATGTATTTTGCACATTCAAACGAAGTATTTTAGGTCACAACCCACTCTCCCAACTTTTTCAGAATCTGATGCTGGTCTACTGTACATGCCTGAACGATCTTTTTGGGTGCAATTTGGATCGTTTTTTTGATACTAATAACCTTCGAGTCGGCCACCAAATTGATCAGCCATACAATTTACAGACAAAGTAAAACAAAATTGAAAGAAATGGGCCTTGAAATGGCCGACGGTTTGCAAAGGCGAAACAGAAAGTACAGTCTCTACTGCGCAAGCCCATTCTCTCTCTGACAACCAATGAAAAGCAGCGTTAAAGAAGCGTTTGACTGTGTCATGAGCTTGTCATATTATCTCTGTCGGTATGAGATTTGAGCAGGTAAAAAAATAATACCAGTCTAGGGAAGACACCCGCTGGAAATTCTGACCAATCAGCGATAATCTAACGGATTAAAAACGGTGCATTGACGAAAATGCTCTCGGACAAAATGTCTGACCTGACCAGCTTGCTCCCGGACATCTAGAATTTGCTCCGGACTATGTCCGAGGGCCGACGCCAAACTGAATCCCTGTATAAAAGATTTTAAGGAGTCCTGATTTTTTCTAGCGATTAATCTATGTTTGCGGTGTTTGATTATAACATTTTTAAATTGGAAAAAGGAAGTACACAAATTATGCCCCAAATCATTTACAGAATGGACAAACAAAAATAACTGTTTGCCAATATGTTGGTATAATTAATATTTTTACAACAGGGATGAGAATGAACCGGCTGAAATTGTTGATGAGGATGCAGAGAAACCAGACGGCTGGCTGGACGATGAAGAGAGTCTTATTCCTGACCCGGACGCTGAAAAACCTGATGATTGGTAAGTACCTCCTACTAATACCTATTTGCTTGAAGCTCCAAGATTTTGTAAAGACTTGAAACATGTAAGCAATGTATGTCAGGTTTGTGAGTATGAAAAGTTCTATAACTGATGATTAGTTCTGATAGTTTGTTTATACCAATGGTATTTGGCAGATAGACTTAAATTAAGCTAGATAAGTCTAGGAAATACTGATCAGTTTGTGTTTTGAGCAGTCTGGTCTAGGGGTTGTCGTAAACAAGTATCTCTTTCTGCTGCAGGGATGAGGATATGGACGGTGAATGGGAGGCTCCCTTGGTAGATAATCCACTGTGTAAAGATGCCCCAGGGTGTGGTGCATGGTCCAAACCCACCATCAAGAACCCTAAATACAAGGGCAAATGGAAGGCCCCTATGATTGATAACCCAGATTATCAGGTAGGTTTAGGTACACATTGTAAAATGATGTAGACACTTTTGATAAAGGTCAAACTAAATCAGAAGTGCTATGCAAACTTCTGCTAAATTTAGATTTCGTTAAAACTAAATCATACCCAGTAGCTGCTAGAGTCTCATGAACTAGGCCTGTTCTACTCCAAATCTAGGCCTAACAAGAACATTGAAACAACTTTCAACTTCAAAGCTTAATGGCCAAGCCTATAACCGTTCAAAATTTACAACATCGTTAGTTATCGATTTGTTAAAATTTCAAATGGCAATATTACAAGTATTGCTTTTGAAGTCGATATATAGTTAACAAATTGAGGGCTTCACGACAACGTTAAGCTAACAAAATTTTGAACAACTGGGCCCAGGTGGTGTTGCTTATATTGTTATGTATGACAGTTACTTGTTGAAAGATGTGCATTCAGTACTGGTAAACTTCCCAAGGGAGTATGCCCAGGAAAGTATGATGTTTACTTGTTGTCCTTAGCAATTATTTACTTTTAGTGTCCCAAATATTGGACATAAACAGGTTGTTTACTTCAGAATTTTCTAGAAATTTCAAATTGTTCTTTGATGGAAAAGTCCGGAAAAACCTGGAAAGATGTAGAATCTTCTAGAAAAATCTTTTTTATGTCAAAAGAATATTGTGGAATTTTCTGGAAGGATAATGGCCTCTCTAGAATATTCCAGAACATTAAATTTTGGTAAACAACTTGTTATTTTTAGTATATGATATCATAGAATTTGCTGGAAGAATCCTGAATGTTCCTCAGTGCTATATAAGGGCTACAAATTTTCATAAGGACAATCTTTGGGTACTGTTACTATTAAGAAGTCAAAATCTATCTTACTGGAATTTAAACTTATTCTTGGATTACTTTGTGATATTCGATTCTGGATTGGGACATAGTGCTATTTTGAAACAAACTTTAATTCTTGGGATCAGAAACTGATACAGACTTGTGTTAAAAAATTCTGAGGGACATTCAGACATTCTTTAAGGGAATTAACATCTTGAAAGGTATTGTACATTCATTTTTGTTTGATTGTATATATGCTTTTGATTGTTTCACATGTAATAACTGGTTAAATCACTTCTAAATAGATTTGTTAAATTTTAAACAAAGCTTGTTGCTGGCTAACCAACTTGTTGGTTTCCTTAATCTTCTAGTTACGCCTGGCATGTAACAGAATTGGGGGCTCGAGTCCGGGATTGAAATTTCTTGTGCACCAAATTTATTTAAAATTCTAAAGTATGTTCACTGTTTGCTGTTTAAATAGCTAAAGCCAGCAAAAAGCAACCATGTCATTCAAACTAAGTGACTTTATTGCTGCGCCTTCTCAGGAGCTGTTAGATAAGGCCAAAAAGAGTGACCTCTTAGACATAGCTGATCATTATGGGTTGTCAAATATCAAGACTTCCATGTTAAAACATGAAATTAAGAACATTTTGATTCAGTTTTTTGTTGACGAGGAAATTTTTGATTCCTCGGCTACTTCTCAGATTCTAGTCACTCAGACTAACTTGCAGTTGAGGGAACTAGAAATCAAAAGACAAATTGAGATGGAAAAACTAAAATTTGAGTATGAAGAAAGAATAAGGTTGGAAACTTTAGAACGGGATGAAAGAATAAGGGCAGAAAAGGCCAAAAGGGAAGAAAGAATAAGATTGGAAACTTTAGAACGGGAAGAAAGAATGCATAAACAAAAGTTAGAAATGGATAAACAAAAGTTAGAAATGGAAGAACGAGAGAAGGAAAAACAAAGAGAATTAGAACGAGAAAAAATTGAGTTAGAAAAAGAAAAATTAGAAAGAGAAGAAAGGCTTGAAATTGAAAAAGAAAAATTTAAATTTGAAATTGAAGAAAAAGAAAGAGAAAGGCAATTTCAGTTACGAATGAAGGAAATTGAACTTAATGACAAATCAAAATCAAAATCTTTGCCTTTGGCTACTAGTACAGTATTTGATGTCACAAAACACATTCGTCTCGTTCCTCCATTTCAAGAAAAAGAGGTTGACAAATATTTCTTACATTTTGAGAAGGTGGCAGAAAACTTGAAATGGCCAAAAGAGCACTGGACCTTGCTTTTGCAAAGTGTTGTAATTGGTAAAGCTCGAGAAATTTACACTCAGCTTTCTCTTGAGCAAAGCTCAGATTATGATACAGTAAAGGAATTTATTCTTAAGGCTTATGAGCTGGTCCCTGAGGCATACAGGCAGAAATTTAGAGACTGTAGAAAAGAACATGACCAGACATATGTTGAGTTTGCTAGAACAAAAGAGCAACTATTTGATAGATGGTGTTCTTCAAAGAAAGTAGGTTCTGATCATGCAAAGCTAAGGCAGCTCATGCTTGTTGAAGAATTCAAACGGTGCATAAATTCTGATGTTAAGGCTTTCTTGAACGAAAGAGAAGTTGAAAACTTGGAAACAGCAGCACGTTTAGCTGATGACTATGCTTTGACTCATAAGGCTTCATTTGTCAACAAGCCATATCCTAGGAAACCATATAACCCTCAATCAAAGCAAATTACCCCTCAGTCAAAACCATATTCCCCTCAGTCCGGTCCCAAAGCCAATACCAGTAATCCAACTGACAATTCCAGTCCAAAACCCAAATTTTCTAGTGAAAACAAAGGACAAAATCCCTTATCCCAGCCAATTTGTAATTATTGTAAGAAAACTGGCCACATTATTTCTGAATGTTTGGCACTGAAACGAAAGAAAGAAAGAGAAAATCTAGATAGTGCTAAACCGACAGGTCTCACCTCCTTAAAGGCTAAACCACAGTCTTGTATCCAGGAAGAAAACCCTATACTGACCAGAACTTGTAAAGAGTCAGTCTCTGAGGATTCTATTATGGAGATTTATGAACCATTCTTATCAGATGGTTTTGTGTCACTTAACAGTGACTCTGCCCAGTCTACCCCTATCAAAATCTTACGAGATACCGGAGCTTTTCAATCCCTTATCTTGGCAGATACCTTGCCATTTTCCGAGACGTCTTCTTCTGGGACAAGTGTCCTTATCCAGGGCGTAGAGTGTGGATTTGTTAATGTACCACTCCATAATATCTATTTGTCCTCTGACTTAGTTAAAGGTCCCGTGGCTGTAGGTATTAGACCTTCCTTACCCTTTAAAGGTATTCATTTGCTGTTAGGCAATGATTTGGCAGGAGATAAGGTTGTGGTAAACCCACTTTTGACCAGCACACCATGTGTTGATCAACCGCCTGATCCCATTGAGCAGGAAATTCCTGACCTTTACCCTTCTTGTGCTGTCACTAGGGCAATGGCAAAGAAAGCCAAATTATATGATGGGATGCAGGACATAAATTTAACTGACACTTTGATAGGTCAGTCCTTTAATAAAGAGATTTCAACATCTCTTTCCCCTAGTCAGTCTGATATTCAGACTGACCCTAGCAATCCAAGGTCGGGGTCAGAAAATGACCTTTCACCTTCCAACTCAAATGACCAAGGTCATGACCAGCTGTCAAGGTCACAGCTTTGTAAAGAACAACACAGTGATTCTGATATCTCGCCTTTATTTGAAAGGGCTTTTAATGAAAATGAAATATCCCAGGTTCCTGTTTGCTATTATGTCAAAAATGGCATTTTGATGAGAAAATGGCGTCCTCCGGATGTCTCCGCAGAAGATGAGTGGACTGTTAACCACCAAATTGTGGTTCCTAGGGTTTATCGCCCTGAAATCTTAAACTTGGCTCATGAAACACCCATGTCAGGCCATTTAGCTGTAAATAAGACCTATCACAAGATCCTTAATCATTTCTACTGGCCAGGAATAAAATCTGATGTATCTCAACACTGCAAATCCTGCCACACTTGTCAGATGGTAGGAAAACCCAATCAGACCCTTCCTAAAGCTCAGTTACAGCCCATTCCTGCCTTTGATGAACCTTTCAGCAGAGTGATTATTGATTGTGTAGGTCCCTTACCCAAAACAAAGAAAGGTTGTGAATATCTTCTGACCATAATGTGTGCTTCAACTCGCTTTCCTGAAGCTATCCCACTCAGAAATATCAAGGCTAAAACAATAGTTAATGCACTTGTGAAGTTCTTCACATTTGTAGGCCTCCCAAAATCTATCCAGTCAGATCAGGGCTCAAATTTTATGTCAGGAATTTTTCAGCAAGTCATGTACGAACTTGGAATTAAGCAATACAAGTCATCGGCTTACCACCCTGAAAGCCAAGGTGCCTTAGAAAGATTCCATCAAACTTTGAAAAACATGATCAGATCTTACTGCTTTGACACTGAAAAAGATTGGGATGAAGGCATACACTTGCTTCTATTTGCTGTAAGAGAATCTGTACAAGAGTCTCTGGGGTTCAGCCCATTTGAGCTTGTTTTTGGGCACACTGTACGTGGACCGTTAAAACTTCTAAAAGAGAAATTTCTCTCAGATGATGACAGTTCTTTGAACTTACTTCAGTATGTGTCTGATTTCAAAAACAGACTATCAAAGGCCTGTGATGCAGCTCGGTCCAATCTCAAATCTGCTCAAAGCAAAATGAAGATTCGTTATGATGAAAATGCTAAAGACAGAAATTTTGAACCTGGAGACAAGGTACTTGTTCTCTTGCCCATTCCTGGCAGACCTTTACAAGCTAGATATTATGGCCCGTATACTGTTGATAAAAAGTTAAGTGACATGAATTACATTGTTAACACTCCTGGGAGGCGCAAGCAAAAACAGCTATGTCACATTAATATGCTCAAGAAGTATATTGATAGGGATAGTTCTGTTATTTCATCAGTAAATATAGTTAATTCTGTCCCTCATGAACAAAATCAAATGGACTCTGAGGACTTCAACTTGGAGAAATCTGATCCCTCGTCATCGAAACTCCAGAATTCTGACATACTACAGAATCTTGATCAGAAACTGTCTCACCTTGATTCAGACAAAAGACTTGAACTGAAACAGTTAGTTCTCGAATATGAGCACTTACTTCCGGACATTCCATCCAGAACTGACAAAATCTATCATGATGTTGACATTATTGAAGGTTCAAAACCTGTAAAGCAACATCCTTACAGAATGAACCCTGTAAAACAGCAATATCTCAGGGAAGAAGTTCAATATTTGCTGGACAATGATTTCATTGAACCCAGCCAAAGTGAATGGAGTTCTTCTTGTATTCTTGTACCAAAGCCAGACGGGACATTTAGAATGTGCACAGACTATCGAAAAGTCAATTCTGTCACTAAAACAGACACTTTGCCCATCCCACGAATCGATGACTACATTGATAATATTGGACATGCCAAGTATGTTACAAAGTTCGATCTGCTAAAGGGATTTTGGCAGATACCCCTCACGGACAGAGCAAAGGAGATCTCGGCATTTGTTACACCAGATGGACTGTACCAGTATAAAGTCATGCCATTTGGAATGAAGAACTCGCCTGCGACTTTTCAGCGGCTGGTCAACAGTTTGATTTCCAATCTGGATGGCTGTAAAGCCTATATCGACGACGCTATTATCTTCAGTGAGGAGTGGCAACAACACTTGCAGACAATCAGAACATTCTTTGACCGGCTAAGTGATGCTAAACTAACTGTGAACTTGGCAAAAAGTGAATTTTGCCATGCAAACTTGACATTTCTTGGACACATTGTAGGTCAAGGTCAGGTAAAACCTGTAGAAGCTAAAGTTGAGGCTATCTCAGATTTTCCTGTACCTACTAGCAAAAGACAACTGATGCGCTTTCTGGGTATGGCTGGATATTACAGGAAATTCTGCAACAACTTCTCGGCTATAGCTGAGCCTCTGACAAACTTGCTTGGTAAGAAGGCCAAGTATGTTTGGACAGATGACTGCCAGAAGTCATTTGATAAGCTCAAGGCCATACTTAGAGGTGCTCCGGTTCTCTTAGCACCAAAATTTGACAAAGAGTTCAAGTTGGCTGTAGATGCCAGTGATGTTGGTGCAGGCAGTGTATTGTTGCAAGAAGATGACAATGGTGTTGACCATCCTGTTTGTTATTTTTCCAAAAAGTTTAACAAGCATCAGAGAAATTACTCTACCATAGAGAAAGAATGCCTATCTCTAATCCTTGCACTTCAGCACTTTGAAGTTTACTTAGCTTCTTCACATGCACCAATTGTTGTCTTCAGTGACCACAATCCACTGACTTTCATACATAAAATGAAAAACAAGAACCAGCGTTTACTCAGGTGGAGTCTCATGTTGCAAGAGCACAATCTTGACATCAGACATATCCGAGGAAGAGATAATATCATTCCAGACACCCTAAGCAGAGCTTAAGTGCCTCTACAATGCTGATGTCCAGCTTTGTGCTGTTGTATTTGATTAGTTTTGCACAAATTTTGCTAAACATATTGCATACAATTATCCAGTATTGCAAAAGAAAGCTTTATTTTATAAAACTTTCTTTTCTTTGAAGAGGGGAAGTGTTATGTATGACAGTTACTTGTTGAAAGATGTGCATTCAGTACTGGTAAACTTCCCAAGGGAGTATGCCCAGGAAAGTATGATGTTTACTTGTTGTCCTTAGCAATTATTTACTTTTAGTGTCCCAAATATTGGACATAAACAGGTTGTTTACTTCAGAATTTTCTAGAAATTTCAAATTGTTCTTTGATGGAAAAGTCCGGAAAAACCTGGAAAGATGTAGAATCTTCTAGAAAAATCTTTTTTATGTCAAAAGAATATTGTGGAATTTTCTGGAAGGATAATGGCCTCTCTAGAATATTCCAGAACATTAAATTTTGGTAAACAACTTGTTATTTTTAGTATATGATATCATAGAATTTGCTGGAAGAATCCTGAATGTTCCTCAGTGCTATACAGGTGCGTTCACTTATTAATATACCCCTGCGATATTCACAAATAAATTGACAACTTTTCTTGTGTTTGAACAATCGTCACTAGCAATTAATAGACAACTGGATGAATTTGTTTATATAATATGTTAAGTATGTCTATAAATATTTACTCTGTATATAAGACTTCCAGATCGTGCGATGTTGTATGCCTAAATTGATTACATAACATATGGAGCCAAATTTTTAACAAAAATTTTGCTGATATTCGAGTTTCAAAGATTCCACAAGGAACCATGGTTAATGGTTTGTAATTTTGTTTGTAAATTATGAAAGAATAGCCATTTTTGTACTAATGCTGAAAATTTGGTGTCTTTAAGAGCACTATTTACAGAGTTACACTCTGATTTTCATTTATTGTACATTTTAGAATTTCATGATAAAGCGGTTGTTACAAAGCATGTCAGTGTTATTTTGCAAGAAAACAAATATCCTACTAGGGCGGTTGTTCGACCAAAGCTTGATAGTGGGCTCCTTCATAAGGAAAGCATGACTTAAAGCACGATGGAGTCACCCATGACTTTTTATTCTGCCAAAACGTGGGTTGACATTTCATATTACAATTCATGTTTGTTTCCTATGCACCGAGGGGTTAAGTGGGCTAAAAATGACTCACATCTCCTCTTCGTGATATTCCAAACCTCTTCTACAACGATTAAGTAATGGAAATTAACATGCCAGTAAAGGATGTAAAAGTGGTATTTATGCAAAGCAAATGTTCTTTGTATTCATCCCTATTATTGATATTGTCTTTGAATGTCCTGGTGATTGCCTTGATTTTATGCCTAAACTAGAGGATTTAAATATATATCATGAATATGAGCAGTGAGAGATAGCCTAAGTATGAAAGTTTCTCTGTGAAAATCACAGTCCCCTATGGTATTCTGTGCCGATAAACAAACCATGGATTGTAGGATGAAATGTCAACCCACGTTTTGGCAGAATACAAAGCCATATGTGACTCCACAGTGCCTTTAGGCATGCTTACCTCATAAAGGAACCCACTAGAAAGTTTTGTGCGTAAAACCGTTCTGGTAGAATATTAGTTTTCTTGCAAAATAACACTGACATGCTTAGTTTTATATTGTAAGAACCGTTTCACTACAAAATTCTAAAATGCACAATAAATGAAAATCAGGGTGTAACTCTGTAAAAAAGAGCTCAAGACACCAATTTTTCAGCCTTAGTACAAAAATGGCTATTCTTTCATAATTTATAAACAAAATTACAAACCATTAACCATGGTTCCTTGTGGAATCTTTGAAACTCGAATATCAGCGAATTTTGTGTTAAAAATTTGGCTCCATATGTTATGTAATCAATTTAGGCATACAGCATCACAAGATCTGGAAAATTTTTATACAGAGTAAATATTTAAAGACATACTTAACATATTATATAAACAAATTCATCCAGTTGTCTATTTCTTGCAAGTGACGATTGGTCAAAAACAAGAAAAGTTGTCAATTTATTTCTGAATATCGCAGGGGTATATTAATAAGTGAACGCACCTGTATAAGGGCTACAAATTTTCATAAGGACAATCTTTGGGTACTGTTACTATTAAGAAGTCAAAATCTATCTTACTGGAATTTAAACTTATTCTTGGATTACTTTGTGATATTCGATTCTGGATTGGGACATAGTGCTATTTTGAAACAAACTTTAATTCTTGGGATCAGAAACTGATACAGACTTGTGTTAAAAAATTCTGAGGGACATTCAGACATTCTTTAAGGGAATTAACATCTTGAAAGGTATTGTACATTCATTTTTGTTTGATTGTATATATGCTTTTGATTGTTTCACATGTAATAACTGGTTAAATCACTTCTAAATAGATTTGTTAAATTTTAACCTTTAGCATGCTGAGCAATATAGTGAAATCGATATCGCAGCCCACTGACGTTTTTTCCAATTTTTTCCGTGTTTTTTCTTAATTTTTGAGCCATAAAAACAGCTGAATAAATTCAACAAACGCAGTAAACAAATCTACTTTCGGTTTCGGAAGTCTTTGTTACGCCGATTTCTAGCGTAAAAATTCATCATACGTACCGTTACAATGTCATATTTTGGGTGTAAATGCACCCAATTTTCCATTTACCAGCGAAAAAAGCGCTGAAAATGCATTTCTAATGCAAAAATAACGAAAATCCGATCAAAATCGGCCGACAAATCGGTCCCAAAACCACAAGCCGCCATGTTGTTTTCATGCGCAACTGTCTGGGCATCGCTCATTAATATTCATAAGTAGGCAGTGGGCGAAAAGTGCGGGAAATTTGAAAGCGGTTTTTCTTGTCGACCGCAGTCGCCTCTAGTTGGCACAGATAGGTATTCCACGGTCGACCGCAGTCGCCTACAGCATGCTAAAGGTTAAACAAAGCTTGTTGCTGGCTAACCAACTTGTTGGTTTCCTTAATCTTCTAGTTACGCCTGGCATGTAACAGAATTGGGGGCTCGAGTCCGGGATTGAAATTTCTTGTGCACCAAATTTATTTAAAATTCTAAAGTATCTTCACTGTTTGCTGTTTAAATAGCTAAAGCCAGCAAAAAGCAACCATGTCATTCAAACTAAGTGACTTTATTGCTGCGCCTTCTCAGGAGCTGTTAGATAAGGCCAAAAAGAGTGACCTCTTAGACATAGCTGATCATTATGGGTTGTCAAATATCAAGACTTCCATGTTAAAACATGAAATTAAGAACATTTTGATTCAGTTTTTTGTTGACGAGGAAATTTTTGATTCCTCGGCTACTTCTCAGATTCTAGTCACTCAGACTAACTTGCAGTTGAGGGAACTAGAAATCAAAAGACAAATTGAGATGGAAAAACTAAAATTTGAGTATGAAGAAAGAATAAGGTTGGAAACTTTAGAACGGGATGAAAGAATAAGGGCAGAAAAGGCCAAAAGGGAAGAAAGAATAAGATTGGAAACTTTAGAACGGGAAGAAAGAATGCATAAACAAAAGTTAGAAATGGATAAACAAAAGTTAGAAATGGAAGAACGAGAGAAGGAAAAACAAAGAGAATTAGAACGAGAAAAAATTGAGTTAGAAAAAGAAAAATTAGAAAGAGAAGAAAGGCTTGAAATTGAAAAAGAAAAATTTAAATTTGAAATTGAAGAAAAAGAAAGAGAAAGGCAATTTCAGTTACGAATGAAGGAAATTGAACTTAATGACAAATCAAAATCAAAATCTTTGCCTTTGGCTACTAGTACAGTATTTGATGTCACAAAACACATTCGTCTCGTTCCTCCATTTCAAGAAAAAGAGGTTGACAAATATTTCTTACATTTTGAGAAGGTGGCAGAAAACTTGAAATGGCCAAAAGAGCACTGGACCTTGCTTTTGCAAAGTGTTGTAATTGGTAAAGCTCGAGAAATTTACACTCAGCTTTCTCTTGAGCAAAGCTCAGATTATGATACAGTAAAGGAATTTATTCTTAAGGCTTATGAGCTGGTCCCTGAGGCATACAGGCAGAAATTTAGAGACTGTAGAAAAGAACATGACCAGACTCATGTTGAGTTTGCTAGAACAAAAGAGCAACTATTTGATAGATGGTGTTCTTCAAAGAAAGTAGGTTCTGATCATGCAAAGCTAAGGCAGCTCATGCTTGTTGAAGAATTCAAACGGTGCATAAATTCTGATGTTAAGGCTTTCTTGAACGAAAGAGAAGTTGAAAACTTGGAAACAGCAGCACGTTTAGCTGATGACTATGCTTTGACTCATAAGGCTTCATTTGTCAACAAGCCATATCCTAGGAAACCATATAACCCTCAATCAAAGCAAATTACCCCTCAGTCAAAACCATATTCCCCTCAGTCCGGTCCCAAAGCCAATCCCAGTAATCCAACTGACAATTCCAGTCCAAAACCCAAATTTTCTAGTGAAAACAAAGGACAAAATCCCTTATCCCAGCCAATTTGTAATTATTGTAAGAAAACTGGCCACATTATTTCTGAATGTTTGGCACTGAAACGAAAGAAAGAAAGAGAAAATCTAGATAGTGCTAAACCGACAGGTCTCACCTCCTTAAAGGCTAAACCACAGTCTTGTATCCAGGAAGAAAACCCTATACTGACCAGAACTTGTAAAGAGTCAGTCTCTGAGGATTCTATTATGGAGATTTATGAACCATTCTTATCAGATGGTTTTGTGTCACTTAACAGTGACTCTGCCCAGTCTACCCCTATCAAAATCTTACGAGATACCGGAGCTTTTCAATCCCTTATCTTGGCAGATACCTTGCCATTTTCCGAGACGTCTTCTTCTGGGACAAGTGTCCTTATCCAGGGCGTAGAGTGTGGATTTGTTAATGTACCGCTCCATAATATCTATTTGTCCTCAGACTTAGTTAAAGGTCCCGTGGCTGTAGGTATTAGACCTTCCTTACCCTTTAAAGGTATTCATTTGCTGTTAGGCAATGATTTGGCAGGAGATAAGGTTGTGGTAAACCCACTTTTGACCAGCACACCATGTGTTGATCAACCGCCTGATCCCATTGAGCAGGAAATTCCTGACCTTTACCCTTCTTGTGCTGTCACTAGGGCAATGGCAAAGAAAGCCAAATTATATGATGGGATGCAGGACATAAATTTAACTGACACTTTGATAGGTCAGTCCTTTAATAAAGAGATTTCAACATCTCTTTCCCCTAGTCAGTCTGATATTCAGACTGACCCTAGCAATCCAAGGTCGGGGTCAGAAAATGACCTTTCACCTTCCAACTCAAATGACCAAGGTCATGACCAGCTGTCAAGGTCACAGCTTTGTAAAGAACAACACAGTGATTCTGATATCTCGCCTTTATTTGAAAGGGCTTTTAATGAAAATGAAATATCCCAGGTTCCTGTTTGCTATTATGTCAAAAATGGCATTTTGATGAGAAAATGGCGTCCTCCGGATGTCTCCGCAGAAGATGAGTGGACTGTTAACCACCAAATTGTGGTTCCTAGGGTTTATCGCCCTGAAATCTTAAACTTGGCTCATGAAACACCCATGTCAGGCCATTTAGCTGTAAATAAGACCTATCACAAGATCCTTAATCATTTCTACTGGCCAGGAATAAAATCTGATGTATCTCAACACTGCAAATCCTGCCACACTTGTCAGATGGTAGGAAAACCCAATCAGACCCTTCCTAAAGCTCAGTTACAGCCCATTCCTGCCTTTGATGAACCTTTCAGCAGAGTGATTATTGATTGTGTAGGTCCCTTACCCAAAACAAAGAAAGGTTGTGAATATCTTCTGACCATAATGTGTGCTTCAACTCGCTTTCCTGAAGCTATCCCACTCAGAAATATCAAGGCTAAAACAATAGTTAATGCACTTGTGAAGTTCTTCACATTTGTAGGCCTCCCAAAATCTATCCAGTCAGATCAGGACTCAAATTTTATGTCAGGAATTTTTCAGCAAGTCATGTACGAACTTGGAATTAAGCAATACAAGTCATCGGCTTACCACCCTGAAAGCCAAGGTGCCTTAGAAAGATTCCATCAAACTTTGAAAAACATGATCAGATCTTACTGCTTTGACACTGAAAAAGATTGGGATGAAGGCATACACTTGCTTCTATTTGCTGTAAGAGAATCTGTACAAGAGTCTCTGGGGTTCAGCCCATTTGAGCTTGTTTTTGGGCACACTGTACGTGGACCGTTAAAACTTCTAAAAGAGAAATTTCTCTCAGATGATGACAGTTCTTTGAACTTACTTCAGTATGTGTCTGATTTCAAAAACAGACTATCAAAGGCCTGTGATGCAGCTCGGTCCAATCTCAAATCTGCTCAAAGCAAAATGAAGATTCGTTATGATGAAAATGCTAAAGACAGAAATTTTGAACCTGGAGACAAGGTACTTGTTCTCTTGCCCATTCCTGGCAGACCTTTACAAGCTAGATATTATGGCCCGTATACTGTTGATAAAAAGTTAAGTGACATGAATTACATTGTTAACACTCCTGGGAGGCGCAAGCAAAAACAGCTATGTCACATTAATATGCTCAAGAAGTATATTGATAGGGATAGTTCTGTTATTTCATCAGTAAATATAGTTAATTCTGTCCCTCATGAACAAAATCAAATGGACTCTGAGGACTTCAACTTGGAGAAATCTGATCCCTCGTCATCGAAACTCCAGAATTCTGACATACTACAGAATCTTGATCAGAAACTGTCTCACCTTGATTCAGACAAAAGACTTGAACTGAAACAGTTAGTTCTCGAATATGAGCACTTACTTCCGGACATTCCATCCAGAACTGACAAAATCTATCATGATGTTGACATTATTGAAGGTTCAAAACCTGTAAAGCAACATCCTTACAGAATGAACCCTGTAAAACAGCAATATCTCAGGGAAGAAGTTCAATATTTGCTGGACAATGATTTCATTGAACCCAGCCAAAGTGAATGGAGTTCTTCTTGTATTCTTGTACCAAAGCCAGACGGGACATTTAGAATGTGCACAGACTATCGAAAAGTCAATTCTGTCACTAAAACAGACACTTTGCCCATCCCACGAATCGATGACTGCATTGATAATATTGGACATGCCAAGTATGTTACAAAGTTCGATCTGCTAAAGGGATTTTGGCAGATACCCCTCACGGACAGAGCAAAGGAGATCTCGGCATTTGTTACACCAGATGGACTGTACCAGTATAAAGTCATGCCATTTGGAATGAAGAACTCACCTGCGACTTTTCAGCGGCTGGTCAACAGTTTGATTTCCAATCTGGATGGCTGTAAAGCCTATATCGACGACGCTATTATCTTCAGTGAGGAGTGGCAACAACACTTGCAGACAATCAGAACATTCTTTGACCGGCTAAGTGATGCTAAACTAACTGTGAACTTGGCAAAAAGTGAATTTTGCCATGCAAACTTGACATTTCTTGGACACATTGTAGGTCAAGGTCAGGTAAAACCTGTAGAAGCTAAAGTTGAGGCTATCTCAGATTTTCCTGTACCTACTAGCAAAAGACAACTGATGCGCTTTCTGGGTATGGCTGGATATTACAGGAAATTCTGCAACAACTTCTCGGCTATAGCTGAGCCTCTGACAAACTTGCTTGGTAAGAAGGCCAAGTATGTTTGGACAGATGACTGCCAGAAGTCATTTGATAAGCTCAAGGCCATACTTAGAGGTGCTCCGGTTCTCTTAGCACCAAAATTTGACAAAGAGTTCAAGTTGGCTGTAGATGCCAGTGATGTTGGTGCAGGCAGTGTATTGTTGCAAGAAGATGACAATGGTGTTGACCATCCTGTTTGTTATTTTTCCAAAAAGTTTAACAAGCATCAGAGAAATTACTCTACCATAGAGAAAGAATGCCTATCTCTAATCCTTGCACTTCAGCACTTTGAAGTTTACTTAGCTTCTTCACATGCACCAATTGTTGTCTTCAGTGACCACAATCCACTGACTTTCATACATAAAATGAAAAACAAGAACCAGCGTTTACTCAGGTGGAGTCTCATGTTGCAAGAGCACAATCTTGACATCAGACATATCCGAGGAAGAGATAATATCATTCCAGACACCCTAAGCAGAGCTTAAGTGCCTCTACAATGCTGATGTCCAGCTTTGTGCTGTTGTATTTGATTAGTTTTGCACAAATTTTGCTAAACATATTGCATACAATTATCCAGTATTGCAAAAGAAAGCTTTATTTTATAAAACTTTCTTTTCTTTGAAGAGGGGAAGTGTTATGTATGACAGTTACTTGTTGAAAGATGTGCATTCAGTACTGGTAAACTTCCCAAGGGAGTATGCCCAGGAAAGTATGATGTTTACTTGTTGTCCTTAGCAATTATTTACTTTTAGTGTCCCAAATATTGGACATAAACAGGTTGTTTACTTCAGAATTTTCTAGAAATTTCAAATTGTTCTTTGATGGAAAAGTCCGGAAAAACCTGGAAAGATGTAGAATCTTCTAGAAAAATCTTTTTTATGTCAAAAGAATATTGTGGAATTTTCTGGAAGGATAATGGCCTCTCTAGAATATTCCAGAACATTAAATTTTGGTAAACAACTTGTTATTTTTAGTATATGATATCATAGAATTTGCTGGAAGAATCCTGAATGTTCCTCAGTGCTATACAGGTGCGTTCACTTATTAATATACCCCTGCGATATTCACAAATAAATTGACAACTTTTCTTGTGTTTGAACAATCGTCACTAGCAATTAATAGACAACTGGATGAATTTGTTTATATAATATGTTAAGTATGTCTATAAATATTTACTCTGTATATAAGACTTCCAGATCGTGCGATGTTGTATGCCTAAATTGATTACATAACATATGGAGCCAAATTTTTAACAAAAATTTTGCTGATATTCGAGTTTCAAAGATTCCACAAGGAACCATGGTTAATGGTTTGTAATTTTGTTTGTAAATTATGAAAGAATAGCCATTTTTGTACTAATGCTGAAAATTTGGTGTCTTTAAGAGCACTATTTACAGAGTTACACTCTGATTTTCATTTATTGTACATTTTAGAATTTCATGATAAAGCGGTTGTTACAAAGCATGTCAGTGTTATTTTGCAAGAAAACAAATATCCTACTAGGGCGGTTGTTCGACCAAAGCTTGATAGTGGGCTCCTTCATAAGGAAAGCATGACTTAAAGCACGATGGAGTCACCCATGACTTTTTATTCTGCCAAAACGTGGGTTGACATTTCATATTACAATTCATGTTTGTTTCCTATGCACCGAGGGGTTAAGTGGGCTAAAAATGACTCACATCTCCTCTTCGTGATATTCCAAACCTCTTCTACAACGATTAAGTAATGGAAATTAACATGCCAGTAAAGGATGTAAAAATGGTATTTATGCAAAGCAAATGTTCTTTGTATTCATCCCTATTATTGATATTGTCTTTGAATGTCCTGGTGATTGCCTTGATTTTATGCCTAAACTAGAGGATTTAAATATATATCATGAATATGAGCAGTGAGAGATAGCCTAAGTATGAAAGTTTCTCTGTGAAAATCCCAGTCCCCTATGGTATTCTGTGCCGATAAACAAACCATGGATTGTAGGATGAAATGTCAACCCACGTTTTGGCAGAATACAAAGCCATATGTGACTCCACAGTGCCTTTAGGCATGCTTACCTCATAAAGGAACCCACTAGAAAGTTTTGTGCGTAAAACCGTTCTGGTAGAATATTAGTTTTCTTGCAAAATAACACTGACATGCTTAGTTTTATATTGTAAGAACCGTTTCACTACAAAATTCTAAAATGCACAATAAATGAAAATCAGGGTGTAACTCTGTAAAAAAGAGCTCAAGACACCAATTTTTCAGCCTTAGTACAAAAATGGCTATTCTTTCATAATTAATAAACAAAATTACAAACCATTAACCATGGTTCCTTGTGGAATCTTTGAAACTCGAATATCAGCGAATTTTGTGTTAAAAATTTGGCTCCATATGTTATGTAATCAATTTAGGCATACAGCATCACAAGATCTGGAAAATTTTTATACAGAGTAAATATTTAAAGACATACTTAACATATTATATAAACAAATTCATCCAGTTGTCTATTTCTTGCAAGTGACGATTGGTCAAAAACAAGAAAAGTTGTCAATTTATTTCTGAATATCGCAGGGGTATATTAATAAGTGAACGCACCTGTATAAGGGCTACAAATTTTCATAAGGACAATCTTTGGGTACTGTTACTATTAAGAAGTCAAAATCTATCTTACTGGAATTTAAACTTATTCTTGGATTACTTTGTGATATTCGATTCTGGATTGGGACATAGTGCTATTTTGAAACAAACTTTAATTCTTGGGATCAGAAACTGATACAGACTTGTGTTAAAAAATTCTGAGGGACATTCAGACATTCTTTAAGGGAATTAACATCTTGAAAGGTATTGTACATTCATTTTTGTTTGATTGTATATATGCTTTTGATTGTTTCACATGTAATAACTGGTTAAATCACTTCTAAATAGATTTGTTAAATTTTAAACAAAGCTTGTTGCTGGCTAACCAACTTGTTGGTTTCCTTAATCTTCTAGTTACGCCTGGCACGTAACAATATCCAAAGCGTTTCCAGTCTTTTAACTGAGGTCCTGTCTCCATATGACCTTAATTGTTAAGTAGGATAAAAACATGAAATCACTCAACAACATTCAATAGGTTTGCTTTCTTATTATTTATGTCCGAGATGAGAAATTCCATTAAATTTTGTTTCTATGTACAGGGTATCTGGAAGCCAAGAAGAATTAGTAACCCAGACTGGTTTGAAGACTTGGAACCTTACAAGATGACACCTATTGTAAGTTGAAATTTTGTTAAACTATTACTGTACATGTAAATTTATAGGTGAAATAGTGAAGATTGACAAAAATATTATATCTCTGAGTCAAGTTACAATAGCTTAGGACTGTTGTGCCTGCTATGCTGTCAAAAACTGCTGCTCAAAGTTATGAAGAACCAAAAAGAAAACAACATCAGAAATGTAAAAAACATTCATTTGATGTATTGGGAGACTTCTTTTCAATATGTTTTACAAAGATGAATTAAAATGTATTTATACACATTCTTCTTCCAGCAAGCTCTTGGTTTAGAGTTGTGGTCTATGACAGATCATATCATATTTGACAATTTCCTCGTCACTGATGACAGAGAGGTCCATACTAGCTGGGTTAAACAGACCTGGGAAAAGAAAAGTACTGCTGAAACATACTCATCAGGAGGGGTAAGGATGTACTTATTATAATCACTCCACTTCCTCGTAAATGTGTTGGTTGCAATAAAGACTTTCTGCCAACAGGTTGTGTCTTTGAGCAAAACGCAAACTCCCTATAGTTCTGGTTGTACCCAGGAAGTGATGGCTCCTTCCTGGCACGATGAAAAATAGTTCACTGTGATGAACATTAACTCTCAGTTAATACTCAGGAAGTGTTGGCTCCTTCCCGACATGACCGAAAAACTGTTGACTAGGATCTGAGTATTTGTTGATAATTGATGATAACTGGAAGATAGTTTCTGTAAGGCTTCTTTAAAGCATTGAGTCCTAGTGGTCAGAGCATCAGACTTAAAATCGAGACGTCCTGGGTTGAAACCCTGCTGGCACAGGGTTACGTCCTCCAGCAAGACATTAGCTTTCCATAGTACCAGTTAATACCCAGGAAGTGGTGCCTCCATCCTGACTTGACTTTTAAAACTATTGTTGACTGGGATGTTAGATCACAAAACAAACATAATCTTTGCAAGGCACAACACATCAACATAACTTTTACTGTTTCAGTTACCAATGGTACAAGGCATACTTGACGTAACTAAAGACCGGCCTTGGTTGTGGGCCGTGTTCTTAGTTGTCATAGTTTTGCCTGTTGTACTTGTGATAGCATACTGTTGTTTTGGTTCAAAACAGGAGGTAACAAAGATATTGTCAGACTTCAATATTGTAAACTGGCTTTATAGGACTGGCAAGAATTACTGGAGAAATATTAAACATTCAATGTTGCATCATATCTTTGCTTGACTGTGCACTTTGGGACAAAGGAAAATGATTTGCTTGGATAAGTCTATCTGAAATTAATTTTGAAAGGTAAAAAATATTGATACTATTTGTATTGAATTATGCCATAAAGTCTCCTGAATTTCTTGAAGGTCAGTAAGCCAGTTTACTATACTCCATTTTGTTGTGTTATATTTAGTTGTTGCATGCTCTATTATGTTGTTCTGTTCAAGTTTTGTTGACCTTTAGACACCGTAGATGGTAGAACCATTTGAGCCGCATCATGAGCTCAGAAAACCGGATTCTTGCCTATGCAAAAACAAAGGCGCAGATCAGCTTCGCAGTAACTGCGAAGCTGATGAACGCTTTTGTTTTTGCTACTCGGATAGTACAATTTCTCTTCCTATTAAATCCGAATTTTCAAGCTTCTATCCACCGTATGTAGCTGCATAGGCCGGTTTGTGTCAGACTTGGTCGGAAACCTCAAACACTGGTTTTCTCGCGTCGTGGCTCATTTTATGTTGACCAAATATTCTTTATGAATTTCTACAAAGGCATCCTGAAAACAGATTGTAATAACCTGACTAAAATTGATTTTTAAACAGTAAAGTTTGTTCTATATGAGCCGCATCGTGAGAAAACCGGATTTTTGCCTATGCAAAAACAAAGGCGCAGATCAGCTTCGCGGTAACCGCGAAGCTGATCAGCGCCTTTGTTTTCGCTACACGGATAGTATATTTCCTCTTCTTCTTGTATCCGAAATTTCAAGCTTCTAGCCTGCTTCTGAGCTTGTACAGCCCGGTTTGTGTCGGACCTGGTCGGAAACCCCGAAGACCGGTTTTCTCGCGTCGCGGCTCATATCATTTCCAATAACCATTTACAGTGTCTAAATTTCAAAGATTAGTTAATCCCATTGGGGTTGATAAGATGGGTGTCTGATGATCAATCAAGTGGTGGTGATAATTACCTTTTGGCGATTATATTACATGGCCCTTTAACGAATCATATAAAAGGAGGCAATATTGCTCATCGTAGAAGCTCCAAACAAGATCAAATTCTGACTACCATATTGAGGCTCTCCAGTGAAGCTTTATAATGGAGCCGCCTCATGAGAAAACATCCTGCATATGCGAAAACAAAGATGCAGATCAGCTTCGCAGTAACTGCGAAGCTAATCATTGCCTTTGTTTTCGCAATATGGATAGTACAATTACTCTTCTTCTTAAATCCAAAATTTCTAGCCACTAGCCATCTTTTGTGCTTGTGCAACTCTTGTTTGTGTCGGACCTGTTCAGATACCACATAGTTTTTTTTTTTCTCATGACGCAGCTCATGTACAGCATCAAAATTACCCATCAAATCTCATCAGAGTACATACCTTATCAGCTCCATTTCTGTTGTTTTACCATTAGTTTTTGCATGGTTCTGTTTTTGTTATCTAGCAAGGTATCTGGTCAGCATTGATGTCTGCGGCAGAACAGCGCCCCTGGCTGTGGGCAGTATATTGTGTAGTGTGTTTATTACCAATAGTATTACTGTCTATATGCCTGTGCCCTAGGTCAGGTCCAGTTAAGGTAGGTTAGAAAGGTTAAGAATGTCAGACAGTGTAGGCCCTGATCAGACAATTGCTCTGTAAACAACAGATTTTGGCTCATGGTATAGACCAAGATCATTTTGTTCTTTGGGAAACAGTGATAGATTCTGGCTTGCAGTTTAGACCAAGGTCATATCGTTTTAGCAAAACACCCTTCTCAAGATCTTTAATGTTAACTGTTTTTTGGTGAAAATGAAACTACCAAATAAGCATTCACTGATCAGGTGCTTAGTTCAGTGAAGAATACTCAGATCTTTGTGTTGAATATAGTGACTTTTGTACCTTATAGAGAGATAAATGTAAGATGGTGCATAAATTAGGATATAAGCATAATTAATTCCTAGCTAATTTTCAATCACAATTTTAATATTTAGGTACTTTGATAAATGGAAGATCATTACATAAAAAGTTGTTAAGTGGATAGCATTACAATGATTATACTACCACTCTTGAAGATTCTTTCTAGTAAACTTTTATTTAGCATTTAAACTTAAAGCAACAATGCAATGCTTTACGTAATTATAACTTTTAAATTTTAAACAAAAATAAGTCTAAAAGAATCATTGCGGTCATCAGAAGGCTCATAAACATGTAATAAAAAATGAAATTCACACTTGTGTCTGTTGTACATGTGTTAACGTCTACTGTATATGTGTAACGTCTATACATGTACATATGACATCTTATGTACGTTATACATTGTATTTCTTTCTCCCAGCCTGAGGACTTAGATGCAGCCCGTAAGAAGACAGACGAGGCGACCCCTGATGATGAAGGGGCAGAGGGCGAATCGAAAGAGGGAGAGGACCAAACAGATGTAGGACCAGCTGGTGACAATAAAAAGACAAAGAAATCCAAAGCTGCCTTAGAGGAACAAGAAGATCAGGTTCTTAGATTTCTCCATTTTACATTTGATTTATAATGAAGCAGACCCGCAATAGATCCTCTGGTCCAGCACATTCCTTTGATGAAGACTTGGTCATGAAAATATTTTTATGACAATTTTTCCCTGCTGCTGACTCAGTAAATGCTTTTGTCAGTTAGTGGTGAAAGAAGTGTGCATAAGTAATGGTAACCTACCTCTCATATGCTTGCCCAGGAACATTGATCTCAGGAAACCCTTGCACTGCATTTGGATGTCCCTATGGGCTCCCGCCCATTTGAGCTTAAAGCAATAGATGGGCTGCTTGTGCCTCCAGGCAAAGCTTCTTCGCTACTGACTGACCAGCTGGCTACTGACTGACCAGCTGATTACTGGTTAACCGCTCCGGTCTGAGCCTGCCCAGGAAAGGTGGTTCATGTCAAACTATCCATACTTATAAGCCTTGTTGGTTTAGTTGGATGGTTATATTGAAGCACATGTGGATGTCATGACATCCTAATTTTGGGTAAAAGTCCAATAAAATGGAGGCAGTAGCTGTTGACTGGGACGTTAAGCATCAATTCAAACAAAAAATTTCCTATTCGCATGTTTGAGTTTCCATTAATCACGACAGTGATCAACAGTGACATTAAAACAGTGTTGTGATTTTGTAAAGAAGGGGTTTTATTGAATCATGTTTATTTCCAGAAGGAGGGTACTGAAGAAGAGGGTGAAGAGGAGGAAGAAGAGACCAAAGATAATGAAGAAGATAATACAGAATCTGTCAGGTAAATATTGGAAATCCATTGTCAGTAAAATAGACATTTGGTATATAAATTATGTGATTGAGGGGAGTGTGGTGTCATAGTGGTAGAGCATCTGACTAAAAATTGAGAAGCACTGGCTTTGATCCCCAATGGCGGCAACATGTTGCGGCGGCCATCTTGGTCATGTGACCTGGATTAGTTATATACACATTGGTTCCCCCTTCCTATAGATGCTTCACATAAAATTTTGCGGTTCTTTGAAATTGTGGACTGGCGACAAAAGACGGACGGATGGCTGCCGGGGCATGGCCATCCTTTCAGCTCACCTTGTGAGCCTAACGGCTCAGATGAGCTGAAAATTGCTGACTGGGACGTCGTTGAACCTCAAAACAAACAAACCAACAGATACCCAGGAAGCAGTTGATCTGTCCTGACATGACTGAAAGATTGTTGACTGAGATGTTAAACCTTGATACAAACAAACAAATAACAGCATATGTTAAAATCTTCTTTTTCATTGCTATTTATAACAATTTTTTTTTCTTTGTAGAAGATCTCCAAGAAAGAGAAAAACAAGAAAAGACTGATGATATGCTAAACTTAGGAAAGTTGTGAATGTTTAACAAATTGTTGAATGTGTATCATACAGCGAATGTGGAAGATATTGTGATCCATTTTCACAACTCTGTGTCCAATCCATTTCTGCTTTGATATTTTATGGTTTCTTATAGGCAGTTCAGAGACTTGAGTTGAAGCAGATCTCAGTTAAAATTTTGATTTCATTTTTGTTCTGGGAAGAAGTACTCTGACAGTGTTCATATATGACCGGTGTTGTATGAAAATGAGTATTGTGCATTTACAATTTTATATCAAATGACTATGGTAATCAGAACAAAGCAGTGTACAAGATAACTAAACTGTTCACTAAAATAAAGATTTTGAAAGCAATAAATGTCTCTGACACCATTTGGTGTGAAAATGAAAAAAAAACAAAACAACAACAACAAAAAAAAAACAACAAACTTCCATCAACTAAAAACAACCCAAATGTGTTCTACTGGTGCTGAATTTACGAGTATACCAGCAGTCAAAAGTATTGTATAGGTTTTAGTCTTGACAAGGTATTTAACTAGATAAGACTTTTGGCTGTGTATTAATCAACATCCTTTATACTAACATACAATTTTAATTGATAATACTCAAAAATAATTTGAAGCCTTCGATTGGACAATTACATTTCATTCCATTTTATCAAAGGTCACACAATTAGTTACCCATAAAGTGTAACTTGTGAAATTTCATTTATCTACATATCTGCCAGCTGTCAAAGATCACAAATGTTTTCCAAATAACTGTAGTGCAGCTTTTAAAACTTACCATATGTTTTTCATTTCAGTGTTGTAAATCATGCAGTGTTTGTTTTTATACTGATGATTGTTAGGTGTTGACTGGAGTTGAGCCGCCTCATGAGTACAATCTCTCTTCTCCTTAAATCCAAAATTTCAAGCCTCTAGCCTGCTTCTGTGACTGTACAGGCTGGTTTGTGTCGGACCTGTTCGGAAACCACATTGTTGATTCTCCCACGGGGCGGCTCAATTGTTTTTAGATGTGTCTAGGAGTCTGGACCAACTCATTAGGTTAGCTTTGCAGGCTAAATGTGAAAAGTGTTGCGGTATTTGATGTTGAAACAGTCAAGTTGTTTTGCTTAAAATGAATGTAAATATGTGATTTGGCACTAAAATTCAAGGTCTTGATGTTCAAACGTTTTGAACTTTGTATAAATGTGTCAAAGGTCATTTTGGTTCCATGTTCCATTAACTAAACAGTTAAAATGGGACAATGCTGGTCATGGGAAGGCAACAATAAATGAGCCACCTCGTGGAAAAACCAACAATGTGGTTTCCGAACAGGTCTGACACAAACCGGGCTGTACAAGCACAGAAGATGGCTAGAGTCTGGAAATTTTGGATTTAGAAAGTAGAGGAATTGTACTATCCGTGTAGTGGAAACAAAGGCGCTGATCAGCTTCGCGGTTATCGCAAAGCTGATCTGCGTCTTTGTTTTCGCCTATGCAGATTGTTGGTTTTCCCATGAGGCGGCTCAAATAATGCGGCCTCTGTAGCATTAAATTTTGAAATTGGTATGTAGTTTAGAATTTATTATGCATGTTTTCTATCCAATAAATTAATCAGAAATAACTGATTTTGTTATTTAAGCGGAGATGAATGACACAAAACTGGATAACGATGTCCGAGACACATGCATAGACATATTGGGCAATTTAATGGTAGACTTACATGTACATTGTGGGCCAAATATTGTTTTAGTGTTGTTAGAAAAATTCAGTGTTTTATCTATTATGTTGTGTATAAATGTTATTTGTATGAATTCCAAAGCATCATGTTCACATGCACTTTATCATTTTCTTTGTTCATGGGACTTGTTACATTTGTTGGCTGATATACTTATGTTGAATGAATTCATGCATGTTACATTATGTCAGTGATCGCAGTGGTCTAGTGGTAGAGAATTGTATTCTGAATTGAGAGGTTCTGGGTTCGAACTCCGCTGGGGTGCATATTGTGTCCTTGAGCAAGACACCTTAACTCCCTACAGAACTGGTTATTACACAAAATAAGGTGTCTCAGTCCCGAGGTGACCAAAAAATTGTTTACAGGGACGTTAAACCACAAAACATTGTCATTGGTTAGTTGATCTTCCAATTGTGATGTTGCGAGTGCCTGGCGTTTATCCACATAAGCAATACTTTCTAGTTCCAAATTATTTGCTAGTTCCTGGCCTTTGCAAGTCAGCATTTTATCAAGTAGAATGAGTATCTAAAGTTACAATAATGTTTTAGCAAGATTATTGAGAGACTAACAAAAATTCAAGTTCTGGCAAACATTTCCGAACTTACAGTTCCAATGGGATGCATCTGCTTTTACCCCAAGGGTTGTTGAGCAAAGAAACTGCTTATCAAACTGGATTTATATGACCCTTATGTCGCCGGCTTATATGGGTATTAAAGCCGCATCTTGGGAAAACAGGGCTTTTTGTCTATGAAAAAACAAAGACACAGATCGAACTATCCCTTAAATCTTAATCAGAAATTTCAAGCTTCTAGCCTTCCTCTGCAACTGTACAGGCTGGTTTGTTTTGCACCAGGTCAGAAACTGGTTAGACTGTTTTTCTCATGGCACAGCTTATTTTTTGTACTATGGGTTTCAAGAGGTGTCATCTTGTCATATACATTGTGCATTTTTAAATGTTTGAAAGTTTGTATGTTTTAAACAGAATCATTATTTATATGCAATTGTTCAATACAAGTTAATTGATCATGTATTTGAGTCTTTTCATCTTTTATAGCCCTATCACTGCGGTGTGTCTGTGTTCTCTGTCTAAACAGTTGACAGTTTACCTGTATTTAGTGCCCACTCTTTTACCATCATTTGAAATTTTTGTCTTTAATCATTTGGAAAGAGAAATAATTATTTTAGCAGTGATGCGAGAAAACTGGTCTTCGGGATTTCTGACCAGGTCAGACACAAACCGGCCTGTACAGTCACAGAAGCAGGCTAGAAGCTTGTAATTTGGTTATAAGGAAAGTAGAAATTTTACATTCGTGTAGCAAAAACAGATGCTGATCAGCTTTGCAGTTATGATCAGCCGTGAAGCTATCATGCTTAGTTACAGCAGAATGTATTGGACACTCCTCTAGCAAGAAACTATCTGCATGACAACTTTCCTGTAGACTGAAAAAAAAAAACATTTTGCAGAGATGGTACAAGCACTTTAAGGCAACGACGAATGGGTTAACCCTTATCCTGCTGAATTTACAATAAATACGGCTGAAATTGGGGGTGACCTTGCTTGGGACCCCATAATTCCACTATAAAAAGTCTGATTAGGCTGTAATTTTGACAGTAGACACGCCAATGGAGGCAGCCATTTTACCCATAATTCCCTAGCTGTGATTTCCAAATATGGCAGTCCTGTGACAAACTGGCGACCATTTCACATACAAAAAAAAAAAAAGCTCTCGGGAGATTAGGGCTTACTGTGTATGTTCCAGAAAGAAAATGGTTACATGACTAAAATTCTCATTCAGTTCTGCATCTTTACCACTAGTAATGATTCTGAATGACTGGCCAGGTTTCCCTAAAATCCTGTCCAAGTCGTAAGTGGTGTTCCTCAAAACTGAACCAATTGGATTCGGGTTGTCTCGGTTCCGATTTCTTGGATGTCGTACCTCGTAGGAACACCCGCAAAGAAGAGTGGTATTTCTGTGGTCAAACTAGGGTTTCATTCGAATTGAAAAACACACTGTGGTTTTAAATGTTTTCTTGTGAGCTGGGCAAGCAGTAAAGGTTGACTACCCCTCCAAAACGACAATTGACGCAAACAGCAAGATAAGGGTTAAGAAAGTATAGACACAATTTCAAGCACTTATTTAATGATCATACATAATTATGTCATAGGTTAAAACAATTGTCAATGAGTTCTGGCTTTCCATTCTCATCTCTTGAAGCTTTGCAGCTGTCACTGCCTTGATAATTCATTTTATGCATCGGCGCTGGTTCAACAAAGAATATGTTCACCTCCGTAAAAATGGATACAAGATACAGATCAATAAGAAGAGTTCAAACTAAATTATGAAATGAGCATGATTTCTTTTCCTCCCATAGGAAGTACAGGACTTAATTTGTGTAAGCATTAGGCATATAGTTAGAAAAATGAGTCCACAGATCAGCATGAATGGTAAAACCAGCCTAAAGCCTGTTTCACATCAATTGTACGGCCTCTATGGCATGCAAATTTTGCAGCAGGCAATAGGTCCTAGACGCCTTAGCTAGGTTGCAAATTGATTCAATTAAAACCAAGGACATACAGCATCAACACAATGCTTTTACAATAATGACAGACGGTCATGTGGCAGCCATGTGAATTTTCAAATTTGTCTACTAGGGAGAATCCCCATTTAACGCATAGAGATGTTCTGTTGTCGCAGACAGTCATATGGCTGCTGCAAGGCTGATGTGAAATAGGCTTAATATCAGCCACTGCAAATGTTTCTCACATCGGTTCAACAAGGATTACTTTGGCTATGTTGTTGGCATGTACTCGACAAGAAAACCTCTTGACCCACATTGTCTGTCCTTGGACGGATAACACAAGACTCTTCAATGTCTTTTCAACAATTTATTTAGAGAAGAGGCCGAGTTGTATCAGTGGTATGACTTGTAGAGTTGTCAGATCAGCAAGAACTGCCTGAAAAACATAACATTTTACAGTAAAAATTGTATGCATTTGGGACATAAAACATGTACTTAACACTGATTATAAATGAAATGAAACGAAAAATGAAAGGATTTGCCAGGTATCTTTGTTACACATTAGAAATCTGAATTGTTTGATAATTAGAGAGTATCACTTTGGCTGTCACCTGCAGTATGAACCAGAGACTATTTTCAACCCTGAGAGCTTTAGCTTTAGGGCTGATAATCACCAAGGGTGATGTCAGACGAAATTGTCGATGTTCTACTGCCACTGGTAATCTGTTCACATATTCAAAATACAGATTTTTAAAAACAACAAACAAACAAGATTGATTGCTATACAGAACAAGAAAATTGTGTCATAAAATGATGTCATTTTATCTGACGTCACATTCTGTGGGTATAACATGACAAATTCTCTCTTTGAAATACATGATTTCTGGTTATAACCACTGACAGGAAACAGTATCACATTTGCAAACTTAAGGATTGGAAAATATTTTGGGTCAAAGGATGTATGTGATGACAACTACATATCTAAAAGAAAGCAGCTCACCTCAGCAGCATTGTAGGACTGCACTTTCATCAGATTAGTTTTTCGGAATGAGAATATTGCAACTGCCAAGACTGAAATAGAAGATGTTTCAAACTAAAATGATACATGGTTGGAACAAAATTTGCTCAACTGTAAATGAGAATGCATACAACATTTTAGTATTTTTAAAAAATGAATTATGCTCATCACTGATCAATTCAAGTCCAAGCAGGAGTTAAGTTTACCTACAAGCGCAGATAATGCATGCCTTTTACCTTCAATGACCACATCACATGAAAAGTTTTGGGTTTCTGACGCATACTGATCCATACTGGACTGTATGTCCAAAAAAATGTCAATAGTTATGAACTGCTGCCATGCAGTTGATCTTAGTGTTCCAATACATGTATACAAACCAGTACAGGCTTCATTGCCAAAACAGCTATATTAAGACCGTCTTACAAGATTTGAAGGAGTCTGTATTCATCAAAGCAGGCTAGCAAAAATAAGGATTTGTACAGTTATACCTGGTAGTAGATCCAATGAGCCATAAGCCAGAACTCTATCCCATAATAGTAACACCTGGTCACTGGACAGGTAGCCAGAGAAGGCTCGTACCAGCCACTTAAAGGCTATCTTTAATCTGTTAAATTTAAACATTCACATTATAGCAATAATAAATTGAGCCGCCTCGTGGGAAAACCAACAATGTGGTTTCTGAACAGGTCCGACACAAACTGACCTGTACAAGCACAGAAAAGAGCTAGAAGCTTGAAATTTTGGAGTTAAGTAGAGGAGGAATTGTACTATCCGAGTAGCGAAAACAAAGGCGCTGATCAGCTTCGCGGTTACCGCGAAGCTGATCTGCGCCTTTGTTTTCGCCTACGCAGATTGTTGGTTTTCCCATGGGGCGGCTCAATTATCACATTGCCTAAACTTGTTCTGACAGGAGATTCCATAAAAGCTCTATATATCCAGAATTTTTTAACTCCTCAAAAATTGGACTAAACAGATCAACTGACAAGGAACACATTTACCAGACAAGAAACACATTTACTAAACGAGCAAAAGGAAAATTTACTCATTCTAAAAGGAACTGAAACCCTTAATAACTCAACGCTTCTGTCCAGTAATGTGACACGTAAGGTTTGATAACTTATGTTTTTGTTTTAACATCCATATTTTTCATTATAATGCTGCAAACTAGATTTAATACATAAACTTACGGCTGACATCCTACTGATTTGAGATGGAAAAACAATTCTGGTTCATCAGTTTGAAGGAGTGTCTCAAACTGTAGACTTAGACACACAATACCCTGAAAGAAAGAGACCCAAAATAGTAACACATTTGAGCTGTTGCGTGAGAAAACCGTTACCAAAAATAAGGGTTTCCGACCAGGTCCAATACAAGCTAGACTGTACAGCCAGAGAAAATAGTTAGAAGCTCGAAATTTCTGATTTAAGAAGAAAGACTGTAGTATCTGTGTAGCAAAACAAAGACGCTGATCAGCTGTGCAATTACTGCACAGCTGATCTGCATCTTTGTTTTCGCATATATGCATATTGTTGGTTTTCTGATGCGGCGGCTCATATTTCATTGCTTTTTGATATCTCTGAATCTGAGATGTGTTACAAAGGCGGCTTTCTTGTTGCAACCAGGGCCCAGTTGTTCAAAACTAACGACGTCGTTAGTTAACGTTTCGTTAAAATTTCAAACATTAATATTACAAATACACTGTTATTTTTTGTTGAAAAAATGTGAGAATCCTTTGCAGCGCAAAGGATTCTCACATTTTTTCAACAAAAAATAACAGTGTATTTGTCACTTTAGCTGATATTTGCATAACAAATTTATGTCTTAACGATATCGTTAAGCTAACGGTTTTGCAGTTTTGAACTTAACAAACCCAGTGTACAAAAAGGTCATGTTGAGTCAGTCAGTTGAATAAAAACTGTTCCTTGACATGACTAACCACACTTCAGTAACTTGTTTTCGCATGTCATTTTTAAGTTAACAGAAAGGGAGAGCAAGGTTTGCATTCAAGTTACATTTTGTGTTTTAAACAGATACACTGATTGTTTGTGCTTGGATGTCATTTGAGCCTGTGCGTGAGAAAACAAACCAATTTGAGTTCCGACCAGGTCCGACACAAATCCGGCTGTACAGTCAATGAAGATGGTTAGATGCTGGAAATTTTGGATTTAGAAAGTAGAGGAATTGTACTATCCGTGTAGCGAAAACAAAGGCCCTGATCAGTTTCACAGTTACTGCGAAGCTGATCTGCACCTTGGTTTTTGCCTATGCAGATTGTTGGTTTTCCCATGTGGCGGCTCATTTTTTTTTCTTTTATCCAATTGCACAAAGCTAAAAACTTATCGAGTAATTCAAAATAGACAAATGTGTAAACTCTATGTCTACCTGTGGATGTGATGATATGCTGTGTAATCTGAAGAAATATCTTGTGTACAATTCTCTGAATACATAGTACAATGTGACTGGTTCTTTATACAAGTAGCATAGGGGAGCAACTGAAAGATAATGCATACTATGTTAAACAATGGTTCATACATCAATCCCTTTCTACTTTATGGCACATCATTTTAACATTGTCTAAACAAGCCCATATAAGTTGGATCTAAACCTCATGTCTTGATCATTTATTCTAACATGACGTTATCATTTTCCCCAATGGAAACCCAATGGAAACGTCACCATGTGCAAATTAGCAATAATTCACTGTAAACAAAATTACGCATGTAAGGTGGCGTATTTGTGGTGCCGCACATAAATATTCATGTCTGCCGAGAATGAGTCCACTGGAAAACAATTAAAAATTTAAACATTTATTGATTAGTCGTATTAGAATCGAAATAATTTTACTTTACTGTGAATTTTCTTTGATTAACATGTGATGTCAAGCAGATGCGATATTCAATCCAGCTGCGCCGTTGTGAATTAGCATATCACTGAGTCTGCCTTCCAACATCCCGTTAATCACGAAAATTCCCAGTAAAGTAATATCATTTCTTAATTTAGGCTGAGTTTCTTTGAAATTATGAGGGCCTAGTTTAACTTCTTAAACCACAGTATTTTCTCAGGTTTGAAACTTTAATGCAATTCCAATCTATTAGAAATGATTAAGAAACCGTGGCCACAGGGGCCGCCTCTATTAGATATGTGAATTTTAAAATATTTTGGTAATAAAATAAGATGCTCTAAATAGTCAACAGAGAAATACACTTTTGAACAGAATAAGAATCGGCAGCACTAACCATACATAGCAAATCCATGGAATGGTATAACACCGTTTGGTGGGTAAATCACAGCAAACTCCTCCATCCCTAGTTTACCGCGGATGTAAGACTTGGGTGGAGAAGCACTATTTTGTGAGAAATGTTTAAGAACAACTGTGTCTCGGGTGAATGGCAACAATATCTGGAAATCAAAACAATGTCTGTGTCAATTTTTTACAGAGGCTCTTTAAAAATAAATGAGATTTAATGTCAGTTTTTCATAAATATACATTTAGCATGTTCTTCTAATTTTCAAGAATAATGTACAAGGCAAGTACATGACTTAAGTTAATACTTGACTTAAATTAAACTTGAAAATTTTCTATAAAGCATAATCAAATGATCTCAATAATAGGGATCAACTGAGTTCAGGAATATGAGCATCTTTCTTTGATTATATGAGACAAAAAGTTAAGCAACATGCATATACACTCACCTGATACAAAAAATCTTCAAAAACAAAATACTGGTCATCATTTGTAGCAGTTAGCTTCACATCCTGTAGAATAAGAAAATTTAACTTGATGCTTAAAAAATTGTTTGTCAAACAATTTTTATACATTAATCTTTGTCAGAAGAGAAAATAGTCATGGGTTGGACTCGGACCACATAGACTAGGAAATATAGGGAATAGCTAAAGTGCTGATAAATTGCCAATTCCCTCCCCCTTTTGCAGGGCAAAAAAATAAGCAATGACTGAACTGGAAATAAAATCACAGGCAAAATACAGAGACAATCAGCGGTAAAAGAATGAGTAACTCTTTCCAAAACAGTGGCCACTTAGCCTTAGCTAAAGTGGTTTGTTTGTGATATGGCAACGAAATGAAATACCAACCTTATAAAGCAAACTGTCAACTAGCAGGTCATGCGCTATCACATTTGACTTCAGCTGTTCATAGTATAATGTATCCTGGGAAAAAAGATAAATCTTTCAAGAAAAATGAAAACCAACAATTTGGGTTCCGACCAGGTCCGACACAAACCGACCTGTACAAGCACAGAAAAGAGCTAGAAGCTTGCAATTTTGGATTTAAGTAGAAGAGGAATTGTACTATCCAAATAGCGAAAACAAAGGTGCTGATCAGCTTCGCAGTTACTGCGAAGCTGATCTGCGCCTTTGTTTTCGCCTATGCAGATTGTTGGTTTTGCCATGAGGCGGCTCAAATCTTTAAGGCAGTCTTTGAAATAAACAAGCTTACAAAGCTTTCTATAAAATGAGCCTGTGCGTAAGAAAACCAACAATTTGGGTTCCGACCAGGTCTGACACAAACCAGGCTGTACAGTCACAGAAGATGGTTACAGGCTTGTAATTTTGTATTTAAGTAGAAGAGGGATTGTACTTTCCGTGTGGCGAAAACAAAGGCGAAAACAATTTGGATTCCAACCAGGTCCAACACAAACCGGGCTGTACAGTCACAGAAGATGGTTAGAAGCTTTAAATTTGGTATTTAAGAAGAAGAGGGATTGTTACCGCGAAGCTGATCACTCCTTTGTTTTTGCATATACAATTGTTTGTTTTCTTATGCGGTGGCTCAAATAACAATGGATTTGTTGGCCAGTCTTTTACAAAATGATTAAATGCATTTGAAAAATGAGGCTTGTTATAGAGTTTATTGTGAGTAATGCTGTTTTAGCATAATGTCTTTTACTTTAAAATTTGCGATTATGCGTCACGTCAACGGAAACAACACCAGTCTCAGTAACTGCCAGTGCCAATTATGAATGTCCTTTCAAGTGGGATTACTCGATCAACATACATGTAAATGTACATATAATACCAAAAGCCTATTTTTGATAATACTATAATAAGTTCGAATGTTCGAACCATCCGGATGTTTGTTTCCGAACGTCCGAACCTTAAATCTGACCCCGAATGACATCCCTAGTTCCTACCAAATCTTGGAATTAACATCCAAATTGAAAACACAAATATTTTTTTAACTTTTTTCATTCTGCAAAGCTAAAAAGCATTTCGACCATAAGTGGCCTGGTTACCTTCCATGCCGAAATTCATTAAATGCGTAAGACTCAAAAACACAGAAAAATATTCTTATAACACATGACAGTCTCAACCAATGCAATATTTTTCTGTGCTAAAATCAGATCACTTACAAATTCATCTAGCTCTATGCCCAGTATTTGTTTCCACAGCTCAGCCCGCAGACTCACAGGACATCCTTTCTTGGCATACTCCTGAGACAATGGGGCATGATTAGCTGTTATCACTGGAAAACATAGTAAGAAATGTAGTAAAAAGAAACAGAAGCTTTATGCGTTGTTAAAATTACTACAGTCATTATTATGCACTAGTCATTTGTAATCACGCCCCCCCCCCTCCATCCCCGAGGAATAGCGGGGACTTTGTGTTTAAATAATTTAGAAAAGCCCTGCACTGTGGGGGCAAACAGATGGTAAAATCTCCACTATAAGATCCTGCTTATGGTAGAAGTCAAATCAATTAAACAAACCTTTTCTTCCCACTCTAACCCTCTCTGTATCAAACATTTCTGGTGGGATTTCACTGTTGTCATCAACACCTGTCTGACATTGGTTGATTGACATCTCACTGAACGAGAACCTCTATAAATAGAACAAAAGAAATTTCAATGAAATTGTTATTTTGGGATTCTCCACAGAAAATTGTGTTCATTTTAAGCAATTTTTACAGTATTTTTTTTTTTTTTTTTTTTTGCTAATTTCTTCATGAAAATTAATCACTTTTATTATATAAGCTACTGAAAATCTCGCTTTTCATTGGCCCAAAGCACCCGCGTGGCAAGTCTTCAAATTGTCATATTAACTGGCTAGCGCGTGCTGGCAGGTCTATATTAGTTACTAAATTTAGAGCTGACGTTCTGGTTCCGCTTTCACATTATATTATATAACCAGAGGACCAATGGTCCTGTAAACGCTCACCTGAGATCAGCTGCATATACCAATAAACATATTTGAATATTATGGTATTTAACTCCAGTGCAGGGGCAGATGAAGCCCTTGGGCCATTTTCTTTTTTCAGAATCTTCAATATTCTGTCCATTTGCCAATTTCCTGTTGGCTTTTTCCTTCAAATGACATTTTAACAGTTTTCCCAATTCAGATGCATAGGCAACCCATGTTGACCTTGCCATAAACTTGGTCAAGGTCATCACAGGGTCATGATTTATATATACATTGGAGTACTTTAGCCATCGATGCCTCACGCCAAGTTTCCTTGAAATCAGTCTATTGGTTTCAGAGAAGATGATTTTTGATGGGTTTTTACCATATATGGGCATGGCAGCCATCTTGGTCATGTGACCTAGATTATTTGTATACACATTGATTCCCCCATTCTATAGATACTTCACATAAAATTTGGCTTTGTTTGGCCAAGCGGTTTCGGAGGAGAAGACATTTGAATATTATGGAAATATACATGTATATTGCCCCGGGGTGGGGGCACATGAGCCCCTGGGGTCCAATTTTTTTCAGAATCATTAATATCCAGTCCTACTGCCCATTTCCTGCAAGACTTTCACTTTAAATGACATTTTAAAAGTTTTCCCCATTCAAATGCATTGGTGACCTTTGTTGACCTTGCCGTAAAATAGGTCAAGGTCATCAGAGGGTCATGATTTATATACACATTGTAGTGCTTGAGCCATCGATGCTTCGTGCCAAGTTTCGTTGAAATCGGTCAACCGGTTCTGGAGAAGAAGATTTTTGAAGGGTTTTTACCATATATGGGAATGGCGGCCATCTTGGTCATGTGACCTGGATTATTTATATACACATTAGTTCCGCCTTCCCATAGATGCTTTATGTAAAATTTGGCTTTGACTGGCCAAGCAGTTTCAGAGAAGAAGATGTTTGAATATTATGATAATATACATGTATATTGCCCCGGGGTGGGGGCGGATGAGCCCCTAGTGCCCAATTTTTTTCAGAATCATTAATATTCAGTCCTACTGCTCATTTTCTGCAAGATTTTTCCTTTAAATGACAATTTAACAATTTTTCCCATTCAAATGCAAAGGCGACCTATGTTGACCTTGCCGTAAAATAGGTCAAGGTCACCGCAAGGTCATGATTTATATACACATTGTAGTACTTGAGTCATCGATGCTTCATGCCAAGTTTGGTTGAAATCGATCCAGTGGTTCCGGAGAAGAAGATTTTTGAAGGGTTTTTACCATATATGGGCATGGCGGCCATCTTGGTCATGTGACCTGGATTATTTATATACACATTGGTTCCCCCTTCCCATAGATGCTTCATGTAAAATTTGGCTTTGATTGGCCAAGCTGTTTCAGAGAAGAAGATCTTTGAAAATGGTGGACGACGGACGACGGACGGACGACGGACGGACGACGGAGCATGGGTATACTATAAGCTCACCTTGTGAGCCTGACGGCTCAGGTGAGCTAATAAAACAGTTAATGACTTTTGAGGCATTGGATACGATGTGATATCGACCCGAGAATACCAATATTGATCGGTCAATATTGGTATTCTCTGGTCGATATCACATCATATCCAATGCCTCAAAAGTCATTAATTGTATAGTGAAGTGTATTGGGTACAAACAGTTGTTAAAAACAGTAAAATTTGTACATACCAGTCTATCAACATCATTGACCATCAAAGGGAGTTGTACAATACCCCAGTAGGAGGATGCCCTGTAATAAAATAATGAAATATTTATTTCTAGACCGATACATTTGGGCAAATATTGCAGAACCAGACTGCTAGGACTTTAAGCCAATTAGCAGAATATACATATGAGCCGCCTCGCGGGAAAACCAACAATGTGGTTTCCGAACAGGTCCGACACAAACCGGCCTGTACAGTCACAGAAGACAGCTAGAAGCATGAAATTTCGTATTGAGGAAGGATTGCACTATCCGTGTAGCGAAAACAAAGGCGCTGCAGATCAGCTACGCAGTTACTGCGAAGCTAATCTGCGTCTTTGTTTTCGCCTATGCAGATTGTTGGTTTTCCCATGGGGCGGCTCATATTTTGAGCCATCTTTTACGAGTGAACATCAGATAACTACACTGCCTTCTCTAGAATGTGTTTCTGTATGTATGCTTCTCTAATTCATATATCTGAATTTTAAAAGGCAAGTTTTTCATACTGTCAGGGCGCCCGGTGACTTTTGGTGTCAAAAATATAGGTCAGGTTAAAAAATATAGGTTTTTCGAGGTCAGAAATATAGGATAAAATAGGATGTATATAGAATGAAGAAAACAAGCTAATTTAATGTTTATCAACCACCAGGCTTCTCTTTTACACACATGATACATGGGAAGCCAACCAGATATATTCCTCTTTCCGAATAGAAAGAAAGATTGAAAAAGGAAGAAATTCTTGATAGCTGAAATTCTTGATCTGAAATTCCAAATCGAGAGGTTTATATAATATTACTTGGAAATCCTAAAATTCAAAATGGGGAGATTGTTTTCAAAAGCATGATGTTTATCAATAATACAAGAAAGAGAAATGAGTAAATAAGAAGTGTTATGGTTTGGGTAAAAGCTTTCATGCTTTCAAAATTTTAGTGTTCTTAAATTTCTGTAAACATCTTATGATTCTTGTCAGTTGTAAATAGTAAAACATTATCATTGTCACTATAAAGACCTTTGAAGGAAATTATCATTTAAGCATGTAAAAGTAAATTTCAGAGTCTGTTGTTATTATGTTCAGGGTTTGTTGTTATTATGTTCAGAATCAGTATTTTATGATACTTAGCCAATAGGTAGCAAAGTTTGGATTTTATCATACTAACCTATCAACTTTGGACACTTAAACAAGGTTTCTCCTCTATCTTTTATGACACTAAATCTTAAATTCTAAAGAACAGATTTAAATGCCCACAAATACAGAGGAAATGACATATGACATATTTCAGAGCAGAACTTGAATATGCCTTTGCCCTTGATGTCAAAGATGACAATTTATTACTTCTTTGAAATTGTGACACCACTAATGAAACAGCAGTAGTGCTTTTTTCACATTCCTGTCTCTGTCCAGAATTACCACAATTAATAATTTTCTATTCCATTTTTTTCTCCATATACACAAAGGTTTAATTAAGGTTAGTATGTGATCTAGAGTGTTTGTAAAAAGTGTGTTCTGATTATTATATACAAAAAGTTAAAATCATTAAACATGTAGTTACATTTACAGTATTAACTAGTAAAGTCAATATACTTGAAAGGACTTTTAATTCCTACAAACTAAATTCAAACTGAATTCATGCAATTAGGCAGCTCCACTTATATGACATCTTGTTCTATAAAGGGACTTTTATTTGATATTTTAGTTTCATGTGTATCCAAAATCCCAAAATATAGGTTTTTATAGGTATTTTGGAAAAATATAGGATAATATAGGTTTTTATAGGTACACCTCAAAAATATAGGATAATATAGGTTTTTATAGGTTACCGGGCGCCCTGTACTGTATGCAGTTATTTTTATAATGACAAATACTATTGTATTTTAAAAGAGAATTAAATGATTGTCATTAGGAAATGCTCAGGTGCTGTGGAAACTTTTCTTGAGCTTGTGTCCTATGACTGTTTCAGTGTCTGTTGAACCAAATTGTTTAAAAACTGAAAGCCACAAAAGGCTCTTACCCATTAGCCTCTGGGTTGAGGTAGTTTGGGTTCTGTAGACTCATGATTACTTCCAGGAAGTCTTTTGGTGCATAGACTGGTCGTATCTGACTGAGATCTGGAAAGAAAAATTACGGGTCAAAATCACAACTTTGAAGTTGAATTGAGAAGTGGTGTACCGATGATAAGGTGGAAACGATTAGCGCATATCTGACGGCTGCCGATTCTGATAATTGAGCCGCCTCGTGGGAAAACCAACAATGTAGTTTCTGAACAGGTCCTACACAAACTGGTCTGTGCAGTAACAGACTAGAGGACCATTGGTCCTGTAGCTCACCTGAGAGATTATCACATTGTAAGCTCATGAGATTTAAATTAATTGAGAATCGACCAATGAAAGTCTATGCATGGACACTATTGACCCCCGGGGCATGGCCGAATTTGACCCAGGGGCATGACTGGCACAATTTATAATGGGGACTACCAAACATTGCTACATACAAAATATAGAAGCTCTGGGCCTTTTGGTTTCAGAGAAGAAGATTTTTGTTAGTTTTTCCCATTGTAAGTCTATGGAGACTATCTACCCCCGGGGCGTGGCCAAATCTGACCCCAGGGGTATGGCTGGCACAATTTATGTAGAGGACCATTAGCCATTGCCACATACAAAATATCAAAGCTGTGTGCCCTGTGGTTTCAGAGAAGAAGATTTTTTAATTTTTTCCCATAGTAAGTCTATTGAGACTATCAACCTCCGGGGCCTGGCCAAATTTGACCCCTGGGGCATGAATGGCACAATTTATGTAGAGGACCATTAGCCATTGCTACATACCAAATAACAAAGCTGTGGGCCTAGTGGTTTCAGAGAAGAAGATTTTTTTAGTTTTTCCTATTGTAGGTCTATGGAGACTATCCACCCCCGGGGCGTGGCCAATTTTGACCCCGGGGACATGATTGGCACAATTTATGTAGAGGACCATTAGCCATTGCCACATACAAAATATCAAAGCTGTGGGCCCTGTGGTTTCAGAGAAGAAGATTTTTTTAGTTTTTTCCTATTGTAGGTCTATGGAGACTATCGACCCCCGGTGCGTGGCCAAATTTGACCCCAGGGGCATGATTGGCACAATTTATGTAGAGTACCATTAGCCATTGCCACATACCAAATATCAAAGCTGTGGGCCCTGTGGTTTCAGAGAAGAAGATTTTTTAATTTTTTTCCCATAGTAAGTCTATGGAGACTATCAACCCCTGGGGCGTGGCCAAATTTGACCCCAGGGGCATGAATGGTACAATTTATGTAGAGGACCATTAGCCATTGCTACATACCAAATAACAAAGCTGTGGGCCTTTAGGTTTCAGAGAAGAAGATTTTTTTAGTTTTTCCAATTGTAAGTCTATGGAAACTATCCACCCCCGGGGCGTGGCCAAATTTGACCCCAGGGGCATGGCTGGCACAATTTATGTAGAGGACCATTAGCCATTGCCACATACCAAATATCAAAGCTATGGGCCCTGTGGTTTCAGAGAAGAAGATTTTTTTAGTTTTTTCCTATTGTAGGTCTATGGAGACTATCGACCCCCCGGGCGTGGCCAAATTTGACCCCAGGGGCATGATTGGCACAATTTATGTAGAGGACCATTAGCCATTGCCACATACAAAATATCAAAGCTGTGGGCCCTGTGGTTTCAGAGAAGAAGATTTTTTAATTTTTTTTCCCATAGTAAGTCTATGGAGACTATCAACCCCTGGGGCGTGGCCAAATTTGACCCCAGGGGCATGAATGGCACAATTTATGTAGAGGACCATTAGCCATTGCTACATACCAAATATCAAAGCTGTGGGCCTAGTGGTTTCAGAGAAGAAGATTTTTTTAGTTTTTTCCTATTGTAGGTCTATGGAGACTATCGACCCCCGGGGCGTGGCCAAATTTGACCCCAGGGGCATGATTGGCACAATTTATGTAGAGGACCATTAGCCATTGCCACATACAAAATATCAAAGCTGTGGGCCCTGTGGTTTCAGAGAAGAAGATTTTTTTATTTTTTTCCCATAGTAAGTCTATGGAGACTATCAACCCCTGGGGCGTGGCCAAATTTGACCCCAGGGGCATGAATGGCACAATTTATGTAGAGGACCATTAGCCATTGCTACATACCAAATATCAAAGTTGTGGGCCTAGTGGTTTCAGAGAAGAAGATTTTTTTAGTTTTTCCAATTGTAAGTCTATGGAAACTATCCACCCCCGGGGCGTGGCCAAATTTGACCCCAGGGGCATGGCTGGCACAATTTATGTAGAGGACCATTAGCCATTGCCACATACCAAATATCAAAGCTGTGGGCCCTGTGGTTTCAGAGAAGAAGATTTTTTAATTTTTTTCCCACAGTAAGTCTATGGAGACTATCGACCCCCCGGGGCGTGGCCAAATTTGACCCCAGGGGCATGAATGGCACAATTTATGTAGAGGACCATTAGCCATTGCTACATACCAAATATCAAAGCTGTGGGCCTAGTGGTTTCAGAGAAGAAGATTTTTTTAGTTTTTCCCATTGTAAGTCTATGGGACCTATCTGTTGCCATGGAAACCACAATTTTGATACAATCTGCTCCAAAACCTAATGCCATCAATCCCCCAACCCAATTATGGTTCACATTAAATTTGATCAAGATCGGCCTACTAGCTTCAGAAATATTCTTCTTTGAAATTGTGGACGGACGACGACGACGGACGACGACGACGGACGACGGACGACGACGACGGACGCCGGATGCCTGCCTATCCTATAAGCTCACCTGTGAGCCTTCGGCTCAGGTGAGCTAAAAACAGCAAGAAGCATGAAATTTCGTATTTAGGAAGTAGAGGGATTATACTATCTGTGTAGCGAAAACAAAGGCGCTGATCAGTAACCGCGAAGCTGATCTGCGCCTTTGTTTTCGCCTATGCAAATTGTTGGTTTTTCCATGAGGCGGCTCAATTGATTGAACTTTGCCACAATCAATCATTAGAGTGATACTGCATGATGTCAGACTGCACATAATGCCATTTTTAATTAGCAAAGATAAATTCCGGTCTTCAATTTTCTCATGTCATAATTTAATGCATCAAAGCTGGAAAGTGTCAGTTTTATCACTGTTTATTCAAGTGTTAGTGGCAATAATTTGCATAAAGCAATACAGTGTGTCACTTAGTCTCTGTTTATTCAAGCATTACCAGGTATCCTTGCATTTAAATGTTATATAGTTCAGTACAGTAGAAGATGCTAAAATCGGATTGATCCTTTTATTCATTATGAAAACTTGCCCATGCAATATACAGAGAATGTTTTCAAAAGCAAAAATTGAGAAAAAAAAATATTTTTTAATAATTTTGCTCAAAACATCGATTGTGGGTACACATTAGGACTGCCTCGCTGAGGCGGTCCACCTCGCTGAGGCGGTTCTAACGAGTACCCACAATCTATGTTTTGGATCAGAAATAAGAAAATTAGGTATACCCCTGCAAACCCCAGTTTTGCTATATAAAAGTGGGGTTTAATGGGGTATTCATTTCATGGACATGTTTTCCTGATGTACTACATACTACACATTCAAAGGCAAAAATGTTTTTGGTGTTGTTTTTATTGTGATGCATCTTGTGTATGTTAATACACTGGTAATAATTCAGCATACCAGGTCCATCAGTGCCCAACTCTGTCCATCGAGACAGCAAATCTTTCTGTTCCTTATCTGGTCTCTGAAATGTCGAGAATAAACTGCATTTATGCATTGTGGCTCTCTCCGACAGATAAGTTTCCTTCATGAATATTCAGTCACTGTACCTTAGGCTTAGCATCACCTACTGCTGAAAGGAACATTCTGATCAGTGTCTATACTGTTTGCTTGCAACTTTTAAACTTTTTGACAAATTGTGGCCCAATGTTGAATGGTTCAGTAAGTTTTGTCACAAAATTTTATCTTTACAGCCTTTTAAAGTCTACATGATTGTACCCAAGACTCTGTATCTACACATACAGTGTTACCACCTACCTTCCTAGCTAGAGGAATATTCAGTTCTGTGCACATACTGTTTAAACTTTTCAGGATTCTCTTCTCCCATGCTTGCTGAAAACAAACAAAAAATCTACCTCATTTTGGCTACCTATTTTAGGAACCACATGTTCTTTAACCAATCGATCAGGAAAAACTTTATGATTTATGTTGAAAAATTTCTTGCTGAAATCATAATGAGTCCTATTGGTATCATGAATAGTGCATTTCATAACTCTTCGTAGATGAAGTATCATCAAACAAATGTAAAATCAGTCTTACATTGATGACAAATTGAAATATATATGCATGTAAAGAAGATACTAAGACATGGCAATATTTTTATTTATCTGAATCCATGAATATCCAAGCCTGATCAGCAGCTAAACTTTGACATATCATGGCACTGTACCTGAGCTTTTCTAATGTACACCAGTGGTTCTTTCAAATGTTCTGCAGGAGCTGATGGTGGGTGGGGTGATACTGGGTGTGTTTGAAGAAACTGGTAGATGGCATTCCGCAACTTTCTGTCCCAACCTATCATAAAAATAATGTCATTTTCATGAGAAAACTGGCTTTTTGCATAAGCAAAAGCAATGACACAGATCAGCTGTGCATTAACTGCATAGCTAATCTGTGCCTTTGTTTTTGCTACACAGATTGCACAGGTTTTCAGGCATTTATTAAAAGATGATTTACATTTTTTTTTTTTTTTTTTTTTTCAATATTTACATGTATACTGTCACTACATTGCTGTACATGATGCAAATACTTCAGATTTTAAAAGCAAAAAAAAAAAAACAAAAAAAAACTGAAAGATAATTTAGTTTTTCTCCTTAAAACTAATGCAGTGAACATAGGTCAAACAAACCAGTTGCAAATACATACAAAGCGTGCTCTTGATGTAACCATCTCTTGACAAAGTAGCCTCAGCTTTAAGTTATAATAATATGTAGTTTCCCATGGTAAATATGAACTTCACTGAATTTACCTGAGTTTAGCAAGCCAGACTGCACACCTGCCTTTAGCTCTGAAACTCTGATGGTGTTCTTTGCAATTTCAGTCTGGAAGATATGGAAGTTACATGGAGACATTACAAAGCTTGTATACCTCAGCAACATAGACATATAGGCTATAAAATACACTTTTGCTTGCTTGGTACTTGTAAGTTGTATTTCAGATAATAAACTATGTAGTTGTGGAAATGTACAAGGTCATAAGACTTGATTGGTCTTGAACCAGGGTCAGTTGACACAAAGCCAAAGCCATTGGGCTAAATATGCATTCAGATCTGCATGCTTCCACTTTCCTTAATTTTCTAAATGGTAAAGTCTTATAATTCATATATATGATTTGTACGTATGTAATTAGCATTAATGCACAAGTGACAATGAGTGCATTATCACACACACACACACACACACACATGCAAAAACCATGACATAATTGACTTTATACAATTTTTAGCAACCTAGGGCACTCGGGTCCAGAGATAAATGATGTTTCAGTTGACATACTGCTAAAACACAATCAGGGTGGACATTTCACAATATACATGTTATAGGCCAGTATTTTGCCCTGGTGCACTCCTAGAAGGATGTTATTGTCATAGCTTAATAGGAAACTTCACAAGCTTTCCAGTGATATGTAATATGTGTGGGTTATTAGTAGCGGAACGGTTTACTGCCTAGTCAAAAGGCTAATAAAATTTGGCCATTTTTGAGTGTTATAAAGTTTCACTTCAATATTTCTATTATTTTACAAGACTCCAGCTATTATAATTTCATCTCTGGCCAATAAGTTTATATCAGAAATTCAAAAGGAATACCCAAACTCTTATCTGAGGTGATTAATACATTGGTACATGTCTTTGCATAAATTCCCAAGAGCTTTTCTTAAAAAGTAGCCCTTTGTTATAAATTTTGGCTTTTTTAATATCCCCGAATCAGGGGTTTCCATGCTTAATAAACTGCAAAATATAAAATCACAAATGCCATATTAAGCCTAAGATACTTTTTGAATTTTGATTGAAAAGCCCTTATTGAATATAAAGTGATTGTGGAATCTGCCAGATGCGATTTTGTAACATCATGTAAAATGTCGTGTCCATAGCCCCCTAATTTCAAGCCCCTATTAAAGTATGTTAACAATGCTTTATATAAACATGACCTTCACTTTCCGTTGCGGATCCAGCCATTAAACGCTTTATAAGAAACATTTTGTGGCTAGCTGAATGTTTTCATCAGATATCGCGGTAACTATGCTGTCCGTAGCCCTGTCGTGTCCGTAGCCCCCCATTTTTGTTGTTTGCTTAAAATGATCATTTTAAGCATATCTCATTTTGTTTGGGTTTTAAACAAACAAGAACACCAATAAAAGTCATAAATGAACCAGTAGATATGAATATTATAATTTAATACTTGTGACAAAACTGTATTAAAACAGATAGGGCTACGGACATGACACATTTTCATATTTGTCCATATGGTAAAAATTTTGGCAGATTTTTCAGATAAAATCTGTTACCTAACACCAAAAAGTGCCCTAAAAGTAAAAATTATCAATACTAGATAAATTGCATTAGCCAAAATGCATGTTATATTTTCAAATATGAAAATTTCTGCATTTTCACACCTACAAGATGTCTCTGATAATAAAAATGCCATCTATATATGCCCCACTTAAAATTCATTTTTTGACAAAAGTGACACCCAAATGTCCACCCTGATTGTGTTTTAGCCGATAATAAATGAGCCACTGCATAAGAAAACCAACAAAATGCTAGGACAAAAACAAAGGTGCAGATCAGCTTCGCAGTAACTGCAAAGCTGATCAGCGCCTTTTTTTCACTACACAGATAGTACAATCCCTCTTCTTTTAAAACCAAAATTTTGAGCTCCTAGCCTGCTTCTGTGACTCTACAGGCCAGTTTGTGTCGGAGCTGGTCCGAACCCAAATTGTTGTTTTTCTCATGCACAGGCTCAAATTACTTTGCTGGCCATTGCTTACAATGATCTATTATAAGAGCCACCTCATGGGAAAACCAACAATCTGCATAGGCGAAAACAAAGACGCAGATCAGCTTCGCGGTAACCGCGAAGCTGATCAGCGCCTTTGTTTTCGCTACTCGGATAGTACAATTCCTCTTCTACTTAAATCCGAAATTTCAAGCTTCTAGCTCTTTTCTGTGCTTGTGCAGGCCGGTTTGTGTCGGACCTGTTCGGAAACCACATTGTTGGTTTTCCCACGAGGCGGCTCATAAAACATTTTCAAGCTTTATCAGATCCATTTGTAGAAATTTGCTTTTAACTGGCAGCAAAAAATAAGAATTCAACATCTTATTCTTGTCATTCTTGTGTAATTATAGGACTATTCCAACTTAACATCAAACTGAGGCACTTGAACAAATAAACTACTTCATAATTTGTGTCACTTTTAACAGCCTTGCTGCTGAGCTAACGGTAACTCTTTAGCGACATGGTTATAGTGGTTGCCTGTGTTGCAGGAGATGAACAATCCCAGGTCAGGACATGTCAACAAGAATGCAGCAGTCCAAAGGAAACAATTTTAAACTTACTTTACTACATCATTTTTTGAATCTGTATTCTAATTTGATCAATTTCTGACCATTAGCAGTGGTTTGTTTGTTTTCTTGTTACTCCCATCAATCAGTTTTCATTATTGGGAGGTGTACATTACTCCAGTGTGTTTACAGGAAGAGCCTACATGCATGAGGATAGAACCTGTGTAGGGATCTTTAACCTGCACAGGGAATGACTGTCCCTGCATGAGGGGCCTCCAGTTAATGCCTCGATCCGAAGAACGGTGCACTGTGTTCATGTCATACCTGCAAATGACACTAAGGAAAGCGTATTTGGACCACCAACGTTTCCTCTCCAACGGCAGGGATCGGACCATGAACCTCTAGCACCAGTTACCAGTGCGCTAACCACTGAGCTACAGTGCTTCCTTGTGTGCAGTTGACTTACCCAAGGCCACAATCAGTGGCACCACAGCTCAAACCTGGGAATTGGACAAGTCAAAGAACTCAAATTCACCACTGTATGTGCCACTCTGCACTTGGGACAGGATATTTCGCAAAACATTTGGCAAAAATATTCAATCAACAATTCTACTTGTCATCTTTACTGTCTATTACCTGAGCTGCATGCTGCAAGTCAGTATATATTTTTGAAGATTTCAAATACTGCAAGAGACTTGAAACATAGGCCTGAGAGAGCTGTGTACTGTCAGACATCTTGCAGCACTAATTATTGGGCTTGTGAATACATCTTGTGCCTTCTATGCGATTTACAAGATTCGAAAATATATGGGTTAGCATTTGCAATAAAACAAACTCCACACAACGAAAGCTATACGCAGAGATTCGAGTTTATACAAAGCATCACATTTGTTTACATCTGAGAGGATGAAACCAGAAATGGCAACAGAAACAAACCCAATCGTCCGATAAATACGAATCGATTCCGGACTATCTCGACCCCAAAACACACATTACCGGAACACCTCGACCCGATATATTGTCCCGATACGGATAGAGTGAGTATCGACCCGATATATTGTCGTGATACGGATAGAGTGAGTATACAGACACACTCTGACTCTTTCCTAATCCTCTACGGTGTCCCATAGGGCTCTGATTTGGGACCTTGTCTCTTCCTAATGTACATCAATGTTACAACGAACACCATCAAAAGCAACATCAGACTCTTTGCGGATGACAGAATTATATTGCAGATAGAGCCTGCAATCATGTTACGGACTTCAACGAGCGAAATAAATGTTTAACGGCTTTAGCAGGGCTATCGGTATCATAAACTTCGAAAAAAAGATTATGGTTTCCAAATGTAATGTTGGGTTAAATAAAATGTAAAAGCTTGATCCTTTGGAAGCAGTGATAGCGTTCAAAGGGATGTAGTATGTGCCATATTAGACGCTTTTACGTGATGGCCTTTCGGAACCAGAATTTTATGGCGGCTTGGTTTACAAATTTAAGAAACTTATAGGAAGGAATGACTTTTCTTTTCAGTTTAGAAAATCATTATTACACATTACAAATGTATGTAAGATAACGTAAACGCAACATGGTGCAGCTGACAAATAAACCGTCTAGTAAGATACAGGCTAGCTACACCCTTGAGGGCACTGTACTGGAAAACGTTAAAAGCATAAAATACCTGGGTGTGACTATCACAAATGATTTGAAATGGAATACTCATATTTCCAATGTTTGTACAAAGGCTAACAGAACTCTCGGATTCTTGAGGAGAAATTTGTATTCTTGTCCCCCAGATGTGAAAGAAGCAGCTTATAAAAGACTGGTGCGGCCGGTCTTGGAATATGGAAGCTCAGTTTGGGACCCTCACACTCACGGCCTCCAGGAAGAACTGGAAAAGGTCCGAAATCGTACGGCAAGGTTTGTGACTGGAAATTATGTTTAAGGTCAACTGAAATGGGAATCTCTTTAAAAAAACGAGGAAGGATAGTAAACAGAATACCCACAGATGACCTTATTCCAAAGAATATGCGTTTTAGAAATCAACACTCTTTGGCTTTTCAGATACCTTCAGCTAGCAAAGAAGCGTACAGAAGTCACTTTCCACAGACTATCAGGGACTGGAATGACCTCCCTGATTCTCTGATCTCCTCTGCTGAAATATCTGATGATTGTGTGCCCAAATTCGCATCTCTTGTGAGAGTCAGGGACTAATTTCCCTCCTGGCGCACCCCATCCCTGGTGAAGTATTGTCAATTTGGCGTATCACCAGTAAACCATTCAGATTCAGATAATTATAACTTGAATGTTATGCGACAGTCTGCATGCTTAGTTTTTAACCCAACCATGGTGGATAATTGTGCTTCTTTAATTGCGCGCCATTGGGTCGAGCGTCAGACTCTATGATGGCCCCGACATAAAGCTATTCATTTTTATTGATTGGGGCTGGAGCTTCTTAACTGTCGCTTGTCCCACCGGGGTTCAACTGATGTTTTTCTTTTGTTCCAGATTTTCAGGTATGTTGTTTGGCGCCCAGGGCTCTCCATCGACATCTGTGAGTCCCCGTTTCTAATTCATCTTGGTGGTGATAATGATGTATTCATTTGTACTTGATGATTCATTAACTAGTTAGAGATTCACCACGAGGACCGAACAATTAATTAAATGTTGTGAACCACCGCAGAAGCTGAGGTTACGGTTAGGATTCTGTAAAACTAGTTTATGCCCGCCAGTAATTTTATATTACTGATCGTTCCAAAGCGACACTTCTGTGGTGATTCTAATTCTTTTATATTTTGGTACTGAATTTTTGTGCTGTTCGCACCTTATGTACGTTTTCATATCTTAGTTCAGTGTGGGTAATTGAGTGGCCGCTTATTTGAAAATAGCTGCTCGCTCGGTTTACGATTTATATGTTTTCTTAGTATAAGTACCTAATTGTTAATTTAGTTTTTCCCACCTCGTTTTTTTTTTTTTTTGAGTGGGAATTTCTTTCTGATTGCGCAGTTTCCTGATAATCGCCTACTTTTACCTTTATGTGTTTAATTAAATCCAACCAAGATGGCTACTGCACACTTCAGACTTATACTTGACCGAGCTAGAAGCATCGGAGAAGGCGTGCCTCATGACAAGCAATCCAGACAAATGTGAGGTGATGCGAACAAGAACCCCCCTACCGTACATGAAACAAACTCCGTGGACATGTTGAACATAAATCAGGATATGCTGAGTTGAATAAATGCTTAATTAATGTATGTTTTGTATTGCATCAGAAGCGAAGTGAAATCCTTCGCTTAACGATATAAGGAAGTAACAGTCAGATAATCTGCTTATTAGTGTAGCAGTGTTGTAGCTTTGCTTGTTGCTTGCGATGCATTTAGTCAGAAATAATGTATAGTATATCCCTGCATGGTGTATATATGTTACTACTAATAAATATTACTAATGGCAGCTTAAGATGCCGCAGTCATTATTAAGCTCGCATTTAGCAATAGTTAAAAATACCGTTAAAAATACAACCCATGAGGAGCGTCGGACTCCGAATCGAGAGGTTCTGGGTTCGATCCCAACAAGCGTCACCGTGTTGTGTCCTTGAGCAAGACACATTAACTCCCTACAGTACTGGTTAAATCCAGGAAGCGTTGGTTCCGTGGTGTCTGGATGTTTTGCGACCTGGTTCGTTCGCACTTAGTCCGTTCGCGACTTCCCATTGTTGATAACCAATTTTCGTATGGTTACACTTCGTGACCTCGCTCCACTTCCGTGGCAGCTGAGTACTGGTTGCATTTAAACTAATGCCGAACTGATTATAGATTTCGTAATTAATCTGTCATGTTTGTAATTGCATTATTTGGTAATATATATTATAAATTAGATGTTTACTAACTGCTGTTTGATTTTGCATGGACAAATATATGGGAAATGTTGTTCAACTTTAAAAAGTGCAAACACCTTCATATTGGTTTTAAAACGAACCCAGCAACTTATACCATGAACACTGGTCAGGAAACAATAGAAATTGAGAAAGTATCTAGTGAAAAAGACCTTGGTGTTATAATTGATCAATCTTTGAACTTCAGCAAACATATAAATGAAAAAGTAAATAAAGCAAACAGAAACTTGGGAATAATCTTTCGAACTTTCACATACATGGATCATGACATGTTCCGTAACCTCTACAAAACCATTGTCAGACCACATTTGGAATACGCGACAACAGTCTGCACTCCACTGTTCAAGAAGGATATGATAGCGATCGAGAATGTTCAGAGGCGAGCCACAAAATTGGTAACCAGTATTAAAAATCTATCATACCCTGAAAGGCTAAGAAAACTGGGGTTGCCGTCACTAGAATATAGACGTGAAAGGGCTGACCTAGTAGAAGTTTATAAAATAATGCACAACATTGACAAAATCGACAAAGACAAGCTGTTCGCTTTTCCAACTTACACTGTGACAAGGGGACATCAACTTAAATTAGCTAAGAAACAGCATAGGCTAAAAATCAGATCCAACAGTTTCAGTCTAAGAGTGATAGACTCTTGGAACGCTTTACCCGAACATGTAGTCATGGCACCCTCCCTGAACTGCTTCAAATCACGGTTAAATGTGTTTTGGAAAAACCACCCGTATAAGTTTAGTCCCTGGTGCTACAGTCCCGGACCAAAACCAAGAGACTACTACAAGAATGCACCTACAGAGGCTGTCTAGCCTGATATTGGTGTCGAGGATATGTGAGTTATGTGAGTATGTGAGTTGCAGTAGGTCAAGGCTGAAATTTTCTACGTTTTTTTCGGGATTGAAAGGTCAGCTTAGATACAGAACATGCCACTCTATCAAAATAAAGAGTAATTAGCTATTTTTGTGTGAAGTATTGTCAATTTGGCGTATCACCAGTAAACCATTCAGATTCAGTGTGAAGTTACTTTGGTCAACGAGATACCGACTGTATCAATTGGGCTGAAATGTCTCGGAATAGGGTTGACGCTTTTTAAAGAGACCGCGTTGTCGTAAACGTATTTGTTTACGATATTGTCTGTTTCATTTCCGGTTTGGTTGACACGAAATCCAAAAATTGTGACTTTTCCATGTTATTTTCTTATTTGAATGAAAACCGAATTGATAAATGCTATCTGTAGAACAGGCAGGCAACATCAAAGTTGCCGAAGACACAGACTTCCAAAAACTGAAAAATTTATGTGACGAAAACTCAGACTGGAAGCTGGAATTCCAGAAAAATGCAACTTCAGTTTGGACAAAAACAAATGAAATCTCCAATTTCAAAATGATAAAAGTTAGTAATAGAAATAAGTTTAATCTTTATTAATATTACCAATAGTACTGGCACCAGAATGGTTATTTTTTGTCCGTATTCGTACTGTTAACTATACTGTATCGCGGCATCCTCTGTATCGCGGCATTTGCATATCACTTGAATGGTCGAGCCCAGAGCCCCCTAGCGATTGTTTACATTCGGCATCTCTCGAGGCAAATGTCTAACGCTTAAATCCAGCGAAAATTTTGCAAAAAGTCAAGAATTCTGGAAAATAAATGTGTATACTCAGTTCCTACTGTATCGCGGTAGCTACTGTATCGCGGCATTTGCATAGCACATGAAATTGCGAGCCTAGCATCCCCTACATTCAACATCTTTTACGGCAAACGTCTTACTCCCAATTCAAGCAAAAATGTGCATATTGTCACTATTATTGTCATAAATAGTGACAAGTAAATGTATACTTTTACAAATATTACCCCCTTCCCATAAAATGTCCCCTCAGTACCTCTAACACACGTTGCTTTTATTTTCTCCGAGTCCGGATCTGGCGTCTGGACGTCAGAGATCACGCACCATTATTAGGTCACATTATCTCCTTACATAGAAACTTTTGCATTCGCATTTTAGGTGAACCCCGCGATACAGAAGTTACTTTTTCCACATGGGTATATAACAACATGGCCGCACAAATGCGGTAGTTAGAAAATATTGACAAATGTCTTGTATTTTTCATCATAACAGGCTTACAGGGGAAGAATTTTGGAAATTGTTATGGTAGAAAAGAAATCAATTATTGATCATGTGTGTTTGCTTTTTCCTGTTTACAAATAAGGGCCGCGATACAGCAGGAAGCCAGTATACCTTTACAAAAATCATGTAGAAAAACTTGTTTCTGCAAATACTGGTTTCCCCTTTGCCTTGAAATGTCCCCTCAGTCCATTAAAATCTGTTGTTTTTATTTTCTTCGAATCGTGTCTGTAGACTGCATGTCAGAGATCACGTAGCACCACTAAGTCACATCATCTCCTTATATGGAAACTTAGACATTCGCTTTTTAGGTAAACCACGCGATACAGAAGTCACTTTTGCCACTTGGGTATAAAACAACATGGCCACACGAATGCAGAAGCCACACAATATTAACAAACTTGTTGCAATTTTCTTCATAAAAAGGTCCGAGGGAAAGAAATTTGGAAGTTGTTGAGGGAGAATAATATTCAATTATTCTCTTGTGTATTTGGTATTTCCCATTTACAAATAAGGGCCGCGATACAGTAGGAACCCAGTATACATAGTTCGCTTCACTTGTGCCTTCTTGGGACTAATTTTTCCCCCATCCGACCCATAAAAATACATTTATCAGTACCTTAATTAATTTTTTAGACCATTGGGTAATTACCCACCCCTTTTTTATTCGATTGGGTATCTGAAATTTTAATTGGGTATGTTCATATTTTTTACCCCCTCTGTTTTCAATCAATTGGGTAAAATGGAAAATCAATTGGGTAAATGGTCACGAAAACAGATTATTTGGGTATTTAGTGTTTATTTTTTATCATTTATTTAATTAAGTTTATTTTTAAGAATTGCCTGCATCACTGTTGTATTGAACTGAAGGGACAAGTAAGAAAGGGCACCACTCATTGTCAATGGTATTTAGCTGATTTGCATGTGCTACAAGGTACAAACCTGGATCATTACTGATTTGCCAACTTTCTTAATGATTTAATAGCAGCCAAGGTACTTTGAAAAGCCAAAGTTCCAACTCGCTACTTTCGTTTTTCATTACGACATGTTTACCCTCCATCGAAAGTGATTTCAAGCGTATATTCCCTACCAGACACATGTCAAAACGTTCGTTTACAATTCCAGTGATGAAAGGATGAGTGTAGATATCAAATCGCCATAGACTACCTGTTATTTAATCGTAATTTAAGTCCTTTGTGGAAGATTGACGCTATATTTGTCATTTTTGAGATTTTCCCCCAATACTGTATCTCGTCATTATCGGATATTGTAATGAAATACTTTGGCGTGCGCTGGAAACCATTCTCGCCACCAGGTCGCTTACGCACTGGCAAACCGGAAACGTTATAAACGCCGGTACTGATAAAAACCGGTACGCATTGAATTTTCACGGGATTGCGTATCGCCGATTACTTTTGCGTTTTTGTACGCAATCGGGTCGTCTTGTATTGGGTTTTTTACTAATTGAATTGCGTAATTACGCAAATACGCTGACTAATTAAGCTACTGAATTTATGCTCTAATTCTATAGCAATTGTGCCGGTAAGATGCATTTACAATCTAGTTCCTATTTAGCAATATTGCTACCCAAGAAGTATACAATGCATGAAAAATTCTGTACAAGATATAAGATACAAGACTTTATTTGACCAATTTTGGGCCCAGCAAGGGCATACAAAGATGTACAAGGGCATACAAAGATGTACAAGGTTTTAGAGAATCAAGCCAGTCAAACAATTTTTGTGATTCAGACTGAATTTCTATGGGTAGTTTTGCTTCTAATTATGTCTCCCCCTGACAGGGTCGGGAGACATTGTTTTTCCCCGTGCGTCCGTCTGTCCGTCACAAATCGTGTCCGCTCTATAAATTGAAAACCGTTAAAGATTTTTCAATGAAACTTGGTACACTTGTAAACCACGACGAGACGATGTGTCATGCACAAGAACCATAACTCTAGCTTGAGTATTTTTGGAGTTATTTCCCTTTGATTATTTTCGATACAATTTCGTGTCCGGCTGTCCGCTGTATAACTTGAAAACCGTTAAAGATTTTTCAATGAAACTTGGTACACTTGTAGACCATGACGAGACGATGTGTCATGCACAAGAACCATAACTCTGGCTTGAGTATTTTTGGAGTTATTTCCCTTTGATTATTTTCGATACAATTTCGTGTCCGCTGTATAACTTGAAAACCGTTTAAGATTTTTCAATAAAACTTGATACACTTATTGAGCATGATCAGACGATGTGTCATGCTTAAGAACCATAACTCTGGCTTGAGTATTTTATGAGTTATTTCCCTTTGATTATTTTCCATACAATTTCGTGTCCGCTTTATAACTCGAAAATTGAAGAGTTATTTCAATGAAACTTGGTACACTTATAAAGCACGATGAGATTACGTGTCATGCTTAAGAATTATAACTCCTGCTTTCATATCTTTGGAGTTATTTCCCTTTGATTATTTTTCCATACAATTTCATGTCCACTTATAACTTGAAAACCATAAGAAATATTTCAATGAAACTTGGTACACTTATAAAGCACGATGAGATGATGTGTCATGCTAAAGAACCATAACTCTTGCTTGCATATCTGTGGAGTTATTTTCCTTTGATTACTCTTATAAAACAGAATGACAGGATATGTGATGCACAAGAACTATAACTCTTGCTTGCATATTTTGGACATGCACGTAGAAAGTGGGGAGACATCAGTTTTCACATAGAAAACAAATTCTAGTTACTTTATGTGTAAATGGATATGGAATGCTTATTTGGTAATCAATGCTGTTTTAGGTATGTTCTGTTTTTGATGGTGTGTCAGCAGAAACCCTCTATGATGTTCTGCATGATCCAGAATATAGACGAACCTGGGACCACTCAATGCTTGAAGGTTACGAAATCTGTGCCATTAATCCTAACAACGACATCGGATACTATGCTAGTAAGTAGGATCAGATCTTATCTTTGTATGATTTGTTCTATATGCATGTTTCAGTTACAAAGATAAACTTGCATTTATAAGCATTTGACTATATCGTATATGCAGGGAAATAGATACTATATTAATACAATGTCTTTAAAGATTCATGACATAGCCTATATCATGTGAAATTATTTTCGGGAAAACTCAGAAAATCACCATTTTGCTATGCACACAGATTTTAATTTAATTGAAAACTATAGGGTCAGCTGTGTTCAGTTGTATTCCAGTGAAGAACTATATTTGGATTTACAGGCAAGACTTGCCTTTATATATCTATATTGTGTTTTTTTTTGGACACATCTATTTCAGTGAGGAGTCCCCCTCCACTGAGGAACAGAGATTTTGTAACACAAAGATCTTGGCTTGACCTGGGAAAAGAGAAATGTATTTTCAATCATTCAGTCAATCATGTGGTAAGCCCTAAAGTTCATAAATGATATGAGCCGCGACGCGAGAAAACCGGTCTTCGGGGTTTCCGACCAGGTCCGACACAAACCGGCCTGTACAAGCTCAGAAAAGAGCTAGAAGCTTGAAATTTCGGATTTAAGTAGAAGAGGAATCGTACTATCCGAGTAGCGAAAACAAAGGCGCTGATCAGCTTCGCGGTTACCGCGAAGCTGATCTGCGCCTTTGTTTTCGCCTAGGCAAAAATCCGGGTTTCTCACGATGCGGCTCATATCATTATTGCCACTTAAGATTTGCTCTTTGCCTAATACTTGTGTACCTACAAAAATGATGCAGATTAATGAAGTGTCCGAAGAAGCTTAGAGCTCTATAAAACTTCAAAATTTTGCTTGGTTTATTAAGTGCTTTACATCCTTGACCAACAGTTAATGTCATGTTGGGAAAAACGCATTATTACCTTAGTGCCTTGACCTGATGGGTCGGATCACGTCAAGTGGCTGCATCAGGATAGACAGGAGTAGACGAGACAAAGTCAAGTCTGATCCGCTCTATCCTGATGCAGCCACAAGATGTGATCGCACCCACCAGATCAAGGTGCTAAGGTAATGATGTTTTTATTCAGCAATGATACAGTAAGAGTTCAATAAAATCGTAAAATCACGACATTGTGAAGGTATACCATACAACGTTGTGCCATAATTATTATGACATAACATTGTGCTAATATTTACATCATTCAGATTTATATTCTGGCTTTAGGTGCTGGATTTTATATTGTTGGGTAAAATGGAGGATGGTGGTACGGAATCATATTAGGTTAGTAGCGTGATACTAGATTCCGTATTTTTGTGTCGGTAAGTGGGTAGTATCAATTTGGCAGGTATATAATAAGGTTAGTTATTCTAACCACATTGTTCTTGGACAAGCCTCATGGAAGCAGATCACGTCAAGTGGCTGCATCAGGATAGACAGGATTAGATGAGACATTTCTTTTGATAGAAAACTTAAGGAACCTTCTCTTGCATCATAGATTTTCTATGATTCTGCTATGAAAATCTCTGAGCAAGATGTTTGAATTTGTGATTCTTGACAATAATAACATGACTTATTGTCAGGCTTTTATTTTTCAGCAATATCCTCCAAAGAAAGGTTTTATACGAGGAATATCCTATTTTACTGGGTACCTTGTACGGCGGATAGATGATAGAAGATGTCAGTTAACCTATATATCACAGTCAGATCCTAGAGGCAAGTACAATTTGTTTATTGAGCATCACAAATTAGAATTGATTTGTAAATGCATTTTGAAACCTATGAGAATTTAAACATTATTTGACATCTAGTACGCAGAAAGTGGAACTTACGAATTTTAAAAATCTTTCTTGAAAGCAGAGATGATGGCATTTGGTTGTCTTGCAACTTGGGGGAAACAGGAGATTGCAAGGAAATGTACATACCTCAGCTGAGACTAAAATTTATCCTGCTGATAAATGTTAAAATGCCAACAATGGCATTTTAACATTTATCAGCAGGATAAATTACTGTCTTATGGGATTTATGCCAGAATTTTCAACTGATTTTGGCTATTTTAGTATTTATGAGCTATTAAAAATTCACGCTGTGTTAACCACTACAAAATCCTGGCCTTGAAAGCAAATTTTCCTCTTCTTTTTTTTTTTTTTTTTTTTTTTTTGCACATTTGTATTTTTCTGTGATCATGAAAATGAAACAATGAGGCAAAAGGTGTGCAACATGTTACAAATGAGCCGCGAAGCGAGAAAACCAGTCTTCAGGGTTTTCATCCAGGTCCGACACAAACCAGCCTGTACAGTTACAGAATTAGGCTAGATGCTTGAGATTCTGGATTTAGGAAGAAGAGGGGTTGTACTATCCGTGTAGCAAAAACAAAGGCGCTGATCAGCTGTGCAGTTACTGCACAGCTAATCTGCATCTTTGTTTTCGCATAGGCAAAAACCCAGTTTTCTCATGACCTGGCTCAAATAATGAAAGTGCTTTAATTGAGCCACCACATGGGAAAACCAACAACCTGCATAGGCGAAAACAAAGAAGCAGATCAGCTTCGCGGTAACCGCGAAGCTGATCAGCGCCTTTGTTTTCGCTACTCGGATAGTACAATTCCTCTTCTACTTAAATCCGAAATTTCAAGCTTCTAGCTCTTTTCTGTGCTTGTACAGGCCGGTTTGTGTCGGACCTGTTCGGAAACCACATTGTTAGTTTTCCCACGAGGCGGCTCATTTAAACAGCGGAGACAGATTTATATAATCAAGTCAGATCATTTGACAAAGATAGGGAGCGTGTGGAGTGTTACTATCAGAACGTATCAGCATAGATTTTACATAATAGCCTGTATTGTTACAGTTTCACTTGCATATATAATTTTCAGGAAAACTTCCAGCATGGGTTGTGAATAAAGCCACAAAGATATTGGCGCCAAAGGTAATCACAATAAGTTTACTTTCAGACCATTTAAATAATTCTAGTAAACTTGATCCACATGCCTGTCTTTGTAAATTCTGAAGGCTCAGACATGTAGGAAAATGTAACCAAAATACCTTTAACTACTAGCAAGCTAAAAAAATAAGTTTTTACATGTATATTTGCTTTCTATGAAAATTGGTTGAGCTTATTAAATGACACAATTTTGAGGAGACAAAATTCATATGATAGTGGCTGGAAACCTTAGAATTCTTAGTACTGTCAGGAGTTCGTTTGAATTGGTTTGAAGAGTGTTAGGTATTGTTAAAAGATGTCCTGTTTTATAGCTGGCATTCAAGAGTAACTATTCTTGAGTTCAAAGCTTTTGATACCATTTCATAAGAAAAACAGATTTATATTTTCCATCCTGCCAATTTATGCTTTTTTTTGGCAAGATAAGATTTACCACAAATGAGCCGCATCGTGAGAAAACCGGATTTTTGCCTAGGCGAAAACAAAGGCGCAGATCAGCTTCGCGGTAACCGCGAAGCTGATCAGCGCCTTTGTTTTCGCTACACGGATAGTATATTTCCTCTTCTTCTTAAATCCAAAATTTCAAGCTTCTAGCCTGCTTCTGAGCTTGTACAGCCCGGTTTGTGTCGGACCTGTTCGGAAATCCCGAAGACCGGTTTTCTCGTGTCGCGGCTCAAATGGTTTTAGCATGTGCTTTAACATGTACCTGTTTGCAGATTCTTTCAAGAATACATAAAGCCTGCAAGAACTATGATAAATGGAAAACTTCCCATAATCCAAACTTTAAGCCGTGGATATACCCAGAACAGATGACGTTACCGCGCCTGGACATGTCTCAGATACAACCATTAGCAGCTGGCGTGTCGACAAACTCTATAGATGAAAGTAATGTAGGAGAAGAAGATATAGATGACGATGATTATTAGCAATATTGTAATCCTGTCTGTGATACATCTAGATGTCGGTTATCCAGAGACAACTAAAGCAACTGATGAAGACCAGAGTGGACATAATCAATATAAGGCTATAGTATGCAAATAATTGTCTGGGAATGACTTTCCACAGATCATTCCAGTTATTTCCAGACAGAAATTTGAGCCGCCTCATGGGAAAACCAACAGTGTTGTTTCCAAACAGGTCAGACACAAACCGAACTGTAGAAGCACAGAAGCAGGCTAGAAGCTTGAAATGTCGGATTTAAGAAGAAGAGGAAGTGTACTATCCGTGTAGCGAAAACAAAGGCGCTGATCAGCTTCACGGTTACCGCGAAGCTGATCTGCGTCTTTATTTTCGCATATGCATATTGTTGGTTTTCTCATGAGGCGGCTCATTTATTACCTATTGTCTTATATTGATCTCATCATGAGAAAAACCTGATCTTTGCCTATGCCAAAACAAAGCCGCAGATCAGCTGTGCAGTAAGTGCACAGCTCATCAGCGCCTTTGTTTTCGCTGCACGGATAGTACTATTTCTCCTTTACTTATATCCAAAATTTCAAGATTCTAGCCATTTTCTGTGACTGAACAGACCGGTTTTTGCCGAAGCTGGTCAGATATCCCAAGACCAGTTCTCGTGTCGCAGCTCATTTGTCCTCAGTCATGTTGATTGTCTCTGGGTATCCGGTGTGATGTAGACGATATTAGATTATGGGTAAATGTTGATTGTCTCTGGATATCCGGTGTGATGTAGACGATATTAGATTATGGGTAAATGTTGATTGTCTCTGGATAACCAGTGTGATGTAATGGACGCTAGATTATAGGTAAACTGGGTATGATAGTTTGATCTTTAACATGTTATAAGCAAACTCATTTATCCTCACATCTGGTATGTTTTTCATTCATGAAGATTTGGTTATGAAAATATTTTTACTCAGGAACACAGTGGTAAAGATAACTGACTGGCCTAGCATGACCTTAGATGTTGAGCATGGACATCAAGCAATAAAACAAATGGGTATATTTAAAACTTCTTAATGCATTTGCTCTCAGATGAGTGGTTGTTGCACTATGGGCTATTTGTTTCTATATAATGCATGTACATCATGATTTGTCTAGTAAGAAACTCCAAATCCTGGCCCAGAGGATATAAAACCTTTTCCATGCTCAACTCAGCTGAGACTAAAAGGACTAGGGCATTTATCGCCTGATTTTGGCCTCAGATTTTGCTAAAAAATAAATTTTGGAATGAAGGTGAGAAAACTATTCCTTAAAACAGTCATATGTCTCCTCTATTAAAAACAAGAACAAGTGCTTCATTTATCCTACAAGCGTAGCCATGGCAACGCCCAGAAGAACTATAGATAGAGCACATTTTGCAGTTTTTGGTCTATTTTTGACCATTTCTGAACACATTTTTCTATTTTTAAGTGGCAGCCCACACGACGAACAAAATGATACTTAGCATACAACATCTCTGGATGATACTTCATAATTATTTCATAATAAGAAATTGTTCTTCGTGTGGGCCAGTAGTTGAAACTGATGTTGAATGGTGAAAAATAGACCAAAAAATGCAAAAAGTGGTATTTCTATGCTTTTTGGGGCGTTGCTATGGCAACGTGTAATTTGAAGGTGATAATCATGCTGGAATTTATAAGCAGGGAGCTATACCTGCTATTTACAATACTTCTCTCCTCAAAATTCCGAAATCAGGCCTTCAATTCCCTAGGCCTTTATGCTGCTCATAAATGTTAAAATGCCAACAATAATATTATTGGCATTTTAACATTTATCAGCAGGATAAATTGAAGATTTTGGTGATTTAGACCCGATAAATTATTTTAATATTCATAGTTAATTTAAATTCAGTCTCAGCTGAGTTGAGCATGAAAAAAGTTTTGTGACCTCGAGACCAGGTTTCTGAAAGAGGTTTATACATGTATACATGTACATGTTATAATATTCATTATCCATTAAAGTCTTTGAGAGTCCTGCATGTTACACATTTCTTTCCCGCCTTCTATTGGTTAGATAGATATAAATTAGTATGTTAATTTATATTAAATTCACATATTTATTTACGATTCTCTAGTTTTTGCTGTTAAGATTCCTTTAGCAAATGCAGTGAGGGTTACTTGTCAAAATCACTATCTTCAAGATCGCTGTTTTCCGTGATGTTGTTGTAACGTAAATGGCTGTAGATTTCCACCACTGACAATGGCTGACATTTTAAAACAATGCAAAAGGCATCTACCTCTTCAAAAAATTGCAATTTACAAAATTGATGGTAGATCTTTAAACCTCACGCTAGAATTAAGGATAATTTAAAAATCTACAAAGTGTTATGCTTACTTTTTGTACAGGGTCAATATTGCCTTTGAACAGGGTCACAAAAACGCTTGAAAAAGTTTAAAGATGGTGGAATTCTACGATCTTAATCCTGCTATTTCCCACAAGATTGTGCAAACCAGCCATCTTGACAAAACTGTGGTATTTGATTAGTTTCTCTGACTGTATGGGTGCTTGCTTATACATAGAATAGTTTCTGGTAATTGAGGGAAAGCCTTAAGCCTTTGTTTTCGCTACATGGCTGATAGAATTCCTCTTCTTTCTAAATCCAAAATTTCCAACCTCTATCCATCTACTGCGCTTCTACAGGCCGGTTTGGTGTCAGACATGGTCAGAAACCCTGAAGACTGGTTTTCTCATGACAGGCTCAAATGTTTGTAGAATTTAGACAATACAATGTATTATGAGCTGCATTGCACCTTTTATGGGTGTTTGGTTTTGGATCAAGTCTGATTCAATCTGTTCTGTATAGCTTCAAAAGATGCCTTTGGAAGAACAATTTCCTGTGTAGAAAATTGAGACTAGAGCGCATTGGACTCTGAATTGAGAGGTCTGGAAATCAAAACTCGCTGCTCTCAAGGTTATAAAACTTTTTCAAGCTCAACTCAGTTAAGCATGAAATTTTATTTCGTCATGAATATTGAACTTGCAAAATCGTTAGAAATTTCATGTTTAGATCACAGAAGCTTGTTATTTATCTTGCTAATTTTTATGAACAGGATAAATTTAAGTCTCAGCTGAGCTGAGCATGAAAAAAGTTTTATAACCTTGGGACCTGAAATGTTGAAATAGTAAAAAATTGTGGAAAATTCAGATTCATACCTCCAAATCTGGTAATTTATCCTGGTCATAAATGATAAAATGCCAACAATTGTTGACATTTTAATATTTATGAGCAGGATAAATTTCAAGCTCAGCTGAGTTGTTTTATAACCTCGGGACCTGGTTTGTCCTCAAGGAGGACAACTTACACCTAAGAAAGCAGTGGCTCCATTCTTGATATGACTGAAGAATGTTGACTGAGACATAAAAACCACCTCGTGGGAAAACCAACACTGTGGTTTCTGAACAGGTCCAACACAAACCGGGCTGTACAAGCACAGAAGATGGCTAGATGCTTGAAATTTCAGATTTAAGAAGAAAAGGAAGTGTACTATCCGTGTAACAAAGGCGCTGATCAGCTTTGCGTTTACTGCTAAGCTGAGATCTGCATCTTTGTTTTCGTTTATGCAAATTGTTGGTTATCTCATGAGGTGGCTCAATTTTTGTTTTAACTTAAACAAACTAAGAAATTAGAGGGGTTAAACTGTATCTGTAGCAAAATGCGGGGTTTTCTTTATTCTATGGCTGATCTTGCCAAGATGTAAGGTGCATCTTTGCGATTTTGTCCCTGGATATAACCTGAAATGTTTCTCAATGCATAATATTTAATCCAATTTATGTTTACTATTTATACATGTATGTTAATGAATGCATGAAAATAGACTGTTTTTGATGATATAAATGCTTAAAAGTGCTCTACATGTACATATAATAGGCATCATTTATGCATATTATGTCTAATAATTCTTAAATGTATTTTATACACCAATATTCAGAAGTTTAACTGTTTTCCTTTTACTTATATCGCTATAATGGAGTAACTATAAGACTTGAAATATACTTGTTGTTATTTGGTAATCATTTTCTTAAATTTTCCATTTTGATGTTGTAATCTTTATAAAGTTATAAACACTTGCAAAATTGACACTTCCATAATATAAAATTCTGTAGGTGAAAGTGTGGCATATCATTATAAATAGTGAAGCTGAACTATAACTACATATAGGGGACCATTTGAAATTTAATATTGCCTTTGTTAGCTGGTGTTTCTTGACATTCCAACTTGATATGAGAAAATCTGTCTTCGGAGTTTCTGATCAGGCTCGACATAAACCGGCCTGTACAGTAGAAAAAAGCTAGAAGCTTGAAATTTCGGATTTAACAAGAAGAAATATTGTACTATCCGTGGAGTGAAAACAAAGGCATGGATCAGCTGTGCAGTGTGTAGTTACTGCCAGCTGATCTGCGCCTTTGTTTTTGCATTGGCAAAAATCCTATTTTCTCCTGACGTAGCTCATATAAGCATGTCCCTTGATTAAGTTGACTCTTATATGTAATTTTGTCATGCATGAGTTTCTTTATATTTACATGTATATCAATAATCTTATCTTTGTTGCCATAGTTACTTATGGATTGATAAATTTATTTCTCCATGAGTTTCCGATGAAGTGCATATTTGGTTATAATTGATGGAAAATTTGTTTTTATCTCTATTGTAAAGAAGTCTTTCTGTGATCCTTCTAGTATATCTACCCACACCTTTATTTCTACGAATACATGCAAGATAATGCCACAACTGTTGTCAAATTTTTTGTCTCTGACAGTAGTCTCTTCAATGTATGATTCTTAGGTTATGGTTTCATTGTATGTTATGGATCCATGTGTCTGTTGTTTATTTAGAATTATTAATAATGTAAACGTAATTCTAAAACGTGCCACTGCATAAGAAAACCAACAAAGGCGCAGATCAGCTGTGCAGTAACTGTTTTCGCTACACAGATAGTACAATTCCTCTTCTACTTAAATCCAAAATTTCAAATTTGTAGCCTGCTTCTGTGACTACATGCCGGTTTGTGTCGGACCTAGTCGGAAACTCAGATTGTGGGTTTTCTCATGTGAAGGCTCAATTATAACAAAGCAATTCTATGGGTGACAACTAGGTTTTTTTTTTCTCAAAAATCGACACAGGTATATCACATTAACTGCCTTTTTTCTTCAAAATATTCATTACATCACTGTGACAAGTATGCATTAAACATTTACATACATGTATGTCTGGTACTTACATGTGAGCCTCGTCGCGGCTCATGTGATAAGAACCACTAGCTAAGTGCTCAGTGGCTGGTAGTTTCAATTTTACTGCAGTGTTTAATTATCCATCTACATTATATGGTGAAATGTGGTTCATTCATTTCTGAAAATATATTTGTCATTAAAAAGTCTACCTCTTTCCCATCTTTTAACACGCAATTGACACACTACATTTAATCTTTTATGGAGAAATTATATTATTATTTAACAATCTCCTTTGCTGGTCTGACTAAACATAAAATGGTCTTGGTGTCTGCATGGGTTTATCAAGTTTTTTGCTGCCGATAGATAAAACAAATTTTCACTTGATATATGATTTCCATTTCCATATGAACAGGAGAAAATGTCTGTAGAGTTTGCAACTAAGTCTGACAGCATTTGAAGCTAGCTTTGACAGGTGCATGAAATTTTTAAAAGCCCCAAAAATCTTGATCTGTTTGATAGGGCAGCAGATCTTGAGACTTTTTTTTATTATTAAAATAATAACCAAAAACTGGTATTTTCATAATAAGCTTATTAAAGTATACCACATACATATTAGCTTACATTTAGAAATCCATTTTCAATTGTTTTATATACATAACATGGTGTTCATAAGTTAGTGCAATAAATAGTTTGATGTCAGGGTGTAATGTATTATAATAAATATACATGATATATATTTGTAGATATACAACAGACATTATATGAGCCGCGTCATCAGAAAACCGGATTATTGCCTATGCGAAAACAAAGGCGCAGATCAGCTTCGCAGTAACTGCGAAGCTGATCAGCACCTTTGTTTTCGCTAAACGGATAGTACAATTTCTCTTCTTCTTAAATCCGGAATTTCAAGCTTCTAACCTGCTTCTGTGACTGTACAGGCCGGTTTGTATCAGACCTGGTCGGAAAGCCCAAAGACCGGTTTTCTCACGTTGTTGCTCATTTTTCTCTTGTATTTAAAGATGATGTTAATTTAGTATGTTTGGGAAATTTTCATTTGGTAATTCTATCTATTTTGTTAAGTATACTTGACATATACTGGTTACATTGTACATATAATTTGCTTTAAATTAAGAAGTCCTTTTTGATTTGATGGTGTTCATTGAGAGTGCAATTATGATATGAGCCTTCGCATGAGAAAACCAACAATTTGGGTTTTTGACCAGGCCAGACACAAACCAGACTGTACAGTCACTCAAGCCTGCTAGAAGCTTGAAATTTTGGGTGTAAGTAGAAGAGGTATTGTACTATCCTTGTAGCGAAAATAAAGTTGCTGATCAGCTGTGCAGTTACTGCACAGCTGATCTGCGTCTTTGTTTTCACCCAAGCAGATTGTTGGTTTTCTGGTGTGGTGGCACATTTATGAGCTGCATCATGAGAAAACTTGCGTTTGTGGTTTCTTGTATCATCTGCTGCATAAGAAAACCGACAATATGCACAGGCGAAAACAAAGGCCAAGATCAGCTGTGCAGTAACTGCAGATCTGCGCCTTTGTTTTCACTACACTGATAGTGCAACCCCTCTTCTTTTAAAATCCAAAATTTCAAGCTGCCAGCTTTGTTCTGTGAGTGTATAGGCTGGTTTTTATCAGCGCTGGTCGAAAACCCCAATGACTACACGACGTGGCACATACGGTCTGAGCATCTGGGTTGTACAGCAGGATTTAGAAGTCAGAGATTGACCGATCCATATAACAGAAACAAATGTGCTGATTATGTGCACAGTTAATGGTTAGCTGATCTGCGCCTTTGTTTTTACATAAGCAAAAGAACAGGTTCTCTCATGGCAGAGGTCAAATGATTCAATGTCAGGGTATTTTGTATTATATTTAATGCTTTATTTGAGCCGCCTCGTGAGAAAACCAGCAATCTGCATATGCGAAAACAAAGGTGCAGATCAGCTTCGCGGTAACCGCGAAGCTGATCTGCGCCTTTGTTTTCGCTACTTGGATAGTACAATTCCTCTTCTACTTAAATCCGAAATTTCAAGCTTCTAGCTCTCTTCTGTGTTTGTACAGCCCTGTTTGTGTCGGACCTGTTCGGAAACCACATTGTTGGTTTTCCCACAAGATGGCTCATTTATTAAATGAGGATTCCCAATAGCCTGAAGACCACTTGTCGGTTTCCTTGTATTATATTCTAATCAACAGCAGTTTGTTTTTTTTATTGACATTGTGATGTATTTATCATTTTCTCTTCAAAATGTGTAATTTTCATGCTTTCTCATTTTCAGATTTTCTTTATATTTCTGTGTAACATCCCAGCATGACTGAAAAATTGCTGACTGGGATGTTAAGCCATAACCAAATCAAATTTTTGCAAAATATATGAGCTGCGTCATGAGAAAACCAACATTTTGCCTATGCAAAAACAAAGGGGCAGATCAGCTGTGCAGTAACTGCACAGCTGATCAGCGCCTTTGTTTTCGCTACTCTGATAGTACAATTTCTCTTCTTCCTAAGTCCAAAATTTCAAGCTCCTAGCCCTCTTTTGTAGCTGCACAGACTGGTCAGAAACCCCAAAGACCAGTTTTCTCATGTCGCGGCTCATAATGTGTTGGACAATCAGACAGGGCCTGTGTGTGCCTTTTATATTTCTCATACTGAGAATTGGTGAATAAAAGAAAGTTTTATTCATAAGCAAAAAGAAAAAAAATCTGCCTGTGCACTCTGATAAGCACGTACTTGCAGATTGAATCTATATCTGACATTTCAACACTGTATTCAGTGTGGTGCAGTACATTCATATTCTTTAGTGTTGCTTGTCCGATTGTTTGAAGTTTTTCTTGGGAGGACTTGTATGATACAGATTTCAATCATGCCGTGTCATGAGAAAACCAACAATGCGGTTTCCAAACAGGTCTGACATAAACTAAGCTGTACAAGCACACAAGATGGCTAGAGGCTGGAAATTTTAGTTATAGAAAGTAGATGAATTTTACTATCCATGTAGTGAAAATAAAGTTACTGCAAATCTGATCTGCACCTTTGTTTTCGCATATACAAAATGTTGGGATTCTCGTGATGCGGCTTACCAAAAAGATTGTCTCCTGAAGTGACTTTCATCAAAGCATTAAGTGGGATGCATCAAAGTATAATCATACATGTTTCACATTTGCATTATTGAAGATAGGATTTGCATCAGAAAACTAACAATATGCATATACGAAAACAAAGGCGCAGATCAGCTGTGCAGTAACTGCACAGCTGATCAGCACTGTTGTTTTCGCTACACAGACAAAACCGAAATTTCGAGCGTCTAGCCTGCTTCTATGACTGTACGGGCCGGTTTGTGTCAGGCCTAATCGGAAACGCAAATTGTTGGTTTTCTCAAATGAAGGCTCATTAAGGAAGCTCCTTGGACAAACAATGCTTGATGAAAGTGATCCTGGGGTTTCTGATCAGGTTTGACGCAAACTGGACTTTGCAACCTAAGAATATGTCTTGAGGCTTGAAATCGAGGTAAACATAGGCAGCTGATGTGCTTCCCTGTGAAGAGCAGAGATACCCCTGGTACTGATCATACACTGCACGCTTCTAAAATTAAGTGATGCTAGCTAGTCTTGCCAAGAAAACTTGTAATCATAAAGTTTCCAGTTCTTTCCCAGGCATTCTCTTAGAACAGATGTCATGAGTGTTGTGCCGTGTCATGAGAAAACAAGCCTTTGGGGTTTCCGGCCAGGTTCGACACAAATAATCAAACTTAAAAGCCTTTAATCCTCTTTGTTACAGAGGAGGATTGGAGGCTTTTAATTTGGGTTTAACAAGTTGGTAGATTCATGAAGTGAAAACAAAGGTGCTGATCAGCTGTGCAGTAAACACAGCTGATCATTGTCTTTTTATTATAATTCATATTCAGATTTTCTCATGATGCAACTCATTTAACATAAAAGCCGTGATGCGAGAAAACCAGTCTTCAGGGTTTGAAGCTTGAAATTTCGGATTTAGAAGAAGAAAAATTGTACTATCGTGTAGCGAAAACAAAGGCACTGATCAGCTAAGCGCCTTTGTTTTCGCATAGGCATATATCCGGTTTTCTCATGATGTGGCTCATACAAGGTTTGATTGATTCTATGAAATGAGCCTGTGCGTGAGGAAAACAACAATTTGCATGGGCGAAAACAAAGACGCAGATCAGCTTCGCGGTAACCGCGAAGCTGATCAGCGTCTTTGTTTTCGCTACACGGATAGTACATTTCCTCCTCTACTTATTCCCAAATTTTCAAGATTCTGGGTTTCTTCTGTGACTGTACAGGCTGGTTTGTGTTGGACCTGGTCGGAAACCCAAATTGTTGGTTTTGTCATGCACAGGCTCAAATCATATTAATCCAAGATGAAATACACATAAAATTATGGAACATTCCAAATCATGATTATATACACCTTGTTGATTATGGATGTTTTCATTATGAAATAGAAGTTTTGTTGGTTTGTTGTTGTCTTTTTTAATCCCATTGACCATTATAGCATATTTAGCTCGACTGTACGAAAGTACAGGAAGAGTTATTGCAGTCACCTCGGCGTCTGCATTGGGGTTACATTGCTAAAATGTTAAAGTTTGGGTTAAAGTATTTATAAGTCTATATTTCTTGAATGTGTTGATGGATCAAGTTGATACTTTGCATGTTAGTAGTTTTATGCTGTACCATCAGACCCACCTTTCAGCTATTTTGACGTGGATAACTCTTAATACAGTAAAGCAAAAACAAGCTTTTTAACAACGTTTATACCTTGTTACTAGTACAAAAGTACACCAGAGAAAGTAACAAATTTGTTGAAAGTGTTGTCAACAGTGTCGCCTCTAACCTGAGCATCTGAATAGTAAGTTGATTCTAACCAGACTGACTGTCCTGAAGTTAGTCTAGTTAGTATGGTCTTGCTTGCCAGTGTCCCAAAATTATAAGCCAAGACAGTGCCCATATTTATGTTATCGACGACAAGTTCAACTTCAAGATGGTTGGTTTTGCTGGTTGTTTCCATACTGTAGGTCAGCAAGTACACACCAGACGTTGGAACAGTGAAAATGCCAGTTATTTTATTATATCCATTACCGTCATTTAAGAAAATCGAGTCCAGTTTGATAATTTGTCCACTTCTCGCATGTGGTATAGGCTGAGTCAGATAGGTTGAGAAAGCGACATGAGAGGCTGTCCGTTTCTTCATGCTTGAGGAGTGCTTTTTAAGTAATCCAGAGTTTGGCTTGACTTGAATTGGAAAACCACGTCTGATTTTGTCTTTATTGGTGTAGTAAGTTTCATTTTTAGTCATATAACCATCAACTTCATTTGTTTCAATAGCACTTTTCTCTTTTTGCGAATTTTCTCTAGTATTTACAGTCAGCGTCTGAATTTTAGCTTCAAGCTCCGTTATATGTCCCTGCATTCCCGTGATTTGGTTCCCTTGTTTTTTAACAGTGTCTGTCATTGTGTCCATTTTCTTTTCCATAACTTTAATAGAACTTCTCTGATCCAGAATAATGTCAATTAGAGTCTCAGCTAGATTAGCATCCGTTACCTTTTCAGCAATGTTCTTTAGTAGTTCGTATTTTTCATCCTGAATCCTGCTTATTTCTGGTTTCTCCATTGCAAAAGCAGCACTTGCCACAAGCAAGAGGCACAAAAATTGAAACATGGCTTTCTTTGTGCTTTAGAATAAGCTGCATCAAAGATGACAGGTGGGAATCACCATATGCATTATATACTGCGTTTTTAGCTCACCTGAACCAAAGGCTCAAAAGGTGAGCTTATAGGATGGCCATGCTCTGGCGTCCGTCCGTCGTCGTCGGTGTCGTCCACAATTTCAAAGATCTTATCCTCTGAAACTGCTTGGCCAGTCAAAGCCAAACTTCATGTGGAGCATCCCGGGGAAGGGGGAATGAACGTTTATATAAATGGTCCAGGTCACATGACCAAGATGGCTGCCATGCCCATATACGGTAAAAACCATAAAAAATCTTCTTCTCTGGAACCGGTGGACCGATTTCAACGAAACTTGGTGTGTAGCATCGGGGTCTCTGGCCCATCATAATTTATATAAATCATGACCTTGGGTTGACTTTGACCTATTTTACCGCAAGGTCAATTTTGGTTACATAGGCTTTTCTATGACTGAAAAAGTGAAAACATTGAATTTTTCAGAAGTTTTGTAGCCTGTGACCTGAAAGTTGGTAGATACAGACAACATGTTGAGCTAAAAGAAGTGTTGCGAGTATTAAAGGTTAAGGTCATTTCCAAATTAATTGTAAAACTTAATTTTCTCAGTAACCCCACGGAGAATCAAAGCCATAATTCTATATGTAGTATCCTTGGGATGGGGGAATGAAAGTTTATATGAATAGTCAAGGCCACGTGACCAAGATGGCTGCCATGGCTATAAATAGCAAAAACCTTTAAAAATCTTCTCCAGAACCAGAAGGCCTACGATTTTGAAACCTGGCATAAAGCATCAAGGGGAAGAGCTCTACAAATTATATATAAATCATGGCCCTGGGATGACCTTGGCCTATCTTATAGCAAGGTCAACATAGGGCGCCCATGCATTTGAATGTCGAAATGTCATTTGAAGGGAAAAACTTTATGGAAATGGTCAAATGGACTGAAGATTTATGATTGTGAAAAATAAAATGGACCACAGGGGCAGGTCTGGCCCCACCCGGGGCAATATACATGTACATGTATATTACCATCATATTCAAAGATCTTTTTTTGATACCGCTTGGCCAATCAAAGCCAAAGTTCGTGTGGAGCATTCTTAGGAAGGGAGAATGAAAGTTTATATGAATAGTCATGGTCACGTCACCAAGATGGCCGCCATGGCTATAAATAGCTAAAACCTTTAAAAATCTTCGTCTTCAGAACCAGAAGGCCTATGACTTTGAAACTTGGCATGGAGCATCAGGGAGAAGAGCTCTACAAAGTTTATATAAATCATGACCTTGGGATGACCTTGACCTATTTTATGGCAAGGCTAACAAATGTTGCCCATGCATTTGAATGGGGAAAATTAGTAAAATGTAATTAAATTGAGGGAAACTTATGAAAAAAAAAATGTCCTCAGGGGGTTGTCTGCCCCTGCCCCAGGGCTATATACATGTATATGATCATAATATTCAACATCTTCTCTGAAACCGCCTAGCCAGTCAAAGCCAAACTTTATGTGGAACATCGTTAGGAAAGGGGAATGAAAGTTAATATAACTGGAACAGGTAACGTGACCAAGATGGCCGTCTTGGCTATAAATTGCAAAAACCTTTATAAATCTTATCTTCAGAACCGGAAGACCTGTGATTTTGAAACTTTGCCTGAAGCATCAGTGAATGGAGCTCTACAAAGTTTGTATAAATCATGACCTTGGGATGACCTTGACCTATTTTATGGCAAGGTCAGCTTAGGTCGCATATTCCAGATCTCAGGTGAGCGTTTAATAGGACCATTGGTCCTCTGGTTAGGTTATCTTTTTCGTGGCATGATCAAATGAGCCGCATCATAAGAAAACCATAAGAAAATTGCTACGTCCCGGCATGACCAAAGCTGTTTACTGGGACGTCAAGTAAAAACCAAAGAAACATTATAAGCTTCTTTAAGCCTTTGGCTATTTTTATGGCTGTACATGCCGTTTTGTGATGGATCTGGTCCGAAATCATGGAGACCAGTTTTATCAAAAAGCTCATGTAGGCCATGTCTGCTGTAGAAACGTGGTCCTATAATTTCACAACTGATAAAATGCGATCTAATTCTTTCTAACTTCCTTCTGTGAAGCTAACTTTTGAACTCATAACGTATGTAGCTAAACTAGCTGTATCATCAAGGAATTTTGGAACAAATGCATATATTTTTGGTTTAATGTGCACCTATATTGATATGTCCAACAATTTTGCTTTTAACATTTTTAGTAGGAAAAAAAACACACCAGTTTTTCGTGATTTGAACCAAATTTTTCTACTATGTTAATTGAACATCTTATAGCCTTTGAAATTCTATTTTAGATCACATTTGATAGTTGGTCATTTCTGCGATTGCAGTAATAGCAAAAAATTAAACTAGACAGTACATGATAGCTATTTTACCTATATTTAATGGGCCAATGGTATAGTGCTTGTAAATTAATACTTTCTGTATTCTACAGATACGAATTGAATGAATATTTGTTTAAATCTTTGTCTTGTTTTTAACTCATTGCAATTTCATTCCAGTCTTTCTTTAATAAAATTTGATATTGTCTTACCATAGCTTCATTACGAAAACTTGCCCATGTAATACACAGAGATTTTTTTAGCTTCAAAAATTGAAAATTTTCAGCTGAAAATTCTTATTTTTGCTCCAAAACAAGAATCCCGAGGCGGTTCTAACGAGTACCCACAATCTATGTTTTGGAGCAAAAATAAGAAAAATAGGTATACCCCTGCATACCCCAGTTTTTCTATATAAAAGTGGGGTTCAATGGGGGTAATATATTATACGGACATGTTTTCCTGATGTATTGGTTGTAAGTTCTCGTGTTCTGTACAGTGAATAAAATTGCATATCATATTCGCTTTTTATATGCGATCAAAATTGAACGATCATAAAGAGCAGTGTTTTTAATTAATCAAGCTACTTGAGCCTTTGTATGTATACACATGCGTAGTTTTGCAGGTTAATGTCTACACATTGCCACTACGCCAAAGTTGTGCACCAAAGTTTATTTTAATTAGATCTACTTTTCCTGATTATGCTTTAGTTAATACAGCAAAGTTAAAAGGCCGAAACATACGTTGTAATAGACGAACATGCAAATTGTTCCAAATGCCAATGAGTGGTTTCAATATAAAATGAGCCGTCGCACAACAAACAAAGATCGTCACTGCACAGTTGTTTTCGCTACATGGATAGTCCAATCTCTCTTCTTTTTAAATCCGAAATTTCAAGCTTCTAGCCTTCTTCGTTGACTGTACAGGACGATTTGCGTTGGACCTGGTCGGAATTCCATATTGTTGGTTTTCTCACGTCGCGACTCTAATATATTCTTATACAGAATTCGACTCCTTCAAAAACTGCATATGAAGGAAACCGAAACTTGATCACAGCGATGCAATAATGGCCAAGAATTGAGCATGTGCATGAGAAAACCAACAATTTGAGTTTCCGACCAGATCCAACACAAACCCGCCTGTGCAGCCACAGAAGATGGTTAGAGGCTCGAAATTTTGGATTTAGAAAGAAGAAGAATTGTACTATCCGTGTAGCGAAAACAAAGGCGCTGATGAGCTTCGCCTATAGAAATTGTTGGTTTTCTCCTGCGGTGGCTCAATAAATAAAATCTGTATAGTAAGTAATAATCTTCGGACCACTAAAATGTTTCTTGTGGAATTTTATTTAAAGTCAAAGTACCTGATTCACTTTAAATGCTCACAGTCGCGATGGTGTGGTGGGTGCTTGGTTTTCTTCTTGGATTTCAATTTATAGGTGAGTAAATGATCATGCAAACGTTGTAATAATAATTGAGCCTTTGTATGGGAAAACCAACAATACAGGTCCGACACAAACCGGTCTGTACAGTCACAGGAACAGGCTAGAAGCTTGAAATTTCGGATTTAAGAAGAAGAAGAATTGTACTATCCGTGTAGCCTCAAAGGAAAATGTTCCAAAAGGCCACTGATATTGTCTTATCATTGCTTAGAATCTGTTTTCTTTTTTTTTTTAGCTGGACACGGTGGCATTACTTATTACTAAATATATTGTATCACATTCTATGAACAGTCGTTCTGTTAGTGACTGTAACTTTTAAAACGGAATGATGAGCCCCTCAATTTTTATTCACAAAGAAAACGAAAACCAGGTGATGTTCACATGATTTTTATTTAGCAGTTCATCATCGATATGATACATGTAGTTTCAGTGTTAGGGCTCGATTGTGGCGGAGATCTCCCCGCTAAACCCCCGGGAGAAATTACTAATCCGGATGAAGACGGCGATTCCAAATACGATGATAATACCGAGTGTGTTTGGAAAATTACGGCAGAGGTCAACAAGGTCATTGAGGTCCAGTTTTATTATCTAGAAACGGAAGGCGATGCCAATCTACCATGTTTGTATGACTATGTACAGGTATGTGCTTTCTCTTCATCAGGAAAACATGTCCGTGCAATATATACCCCACGAAACCCCACTTTTATATACGAAAAAAAAAAGGGGGGGGGGGGGAATGCAGGGGTATACCTATTCTATTTATTTTTGCTCTAAAACATAGATTGTGGGTACTCGTTAGAACCGCTTGCCAGAAAACTATCAAAAATTTCTAATGAAATTTAGATTGTTTACAACCTCAAAAATGTCTGTATATTGCATGGGCGTGTTTTCGTTATATCTTTTTGAAAGTGTCATCAGGCGGTTAGGAAGTTGAAGTTTACAAAAAGCCAGGAACCGACACAATTTCGGAACTTGGCAAAATTACGACCGATGCCAATTTGAGACAATTCATTTTAAATATGTAAATGGCTTAAGTTAAATTCTAACACACCTCGCCTATATAGCCAATGGTAAAAAACGTGTTATATTGTGCAACAATTTCACTGGGCGAATAAGCGTGACGTTACTTTGCGGCATTTGTGACGTCAGCTATCCCACAAAGCAGCGTCAGACGGTGAAACGTCGTTTTAGCGCACAACAAACGTAATAAGTGTGTGTAAATACCAGCATTACAGTCAAATATTTGGCGGGATATCTGCAATGCAATGGCGGAAAGCTGAACGATATCGACGGTTTCAGTAACATTTATTCCGTTTATTGTGTGTTAGAATCGAAATATATCAGCTCAAGTGCGTGAATTGTTGAGTAATAATTCACTGTTTGTCGGTCAGTTGTAAGAAGATAAATCACTCGCGCTACGCGCTCGTGATTTGATCTTCTTTACAACTGACCTCCAAACAGTGAATTATTACTCAACAATTCACTGCTAGAGCTGATCTATTTCTTAAATAATACTGGTATATATGAGCCGCCGCATGGGAAAACCAACAATCTGCATAGGCGAAAAGAAAGGCACATATCAGCTTCGCAATAACTGCGAAGCCGGTCAGCGCCTTTGTTTTCGCTACACGGATATTATACAATTCCACTACTTTCTAAATCCAAAATTTCCAGCCTCTAGATATCTTCTGTGACTGTACGGCCAGGTTTGTGTCGGACCTGACGGAAACCTTGACGGGACCCCAAATTGTTGGTTTTCTCATGCACAGGCTAAATCCATGTTGAAGAATCAGGCTATCAGTACGAATTAAGCAAATTTCAAATCCTGCAACATAAAAGCCATGAATATCAGCTGGAAATTTGGCAAGCCTGGGGCTAGTAACTCAAAGCCATCTTAAGCTTAAGCTCATCTTACGACCAACGTAAGTATCTCTTAGTGATTATGGTGAATAACTGAAAAGGACCTTAAGTTACGGTGACAACTTAAGTGCATCGCAACTTTACGGTCAACTCAATCCACCTTAGCATCATATTATCTTACGAAGTGGCCCCTTTCATTTAAAAAAAGTTCGGATAGTTTAGAGAAGCTGGAATAGCAATGGCGTACATTCTAAGGTGGCCATCTTAAGATCAACGTAAGTTTGTCGTAAGAAGGGGAACTTACGACATACTTACGTTTACTAACCCCTGGTCTTTAAAGGACACGATTTTTTAGATCATTATCATTTCAGGTATTTGACGGCTCTGTAGATGATACTCTGATGGGCCAGTTTTGTGGGAAAGAGCTACCTGAGTTGCTGACCTCTTCCAGTAATATTGTCACTATTAGGTTCAAGTCTGATGTTGATAAGCATTTTCATGGCTTTGGTATCGTGTATTTTGAAGATGGTAAGGATGTTATTATTACTTATGCGACTTCGCATGAGAAAACCAACAGTTTGGGTTTCCGACCAGGTCCGACACAAACCAGGCTGTACAGTCACAGAAGATGGCTAGAGGCTGGATTTTTTTGTTTTGGATTTAGAAAGTAGAGCAATTGTACTATCCGTGTAGCGAAAACAAAGGCGCTGATCAGCTTCGCAGTTACTGCGAAGCTGATCTGCGCCTTTGATTCCGCCAATGCAAATTGTTGATTTTCCCATGCGGCAGCTCATATACCATTTGATTAACTGGCATAAATATTTAGTAGTCAACTGCATATCATATGAATAAAATACAATGCCATTGCTGTTACAAAGATTTTAGCTTTGAAATTAAATCTGAATGGCAGAACTGATTTGCGTTGCGCCGACAATATGTTAGCTAGTGTTGTACAAAAATATCTACAAAAATATTCATGAATCTTTTCTCATCTGAGCCGCATCATGAGAAAACCGCATTTTTGCATATGCGAAAACAAAGGCGCAGATCAGCTGTGCAGGCTGATCAGCGCCTTTGTTTTCGCTACACGGATAGTACAATCCCTCTTCTTTTTATATCCAAAGTCTCAAGCTTCTAGCCAGCTTCTGTGTCTGTACAGGCCGGTTTGTGTCGGACCTGACCGGAAACCCAAATTGTTGGGTTTTTCATGCACAGGCTCATTTCAAATATTCTAGAACTGACGTTGTGTGGGCCGCTACAAGATAACCTGTCCGGAATGCTGACATCATCTAACAGAGATTTGACGGATAGCTACGATGAGGTCTCGTGCTCATGGAAAATCATCGTTCAGCCATATAAGAAGAAGATCCAGCTAAACGTTTTGGAGACGGAGATTCAGTCCTCAAATAGCTGTCTACAATCTTTTGTAAAGGTATATCAGAATCTAATTTTCAGTTGAATTTTTTTTTTTTTTTTTTTTTTTTTTTTTTTTTTTTTTTTTTTGCTTACAAACATGTTGGACTTGATCAGGTTTTGAAACAAGCAAAGAGTTGCAATTTTGGACCAGGGAAGATGATTAAGGGTAAACATTACTATTGTTTATGAGCACACTGTTTGCGCAACGTCGGCGTTTAGTATGTGCATGTTACGCGTAGTTTCTATCGTCGTTTTGTTTTGATTTCTCAATGACGTTGCAAGCTGTAGAATCTTATTCTGTTTGTTTCTGCATAAGTAAGTCCTAAAGCGGGTATACGTATTGTTCATTTTTATTTTAAAAGAAGTTCTGTGGTAATTGATATGCCCAAATTCGTGTATAAGGTTAATTATATGTGAAAACGTTTATTTCGCTATTGATGACGTCGCATAAATATACACGACGTCAGTGCAACGTTTGGCGTTAAAACGAAAAAGGCGGGAATATTGAACGCTTTTTTCTCTATATCTTCCAACGCAATCCGGTGACCCCAACGTTTTATTTGAACTTTTAAATGGTTACCACGTTTCCTGTCTGTTGGTGTGATTTAATCAAAATCATATGCGTAGTTTAGGAGATACCGCAAAAATACGTACTTTTCCCAGGTATAAAAAGATGGCGGGAAAGTTAATTTTGCACGTTATCTCCTCAGTTTAAGATCAAATACAATCAAAATGTTAGAAAATAACACTCATCGTGTGTTTAAATTGTTTTTGCAGTAATATTGTATATATTAAAACACGTGTCCGCTACGAGTGCGGTTTTCTGAAATTCACGAGAAACATCCAAAAAGTTCTGATACCATGGAAACGAGGCCGGTGACTCCCCACTTTTATTTCGATTTTAGTCCAAGGACAGAATTATCTTGAAGCATAGGAAGTTTCATGAAAATCATATGCGGGATTTAAATAGTAATGTTTCCCTTTAAGGTCGCATAGTTGTTGTACTATGTACTCATTGTAGAGATGAATAAAGGCAGTGCGAATGTTAACATAGCATCTTTTGTGGAATGAATAAAAACATAATTGAGCCTACGCGTGAGAAAACCAACAATCTGGGTTTCCGACCAGGTCCGACACAAACCAGGCGGTACTGCCACAGAAGCAGGCTAGAAACTTAAAATTTCAGATTTAGAAAGAAGAGTCATTGTACTATCTAACCAAAGGCGCTGATCAGCTTCGCAGTAAATTCGCAGTTACTGCGAAGCTGATCTGCGCCTTTGATTTCGCATATGCAGATTGTTGGTTTTCCGGTGCGGCAGCTCATATCTTTTACGTTGTAGGTATATGATGCAAATACCGTTTACAGAACACACTGTGAAACAGACACGCTAGATTTTATAACGTCAACGTCTAACTATATGTTGGTTGATTTTCACTCGGAAAACATCATTCAAGAAGAGAGGTTTCAGGCTTTATATGTTGCAAATGGTAAATGTCACTAATATTATTACACTCCGGGCAAGTTTCCCCAACCGGAAGAGTTAGTCCCAGTAAAGTGTTATATTAGAAAAGTCCGTTTCATTGCTACTCAAAGCAATCACGCCATCACCGTCTGTACGTTGTGGTCTTATTAGTTACTATACTGAGACCTTGCCCCGAGGTTATAAAACTTTTTTCAAGCTCAGCTCAGCTGAGACTAGAATTTATCCTGCTCATAAATGTTAAAATCCCAACAATTGTTGGCATTTTGACATTTATTTGCAGGATAAATTACAGGGTTTGGTATTCTAAACCTTCAATTTCAATATATTTGAGGTATTTTCATATTTATGAGCAGTTTAAATTTTATGCGCAGCTGAGTTGAGCATGAAAAATGTTTTATAACCTCGGGACATGGCATAGTTCGAGCATGGGGGACAACGGTCGTACCGGCACTTCTACAGGTATTGACCATTTCACTGTATACAGCGTATAGGGAAAAATACTTATCACTTCGTAACTTTTTTTAATTTTTGAGATATTTTTACATCACAAACGGTGTAAAATAGCATAACTCTTTATCTTCAACATGGTGTTTAAATTTTTGTTGTAGTCCTAATAGAAAATGGTCTGTTTGGGTAACGCTATCTAGTTGTGCATAGCGAAATTTGCGTAAAAAGTGGTAAAATCTACTGGGTTACCTGACTTCTGCAGCAGTTTTAAGAAATAATTATTAACAAATGTGATGCTCACAAACGGTCTAGTTTAGAAGAAAGATTATACTTTTATCTGGTGTAAGTTTTATTTTCTAAGCACAACGAAAAATTGGTCTGTTCGGCCAACAATCAAAATATATGTTTATTTTTAGCTCACCTGAGCCGAAGGCTCATAGGTGAGCTTATAGTATACCCATGCTCCGGCGTCCGTCCGTCGTCCGTCGTCCGTCCGTCGTCCGTCGTCCGTCCGTCGTCGTCCACAATTTCAAAGATCTTCTTCTCTGAAACCACTGGGCCGATTGTTCTCATATTACACATACACCATCTACAGGTAGGGGGAAAGAATAATTGTGTTTTTTGTTTTGATCGGATAAGGACTCTGGTTACTATGGTAACTTATGCTTCCCATAGACTTATAATGTAAAAAAGTGAAAATTGCCAGTTTTTGCTGTCTTGTTGGAGATATTTGAATTTTGTTTTTGCAGAAATGTTTATTGAGTAGTCCTCTATGTTTCGTGTGACTTTTGTCCTAATCCTTTATTTTGATTGGTTGCAGGGGCCCCATATAGGGCAAAATTTCGAAAAACATTCAAAAATCTTCTTCTCAGAAACTGTCAAGGGGATTAAGCCTGTACTTTGTATACATGTTCCTGACAGTGGCCTCTACATAATTTGTGTTTTTTATTCCAGGCGGATAAGAACTCTGGTTGCTATGGCAACTTAAAGTTTCCATAGACTTATAATGGGAAAAGTGGAAATCGACTATTTTTCCGCTAAAATTGTAGACATTTGAATTTTGTTTTTGCAGAAATGTTTATTGAGTAGTGTTTGACATTTCTTGCGAGTTTTGTCCTAATCCTTTATTTTGATTGGTTGCTGGGGCCCCATAAAGGGCAAAATTTTGAAAAAAACATTCAAAAATCTTCTCCTCAGAAACTGTCAAGTGGATGAATCCTGTACTTTGTATTCATGTTCCTGACACTAGCCTCTACATAATTTGTGATTTTTATTCCAGTAAGATAAGAACTCTGGTTGCGATGGCATCTTAAAGTTTCCATAGACTTATAATGGGAAAAGTGGAATAGGCTATTTTTCTGGTCCAATTGCAGATACTAAGTCTTGAGTTTTGTTTTTGCAGAAATGTTTATTGAATAGATATTTACGTTTCACATGACCTTTTTTCCTAATTCTTTATTTTGATTGATTGCTGGGGCCACATAAAGGGCAAAATTTTGAAAAACATTTAATAATCTTCTCCTCAGAAACCGTCTACTGCATGAAGCCTGTACTTTGTATACATGTTCCTGACAGTAGTCTCTATATAATATATGTTTTTTATTTCAGTCAAATAAGAAATCTGGTTGTTATGGCAACTTGAAGTTTCCATGGACTTATAATGAGAAAAGTGGAAATTGGCTATTTTTCTGGTTCAATCGCAGATATTTGAATTTTGTTTTTGCAGAAATCTTTATCAAGTAGTCCTCTACATTTTATGTGACTTTTGCAACTAAAATTGTTTCGTCACAGTATTACTATGGCCCATCCCTTTTCTCATTAATATGCTCACTGCTTTTAAAGGATCTCAATTTTATTTTCATTTACTTTAGTTCTAATTGTGCCAGTTCCAGATCATTGCTTACCTTTACCTTTAATCCAAATGGCGGATCCCATACGTTTTGTTTGTTTTTTTTTCTTCAAAAAATGTTAGAGATCTCTTAAAAAGTGGGGATGTCTATTCTTTGTATACATGTCACTGATTCAAGCCTCTTTGTTGGAAGCGGTAGCCATTGCATCATATAAAGAATAATAGTTTTGTAGAAGTTTGATTTTTAGTCCTTTTTGTATATTTTCAGAAATGGAAAGAGAATCAGAAGAACTAAGAAGGGAAATGTAAAGACAACAAAGATAAGTATGACTAGTTAGGTTAATGTTTTACTTTGACTGAGGAGCTGGCCTCGTAAAAACAGAAAACAAAGACAATTACATGACGTGACTGAGGAGCTGGCCTCATTTAAAATACAGAAAACAAAGACAAAGTGCAAGGTTCAGTATAACCTTGTCACTGTCAGAGTAAAGCTATTTGCAGAAATATAATGTGCAAGAAAATCTACAAACATATTTATCAAGAAATGATAATTAAATGAAAACCTATCAGGCAAAGTACATTTTATTACATACTCAAGTATATTATAGACTGCAGCTGAATATAGGTGATGCTCATTAGAGAAAGAAAAGATCATAAATGGTCATGGTCTTGTCTATAAGATGTATAATAGATTCTATGGATATTAGTAGTCTATCATTAGATGACAGTTCAAATAAATAAATGAAAATATTTTATCTTAGGGTATAAAAAGTTGTTTAGTTGTTCAAAATTGGAAAAAGCAAGGCTCTGGAACTGATACAATAAGATTCCAAACCCTGTCTATAATATCACCAGAAAAGAAAGTGCAACACAAAATGAGCATCATTCCTTTGAGTGATTGAGTGATTCTCAGATAGGAAACCTGATCTCTCTTTCTCTCTCTCTCTCTCTCTCTCTCTCTCTCTCTCTCTCTCTTCCCGTTCTTTCAATGAAAACTGATGTACACACAAGTGACAACTTTTGAGCTGGGTCTGGGCTAATGTGATTTGTGTAGTTTTTTGTACAAGGTGGATAAGACTATGCTAGCTTTTCTAAAACTTACTTTGAAATATATATATCTAATTGAAATATCATAAATTGAAGGGGTCTGCTAAAAATGTGTAAAGAAAAACTATTTAAGTTGCAACTGTAATTACATAGATAAGATGATCTGGAAAGCACACATTTTATCCTGTATACACCATTTAAATGTACAAATTATATGATAATGTTTAAAGAGTTCTGATGTTCATATAATTATATAGCAAAATATGTTTCAAAGAAAGTAATAGAACATATTGGTAGTCACCTCCCCACCCCCAAATCTAGTTTGAGGGGATATGCTGTTTTGAGTCATTTCGTTATTCCGTACAGGCAATTTTTTTTTTAGTATAGCTGACATGTAATATACATTTTTGTTCCAATTTGAACGAAACTTGGCCCATGCTAAAGGGAATACATTTTGAAAAAATCTGAAGTGCAAATTTTAATTATCATTGAATATTTTGAAGGAGTGTGGCAGACATGTTTATGATGTGCAAGAAGAAGTGTACAGATTTGTCAACATGCTTAATATTTAGGCATTGCACCTACTGAATCATAAATTCATTGAACATGATTTTCCTTTCATTAGCATTTGAAACTAAACTGCATTCAAGGGCAATTATGTCACAGGTCAGGGAAGATTAAGAACCTTGCTTGCAGCTAAATTCTTGTTAAAACACTTTTGTAATGAAACAAAATTGTGTATTTTCAGGTAAAGAATGCCTAGAAGAAAAGATTGGAAGAAAGCTGCAGTGAAGAGGGGGAATGTGAATGCCAGTAGGGAGGTAAGTGAAAGAGGTAAGTATGATTTATGTATGACTGAGGAGCTGGCCTCGTTAAAAACAGAAAACAGGGACAACTTACATGACGTGACTGAGGAGCTGGCCTCATTAAAAACAGAAAAAGAAGACATAGTGCAAGGTTCAATTAACCTTGTCACTGAGAAAGGATATTTGAAAGGAAATTTGAAAAAATCATGTGACAGCAAATCTGATAGTATGGATACTGATATTAGTCAGTTTAAACAGGCAATTATTGATCTCAACAAGCTAATAGAAAATGTTAGCTCAAGTGTACGTTCAGATTTTGAAACAGTAATCCTCGAAACTTTTCCTGATGTTAATGCTAAATATCAATCAAGAGTTATAGAAAAATCATATAAAGACAAAGAGAATATAGAAAATACAGAGAATATAGCCTCTTTTCTTGAAAATACAATGCTCAAACAGCATACAGAACATACAGAGCATGATAAAAATGTTATAGCTCAGCATCATTTCAACAATGATTCTGCAAAAACATGTGTAAACAATGATTTGGTATGTTATCAAGCAGTAAGATTGTCTGAACGGCTTTGGAATGCAGGTAATTTGGTCTTTGGAAGTTTCCACCAGAATGATGATAGATTTTCTCTGCACTCAAGAGGATTTCAGTGCACATGTAATGCATTATGTATGCTGTCATACTCACTATGTCATGATGTAGATAATAGCCTGATACTAGATAAAGTGCTATGTGAAGGAGATGCTCTCTATCAAACTGTTATCAGCGGATTGAAATCAGATGGAAATTTTGATCATCGTCTGCTGAGCTTAGATGAAATCCCTTTTGATTTTGAAGTTGAGATAGGAAAATTTACATTAGAAAAACTGCCTATTGTGTGTGGCCCTCTTATTGATACCCAAAATATTGGTTTGCCAACACTTCATGATACCTTACAGTTAGCCTTCATGTCTGTATCATCAGGTCTTATAACTATTGGGGCCATATGTTCTGCTGTATTTAAAAAGGATGGCATGTATATGTTTTTTGATTCTCATTCCCATGGTGACAATGGACTGTCTTCAAATGATGGGTCATCTTGTTTGATAACGTTTTCAAGTATTGATGATCTAGTTACATACATGTATGCATTCTATGACAGTTTAAATCTAGACACCAACTTGCAGTTTGACTTTTTGCCTATCAAAATCAAGAAGACTGAAGAACCACAGAGCTGTAAAAGTAAAATGAATAGTAATATGGAAGCCTACTTCAGGGATCAAAGATTGAAACAAGCTAACAAAGCACAAAGGAAAGTACAAAACATATCCAGTAATGCATCAAACACATTAATTAAAGAATCAAAGAAAGAATTAAAGACCAGTAAGTTTAAGCATCGCACTGAATATTATAAAAATTACAAAAGAAAATGTAGACAAAATGAAGCATTTCAAACAAGAGAAAGAGAATCAAAACAATCGGCAAGAAAAGACCCAGTGTTTCAAACAAGAGAAAGAGAATCAAAGCAGTCAGCCAGAAAAAATCCTAGTTTTAAGGCTAAAGAAATTGTGTACCAGAAAAATTCAAAGCAATCTGCCAGACAAAATCCTAGTTTTAAGACCAAAGAAACTGTGTATCAGAAAAAATCAAAGCAATTTGCAAGAAAAGACCTGATGTTTCAAACAAGAGAAAGAGAATCAAAGCAATGTGCAAGAAAAGATCCTAGTTTTAAGACAAAAGAGATTATGTATCAGAAAGAATCAAAGCAATCTGCAAGAAAAGACCTGATGTTTCAAACAAGAGAAAGAGAATCAAAGCAATCTGCAAGAAAAGTTCCTAGTTTTAAGACAAAAGAGATTGTGTATCAGAAAGAATCAAAGCAATCTGCACGAAAAAGTCCTAGTTTTAAGACAAAAGAGATTGTGTATCAGAAAGAATCAAAGCAATCTGCAAGAAAAGACCCAGTGTTTCAAACAAGAGAAAGAGAATCAAAGCAATTTGCAAGAAAGGATCCTAGTTTTAAGACAAAAGAGATTGTGTATCAGAAAGAATCAAAGCAATCTGCAAGAAAAGACCCAGTGTTTCAAACAAGAGAAAGAGAATCAAAGCAATTTGCAAGAAAGGATCCTAGTTTTAAGACAAAAGAGATTGTGTATCAGAAAGAATCAAAGCAATCTGCAAGAAAAGACCCAGTGTTTCAAACAAGAGAAAGAGAATCAAAGCAATTTGCAAGAAAAGATCCTAGTTTCAAGACAAAAGAAACTGTGTATCAGAAAGAATCAAAACAGTTAGCAAGAGAAAATCAGGCTTTTAAAACAAAGGAGAAACTATACCAGAATATATCAAAAAAGAAGGCAAGAGAAAATGCTTATGTTCGTGAATGCGAGAGAATCAAGAAGCAGCAAGTAAGGCAGGAAAAAAGAAAATTTGATGACAGTTCAGAAGTCACTACTCCTAGAAAAAGATATAAGCATGACACAGATAATTTTCCAAAAATGCACAATAAAGACTTAAAAACTATTGAAGAGGCTATCAAACAATTTCATTCAGATATTTCTATTGGACCTTTGTATGTTTGTTCATGTTGTCACCAGACATGGTTCAGGAAAAGTGTTTCTAAGTTAATGAATGTTCATATTTCAGCAGAAAGTAAACGACGGCATTGTACAGACTTTATATCTGTCAATAATGAAGAATGGATATGTCATACTTGCCTAAGTGCCTTAAGAGATAGTAAAATTCCAAAGCTATCAGTAACTAATGGCATGAAATGGCCAATCAAGCCACCAGAGTTAAACTTACATCAGTTAGAAGAAAGGTTAATAGCACTGCGTATTCCATTTATGCAGATAAGAGAATTGCCACGTGGTGGCCAGTACTCCTTGAAAGGGAATGTAATTAATGTACCTGTTGATATTCAGCCTACAATAAACTGTCTGCCAAGACCAATGGATGAAAACTTTACAGTTGCTATCCAGCTGAAAAAGAAACTTTCCTATAAAACGGTTGACTTTAAAGAAAATGTAAGACCATTAAGAGTTTTGACTGCTCTGCATTGGCTTATGAACAACAGCAAGCTATACAAGAACTCTGGCATAGTAATTGATGACGACTGGTTTCGGGAAGTTAATGAAAGTGCAGAGGAAACAGTCAGAGAATTTTTAGGAGTTTCAAGAGAACAAACAAATCACAAACATAGTATGGATAATGAAAAGCAGGAAGAAATCTCAAGTAAAAAGGAATCTGATGCCCCAACTGATTATGATTCTGATCATTACAGTGAGATAGATGCTAATGACCATGTTGGCAATATAGATACATTAGTGGATGATGCTGATATTGACAATAAGTGTGACAAAGTTTTTACTTTTGCACCAGGAGAAGGACAACATCCTTTAAGTCTATATAATGATAAAGATGCAGAATATTTGTGCTTCCCATCTATATTCTGTGGACAAACACCACCTAGTAAGGAAGAGAGAATTGTTCCACTTCATTATAGTGACATTGTTAAATGGGAATTGAGAAGTGTTGACAGGAGAGCTGCACAGTCAGTTCCAAATATATTCTTCAAACACAAAAAGCTACAGATGAAACAAATCAGTGATAAAGTCAACTTGGCTGTCAGAAGATGTAAAAAGCGAGGTCAAAAAATAACTGCAGCTGAAGCTAGAGATGCAAATTATTTGGACAAACTTGTAAACCTTGATGAAGGCTATTATATATTTCGTCAACTGAGAAATTCACCCGCCTATTTAGAAATGCGCAAGAAAGATATTTTTGCAATGATTAGGCAACTTTCTTTGCCTACTTGGTTTATGTCATTGTCAGCTGCTGATACTAGATGGACAGATCTGTTAAAGATGTTAGCAAAATTGAATGATGGTATTGAATATTCTGAAACAGAATTAGAAAAGCTTACTTGGCAAGAGAAAACAAAGCTAGTTCAAAAAGACCCAGTTACATGTTCAAGGTACTTTGATCATAGGGTTCAAGAGTTCCTCAATACAATTCTAAAAAGCAGTTCTGAGCCAATTGGAAAGGTACTTGACTATTTTTATAGAGTTGAGTTTCAACAACGTGGCTCCCCTCATATTCACATGCTTGTTTGGGTAGAAAATGCTCCAACTTTAGAAACAAAGTCAGAAGAGGAAATAATTGAATTTGTTGATGGATATCTTACCTGCAGTAGTGATAATGAGAAAACAGCAAATCTTATTAACCTTCAAAGTCACAAACATTCTAGAACCTGTAGAAAAAAAGGGAAACCAATATGCAGGTTTGGATTTCCATTGCCACCATTGCCGAAAACTATGTTGCTGTATCCTCTTGAAGAAAACATTGACAAGTACAAGAAAAAGAATGTAGAGCTCCAAAAATCAATGAATGAGTGTAAAGAAAATGACGATATGCCATTTGAGGAGTTTCTAGAAAAAATTGCTAAAATGGACTTCGAAGACTATATTTGTTGCATAAGAAGCTTATTGAAAGCACCAAAGATTTTCTTAAAGCGAAAAGTGAAGGAAATGAGAATTAATCCATTTAATGAAAACATACTTCTTGCCTGGAAGGCCAATCTTGACATTCAGATTGTTCTTGAGCCATATGGTTGTGCTTCATATATAGTTGGTTATATAAGTAAATCACAAAGAGGTATGAGTGCACAACTTGATGCAGCAGCGAAAGAGGCAAGAAGAGGAAATCTTGACCTAAAGAAACAAGTCAGGCATATTGGGAATGTATTTTCTAACTGTGTTGAGGTCAGTGCTCAAGAAGCTGTTTATCTTGATCTGCAAATTCCTTTGACAAAATGTACGAGGGATATTGTTTTCATCAACACATCTATACCAGAAGAAAGAATCTTTCTGTTAAAGCCAAAAGCTGCTCTTGATGAACTTCCCGCTGAATCCACGGATGTAGAATCTGAAAATGTTATACAGAGGTATTCTAAAAGACCCAGGCAGCTTGGGAAATTGTGTTTAGCTGATTATGTCTCTAAAGTTGATGTTACTTATCCAAAAGGGAATAAGTTTTCAGAGAAAGTTGATGACACTAATGATGATGACAGTTTTGTCAATAGCTCTGGTGATGAAAGTGATGACAGCTTTGATGATAATAATAGTCAAAGTTCAGACCTGTTGTTTGAAGCAAAAAATGGAACAAAATACAAGAAAAGAAAAGTACCAAGAATAATAAGGTATGTAAGATACAACAGAAAAAGGGATCCAGAAAATTACTTTAGAGAGCAGCTTATGCTTTTTGTACCTTGGCGAAATGAACAGAAGGATTTGATAGGTTCTTTTGGAACATATGAAGCTCGGTATAACTCAGTGCAGACATCCCTGGTGTCCAAAAGAAATGAGTATGAGCATCATGCTGAAGAGCTTGAGATTGCAAGACAAATGATGGAAAATGAGGAAAGGGACTATGATCAAATTGCACCAAATGCAGAGCAAGAAAATAGAGAGACAGAAGAAGAAGGGTCAGCAGAATCAGAAAAATTTGTTTGCTTTAACCCAAGCAGAGTTGTAGAGCAGAGGCATTATGACATTGGAATAGAATTACAGTCAACTTGCTCAATGCCACCAGTAGAAACAAGTGGTATTTTATTACCAGATGATGAATACTTACAACTACTCAGAAGTCTTAATTTGAGACAAAGAGAATTCTTTAACCATATTGTGCACTGGATTAAATGTAAAGATGAACCGGTTTATGCTTTTCTAACAGGAGGGGCAGGTGTTGGTAAATCAGTAGTGATTCGAGCACTTTACCAAAGTCTGTTCAGGATTTTGAATTTGAAAGATGGAGAAAATCCAGATGATAAAAGAATTCTGCTGTGTGCTTACATGGGCTTTGCTGCTTTTAATATTAGTGGCCAAACCATTTGCTCTGCATTCCACAGGAAAATGTATCAAAAGGGAACCAATCATCTTGCAGCTGATGAGTTAAATACGTTCAGAATTAAGTACAGACATCTGAAAATTATCATTATTGATGAAATATCAATGGTAGGCAACATGACACTAAGCTTTATTGACACTCGCTTACAGCAGCTGATGGGAACAAAAGAAGTTTTTGGTGGTTTAAGTGTTATCGCTGTTGGGGATCTTTACCAACTTAAGCCAGTAGGTGATTACTTGATAAGTCTTGATTTGAAAAAGGGAGCATCTTCGCTGGGAAGGAATTTATGGAAAGAGCTCTTTACAATGTATGAATTGGTTGATATCATGAGACAGAAAGACGATCTAGCATTCGCACAGTTATTAAACCGACTTCGATTGAACGAAATGACAGAGGAAGACAAACAAAAGCTGCAGACACGTGTTGTTGACCGTGAAACTGGTGACTATCCAAAGGATGCTCTTCATTTGTTTGCACAGAATTATTATGTAGACCAACACAATGACACTATTTTGAGTCAGTTGCCAGGAGAAAAGTATGTGATATCATGCCATGACAGTGTTGTCTCAGCAAACATTCCTGCCAACAGGCACCAGTCCTTGATTGATAAGCTCCCAAAGGACTATGGACAAACAGGCCAGCTAAAGAAATCATTGACAGTAGTTGTTGGAATGATTGTTGTTCATACAGCTAATGTAGATGTAGAAGACGGTTTAACCAATGGTGCTACTGGTGTGGTAAAACACATTGACTTCAGGTGGATGGAAGGAACAAACCGTCCTAGCATTATTTGGGTATTGTTTGATGACCCTCGAGTTGGTAGAGCAACACGTGAGAAAAACAGGAAATTTTACAACTCAAGCATTCATGCAGACTGGACACCTGTATTTGAAACACAGCGAACATTTATACATAACTACAAAACATTTCAGAGAAGCCAATTTCCAGTGACACCAGCCTCGGGTAAATCAGTCTGGAAAGCTGAAGGTGCAACAGTTGACAAGGTAGTTGTTGATTTGTCCCAGAAGGAGACAAGGAAAATACCACACATTCACTATGTTGCATTTAGTAGAGTGAAAAAGCTGGAAGATTTATATATACTGAATATGAATGAAGCTGCTATGGCATTAGATGATGATGTGAATATAGAAATGAAAAGGCTACGCACAGATGCTACCTTAGAACTATGTTATGTTCCGCTGTATAAAATTGGTTCAGACAAAACCAAAATTGCATTCAATAATGCTAGATCCTTGCATAAACATTATAAAGATGTTCAATTTGAACCAAATGTATTGGCAGCAGATATCATTGGATTTGCTGAAACAAGGTTATGTAGTAGGGATGAAAATGGACATTTTGCCCTGAAGCGGTTTAGACTTGTTAGGCTTGATGATACAGTAAAAGAGGCAAACAACAGACCATATCATGGACTTGCATTGTATGTAAAGGAGTACTTGCAGATTCAGAAAGTCATGAAAATGCAATGTAAGTCATTTGAATTCATATTCACTGGCACATTCAGCATTCAACGAGGTTATGTTCAAGTTGTTGTGTTGTACAAATACCCAAAAAGTTCACAGACTGATTTTAGAAATGATATTCGCTGTCATCTTAGGCCAGTTATTGACCTGAATGCTAAATTGGTCATATTAGGGGACTTCAACATACAGATAGATGGTGCCAGTACAGGATTTGTGGATTTTGTGGAGACATTATTCGGATGTATGCAACATATTAAACAATGTACAACTGACTGTGGATCTGTACTAGATTTGATATTTTCAAATTCTGAAGGGTTTTGTGATGTCATTGAGGCATATTGGTCTGATCATAAAATTATATATTGTGCCTTAGACAAATAGATATGTTACTTGGTTCAGATAAATCACTGTATCTCTAAAATTTTTCAGCTTGTGTATCATTACAGAGTAGAGAATTGAAGAGAAAAATTGCAGGACATAACCCCACTAGGTCTTAAATTTGGTGGTTTAGCAAGTTTTGGGGTTGCCACCTTTTTTTTTCTTTTTTTTTTTTTTTTTTTTTTTTTTTTTCTTTTTTCTTGACATATTCTCAAATAAAAATTCTGGAGAGATTAGATGATAAACACTATAATTATTTCTCACTTTTTTCACATTTGAGTGAGGTATTATCCTTATGTGTTCTCTTTATTCTTTTTTATGTATGAGTCCAATTGTAACTTTTTTGTAATGTATTCCTCAAAATATATGTAGAATTAATGAGACTGTGACTATAACATCTGACTTAAATAAAATCTCAAATATACAGTAAATTATTGATTTCCGTTAAAGGAAGCAGTTTGATGCATTGTAAAAATTTTATTGTAATGATACGGTGATAACTGATATAGCAAGTGCTTTATAGTTTTATATAGATAATGTATAAAGGTTCGGAAAGCAGATATGCTTTGTTGCAGGGTTCTGCAAAAAGATATTATTCAATGTGACGAACAGCAAGTGGCAGTGCTTTTTTATTTTAAAGAATCTGGATATAAATGGATGGCTGTGAGTTTTGGACAGATTCTCATGTTGCTCCACAAATGTATAGTTACATAGAGCTTGATACAGTGTTGATTATAATGAACATCATGATCAAAAGAATATATAATTTGCAAATATGTACATATTATATAGATCTAAATGAAAATGAAGAACTTGAAAATGCTAGATTGAAAAAATAATATATATATCCTATCAGTGCATGCATTTGTATTTTGTTATGTTAAAACTTGCATACAATCTTATGTTCATTGACAAGTTCATGAATATATTGTCCAGTAATAATGTGACATTACTTTACCTATTTTCCATGTTGTGGTCTACTCTAGTATAGTTGTTAGATTGTGTTAAACTGTACCATTACATTGGTTTTTACAAGGTATCTATTTTAGTCACAGAAATGTACTAGCATAAGTTCAGTCTTGGAATGTTTCCGACTCTTAATGTTATAGACACAGTCTCATGACTTCTAAATCTATCATTCAAGATTCAGGATTAAGTTTCTTCATCTTTTTTCTTCATTTTTTAAAATGTTGTCATTAGATTACAATAGCTCTCATTTGTGTAGTATTTTTGTGTTTTAATTGTAAGTGCCTAATTTTAATGGATTTTAATAGAAAACTATAAGAATCAGTGTAGTGTGATTCAATGAATAAAAAGTATTGGATAAAGAAACTAGTTGTTTTCACTGAAACTCCAACTGCAGCAACTAATTTGGCTTGCCTGGGTAGCACTGTTGAAATGGTGACAGTTGATTCTGACCTATTGATTACAAAGTTGGATATGAAAGGACAGAGAAGTACAAGGTATTAAAGCAATGATCATAACTGGCACAATGAGAACAAAGACTAAGAACATATAGTCAATAACCAAATTTACAAATAGGTACTGATACAAGGACAACATAATATGGTAAGCAGAGTGAACAGCTGTTTCCCAAAAGGTGACCAAACTCCACACCAAAATATAAACTAGAGAGAACCCTAGTAAAAGTACCATCTTTGAAAGCTCATCAATAGAAGTTTACTGTAATTGGATTTAACTAATTTTAGAGGTGTTTAATATTATGTTCAAAAAGATGAGGTATAAAGTAAAAAATAACAAAACTGCAACAATTTACTTCTGCCACCTTCTACAGCATTCATTAAATGCATATGTCAAGTAGAAATACACAATTTATATTGAATAAAATGCTGACAAGAACTGGCCCAATTTGAAGGTAATACAAATCTTTCATCAGATTTGGTCAGTTGAGTTCATGTTTTATGTCCCACTCAATAGATAAGGGCATATGGATTCAGAGCTTACTTTTAAAGTCTTGACAAAAGACTGGAGAAACCTGGGACTTAACCCAGGATCTTAACCAACATGCCACAGAGGCTTTGGTTGCACCTGAATGCCCTCCCAAAACAGTTGATAGCTTTCTATAAGTTTTTATATGAAAGACCTCAGGTGAGCGTTTGCAGGACCATTGGTCCTCTGGTTTTTTACCGAGTCAATAATTATCATGGCGATAAAAGCCCGATTATGATGTCGCCCCACCTACGTTTTATTTATGCGGCTCTCACACTACAGCACGATCTGTTACGAATGCCACGATTGACAAATCGCAGCTAATCAGGATATTTTGCCAAAACTTGACGTTCTGGTACATTCTGTTGCGAGTCGTTGCGCTTTGATACGATCTGATACGACAGGGTGGCGATCGGTCAAAAACTGGTGACACGATGATTGGTCCCGGATAGATACGATTAGTTGCGTCCGATAGGATTATTACGATTAAGCCCCCGATACTAATGCGATCTGACACGATTGTCACGATACGTGACCGCGATTTGATACGAACTCATACGCGTAGATGCGTTCTGGTACGAGTCTCAAGAACTGATACGATGTGTCGCGATAGTTTACGATTGTTGGCTTGACTTTTTGATGATTGTGGTCACGATTGTGTCACGATGAGACCGCGATTAGTATATTTACTTTGAAAACAAACATATACCTCGTTACGTTTTTAATCTCTAAAGACCTTGAACAACATTGATGATGGAGGAGCTGAGAATGACGAGAACGCGACATTTGCATTATTAATGCATGCTTATAATAAAGCGTTATCCTTCCCCTTTCTACCCCTGTCTCTGTTGCAATTTCCTGGTATCCTTCAGATTTCGAATTAATACTGAAAAGGACCCTCGAATCCAAGATTTATTGGATCCGAGAAAGGACCGTATGGATATTTACTTCTCTATTGTTGATCAAAGAATTAAAGCCATTTATCTTTCCCGATGTATTTAATGCATTGATAATTCGTAACAGATCCTACAAGCATCCGTGGCAAAAGCGTAGCTTTTCGTGTCTCATCGCATTTACTCGCATCAGATCGTATCCTGTTGGGAGTCATTCGCATCGCCTCGTAGTTGCTTGACAGGACAAGGCGATTTTTCTCGAATCGTAACAGACCGTAACAATTCGTAGGAGATCGCAACTCATCTCAACAGATCGTGGTGTTTTGGTCGATCCCGATCACCACGATTTAGAAACAAGATGAGATACGAATTGTTGCGATTTGTTACGATGTCATACGATCTGATACGATTGTCACGATACTCCCGCCAGTCGTGGCAATATTTTGGCAGACAAAAAATTTTCCACGATTATCACGATTGACATCAAGATTTGATGCGATCTGATAAGATTGGATACGATAGTCCCGATTGGTCCACGATGAAGACCACGATACCAATCGTGGTCGAGGTATCGTGGTCGAATCGTGATGTGTGAAAGCTGCATTATGTGGAATAATTTTGAAAGGGACTGTGACGTAAAACTGTGCTATCGCATGTTTATAAATACTGTCCAATAAATTGTTTCATGTGCATTTCAGATCCCGACATGCTTTGTGATGCCATTTTCTCACCTCGGTATTTTAGACCACCCGACCGTGACAACAATGGTTATTTCGATGATGACCTGGACTGTGTCTGGGTTATAATCACTCCTGAAGGCTTTGGGATACAGTTCGACTTTAAAAGTGTAGACATACAGTTTTCTGATATTCCCGACTGTTTCGAAGATTATGTGGAGGTAAATGCTATAACTTGTATATTTTTGTCTGGTTCTCTATTGCATGGGGAAATTCCGATAGTTGAAGGTAGTACTACTATAAAAAAAATCCCATTGCTACTAATGCAAAATCAGGTCATTTCACCAACCTGTCAAATTTTGTCTGGGCTAAATTCACTATTATGAACTGTAACATTCAGCGGACAAGAACATTACTTACCAGTAGCAGTCAAAAAACTATGGGGTTATGCGGCATTTTTTGAGCAAACTGTCATCCAATGTAAACAATGCTGGTCCGCAGTAAATATGCAATATATTTAGGTTGAAAATGATGTTAGAAAATAATTTTATTTATTTTATTAAATACTTTGAATAGCTTTCCCAGAAATATTTCACTTTTACCAATAACAATAATCAGCAGCCAGAAAAGTTTCATTGTGTGACAGAATGCTCTCCCCAAAAGAGGCGGCGCTTGCATAAATTCACAATTTCAGTCTGTCTTTACAAAACTGGTCCCATTGAAGCTAAAACACCTCACTGAATTGATTTTTCCTCGGAGTAGCTCATTACCAAAAATGCCTGAAATCCACATCTCCATAAACGGAGTGTCAAAACAACTTTCAAAATTAAACCCTGGCAAGGCTGCAGGTCCTGATAACCTCACCTCACGAATTCTGAAAGAAATACATAACGAAATAGCCCCCATTCTCACTGACATTTACAACAGCTCACTACATGAGGGTAGAGTACCAGACGACTGGCGGAATGCCATTGTTACCCCAGTCTACAAAAAAGGTCCCAAAGTCAAGGCTGAAAATTATCGCCCCATCTCCCTCACGTGTACTGTTGTAAAGTCATGGAGCATGTTATAACATCTAATATCATGGCCTACCTGGACAGACATAATCTACTTCATCCCAACCAACATGGCTTCCGGAAAAAACTCAGTTGTGAAACACAGTTAATTCAATTTATCCAGGATCTCTCTGATACTTTAAATGAAAAAGGTCAGACCGACATCATCGTAATGGACTTCAGCAAGGCCTTTGATAAGGTAGACCATCAAAGGCTTTTGCTGAAGCTCCACCGCCTCGGTATCAATAAAGACGTAATTACTTGGATTGGGTCCTTCCTCTCGGGTAGAACACAGCGTGTAGTCCTCGAAGGCGAAGAGTCTGAGTCATGTCCAGTTATGTCCGGTGTTCCTCAGGGTTCCGTGCTTGGACCCTGTCTGTTTCTCCTGTACATAAATGATATGCCGGACACAATACAGAGTAATATTAGGCTCTTCGCCGACGACACTATCATGTACTTAACAGTTTCTAACCAAACCGACTGCCATACTCTCCAGAACGATCTCACTAAACTTGAAAATTGGGAAATGGAGTGGTTGATGTCTTTTAACCCTGACAAGTGCGAGGTTATTAGAGTCACAAACAAGAAAAAGCCTACCATATACAAGTACATGCTCCATGGGGTAAGCTTGAAAGAAACAGATTCGGCTAAATATTTGGGGGTCAATATCTCTCGCGACTTGTCATGGGGGAAACACATCGACCAAATCACTACAAAAACAAACAATTCACTAAACTTCATTAAACGTAACATCCGTACCAACAATGTTAAATTAAAAGAGTCAGCATACAAAACATATGTCCGCCCCTTGGTTGAATATGCAGCCTCTGTTTAGGACCCATGGCAAAATAAGTATATAGAAAAAATTGAAATGATTCAACACAGGGCTGTTCGTTACATATTCAACGACTTTAGTTTTACTAGCAGTGTAAGCAATATGCTATCTAAGCTAAACCTTCCTACCCTCCAGAAACGTAGACAAATTTCAGCCTTGATTATGTTTTACAAAATCAAACATCAGCTAGTCAATATTCAATTCCCAAATACTATCCGACCAGCTCTCAGACATAGATACTCATTCCCGAGATCAAACATAAACACACACAGACACTCTTTCTTTCCGCGGACTGCCAAAGTTTGGAACACTCTCCCACCTGACATCTGTAATAGCCCTGACCTCGGTTCATTCCGAGCAGGGCTTCTCAAAACCATGTAAATTTCATCAGACAAGCTTCATCAATCACACATCATCATTCATCATATTTTCATGCATCAATCATTATTCATTTCTACAGCATACATTCTACCCTCTTAAAGTCACATTAAAGCAAAACAACAAATTCAAAATTCAAAATTTTGTTATCATTACAGACAGAAATCCGGGTTAAATTCACATGAGTTTTTGGCTTGATATTTTTGGAACCGCCATTTGCGCACGCACTCCATGTAATACTCTTTTAGAGGTGTTTGGAGTATCTGGCAGATTCAGATAAATATTTATAGTAGTGCAACCTGAAAGCAAACAGTGTACGTTCATCCATTTATCTTTCTTTCAGTTGTAGTTAGGAAATGACAGTGCGCAACAACAACATCAGGAAAACATGCCCGTGTAATGTATACCCCCCTTGAACCCCACTTTTATATAGCAAAACTGGGGTATGCAGGGGTATACCTATTTTTAGCTCACCTGAGCCGTTAGACTCACAAGGTGAGCTTATAGGATGGCCATGATCCGGCGTCCGTCGTCCGTCGTCCGTCCGTCGTCGTCCACCATTTTCAAAGATCTCCTTCTCTGAAACCGCTTGGCCAATCAAAGCTAAATTTTATATGAAACATCTATAGGAAGGGGGAACCAATGTGTTTATAAATAATCCAGGTCACATGACCAAGATGGCCGCCATGCCCATATATGGTAAAAACCCTTCAAAATTCTTCTTCTCCGGAACCACTGGACCGATTTTAACGAAACTTGGCATGAAACATCGGGGACTAGAGTACTACAATGTGTTTATAAATTATGACCTTTGGTTGACCTTGACCTATTTTACGGCAAGGTCAACATAGGTCGCCCATGCATTTGAATGGGGAAAATTGTTAAAATGTCATTTGAAAGGCAAATCTTGCAGGAAATGGGCAAATGGACTGAAGGTAGGTAATTCTGAAAAAAATTTGGACCCCCAGGGGTTGGTCTGCCCCCACCCCGGGGCAATATACATGTATATTACAAAAATATTCAAAGATCTTCTTCTCTGAAACCACTTGGCCAATCAAAGCCAAATTTTATAGGAAGCATCTATGGGAAGGGGGAACCAATGTGTTTATAAATAATCCAGGTCACATGACCAAGATGGCCGCCATGCCCATATATGGTAAAAACCATTCAAAATTCTTCTTCTCCGGAACCACTGGACCGATTTCAACGAAACTTGGCATGAAGCATCGAGGACTAGAGTACTACAATGCGTTTATAAATTATGACCTTTGGATGACCTTGACTTATTTTACGGCAAGGTCAACATAGGTCACCCATGCATTTTAATGGGGAAAATTGTTAAAATGTCTTTTGAAAGGCAAATCTTGCAGGAAAATGGGCAAATGGACTGAAGGTAGGTAATTCTGAAAAAAAAATTGGACCCCAGGGGTTGGTCTGCCCCCACCCCGGGGCAATATACATGTATATTTCAAAAATATTCAAAGATCTTCTTCTCTGAAACCACTTGGCCAATCAAAGCCAAAATTTATAGGAAGCATCCATGGGAAGGGATCATCAGTGTGTTTATAAATAATCCAGGTCACATGACCAAGATGGCCGCCATGCCCATATATGGTAAAAACCCTTCAAAATTCTTCCTCTCCGGCACCCCTGGACTGATTTCAACGAAACTTGGCATAAAGCATCGGGGATTAGAGTACTACAATGTGTTTATAAATTATGACCTTTGGTTGACCTTGACCTATTTTACGGCAAGGTCAACATTGGTCGACAATGCACTTGAATGGGGAAAATTGTTAAAATGTCATTTGAAAGGCAAATCTTGCAGGAAATGGGCAAATGGACTGAAGGTAGGTAATTCTAAAAAAAAATTGGACCCCAGGGGTTGGTCTGCCCCCACCCATATACATGTATATTACAAAAATATTCAAAGATCTTCTTCTCTGAAACCACATGGCCAATCAAAGCCAAATTTTATAGGAAGCATCTATGGGAAGGGGAAATCAATGTATTTATAAATAATCCAGGTCACATGACCAATATGGCCGCCATGCCCATATATGGTAAAAACCCTTTAAAATTCTTCTTCTCCTGAACCAATGAACCAATTTCAACAAAACTTGGCATGAACCATCGGGGACTGAAGTACTACAATGTATTTATAAATTTTGACCTTTGGATGACCTTGACCTATTTTACAGCAAGGTCAACATAGGTCGCCAATGCATTTGAATGGGGAAAACTTTTAAAATGTCATTTAAAGTGAAAGTCTTGCAGGAAATGGACAGTAGGACTGGACATTAATGATTCTGAAAAAGATTGGACCCCAGGGGCTCATTTGCCCCAGCCCCGGGGCATTATACATGTATATTACCATAATATTCAAACATCTTCTCCTCTGAAACCACTTGGCCAATCAAAGCCAAATTTCATGTGAAGCATCTATAGAATGGGGGAATCAATGTGTATATAAATAATCAAGGTCACATGACCAAGATGGCCGCCATGCCCATATATGGTATAAACCCTTCAAAAATCTTCTTCTCTGTAACCGGTGGACCGATTTCGAAGAAACTTGGCATGAAGCATCGATGACTCAAGTACTACACTGTATGTGTAAATCATGACCCTGTGATGACTTTGACCTATTTTAAGGCAAGGTCAGCATGGGTTGCCTATGTATTTGAATGGGTAAACTGTTAAAATGTCATTTGAAGGGAAAAAACTTGTATGGACAGTATATTGATTATTCTGAAAAAATAATGGCCCAAGGGCTTCACCTGCCTCTATACTGGGACTATTTTCTATAACATTCGTATATACAGCAGATCTCAGGTGAGCGTTTACAGGACCATTGGTCCTCTTGTTCTTATTTTTGCTCCAAAACATATATTGTGGGTACTCGTTAGAACCGCCTCGCCACAATCTATGTTTTGAGCAAAAATAAGAAAAATGTCAAAAATTTTCTACAGAAAATTTTCATTTTTTTTTAAACTTTTAAAATGTCTGTATATTGCATGGGCATGTTTTCGTAATGAAGAATTCAGTATGTCAAGACCTGGGATTGGTAACTCGAAGGCATCCCCTTCTTACGACATACTTAAGATGTCTCAAGATGACCGCGTTAGAATTTACGCCCTTGCTATTCCAGCTACTTTAAGTATGTTCGCTGCTAACATTTGACATTTCGGAACTTCCGGTTTTTCTTTCTTTCTTTTTTTTTTTTTTTTTTTTTTTTTTTTTTTTTAATATCTCGAAAACGGTTGCATATATTTTCATAATATTTTATATTTGGATACATATTGATGATATGCATTGAATGAGCCATGAAAATTGTCAATCTAAGGAACTTCATTTTTTCACCCCATTTTCTGCAACTTTTCAGAAAATTTTAGTTGTCAGTGAAATTTAGGGGGTAGGGTTGATTAAACTTGAATATTATACATCTTCAAATAAAATACATTATTTCGATGTTTGTTTATGCAGCAGTATATGTGTATATGGTCTTCTAAGTCGGTCTTTCTGTCTTTGGCGTGCTAGTTTTTAAATTTTGGGTGGTTTTATGAAATGGGCTTTAAGGAACAAAACAGCCGAAAAAAGGCTTAAAATGGTGATTTTCAAGTTGTTGGTTCTCTCTTATATGCACGCTACCCTATATATTTCTTTCTTTTATTCGAACAATATGACGAAGTTCTATCTTGTGTGAAAATACAAGAAAAAGTTTGAATCTACAAATATGCGTTTGGCACAATTCGAAATATTGATTTTTTCCGACTTTTCAAGTATGGGGGTAGGGTTGAAAAACGACTCGTAAAATTTTGCCATCCACTGCAAGTTGCATATTTTTATTGCTTTTGGTCCAAAATAGTCTGCATTACGTAAATATTATGACTTTTGAAAGCATTCTAGGTGTATTTTTGTTCAAGACAGGTATGTTTCAAAGAATTTAAAATTAAATTAATTTTTCTAAATTTAAAACAAATTGTTCAGGGGTATCATTAACAGGCATGTAGCTCGAAAAAATGCACACTACCCTATACTTATTTTGTTTTCAAATGTCTTGTGATGTAATTTGGAATCAAAAAGGAGTGTTTAGAAAAAAAGTTTGAATACTTTTTCATTGGCAGCGAACATCCTTAATTTAAACTATCGTAACGTTTTGGAAATGGAAGGCGCCACTTCGTAAGATTTACGTTGTTAATTAAGGGTCCTTTTCAGTTATTCACCATAATCCCTAAGAGATACTTAAGTTGGTCGTAAGATGATCTTAAGCTTAAGATGGCTTTGAGTTACTAACCCCCAGTATTATACCATTATTATTTTTTTTTTCAGTTGTTTGATGGTCCTCTCTCGCCAGAAAACTCTCTGCGTCGACTCTGCGGGGTTCTAACACCAGAACCTATCGTTACTGGCAATTTGCTTCTAATTCATTTCGCATCGGACGACGGGGTGAACATCGGGCGGGGGTTTGAAGCCACTTATCAACTCGTACAGGGTATATGAGCCGCATCATGAGAAAATCGGATTTTGCATATGCGAAAACAAAGGCGCAAACCAGCTGTGCAGTAACTGCACAGCTGATCAGCGCCTTTGTTTTCGCTACTCGGATAGAACAATTCCTCTCCCACCAAACTTTCAAGCCTCTAGCCTGCTTCCGTGATATATATACAGGCCGAATTTTGTCGCACTTGGTCTGAAACCCCGAAGACCGGGTTTCTCGCGTCGCGGCTCAATTATTTAGTTGTGTTAACAAAGTCGGCATTTTATGATTTCTACTAAACAACCATCTCCAGTATGTAAAATTGTGTTTCCAAATCTTAAATGTACATTGCATAACAAGAAATAAAATTGTCAAAACAAAAATGTATAGTGTATTTGATTTTAAACGAATAATGTTGTCGCAATGAAAGCAACGTGTGTCAATCATCAGGACAACATGTCCATGTATTGAATACCCCATTAAACCCCAGTTTTATATACAGTATATAGTAAAACTGGGGTTTGTAGGGGTATACCTATTTTTCTTATTTTTGCTCCAAAACATAGATTGTGGGTACTCGTTAGAACCGCCGCGCGGTTCTAACGTGTACCCACATTCTATGTTTTGAGCAAAAATAAGAAAAATATCATTTTTTTTCCTGTGAAAATTTTGATTTGTACAGCCAAAACATATTGTGTATATTCTCTGGTGATTTTTTGGCTCCAAGAAAAAACTGCAATAGCATGAATAAATGCCTACTTTTTTTTTGTTTTATTTTGAATTTCGCGCTGTTTTCCTAATAGTCTTCTAGCTACCCATACCCCCCTCCCCCCCAGGGGGAATTTTCTACACTATGATTTTCTAAAAGTACATTGAAAAAGCTATCAAACCCTGTTTTCTGCCATCTGGAAGTGGAAGCGTTTGCGTTTTACGCTATGTTTCATTATATTACCCTATATATTCATTTTTTTGCGTTTTAATAATGGGGGTACACATAGAAAACTGAAGATATCTCAGTTGTTTCTTATCCTAGACCATTGAACTTGGTCTCATTTTAATGCTTATACATAGCCCTTTTATCCAATAATAAGTAATGGAAAATATCTAATTTGCATATTCATGAATTTTCATTAAAACATTAAAATTAAAACATTAAAATGAAAAACGAAACAGTTAAAAATCAATTATCCCCATAAAACTAATTTAAGGCCTAAACTATCATTGTGGCTCATTGTTATTGTACCAATAATACTATTTGACAAATTTGTTGACGCCATGGACCTTAATGAAAATTTTCTCATTCGATTTTCATGAATATTAATGAAAATGACGAAAATCAAAATTTACTCTATTGCCATTTAAGGGTTTGAGTGGGTTGTAGGATGTACCTTGCAACCTTAGACCAATTGCTCATGGGTGCCAATTTGGTCAGAGGATCACTTTAATGCCCATTTGAGTAATCACCCCACCCCTAATAAGCATAGGAATTATTGTGGTACACCTCTATTACCATATATATCTTGGCTACTGATAGCCATAGAGAGCTGAAATAGGTATCAAATGATTGCTTTGGCAATGTTTTATAATCATGTAATAATATATATAAACAAGCTGGCTATCTTAATGCTCAAATATTAAAAAGAAGTTCAGATATTAGAAAAGAAACAGATAAAGGAAGGGGTATACCAAACAAAATTGCTAATATCTCAGTGACCAAAAACTCTAAGAGAGCTGAAATGTGTATCAAATGATTGTTATGATAATGTTCTATAATCATGTGATAAGATACAGAAAGAATCTGACTTTCTTGATGTTCAAATATTGATAAGAACTTTCAATAGAAGAGAAAAATCACAGAACAATGGAGGGGGTATACCTACAGATATGATAGTTCGTCTCTCACTAATGAGAAAGACCATCATTATTTCTTGAATAGTGCTGATGTGTGTTGGTGAGTTCTTTGATGGCTGACTAGGCCAATTCTGGCTCTAAACTGTCGGTTGCAAGTAGAGCAAGTCAATGTCATAGAGTCTGCTGGTGGCACATCTGTTTTGGCTTTGCGCTCTCTTCGCTTTCTTTCAGCTTCACAGATTCTCTTCTTTTCATAGAGAGCTGCTCCTTTGTTGATGAGACCTCGCCACTTTGATCGCTCCTGTGCAGTCTGTTCCCAGGACCCCATTGGTATTTCGAAATCCTTCAGAGAGGCTTTGAGGGTGTCTTTGTAGCGTTTCTTCTGGCCACCTTGAGAGCGCTTTCCCTCCTGTAGTTCTCCATAGAAAACTTTCTTTGGAAGTCGCGCATCAGGCATTCTTATAACATGGCCAGTCCATCTTAGCTGTGCTAGCTTTAAGACTGTATGCATGCTTTGCATCCCTGCATTCCTCAGGACCTCTGTGTCTGGAATCTTGTCCTGCCACTTGATTTTTAACAACTTTCTCAAACAGCTTAAGTGGAAATGGTTAAGTCTCTTTGCATGGCGTTGGTATACTGTCCAGGTCTCACATGCATACAAGAGGGTTGGCAGTACCACAGCCTTGTAGACTTTCAGCTTGGTGTCAAGCTTGATTCCATTTCGCTCCCAGACATTTGCACGGAGTCTTCCGAATGCCACACTAGCTTTTGCAATTCTGGCAGTGATCTCATCATCAAAGTCAACAACCAAAGGCCATAGAGAGTTGAAACTTATAACAAATGATTGCTATGATAACATTCTAAAACCCTGAAATAAGATACATTTTTAATCAGACTTTTCTGCTGTTCGACTATTGATGAAATCAATAAATATAGTAGAAAAATCACAGAAATTGGAGGGGGAATACCTATAGAAATGTTTATATCTCAGCAACCAAAAGCCATAGTGAGCAGAAATTGGTGTCAAATCATTGCGTTGACAATATTCTATAACTTTGTAATAAGATATATAAACAAGCTGGCTTTTTTGTTGCTCAAATATTTAAGAAAACTTAAGATATAAGAGAAAAATCACTGCCTAAGGAAGGGGGTATACCATTTACATTGCTAATATCTCAGTGACCAATCGCTCTAGAGAGTTGAAATTGGTATCAAATGATTGGTATGATCATGTTCTATAATTGTATGATTAGACGTACAAATAATCTAACTTTCTTGTTGTTCGAATATTGATGAGAACTTTAAATATTAGATAAAAATCAAAGAAAAATGGAGGGGGTATACCAATATAAACGTTTATATCTCAGCAACCAAATGTCCTAGAGTGCTGAAATGTGTATCAAATGATTTCTTTGACAATATTCTATAACCATGTAATAAGATATGTAAACAAGCTTACTTTCTTGTTTCTTAAATATTTAAGAAAACATAAGATATAGCAGAAAAATCACTGCCAAAGGAAGGAGGTATACCAATAAAATTGCTAATATCTCAGTGACCAATAGTTTTAGAACGCTGAAATTGGTATCAAACGATTGGTATGATAATGTTCTATAGTCATATGATAAGACATTTAAATAATTGAACGAACTTTTTTGTTGTTCAAATATTGAAGATAACTTTTAATATTAGATAAAACTCAAAGAAAAACGGAGGGGGTATACCAATGTAAACGTTTATATCTCTACAACCCAATGTCCCAGAGAGCTGAAATTAGTATCAAATGATTGCTATGACAATATTCTACAATCATGTAATAAGATATATAAACAAGCTTACTTTCTTGTTGCTCAAATATTTAAGAAAACATAAGTTATAGCACAAAAATCACTGCCAAAGGAAGGAGGTATACCAATAAAATTGCTAATATCTCGGTGACCAAGAGCTCTAGAGAGCTGAAATTGGTATCAAATCATTGCTAGGATTATGTTCTATAACCATGTGGTAAGACACACAAACATTCTGACTTTCTTGTTTTTCGAATATTGATAAAAACTTTAAATTTAAGGGAAAAATCACAGAAAAATGGAGGGGGTATACCAATAAAAAGGTAACCAAAAGCTCTAGTGAGCTGAAATTGGTATCAAATGATTGGTATGATAATGTTCTATAATTGTATGATTAAACATATAAATAATCTAACTTTCTTGTTGTTTGAATATTGATGAGAACTATATTATATAAAAATTATATATTAGATAAAAATCAAAGAAAAATGGAGGGGGTATACCAATATAAACGTTTATATCTCAACAACAAAAAATCATAGAGAGCTGAAATTGGTATCAAATGATAGATATGACAATAATTTATAATTATATACTATAAGACTTAAGTTTAGCAATTTTTATTTGATTTCGAAATTGCAAATTGTTATAAAGATGAACTGAACTAAACTCTTTAACCCATCAATATTTAATCCTTAAGGAACCCCAATTTCCACTTTTCGCCGAAACGCCATCTTTTCCTGACGCAATTACGCTACGTCAAAGTTAACAGGGGTGTCACCTCAAAATTAACAAGTGTTTCTCTGCATATGAAAAGTTAAACTTTTATTCCCAAAGCAGCCATTTAACATCTTCCTGTGCTCAAAAAGAGTACAGTACCATGATCGTAGAGATTTGGGTCCATTATCGTACCAGATAACGCCCCCGGTGTATGACGTATTTGACGTTATTTTGTTCCCTGGCCTTTCTCCCGAGGTGAACCCACATGTGTTTAATTGCTGAAATGACGTGCGATTTCGCTTTTACGAGTAAAATTTCGCTTAGTAGGCCTATAAGTTTTGATGTGATGGCAAGTCTGGACTTGCACGTTTACGCCGTTTAACGTTTACAGGACCAAAAACGTAACGGCGATATTCACGGTGTTCGCACCACGCAGGTTGTTTCCTGTCAGCTGTTTCGATACAAACCCATCTTTCCATGCCGCGAATTATCAAACCTGATATTCGTGGTTGCCTAAAAAATCGATTACGTCACTATGACGTCAAATTGGCATTGCCCTATATCATGATAGCCTTACGTTGTCTGGCGTCATGATGCCGGTTTTTGATGTTATCAGATGATGGAATATGGTTCTAGGAGACTGTATCGTACTCTAGCAAACTTAGACATTTCAATTGGCTTCGTTTTTCTTCATGTCTGCACTGAGCATACTGATATTCGTGTAACGCTGGTTTAACGTCAGGCCATGACGGCGTCCCCTCATGGAATTTTTCAAATGTCATTCCGGTTTATTCGTTATGACACTTTTACCAATCAAACAAGGCAAAAAATGATAACATGTAATGCACATGGAATGCTGGGCACGTGATTTCCATGATTTTTTAAACGTAACGTAGCAACTCGTGGACGTGAGAAAAGCGCACAAACTCGTCTCGAAACATGAATTTTAGCATCACTTGACATATTAAAAGCGTATGTAAAGTTTTCAAACATTTGATTTTGAAAATAATGATGAATGAAAAAATTGCTAAACTTAAGTCTTATAGTATATAATAAGATACAGGAAAAAGTTGACTATCTTGTGGCCAAAATTTAAGAAAACTTTAGATATAAGAGAAAAAACATAGACAAATGAAGGGAATATACCAATAGAATTGACAATATCTCAGCAACCAAAAGCTCTAGAGAACTGAAAGGTTTTCGGAAGGTTTCATAGGTTTCCCGCCCAAAGTTTGCGTGTTTCTGGCAGCTTCTGCGTGATTTGTATAGGCAATAAACAGCACTGTCTATCACTTATGCAAAAACCTGTACCTTAAATTTACTGTGCAAAATAAATAAAGCAATTTTTACTTTGAACTGTGACTTCATAGACATTAGGGAAGTTCTTCTGGCAATGGCTTGCATGTATCAAATTATGGTAGAACCAGTCTTTGTGTGACGCTGAAGTGACATTTGATTTTAAGCCCATGGGGGTATATCTCAAGTAAAACAGAAAAACATCAAATATTGATATACATATTTTGCACAGTATATCTATATGCATCATAAGTGTACACCTTGTGTATACCTAGTAAAATAGGACAGTCAGTCTGTTCATTCAGGTAGAACATGCATATACAGTATATTTCCATAGCCCATGGACCTGAGCCCATTTTTCGGTTTTGGGGCTTTTTGACAGCCTTCCCCCCCTTGCCCAAACATGGTATTTGGATATAATATGTCATTTACAAAAGTACAGTTGTGTTCAAAATATTTTGGTTGGGCAAGGGGGGGAACATGGTCTTATAAAAGGTTTCCTATTTCCTATATGATGCTATATTAAATTCAAAGATTTTGTCCAATTTTTAAGAAGTCACCGCTTGAGTTACACAAAACATTACATGCCTAAAAACAGTAGAAATTAATTTTTCGTCTGCAATAAACATCATTTCAGTGCCTGGAACGTGAAATTTTGAAAATTTTTTGGGCATTTTACAATAGAAATCTTCCGAAAACCTTGGTATCAATTGATTGACAGGATCATATTCTATACACAAAAATATAAAACTAACAGAAATAATCAGATACAAGTCATTCTTTAGGTATACCAGTTCATTTTTCATTATTTCTCTGTGATTTCTAGTTTTCATTAATATTCATGAAAAAATAGATGGGCCATATATCCTTAAATACATGTATTATATGTATAAGGGTGATAGAACACGGCCATAGCATTCATTTGATTCCACATTAGTGTTCCATGTTTATCAACAGCCCAGGTACAAATGATACTATATGTATACATCAATTTTTCCAGGATTTTTTACTTTTTAATTAATATTCATGAATATACAAATGAGATAATTTTCACATAGGCTCATGACAACAATAAATTTATGAAATACATGTATGTCTAAATGGTGCACTATAAATTTGTCACAACGATAGTTAAGGCCTGAAATGAGTTAATTTATGTGTTTTTAATGATTTTCTACCATTTTCATGTTTTCATTGATATACATGAATATGCAAAATAGGTATTTTGCATTACTTATCATAGAATGAAAGAGCTATGTCTAAGCTTTAAAAAAAGACCAAGTTCGGTGGTCTCCCATTATTTCTATACAAAAGATGGTATCAGGTCATATAATAAAACATAGCGCAAAACGCAAACACTTCCACTTCCAGAGGGCAGAAAACAGGATTTGATAGCTTTTTCACTATACTTTCAGAAAATTATGGTGCAGAAAATTCCCCCCGGGGGGGGGGGGGAGGGTTTGCCCTACTGGAGCCTATAATTCTAAGCTATCCGAGGGGTCAGTGCAAAGACGCGCCATTCAGTCACATGGTCAGAGGCAGCCAAGGTGTAAGCATCGCAGAGAAAATCGAGAAAAACTGTGAATTTTATGTGAAATTTTCGTGATTTTCAAGTTCAGTTTTGAAGGATTTCCTATTTTTTGTGAAAACAGCGCCTATTTTTTCTGATAAGTTTGGAGTCTTATTCGTTGAATAGTGAAAAGAAAGTGTGATGCGCGCATTCAAATAAGTACTGCGCGCAGTGGGTTAAAAGTTGAAGGGTAACCCCAAAAAATCACTCCGCATCGTGATCGGCCGATCACTGTTTCAAGTAACACTTTCTCAATGAAATAAAAGCCACAAAACTCGATATGGCTTCTATGTTTCTGGGTTTCATCTTAGCTGACAATGCTCGTCATCTCCCTTAACATGTTGGCATTTGTGCCTGGCAAAATGAACAGAAAGCACCGTCCCTTTTTCTTATTTACTTAAATCACCCATGCAAGTGATTTGATAGATCAAAATAATCACCTGAGGAAGTGATATTTAAGATAATTAATTTCAAACAAAGGGAAACAAATCTTATATCTTGTGACTGATTTATAAAAAAAAATGTACTGCACCGGCAAGGTGATTTTCATAATCACCTGTTTCGTAAAAATCTATGCTGGTTGAGACAGGTGTCATCGCATTTTAGAAAAAAATGGCTTAGATGTATGTTTCTTTTATTTTGGTGCAAATGCAACAGAAAACTGTCCAGTGTTCTGCTAATCTATATTTTGAAGGCATGAAGCGCTGTGGTCCCCTCAAAACGGATATTGTCGGGCATTTCTCCTCCACTGACATCAACCCTGGTGTTGGTTTTGACCTTGACCTTAACTGCACATGGACGATACAACTTTGGCTTGACCCGGACAAGTTGGTAGAGTTGTATCTCACAACCATGGACATACCGTCACCGGCTGAAGAATGTGGCTCGGAATATCTCGAGGTACACGGCATTGCAGCTGTGCTGGTACACGCTCAGCCATACCATGAGATTAACCGAACCGAAAAGTTTGACGAATGGATTCGCCCATCATTGTCATTTGGATGAGTCAGTCGACTGTCATAATTTTAGGGGCACCAGGAATGATTTTGAATTTTTATTCCATTTTTCGATGAGCAAACGTAATAGTACTCCCAGATGTGACGCCGCGTACCCCCATGTCCGATAAAAAGGACGCCAGGCTTAAATGAGTTAACATAAAACGGAAACTATGTTTTTCACCGAGAATGGAACTCCGGCTTTCTTACTAGATTAATTCAGAATTTAATTTAGCTTTTATTTGAAAGAAAAGTTCTTGTTACTAATAGAGATGGAAAGTTTATTGCGATTGTTTAATATGAAATTGGTTCTTTTACAGCAATGAGAAGTTAGTTCGATTTTCGTTTTTCGTTTTTCGATATTCAAAAAAGAAGTTAGTTCGATATTCGTTTTTCGTTTTTCGATATTCAAAACATAAGTTAGTTTGATATTCGTTTTTCGATATTCAAAGAAAGAAGTTAGTTCGATATTCGTTTTTCGTTTTTCGATATTCAAAAAAAAAAGTTAGTTTGATATTCGTTTTTCGTTTTTCGATATTCAAAAAATAAATTAGTTCGATTTTCGTTTTTCGATATTCGCCCCCTTTGCGTTTTTGTGCTCAAATTTGTACTATAGCGAACGTGCTCATTGCGAATATCATGTTCGCAGTGGAGGTTCTCACTTTCACCCATCTACGAAAGAAAAACTTGCAAAAATTTGAATATCGAAATACAGAGTTTTATTTCGATTTTCGTTTTTCGATATTCGCCCCCTTGGCGTTTTTGTGCTCAAATTTGTACTATAGCGAACGTGCTCATTGCGAATATCATGTTCGCAGTGAAGGTTCTCACTTTCACCCATCTACGAAAGAAAAACTTGGAAAAATTTGAATATCGAAATACAGAATTTTATTTCGATTTTCGTTTTTCGATATTCGCCCCCTTGGCGTTTTTGTGCTCAAATTTGTACTATAGCGAACGTGCTTATTGCGAATATCATGTTCACAGTGGAGGTTCTCACTTTCACCCATCTACGAAAGAAAAACTTGCAAAAATTTGAATATCGAAATACAGAATTTTATTTCGATTTTCGTTTTTCGATATTCGCCCCCTTGGCGTTTTTGTGCTCAAATTTGTACTATAGCGAACGTGCTCATTGCGAATATCATGTTCGCAGTGAAGGTTCTCACTTTCACCCATCTACGAAAGAAAAACTTGCAAAAATTTGAATATCGAAATACAGAATTTTATTTCGATTTTCGTTTTTCGATATTCGCCCCCTCTGCGTTTTTGTGCTCAAATTTGTACTAAAGCGAACGTGCTCATTGCGAATATCATGTTCGCAGTGGAGGTTCTCACTTTCACCCATCTACGAAAGAAAAACTTGCAAAAATTTGAATATCGAAATACAGAATTTTATTTCGATTTTCGTTTTTCGATATTCGCCCCCTTGGCGTTTTTGTGCTCAAATTTGTACTATAGCGAACGTGCTCATTGCGAATATCATGTTCACAGTGGAGGTTCTCACTTTCACCCATCTACGAAAGAAAAACCTGGAAAAATTTGAATATCGAAATACAGAATTTTATTTCGATTTTCGTTTTTCGATATTCGCCCCCTTGGCGTTTTTGTGCTCAAATTTGTACTATAGCGAACGTGCTCATTGCGAATATCATGTTCGCAGTGGAGGTTCTCACTTTCACCCATCTACGAAAGAAAAACTTGCAAAAATTTGAATATCAAAATACAGAATTTTATTTCGATTTTCGTTTTTCGATATTCGCCCCCTCTGCGTTTTTGTGCTCAAATTTGTACTATAGCGAACGTGCTCATTGCGAATATCATGTTCGCAGTGGAGGTTCTCACTTTCACCCATCTACGAAAGAAAAACTTGGAAAAATTTGAATATCGAAATACAGAATTTTATTTCGATTTTCGTTTTTCGATATTCGCCCCCTTGGCGTTTTTGTGCTCAAATTTGTACTATAGCGAACGTGCTCATTGCGAATATCATGTTCGCAGTGGAGGTTCTCACTTTCACCCATCTACGAAAGAAAAACTTGGAAAAATTTGAATATCGAAATACAGAATTTTATTTCGATTTTCGTTTTTCGATATTCGCCCCCTTGGCGTTTTTGTGCTCAAATTTGTACTATAGCGAACGTGCTCATTGCAAATATCATGTTCGCAGTGGAGGTTCTCACTTTCACCCACCTACAAAAGAAAAACCGTGAAAAATTTGAATATCGAAATACAGAATTTTATTTCGATTTTCGTTTTTCGATATTCGCCCCCTTGGCGTTTTTGTGCTCATCTTTGTACTATAGCGAACGTGCTCATTGCGAATATCATGTTCGCAGTGGAGGTTCTCACTTTCACCCATCTACGAAAGAAAAACTTGCAATAATTTGAATATCGAAATACAGAATTTTATTTGGATTTTCGTTTTTCGATATTCGCCCCCTTGGCGTTTTTGTGCTCAAATTTGTACTATAGTGAACGTGCTCATTGCGAATATCATGTTCGCAGTGGAGGTTCTCACTTTCACCCATCTACGAAAGAAAAACTTGCAAAAATTTGAATATCGAAATACAGAATTTTATTTCGATTTTCGTTTTTCGATATTCGCCCCCTCTGCGTTTTTGTGCTCAAATTTGTACTATAGCGAACGTGCTCATTGCGAATATCATGTTCGCAGTGGAGGTTCTCACTTTCACCCATCTACGAAAGAAAAACTTGGAAAAATTTGAATATCGAAATACAGAATTTTATTTCGATTTTCGTTTTTCGATATTCGCCCCCTTGGCGTTTTTGTGCTCAAATTTGTACTATAGCGAACGTGCTCATTGCAAATATCATGTTCGCAGTGGAGGTTCTCACTTTCACCCACCTACAAAAGAAAAACCGTGAAAAATTTGAATATCGAAATACAGAATTTTATTTCGATTTTCGTTTTTCGATATTCGCCCCCTTGGCGTTTTTGTGCTCAAATTTGTACTATAGCGAACGTGCTCATTGCGAATATCATGTTCGCAGTGGAGGTTCTCACTTTCACCCACCTACGAAAGAAAAACTTGGAAAAATTTGAATATCGAAATACAGAATTTTATTTCGATTTTCGTTTTTCGATATTCACCCCCTTGGCGTTTTTGTGCTCAAATTTGTACTATAGCGAACGTGCTCATTGCGAATATCATGTTCGCAGTGAAGGTTCTCACTTTCACCCATCTACGAAAGAAAAACTTGCAAAAATTTGAATATCGAAATACAGAATTTTATTTCGATTTTCGTTTTTCGATATTCGCCCCCTTGGCGTTTCTGTGCTCAAATTAGTACTATAGCGAACGTGCTCTGTTCGCTATAGTACTAATTTGAACATGATATTCATTCGCTATAGTACACTGCGAACATGATATTCATTGCGAATATCATGTTCGCAGTGGAGGTTCTCACTTTCACCCAATTCCGAAAGAAAAACTTGCAAAAATTTGAATATCGAAATACAGAATTTTATTTCGATTTTCGTTTTTCGATATTCGCCCCCTTGGCGTTTTTGTGCTCAAATTTGTACTATAGCGAACGTGCTCATTGCGAATATCATGTTCGCAGTGGAGGTTCTCACTTTCACCCATCAACGAAAGAAAAACTTGCAAAAATTTGAATATCGAAATACAGAATTTTATTTCGATTTTCGTTTTTCGATATTCGCCCAATCTGCGTTTTTGTGCTCAAATTTGTACTATAGCGAACGTGCTCATTGCGAATATCATGTTCGCAGTGGAGGTTCTCACTTTCACCAATCTACGAAAGAAAAACTTGCAAAAATTTGAATATCGAAATACAGAATTTTATTTCGATTTTCGTTTTTCGATATTCGCCCCCTTGGCGTTTTTGTGCTCAAATTTGTACTATAGCGAACGTGCTCATTGCGAATATCATGTTCGCAGTAGAGGTTCTCACTTTCACCCACATACGAAAGAAAAACTTGGAAAAATTTGAATATCGAAATACAGAATTTTATTTCGATTTTCGTTCTTCGATATTCGCCCCCTTGGCGTTTTTGTGCTAAAATTTGTACTATAGCGAACATGCTCATTGCGAATATCATGTTCGCAGTGGAGGTTCTCACTTTCACCCATCTACGAAAGAAAAACTTGCAAAAATTTGAATATCGAAATACAGAATTTTATTTCGATTTTCGTTTTTCGATATTCGCCCAATCTGCGTTTTTGTGCTCAAATTTGTACTAAAGCGAACGTGCTCATTGCGAATATCATGTTCGCAGTGGAGGTTCTCACTTTCACCAATCTACGAAAGAAAAACTTGCAAAAATTTGAATATCGAAATACAGAATTTTATTTCGATTTTCGTTTTTCGATATTCGCCCCCTTGGCGTTTTTGTGCTCAAATTTGTACTATAGCGAACGTGCTCATTGCGAATATCATGTTCGCAGTGGAGGTTCTCACTTTCACCCACATACGAAAGAAAAACTTGGAAAAATTTGAATATCGAAATACAGAATTTTATTTCGATTTTCGTTCTTCGATATTCGCCCCCTTGGCGTTTTTGTGCTAAAATTTGTACTATAGCGAACATGCTCATTGCGAATATCATGTTCGCAGTGGAGGTTATCACTTTCACCCATCTACGAAAGAAAAACTTGCAAAAATTTGAATATCGAAATACAGAATTTTATTTCGATTTTCGTTTTTCGATATTCGCCAAATCTGCGTTTTTGTGCTCAAATTTGTACTAAAGCGAACGTGCTCATTGCGAATATCATGTTCGCAGTGGAGGTTCTCACTTTCACCAATCTACGAAAGAAAAACTTGCAAAAATTTGAATATCGAAATACAGAATTTTATTTCGATTTTCGTTTTTCGATATTCGCCCCCTTGGCGTTTTTGTGCTCAAATTTGTACTGTAGCGAACGTGCTCATTGCGAATATCATGTTCGCAGTGGAGGTTCTCACTTTCACCCACATACGAAAGAAAAACTTGGAAAAATTTGAATATCGAAATACAGAATTTTATTTCGATTTTCGTTTTTCGATATTCGCCCAATCTGCGTTTTTGTGCTCAAATTTGTACTATAGCGAACGTGCTCATTGCGAATATCATGTTCGCAGTGGAGGTTCTCACTTTCACCAATCTACGAAAGAAAAACTTGCAAAAATTTGAATATCGAAATACAGAATTTTATTTTGATTTTCGTTTTTCGATATTCGCCCCCTTGGCATTTTTGTGCTCAAATTTGTACTATAGCGAACGTGCTCATTGCGAATATCATGTTCGCAGTGGAGGTTCTCACTTTCACCCACATACGAAAGAAAAACTTGGAAAAATTTGAATATCGAAATACAGAATTTTATTTCGATTTTCGTTCTTCGATATTCGCCCCCTTGGCGTTTTTGTGCTCAAATTTGTACTATAGCGAACATGCTCATTGCGAATATCATGTTCGCAGTGGAGGTTCTCACTTTGACCCATCTACGAAAGAAAAACTTGCAATAATTTGAATATCGAAATACAGAATTTTATTTCGATTTTCGTTTTTCGATATTCGCCCCCTTGGCGTTTTTGTGCTCAAATTTGTACTATAGTGAACGTGCTCATTGCGAATATCATGTTCGCAGTGAAGGTTCTCACTTTCACCCATCTACGAAAGAAAAACTTGCAAAAATTTGAATATCGAAATACAGAATTTTATTTCGATTTTCGTTTTTCGATATTCGCCCTCTCTGCGTTTTTGTGCTCAAATTTGTACTATAGCGAACGTGCTCATTGCGAATATCATGTTCGCAGTGGAGGTTCTCACTTTCACCCATCTACGAAAGAAAAACTTGCAAAAATTTGAATATCGAAATACAGAATTTTATTTCGATTTTCGTTTTTCGATATTCGCCCAATCTGCGTTTTTGTGCTCAAATTTGTACTATAGCGAACGTGCTCATTGCGAATATCATGTTCGCAGTGGAGGTTCTCACTTTCACCCATCTACGAAAGAAAAACTTGGAAAAATTTGAATTCGAAATACAGAATTTTATTTCGATTTTCGTTTTTCGATATTCGCCCCCTTGGCGTTTTTGTGCTCAAATTTGTACTATAGCGAACGTGCTCATTGCGAATATCATGTTCGCAGTGGAGGTTCTCACTTTCACCCATCTACGAAAGAAAAACTTGCAATAATTTGAATATCGAAATACAGAATTTTATTTCGATTTTCGTTTTTCGATATTCGCCCCCTTGGCGTTTTTGTGCTCAAATTTGTACTATAGTGAACGTGCTCATTGCGAATATCATGTTCGCAGTGGAGGTTCTCACTTTCACCCATCAACGAAAGAAAAACTTGCAAAAATTTGAATATCGAAATACAGAATTTTATTTCGATTTTCGTTTTTCGATATTCGCCCAATCTGCGTTTTTGTGCTCAAATTTGTACTATAGCGAACGTGCTCATTGCGAATATCATGTTCGCAGTGGAGGTTCTCACTTTCACCAATCTACGAAAGAAAAACTTGCAAAAATTTGAATATCGAAATACAGAATTTTATTTCGATTTTCGTTTTTCGATATTCGCCCCCTTGGCGTTTTTGTGCTCAAATTTGTACTATAGCGAACGTGCTCATTGCGAATATCATGTTCGCAGTGGAGGTTCTCACTTTCACCCACATACGAAAGAAAAACTTGGAAAAATTTGAATATCGAAATACAGAATTTTATTTCGATTTTCGTTCTTCGATATTCGCCCCCTTGGCGTTTTTGTGCTAAAATTTGTACTATAGCGAACATGCTCATTGCGAATATCATGTTCGCAGTGGAGGTTCTCACTTTCACCCATCTACGAAAGAAAAACTTGCAAAAATTTGAATATCGAAATACAGAATTTTATTTCGATTTTCGTTTTTCGATATTCGCCCAATCTGCGTTTTTGTGCTCAAATTTGTACTAAAGCGAACGTGCTCATTGCGAATATCATGTTCGCAGTGGAGGTTCTCACTTTCACCAATCTTCGAAAGAAAAACTTGCAAAAATTTGAATATCGAAATACAGAATTTTATTTCTATTTTCGTTTTTCGATATTCGCCCCCTTGGCGTTTTTGTGCTCAAATTTGTACTATAGCGAACGTGCTCATTGCGAATATCATGTTCGCAGTGGAGGTTCTCACTTTCACCCACATACGAAAGAAAAACTTGGAAAAATTTGAATATCGAAATACAGAATTTTATTCTTCGATATTCGCCCAATCTGCGTTTTTGTGCTCAAATTTGTACTATAGCGAACGTGCTCATTGCGAATATCATGTTCGCAGTGGAGGTTCTCACTTTCACCAATCTACGAAAGAAAAACTTGCAAAAATTTGAATATCGAAATACAGAATTTTATTTCGATTTTCGTTTTTCGATATTCGCCCCCTTGGCATTTTTGTGCTCAAATTTGTACTATAGCGAACGTGCTCATTGCGAATATCATGTTCGCAGTGGAGGTTCTCACTTTCACCCACATACGAAAGAAAAACTTGGAAAAATTTGAATATCGAAATACAGAATTTTATTTCGATTTTCGTTCTTCGATATTCGCCCCCTTGGCGTTTTTGTGCTCAAATTTGTACTATAGCGAACATGCTCATTGCGAATATCATGTTCGCAGTGGAGGTTCTCACTTTGACCCATCTACGAAAGAAAAACTTGCAATAATTTGAATATCGAAATACAGAATTTTATTTCTATTTTCGTTTTTCGATATTCGCCCCCTTGGCGTTTTTGTGCTCAAATTTGTACTATAGTGAACGTGCTCATTGCGAATATCATGTTCGCAGTGAAGGTTCTCACTTTCACCCATCTACGAAAGAAAAACTTGCAAAAATTTGAATATCGAAATACAGAATTTTATTTCGATTTTCGTTTTTCGATATTCGCCCTCTCTGCGTTTTTGTGCTCAAATTTGTACTATAGCGAACGTGCTCATTGCGAATATCATGTTCGCAGTGGAGGTTCTCACTTTCACCCATCTACGAAAGAAAAACTTGCAAAAATTTGAATATCGAAATACAGAATTTTATTTCGATTTTCGTTTTTCGATATTCGCCCAATCTGCGTTTTTGTGCTCAAATTTGTACTATAGCGAACGTGCTCATTGCGAATATCATGTTCGCAGTGGAGGTTCTCACTTTCACCCATCTACGAAAGAAAAACTTGGAAAATTTTGAATATCAAAATACAGAGTTTTATTTCGATTTTCGTTTTTCGATATTCGCCCCCTTGGCGTTTTTGTGCTCAAATTTGTACTATAGAGAACGTGCTCATTGCGAATATCATGTTCGCAGTGAAGGTTCTCACTTTCACCCATCTACGAAAGAAAAACTTGGAAAAATTTGAATATCGAAATACAGAATTTTATTTCGATTTTCGTTTTTCGATATTCGCCCCCTTGGCGTTTTTGTGCTCAAATTTGTACTATAGCGAACGTGCTCATTGCGAATATCATGTTCGCAGTGGAGGTTCTCACTTTTACCCATCTACGAAAGAAAAACTTGCAAAAATTTGAATATCGAAATACAGAATTTTATTTCGATTTTCGTTTTTCGATATTCGCCCCCTTGGCGTTTTTGTGCTCAAATTTGTACTATAGCGAACGTGCTCATTGCGAATATCATGTTCGCAGTGGAGGTTCTCACTTTCACCCATCTACGAAAGAAAAACTTGGAAAAATTTGAATATCGAAATACAGAATTTTATTTCTATTTTCGTTTTTCGATATTCGCCCCCTTGGCGTTTTTGTGCTCAAATTTGTACTATAGCGAACGTGCTCATTGCGAATATCATGTTCGCTGTGGAGGTTCTCACTTTCACCCATCAACGAAAGAAAAACTTGGAAAAATTTGAATATCTAAATATAGAATTTCATTTCGATTTGCGTTTTTCGATATTCGGACACTTTGCGCTTTTGTGCTCAAAATTGTACTATAGCATGCGTGCTCATTTAGAATATCATGTTCGCAGTGAAGATGCTCAATTTGAATATCGAAGCAGAAGCGACATGCCTTTCTCGAAGTCCGAAGAACTTCGATGCTCTGAGCTCAATTTGTTTCGAAGTTCATTGGTACATTATCGTTGTAGAAGCTACTTGCCGTATTCGAAGTCCGAGGAACTCCTAGATCTTCTGATCTCAGGACATTCTATGTTTCGAAGTTCATAGGAACATGTTTGAGGTAGAAGAGTTTGTTCGTTTGCATTGAGGTTTAATGTCCCAGTCAAAAATTTTCAATCATGTCGGGCCTGAGCCACCGCTTCTTGGGTATTAACCAGTACTCTGGAAAGCTCATGTATCTTGCTTAAGGACAAAACGGTGCCGTCAGTGGGGATCAAACCAAGGACCTCTCGATTCGACGCTCTGTCAGCGACCGTCCCAAACACTTTCGGCAACGAAACTCAGTAGACGTCCAGGCAGCCCAAGTCGCCCGATTCAGGCTGGAAACAGCCGGAACACGTTTGACGACCAAACCTTATGAATTCGTCAAGTAGACCAAGAGTTCCAATGTTTCAATACGGCATGTTTACAAAATGGGATTTTCACCCATCTACGAAAGAAAAACTCGTAATATAATAGAAGGAGCGTGTGATTCTCAAGTCCAGGGAACTTTCTCACCTTCGATTCTCAAAACTTGCTGTGTACCCAAGTTGATTGGGGTATCTCCGTTATAGACTCGACTTGCAATCGTCGAAGCTCGGGGAACGCCCGGGGAACATCAGGACAGCAGGGACACCTTCGGTGATCAGTGTTTATGTTTCGAAGTTCAATGGCCTTATTATTCTCGAAGTCCGGACTCCCTAGCATTCGATGCTCAAAGATTCCTGTGTCACTAAGTTGATAGGGGGCGCTACCAAGCCCCACAAAATACGAGAGTTCATATGGTTTGAACTTCGAGCTAATGCAAAATGCGAGCTAAGTGCCTTCCTCGAAGTCCGAGGAATTCCCAGACCTTCAGAACCCAGGACTCATGTTGTTCTGAAGTCAATCAGGACATCGTTGTAGAAGCGACGTGCCATTTACGTCGTCCGACTTTTGAACACAGCGCTCACCATATTCCGAAGTTCATCGGGACATCTCCATAGCAGTAGAAAATACTGCAACCTCTTTATAGAAGGACTACCCGAGGAGAGAACGATACCGTGTACCTACGATCAATGTTTTGAGCTAAAATAAGAAAAATGTTAAGATTTTCCTACTGAAAATTTTCATTTTTTACAACTTTACGAATCTCTGTGTGTTGCATGGGCAAGTTGTAATGATCTTGCGTTTCTGTAAACGTTTGATTTTGTGGGACTGGGCCTTTAACTGGTCTTAAGAGCAGTTGGACAAGGGCTTTAGCTCGACAGAACAATAGAGTAAATAGTCGCCCAAAGATAAATACACGTCTTTTCTGCTTTCCTATATTCCATCAGTCTATGCTTTCCTTCGTTTAATGGTGTATATTGTTTTTCTTCCCTCTCATTTTTTTTCTGCTGAGTTTATCTTCAAACACGAGACAGTTGATTTAGCATAAAATTAATATTTTAAACAAAACAATTCGCTAATGCAACTCTGGGAGGGTGTGTTATGGTAACCATCTTTGACGCCATCTTGATTTTTCGAGAGTATTCATTCGCTCATTGATGCCAGGGTGACATCATACAGTTTTTGCACTAGCATTGTCTGTTGAACCGAAAACAACTTTTATTCGGCAACTGGATTTGACAATGTGATATGAAATACATGTATGATTGATCCATGTTACAAATTCGCAACGAAAACACAAAACATCACGAAGTGTAATCATAACTTTGCAGACCACCCCCCCCCCCGCATTACCCTTGGAATTTTAGAAATATATACCATTACATTCTCAGCCAGTTTGGACTATATAGCATGCCTTTTTGAATTGTATTGTATTAATGCACCAGTCATTTGTATCCCCGGCTCACCTAGGGCCGGGGAATAGCGGGGGTTTTAACTTTTCAATTTTTAAAGCCACGGTAAAAGCCCGACCCTGCGGTGTAAGATTTGTGGTAAAATCCCTGCTAAAAGCTCCAGGCTCCCCGGAAAATGGCTAAAGCATCCGGACAGTAATGTGGAACAACAGCTGGGAGTTTTTCTGATGAAAATGAAAAATGGGATATGGGTTTGAATTTCTGCATGTAAATGTACAGGTTCATTTGCAAATTAGATAAGGACCATGAAAGTAATTAAATAGTTAAAATGCAACTAATATCTATTTTGAATGAATTTGGCTGTGTATTTGCGGGAAATTAAAACCCCGACACATCCCCGGCACTGCCGGGACCCAGAGGGGGTGGGGCGGGGATACAAATGACAGGTGCATAAATTCACATAAAAAAAAAAAGAAAATTGATACAACAATTTTAGCAGAAAGCTTAGAAAGAGGATAAAGGTATCAAACGGGTGCTTTAGCCATTTTCCGGTCTGGGGAGACGATCCCGCACTTGTGGCGAGCTTCGATCCCAATGGTTAGTTATTTAAAGCCCTGCTTACACAGAACTTGCAACCGACTCGCGACCGCTTTGCGACTAAAAATCACTGAGGTCGCGGAGAGGTTGCAAAGGTCGCTACAAGGTTTTGTTTTTTAAGTCGCTGACTAAAATCAATCCCGTACAGTCTTTTGAACTTGCTCAAGAGAATGGCCGCGACTGATTTCAGTCGCGAAGAGGTTTCAGAGGTCGCGAACTGGCCGGCGACCAGTCGGCGACAGGTCAGGAAACGGCGCAATCAGAAAGAAATTCCCACTCCTAAAACAGAAGTGGAAAAAAACTAAATTGTACGAGGTAATTAGATACTTCATAAAGAAATCGTGAGTCGAGTGAGCAGCTGTTTACCTATAGGCGGCCGCTCAATTACCCGAACTTAACTAAAATTTCAAAACGCACATAAGGTGCAGACAGCACAAAAAAAAAAAACACCAAATCATAAACAATTAGAACCACGACAGAAGTATCGCCTTGGAACGAATGTATGGTACGTGGACAATTCGGACTTTGGGTAATTTGGACCTTTGCCAATTCGGACTTGATTCGGACCTTAGCTGTGGACAATTCGGACCCTGGCTAATTCGGACCTTGGCTAATTCGGACCTCGACCACTGGTCATTTCGTATCCCGCAAAATCGAGGTTCGAATTAGCCAACGATTTTTTTTTTGAAATAGGGTCCGAATTAGCCAAGGTACGAATCAGATTAAGGTCCGATTTTTTTTTTTTTTTTTTTTTTTTTTTTTTTTTGGAAACATGGTCCGAATTAGCCAATGTCAGAATATGTTTAGGGTCCGAACTGAACACTGGAAAAGGTCTGAATTGATCAATGGAATAATTCCGAACTGGCCAATTGAAAAGGTCCGAATTGACTAATGGATAAGGTCCGAATTGACCAAAGAAGTTTTCTTTTTTCGGTCCGAATTGACCAATAAAAGGGTCCGAACTGACCAGTGGTCGGGGACCGAATTTACTAGGGCCGAATTTTTAGGGTCAGGATTGAATAGGCCGTAGGGCCGAATTAGCCAAGGTCCGAATTGTCCATAACTCGAATTTACGAGTGACGTATGTACCACATTTGTTACGTTACTGGTACGCGGCGTATCAGTGACGTATGTTTATTCGTTCGTATGTACGTGGCGTATCAATGCGTATGTGCTACGTACGTGTAATATATGACTGGCGTATGAAGCGTACCCGTGACGTATCCATGGCGTTTCCACTACGTTCCATTCTTATCTGTGGCGTATCTGTTATGTACCAACTGCGTGTGAAAAAACGGTTGTGTTCACTTTGTTGATGCTATTCGGGCATTGCAGTTATAAATAAACAGAGGTCGTAGATGAAACCAAAGAAATTTAGATCGAATGGGGGGCAGAAACATTTCCAATGGCCCCCATCATGTTCGTGAGATGTCCTTAACAAATACAGAGGTTACCGTGAACGTAGCCCTGAAAGAATCCCAATCCCAGATAGGCATTTCAGATACTCTTGGAACGCCACAAAATACGAAACACATACTCCACAGCAAACGTGTGTACATGTAGGACGTACGTACAACATTCGCCGTTGATACGCGAGTTACGCCACACGTACGTCGCTGATACGCCGTAGATACGAAAAGAGAGTCGCTAATACGCCACGCATACGTCACACATACGCAACACATACGATACGAAAGGTACGCCGATCATACTACATGGTTACGAGGCATAAATTACGGTGCGAGTGACGTATCAGGATAATAAGGTACGTATTAACGGCGTACCTGCTACGCTGCTACGGCGTATGCGTGACGTATACATGGCGCATAGGGGACGTCACGTGCGTACCACGTATTAATAAGTGCGCACAACGTAGCACCTCGGCGTACGAGGAGTATGAGCTACGTGTGGCGGATTATGAGCTAAGTATACTCACAATAGTGTGAAAGCAGTGATAAAATTACAGGGGACTTAAACCGGTTTTACGAGTACCCAACCTCTGCTTCTACAGTGGTTCAAACCATTTAGTTAGTTGTTCGATCCTCGTGGTGACTCTATAACTAATCAATAAATCACCAAGAACAAACAAATAAAGTATGATAATCACCATGATGAATCAAAAACGAGGATTCCTAGATTCAATGAGCTGCTCGGCAATGGAGATCCCTAGGCGCTATACAACATCGATGAAAATCTCGAGCAAAAGAAAAACAGCTTTTCCCAGGCAGCAATGGATGGGGTATTAACTCTCTGTAGCCCGCACTGCAGACACAACAACTGCATTTGATGTAGTATCTCCATGTTGAAAATGTTAACCATAATACAGCGCGCCCCAAGACTTCTTGCAGCTTGTGCAATGCATTTTCGTATATAAACACCGTACAGTCGGCGACTGGTCGGCGACTAATTGGCGACTGGTCGCCGATCATTTCATCAAATCGGAAACAGATCTTACGTCAACGGCGACCGGTCGCCGATCAGTCGGCGATTCTAATCCTTTTACGAGTACCCAACCTCTGCTTCTACAGTGGTTCAAACCATTTAGTTAGTTGTTCGATCCTCGTGGTGACTCTATAACTAATCAATAAATCACCAAGAACAAACAAATAAAGTATGATAATCACCATGATGAATCAAAAACGAGGATTCCTAGATTCAATGAGCTGCTCGGCAATGGAGATCCCTAGGCGCTAAACAACATCGATGAAAATCTCGAGCAAAAGAAAAACAGCTTTTCCCAGGCAGCAATGGATGGGGTATTAACTCTCTGTAGCCCGCACTGCAGACACAACAACTGCATTTGATGTAGTATCTCCATGTTGAAAATGTTAACCATAATACAGCGCGCCCCAAGACTTCTTGCAGCTTGTGCAATGCATTTTCGTATATAAACACCGTACAGTCGGCGACTGGTCGGCGACTAATTGGCGACTGGTCGCCGATCATTTCATCAAATCGGAAACAGATCTTACGTCAACGGCGACCGGTCGCCGATCAGTCGGCGATTCTAATCCTTTTCTAAATACGGGCATATCTTGGTTTCATAGGTTTCCTCGGTCGCGAATCAGTTGCAGCAAAATCAGTCACGACCAGGTCGAAAAGCGGTTGCAAGGTCTGTGTAGGCTTCTTATGCTAGAGGTCCCGGGTTCGATCCCCGCCGGCGGCGAGGAAAGTTTGTTGGTCCGAACACGCTTCCTTCGTGTCATTTGCAGGAATGACATGATACAGTGCGCCGTTCTTCGGATCGGAACGTTAACTGGAGCCCCCCCCCCCCCCCCCCCCCCGTTGGTACGAGTTATAAGTCGCCGCTTGTCGCGCGAGTTTCCACAAGTTATGTTGAAAAAGTTTGAAAGCTGTCACACACTCTCGAGTTAAAGCTAAGAGTTAGCGCAAATCATAACTCGCCGCTTGTCGCGCGAGTTGCCATAGTTATAATGCCCTACGAGTTCTACACGACATCTCTACGATAAAAGTCTTGGGAACTCGCAGATACTCGTAGGCATGTCGTAGTAAACTCGTGAGATGTCGTAGGAACTCGTTATAAGTCGCCATGTCGTAGCAACTCGTAGGTATCTCGTAGGCAACTTGCCATGTTCGACAAGACGCCGAGAACGCACGACATCCCACGACATAACTACGAGTTCTGTACGATAAGCTACGAGATCAGAACGAGTTATGCTCCGCTCATGCCCTTCCCATTTTCTGACGGCGAGTTGCTACGACTTGCTACGAGAATTTTAAAACCGTTCAAAATTCTCGTAGCCTTTCCACGACATGCTACAAGTTGCTACGAGTTGGGAAGACTTGTGTACGACAACTGCCGACATAGGGCGAGTTCTCTACGAGTTGCTACGAGTTCACCAAAAAGGTGGGCTGAGCTTAATTCGTCGAACTCGTGAGTGTGTGACATGGGCTTTTAAGTGGTCGGGACATGGGCTAGCATAACTCGTAATGACCTCGTAGCTTGTCGTACAGAACTAGTAGTAATGTCGTGGGATGTCGTGCGTTCTCTGCGTCTTGTCAAATATTGCGAGTTACCTACGAGTTACCTACGAGTTGCTACGAGTTGCTACGATATTCAAGGCGACTTCTCGCGAGTTGCAGCCACATCTCGCGAGTTTACAACGACATTCCTACATTCCTACGAGTATCCACGAGTTTCCACCGAATCGAAAGGTCCTTGGTTTGATCCCCACTGACGCACTGTGATGTGTCCTTGAGCAAGACACATGACCTCTCCAGAGTACTGGTTAATACCCAAGAAGCGGTGGCTCAGGCCGCATGACTGCATTTTTTATTGGGACGTTAAGCCTCAATATAAACGAACAAAAGCCTCTACCTCGAAGATGAACTTCGAAACATAGAATGTCCTGAGTTCAGAAGATCTGGGAGTTCCTCGGACTTCGAATACGGCAAGTAGCTTCTACAACGATAATGTACCGATGAACTTTGAACTTTGAGCTCAGAGCATCACAGGTCTGGAAGTTCCCCGGACTTCGAGAATGGCACGTCGCTTCTGCTTCGATATTCAAATTGAGCATCTTCACTGCGAACATGATATTTGCAATGAGCACGCTTGCTAGAGTACAATTTTGAGCACATAAACACAAAATGTCCGAATATCGAAACACGAACATCAAATTAAAATTCGATATTTGTTTATTCAAATTTTGCAAAGTTTTTCTTTCGCAGTTGTGTGAAGATGAGCATCTTCGCTGTGAACACGATATTGGCAATGAGCACGACTGTGCTCATTGAGCACAAAAAAGTCAATTGTACGATTATTGTAAAACTAAATAAAATCCTGTATTTCGATATTCCAATTTTGCTAAGTTTTTCTTTCGTAGATGGGTGAAGATGAGCATCTTCACTGCGAACATCATATTCGCAATAAGCATGCTTGCTATAGTACAAAAACGCCAAGTGGGCGAATATCGAAAAACGATAATCGAAATAAAACTCTTTATTAAGATATTCAAATTTTGCGATGTTTTTCTTTTGTAGATGGGTGAAAGTGAGAATTTCCACTGCGAACATGATATTCGCAATGAGCACGTTCGCTATAGTACAAATTTGAGCACAAAAGCGCCAAGGGGGCGAATATCGAAAAACGAAAATCGAAATAAAATTCTGTATTTCGATATTCAAATTTTTCCAAGTTTTTCTTTCGTAGATGGGTGAAAGTGAGAACCTCCACTGCGAACATGATATTCGCAATGAGCACGTTCGCTATTGTACAAATTTGAGCACAAAAACGCCAAGGGGGCGAATATCGAAAAACGAAAATCGAAATAAAATTCTGTACTTCGATATTCAAATTTTTCCAAGTTTTTCTTTCGTAGATGGGTGAAGATGAGCATCTTCACTGCGAACATCATATTCGCAATAAGCATGCTTGCTATAGTACAAAAACGCCAAGTGGGCGAATATCGAAAAACGATAATCGAAATAAAACTCTTTATTAAGATATTCAAATTTTGCGATGTTTTTCTTTTGTAGATGGGTGAAAGTGAGAATTTCCACTGCGAACATGATATTCGCAATGAGCACGTTCGCTATAGTACAAATTTGAGCACAAAAGCGCCAAGGGGGCGAATATCGAAAAACGAAAATCGAAATAAAATTCTGTATTTCGATATTCAAATTTTTCCAAGTTTTTCTTTCGTAGATGGGTGAAAGTGAGAACCTCCACTGCGAACATGATATTCGCAATGAGCACGTTCGCTATTGTACAAATTTGAGCACAAAAACGCCAAGGGGGCGAATATCGAAAAACGAAAATCGAAATAAAATTCTGTACTTCGATATTCAAATTTTTCCAAGTTTTTCTTTCGTAGATGGGTGAAAGTGAGAACCTCCACTGCGAACATGATATTCGCAATGAGCACGTTCGCTATAGTACAAATTTGAGCACAAAAACGCCAAGGGGGCGAATATCGAAAAACGAAAATCGAAATAAAATTCTGTATTTCGATATTCAAATTTTTCCAAGTTTTTCTTTCGTAGATGGGTGAAAGTGAGAACCTTCACTGCGAACATGATATTCGCAATGAGCACGTTCGCTATAGTACAAATTTGAGCACAAAAACGCCAAGGGGGCGAATATCGAAAAACGAAAATCGAAATAAAACTCTGTATTTCGATATTCAAATTTTTCCAAGTTTTTCTTTCGTAGATGGGTGAAAGTGAGAACCTCCACTGCGAACATAATATTCGCAATGAGCACGTTCGCTATAGTACAAATTTGAGCACAAAAACGCCAAGGGGACGAATATCGAAAAACGAAAATCGAAATAAAATTCTGTATTTCGATATTCAAGTTTTTCCAAGTTTTTCTTTCGTAGATGGGTGAAAGTGAGAACATTCACTGCGAACATGATATTCGCAATGAGCACGTTCGCTATAGTATAAATTTGAGCACAAAAACGCCAAGGGGGCGAATATCGAAAAATGAAAATCGAAATAAAATTCTGTATTTTGAAATTCAAATTTTTCCAAGTTTTTCTTTCGTAGATGGGTGAAAGTGAGAACCTCCACTGCGAATATGATATTCGCAATGAGCACGTTCGCTATAGTACAAATCTGAGCATAAAAACGCCAAGGGGGCGAATATCGAAAAACGAAAATCGAAATAAAATTCTGTATTTCGATATTCAAATTTTTGCAAGTTTTTCTTTCGTAGATGGGTGAAAGTGAGAACCTCCACTGCGAACATGATATTCGCAATGAGCACGTTCGCTATAGTACAAATTTGAGCACAAAAACGCCAAGGGGGCGAATATCGAAAAACGAAAATCGAAATAAAATTCTGTATTTCGATATTCAAATTTTTCCAAGTTTTTCTTTCGTAGGTGGGTGAAAGTGAGAACCTCCACTGCGAACATGATATTCGCAATGAGCATGTTCGCTATAGTACAAATTTGAGCACAAAAACGCAAAGGGGGCGAATATAGAAAAACGAAAATCGAACTAACTTATTTTTTGAATATCGAAAAACGAAAAACGAATATCAAACTAACCTTTTTTTTGAATATCGAAAAACGAAAAACGAATATCAAACTAACTTATTTTTTGAATATCGAAAAACGAAAAACGAATATCGAACTAACTTCTTTTTTTGAATATCGAAAAACGAAAAACGAATATCAAACTAACTTATTTTTTGAATATCGAAAAACGAAAAACGAATATCGAACTAACTTCTTTTTTTGAATATCGAAAAACGAAAAACGAAAATCGAACTAACTTCTCATTGCTGTTCTTTTACTTGAAATGTATGATGGTCGAATGACACAAAAAAGATGTTTTCCAACTTCATGTATTCTTGTTTCGCGAATCATTTTTATTCATTCTTCCCAACTGAAAATGATTTTTATTATGCTTATGCATAGGTATATGACGATACTACAACCTTCGGCATCTATTGCGGAACAAACGGGTCTCAAACATTCATTTCAACGTCGAACACATTGAACGTCCAGTATTTCTCACAAGGTGACATCAACAACAAAAAGGGTTTTACAGTTTTCTATTCTGCCATTGGTAAATACCAGTTTAAAGACGTTTTTACGCTTTGGTATTGAATAAAAAACCACTTGTTGTTTCTCAGTTTCCTGCTTCTGAAAAAGACGCCGTCCACTCAATTTGTTTATTTGTAATTGTATTGTTCTGAATATAAAAAATGAGCATGTTTTAATATCCGGTTTTGCCAGGTTTTTTGACTTGGCAGGAAATCCCGAAGACATTGCTAAATTAAATTAGAGAAACTTTAACTTTTTCTAGACTCTGACCATCAATGCGGGGGTATCCTATCCTCCCCAACAGGTACACTGGTCTCAGTAGACCGCGACCAGGACGGCCTATACGATCAGTATCTACACTGCATGTGGATCATTGTAGCGCCGGTTGGAATGCACATAGAAGCGGAGTTTGAGAAGTTGCATGTGTATAAGAAAGCTAGCTGGAGTACTTGCTGGGATGACTATCTAAAAGTAAGAGTAAAGTAAATATATATAGTGTTTGCGAAACTAGGCATCGTACTGTTTATGATACAATTAACCCATATTTGACGAATGGATTTTCCCATCGTCATCAATTGGATTAGTCCACTTTAATTTTTAGGGGTGTTAGGAGTGATTTTTATTTTTTTTTTATCTCATTTTTCGATGGAATTTCTTTGGGCAAACAGAATAGCCCCAGATGGGACGCCGCGTTATGCGGCGTCACATCTGGGGCTATGCTGTTTGCCTATGTCCCACAGAAAGGACGCCAGGCTTATGAGTTCAAAGAAATGATTTGGACCACAAGTTTTTTGGGATCCCTACCGTGTTTGGATGCAAATCAGTGGCCTGACTATGGACAGTAGTCTAATAGTCACTCTGAATCTGAATAGTTTACTGATACGCCAAATGACAATATTTCACAAGGGTGTTCGGGCGTGGGAGGACTTAGTTCATCGTAGGCAGTAGTGAAGCGAACATTTAGGCTGTCAGAGCGGACATTGCCATCGCGATCAATGCATGTTTTATCCAGGTAATATGTAGCAGTGGATATCATGGTATCGCACGGAGGATCTGAGCTATTATATTACGAAAGATGACTCGGGTAGCTAAATTTTGGTGCCGTGGAAAACGGGTATTTGAAGTTCCATTTTTGCCCACAAAAACACTAAGTCTTGAAAAGCGACAAAAACGCTTGAAAAGTGAGAAATAGTGGGAGTGAACGACCATTACGAAAATCAAAGTCGTTTCGTACCCTGTCATTCACTACGTTCACTCCCAATATTTTAGAATTCAAGCGTTCATCTAGCTTTAGATGAATTTGGAATTTCGCGGAAAATTTAGGGACTGTGGAGCGCCCCAAGGTTTAAAACCATTTTATGTGGAGCACTTTAATGAAGATTTTCCCTTTATGTATGGGTCTTAATGCAGGCTTTGGACTTGTGTCTAACCATCATTTTTGGCTTCTTTTTATACTTTCAGCTATTTGACGGTGGGTACCAGCCCGGAATTTATAAACCGTATTACTATGACGATCGTATATGTGGTAGGGAGCCGCCCCTGCTTAATATAACACAATCCAATTTCATGTATGTCCTGTTTCATAGTGAGAACAACGTACGCCCGGGGTTCGAGTTAAGATACAACTTTACACGGGGTTAGTATTTTGATCATTTAGTACCTAATAGGGCTGTCACACATTCGCGTATCGACTCACGTATCTACGGCGTATCGAGATACGAAAGGTACGTCACACGTACGTCGTACGTACGTGGGCATACGTAGCTCATACTCTTCGATACGCAGCTCATACTCCTCATACGCCGAGGTGCTACGTTTTTTATGTGTGCACTTAAAAATTCGTAGCTCACGTACGTAGCAGGTCCGATACGCCGTACATACGTCACACATACGTGGTACATACGAAAGCAACGTGGCAGGTACGTCGTAGATAGGTAGCTCATACTCCTGATACGCCACACGTACGTAGCGGTTAAATGCCACGTAACCGTGACGTATGTACAGCGTGCCTTTCGTATCTGCTACGTATGTGTGACGTATGTGTGGCGTATCCTCGAATGTCTTTTCGTATCTACGGCGTATCAGCGACGTACGTGTGGCGTATCTCGTGTATCAATGGCGTATGTGCTACGTATGTGCTACGTTCGTTTTGCTACTGTGGAGTATGTGTGACGTATTAGGAGTATTAGGAATATTTTGTGGCGTTCCAAGAGAATCTTAATGCTTCTATACGTATGTTTTCGTTTTTCCGAAGTCATGAATCAAATGTTTCTCACGGTTCGGGGTGTCGTGCAGGGTTCTTTCATGGCTACGCTTGGTGTAGCCTCCGTCTTTGTTCATGTGGTCTTACGGCCAGGATGGAGAGCTTGAAGATGTTCCCCCCCCCCCCCCCCCCCACCACCACCACCACCTCGGGTTTTTTTTTTCGGTGTTAATCTAGATTATCTAGATTTCTCCGGTGGCATCTTCGACCTCTTTTATGAGCCTTTGCGTGAGAAAGCCAACAATTTGGGTTCCGACCAGGTCTGACACAAACCGGCCTGTACAGTCTCAGAAGATGCTGGAAATTTTGGATTTAGAAAGTAGAGGAATTGTACTATCCATGTAGAAAAAATAAAGGCACTGATCAGCTCCGCAGTTAATGCGAAGCTGATCAGCGCCTTTGTTTTTGTTTTGCCTATGCAGATAGTTGGTTTTTTCCATGCGGCGGCTCATATTTTATAACTATAATGTGCGAATTGCATGAGCAAAGTGGACACAACCGTTTGTTCTCATAGGTATTAAAAAGCAATTGGTACAGAACAGATACGCCGCAGATAAGAATGGAACGCAGTACATACGCCGTAGATACGTCACGCGTACACTTCATACGCCATACATACGTCACACGTACGTAGCACATACACATTGATACGCCGTACATACGAAAGTGAAATTCCATAAGAATACAGATACGTCACGGATACGCCACGGGAACGTAGCAGGAACGTCACACGTACGTGGTACATACGTCTCTCGAGCAAAATACGACTCAGACCTCGGCGTATCGGCATTTTCATAGATACGTGAGCGCTACGCCGCTGATACGTGAATGTGTGACAGAGCTATTAAGCAACTCCTTCAGTTGCTCCTAGAATCACCGTTTGGCTTTTTGAGACAACCCGATTCATACTTTTGTACAATCAACTATATGCAACCAGTAAAATTTTAGAAATATGACCGACGCCAGATTTCAAATATTCTATTTTCTACGGTCGGTAACCCTCGTTTTATATCTCATCACTTTTTACATATCATGAGGAAAACATGTCCGTGAAATGTATACCCCTTTAAACCCCACTTTTACATATCAAAACTGGGGTTTGCAGGGGTATACTTATTTTTCTTATTTTTGCTCCAAAACATGGATTGTGGGTACTCGTTAGAACCGCCTCGCCGGGGCGGTTCTAACGTGTACCCACAATCCGCTATGTTTTGAGCAAAAAAAAAAAGAAAAATATCAGTTTTTTTTTTTCAGCTAAACTTTTCAATTTTTAAAGCTCAAAAATCTCTGTTTATTACATGGGCAAATTTTCGTTATGAAAAATACCCAATTATATGCAATGATCATTACGAAAACACGCCCATGCAAATATATATTTTGAAAGATTTAAAAGTCAGTCAAAATTTTTGATATTGTTCTTCTTTTGGCACAAAACATTGATCGTGGGTACACACTAGACTAATGAGTTCACACAAACTATGTTTTTGTTTTGGAACAGTGTATGATGAGATAAATGCTCAACTCCGGTACACCGCAGTTTTACTACGTATAAAGGCGGTGGTTTAAGGGGGTATACATTTCATGGACATGTTTTCTTGATATCTATCTCCTCAGATACACAAACTACAGAGACCACAAGCAGCACTGTTACCATGACAACAACACCTACTAAGGAAACGACAGTCTATACATCCACAAAGCTCTCAAGGTTACAAAATGACGTCGAGGGCTCGACAGATATGGCGTCAACGCTTGATGAAACCACTGCAGAAGCCCACACGACTATGATTACTGGACCATTTAAAAAATCTCAAAGACATAATGCCAGTGCCGAGCGCACGACCAAAGTCTGGATTGAAGAATCAGGAATGACACCAATTCAAACGACGTCAGATGGTCTGATGACGTCAGAATTTACACCTAAGGATGCCATGACCACAATTAGTGCCATGTCAGGCAATCATGAATATGACTTCACCATTTTCATTAGCTACCTTGTATTTTTGCACATTTAAGTATATGTGACAATTAAATTCCATTTTACTGCCATTCATATTTCTTTGTCGCTTTCCGCATTATAATATCTATGGGAGCTCTTATCAAAAGCTTCAGGGCAGCTAACTCCGCAATCCGTGGTCGGATCTGGTCAAATTTTGAACTCATTTCTAGCTCTTATGTATGTCTGTGAACCATGTAGGTATGGAAAAGATCCGATCATACAAAGCATGAACATTGTCAACCAACATTCAGACGCTCGAGGTCAGATGACTACCAGTGTTGGTTCTGGCTGCATTTGTTGTCGTCACTCTGTTGCGAGGAACGCTTCGTATGAGAATGTAATATCGAAGGAGACTGCGCAATATTGTCGACTCTCTCTTTACCCCTTAAAAATTTTAATGAGCAGAGACCTGCAAACAATGGCGAATTTTGAGACAGATTCGCATAATGCAAAATATCGTAAGCGTAAAATGAACTTTGCGCTTGGCCTAGATGAAAAACAATCTCCTATAAAGCGATTCTTTGGGTTATTTTTATTTATTTATTTATTTATTTATTTATTTATTTATTTATTTATTTATTTATTTATTTATTTATTTATTTATGTACAGGGTATCACTTTTTGGCATGTAATTCTGGAATTGCCATCAGACTTTTTTTCGCACTGTTTGCGACAAAATAAGCACTCAATCATCCGCTCATGCATCTTCGGTCGTTTTCGTAACGTAACGCCCGTAATATCATCTCAACGTTGTTTCTCTGGACAACAGCGTCAAAATTCTACTTCGAGTTTGACGACAAGACGTGTTTTTAATTGCTCTGATAAAATATTAAGAATTTAAGGACCTAACGCAAAACCATTAGCGAAAATGTTCAGGAATCGTAAAACAGAAAAGGTAACATTTTATTCGATTTGAGCCGCCTCGTGTGAAAACCAACAATGTGGTTTCCGACCAGGTCCGACACAAACCGACCTGTACAGTCACAGGAGACAGCTAGCATAAAATTTCGTATTTAGTAAGTAAAGGGATTGTGCTATCCGTGTAGCGAAATCAAAGGCGCTGATCAGCTTCGCAGTTACTGGGAAGCTGATCTGCGCCTTTGTTTTCGCCTATGCAGATTGTTGGTTTTCCCATGTGGCGGCTCAATTTTATTCGATTTCTTTTTCTAGAATTTTTTAAATGTTTATGAAATAAACAAAAACATGATTTTTTTTTTTTATTTCTGGTAGCCTACTCATCGCTCTGATGCGAGGGTCGCTTCAATAAGAATGTAGTGTCCGAGGAGATTAATATTTTCGACTCTCTCTCTCTGATGCTCTCTCTCTCTCTCTCTCTCTCTCTTAACCGCTAGATTTAATGCAAGCACAACCTGCAAACAATGGCGAGTCATGATATTTTGCAGACACATTTTCTATACGTCGCAAGTGAATAAATATCCACGTGTGCATTTATTGCACATTTGCATAGACAGATTCGCATATATGCAAAATTTGCCTGTGCGCAAAAAGAACATTGCGCTTGGCTTAGACCAGATGATAATCCTCTGTCATCAATTATTTCGGTTATTTTTTATTTATTTTTTTTTTTTACTTTTTTTTCTTTTTCTTTCTTTTCTCTCATTCTTTCTTTTTTTATTAAATCATTTTATGTGCATGGTATCCTTGTTCGGTCTGTAATTCTGGAATTACCATCAAATTTTCGAAAGATTTGCAACAAAAAAGCTCACAATCATCGGCCCAAAGCATCTTCGGTCGTTTTCGTAACGTAACGTCCGTAATATCATCTCGACGTTGTTCCTATGGACAACAGCGTCACAATTCTACTGCGAGTTTGGCGACAAGACGTGTTTTCAAAAGCTCTGATAAAGTATTAAGAATTTAAGGATATCAAGCAATACCATTAAGGAAATATGTTCAGGAACTTTAAAACAGACAAGGTAATATTTTATGATTTTTTTTTCTGCTGCTAAAAGTCTAATGAAAAAAAAAAAAAATAATCTAAGTAATCTAGTTCCATCTGAGGATATAGAGCCGGCCTTACATGTAGTCGGTCCGGTCCAGATGGAAATGACTAGAATCAAACTGAGCTCGATGCAAGAGGTAACAGCCGCATGGTATTTTCAGATGCACTTGACACCCAAGAAGTCTCGGTAACAAGTCAACCAAGAAGTATGTTTTCTAACAACAATTTCTTTATATTTTCAGACAAACCAGCCTCACAGCCTGCTGGCCCTCTCTATAGAAGCAGCGGCTGAGGACTACAGATTTGACCCCCGGGATCTGTTCTCCTACCACAGAGATATAGACTTCACTGAACTCCACGCAGGGGCCCTGACAAAGCTGGATTATGGTAAGTCTTATTATATAAATTAAAAATAAAATAAAATAAAATAAAACAAAACAAAACAAAACAAAACAAACAATAAATAAATAAATATTTACGTTTCTGATGCACAGTCTTAATGAATATTAATTTGAAGTCAGCTTAATTTTTCTGAGGTTCATGGAGCTATGAACCACAGTGGGTTGCTAGCAAAGCTTATATGAAATCCTTCGGGGTTCATTCACTTTGTACGCGATCCACTGTGGTTCATAGCTCCATGATCACCAGAAAATATATACAAATAAATGATGTGCTTACCTTATTTATTTGGTTGTATGAAAACGTAAGCAAATAGGATTTGGGGTTTTCTCCAAAAATTGTTATTCTTATAGAACATGCCCGTTTAATGCACTAGTCATTTGTAACCACGGCCCACCAGCCCCGCGGAATAGCGGGTCTTTGACTTTTGGTTCAGCAAATCCCTGCTAAAAGCTCCACCCTGCGGGGACTGCTTTTTGGTAAAACCACTGCTGTTTCTTTCTTTTCTTTTCACGGCCTTTTTTGCCTATATAAAGCAAACCCCGGGTATTTTCCCCGCACTGCCATGGCAAAACTTTGGTCAAAGCCCCGCTCATTTCCGCTGCTATCCTCCGCCCTCCCCGCGGGGGAGGGGCGTGGTAACAAATGACTAGTGCATAACACTGTTGATCCAACGATTTTTTTTTTCATTATCCGTTCTCAGGCCAAGTTTTCTTGGCAAAAGAATAAGTAATTGATACCACATGTTGACTGGACGGTTTTGTATATTTAAAATAAGTTTATGTAGAATCTACATGTTGGCATTTGCATTTCAGGTGTTTCTTATGTCAGCAAACTACCAAGATGGCTGCTGCGTAGATTGCCGGAAAAGATGTCCACGTTCTTGGAAAAGAGGAGAACGAACATACACAAGCTGTTTACGGAATTGGCTTCCAAGATCGTCAATTTCGACAACGTTGGTGAAATCGATAAAGTAGAAAAGGCGCTCGGTTACGGTGTGAGCCCACTGCCTAAACTGCGACAAAAGTACGTCGAATACGCACAGCAAATGGTTGAGGTTGAAAACCTAGGCGTCAGGGTAAATAAAGGAAATCAACTTCACAAACTCCTGATATGCATCCAGAGAGAAAGATTGTTTCTAAAGCAAGGAAGCAGGAAACTCAGTCAGAAGTTCTATGCTGGAGGTGACGGTGATCGTGTCGACGACAATTCGACGGAAATCTATGATAAGCACTGCTCTAAGGCAGATAAAGACGTGGAGGTTGTCGAAAGTAGAAACCCCGGACGAATGTTTGAAGTAACAAACGTCAGAACGGGAGAGAAGACAGTCTATGGGAGACCAAGCAGCAATCCGGTTAAACAAGTACTGCTACAAGACCAGAACAACTGTCATATACAGAGACAATACAAGGCTACCGGACACACTCAGTCTAGCAATGATTATGATGATGATGATGGGATTGTTCTCTACGGAATGATTTGCGCATGAACTGGAAGTTATGGACAATATCACAGTTTTAACATTATCAACATTTTGGAGCCACTTTTTTCAAGAGTTTTCCCCATTTCAATATTCATTAACATCGTTATCACACATGTTTTGCTACATATTTTCATATTTATTTTTACATCTTTTGTGTTATAAAAGAAGCTCCTCGACATTTATCTGTTTGTTGTTTGTCTTTTATTTATCTACACGATTTCGTAATGCCAAAGCATGTCAGTGCTCCAGCTAGGATTTGAAAAGGGCAGGGCTGACTAGTACTGAAAGGGTCACTTTCAGCGCGTTGCAAGTAGCAAAAAGGGCACTTTCAGCTTTACAACATGATGTTGTAAATTTAAACGCAAAAGAAACGCAACAATTTACATCGTTTTCTTCTACATTGTCCAATATAAGGATATTTTTGAAAGTATATTTTATGTCCCTACACAATGAATAATGATTTGCCATTAAATGGGATTTGATGTTTATTTCGATTTAAAAACGAAACATCATTAATCGATAGCCTGGTGTCTGTACAAGCAGTATAATCCTTGCATTGTTGATTGTCACCTCCCCGTGACCAACTGTGTCCCGTTTACCTGTTAAGTTAGCGGAACACGGAACCAAAGTGACCTTTGCCACGACATGTTTACATAATTGGATTATAAACAACAAGAATATTTGGAAATATTGTTGGTAATTGTTTAGCAGCACTCTAAGTTGATGCGTTTCTTTGTTGACTTTATTTTTTTTTTTCCAAAATCATTACATACTCAATATGCTCGGCTAGGACGCGTTCTTTTTGTCATTTTTTTCTATTGACGTTTAACGTCCCAGTCAACAATTTTTAGCTCACCTGAGCCGAAGGCTCACAAGGTGAGCTTATAGTATGTCGAGCCGGCGTCCGTGCGTCGTCCGTCGTCCGTCGTCGTCAACATTTTCAAACGACTTCTCCTCTGAAGCTGCCAGGCCGAATCTTTTCATATTTCACATATAGCATCTACAGGTAGGGGGAACGAATATTTGTGTTTTTTTATTTCGATCGGATAAGAAGTCTGGTTGCTATGGCAACTTGAAGTTTCCATTGACTTGTATGGAGAAAAAGTGGAAATTGGCATTTTCCGTTGTCAGGCTGGGGATATTTGAATTTTGTTTTTGCATAAATGTTTATTGAGTAGTCCTACACGTTTAAGGCAACTTTTGTAAAAATCACTTCATTCGTTTGGTTGCTATAGCAACATAAAGGGTAAATTTTCGAAAAAAAATATTCAAAATCTTCTCAGAAGCCGTATGGGGGATGAAGCTGAAATTTAGCATACATGCTTATGACATTAGCCTGTACAAAGTGTGTGTGTTTTATTGTCTTTTTCCAACTATTTTGGTTGCAGTGGTAACTTGAAGTTTCCATTGACTTATAAGGCAAAAACTGGAAATTTGCAATTTCTGCCGTTTCATTGAGGATATTGAAATTTTGTTTTTACATAAATGTTTATTGAGTAGTCCTCCCCGTTTAAGGCAACTTTTGTCAAAATCGCTTCATTCGTTTGGTTGCTATAGCAACGTAAAGGACAAATTTTCGAAAAAATATTCAAAAATTTTCTTCTCAGAAGCTGTAAGGCGGATGAAGCTGAAACTTTGCATACATGCTTATGATATTAGCCTCTACAAAGTTTGTGTTTTTTATTGTCCTTGTCCCACTACTTTGGTTGCTATGGTAACTTAAAGTTTCCATTGACTTTTAAGACGAAAAGCGGAAAATTGCAATTTTTTGAAAACTATTGCAGCCTGAGACCTGAAAAGTGGTAGATGCAAACAACTATTGGAGTAGATGAAGGTATGTGATTAATTTAGGCCAAGGTCATCTCTTGACCTTGAAGGGTCTGTCATCCATACACACTTTTCAAAGATCTTCTTCTCTGAAATCGCTTGGTTAATCAAAGTGAAATTTTATGTGGAGCATCCCTGGGTAGTAGGGACGAAAATTTGATCGCAAAATCTGGGTCACATGACCAAGATGGCCGCCACGCTCATATATGGTAAAAACCATTCAAAACTCTTCTTCTCCAGAACGGGCAGGCCGATTTTCACGAAACTTGGTATGTAGCATTTGGGACTCCAGCCCATCGTAGTTTGATCAAATAATGACCCTAGGATGACCTTGACCTATTTTACGTCAAGGTCAATTTTGGAAACATAGGCTTTTACATGGGAAAAAGTGAAAAATATGGATTTTTGAAAACTGTTGCAGCCTGAGACCTGAAAAGTGGTAGATGCAAAACAACTAATGAAAGTATGTGATTAATTTAGGTGAAGGTCATCTCTTGACCTTGGCCGATCTGTCGTCTATACACACTTTTCAAAGATCTTCTTCTCTGATACCGCATAGCCAATCAAACTGAAATTTTATGTGGAGCATCCCTTGGTAGTGGGGACGAAAGTTTGATCCCGAAATCTAGGTCACATGACCAAGATGGCCGCCTCGCCCATATATGGTAAAAACCACTTAAAAATCTTCTTCTCCAGAACCGGCAGGCCGATTTTCACGAAACTTGGTATGTAGCATTTGGGACTCCTGTCCATCATAGTTTGATAAAATGATGACCCTAGGATGACCTTGACCTATTTTACGGCAAGGTCAATTTTGTAAACATAGGCTTTTACATGGGAAAAAAGTGAAAACAATGGATATTTTGTAAACTAAATGCAGCCTGAGACCTGAAAAGTGGTAGATGCAAACAACTAATAGAGTAGATGAAGGTATGTGATTAATTTAGGTCAAGGTCAATTTTGGAAACAAAGGCAAACATGGAAACATGGGGAAAAGTGACAACTAGGTCTCAGGTAAGCGTTTACAGGAACAATGATCCTATGGTAACTATTGCAGCCTTAGGCCTGAAACATTGCCAAGATGGCCGTCATACCCATAAAAAAATCACTTTTTCCAGTGACTGTACTTGTTGACTCTCAGGTGAGCGATCGTTGCCCTTGGGCTACTTTTCAGTCTTGTCGGGACGGAGCCATCGCTTCCTGGGTTTTAACCAGTCAGTACTCTAGGGAGTTAGTGTGTCTTGCTCAAGGACACAACACGGTGACCCTTATGGGGATCGAACCCAGGACCTCTCGATTCGGAGTCCGACGCTCTTAAACACGCCAAACACACACACACACACGCACGCACACACACGCACGCACGCGCGCGCGCGCGCGTGCGTGCGTAATAAAGGTCGACCAAGGCATACAGTTACCATATTTGCATCATAGTTGTTGTCTTTTTGCTTTTGAAAACAAACATTGGTTTGGAATATGTAAGGTATTGGCTGTGACTTTTAAAATTGGCTTGTGTACCTCGTGGTTTTGACGTTTCAGTCTAAGCCGCAGCGTTCTTATTTTCATGTATGCAAGGCAAAGAACTGGACTTGTCAATCGTATTTATCACCGAAAGAAATGTTTGAGTCGATACGAAGAAATTTGCATTTTATAAGTGTTGCGAAACATATGCGTTATATGGATAAAGGCGCGTATAAATAACCAGCATGCACGCCGCTGATCAGCACCTTTGTTGATGATAGATTTCCTCTACATTTTATGTCCGACATTAAATAGCATCTAGCCATACACTTTGGCTTAACCAGTTAACACAAACAAACTTTTGTCTTGATCTCATGTCCCTATGTCCCGACACAAATCCTCGATATTTGGTCATTTTGATATCAATGCGCTTTTTAGCTTAGCCACAAGGCTCACAAGGTGCGCTTATACAGTGTAGTATACACGTATAGTACCCATGATCCGGCGTCCGTCCGGCGTCCATCCGTTCAAATACAAGTTTAGACATCTCAGAAACTGCTCGACTAGCTATACTTATGAGGATCACATATCACTGTCAGTGGCAAAACTACCATTGCCACCAAAAGTAGCAAATCTTATATATGAAACAAGGAACTCTGAATGATTTTCCATAAAGCTGATAACCAATATACATTTGTAATATTCTAGGCTAAACCTTGGTCATTTTGTGAAAGTTGAACATACTGGCTATTAATGAAATCAATGTTATAAATTATGTTATTTTAGTCTCTCTTTGTTGGATATATACTCAACAAAAAAGTTGAGGAAAATGTGTTCAAGTGCTTTCTGCAATAAATCTAGCAAAAAGTTAGAAATTCAAACTTAAGTATGTTGTAAAGTGTCTTTTTATCTTTCCAATGAGGCATCATTTGAACTATCGGTAGTGGCTGGGAAAACCAATGTCAAAGTTTTCACTAAAATGCAATATTGTTTGGTTTGAGTAAAAAGTGTCAATGTGGACTCTTGCCTTAAAAGCATAGACTTTGAAGACAAGTTTTCTCATGACAACAGATCAGTGCACAAGACAAGATGTTGAGGCATGCCATACTGTTTTCCTGCATCAGCATCAATCCCTAGAGGCAATATCAGGCTGGTCAACAATATGCTGAATTTGATGCCTTTCCTCCCGAAGCACCACAGCAAGAGTCTGTAGAGTGTTTGGTGCCAGTATTCCACACCAGACCATATCTTGCTGTCCCAGAATGTGTAACATTTGTTCAGCGGGAGGCTTGTCTTGTGAGTGGATTGCCTAGTCCTTGACCTCAACGTTGTTCCGACGTAGGTTACATATATATCTTGGATGATACTGGGGCGATTTCATCTGACAATGGTACCAACAATGGTACTGGCTTTTTCAACAGGTCTGCCACCTCAGTGTGTGCACTGTACAGTTTTTGATGAGAAAATGTGTCTGTGGAGACATGGTTATTGTTAGTCCGGGGACTTGAAAATAATTTTAGAGGTCAATATTTGGAATGCAGTTTATCTGCTTAGATTTCCAACGGTTGGTCAAAAACTAGGTTATTGTGTGAAAAAGCTCTAGTGACAATTATTGATACACAAATTGAACAATATGGCAATTTTGTGAAACATGGAGCGGCGACCAGACAACTTTGACATTGATTTTTAAAGCTTCTGTAAGAGTCATCATCTCAAATAAGCCCTCATTTGAAAGATAAAATGACACTTCATAATAATATGGAGTTCATATTTCATGACCTATATTAGTTCTTGTGTTACATGCCCCCAAACACATTTCTTTAACTTTTTTGTTGAGTATATAACTTGAAGATATGTGTATATTCAAGAAGTATGAATGCCACTGCTATTGGGAAATATTCGTCTTTCTGTATTTGTTGGTTGATTTTTGTTTTATGCTACAATCAACAGCTAAGGTGAGCCGAGACCTCTTCAAAAGACTGGAAGCCAAGGCATACATGTCGACAGCTTAATTACAACACCACAGAAACTTATAACTGTAGATCCTGCTTTTGGTACGGTCTAGAATTACAAGTACCTTAAATAAATAGCAAATACGTTTGACAGCCAAGCCCATAAGGCTGTTGTCATACAGAAACAGGCGTAGTAGATGCCACCTTGGGTTCAGAATGTTCTTATAATGGTCTTTCATGTCTGCTCATGACCATACAATATAAGATTAACTTACAGGATAAAATGAAGACAAAACGCACAAGTACTGCGCATTACATTCTTTTCTGTTCAAAAAGTCTATTTGGCGGTCATCATGGATGCCATACTTATTATTTTTTTTTTGAAAATCAGTTTAGTTATGTGGTTTATCAGTCAACTTCAAATGTATGTTTTTACTGCCATTAGGCAAATAGAAACAAGTATTCAAGTCCTAGACATAGCAAAACAAGTGATACCATATATTTGGCAGCCATTCTAGACGCGATCTTGAATATCTCAAAATGATGACATCCATCAGATTCTTGAAGGTCTTAGCTACAAGAATCAGCCAAGAAAAAAGTTTGAACCCTATTTCCGGGTTCCGATAAAATACCCCATAAATCTGCGACTATCATGAATGCACAAAATGAATTTTCCGCTTGGACTAATGATTTTTTTCTGAACTTCTGATTTGTTATCAGATTGTTCGAAACATTCGCTGCTTTCTTGTTACAAACAAAGCGCACAGTCGTCAGCTAATGCAGAAAAACTCTATCATGCATCTTCGGTAGTTTCCGTTACGTAACGTCCGTAATAATTATAATCTAAACCTTGTTCCTATGGAGAACGGCGTCACAATTCTACTGCGAGATTGGCGACAAGGTGTGTTTTCAAAAGCTCTGATAAAATATCAAGAATTTAACGATTTAAGGCAAACTATTGAAGAAATCTGTTCAGAAATTATAAAACAGCTGAAAAGGTAACATTTTGTTCCATTATTTTTTCTAATACAGGTCTTTGAAATGATATTTTAGGCTAAATCTTAAGATTTTGACGAAAGTATATATTTCCCGCCTGGTTCTCTTATTTGGCTGTGAGAGTAGCGCAATCCCTTAACTATGATGAGGATGCAGTATGATCTGAGCAAGATTATCAACGGAACCTTTGTGTTTCCTATTTCTTTCACTGCTTATAAATTTTCATTTAAAATTTTCTCAAAATTGTTTCAAGAATTAATGAGGAAACTGCCTAGATTTATAATATACACATGGAAAGAAGTTAGGGAACACTTTTAGCACTTCTTTAAGCAAAAATAAGAAAATTAGTTATACCCCTGTACATACCAGTTTTACTAAATAAAAGTGGGGTTTAAGGGGTTATACATTTCACGGAGGCGGTTCTAACGAGTACCCACAATCTATGTTTTGGAGCAAAAATAAGAAAAATAAGTATACCCCTGCATACCCCAGTTTTACTACATAAAAGTGGGGTTTAAGGGGGTATATATTTCACGGACATGTTTTCCTGATGATATTTCCAACAAATAAGCGTTAATGACCCCTGGAATTCGTGTTACTAGAAAAAACGATTTTAGATAGAGGGGCATCTTAAACACCATGATTCTATTTTTCAGGACTTACCTTCAACAGCAAGCTACCAAGATGGCTACTGCGAAGATTGCCAGAAAATGTTTCCACTTTCCTGGACAAGAGGAGATTTAACATCCACGAGTTGTTTACAGAATTGGCGGCAAAAATCGTCAACTTTGACGGTGTTGAAGAAATTGATAAAGTAGAGAGTGCCCTTGAGTATGGAGTGAGTCCACTGCCCAAGCTCCGGGATAAGTATATTAAGTACGCACAACAGATGGCGGAAATTTAAAAGCTGGGGATAGAAGTCAACAAAGGGGACCAACTTCAGAAGCTAATGATTTGTATTCAGAGAGAGAGACAGGATTTGAAGCTCATCAGCAGGGTTCTAGGACAGAAGTTCTTTCTTGAATGTAATGATAAAGAAAAATTCGCCGGTGGCGATGGCCCTAACATGAATGGTACTAAGCCTAAGTTGGCGGAAATAAGCGATGACCAAGTCAAGGTGGGTAAACTCATCGATATAGAAGATACATCAGTAGAAGGACCCGAGATAAGGAAAGCTGGAAAAGAAGTGGAGGTGGCGAACTGTAGCACACGGATGGAATACATATTGGAAAGTCTCAGCAATCGCATCAAGGATGTTCTTTCACAGGTTACCAATCGCCACAGGAATCTCATCAGTTCCACCAGCGTTCGGGGTGCCACCGTCTGTACCGAGGCTGGTGATGATGAGCAAGACGAGGTGGTTCTTTATGGAATGATTTGTGCCTGACCGAATGTAGAGAAAGTTCAAACATTAATTATATGAAGAAATTATGAGTTTTTATTTAGTTAATTAATTTTACATTTATCATATTTTACTTTTTGTTGTATACCATATTAAGCTACATACATATTTATACTTTTAGGAAACTTCCAACGCATACAGTAAACAACTCCCCATAAGAATTTTATTTCTTTAAAAATATTCAGTTTTCTGCCTTTTAGCATAAATTATAGCATTATTCGCATGATCCTTGAAAATTCAGATCAAAATATGTATTGTCCAAAATACAGTTTGAATGGGCCAAATTCGAAAGTACATGCACCGAAAATTGAATTTGTGTTATGTTGCAGTTCAAAAAGTGTAATTTCATTTGTTATTGAGAGAGAGAGAGAGAGAGAGAGAGAGAGAGAGAGAGTCGTTAGATTCTGCTCATTTAAAGTTGAGATATCCATTATGTAACACTGAAGGAAAGTTTTATTGCACGTGCACACAGAAATTTCCTATTGCACGTGTGTTGTATTCCAGAAAAGCAAGCATTTGACATATATAATTGATGGAATTAAGATATTTCAACTAATGTTTGGTACTAAAATTAGTATCTCCTAAAATGTGATAAAACGGATTACATTACTATGGTGGCATATAGGTGCCATCCACATAATGAGTTAGTATCACGTTAATTTTAGTTTCTAAGTCGACTTATAACGTGTTGGTGCGATACTATCTAGTCTTCCGGTAAATAAAATTTAATCTGCTATTTAACATGATTCCGCTCTTAAGTGCCATCTAGTTAATGAGATAGTAACTTGTTGGCTCTAATTTTATGTCGACTTAGGATGACAGGAAGTCAAGATTGTATTAGAACCATTCATCCTAAGTCGACATAAAACTAGAGCTAACAACGAGATTAACGAGATGGCGCTTAAGAGCGGAATCATGTCCAATAGCAGATAAAATTTTATTTACCGGAAGACTAGATAGTATCTCACCAACACGTTATAAGTCGACTTAGAAACTAAAATTAACGTGATACTAACTCGTTATGTGGATGGCACCCATATGCCACCATACATTACGGAATATGAAATTTATTTTCCAAGTCGTTCCGACGACTTATTTCTTTCGTTCGGACGACTTATTAAGTCATTGAAACGACTTAATTTACTCGTTTGGATGACTTAGTCAGTCATTTGAACGACTTATCAAGTTGTCGGAACGATTTATTTATCTCGTTCGGATGACTTATTATCTCGTCGGAACGACTTAATGTGTCGTTTAAACGACTTACTTATCTCGTTCGGACGACTTATTAAGTCGTCTGAACGACTTATTTATCTCGTTCCGACTACTTATTACTACTACTACTGAACGACTTAATTAACTTGAACTCGTTCGGAAGAGAGAATACGGAAGCGTATATGTGCATATACGCTTCCGTATCTACGGAACCGAACGAGTTCAAGTCAAATAAGTCGTTCAGTATGGGGACGAGATAAATAACTCGTTCACGTCGTCGGAACGGAGGACTTAATAAGTCGTTTGCACTTGTTATAACTCGTCCGAATGAGATTCGGGTTCCGTAGGGAAGGGACTTGTGAAATGTATTTTATAAACCGTTCCGACGACTTAATAAGTCGTCCAAACGACTTATTTATCTCGTTCGGACGACATATTCAGTCGTTGGAATGACTTAATTAACTTGAAATCGTTCGGACGACTTTTAAAATTATCTCATAAGTCGTTTGCACGACTTATTATGTCGTGCCAACAACTTATTAACTCGTCTGAAGTCGTTCTCGTCGGAACGACTTAATTTGTCGTTCAAACGACTTACTTAACTCGTTCAAATGACTTATTAAGTCGTCGAACGACTTATAAAATAAATTTCTCATGTCCCGGGAAATAAATTTCTCATGTCCCTTCCCGGGATCCGTTTTTCCCGGGTTCCGTACTATTTTTTTTTAATTTCCATTTTTTAAATTTTCACTTCAAACTGCAATAATTAATTATTTTGTGTCAGATTTGGCTGAAAATAGCTATATATGCAAAACTTTCTTCTAATAATTTCCAAAAGTGATTTTAGATCGCATTTCTTGTTTTCAAGAAAATGCCAAAACAAAAGTGTATGCGTTAGAAGTTTCCTTTGGTGTACACCTTAACATCTTTATATCATTTCACTTTTTTCGTTTCTATTTTGCTCAGATAATATACAAAGACAACTCGTACGAATCACTTGTGGTATTTTTCTTTCCCGGTATCTTCGGACTGCATGTCCGAGGACTGGAGACTCGATTTCACTTTGAATGTGTAGTTCATTATACCGTGCATTATACGTGTATATACAATAGATGGAAGCAAATGCATGTATATATGATTAAGCTCGGATTCGTAAGCATCAGGATAACATACCATTAAAACCATGTACATATTTCAAAATGACCCGTAAGTCCGTTTTATGCAATTGTACGCCAATGAAAAAAGTCCGACAACTAAACTGACTTTCACAGATCATATTGGGAATGGTTGGACCGCACCTACGTCGAATTTCCAATGAATCGACCAAATCGACAAAAAGTTATTCAAGTTTAAATGACGCCGGAGTTGCTCTGGCTGTAGTGTAAAGTTTTATGATCCCGTGCAACGCGCATGCATACTTTTGTTGTTATTTGGTCATGAAACAAACATTCCTATAGTTTTGATGCCAGAGTCTCGAAAATAACCAATTGCCTGTAAGTCGCAAAGGAGTGCGAGCTGACCGACATAGTGCACTTTTATTTGAGCCTATGCGTGACAAAACCAACAATTTTAGTTTCCGACCAGGTCCGACACAAACAGGCCTGTACAGTCACAGAAGTAGGCTAGAAACTTGAAATTTCGGATTTAAGAAAATAGGGATTGTACTATCTGTGTAGCAAAAACAAAGGCGCTAGTTACCGCGAAGCTGGTCTGCGCCTTTGTTTTCGCATATGCAAATTGTTGATTTTCTCATACGGCGGCTCATTTGTTGTCATTTGGGCAAAAGGCAACAGAATAAGTCGCAAATAAGTGCGAGCTGGCCGCCATAGCGCTCTTTTATATTTGTTGACATTTGGGCAAAAAGCAACAGAATAAGTCGTAAACTAAAGGAATGCGAGCTGGCCGACATATAGTGCCCAAGGTTTTGTTTGTTGTCATTTGGGCAAAAGGCAACAGAATAAGTCGCAAAAGAATGCGAGCTGGCCCACATAGTGCCCTTTTGTTTGTTTTCATTGAAGATTGGGCAAAAGGCAACATATATAAGTCGATCGTAACGGCAACTGGGACTGGAGTGTGCGAGCTAGCCGACATAGTGCTATTTGTTGTCATTTGGGCAGAGGGCAACATAATAAGTCTCAAAAGAATGCGAGCTGGCCGACATAGTGCCCTTTTGTCTGTTGTCATTGGCGCAAAAGGAAACAAAATAAGTCGTAAAGGAATGCGAGCTGGCCGATGGATATAGCGCTCTTTTATGATTTGTTTCATTTGGGCAAAAGGCAACAGAATAAGTAGTGAAGGAATGCGAGCTGGCCGACATAATGCTTTTTTATTTGTTGTTATTTGGGCAAAATGCAACATAATAAGTCGCAAAAGAATGCGAGCTGGCCCACATAGTGCCCTTTTGTTTGTTTTCATTGAAGATTGGGCAAAAGGCAACATATATAAGTCGATCGTAACGGTGTGCGAGCTAGCCGACATAGTGATATTTGTTGTCATTTGGGCAGAGGGCAACATAATAAGTCTCAAAAGAATGCGAGCTGGCCGACATAGTGCCCTTTAATTTGCTGTCATTTGGACAGAGAGCAACATAATAAGTCGCAGAAGAACTTCATGCGAGCTGGTCGACATCATCATGTAGGACATGTAGACTGATCATGAGTGCTCTTTAAATAAGCTCATAGGATCCGTGGTCCATCCCCATTACGAAAACTTGCCCATGCAATATACAAAGATTTATTTTCAGCTGTACAAAACCATGACTCATTAGAAAAAAAAGAGAGATAATGTTAACAATCTGGCTCAAGCCGCTTGGTGTGGGTACACGTTAGAACCGCCTTGTCGAATACTTTTAATGGACATGCTATCCTGATGTAAATCTCTGAACATCTCGGCCGATGAAACAGTGGCTACATGTACACGTAGGGAAACAGAAGTCCGTATGCATTATGTGGGTTCACGTTTTCTCGTAAAAGCGCAATATGGAAGTCAGCAAGTGGGACCGGGATGACCACACAGTCCCGTAAAATATCACAGTCAAATGGTAGGATTGTCACTTCCTGTAAGGAACTGACAGAAAGAAACCTTGGCATAAATTACTTACGGATTCCCGTTTAAATAGGTACATTGATATTATCATCACTGGAGTAGGATCATAAATTAACAGCTGAAAACGTTGTTTTGGTTCCGAGGCTGTTGAAATAGCAACCCTTTTTCTGTGGCACACAAATTTACCCATAAAAAATCTAGAAACAAGTTAAAGCTTTTTCTAAAAGAAATGCAATCTTGTAGCAATTTTCAGTGTACAGCAGTGTGCGTTTTGGGTGATGAACTAGAGTGGAAATGACTAAGCAGTGGTAGAGCTAGATTTTAGAGAGGGCAGGGCAGTGTTTTCCCTTGGGGATTTATTTTTAGGGACACATGTCCCCCTGCTTTGGCAAAATGGGGGACACCGAGATGATTTTAGGGGACAAATCTTATATTAGCCGCAAAAAGTTGCATTTGATTTCAAAACTTGTTCCTAGTCTAAAAGTCAAGTGAGGTACATGTACTTATTATTCACAACATATCAATAATTGGGGTTGTCCTGACCAGTTTAACAGCTGACCAAATGTCACTATGCATGTAGCAAGTTTTATCAACAAAAGGAAGCCAGGAAAATTGAGCAAGTCATTCCTGTCTGAAACTTCTTTATAAAGGATAGTTTTTTCATGTTCCTGTTTCTCTGCGTCTGGAGACAGCGGAATCCGCTTTTGAGGCGGCTCAGATGCCGCTGACTCGCTATTTTCAGTCAGAATTTCAGTCCGAGTTAAAAAAATCTGTCATCGGACGCGAGTGAGCCGCCATGTTGGAGAAAAGAAAAGAGAGTTGACTGGGTTTATCGCAATTACGATATAAACATCTTCGTAGAGCAAACCAGTCAGAAAGTCAATGAGACGCTTTGTATAAGATCGAGTACAGAAACTAATAGGAAAAACAAGCGTCCGATAGGTGTGTCTAAAACGTGTAACCGCGACGAGAAAACCGGACCGAAATTATCGGGACGTTTCGACCCGACAAAAATTGTGCCACGCATGGCGCGCCTGGGTTTATTTTTGGGGACATTCGGTCCAAAATTGCGTCAAAACACGCATTTTTGTGCGCCAGGGAAAACACTGGGGCAGGGGGCATTTTTGTCTGTATGAGGGCACTTTCTGTGTAAAATTATTCTATCAGGGCACTGACGACACCATTTTCTCATGAAAATGTGAACTTTTTAGCTACAAATAGCTATTTTGTCTCTATTAAAGGCTTTATAGTCAAAAGATAACACAAATCTTTAACAGAAATGTCAAATATTGTATATTTTTCAACATTCTAATGTTCTGAAAAGGGCAGGGTGCATTTTTCATTTTCAAAATGAGGGCAGGGTGCTCCTCCTTTGACGCCCTTCTAGCTCTACCACTGCTAAGAACACAACAACCCACATTAATAGAAGACTATTTTAACGTCAGAGAAGTCTCAGATTAGAGTAAACTAACTGTCTGTACACCACCTTTCAGAAGCTGCATTTTTTAAAATCTCATTTTTCTGAAACACCACATCTTTTTGCAATTCAAAAGTTGTAAAAAGTGCCCCCAAAATTTAAAAAATGGGTTCACTAATGAAATAATTATGTCCAAAAATTATTTTGAATATGCCTTTTGCATGTGCAAGGGAGGTAATCCAAACACCTTAAAATTGAAAATTAAGCAAATCTGTGGAAAAAATTTAAGAGCTAGGCACTCAGCTATGCATAAAAGACAATTTTGTTTTGGTTTGGTGCATTTTAAATGAATAATAACCAATTTAGATTTTTTTTTTTTCAGGGAAACTAGTTACTTTCCTTGCTGACATTTAACAATGCAAAAAGCCCTATTCAAAATTATTTTCCGGCATCAATTTTTTTATTTGATAACTGATTTTCATTTCTAATTTTTGTGGCACTGTTTAAGACTAATGGAATGCAAAATGGTGACATGGTAATACATGTATTTTTCTTTGTGTCTTTCAGAAAAGTGAGATTTTGAAAAATGCAGTTTTTGGAAGATGGTGAATAGACAGTAGTTGCGAACTCTCATTACACTACATTACTCATTATTCACATGTTGCATACCTCCATGTTACGTGACGGTGCCCATTTAGTTTAGTGAAATCAGCTGCCAATAATTCCAACTTTTTCCAGATAAATCCCGAAGAAGACGCTGGACTTCTGTGTTACTAACATGCTCTCAATAACACAGCCATGTGATGGCTCCCAGAATAATCATTTTGCTGTTGTGTTGTAAATCTAATAATTCGGGGGAATTTCCTCACTTCAGTTGATCATTGTTTTGCGTATAACAAAGTTTATTATAAAGTCTGCTTCTGTGAACCTCAAAGATAACCTTATCATAAAACTGACATTTATAAATTTAGTAATTAGAATAGTTTTTCTGGTTCATGTTGAGTAATATGTTAAGGAAACCCAAAATAATATTGCACATAATTAAATAGGTTTTCCAAAGTTATTTCATTTAAAATTTTATGGAAAGTTATGTCTTAGTTATCAGCCTCCATTTACATAATGACAATTATTTAGCATATAGCTTTTATAAGAGGCTAATGTGAACACTATAAATCACAAAACTTTTTCATAAATGACTGGCTTTGTTTAACTTCAATTAGTCTCATATGAATACAATGTCAATTATGTTACATGTATGTAATTTGATTGCGGAACAGCAGGATAAATTAAGAGCCTTAGCATGAGGAAACCAACAGTTTGCTTATACGAAAACAAAGACACTAATCAGCTTTGCAGTTAAGCCCCTATCTCACTGGAATGCGACAACTGGAGACTAGTTCGCGACTATTTCGTGACAAAGATTAACGGTACAAACACAACTTCCACGTTGCAGTCTCATTGAATGGACATTTATGCGAGAAATTCGCGAATTTCGGTCTAATTTTGAAAATGTTTCTCGCGACTGTCGCACTACAGTCGCGAGACATTCGTGAGAGTGCCTCACGACTTTCCCGCGAATGTAGCTTATTTTCATTTTCATTGTACGACAGTCGCGCGACATTCGTGAGTGTCGCACGACATTCGTACGAATGTCGCTTAGTTTTATTTTCTCGCCAGATAGTCGCGAGGTGTTCGCATGTTTTCTCAAGACTGTCGTGCGACCGTCGTACAACACTCGCACGACATTCATACTAGTGGCACTACATTCGTACTAGTGTCACAAAGATTTCGCATTGTAAATTCGCCAAAATTTCGCGGCGACAAGCTCTCGACACTCGCACGAACATCGCACGACATTCTTGCGAAATATATTGGCGAAAAAATTCGCATAAAATTTTTAAACACGTTAAAGAACTCTGCGACCAGTTCGCGACTAGTTCGCGACACATGAAAATTCTCACGACACTCGTGCGACACTTGCACAAATGTCGTGCGAAAGTCCATGACAAAATTCACGAAACAGTAGCAAGAAATTCGCATGCCAGTGCGATACTAGCTTAACAAATCAGCTGTTCAGTAACTGCACAGCTGATCAGCCGACAGCGCCTTTGTTTTCACCACACAAATAGTACTACATGTATTCATCTTCTACTTCAAAGTTTCAAGCTTCTTGCTTTATGCTGTGACTGTACAGCCTGGTTTTTGTCAGACCTGTTGGGAAACCCAAATTGTTGGTTTTCTCATGTACAGGCTCACTTAATTTCATTGTCATTTGAGTTATGCACTGAGTAAGTTTGTGATCTATCAGTGGCTTGGTCTACCAGTAACACTTTGCTTTTTCATTTTTCTTAATATCCCAACAAAATGAGAGAATGGTAGGCTTACAGATAGATCAAATTTTTAAGGTAAGAATGAGACACAGTTACCGTATCATGCTTGCAATAGAATAAATGACCAACAAAAAAGAACTTGGTTTTGGATGGCAAGATTTTACTTTCATGTCTCTAATGCCAAAAATTCATTGTTCATAATGACATTTTCAATAAGATTTTCACATTTTGATTTCTAAACAGGTTTGGAATTGGTCATTTTATTCTTGTAGCCGCTAAGCAGAAGTTTGTAATGCCCATGCATGAAAATATTGTATGTAATCTTTGTTTATGTATTGGATGATTTTCATTTTTGGCACTTAATATAATGTATGTTGTACCTTTGATTCGGCATTTTAGAAACATTGTAATTTTATATTGTCATTCTGTCTTTTTAAGCCTAGACTGTTGTTGAAATGGTTTGATGTAGTCATTAAATAAGAATATTATTTGTTAAATTCTTAAATGTAGTATTGTGTAATTGTGTATTACTTCTTTTTTAATATCAAGATAAACACTTCAGAGAATTTTTTTAAAGGCAGCATTACCAGAAACTGTTTAATATTTTCTGAAACGGTAAATCCTGTCCCTCAGCCACTTTAGTTGACCCAGTTGCCTGCCCTGCTGCCATGTAACTAGCTACATGTAACAAAATCCCATACATCTATAAATATCAGAGTGTAAATACCCCAAATTAAATCCATACTGGCATTCACCAAATATCTTTTGAATGCTGTCTGAAAAAGGTTCTAAAGAGCACCTACATAATTTGTCCGTAGAGACAGTAGTTCCTAAAACGTCCCCAAACTCTACCCTTTTGTGACCCACTCTATCAAAACCCTTGCCAGACGCTCAGCACTGTTTAGCTTTCTTTAGTAGTAACCAGCATGAGATATTTTTAATTAACATTTTGATGGTGATTAAGATTTACTTGGTAAGTATTGTTTACAAGCATATTTGAGCCGCCCCATAGGAAAACCAGCAATTTGCATAGGCGAAAACAAAGGCGCAGATCAGCTTCGCTTCGCAGTAACTGTGAAGCTGATCAGCGCCTTTGTTTTCACTACAAGGATAGTTCAATTCCTCTACTTTCTAAAACCGAAATTTCAAGCTTCTAGCCTGCTTCTGTGACTGTACAGCCCAGTTTGTGTCAGACCCTGTTTGAAAACCACATTGTTGGTTTTTCCACGAGGTGGCTCATTTTTTGTTTTCTATATGGTCTGGTCTTGAATTTAGCTAATTTGTTGTTACTACTCTGAGTTGAAGGGGTTAAGCTGTTTAAACTTATTTTTTAAATGTGTTGTCTTGCATCTCAGTCAACTTTTTTTTTTTTCCGTCAAGGCCAGCTCCGCTGGCACTTGTCCATGACAACAGGTGGAAAATGTGTCTTACTCAGGCACAATATTAGGTCTTGAGCCTTGAACTTCTCACTTTAGAATAAGGCACACTATCTCCCACCTGTTTAATCTTTAATGTAAGTATAGGATATTAACCGAGTTTGAGGTGTTAATGTACTAGAAAGACTTGCCGCGTGCGAATCATGACACTGAGCCAGGTAGCGGCGAGGTGTTACGATTTGTACGGGCGGGTCTTTCCAGTACATGAACACTGAAAAGGAGGTTAATATCTGACTGACACAATGACAAATCAAACAACTGGTTACTTAAGATCTTTTCTGTTTTGACAGAATGTACTGTAGATCTGGAAATATTCGCGAGAACTTAATTTTCGCTAATATTTGCGAATCGGTTGCCTCACGAATTCAAAGTTCACGCTAATAAAGAGTCACTATAAACTTTATAGAATACATGGACACTCACTTGCGAATTCAAGAACTCGCTAATAATTCGGAAATAGAAAAATCGGGATATAAAAATCATGGAATCATTTCGAATTTACAGTATTAATGGACGTATTGGTGAAAAATCCAGCTCATCTTGTCCATTAAAACGGTTTGCTTGCGACACCTACTGTTTACCAAATCATTGCACGGGCAACACAAGGCAGCTTATCGACTTTCCCGCGTGACTGTTGTCAAAAAGCATAAGGGCATAGTTTCCCTTGTGTGTATAAATGCGATATTGAAACAACTGATTAATTTTGCTGTTTTCGCCATTTTGTTTTAATTTTTCTTATTAATAATAAGCACAACTTATTATTTAAACAGATGGCAAACATATTAGTGGTGATTTTGAGCACTTGGTAGGCAATATCATTTATCGCTGTTTTATATGCAAAAATCCTGCTACCATTATTAGATGATTTTTCAGATACTTATACACTGCCTATGCACAACCGTAGGTCAGGTTTTGGAACAAACCGTTTTGGACCAGCCTATCCAAGCTCCACATGGTTAGGCGGGGGACCATACTACAGAATGCCCAACTGTATTAAAGGGATACAGTTGGTCGTTTACAACAATGTCAAAGCATAGTTGTTTGAAATTTGTTTCTGGTTCATACATCTTGCACCAAAAATTAACAATAACACAATGACACACTAACCATGTAAGACAATCAGGGTACAGTTGTTCGAAATTAACAATATTGTTGGTAAACGATTCGTTAAAATTTCAAATGGCAATATTACAAATACACTGTTATTTTTTGTTGAAAAATGTGAGAATCCTTTGCAATGCAACAAATACACTGTTATTTTTTGTTGAAAAAATGTGAGAATCCTTTGCATTGCAAAGCCAAAGGATTCTCACATTTTATCAACAAAAATAACAGTGTATTTGCTTATGTAGTCGGCATTTACTTAACAAGTTGAGGTCTTAACAATGATGTTAAGCTAACAAAGATTTGAACAACTGGCCCCTGAACCAGAAACTAATTTCCCCACAAGTGTACATCAATGTCAGATATTGTGGCACTAAAGTCTTGGGTAATGGCAAATTAAGGTAAATGCCACCTAAGTGTCCAATGCCCATCACACAAACTGGATAACTGTTTTCTTGCTGATCTATGTCCTCATTGGACTAGCTCAGGTTTTGTCTTGGATTTCACAGTATGAGAAACACTTGGACAACTTTATTGTATACAAGTATGAGTCAGGGTGGTATGGCTATGCTTCATTAGAGGTAGGTTGGTATGAACTATACCAACCTACCTCCACTGAAGCCTAGCGTATACCTCCCGACTTTGGAGTGTTCACGTGGGTTACAAACCGGGCAAATAATACTAAATATTACTGCAGTCGATGTGTAATTACATTTACTTCATACATGCAATTGATAATTTTCTATTTATATACATGAACACTTAAGACCAACCACCTTTAAGAATGGCCAGTAACACATTCTTGTTGTGGTTTTCTCCCTTGTACAATAACAGGATTTACATAATATTTTCTGGCGGCCCCAGAGGCCGAGTGGTTTTCATTACCATACTAATAAATCAAATAATATTTTCTTACTTCTTTTTGTTTTGTTTGAAGATTTATGTTGTACATGTATATGCATTTGTATGTGGTACATGTATTTTGCTGCATATTGTTTCAAACCATGAGAAATTATCAGGTGAATCTAATTATGAGCTTGTGTAAATCTTTATTGCAAACAGCTGATCAAAATGTTTGCTTTCTATTATATGGGCATAGACAGTATACATCCATCTCTAACATATAATGTTGTACAGGTCTGTGTCAACAACAAAAACGATTTAGTTTCGTTGAGGTTCAGTTACAACAAGAGACAGTCATTGCCAATAATAATCCTAAATGATAAAGACCCATCTTACGTGTGTATGGGTACATGTAGTTAAGAGCCCAATACGTAGATGCGAACAATCTTGTTACAGATTAACAACATTAAACACCTATGATGTAGAAAATTAAAATAACAATAGGAACCTGAGAAATGTCAAGTCTTTGATTATTAACTCATTTAAGCCTGGCATCCCTTTTGGGGGACATAGGAAAGAGTATAGCCCCAGTTGTGATGCAGCAGAACGCGGCGTCCCATCTGGGGCTATTCTGTTTGCACAGAGAAAATTCACCGAAAAATGAGATAAAAAAAGTCATTCCTAACACCTCTAAAACTGAAAGTGGACTCACCCTGTTGATAAAGATGGGAGAATCCATTCGTCAAATATAGGTTAAATAAAGTTATATTTCCTATCTATTTCAGTTGCTACAATGATACCCCACCGCTAACTTTACCATGGCTCACTTAGATCACGAAGCCGAGACTGAAGCCCTCCTAGTTGACTACAAGCCTATGGCAGAATCCAGTGGGGCAGCGGTCTACAACAGTCGTGGTGCAGTGTCGGGACGTGAAGGATTCCTCGGACATCGTGGTCAGAACGGGTCAACCCAGAGTGATGATGAGCTGCTCGATGTTATCATACCAGCAGAGCTAGAGAATACTGCAGGCTTTGCTAATAAAGACATGGATTCTGATAGATATCATAGTAAGTGTTTTTGTCGCCCCTTTAACCAGGTTTGAGGTGTTGATGAGCTTTAAGGGACTGCTCTTTTATCTATGTTAAATACAGTGTATTATCTTATCTGTCGATTAAAAAATTAGATGTTTATTTCACTACTTCAGGCCTGTTACAATTTCAGTGAATGCAACCAAAGTAGATTTGTGAAAATGGAACGAAAATATCTTTAAATCAACGTCAAATATGCGGTCTGTTTTAACTCCAAATGAAAACTGTATCCAGACCTAGGCATTTCAGTTGTCTGGTAAAGGTTTCTTCCCTTGTCGCACATGGTGATCTGCGTTTACTGTATTTAGTTCTCCTAGATTAAGGGTGTTTGAAATATCAATACAGTATACAGTTTAAAACTCAACGGGAACCAGCAATAACGATAAGTCGCTGTGTTTATGTGGGACAAAATATGGACATTTAATATATTAAACCAAACTTTTATAATCTGGAACTTTGCATATCAGTGTTAAATTGTGTGGACTTTATGTTACCAAATTCAAAACTGTGAGTTGTCAGTGATTTATATTGATTTTGATAACCACAACGACATCATAACGATCAATATTATTTTCTATAGAGGCCATACTAACATACCCCTGGGCCACTTAAAATTCCGCAGTGATTGAAAGTGAATAGTGAGTACGGGTCACGCCCGACCGTAGTCCAAACAAGGGAAGTAACTCTGTCGGTCCTTCTGTATATGCGAGGGACGTTCAACAATTTCTGAGCTGAAAATGGCAACGGATCCAGAACTGATGAGAGTAGAAGATTCAGTGAAGGAGAAATTCCTGGAATTGGTCAGACACCTCTCATTACTTGAACTGAAGAAATTTCAAAAACATGAGTATGCTGAAATGGTCTTCCAAGATATGTCAAAACTTCTCCCAAACATAGATAAAGACCAATTGAAAACAACGTCTCATTATGTGTCAAATGCACTTGATAATGAACGGAAACGTGAACTAGGTGCACGGTCGAGAAAAGGTAATCCTTCCCAAGACTCACACGCTTTACTGTCTTCAACTGTGATTGAAGATCTGGATGAGACTATGCATCTCGACGAGGGTACGATTAATAACACCGAAGATTCGGACTCCGCTGTACGTCAATCCACTGAGACTTTGGACGACAGTGTAACAATGATTAAACAAACAATTTCTTCTGAAAACAAAACTGACAATGGTCACAAAACTAGTACACAGACCGATCAGAAAAGCGCAAAATGCTGTGATTCCTGTAAAATCAATCAAAAACATAGAAAGAAAGTTGATATGATCCAATGCTGTTTTTGCATGACTTGGTTTCACCAACAATGCGTTGGTATACAGAAAGATGACCCAATCGGCATATGGTTGTGTCTGCGCTGTAGATCATTACCAACTAGTGTACAAAATGAAATCAATAACCTTAGATCCGATGTAACGCAGCTGAAAACAACAACCGAACTCATACTGTCATCAATGAATAACCTGACAACCAAATTAGAAAATTCTATTGGTGGTATCAACGACCGCTTAACCGCGTTGACACGGCAGATAAATCTACATGACATCACAACTAATGAAGCTATAGAAAACATTTCATCCAAAATGACAGGAATTAAAACATCTCTGGATCAGAAAACCAACCTTATTCAAAATAAAACCACAGCCGTGCTGGAAAAAATCAAAACATTTGACGCCAATGTGAAAAATGACATAAGTTCGACAGCGACTGAAACCCAAACCCAAAATGCGCGAAACCAGATAACATGTCAAAAGCAAATAACAAACAGCAATCGCGGAAAAAGCCGACCAGAACAAACTCAGCGAAAGCACAAAATAAAGCACCATGAGAACCAAAAATCAAAACCACAAACCCAAAATCGAAATCGAAACAATGATTCTACCAATGAGGATGAGTGTATTGATTTGACCAAATCTGTTCCAGAACGCAATACAATAAATCAATCAACCCTGTTAATAGGAAGTTCAATCCTGAAAAACATCAAAACAAGTGATTTGAATGAAAACACCGCGGTTCGCACAGTTCCTGGTGCTACAATACATATAATTAAAAACAAACTACTAGACCTCAATATCGACAAATGTGAAACTGTCATATTGCATGTCGGCGGCAACGATGCCGATCAGGGGGATGACCTTGACACTTTCCGAGAAAACTTTGAAGAACTTTTAGACATTGTTGCTGATGGTAGTCGAAATGTCATAGTGTCTGAACTGCTTCCGAGGGAAACTGTTGACTTAAAACCATTTAACGAAACATTGAAATCGTTGTGTGCTGACAATGCAGTGGAATTCGTTGAGAATTATGACAGCTTTCTACTTGCCAACGGACAGTTAGTAGATTCTCTCTACCTCAAAGATAAATTGCATATCAACGCGGCCGGTACTAGAAAGCTGTTAAATCATATCAACGAGCTTCATCAAATTGTCCGCACGCAACAGGTTAATGTTACTTATCACAGGAATCGACCTGTGTATCACCGTAATCCATCCAATGGCTACCGAAAACGTCCAGGAACGCACAAACCAAAAAGGTTTTGCCACATATGCTACACAAGTGGAAGTCATAACACAAATGAGTGTTGGTATAACGGAAGGAACGACAGGCGTTCCGATCGTATCCCATACTAGGATGTAGATGGGTATATAAAACAAAACGCTACTGAAACAGTAAAAAATGCTAAAACACGAAATATATATAACATTTCATTTAATCAAAATGATCATGTAGATGAGCAAATTGTTGATATACCTAGCAAACCATCTGATCAACCTGTTATTCGGTCAGATGATTATATTCATAATGCAGAGACTATCTCTGAGATTACTGAGGGAAACGACTCCTCCACGAACAGTACTGTACAAAACTCAGCTGATACGCTTTTGTCTAATGTATCCAATGATGGGGAGGCTACTGAATTTACTTTTATGAAAAAAGGGCTACATGTTGCAAACCTTAATGTCAGACATTTACTCTCTAAGTTAGATGACGTTAGTGTGGTTTTAGCTTCTGAAAATGGTCCTGATATATTAGGACTATGTGAAACTTTTTTAGATTCAACTACACCTGATAATCTGATATCTGTTTCTGATTTTGAAATTTTGCGGAAAGACAGAGGTTGCACCATTGATAAATCTGGAGGTGGGGTATTATTGTATTTCAGAAATACGATTAACTGTAGGCGCAAAACAGAACTGGAGATTTCTAACATTGAAACTCTTTGGTCCGAGGTAGCATTTCCAAATTCAAAGCCATTTCTGTTGTGCACAGTATACCGCCCACCTGATGCAAAATGTGACTGGATAGAGCTTTTTGAAGCAGAACTATCCATTGCGCAAACTACAGGGTATGAAATAATTCTCATGGGAGATTTTAACATAAATTATTTAAATTGTTCAAATAAAAAATGGCTTCACTTGGTAGAACTGTTTGACCTGAAACAAATGATTACAACCCCCACGAGAATTACACAAACTACCAGTTCTATAATTGATCACCTCTACACTTCAACTTCTGAACATATATCAGAAAGTTTCGTACCCCACTACTCAATCAGCGATCATTTCCCTATATGCTTTACGAGGAAAATAAACTACAAAATAAAAAGGTCTGCCCATATAAATACAAACTATAGATGTTTTAAGGATTTAAATGAAGAATTATTTTTGGCTGATTTGTCCGAAGATTTAAGTCTGTTTTCTGTCAGTGAATCGGATATTGAAACGGACCTTACCACATGGTATGATATTTTATTAAGACGGCTCGACCAACATGCACCGTTTAAAAGTAAGAGGGTTAAAACAAAACGAATGCCCCCGTGGTACAATCCTGATATTGCACAAGCCCGTAAAAATCGAGATAAGAATAAAAAATTGCGAAACTGGGTCCAGTATAGAAAATACAGGAATTTAACTAAATCACTTATCAGGAAAGCCAAAAGAAATCATTTTACTTCCGCTGTTACAAATAATAAAGACACAAAAATTTTATGGCAGCAAATAAAATCATTTCAAAATGGTGATAACAAAACTGCAAAATTATTACCTGATCAATTGAACATTGATGGTGCATTAGTAACAAATCCAAACGAAATCGCATGTAAGCTTAATAAATTTTTTACTAACATTTCTATACGACTTAATTCTTTCAACACGACAGCAAAAGCGGATGACCAAACCAAGCTCATTAACTATGTCAGCAACAAAGTGCCTTCAGAAACTTTTTTCCATATCCCACTCATCACATCATCACAGGTTGCGACTCTCATCCGTAAACTTGACCCCGGAAAATCAACTGGCCTGGACGGCATCGGCCCCAGGATTATTAAACAATCTTGTGATGTTATAGCACCCAGCATCGCAGATTTGATAAATAAAAGCATCACTAGTGGGTGTTTTCCAAATCAGCTTAAACAAGCAAAGGTTTATCCAATTTTTAAAAATGGTGCAAAAGATGACCCATCAAACTACCGCCCAATTTCTATTTTGCCCACCATCTCAAAAATTTTTGAAAAACATGTCAATATCCACCTTATGCGTTTTCTAAATAAACACAAATTGATACATGAATGCCAATCTGGTTTCAGACAAAAACACAGCTGTAATACTGCACTTATTAAACTGATAGATCAGTGGATGGAAAGTATCGATAAGGGAAACATAATTGGTTCTTTGTTTATTGATTTCAGAAAGGCCTTCGACATGGTCGACCATCCGCTTCTTCTTAAAAAGCTGACACACTATAAGCTGAGCAATGCATCCTTAAACTGGTTCCAGTCTTACCTAAGTAATCGCGTTCAATGCATAAAGAGCGACGACGGTATGTCTGAATTCTCTGAGATGTTATCGGGTGTGCCCCAGGGCTCTATTCTGGGGCCCACATTATTTCTATTATTTATCAATGACCTGCCTCTCTATCTGAAACATTGTCTCGCTGATCTATATGCAGACGATAGTACTGTTCACGTATCGGGGAAAAACAAGCCCGAAATTGAACATAAATTGCAAACGGATGCAAATGAAACAGATGACTGGAGTATAAGAAATAAACTGCCAATTCATTATGGTAAATCAACTACTATGACCCTTGGTACTATATATAAACTTCAACAGGCAGGTCAATTGAATATAACTATCGGTAATACTCCTCTAAACTCAGTCAGTTCTCAAAAATTATTAGGCTTACATATTGATGAAACTCTTACTTGGAACAAACATATTGATTACTTATGTTCCGTCATTTCCTCTAGGATATCACTTCTAAAACATCTTTCTTATTATGTTCCACAAAATGTCCAAAAAATGTATTATCAAAGCTACATTCTCCCTATGATTGATTACGGTTCGATTTCTTGGGGATCCACATCAAAACAGAACATTGAACGTATAAATAAGATGCAAAAACGAGCGGCACGTATCATTTTAAACGCAGACTATATTACTCCATCAGAGGAAATGTTTCAACGATTAGATTGGATGCCAGTATCAAATCGAATTAAATATAATAAAGCCATTCTGACATACAAGGCCTTGAACAATCTTACGCCGTCATACATATCCGATTTGCTGACACCAACAGCTTTAGTATATAACAGAACTTTGAGATCAACTGAAAATGGCGCACTAGTAATACCAAAGACCAATACATCTTTTTACACAGGCTCATTTACATGCTCAGCCCCCAAACTATGGAATACGTTCCCGACATCAATCAGACAAGCACCGTCCTTGAACACATTCAAAAGAACTTTGAAAGAGCATATAGCAGCTTAACTTACTATGCTTTTACACTTTTAAATACGTCTTTTTACCTTATTTTAATGAGCCAAATAACAATTTTATATGCCCGTCCGAAACTAAACCGATGTACATTTTATGTAAGTCAATGTGATGCAAATGATAAGTTTTAGGTGTTTTTACTTATTACTACATTTATTATCCATTGGTTTTACGAATGTCTGACTTGTTTGTAAATTTGTATATATTTCTGTTTGTTTATTTCCATGTTTGATATGTTGTATTTATTGTCTATGTTTAGAGGGCCATATGGTAGACTGGCCTTTGGGCTAAATATGTTACCCTCTTGAAATATTGTATAAATAAATAAATTGTCTAGGAGCTCGAGCAGGTAATATATGTTCAGTGTGGTGGCTTAGTGGTAGAGCAAGAGAGGTCAGAGGGTTTAAATCCCACGGGCACCAGTTTGTGTCCTGGAGCATTTACTTCCCTGGAAGCATTGGCTCCATCTCAATATGAGTGAAAATGTTTACAGGACGTTAAGCAACACAATGAGGCAGGTCAGAAACATCTTGATTTAAATTTTAGGTTCTGAACTGTTGCTGTGTATTTGATACAGACTTTATACAATATGCATTATTAGATTATGGGCATTGATTTGGTGTAAGAAACAGCTTTTGAATGAGATGTATCAGACATGTCTACAATAATGAAGATGCATTGTGATTTGGGAAATCTTGTCTAAATTTGTGATTTATTGAAAACTTCCTAAATTTTGGACACAAAAAATTGATGTAATCATCATTAAGAAATAATCAAATATAGTGGTCATGTACAATGACATTTAAAAGTTTTGTCTGCCTAAGACAAAAATTTACATGCAGATGTATGTTTTGTATTTTATATGTCTTTAGCTCGCCTGCACGAAGTGCATAGAGCTATTGTAGTCACCTCGGTCGTGCGCGTTTACGTTTACGTGTGCTTCCGCGTCCGCGTCACACTTTCGGTTAAAGTTTTTTATAAGTCTATCTCTTGACCATGTTGATGGATCAAGTTGATACTTTGCATGTTGCTAGATATTGGTCTGAAGTGTTACGCAGTACCATCATGACCCACCCTGGGTGACCTTGAGGTCAAGGTCACGGACTTAGAAATTTTGTATTTAAGTTTTTGGTTAAAGTTTTTTTAAGTCTATATCTCTTGACCATATTGATGGATTGAGTTTTTACTTTGCATGTTGCTAGATATTGGTCTGAAGTTTTACGCAGTACCATCATGACCCACCCGGGGTGCCTTGAGGTCAAGGTCACAGACTTAGAAATTTTGTGTTTAAGTTTTTGGTTAAAGTTTTTGTAAGTCTATATCTCTTGACCATATTGATGGATTGAGTTGATACTTTGCATGTTGCTAGATATTGGTCTGAAGTTTTATGCAGTACCATCATGACCCACTCTTGGTGACCTTGAGGTCAAGGTCACAGACTTAGAAATTTTGTGTTTAAGTTTTTGATTTAAGTTTTTGTAAGTCTATATCTCTTGACCATGTTGATTGATCGAATTGATACTTTGCATGTTGGTAGATATTGGTCTGAAGTTTTATGCAGTACCATCATGACATACCCTGGGTGACCTTGAGGTCAAGGTCACAGACTTAGAAATTTTGTGTTAATTTTTTTGTTAAAGTCTAAATCTCTTGAACATGTTGATGGATAAATTTGATACTTGCATGTTGATAGATATTGGTCTCGGGTTTTATGCTGTACATCACAACTCACCTGGATGACCTTGAGGTCAGGGTCACGGACTTGGAGGTTTTGTGTTTCAGTTTTGGTTAATGTTTTTATAAGTCTGTATCTCTTGAACATGTAGATTGATCAAGTTGATACTTTGCATTGGTCTGAAGTTTTATGTTGTACCATTATAAACAAGTTTTTGCATAGTTCTTGTTTTTGTTGTTATTTTGTTGAGGTTGAATTGAGTAGCAAGTCTCTCTTCTGTTTTCATTTATTCTTTTTGTACATGTGATAAAACTTTGGTTCATCTTAAAACATTTGAAACACATATCTGAATGTAGCTGTACATGTCCTGTTTCCACATATTTTCTAGGCAAGGGCCGAAGCCCTTGCATTTTCTAATTTCTCTCTAAAGTCACATTTTTTGTATTCTTATTTTCTCCACTTTGAAATAAGATGTTTCCTTTCCAAAATCTAGCATAGAACTGATCCTGATGCAGAGAGTAAAACTTTCTTTACAAAGATTTCTTTTGTTTGGAGAATGGACATACTGCCCAGATTGTAACTTATGAATAATTTAGTATTTTTATATGTTTTCTTTTGTTAATAGCTCAACACATATATGTTATAAATTAGGTATCTTCAGAGTTCAACTTAAACAATTATTGTACATCTGTTTACTACTTCTGGTCATATTGAACAACTAGTACCACCATGTCTCTTCTGAAAAGTATAGATTTACCAACTTTACATAAAAAGCATAGTTTACTATTTTTCCCTTGTGACAAATTTCCCGCCCCTTTTGAAAATGTTTTGTCCTCAAAACAACATGTAATTAAATATATTTGTTTATATTTTTCACAAAACATACATTTTATGCATTTTGTTAGAAGGGATAGTCTTTTATATTGTCTGTGATATAGTATCGTTGCAAAACATTCAGGGTAACTTTCAGTGATCTTCATTATATCTTCATTATTTTTATTTTATATTAAAGGCATTTCTCGGCAGTGCCACCTTTAATCAACCCATGACTGCTCATCCTCTGCATTACAAACCATTACTTTTTAATTTTTATGTAATATCTTTGGTCTAATGCATTAATGGCATCATCTTTAATTTTACTGTAAAGTTCACCCTTCATTGTTTTGAACATCACATTTCATAAAATATACAAAAATTATGAGACAACTATCCCAGTTCTTTAAATTACATATTAAAAAGATGTTTCTGCGATATATGTAATTATTGCGCATGATATGAAGGTGGACCGATTTTAGTTTATAGGCAGGATGATCAGTCCTCTACAAACCAAATTTCAGATAACAACATAATTATTTCACTCCGGTATGAAAAAATATGCTGAAATCACCTTATACCACATTCAAAACCTAAAACTACATATCATGAAGTTTACATATTGTCATTTCTTATTAATATATTCTGCATTTCACTAATTCATGTTAAAAATTTAGTTTTGTTAAATTAGAATTACTTGATTTTAGAAGTTTGCTTTTTTATTTTGACTTCAAATATATTCCAATATGGCATTGAGGACATGTACAAATACAAATGAAAACATAGTCATAAAACATACATAACATACAAAATATGAAGCATACATGTGTGCAAACGATAAAACATTGGCAAATTTAAGTCCTAGTTATAATCAGAATTATGAATGAATGTTCCAGTATTTTAGATTTTTCTCATTAGTAGCATCCAAGGAAAAGTCACTGTAAAACAGTTTTCTCTTGAAAATAGTCACATATGTTGTTGGTCCAAAGAATGTTTGTAGATATACTCTTATCAATTTTAGATATATATGTCCTCTGTCTCGAATAAAGTGAATCCTTGTTTTCCAAAATATCACTGCTCGTCACCATCATTTAAAATTTCAGTCAAGGTCTCCACCTGAGTAAGTTCTGTATCTTTGTTGAAGTTCTGTCATAATACTTTTTGAATTTTTGAGTCCTGGGGAATTAGAAATTTTGATTATCCTTTTGTAGAGCTGTCCCGGAATCGTTGAAAGAGCTAAAAAGTCTTTCGACCACGGTTCATCCACCAAAATTTATAAACAAGTTTTTGCATAGTTCTTGTTTTTGTTGTTATTTTGTTGAGGTTGAATTGAGTAGCAAGTCTCTCTTCTGTTTTCATTTATTCTTTTTGTACATGTGATAAAACTTTGGTTCATCTTAAAACATTTGAAACACATATCTGAATGTAGCTGTACATGTCCTGTTTCCATATATTTTCTAGGCAAGGGCCGAAGCCCTTGCATTTTCTAATTTCTCTCTAAAGTCACATTTTTTGTATTCTTATTTTCTCCACTTTGAAATAAGATGTTTCCTTTCCAAAATCTAGCATAGAACTGATCCTGATGCAGAGAGTAAAACTTTCTTTACAAAGATTTCTTTTGTTTGGAGAATGGACATACTGCCCAGATTGTAACTTATGAATAATTTAGTATTTTTATATGTTTTCTTTTGTTAATAGCTCAACACATATATGTTATAAATTAGGTATCTTCAGAGTTCAACTTAAACAATTATTGTACATCTGTTTACTACTTCTGGTCATATTGAACAACTAGTACCACCATGTCTCTTCTGAAAAGTATAGATTTACCAACTTTACATAAAAAGCATAGTTTACTATTTTTCCCTTGTGACACCATCATGACCCACCTGAGTGACCTTGAGGTCAAGGTCATGGGTCATAGATTTTAACAGATGTAGTGACAAAGCACAAGTCAGGCGAGCTACGCTGTCCTGCGACAGCTCTTATTTACTTTGAGAACTCAACAACTATATACACTGACATTTTACAGTTGTAGTCAAATTTAATGCTTCTTGTGCTTATGACATTGAATTGATGATTGTTGCATTCTATTTCTTGTTGAGTTGACGAGTGGAATTTTGTCATTTTGTAAAGTTGGCATTATATGTTAGTGTTATTTTAGCCGCCGTATGGGAAAACCAACAATCTGCATATGCAAAAACAAAGTCGCAGATCAGCTTCGCGGTAACCGCGAAGCTGATCAGCGCCTTTGTTTTCGCTACACGGATAGTACACCACCTGTCCTTCTTCAATCAGAAATTTCAAGCTTCTAACCATCTTCTGTGATTGTACAGCCCGGTTTGTGACGGACCTGCTCGGAACCCAAATTGTTGGTTTTCTCACGTACAGTTTCATTTAATATTAGTCTTAATTGCTCAAAGTTCTAAGTAAATCATTTGTTTACAGTATTGATTATAATATTTGTTGTGAAAACTTCTATGGGACAAATTCTGATAACTACTTTCCTTTTGCGACCAAGCCATTAAGTTTTCTTGCTCCGATAATGAACCTTATTGGCATTAAGCATCTTAACATGGTAATCTGATTCCAGTTTGAGCCTTCGCTTGAGAAAACCAACAATTTGGGTTTCGGACCAGGTCAGACACAAACCAGGCTGTACAGTCACAAAAGCAGGCTAGACTATTGAAACTTCGGACTTGAGAAGAAGACAGATTGTACTATCTGTGTAGCAAAAACAAAGGTGTCGATCAGCTGTGCAGTTACGCCTTTGTTTTTGCATATGCAGATTGTTGGTTTTCTGATGCGAAGGCCCCGTTTATTAAAACAATCATGGATAAAATATTGGAAATATTGAATGATTCTTGTCACAATGTTATGAAAACATCAAAGGAGTAACATGAGATATCCATTAATACTCAGCAAAGCTCTGTAATGTTTTAACACCTAAAACAGAGTTGTAATGTTTTAACACCTTAAATAGAGTTGAAAGACTTGTTTGCATTCAAACTGGCTCATCGTATATCCTTACGAAAACATGTCTATGCAATATACAGGGATTTTTAAAGCTGTAAAAATTGCAAATTTCATTGGAATTTTTTTTTTTAATATTTTGGCAGTTCTAACGAGTACCCACAATGTATGTTTTGGAATAAGAAAAATAGGTATACCCCTGCAAACCCCAGTTTTACTATATTAAAGTGGGGTTTAAGGGGGTATTCATTGCACCGACATGTTTTCCTGATGAACCACAGAGGATGGCTGGAGGCTTGATAGTTCAGATTTAGAAAGTGGAGAGATTGCATGATCAAAGGTGTTTGTCTGGTCACCTGGTACACTTTTAAAAAGATGAAAATTGTCTAAAGAGTAATGCTCCAGTCATTTGTAACCACTGCCCCCCCCACACACACCTATGGGGAAGGGTGGGGGATAGCAGGGCTAAAGTGCAGGGCAATTACTTTTGGACTGTCCTCTCAGTGGAGGGGAAATGTCGGGGTTTTGACATTAGGATCCTTACCCCAGGGAGATTTTCTATTGCGAAAGCGGGGCAGAGAGCAAAGTTTTGACCTCCATTTTGCCCCTTGGGGGTGGGGCTTATTGCAGGGCACTGAAAGCTGAAAAGTCATAATCCCTGCTCTTTCCCATAGGTGGAGGAGCAGTGGTTACAAATGACTGGTGCATAATGTGACAGAAAGACCCAGATGAAATGTCACATGCTTTGCACATAGGTTACCAGTAAGCATTTAACAAACTTCACGATGTAAGTTGATGTGGGTTTGCCAATGATCGATCTTTGAGTCTAAAGGAAATAATTTTTATGCTCCAAAAAATACCAGACGTCCTGTTAACCTTATGTCCTTGCTATACAAGGCAAAATCTTTGCATCCTTCCAGTATGGAAAGCCAGGCAAAAAAATACTAGCCTGTATACAAGTAGTCTCCTTATTGTTGTAAATCGAGCTAGATTCTAATGAAAGTTAAAGTAAAAGCGGAAAAGCAGGGCATACAAAAATCATACAACATGCAAGAGCTAATATGTACATGTATGTAAATGGGGTTCTTAAGTTAACTTGGCTTTTGATGTCACATAGGTAGCTATACTTTGAGCAATAAATCATAACTCTCTGATTTAGAACTAGAGAGCTTTTACTTCAAAAATGTAGGCTGAAAACTAGGGAGATTATACTACAAAAATGTAGGCTGAAAACTAGGGAGATTATACTACAAAAATGTAGGCTGAAAACTAGGGAGATTATACTACAAAAATGTAGGCTGAAAACTAGGGAGATTATACTACAAAAATGTAGGCTGAAAACTAGGGAGATTATACTACAAAAATGTAGGCTGAAAACTAGGGAGATTATACTACAAAAATGTAGGCTGAAAACTAGGGAGATTATACTACAAAAATGTAGGCTGAAAACTGACAAGCATGTGCAGGTGTTCAATGCTCTTTTTGTTTGCATACATGCAACACAAAGCCGCCACCCCAGCATGTAGTTATAAAAGCAGCTATTCTCGTTAGTGGGCTTAACATAATAGATCAGCTGGTAAATGCACTGGTCATTAGTTAACTCCTTTAAGCCTGGCGTCCCTTTTATGGGACATAGGCAAACAGAATAGCCCCAGATGTGACAACACCCCATCTGGGGCTATTCTGTTTGCTTAAAGGAATTTCATCAAAAAATGGAATAAAAATTCAAAATCACTCCTGATGCCCCTAAAAGTGAAAGTGGACTCGCCCAAATGATAACGATGGGAAAATCCATCCGTCATTAATTGGTTAATTAAGACTTAAGCAATCTGGAAAGTCTGCTGGTCATTGTACTTTTCTAGAAATGTCCCATAATTAAGCTTGAGCAATGAAAGATCAACAAAATGCTATTTCCTTCAGGGAATGAGTCTACTTTTGTCGGAATCTTTAAGGTCTGTGTGTGGTATCTCAAGAAAAATTCAGTTCTTAACATATTCGTAAAATGCACAGCAAAATTATTTTTATATCACACAATGGGCCGGTGTTCCGACTGACCTCGATTTTCACTGCACATGTGTACACCAGTACTTGGTCTTTGCGGTGTTCTTACGCTTATTTGTTTTTGCGGCTTTTGTTATCTCCGTAATCAGTGAAACTAGAATGGACTGAAATCAATTTCCATTTATATGCAAAGAAGGGATTTACTTTCTTAGCTCAGTAGGACCAGACATTCTCATCTTGCATTCATGAGCCGCCTCGTGGGAAAACCAACAATGTGATTTCCGAACGGGTCCGACACAAACCGGCCTGTACAAGCACAGTAGCAGGCTAGAAGCTTGAAATTTTGGAGTTAAGTAGAAGAGGAATTGTACTATCCGATTAGCGAAAATAAAGTCGCTGATCAGCTTCGCGGTTACCGCGAAGCTGATCTGCGCCTTTGTTTTCGCCTATGCAGATTGTTGGTTTTCCCATGGGGCGGCTCATATGTTTTTGTATGGATTGTCTCCTTGCTGGTATACAGAACAATTTTAGACACAATAGTGTTTTTGTACTAGGTGAGATTCTTATAAACTCAAATGGTAGCATGGCCGATCCTTAACAAAGCGGACCCACGCTTGACCCCATGTTGGGCTCGTAAAGATTTGGTAATGCAAAATATTTTTACAGACTTTCTAACTGGTTAAACCCAGGAAGTGTTGGCTCTGTCCGGACATGACTGAAAAATTGTTGATGTTAAGCCTCAATATAATGAAAAAAAAAAAAAAAAAAAAAAAAAATCATACGAGTAATAGTTCCTCTGTACTTGAAATCCACTGGAGCTATGAGAAACTAATGGGCTTCTCAAAAACCTATCATCGAAAGCGTTCTGACATGGTTCTTTTATTTTATGGATTATCATTTGAGCCATGACGCGAGAAAAATGGTTTTTGGGGTTTCGACCAGGTCCGACACAAACCGGCCTGTGCAGTCTCAGAAAAAGGCTACATGCTTGAAATTTCAGATTTAGGAAGAGGAGGGATTTTACATTCCGTGTAGCGAAAACAAAGGCGCTGATCAGCTTCGCAGTTACTGCGAAGCTGATCTGCGCCTTTGTTTTCGCATATGCAATAATCCTGTTTGCTCACGATGCAGCTCATTTAGTTCTAATCACCTATCTTTGACATGATATGAAGATGCCTCTCAATTTTTATGTCACAGAAACTGTCGTAAATAAGGATGCTTTTACTTTCTGCTATTCCTATGGCTTTTATCAGAATTTATTCTCCTATGCAAATATAGTTTTAGGGCTTCTTCAGCCCATATCAATATTCTATTATAGAATCAGATTCCGACAGAATTGACAGCGTCACCTCTAGATGACATGTTTTGTAGAATTACAGACATATAGACAAAGTTGACTACTTTGTCATAGTTCCAGTATGTCCCATAGGTTTGTAAATGAGCTGAGTCATGAGAAAACAGACATTTTGCATATGTGAAAACAAAGACGCAGATCAGCTTCGCAGTAACTGCGAAGCTGATCAGCGCCGTTGTTTTCGCCACATGGATGGTACAATTCCTTTTCTTTCTAAATCCAATTTTCGCCACATGGATGGTACAATTCCTTTTCTTTCTAAATCCAAAATTTCTAATCTCTAGCCATCTTTTGTGCTTGTAGAGCTCGGGGGTTGTTGGACCAGTGTGCCGGAGTCACATTGAATGTTGGGAGTGTGAAGTGTTTGGATACTTAGATCCCTGTCCATTTACATGTATTTATCACATGCTGTATTTTGTTCATATACATGCTGCTTTTTGTTCATTTAGAACATGTATGTGGTGTTCCCAAAATTAAAATTGACCTTCTTGTACAGGTCAGCTGTATAGCAATTGGTAACTGTACAATCATAGTCCCTTGAACTGATTTTGCTCAGGAATGGTAAAAAAGATGTCAATATGTCACCCTCATTTTATGTTCAAGCCTGCAATCATCATCATCATCATCATCATCATCATCATCATCATCATCATCATCATCATTATCATCATCATCATCATCATCATCATCATCATCATCATCATCATCATCATCATCATCATCATCATTTGTCTTTAAATCCAATTTTAGTCTTCATAAATGCCGCCATACACTCTCGGTTTCTCTAGAATTTGAACTGAGGATAAAGAACTTGTGTTTTTATGAAGTCAGTTTGTTACCATGAAATATACCCCCATATGAGCCGCCTCGTGGGAAAACCAACAATGTGGTTTCTGAACAGGTCTGGCACAAATCAGGCTGTACAGCCACAGAAGCAGGCTAGAAGCTTGAAATTTCGGATTTAAGAAGAAGAGGAAGTGTACTATCCGTGTAGCGAAAACAAAGGCGCTGATCAGCTTCGCGGTTACCGCGAAGCTGTTCTGCGTCTTTGTTTTCGCCTATGCAGATTGTGGGTTTTCCCATGAGGCGGCTCATATCTTGTATTCCTTCCTAGCATTGAGTTGAATTTTATGTCTTTTAGCAGCTAATGCTGTAAAACTAATGGTTTTGCCTTGTGACAATGCAAATTAGTGCGGCAAATAGGCGCTAAAATTATACAAGGACGAAATGTCTGCGGTAATAATGGTTTACAATTGAGTAGCCTGGATAATTGAGTTTGTAAGAAATAGACAGGCTTCAATGTTAATAGCACATCTATTTCTGCTACCTTGACGGCCAAATAGCTGAAAATTTTGTCGCCATGGTAACTAATTCTGAAAATTATTCATGTTTGTCAAATGACTATTTCTTGCTGTGAGCTATCGCCTTAAATTGTATTGTGCTTCGTAGAAAATGAGGAATCTCTTAACATCGTATTTCTAGAGTTTCTTGCAGTATACTTCATGTATAACTGGTCAAAAAAAGATGAGCATATGTTCGCTTATTGTTTGGTTATTATAGAATAGGCACCAGAAGTTGCATGACCATATGATATGTTGTGGTAGAGCCTGTTGCGTGTTAGTAGATCCAGAAAATCATCAGAAAAACATGTCCATGAAATGTACACCCCCCTTAAACCCCACTATTATATAATAAAACTGGGGTATATAGGGCTAAACCTATTTATCTTATTTTTGCTTCATAAAAACATAGATTGTGAGTACTCGTTATAAGTACCGCCTCCGGGTACCCACAATGAATCTTTTTAGCAAAATTATTAAAAAATATCAATTTTTTTAAAGGAAATTTTCAATTTTTGCATCTGAAAAAATTGCTGTAAATTGTAATTTTTCGTAAAGTGTTTTGTGCAAGAGGTGGGCAGCTTAAAACCAGGAGGGTCCAACAGAATCCCACTATTTCACAACTCATACCAAGAAATTGAGTTGTTGTTTGAGTGGGGGTCCCCTTTTGGGGTCCCCTTTGAATCCAACAATGTATGAAGGTTATTTGTATGTAGCCACTGAGGTAATTCTGTACTAAGAAAAAAAAATCTTAAATATACAATTCTGCAATGTATATAATCATCAGGAAAACATATCCGTGTAATGTATACCCCCTTGAACCCCACTTTTATATAGCAGAACTGGGGTATGCAGGGGTATACCTATTTTTCTTATTTTTGCTCCAAAACATAGATTGTGGGTACTCGTTAGAACTGCCTCCCCGAGGCGGTTCTAACGTGTACCCACAATCTATGTTTTGAGCAAAAATAAGAAAAATATCAAAATTTTTCTGTGGAAAATTTTCATTTTTTTAAGCTCAAAAAATCTCTGTTTATTGCATGGGCAAGTTTGCGTAATGATGAAGTGCTGTTGTTTTGATCTGTAGATGATTTGGGTATTCTTATGGAATCATGTTATTATGGTGTCCACTAGCAAAAGCAGCTGGTGTTACATTGAAAATTACTGTGAATTGTTTCATCATCAATGAATTATAGCTTTCTGTGACATTGTGACAGTCGTCAAAGTTCATGAACTAGTTGCTGATCTGTGGAAATGATGTCGCAAGCTGTGCGCCTTATTGCCTACAGCACTTTAGATAGCTAATAAGCTGAATTGCCCTTTTATGAGATAACCTGCTTGTAAACAATACACTACAGGTACAGCTCAGCATGCATGTCCACACACTCTGATCAGCACCATTATTGGTTTTGCCTTGATAAAAATACAATTTCTACAATTGTTGGATATTTATTTCTCTAGACTTTAGGAGTGTAACATGCAGCCCTCATCTAGCCTCCAAAGAAAGGTTTACTTCTGAATGGTCTCAAATCAGAGCGACTATTGTCTTTCGTAATGGGAAAACCTTATTGTTGTTACGTATAAAAAAAAAAAAAAAAATACAGCGACAGTTCATAGTGACAGACATACTGTGTTTATTTCTGTTTGATAATTGTTTTGTGCAATGATGGAACAAAACTACGAGCAGCAGCTGTGGCTATACATCAGGGCTATACACATACTTGTTGGAAATTCCAAATACACATTGTAAAAACTTGCACATGCAATATAAACAGTGATTTTTTTCAGGAGTAAAAATAGAAAAATTTCATTGGAAAAATAAAATATATTTTCAATATTTTATATGCTCAAATCATTGATTGTTGGTACACGTTAGAACCCCCTCACCTCGGCAAGGTGGTTCTTAATCCACAATCTATGTTTTGTATGAATAATAATCCACAATCTATGTAATAATCCACAATCTTAATCCACAATCTATGTTTTGGATGAATAATAGGAAAAATGTGTTCCCAAGTTTTACTATAATAAAAGTGGGGTTTTATGGGGTATACATTGCACGGATCCATATGCTTTCGTGATGAGGCTTCTATGGGATAAAGCCATTTTAACTGACATTATCTATTAGGCAGTGAAGTATCATTTGATTGTTTATATATTAACTATCATAAATCTGTAAAATCATTGCAATATGCCCTCTGGTTTGAAACTTTAAAGTTCATGCAAAAGCAAGATCAGAGTATTTAAACAAAAATGAGAATATTGAAAAAATGTCACCATACTTCAAACTGTGATTGAAACAAAAGAAGACCAGAAGTTAATGAAAAAAAAATGTTATCTAAAATCATATCTTTTAGCATACTGTTGCAAAATCTATATTCTTTACTTACGTCATCATGGGTTTTGTTATTAGTGAAAACTTTAAATTCAGTACTGAAGTTTCAAGAAACCTAATCTTGTATTTTTTCTTGGTGACAAATTTTTCAAGTATGGACATCTCAGAAAGTGATCGTCTTGGTTGTGACAGACTCTTGCCGCAGGAATCAATTGCATTGATTCTAAGGTAGTGTTAGAGCTACAGTGCCTAACAAGCGTCTCTGTCACAGAGAGTAATTGGATATTGAAGGCATTGAAAGCACTTGAATAACACAGAATAATTACCTACAGGGGACAGGTCTATGGAAAAGTGTTATATAAAAAGTTTTTTCTTTGCACTGTTTGACATGACATGAATTCTGAAATAAAACAAACGGTTCAACAAAATATGTGTGACAATATTATTTAAAAAAAGGAGACAATTTCAAAGTTTTGTTTTTTGCAGACTTAACAAAAATCTATGAAAAAGTTAAAAAAAAATAATATGATACGAAAATTAAAGATGAAATAATATGAAAACACATAGTGTCAAAACAAGTGATATATAGTGTCAAAAATACACAAAAATGAAATATATGCATAGTTTTTGTTGTGAATGAAGTAATAGTGTCTGTGCAAAACAAACAAATGGTGGAAATATCATTATTTTCCTAGTTTTGTTTGATCATAAATTCCGAAGTTGTCAAGCTGGAGCGCATTAAGGAGAAATTTGAACTGCTGCCATTGAAAAACATGGAAATCAAAGCAGGGAAGCTCAAGGATATGTATAACACCATAGTCCATAACTACCAGGACTTGGACGCACAAGCTGAGAAGGATGGTAGGTACTGTTAATCTGGAAATTTTCGGGTGACTTTTGTTTCGCGAATTATCTATTTCAAATTTACAAGCGAGTTTTGAATTCGCGAGAGGCACTTGTGCGTTCTTAAAGCCTTATTTAAGAATTTTATAACTTTGAATTCGCGAGTCATCAAATTTGTGAAAATTAGCAAAAAATAAGTTCTCACGACATTTCCAAACTTACAGTATGTCCGTGTAATAATGTGAAAATGATCTTATAAAAAGATGACCATAAATCTGATAATTTTTGGGTCGTAAATAACTTAACTTGAGAGCTAAAAAGTAGTATCCTTGTAGCGAAAACAAAGGCGCTGATCAGCTTCGCAGTTACTGCGAAGCTGATCTGCGTCTTTGTTTTCGCATATGCAAATTGTGGGAGGTGATACATAAGTGATACAAAGACTTATTTCCGCTCAAATTATACATTTAGGTCATGTATGGCACAATACATTGTATATTTATGCTCAAAAATGTATATTGTAGACCTGACTGCTTGGGAACTGTTTGTGTTTGGTGAAGGAGCGAGAGGGGGTGGGGGGGTGGAGGGTTCCAAGCAAATTGACAGTAAACATTTGAAACAAATTAACTTAAAGAAAATGACGTACCTGTAAAACTATGTTTTAAAGGGGATTTTTTGGAGTTTAAATTTCAAGTGTATATTAATATGATGTTGCCCTCTGCAAAGAAAGAAAAAAAAGATCTATCTAAGTATAGAAAAGGGTTTTAGTTACTTGCAACCCCATCTGTAAACTTTATACCTTACTATATTGAATTTTATTTTATATCTTAAGGCCTGACTTTTTTTATTTTCTGGTTCTCGGGAGCGCCGACCCTATTTTTTCAAAAACTGGAATAAAAATAAAATTGCTCTCGCTCAATTTTATTTTTTTTATTGCCGCCGATCGTAATTTTCCGCCCCATAGCGAAATAAAATACCGGACATTTTTCGCGGGAGAGTTGTGTGCTGGAACACCGTCAAGGCGATAATTTACCTGCGCACCGGAGTGTCCGTGTCTTCAAAGATGCTTGGCGATTCTGTATTAGTAGAAACGTATGTATCAACAAGCATTTCTTAACATTGACGCAGGAAGCATGGCCGACTCGGACTCGGAATCTTACTTTAAGATTTCAATTCATTCTCTTGAAAAGAAATATGAAAGAAATGAAATCAGGCTGATAGAACTGAATACAACTATCGGGGAGTTCCTTTCCTCATTCATTCAAGAACAAAATGAAAACGAAGTTATCATTAAGCGAGTCAAATGCGGAGCCGACTTCGAAGTCAAACTACAGACACCAATGTCTGTCATTCACAGCTTTGGGTATAAATATTTTACAGTTCTCTTCCAATTTTGCCATTGACCATATCTACAAAAATTGCTGGTTTCCAGCTTGTTAATATTAATCAAGCCACCCATCCAGGCTGAGGTAATTGCCCATGTCTGCATTAATTGGTTTCCAGCTTGCAAACAATCAAGCCCCACCCCAGCAGAGGTAATTAACCCTGTCTGCATTAATTGCTGGTTTCCAGCTTGCAGACAATTAATTAATATTGGAAAAACACAGGTATTATAAATCAGCAACCCCCAATATTTTCTGATTGTTTTCAAGCAGATGCCCTGTAAACCCCACTTCCCTGTAAAAATGGTGTTTACCAGGGTATTCATCATATAGGCTTGTTATCCTGATGTAAGTCAGCATAAAAGTGTTTTCTAGTTACACAAAAATACTAGTCAGCATAAAGTGTTTTCTAGTCCTATCTGATTACATTCTACACTGGAAAGTATGTCTTTTTATTGTGTGACCCAAGACACCTTGAAATAAACCTAGTCATAGATAAAGACAAAAAAAAAAAAAAAAATTGCAATTTTCTGACTTTTATTTTTATTTCGACTGTAAGGTTTTTCAGCTTATATTTTTATTTTTATTTTCTCCTCCTATCCAAACTTTGGTCAAAAATCTCCCGAGAACCAGAAAATAAAAAAAGTCTGGCCTAAATCATTTCCTCAAAATATTTTGTGTTTTTTTTTTTTTTTTTTTTTTTTATAAATCTGTTCTATATAACAAAAGTAAAGAAATTTAACCTAAGTATAGGTAAGTTTGAACTTGGATTAATATTTTTCGATGGATTTGAATCTCCAATACATTTGTCTATAATTTTTGCCTATTCGTGGTCCAGTCAAAATCCAGGTAATGTGGTCAGAAAAAAATCAATATTGGCAGAAATTAGTGGAAATTAGCCCTGAAAATACTTAAAACCATCTGTTTGAAATACAGAAATTAAGATTTCTTTTTATAGGTTCACACTGAAAATTAGTGCATAATGTGCACAATTTAATTAGCTTTCCAACAGTGTAAATTTTATTGACATAATATTTTAACTGAATCTATGACAACTCACGGACAGACAACTGGCCGACATGACAAATCGCCGACAGCAAATATTCACCGACAACCAACTCACCGACACGACTGCTGATAGACTGGACAAGTCACCGATAAAAAAATATAAAAAGTAGCCGACACTCGTCGACACTCACCGACAGGGCATTTCCTAGTAAAGGAATATGGAAAACGGAAAATTTTAGTTTTAATTCGTTCACTTGAGACAAAAACATTTTTCACATATTTTTTTCATAACTGGAGCATGCAAAACGCGTGCCAAGGAAAGCTCGCACACTTTCGTCACGGACGATTAATTATCAAATGATATGAGTCACATGTCAATAACGTCCAAATTACGCCCCGAATGGAGCAAGCACGCTTACATCACAGACGATTAACTGTTAAAGGATATAAGTAAAGTTATGTGCCAAACCTTCAAGGTATTCAAGAAAGTGCTCACCGGCTGTACGTTCTTCATACGATGATACGATACGGCCATTTCATAAGCCGAAAACGAATGAACAAAAATATATTTTTACTGAAAAAAAAAACAGTTAATAATGTATCAAGAAAGTGCTCACCGGCTGTACGTTCTTCATACGATGATACGATACGGCCATTTCATAAGCCGAAAACGAATGAACAAAAATATATTTTTACTGAAAAAAAACAGTTAATAATGTATCAAGAAAGTGCTCACCGGCTGTACGTTCTTCATACGATGATACGATACGGCCATTTCATAAGCCGAAAACGAATGAACAAACATATATTTTTACAGAAAAAAAACAGTTAAGAATATGAGTTGAACATTAGATTATATCATTTGCATTCAATTTTGCATTGAGACATAATTATAAATAGGCTTTTGTCGATGAGTTGTCGTGTCAGTGACCTGTCATTGTCGATCAGTTGGTTTGTCTGCGAGTTTTTTTCTGTCGGTGAGTTTTTGTCACCCAGTTGTTATTCGGTCAGTTGTCTGTCGGTGAGTTGTCGTGTTACCAATGAATGAGAATCTATGACAACTCACGGACAGACAACTGGCCGACATGACAAATCGCCGACAGCAAATATTCACCGACAACCAACTCACCGACACGACTGCTGATAGACTGGACAAGTCACCGATAAAAAAATATAAAAAGTAGCCGACACTCGTCGACACTCACCGACAGGGCATTTCCTAGTAAAGGAATATGGAAAACGGAAAATTTTAGTTTTAATTCGTTCACTTGAGACAAAAACATTTTTCACATATTTTTTTCATAACTGGAGCATGCAAAACGCGTGCCAAGGAAAGCTCGCACACTTTCGTCACGGACGATTAATTATCAAATGATATGAGTCACATGTCAATAACGTCCAAATTACGCCCCGAATGGAGCAAGCACGCTTACATCACAGACGATTAACTGTTAAAGGATATAAGTAAAGTTATGTGCCAAACCTTCAAGGTATTCAAGAAAGTGCTCACCGGCTGTACGTTCTTCATACGATGATACGATACGGCCATTTCATAAGCCGAAAACGAATGAACAAAAATATATTTTTACTGAAAAAAAAAACAGTTAATAATGTATCAAGAAAGTGCTCACCGGCTGTACGTTCTTCATACGATGATACGATACGGCCATTTCATAAGCCGAAAACGAATGAACAAAAATATATTTTTACTGAAAAAAAACAGTTAATAATGTATCAAGAAAGTGCTCACCGGCTGTACGTTCTTCATACGATGATACGATACGGCCATTTCATAAGCCGAAAACGAATGAACAAACATATATTTTTACAGAAAAAAAACAGTTAAGAATATGAGTTGAACATTAGATTATATCATTTGCATTCAATTTTGCATTGAGACATAATTATAAATAGGCTTTTGTCGATGAGTTGTCGTGTCGGTGACCTGTCATTGTCGATCAGTTGGTTTGTCTGCGAGTTTTTTTCTGTCGGTGAGTTTTTGTCACCCAGTTGTTATTCGGTCAGTTGTCTGTCGGTGAGTTGTCGTGTTACCTTTTAACTTTAAGAGAAGTATTGAACACCAAAATTGTACTGTTGGATGGTACTTTTTTCAATTTTTACTGTTTTTCATATTATTATTAAGAGGGTTAAACTTTATCAAATTAAAATAATTTTATGATAATATTATTCTACAGTCTTTTTTCTCTTTTATAATATCTAAAAATTATTGTATTTAAATGTACCATTAATTTGCTTTATTATGCACCAATTGACCATGTTTTCAATTTTTTTTACTATGTTATTGAATAGGCAAATCAATAAGGGATAATTGGTTTTATGGTTTACCTGGAAGGCAACGCTTTATGTAAAAAAATCAAGTTTCATACGCCAGGTTTGAATTACCAAACATTTTCCAAACTTAAGGTGTTTTATTTTTCTGAAAAGTAATATGAATTCAAAAATTTTGGGAAGGTGACAGTCCCATATATATAAATTTTGCAAGTCCAAATGGAGCAACTATTAGTTCCTTGGTTAACTGAGGCTACCAGTTTCCTTTACCCTAAAATACCCACAAATCATAACCTAGGCTACCAATTGCCTTTACCCTAAAATACACACAAATCATAACCTAGGCTAACAGTTTCCTTTAGCCTAAAATACCCACAAATCATAACCTGGACTACCTGTTTCCTATACCCTCAAATACCCACAAAATTAATCATATTAACCTAGGCTACCAATTGCCTTTACCCTAAAATATCCACAAATCTTAACCTAGGCTACCAATTGCCTTTACCCTAAAATATCCACAAATCATAACCTAGGCTACCAATTGCCTTTAACCTAAAATAACCATAAATCATATTAACCTATAGGCTACACTAGGGTTTCCTATATACCCTAAAATACCCAACAAATCATAACCTGGGCTACCTATTTCCTATACCCTAAAATACCCAACAAATCATAACCTAGGCCACCCGTTTCCTTTACCCGAAAATACCCACAGATCATAATGGAGGCTATCAGTTTCTTTACCCTAAAATACCCACAAATCATAATCAAGGCTATCAGTTTTGTTTACCCTTAAATACCCACAAATCATAACCTAGGCTACCAGTTTCCTTTACCCTAAAATACACACAAAACATAACCTAGGCTACCAGTTACCTTTACCTTAAAGTACCCACAAATCATAACCTTGGCTACCATTTTTTCTACCCTAAAATACCCATAAATCATAACCTAAGCTACCAGTATCTTTTACGCTAAAATACCCACAAATCATAACCAAGGCTATCAGTGTCCTTTACCCTAAAATACCCACAAATCATAACCTAGGTCACCAGTTTCCTTTACCTTAAAACACCCACAAATCACAACCGATGCTATTAGTGTCCTTTACCCTAAAATACCCACAAATCATAATCTAGGCTACCAGTTTCTTTTACCCTAAAATACCCACTAATCATAACTTAGGCTACCAGTTTCCTTTACCCTTAAATACCCACAAATCACAACAGAGGCTATCAGTGTCCTTTACCCTAAAATACCCACAAATCAAAACTTAGGCTGCCAGTTTCCTTTACCCTAAAATACCCACAAATCATAAGCTGGGCTACTAGTTTCCTATACCCTAAAATACTTACAAATCATAACCTAGGCGACCAGTTTCTTTTACCCTAAAATACCCACAAATCATAACCTAGGCTACCAGTTTCCTTTACCCTAAAATACCCACTAATCATAACTGAGGCTATCAGTTTCGTATACCCCAAAATACCCACAAATCATAACCAAAGCTATCAGTTTCCTATGCCCTAAAATACCCACAAATCATAACCTAGGCTACCAGTTTCTTTTACCCTGTAATACCCACAAATCATAACCTAGGCTACCAGTTTCTTTTACCCTGTAATACCCACAAATCATAACCAAGGCTATCAGTGTCCTTTACCCTAAAATACCCACAAATCATTACCTAGGCTACCAGTTTCCTTTATCCTAAAATACCCACAAATCATAACCAAGCCAACAGTTTCCTTTACCCTAAAATACCCACAAATCATAACCCCGGCTACCATTTTCTTTTACCCTAAAGTACCCACAAATCATAACCTAGGCTACCAGTTTCCTATACCCTGAAATACCCATAAATCATAATCTGGGCTACCAGACTTAAACAGCAGTCACACATTAGCATATAACCCAAACGCGCGCCGGGCGTATGAAAAATCTCAACACGCTGATGATTTTGGATGTATAAAATTAATTTGTACCTGTAACTCGCTTTAGCAGTCACACATTAGCGGGCGACTGAGGCGTGTGCCGGACGCATAAAAAATCTCAAAGTTTTAGAGTACTTTTGTATTACGTCCCGGACACACCAAGCACGCGCTATAGACGCGCAGCGAACGTTCAATGCGTGCCCCACACACGCTTGGGGCACGCTACGTAAGCAATATCTCATAAAATTGAAACGCGCATGAAGCGTACACTGGCGTGCCTGGGACGTGCGCCAAATGCGCTCAAAGCGTATTCAGCGCGCCTGTAACGCGCATGGAACTCATTCGAAACGTATAAGTCACACGCCCGAGACACGCCGAGCTTCTAGAAAATTTTTAAGCATGTTTAAAAAAATTTTGATCAGAAACGCGCGACGATTTTTAGCGACATCCAGTGACGCGCGCCGTACGTACACCAAGCGTACACAATGTACTCGTAATGCATTTTGAACGTGTCTCCGACGTGTGTCTGGCGTATGTGGAATTTTGCAATTTTTTCAACACGCCCGGCACGTGTTTCACTTATGCGCTAATGTGTGACTGCTGTTTTACTTTGCGTGTGTTCGGGGTTCTCCCAATGGTACCATTGGTTGGTAACATTTGTACCATTAGTGGCAATGGCATTACCATTTTTACCATTTTCATTACCAATAGTACCATTGGTAATTAAATTGGTACAAATGGTAAAAATGTTACCAACCAATGGTTGAATCCCGAACACACACTGTGTCAATGCTTGCTCCCAAATACCTTCAATGCTTCAGATCTATTCCTTGTCAGCTGAGATAATTGTCAATTTAGTGATCTTTGATGTTGTTTGACATCTGTTACTAACATGAAGAGTTTTGCCATTAATTTTCATGAAAATCTTAAATCTGTTTTCGCAACAGATGTTATCACATTTACACAAACATTTACTGCTGTACAAAAGTGAAAGTTAGGGATTATCAACATACATTCAACAGTTAATTCTTCATTTTGTGTCTTCTTTATAATGTATTCACTGTTGGACATAGTTCATATTCAGATAGAAGAAGGGTGCAAGTTGGATATTCTTTGATCATGAAAGGGAATGGAAGAGATGGGAAGCAAGGAAAGAGGCATAAGGGCGCGATGAGTAAGGCTTTTAGCTCTTGATCTTAATTTACCATCAATAATTAAGAATCTTTTGAGAAATATGTCTTACAGTTCTCGAGATATTTTTTGCTACCTTGAAACGTCAGAGGTCATGTCTTGGCAGTCAGTTATCGTAACCACTGTCTCTGGGGAAGCTTCCTGGAGGTAGTTTACCAGTACCCAATGTACATTCTTTCCCTAGAAGCCCCCATGGCACAATGGTTATGTCATTCGCCTTGTTATCAAGGGTCACATGTTTGATCCCGGGATTCTCCAGTCTGTCGGATGAGACTATAAACTGTGGTCCCGTCTCTATATGACCTTAGCTGTTGATGGGACATAAACCCCAAATCAACCAATTAACAACCTTTTCCCATCTCCATATGACCATAGCTGTTGGTGGGATGTTAAACCCCAAATTAATCAAACAGTGATCAAAAGTTTTGCTCGAAGAGTGGAAGAGAAAGAAATAATGGCTATCAGAATGAAGCCTTCATGAAACCCATGAATGTGCCAGAGGTGGGAGTCAGTCTTGGGTGGCTTGTTATACTCTCGGCCATCTTGAAATAATATACTTTTAAATATTTCTTTGTCGATTAAATATTTTAAGCTTCTTTGTAGGTTCTGGGTATTGAGTTTGCATTTTAGATATAGGCTATACAGAAGGACATTTGAAGAGAGGGGGTGGGGGGTGCAGTTGTAGACAAGAATCTGTCCAAAATGAATTTCTGCATGTATTAAAAGGAATCCTTTAGAAACACATTTAGTAAAATCAATATACATTGTATTGCAGAAATATTCTAGCTATTTCTTATTGGATTAGGCTAGCTTTTACTGGGGCACCCTTTGCCAAGGCAAAAATTATAAACAGGCTTTTCTCAGTATTAAAGGGACTGTTCTCTTGACAAGGAAATCATACTCATGGACTCCCTTGGGCTATATGCACTGCTGCAGACTGCTTCATGAGGAGAAAATTCTTAATTGCATTATGAATCCAATATGAGCCGCATCGTGAGGAAACCGGATTTTTGCCTAGGCGAAAACAAAGGCGCAGATCAGCTTCGCGGTAACCGCGAAGCTGATCAGCGCCTTTGTTTTCGCTACACGGATAGTACAATTTCTCTTCTTTCTAAATCCGAAATTTCAAGTTTCTAATTATCTTCTGAGACTGTACAGCCCGGTTTGTGTCGGACCAGGTCGGAAATCCTGAAGCCCGGTTTTCTCGCGTCGCGGCTCATATCGTACAAACTGTCTTCAGTTCTCACTAATGCTTTATGATTAAGATATAAAAGAATATATTGAGAATCAATGTCTTACAAAAGTTTTAAATGCTCATGAACAAGTAAATATTGAAGATAAATCAATACATGAGCCGCTTTTTGCTCTTGTGAAAACGAAGACGCAGATCAGCTGTGCATAACTGATCAGCACCTTTGTTTTCCCTTCACAGAAAAACAATTCCTCTTCTTAAACTTGAAATTTCAAAGTTTTAACATTTGTGACTATACAGGTTGGTTTGTGTCAGACCTGGTTGGAAACCCGGAAGATTGTTTTTCTGGCATCCTGGCTCATAAAAGAGGATTAATAGAGAAAGCATTGAACCACTGTGGCTTACAAACACGTCTGGAACCAGTTCTCAGTACATAGAATGACAGAGAATGTAGACTGGTGCCTGAAAACTGTTTTCTCCCATTAAAGAAGGTCACGGGCACTTTTTGGTGCTTTCAGTTGGTCACCGAGCATGCCCCACATTGGATGTCACAGGACATACCATAAATGATTATACACCTGATGTTTCTTTGATGGTGGTGAAAATTTGTTTTAACCAGAATTTTGTTGGAGAATGATGTATTTTGAAATGGTATATCTAAGACTGTTTCCTTAGCTAGAAGAATTTTTCCGTCTGTGCTTTGACTTCTAAGTGGTTCCGTCCCTGTCCTATATGATAAAATTTGTATTTCCAAGAAGTTGATTGATATACATATGAAGAGATTGGTATTGTATTGACTCTCATGTTTCTCAAGTAGGCTTTCTGTCATCCTATTATACATTCTTCTCTGGAATTCAGCCATTAATCAAGATATGTTGGTGACAGCTCTGTAATGTCCCAGGCCACTCAGCTACTGCTTTTAGCCAATGGCAGTTGTAGTGGTGCCTTGTTGAGAGCAGTTTCCTAATGATCCTTGAGTTTTGTTATGGTTCATAGAAATCATCATTGTCATGATCAAGGTTGCAAACATTAATTGCCATCATCATCGTCATCATCATCATCATCATCATCATTGTCGTCATCATCATCGTCATCATCATCATCATCATCATCATCATCATCATCATCATCATCATCATCATCATCATCATCATCATCATCAGCATCATCATCATCCATGTCATCATCATCATCATCATCATCATCATCATCATCATCATCATCATCATCATCATCATCATCATCATCATCATCATCATCATCATCATCATCATAATCATCATCAGCATCATCATCATCTCTACTTCAAACAAAGTACACAAAGCTCAGAGGAAAATGAAAAGACAAAATCACACGGCCATCTGGGCAAGCTGACAGAGCAAGACCTGTAATCGTTTGAAAAAGTTGATACCATAAATGTATTAGCTTTTTAGAAAAATCTTTTTGGCCATGGATATTTGATGAAGTTTCAGTGAAAGAGCTAATTTTCCAGCATTACCTTCTTTGACCTTTTGTTGTTGAGAACAAATGAAAGGTTAAGTTTGACAAGAATGTAATTAAGAGCACCGATCCTTGAATTTCCAGAATCCCGAACCAGTCGGAAGCCGTATTGGTTTTATATGCTATTGATTTGTTCATTTGAATAAATGGGCTAGATTAGAGGTACTTTCTTTGGGAATGACAGGCATTTATATTGTCTAAGTCTTCGTAGAAGACATTGGAATTTATGGTCCCATAAAATAAGAAAGCCAACGGCTGTAATTGTTTTGTATGGCTATGCCGAAAGGCTATACAGACTCCACTAAATATGGTATGGTAGACAGTGTTTCATGAGCTCGCGTTCATGTCATTCTGAACCTGCTTTTAATGAGAATTGACTCAAGGAAAACCTTTTTTAAGTTTGACATAAAGCAAAGTCTGTCTGTAAAGAGGCTCAAACTTTGCATTTACATTACTGCATGTGTTTACAAGATAACGAGATAAACGATATGTACAAACAGACAAAAAAAACATGATATGGTAGCTGATTTGCATAATGGAATGCTTGCAACAAACCAGTTTTCTCAAAAAGTGTGCAAAGTCCTGATGAAGGCTGATGTGTCCTGATTTGAAAAGGCACTTGATTATAAACGAAAAAAAAAAAAAAAAAAAAGATTATTTGAGCCACTGCATGAGAAAACCAACAATTTGCATAGGCGAAAACAAAGCCGCAGATCAGCTGTGCAGTAACTGTACAGCTGATCAGCGCCTTTGTTTCCACTGCACGGATAGTACAGTCCTTCTTCTTTAATCCGAAATTTCAAGTTTCTAGCCTGGCTCATTAAACTACCCAAAAAAATTTAATCCATCTCCATCACTAGGAGAAACTGTTTGTGTCTCTGACATGATTCTGCAATTCGAAAATGAGCAGCGACGTCAGAAAAGCAGTCTTCGGGATTTCTGACCATATCTGACACAAACCGTCCTGTGCAGCTACAGAAGCTTGAAATTTCGGATTTAGGAAGAAGAGGAATTTTACAATCCATGTAGCGAAAACAAAGGCACTGATCAGCTTCGCAGTTACTGCAAAGCTGATTTGCGCCTTTGTTTGCGCATTGGCAGTAATCCCATTTTCTCACAACGTGGCTCAAATAAATGCAGCCATAGAAGATGGTTTGAGGTTTGAAAATGATCAGACTGAGGATGAAGGGAGATTTAAGTATATATTATAGGAATGAATTTTATTTTTGTTGATCGATAAAATCAACAAAAATAATAATTCATTCCTTATAATTCCAACTTTGTCTCATTACACTGCATTTGTCTACATTGATTTAAATTTTTATAGCCAGCGGAAGGAAAATAGAGCAAAACGGATCTTCATGAGGCAGCCATCTTGAAAATTTCCAAAGCATAAAACTCACTTCTCGCAATAAATAGAAGCTATAACTGGCTTGCTATAAGCAGGCTGTCAAAGCGGGAGTTTTAACCCCCCCCCCCCCCCTTTCATTCAAAATTGTGCTTTTGGGAGAAAATATCGCCGTCTTGACCTTTAGAAAGACATGTCGATTTTGAACTGGGGGCTCGGAATATTAGAATTCCAACACACAACAGGAAGATTGACACACTTACCGTACTATGTTCTGTTAAAAGAAAATGCGTCCATGTTAATAAAAATTCAAAATATTCATTTCGACGCCTTCAAAACGCGTTCATCCATTGTTTTTATGACGTTTAGATTTGATGACGTCAACGTTTTTGAGAAGAAACGTCATGTTATCACGTAACGTCGCGCCGTTTTTAAGGTGAAAACTGAGTATTCTTACGCATTGCTTTTATCGAAGTATAAAGTCTTCCAAACAACCAATCAGAATGTAGGAAATTAGTAAAGTTGGAATTATAGCCATTTAGCAAAAACAAAGGCTTTGGTCCTGAGGTTATTAAACTTTTTTCATGCTCAGCTCAACTGAGACTACAATCCTGCTTATTAATGTTGGCATTTTAACATTTATTAGCAGGATAAATTACATGCTTTGGTGATCTAAGCCTGAAATTTCAATTTAAAATGTATTTGTGCTATTTCGGCATCTATTCTCAGCTGAGTTGAGCATAAAAAGTTTTATAACCTTGGGGTCTGGTCACATATTGATATTGTAATACACAGAACCAAGTAGTTTATGGGACATTCAAATGTGCTGTGGACGGCACTGATTTACACCATTGTATAAGCATGTTTAGCTGTTTATGGTAATAGTCAAATGTGCTCTGGACGGCACTAATTTACACCGTTGTATAAGCATGTTTAGCTGTTTATGGTAATAGTCAAATGTGCTCTGGACGGCACTAATTTACACCGTTGTATAAGCATGTTTAGCTGTTTATGGTAATAGTCAAATGTGCTGTGGACGGCACTGATTTACACCATTGTATAAGCATGTTTAGCTGTTTATGGTAATAGTCAAATGTGCTCTGGACGGCACTAATTTACACCATTGTATAAGCATGTTTAGCTGTTTATGGTAATAGTCAAATGTGCTCTGGACGGCACTAATTTACACCATTGTATAAGCATGTTTAGCTGTTTATGGTAATAGTCAAATGTGCTGTGGACGGCACTGATTTAAACCATTGTATAAGCATGTTTAGCTGTTTATGGTAATAGTCAAATGTGCTCTGGACGGCACTAATTTACACCGTTGTATAAGCATGTTTAGCTGTTTATGGTAATAGTCAAATGTGCTGTGGACGGCACTAATTTACACCATTGTATAAGCATGTTTAGCTGTTTATGGTAATAGTCAAATGTGCTCTGGACGGCACTAATTTACACCATTGTATAAGCATGTTTAGCTGTTTATGGTAATAGTACAAGGCTCATATAGTTTTATACGAGCCGCCGCATGGAAAAGCCAACAGTTTGCATATGCGAAAACAAAGACACAGATCAGCTGTGCAGTATGCAGTAACTGCACAGCTGACCAGCGCCTTTGTTTTCGCTACACAGATAGTACAATCACTCTTTTTCTTAAATCCGAAATTCCAAGCTTCTAGCCTGCTCCTGTGACTGTGACCGGGTCAGAATCCCAAATTGTTGGTTTTCTGACGCAAAGGCGCATACATGTTTTAATCTCACTATTTTCAGGTGCCTCCAATTTGATGGACACATTGGATGACCTGCCACCAGGTATAGGTCAGTACGATGATTTCCACACCATTGATTGGCTACGAGACATCGCCAGGGATCGGATGCGACATCGCCAGGTGATCAAGAAACGACAGGACAGCTGTCTGGATTATCTGAAGGGGGCTCACGATGCTTGGTCGGGATGGGTATGTGTGTTTCTAGTGGGAGTGGCTACTGGTAAAGTATCTGTTTTTTTGGGCCGTCTCGTGAGAAAACCAACAATCTGGTTTCCAAACAGGTCCGACACAAACCAGGCTGCACAGTCGCAGAAAAGGGCTAGAAGCTTGAAATTTCGGATTTAGGAAGAAAAGAAAGTGTACTATCCGGGTAGTGAAAACAAAGGCGCTGATCAGCTTCGCGGTTACCGCAAAGCTGATCTGCGTCTTTGTTTTTGCATATCCAGATTGTTGGTTTTCTCGTGAGGAGGCTCTTTTTTCTCTTCTGATTATGTATAAGGAGTGTATATTGGAGTATGCTTCTTTTTTATAGGGTGAACAGAGATTATTTAAAAAAAAAATTGCATCTTTGCTCAGAACATATTAAGTTGTGGGCACTTTGTAACAATGCATTGAGGCAGTTTTAATGAGAATTTAATTACATGTATATGCAGTTGAGCATTTTATTCAAAATGTGGCACATGGACCTAAACTGAAGTTTTTACTTTCTTCTATAAATAAAAGTGAAGACTGGGATCAAGGTAATAAGGTTGATGACATCTGATAAATTTAGTTTTGCTGTGCTGTGAAAAACCTATGTGGTTTCCAACCATTAGTCCTCATAAACCAAACTGTGTGACTGACAAAGCCTTGTAGATGCTAGAAAATTAAGATTTAGCTAGTGAGAGACATTACATGTATGCTATCTAAGAAGGGAAAGATAAAGACCTGCATGCTAGTTTCCCTTAGGCTTTCTGGTATACAAAAAGCAAAGTTTTCTCCAAGAGTCATGTCATGGCTCAATATCAGAGCTTCATGGTATATATATTTTATGCCTTTTACTGGTCATGTGATGTCTCGTGTCTCCAACTAGTTACTACAATGAAAATCAGGATTTGGCAATTCGGTCAGACTGCTAAGTAAGTAGACAGAAAGCATGCTGTGCTATTACAAATGAGCCACAACATGAGAAAATCAGATTTATGCCTATGTGAAAACAAAGGCACAGACCAACTTTGTGGTAATCGCGAAGCTGATCTGCGCCTTTGTTTTCACTACATGTATAGTACAATCTCTCTTCTTCTTGAATCCAGAATTTCAAGCTTCTAGCCTGCTTCTGTGATTGTTCAAGTTGGTTTGTGTCAGAACTAGCCGGAAACCTGGAAGACTGATTTTTTCGTGTCACCGCTCAAATGAGCCACAGCATGAGACAGCAAAATAGAGGGCAGCTGCATAGTCAACTCACAGCTAATCAGCTCTTTTGTTTTTGCTACAGAATAAGAAAAAATTCTTTTTCTAAAATCCAAACTTTCGAGCCCCTAGCCATCTTCTTGATTGTACAGCACAGTTTATGTCAATCTCTGAATTAGAGGTACTGGTACTCTGATGACAGAGCCCATATGAGCCGCGCCATGAGAAAACCGGATTTTAATCTATGCAAAAACGAAGGCGCAGATCAGCTTCGCAGTAACTGCGAAGCTGATCGCGCCTTTGTTTTGGCTACACAAATAATACAATCTCTCTTCTTCATTCCGAAATTTCAAGCTTCTAGCCATCTTCTGTAGCTGCAGAGGCTGGTTTGTGTCGGACTTGGTTGGAAACCCTGAAGACCGGTTTTCCTGTCACGGCTTATATAATTATGTACATGTACAGTTTTTCCTCTATATAGGCGCAGTAGCTGGCATAATAGACATTGGAGCATCCTGGCTCTCAGATGTGAAGGAAGGAGTGTGCCGGGATGCTTTCTGGTTGAACAAAGAACAGTGCTGCTGGTCGGCCAATGATACGGCGCTAGACAATTATGATAGGTGTAAACAGGTAATGAACAAACATGAGTTAAATAAGGATCATGTAGTATTAGGGTTAGTGGTGTGGTTAGCATATTCCTTGCTATCCAACAATACCTATGTACTAGGTTTGATCCATCTTCCCTCCAATATATTTGACAAGAATTTTAATGTTCCATGACAATTTTCTTGTGCTGACTGATGGTAGGGACAGATGATAGCTTGTTGGTACCTGGCCTATGTGTTCCATCATGAAGAATTTTTACATGTGTGTCTTACAATGACAAATCTGTTCTATGAGGTAGTGAAAAACCTGAGAATGGCTACTAAACTGTTAAACTGTTGAACTTTGGATAACTACATATGTTACAAATATGGATAATTGCTGATGTAAATTTTTATTGAATATTTATGTTGCGATCTACAGCTGATACGTACTGTTATGACAAAAATTTATCATCATCTGACTTGTTAGAGTCAGATTTGAACTTCGCCTTTCTCCTTGGTAAACTAGACTGTGCATGTTTCATTTAACTCATATACGCCTGGTGTCCTTTTTATGTGACATAGGCAAACAGTATTATGTGACATAGGCAAACAGTATAGCCCCAGATGTGACGACGCAGAACGCGGCGACCCATCTTGGGCTATTCTGTTTGCTAAGAGGATTTTCATCAAAAGTTTATATGAAAATTTAAAATCACTCCTGATGCCCCTAAAAATGAAAGTGGACACATCCAAATGATGGGAAAAACTATTCAAAATAGCATGTTAAGCAGCCTTTGTAGTAAATAGCAAGGTCTTTGTTGTAACTACTTGATAAAAATGAGTGAACAAAAAAGTTAATGACTGTTTATTTATAATCTTTTGGAAATTATAAAAAAGTGGCAATATTGCCTTTATTTATCAAATTTCAAAATAGTTGTTTGACCACACTCAACTAAAAAAAGGATAGTCAGGGTGGTGTCAATGAAATTCACATAAAGACATAAAGTTGAATTCCAAAACATACAATTCAGATTTCGCTATTCTGCATTATCTGTCTGAAAATGTATTGTCTATTAAAGTACTGCAAAAATTTAAATGAGATTGACAATGCCATCTAAATTTCCAGACACCTTAATCATAAGAGTAGGTTTTAATTTCCCTTTCGTCATAGAAAAAGGCATTATTTAAAGGAAATTGCAACAAACTTTGCAAAGGTTATATCGAACAGTGCTTTGACTGAAAGTTTAGAGCAATTTGGTCTGGGCTTGCATCAATGGCATGGTTGACCCAGTAGGATGATGGACTGGAGTTCAGAGGTTCTGGGTTCAAACCCTACCTCCCAGAATGGGATTGTATCCTTGAGGGATAGGCCATCTGAGCTGTGTCATGAGAAAACCAACTATGTGGTTTCTGAACAGGTCTCACACGATGCTGTACAAGCACAGAAGATGGTTAGAGGCTGAAAATTTGGATTTAGACAGTAGAAGAATTGTCCTATCGGTGTAGCGAAAACAAAGGCGCTGATCAGCTTTGCAGTTACTCAGAAGCTGATCTGTGCCTTTGTTTTCACATATGCATAATGCTGGTTTTCTCATGATGAGGCTCATATGATTTCTATAATACTCTGTTTCAGTGGGCGTCTGTTTGCACTGATGGCAGCCATGTTTGTACGAGTGTTTGCATTTGAATACATTATCTGTCATAATTTAACATTATTGATGTAATGCTTTGTTTCAGTGGTACACCTGGGCTGAGATTGTTGGTGTTACGAGCGAGGGTGGCTCCTATGTCATGAAGTATATATTTTACCTGATATCCGGATGTCTGTTTGCCCTCACAGCAGCCATGTTTGTACGAGTGTTTGCCCCATATGCTTGTGGGTCAGGTATTCCTGAGGTAAGATGCTGTATTTACTGCCAAATATCACACATTTATCTCCATGTGGGAAACTTGGGTTCATATTCAAAAAGTTTTATGTTAAAAAAATGCTTGCAAAACATTGTAAAATCATCATATGTGTAACCAACTCATCTTTAAACCATCGCAAATCCCCATGCATTTCTATCTCAATGAAATCGCAGTGATTTTGTGTCTCTACAATATCACACTGTATTAGTGGCAATGTGGAACGTATGTTTTTACACAAAACTGCATTCTGCACTGCCATAAAAGGCGTTTTAGATTGCTTTTTTTCCATTTTTTTCCAAAAAGCACATATTGGCAATCGGGAATGTCCAATTTAGGTTCTACATCGTCATTTTGGCAATCTGAAACGCCTTTTTTGGCAATCTAGATCTAGAACTCTTTTGTTTATCAAATTGGTTGTTCGCAATTGCCGCTAATATGGCATGAATATGACCAATTTATAACACTCAAGATACAAGCTACAAGATATGCGAGAATTTGTTTTGAAATTCTCAAAAAACTCAACTTTATCTTGGTGCTGTGAAACTTCTTAGTGAAAATCGTCATTATCATCGTGGCTGTTCAGGGCCCAGTTGTTCAAAATTAACGACATCGTTAGTTAACGATTCGTTAAAATTTCAAACATGAATATTACAAATACACTGTTTTTTGTTGGTAGAATGTGAGACTCCTTTGCCATGCAAAGGATTCTCACATTTTATCAACAAAAGATAACAATGTACAGTCTAGACTGGCCTAGCGACCACCTGTCTTTAGCGTTTTCCTGTTGTAAGCGACCACAATATGATCCTCCGGAGCGTTTTTCTATGTTAATTGACCTCTCTTAAGCGATTCCCTGTCTTACGTGACCAACGACTGCTAAAATAACAAGAAAAACAGTCATTTTCGTAGCAATAAACGACCGATATTAGCGGCGATAATGGCAGATTACGCAAAATTGCAACAATGACTTGCGGTATGACAGCTGACAGATTAATTGCAGTAAGCAACCATGCTTACATTGAAATGATATTGTAAACAATAGAATTAAAGAGAAAAAATGTTTGTGTCACTTTCTTAATTATTGTGGTTTCTGCCAGGGAGGTGTTATAAGGCAGCCATTCTTCGTTTCATTCATTAACAAAGTAAACAACAACATCAACATATTTTATCTAAAAATATTTGTGTCGCATTCCTTTAATCTTAGTCTGAAACTGGGAATCACTCACTTATTTCCTATATCTCCTATATTTTGTTGTGTAACTAACTGAGATCGTCTCAGTGTCACATTTGTATTCCAATCAAAACATCAATTGAAACGTTGACCAATTATCTATCTGACACCCAATCAACACTTAATTAATATCACTATTCAACGATTTCAACTCCACAATAAGGGTAAATGATTTTTATCACTAGCTGATCAGCAGACCATGAGTGGGAATGCAAACTGTGAAAGAAGCTAAGCGTGTGTAACACACTCGCTTCACATATTCCATATGTACCTGTGAGTTTTACCCAATACACTTCATCCACATCACATCTATAGACACTTTACCTGTTCCAAACGCTTGTTAGTATGCTGATGTCAACGAAAGGTGGGATTTCACTGTTGGCCGGTATTTTGGTAATTCATTCCTTACAATTTTTTCAATACAATAAGCAATAAAAATTTTCAATACAATAAGCGACTTGCCTTGGTTCATGTAAACAAACACAATGAGGACTGAATCTACTTTAAAATACACCGAAATAATTTAGTTTGGATAATAATATCTCACTAGGGGTGAGCTATACTAAAAAAAGACGATACATAGAGGTAATTGATTTGCTATGAGTTATTAAGAGACAAATCGGAATTGTAATGTATTTTCGCGACCTGAGACGATCTTTCAAATTTTCCCCAAATTTTGGAAGCCTGGCTTTAGAGACCACCTGTCATGGGAGACCACTTTTACTGCTTCCCCTGCGTGGTCTCTTAACGCAGGTTCAACTGTATTTGCTTTAATATGTAGTCAGCATTTACTTAACAAGTTGAGTTCTTAACGATGACATTAGGCTAACAAAGTTTTGAACAACTGGCCCCTGATGGTTGTCCACAATGTTCCTATTATGTCTAACCTTGTTATACTTATTTTACAGATTAAAACAATACTCAGTGGCTTTATCATCCGAGGTTACTTGGGAAAGTGGACGCTACTTACCAAGTCTGTAGGCATGATGTTAGCGGTGGCCTCGGGGCTCAGCCTTGGGAAAGAGGGACCTTACGTACATGTGGCCTGCTGTATAGGAAATATATTCTCTTATTTATTCCCAAAATATGGAAGTAATGAAGCTAAAAAAAGAGAGGTGAGTATTCTCAGCCATTGTGTAAATTTACAACATCAGTAAAATTTTGAGCCACCTCGTGGGAAAACCAACAATGTGGTTTCCGAACAGGTCTGACACAAACCGGACTGTACAAGCACAGAAAAGAGCTAGAAGCTTGAAATTTCGGATATAAGTAGAAGAGGAATTGTACTATCTGAGAAGTGAAAACAAAGGCGCTGATCAGCTTCGCGTTTACCGCGAAGCTGATCTGCGTCTTTGTTTTCGCCTATGCAGATTGTTGGTTTTTCAATGAGGTGGCTCAAATATAATGTTAAAGAGAAACTATCGAAGGGAGCTTCTCTCCCATTGTGATTTTTACCATCCTTGGCTTCTCCAGTCCTTCGGATGAAACTTTAAACCTAGGTCCCATTACTGTATGACCCTAGTGTCGGTGCGACTTTAAAACCCCAAATCAGCCAAGCAACCAACCATTTTACAGGACGCAGGGATGTCATTCATCCCAGTGTGGAACTGAAGTCCACAAAAAAGAAATCTTGGCATTGGCTGTTTACTGGTAAACATTTGATGCAGACTTACAGCAAGGCTGCAAAGACCAGCTTAAGTATTGATCATTCCCCAGATGCCATTTTGCCAGGTCTAGACATATCCATTAGTGACGGACTATAGCTTCTAATTAATGTTTTATCAAATGAGCCAGCTCGTGGGAAAACCAACAATGTGGTTTCCGAATAGGTCCGACACAAACTGAGCTGTACAAGCACAGAAGATGGCTAGAGGCTTGAAATTTCAGATTTAAGAAGAAGAGGAAGTGTACTATCCATGTAGCGAAAAAAAAGCCGCTGATCAGCTTTGCGGTTACCGTGAAGCTGGTCTCTGTCTTTGTTTTTGCATATGCAGATTGTTGGTTTTCTCATGAGGTGGCTCAAATGTGTTAGGATTTGATATTTAATATTTCCCCCAAATTGTGTTTATTTGGTCATGTTAAAACATTTATGTATCTTATCTTGAATATGTTAGATCTTTTTGTTAAGAGTTTGACAGCCTGCTGGCTTCATTGCAATTAAGTCTTTCTAAGGACTTTAAGCAGATATGATTCAAATATGCTAGCTGAGCTTTGGCCTCGTATATCAGCCTAGAGACCTGAAATTGTCAATGTTGAATAATAAAGATATTTACTTACTAGACAAAAAATATTATAAAATTGATCATTGCATTGGGCTACAGGCTGATTAACCCCGCCTGTTCGTGTGTAATATAGCAAGTACAGAATGACCAGGAACGTCATGTCTGTAAAAGAGGAATTCTGTACATTGTCAAATGGTTGGGCCGACCTACAGGCTGATGTGCACCTTTGCTGTTTGCATTGGTTGAAAACCTTGATGAACTTTCCCTATGATGCTGTAATGTAGAGTAAATGACATTTTGAACCACTGGCCACAAATATATAAATTTGTATGTATGTTATGTCCATGATTTTCTTATGCAGGTTTTATCAGCAGCCTCAGCAGCTGGTGTGAGTGTAGCTTTTGGTGCTCCTATTGGTGGTGTACTCTTTAGTTTAGAAGAAGTATGTATCTCTTTTTGTTCCTTAAGTAAACTTGTACTTTACAAGTTTACAAGTTTACAGATACCCTGAAACTTGTTCTAAAATTATGACCGGTCTCGGTTTGAGCAAGTCGCTCGTGGTGTTAGATTTGATATGAAGCAGATTTGAGATAGAGATCCAATATGGCACATTTATTTCATGAAGTTTTGGTCATAGTACTAGTTCTGAAGCCATTCCTTGCACTGGTCAAGAAAAGCAGTGGTCAGCCTAAGAAATGCACTAAGTCCTGGTTGTCTGTGTCAGTGATGCTTGCCCAGAAATAATGTGATTAGGGCAACGGACGATTCCAACATGACTTCAACGATGGAAGCAAAACTATAAAAGACATGAAATCTAACTAATCAAATCACATCATATGACATAACCTTGACCAGACGAAGACCCACATTTAAACAATCATTACCTTTTAACATATATGTTAAATCTTATTTGTCAATTCTTCTTTTTCAGGTTAGCTATTATTTCCCCTTGAAGACGTTATGGCGATCTTTCTTCTGTGCCCTGGCGGCCGCCTTCGTACTTCGTTCCATCAATCCATTTGGCAATGATCATCTTGTCATGTTTTATATAGAATATAACGAACCCTGGTATCTCCAGGAGCTGGTTCCATTTATAATCATTGGAGCTTTAGGGGTAGGTACCAGTACTATAATATTAGTGTCATTAATTGAGCCGCGATGCGAGAAAAACGGTCTTCGGGGTTTCCGAACAGGTCTTACGCAAACCGACCTCTGCAGCTACAGAAGATGGCTAGAAGCTTGAAATTTCGAATTTAAGAAGAAGAGAAATTATACTATCTGTGAAGCGAAAACAAAGGCGCTATTCAGCTTCGAAGTTACTGTGAAGCTGATCTGCTCCTTTGTTTTCGCATAGGCAATAATCCTGTTTTCTCAAGACGCGGCTCAATTTAAGTTGTTGGTACTAATTTGAACCACCTTGATAGAAAAGGGATAGTTGCAGACAGATCATTCTCTCATTATAAACAAACACTTGTAACGAATTGGGCGAGTCGCAAATTCTAAAAACAATCTGTTGAAGGACTACATGACAGTAAACAACATCTTTAAGGAACTTGTTATTTTTAATGCGTACAAACTTACAATGATAAGACAATAATTACAGTGGAAAAATCGTGTAGGTAATACTTTCTCTTTCAATACTCGATTGAAGAACATTAAGCCCACAGAAACGTCAAAAGATATTTTTTTTTTTTGGATTCAGTTTTACGTCCCTTTCAAGATTATTTCAGCTCAAATGAGACAGGCCAATCAGTAGGGGGGCGAAAACAGGAGAACCTCAAGAAAAAACATCTGGCACACCTTCAAGCAGAACTTGGCTTGTCTCACATGGGGCCAGTGCGGGGCTAGAACCCACACCAGACACAGCGGTGAGATGTTCCAGTGATTAAGAAACAGGACTCTTAACCGCTCGGCCACGGGGGCCGTTATCAAAAGATTAAATACGATCATTGTACATATTAGAACATGAAAGGTATACATATGGGTCAATCTCACAAACACGTCTGAGCTAGAAGTGAAGCTGAAATCACATTTATTGCTGCAGTAAACAGATCTGTAATGTCTACAAGTGAAACCCTTTTCTTTTTTCAGGGTCTGTACGGGAGTTTATTTATAAAATTAAATATTAGATGGTGCCGATATAGAAAAAATTCAGTATTAGGAAACTACCCAATTATAGAGGTAATACTTTCTTATTTTTAACTGGAAATCTTACTTGCTGAAAACAGAGTATGTACAGGGAAAGCTTCAAAACAAATTTATAGAAAATACCATTTTATGACTCTTGATTCAAAATATGCATAGATGCCATAAGATATAGTAAATGTGAAACATGCCCCAGCAATGCAGTAATATTCACAGTTTATATGTAAGCTTTCAGTTTTTGTGGTATTTATTAAAGACTGGAACAAATTCTCATAAATGCAAACACTTTTGTCGTGTTATCGAAAAGAACTGAAAACTTCAGCTAAATAAAGTAATAAAAGAAAAGAATTACAATGTCATGCTTATTACTTGTGAGCGGCCGCATGAGAAAACTAACAATTTGCATATGCGTAACTGCACAGCTGATCAGTACCTTTGTTTTAGCTTCTCAGATAGTACATTGCTTCTTGTGCTTAAATCCCAAATTTCAAGCTTCTAGCCCTTTTCTGTTACTGTACAGGCCGATTTGTGTGGCACATGGTCAAAACCCCAAATTGTTGGTTTTCTCATGCGCAGGCTCATGTATCTTTATTTTTGCGATTTATGGTTGCAGGTGTTGGTAGTGATATTTGTTACAGCTTTATTAAGTTTTCCTAATCCTTATACGAGGTAAGAGACTTGCTAGTTCAGCGTCTCACATATAATTTGAAAATAGAAAATTTGTGAAATACAATATATGTAAAAGTGGTGGGAAAAAATTTCCAAATTTACAGTACTTTAATCACATTCTATCCATAAGATGTAACAAGTAGATTAAAAGCGAATATTCTCTATACAGAATGTCGGGCCCTACCATTGGGGCTGTGAGAAATAGATGAGCTGCTTGTGACTGACCAAATGAATCGTGATAAACCACTTAGGTTCTGTCAGAGCCTGACTAGGAAAAATGGTCAAGCTCACATCCATGCATATACATGAGGGTCTCAATGGGTTTTACTGATTAGCGATTTTTTGCCATTTTTTACTGATTAGCGATTTTTGGGCTATAATTTTACTGATTATGGATTTTTGGGCCAAAATTTTGTACTGATTAGCGCTTTCAGAGGAACCCCATTGAGACCCTCATACATGTAAGCCTTAGTTGTTTACTTGTTTTATTTACTTGGGTGGTTATATTGTGTTGCACATTGCACGTGATGACATTCGAAGGTTGGATAGATGTCCCATAACATGGAGGCAATGTCTCGACATGACCATAGCTATTCACTGGGATGTAAAGTGACCAATCCAACAAACAATCAAATATTTTGTATGTAGATGTATTATGTTACAGAATGAACACCAGTGAAATGATACGACAGCTGGTCAGTAGATGTGGACCAGAGGACACCAATGATTTATGGTAAGTTACTAGTAGATCCAAAGTTTATAAGAGATTATCAGAGCCATGAGGCAAAAAAACTGGGCTTCGGAGTTTCCGACCAGGTCTGACACAAACAGACCTGTACCATCACAGAAGCGGGCTAGAAGCTTAAAATTTCGGAATTAAGAAGAAGAGAAATTGTACTATCGGTGTAGCGAAAACAAAGGCGCTGATCAGCTTCGCAGTTAATGCGAAGCTGATCTGCGCATTTGTTTTCTTATAGGCAAAAATCTGTTTTTCTCACGACGGGGCTCATCACATTTGGGTTATTTTCTGTATTGTTAACATCTTGAATTCTTGGCTAGCGAGGATGGTAGGATAGAGAATCCTTTGTATAGCGGGACTGGTCCAGGTATCTTAGTTGGTAACGTCTTAGTCTTGTAGAAGTGAACCCAAGATCAGCCCACAACATCTGGCAAAAACAAGATCAGCCCACAGCATCTGGCAAAAACAAGATCAGCCCACAGCATCTGGCAAAAACAAGATCAGCCCACAGCATCTGGCAAAAACAAGATCAGCCCACAGCATCTGAAAAATTTCTTCAGATTGCTTAAGATTTATTCATTAAAATATACACTATATATGGCTTTCATCCTCTTGAAGTGAATTAGGAAAGGGGGATGAAGGAAATCTTTGGAATGTGCTATTGGTAGGCATGCTAAAGAGCTGTGCGGCTAAGTTAACTTGTCACCCGGACATGGCCTCTGCTGTTTAAAGAAGATGTAAACAAGTAAATCATTATAAAGAACGTTAAAAAACACAATTTTGGATCCAATTCAGTTTTTAGCTCACCTGAGCCGAAGGCTCACAAGGTGAGCTAATAGGATAGCCATGATCCGTCGTCCGTCCGTCGTCCGTCGTCCGTCGTCCGTCGTCCGTCGTCGTCCACAATTTCAAAGATCTTCTTCTCTGAAACTGCTTGGCCGATCTAGTTGAAATTTTATGTGGAGCCTCCTTGGGTAGTGGCATTTCAAGTTTGATCGCGAAATCCAGGTCACATGACCAAGATGGCCGCCACGCCCATATATGGTAAAAACCCTTCAAAAATCTTCTTCTCCAGAACCGGTGGGCCGATTTCTATGGATTTTTTGAAAACTATTGCAGCCTGAGGCCTGAAAAGTGGTAGATGCAAACAACTAATGGAGTAGATGAAGGTATGTGATTAATATAGGTCAAGGTCATATCTTGACCTTGGCCAGTCTGTTGTCCATACACACTTTTCAAAGATCTTCTTCTCTGAAACTGCTTGGCCAATCAAAGTGAAATTTTATGTGGAGCATCCATGGGTAGGGGAGACGAAAGTTTGATCGCGAAATCCAGGTCACATGACCAAGATGGCCGCCACGCCCATATATGGTAAAAACCACTCAAAAATCTTCTTCTCCAGAACTGGTGGGCCGATTTCCACGAAACTTGGTATGTAGCATCAAGGACCTCAGCCCATCATAGTTTGATAAAATGATGACCCTTGGATGACCTTGACCTATTTTACGGAAAGGTCAAATTTGGAAACATAGGCTTTTACATAGGAAAAAGTGAAAACTATGGATTTTTTGAAAACTATTGCAGCCTGAGGCCTGAAAAGTGGTAGATGCAAACAACTAATGGAGTAGATGAAGGTATGTGATTAATATAGGTCAAGGTCATCTCTTGACCATGGCCAGTCTGTTGTCCATACACACTTTACAAAGATCTTCTCTGAAACTGCATGGCCAATCAAAGTGAAATTTTATGTGGAGCATCCATGGGTAGGGGAGACGAAAGTTTGATCGCGAAATCCAGGTCACATGACCAAGATGGCCGCCACGCCATCAAAAATCTTCTTTTCCAGAACTGGTGAGCCGATTTCCACGAAACTTGGTATGTAGCATCAAGGACCTCAGCCCATCATAGTTTGATAAAATGATGACCCTTGGATGACCTTGACCTATTTTACGGTAAGGTCAAATTTGGAAACATAGGCTTTTACATAGGAAAAAGTGAAAACTATGGAATTTTTTGAAAACTATTGCAGCCTGAGGCCTGAAAAGTGGTAGATGCAAACAACTTATGGAGTAGATGAAGGTATGTGATTAATATAGGTCAAGGTCATCTCTTGACCTTGGCCAGTCTGTTGTCCATACACACTTTTCAAAGATCTTCTTCTCTGAAACTGCTTGGTCAATCAAAGTGAAATTTTATGTGGAGCATCCATGGGTAGGGCAGACGAAAGTTTGATCGAGAAATCCAGGTCACATGACCAAGATGGCCGCCACGCCCATATATGGTAAAAACCACTCAAAAATCTTCTTCTCCAGAACTGGCAGGCCGATTTCCACGAAACGTGGTATGTAGCATCAAGGACCTCAGCCCATCATAGTTTGATAAAATGATGACCCTTGGATGACCTTGACCTATTTTACGGCAAGGTCAAATTTGAAAACATAGGCTTTTACATAGGAAAAAGTGAAAACTATGGATTTTTAGCTCACCTGAAAAGGCCTGAAAAGTGGTAGATGCAAACAACTAATGGAGTAGATGAAGGTATGTGATTAATTTAGGTCAAGGTCATCTCTTGACCTTGGCCAGTCTGTCGTCCATACACACTTTTCAAAGATCTTCTTCTCTGAAACTGCATGGCCAATCAAAGTGAAATTTTATGTGGAGCATTCATGGGTAGGGGAGACAAAAGTTTGATTGCAAAATCCAGGTCACATGACCAAGATGGCCGCCACGCCCATATATGGTAAAAACCACTCAAAAATCTTCTTCTCCAGAACCGGCTGGCCGATTTCCACGAAACTTGGTATGTAGCATCGAGGACTTCAGCCCATCATAGTTTGATAAAATGATGACCCTTGGATGACCTTGATCTATTTTACGGCAAGGTCAAATTTGGAAACATAGGCTTTTACATGGGAAAAAGTGAAAACTATGGATTTTTTGAAAACTATTGCAGCCTGAGGCCTGAAAAGTGGTAGATGCAAACAACTAATGGAGTAGATGAAGGTATGTGATTAATTTAGGTCAAGGTCATCTCTTGACCTTGGCCAGTCTGTCGTTGATACACACTTTTCAAAGATCTTCTTCTCTGAAACTGCTTGGCCAATCAAAGTGAAATTTTATGTGGAGCGTCCATGGGTAGGGGGAACGAAAGTGTGATCGCGAAATTTGGGTCACATGACCAAGATGGCCGCCATGCCCAACTATGGTAAAAACCACTCAAAAATCTTCTTCTCCAAAGCCGGCTGGCTGATTTACGCGAAACTTGGTATGTAGCATTTGGGACTCCAGCCCATCATAGTTTGTTGAAATGATACCCTAGGATGACCTTGACCTATTTTACGGCAAGGTCAATTTTGGAAACATAGGCTTTTACATGGGAAAAGGCAAAAACAATGGATATTTTGGAAACTGTTGCAGCCTGAGACCTGAAAGTTGCTAGATGCAGACAACTAATGGAGTCAATGAAGGTAAGTAATTAATGAAGGCCAAGGTCATTTGTTGACCTTGACCCAAGGTCATTTAAATATCAAAATTGAAATTATGGTTTTCTCAGAAATCACTGGGTTTGGAAACTATTGCAGCCTGAGACCTGAAACTTTGCAGATGCAGACAACTTGTGAAGTCAATAAAGGTGTGTGAGTATTCAAGGTCAAGGTCATTTCATGATGACTTAATACTCCAAGATCAGGCTTCAGGTGAGCGTTCTCAGGACCATTGGTCCTCTGGTTTGAAGTTGTCTGTCTTATAAGTTCTTTCAACATTTGCTTTTGCATTTTGTCTTGTAAAATTTGCATTTATTTTCCAGTGATTACCAAAGAAATCTCAGTGACGCTAGGTCGTATATGTCCAGTACCTATGCGGGGGATGGGGTAAAACGAGCGCTGTGGCAGCTCTCTCTGGCCATGATATTCAAAGGTCTCATAACTGTGTTTACCTTTGGTATGAAGGTAAGAGAGGCACGACCTAAACATACAAGCAGAACTCATTCGTAACTGTCCAAATAGCTACCTACTTTGATTTCTTTTGAACATATTCAATGTAAAAATAAGCAGATCAGCTGCTGTTTTGCTCATGCTATTTAGTGCATTTGTTTCCCATTGACCTGGCTTTATGAATTCTCTGAAGATAGTCTGTTTGGTTGCGCAGGCCTGCCATTGTTTGAACTTAAGCAAGACCCCCTGTCTGGGTATGATAGCTGGATTGGTAGGGTGTCCAATTTGTAACAAAGCAATGGATCCTCATGTGTTTTTTGAAGGTTTGGCCGTTCTTTTTCTTCCCTGAGAAGAGCATTTTTCAGCTAGTGGTGACTGAAATTTGAACTCAGTACTGGCCACCTGTATCTGGGACACTTGTCAGGAACACTGTTACCTGGGTAACTGACTGTCCCAATCTAACCTTAGCTGTTGACTAAGGATGTAAAGCATTATCTCAAACAACAAACCAAAAAAAAAGTCCAGTCATATTGAGAAAGTTGTAAAGGAATAATATTAGTAAAAATAAGTATCCTCTTTGGCGAAGTGTTGCTTAAATAATGTTTGATGTTTGGTTTTAGGTCCCATCTGGTTTGTTCATTCCTAGTATGGCTGTAGGTGCAATAATGGGGAGAATAATTGGGATTGGCATGGAGCAGCTAGTTGTGTAAGTATTGAGCCGCGACACGAGAAAACCGGTCTTCAGGTTTCCGACCAGGTTTAACACAATCCAGCCTGTACAGTCTCGGAAGATGGCTAGAAGCTTGAAATTTTGGATATAAGTAGAAAAGGGTTTGTACTATCTGAGTAGTGAAAATAAAGGTGCTGATCAGCTTCGCAGGTACTGCGTAGCTGATCTGCGTCTTTGTTTTCGCATAGGCAAAAATCCGGTTTTCTCATGATGCGGCTGTATTGGTGTGAGGTTGGGCAAGGTAGGGGATGGGGCAGTGGTGGCAGATTGCAGGTCTATGTAAGTATTGAGGTGGGGAGGGGTTGGTAAGGGGTAGGGCAAGGCAACCCAGGGAGCATACATAGCATCAAAGAAAATGTGTAAGCAGGCCTATAGAATTTGTATTGCTATGTATCTTTGGTATATAAATAATTTGTTCATGAATACACCATCAATTTTAAAATTATCTTCTGAAATAAGTGAAAAAAATATTCTCCACATTGCGAATAAGAAAGTAAAATCTAAAATGTTTATAGGTACCATAAAGTGTAAATAGATTATGTCACTTCCAATTCCAGTGCTAACCATGACAGCCCCCTGTTCAAAAATATGTGTGCATCTCAGAGTACCTGTACAATAACCCCAGGCCTGTATGCTATGGTTGGTGCAGCCGCTTGTCTGGGAGGGGTCACTAGGATGACGGGTAGGTTCTTGGCATTTTACCTTTTATAGACTGTTCAGTCAGTACTTTTGTAAGTTGGTTGAGCCGATATTGGCCATTTCAGATGCTTTGGTCATGAAAGTATATCTATGACAAAGCTAGCTTCTCCGCTGATTTGAGAAGAGCGTTTGTCATTGGGGGAAATGTGCACCAAGTATTTGTAATCGGCCTTCAGGAGGCTTATGCAAGAACAGTATAGTTAGAAACATTCATCACTTTTACATGAGTTACAGCTGTTTACCATGAAGGCGTCGAAACAGAAAGACCAAATGGAGCGTGTTGGTCTAATGGTGTATTCTACTGGATCAAGTTTTGCCTATGCGAAAACAAAGAAGCAGATCAGCTGTGCAGTAATTGCACAGCTGATTAGCGCCTTTGTTTTTGCTACGCAGATAGTACAATCCCTATTTTTCTTTAATCCGAAATTCCAAGCTTCGAGCCTTCTTCTGTGACTGTACAGGCCAGTTTGTGTCAGACCAGGTCGGAAACCCAGCAGACTGGTTTTCTTGTGTCACGGATCAAGTGGTTGAGGGTTTGATCCCTATTGGTGCCAGGTTGTGTCCGTGAACAAGACTCATTATTTCACCATATGCAAACACATAAAATGCTTTGCTAGAGTTTTACCAAATTAGCTTACAGAAAAATATAGAATTAACAACAGCATGTCTGTTTACTGAAAAGCTGAATCTTGTATTTTAGTTTCCCTGGTGGTGATCATGTTTGAACTGACTGGAGGGTTACAGTATATAGTACCTTTAATGGCAGCCGCAATGGCTAGTAAATGGGTGGGGGATGCCCTCGGCAGAGAAGGCATGTATCCTTGTGTATCATCATCATTCATGTTTTATGTTGACATTGGTAAGTGGGTATACAGAAAAATCCACTGTTTGCTTTTTGAAAGAAACAAGCATATGAAAATGTGTTTCACCTGGGGGACGGACATGTGCCCCCTCGGACATTTGCCCCCTGCCCAAAAATGGCATGTAAGGACATTTGCCCCCTAACTCATCTAAGGGTGTGGACATTTGCCCCTTCATCAAATGTATGAAGATGGACATTTGCCCCCCTCTCCCTAGCCAGGGGATGGACACACAGACAGTAACATTCTCTCAGAGCTTTTGTCACAGAATTGTAAGATCAATTACACTGTTTGAGTACCAAGCTGATTCATAAACCTTATCAGGCTTAACATTGCCTATTGCCTTTTTAGAATTGTAATAATGTTTATACATGTAATTAGTATTTTACAATGAAGTTTAGTACTATACGTCATGCTGATTAAAATTGTTTTGTAATTAGAGAATATTATATTATTAGGACTCACTGTTATTAACACCACTCACTTAAATGTATGATTTTAATTTGATAACTTGTCAGTGAAAATTGCACTTGACCTAATGATTGTACATCAAGCTTTAAATTCATTGATCAGGTGTTAAAGGGGAGGGGGCAAATGTCCTAGGTATGCACATTGATGAGGGGGCAAATGTCCAACACTGTCAATCAGTTAGGGGGCAAATGTCCTTACATGCCATTTTTGGGCGGGGGGCAAATGTCCGGGGGGAACATGTCCTACACTCGTTTCACCTATTTACCTTTTGAAATGAATATGCCGGGTGTCTGTTTCAAGCAGTATAAGGATGGACAGCTGATTCGTTTGTATTCAAATACATGAAGTAAAATAAAGATAAGATGCACAAAGTTACTTGTCATTTAAAATCATTAAGCTTCTTAGAAAGGGTAGGATTTTCTTTTGAAAGACATGGGAATTTTTAGGACAATAAGACGTCCCAGTTTATCTAGGTAACACAAAGTGACAATTTAAAAATGAGATTGGTTTAGAATAAGATCTTTATTGGACATATGTGAGATTGCTTTTTCAACTGTGAGTTGTAAATATCCTTAACATTGTGCAAGATACGATGCCCATATTCGGCTGAACGGTTATCCATACCTAGACAGTAAAGAAGAGTTTGGCCATACCACCATAGCTGCTGATGTTATGAGACCAAGGTATGTATTGTACAAATGTTTTTCAGCAAAATTTCTCCAAATATTGGGATTATTTTCTGTATATGTAGTATGTAATCCTGTATGGTAACTTTTTGATAGAAGCTATTTTCTAACAAAAATATCTAACAAACTTTTTTCCGTTGAGCCGTTGCTGAAAAATGTTTGCATTTGCACCAAAGCTCTACATATCCATTTTAAGCTTAATGAAGCCATCTGTGCATAAGATAAATAATGATAATAAAAAAAACATTTGTGATTCTATTTGACTAAAATCAGGAAAATGATTTTAATGGAGATCCAAACAATAACATGTACTTGGCAAGCATCAGCTAGAGTTGCTTTAATAGTAATATTAACATGAGCCTGTGCCTAAGGAAACCAACAATTTGGGATCCGACCAGGTCCGACACAAACCGGGCTCTACAGTCACAGAAGACGGTTAGAGGCTGGAAATTTTGGCTGTAAGCAGAATAGGAGTTGTACTATCCAAGAAGCGAAAACAAAGGCGCTGATCAGCTTCGCAGTTACTGCGAAGCTGATCTGCACCTTTGTTTTCGCCTATGCAGATTGTATGTTTTCCCATGCGGCTGCTCAACATCATATTACAGAAAGATTCTTAATATGTAGCTACTTAATGTAATTAAATGAGTTCTTGTTAAAATAAAATCAATGTTATCTGTGTACATAATTCCTTTTAACTCTTCAAGAACAAGAGTATGTCCAAATAATAACAATAATAATTATCTTATCCCACTCAATGGACATGTATTTAATTTTGTTATGGACAAAACAACTATGTAACATAAAATGTGATGTTTTCTTTGTCCTGATATTTGGAGAAATACATAATTTAACTCTATAAAGGGAGAAAACTTTTACTTTCATATATCTTTTTCTGATCTTGTGAATTTGTCTGTGCTATCTGTTTAATTTTCAAACTATTTCTAGACAATGGAGCAAAACCAACAATTTTAGCTCTGCCCAGAGCAAACAAATTAGTTAATGCATTGGTAATGGTTTAGAACCTACTACTAATTTGAGCCGCCTCGTGGGAAAACCAACAATGTGGTTTCCAACCAGGTCAGACATAAACCGGCCTGTACAGCTACAGAAGCAGGCTAGAAGCTTGAAATTTTGGAGTTAGGTAGAGGAGGAATTGTACTATCCGAGTAGCGAAAACAAAGGCGCTGATCAGCTTCGCGGTCACCGCGAAGCTGATCTGCGTCTTTGTTTTCGCATATGCAGATTGTTGGTTTTCCCATGAGGCGGCTCATTTGTATTTCCTTGAGACTTCTTATAATACTGGTTAAAGTATTTAGAAATCAGCCTTGAGATGACTGAAAATTGTTGTTAAACATCAAGTTTAGTACCACTGCCAAATTGAACGATGTCTTCACTGGGTTTAAAGTTGTTGGATTTGACATGCACAGGGGACATTTGAGCCGCGACGCAAGAAAACTGGTCTTTGAGATTTCGGATCAGGTCTGACACAATCCTGTCTGTGCAGCTACAGAAGATGACTAGAAGCCTGAAATCTTGGATTTAAGAAAAAGAGGAATTGTACTAGCCATGTAGCAAAAACAAAGGCACTAATCAGCTGTGCAGTAACCAGCTGATCTGCGCCTTTATTTTCGCTAAGGCAAAAATCCTGTTTTCTCATGTCATGGCTAATTTTGTTATGCTGTATTCCTGATATATAGGGAAAGGAATCATGTTATGAATAAGGCAGAAGGGTAAAGAGAGGCCATGCTTTTGGCTGAATGGCATTGTTTTAGTTGCAAGGCATTTGGCTCAATGGCATTGCTTTAGTTTGACGTGGAAGATGGTTTGCATAGCAGATTAAGCTAGGAATGCAGCCAGATACAAGTTAGGAACGTAGCACAATCATTGCTGCAATTTCTAGTTTCAAAATTTTAAGATTTTTTGGTTGATGCTGATTTTTTTCTGTAGATAAAATGCTTTTAATTAATGTTGAATGGTTGCTCAAAAAAAGGAGTGAGCTAAAAAGTTTGAACTTATAAGGGGTTAATAGAATAAATGAGATTGTATACAAATGCTTTCTTCACACCAAGAAAAGCCTTCAGCTCAGCTGATCTTGGCCATGAATTAGCAGTCTTTCAATTTAGTCATATAGTATTAAGCTACAGGCCTTTTTAACTCATTTAAGCCTGGCGTCCCTTTGGTGGGACATAAGCAAACAGTATAAGCCCCAGATGTGATGCCGCAGAACGCTGCGTCCCATCTGGGGCTATTCTGTTTGCTAAGAGGAATATCATCGAAAAATGGAATAAAATTTTAAAATCACACTTGAAGCCCGTAAAAATTTAAAGTGGACTCACCCAAATGATAATGATGGGTGAATCCTTTAATAAGAATTCTTAAGTTTGATCCTGGCCTCCTCTCTAGAGTTTTCAATGAGACTTTAAAAGAAGGTTCTATCTTAGGGAACCATATACCTAAATGCAAAATATATAGGTATGAAACATAGTATAGAGAACCTGAAAGTGGTTGTAGGCTGTTGACCTTTGAATCTCCGAGAAATATAAAAAATGCAATTAAATTACCCTTTCATTGAATTGCTGTTTATCAAGGCAATTGTGACACATCTGAACATGTCTGTCTTTTAAAGATGCTGGCGTTATGGTTTGGAAGTGTAAGTTCACTGTATACTACCATAGTTAAGCTACTGATTTGGTTCAAATAAGTTGCACTTTAATGAGTTCTGGATAAGCTGTTGGTTTAAATATGACTAATTTCTCGTTTGATAACCATGAAACACTAAAAGTCTGTTGTTCCATAAAGAATTTAAACTTGGTTCAATTTTCTCAGATATTAAGTTTAGCCACTATTGCTTTCTTAGCTTATCCGGAACTCCCAAATTGTTACAATGCTTCATGAAGTTCTGTTGCATTTTCAGTTTACTGTTGTTATTTCACTGTTCTGTTTTCATTTGTTCTGTTTCTGCTGGTGTCTTGTTGCTTTGCATGTCTGTTCTTGTTTTTATGTTACTAAACATTGCTGATATTACATTAAATGACACATCATGAATTTGTATACTACCTCTCCATTTCAATTATTTTTATCTTCTTGTTGTTTTTTTCTTGCTCCTTATGCGGTATGAGGCACAAACCTTATGTATTCATGAATTCAATACATGTATATTACATTTCATCAAAATGCATTTCCACCGTTTTTCTTAGAAACGATGCCTCCTTGTTTGATATTTTTGCTGCCAATGTAGAATAGTGAGCTTACTTGCTAAATGTATTGTTAGGCTATGTTTATCTTATTTCTGAAACTGGACAGGCAGATCTATGTCTTGCCAGTTACATGTATTAGCTCAGGCAGAGTCTGAATCAAGGCTTCCTTGGGTCGAGTTCAGCTGGGGTGCCATATTGTGTCGTTGAGAAAGACACATTTACTCCCTTAAGTACAGGGCCCAGTTGTTCAAAACTTTGTTAGCTTAATGCTGTCGTTAAGCACTCAGTTTGTTAACTATATATCAACTATATAAAACATATCAACTTCAAAAGCAAATACACTATAGTTTATTGAAAAAATGTGAGAATCCTTTGCAATGCGAAGGATTCTCACATTTTTTAACAAAAAATAACAGTGTATTTGTAATGTTGCCATTTGAAATTTTAGCGAATCGTTAACAAACGACATCATTAATTTTGAACAACTGGCCCCTGGTCAATACCCAGGAAGCAGTGGCTCCTTCCAGACATGACTGAAAAATTGTTGACTTGGATGTTAAACAAACTAAGAAACAAAAACTCAGGCAAATTGGTACTCTGTATTCTTTGTTTTATTCAAAGCTAAGAAATATGATTTTGGAGAAAGATAGATATGTTAGTATTTAAAACCAACTTTGTGGATGCCAAATGTTTCTTTAGGTCCAATCAGAAGAAACTTCAGTCCACCCAATTAGAGGATACCGTCTTAGTCGACAGAGTTCGGTAATACTGTAATTTTCTAAAGTTTTCTGATACCTAAAATATGAGCCGCCTCGTGGGAAAACCAACAATGTGGTTTCCGACCAGGTCCGACACAAACCGGCCTGTACAGGCACAGAAAAGAGCTAGAAGCTTGAAATTTTAGAGTTAAGTAGAGGAGGAATTGTACTATCCAAGTAGCGAAAACAAAGGCGCTGATCAGCTTCGCGGTTACCGCGAAGCTGATCTGCGCCTTTGTTTTCGCCTATGCAGATTGTTGGTTTTCCCATGGGGCGGCTCATTTTCTAAAGTTTTCTGATACCTAAAATATGCTGTAATGATTCTAAAATGCATACATTGTTACAAAATTTGTTAACAGTGAATATCTCGAACATGCCAAAACTTATCTGTCAGAAAACTTAGGAGAATTATGTAAGATAATGATATCCAATATGAAACTCACATGTCAGAGATACTTGGACGCATCCTTAGCTTCAAGCATGTTTTGACTGTTCAGCAGCACTTGCAGCAAAGCTATTAATTCTTCCCATATACTTTTCCTCCCTACAGAAAGAATAACAGATTATTTATATATAAAACAGGTTAGGCAAAACATAGATTCAACGACTCTTATCTAAAAAACAATATTTTAGCAGATAGTTTAATTTTTTTTTTTTCAATTCAGTTTTACGTCACTTTCAAGATTATTTCAGCTCATATGAGATGGGCTAATCAGTAGTTTAGTCTATCTCATTGATTTCTCTTGACATAAGTTGATTACATAAAAAATATGGAAAAGAATTAAAAAATACCTAACTAAACTCTTACATACAGTAGTGTACTGGATCAGACTGACACTTCTGTTGGTAGACTGAGCCTTGTTATATTTTACTTTGGATAAACAGTTGTTTTATTGTTGATTTGTTATAGATTTTCTTTTTGCTATCGTTTCTTTTTTGAAAAACATTTTTTTTGTGCAAATATCACTTGCTTTATTTATGCCTTTATTAAAAGCTTTATATGTTGTCATTTTTATTTTGTAATAACTCTGCACATGTTTTTTGGACAGGTAAGTCTGGGCAAACATTACAAAAACCTGCCCATGCAATATACAGTGATTTTTAAAAGTTGAGAAAAAAGAAAGAAAATTTTCAGAAGAAAATTTTTGATATTTTTCTTATTTTTGTTCAAAACATAGATTGTGGGTACACGTTAGAACCGCCTCAGCGAGGCGGTTCTAATGAGTACCCACAATCTTTGTTTTGGGGCAAAAATAAGAAAAATATGTATACCCCCGCAAACCCCAATTTTACCATATAAAAGTGGGGTTTAAGGGGGTAAACATTTCATGGACATGTTTTCCTGATGCAGGACTCTATTGTGAAGCTTAACATAGAGAGTGAGGTGTCCTAGTGGTTAAAGCTTCAGATGTCAGATTGAGAGGTTAGGACTTCGAACCCCGCTGGAGCTGTGTCTTTGAGCAAGACACATTTACTCCCCATTGTAATTGTAAATACTCCAAAAGTGATGGCTTTTTGTCAAAACGGTTCAAGACTTGTAGAAGAAACCAAAAACAAGTGAAGTACATGTATGCAGTTCCATCTTATGCAGTTCCATCTGAATCTCAATAGGTTCAACTCAACCTTTCATGTTGATAAATGCGTATCACTTCTGTCCAATGTCATAATCATTTCACCTGTCACATCATAAATTGATTAATACGAGGGATGTTCTTTAATTCTTGTCATCGACTCAATTTCTCCTAAACCAGCATCTGTACCAGAGCAAAAAGACTTGGTAATTATAGAGGGGTTCTTTGCGATATTGAAATCACCCAACAATTTTAGGACGGTGCAATTTATCATAGCAAACTGAGACTCTAAAGAGGGGCACCTTAATAACACTGCAAATACCTTCTTCATCCTGTCCCAATAAACAGTATAATGTTTGAATTAAAAGGGTTAGAATCATGATTTTATACCTGTGGGATCTCCATAACCTTGAAAACGCATTGGTCGAAAGTTATTTTCCTAAAACCGAAATTACAAGTTTTACGAGAGCTGTAAACATAGTACTATGCCAGTTTTTACGTGTTGATAAATTGAATGAGCGTCGGAATAGAAGTTTCGGAGCCTAATCCTGTCCAGTTATTACTCATCCAAAATGTTAATGCTGCTTTGTGTCAGATCTTTGCTGATTCCATTGATATAAGTTTTGGATTATTTATCCACTTAAAACTTGGTTTATGAGTAATAACATTTCGAAAGATAACACAAAAATGTCAATGGAATAGCTGCCCATACCACAATAATAGCATGTACAAATACTACTACAACTTCAAAAAATCTATGTACTTGATACGTTCTAGAAGCGTTTTGGTTGACGTTGTCAATCATGGAATTTGACAGTGTTTCTATTATGATAGAGACGGACAGCTCTCTTAGAAATTAAGCACCTGCTCCACCTTACATGTGAAGGAAATGTTAAATTGCCTGTATAGTCACTTACAGCGAATGTCCATTTAGACCGTTTAAGACAAACTTGAGATAACTATCAATTTGAGATATTCACCAGACAATCCAATTGACAAAATTTAAAACTACGAAAAGGTGTAACCTGTGCGGTGATTTTGAATGACGTATATTAAAAATATTATGACGTCATAAAGCAGGAGCAATAACTCTATAAAGTCAAAATAAAAATATTCTACAAAAGTGTTTTCTGTCGCTCATATGAATGGCAACATAATGTGTAAAATAAAATCGGACCTGTATTATACTATTGCGAAAGTTATAGCCTTTTCTATACTAGGGATCGAAATAACATATTGCAAATTAAATGAAAATTAACGCAGTGTCATTACTGTACCCTGTTTTTAAATGCGATTACTATATGACCGTGCGTCGGACAGCAATAATTTTGATACCAATCTGATCAGAAAAGATCGGGCTTTCACCACATATGAACAACATTCTCATTGATTGTCCACAGAAAAATTAATCAAGCAAGTGACAAGTATTAAAGAACATCCCTCGTATATTATCGCTGTTTTCTAGTGGATAATGTGTAAAAAAAGTGTTATGACCACATGTGTATTCACACTTTTGCAGGAATATGTAACGTCGTTGACGACGTCTGTAACAGCAGTGTTAATTTTTTATTGGAAATATGTCCACTGAAAGGCCATAAAATAGTATTTAAGATGTCATATGATAAAACGAATCTTACACTCATGGTCATTTCATATGAAATTTATTATAAGAGCCAAAGGCTTGTTTAAAAATTTCATATGAAATGACCACTCGTGTAAGATCCTCTATTACGAGGGGGTTTCAAAAAGTTCTCGGAAAAGTGCCATCATATTCTTATTTTGTAAATCAGGTGAATTAAACTAATACATTTATATAGACCAACATGATTTGTACTTATACAGCAAATTTTGCTGCTCTTGCATGAACACAATGCTAACAGTGGTTGCTATGGAAACCGTACATCACGATTACCGGCCCACTTTTGTTCATTTTTGCAAAAAGTCGATGTCTAATGATGAGGTTGCATTTGATAATTAACCATGCTTTTTTTCACCAAACTTTGTATGAGCAAAGTTCAATATGTTTGCGATGAGCACATTACGTCATATAAGTCTGTGACGTCATTTTGGCGTTAAGCGCCCATTTTGTTTAGTGGGTATGCCTAAAATGCGAAGGGAACAACGTTATTTGATAAATTGTGTGTTTGGAAAGGACTATAAATGAAAGAAACACTGCTAAGAGCAGAAAGCGCATATGGCAACAAGAAAATTAAAAAAACGGCAATCAACAAGTAGTATGCATGATTTCTACACGACCAGAAATGCGTCCATGTCGACTTGCACAGTGTAACGTCAAATAACGTCATACTGTCTAAAATGATCGTCGTGATAGAAAAGACTAGAATTCGTGAAATACACAACATATCGAATTGTAGTTTCGGCACATTTACCGCATTACACACACAGAACTGACAATCAGACGCCCATATGCTAGGTTGATTCCGAAAATGCTTAAGAGCTAGCCAACAGCGGCATGAATGCGTGTAGCATGACGTTGTTGTGACGTTGGACCGGTTTTACTGTTGTTACCTTAGAAACGCACGTGATTTAATGCCTAATTTTCATCCGATTTTATTCAAATTCTGTGCATATGTTAATTTACAAAATGCACAGAGAACGTAAATTTCCGAAGACAATTACAAATTTGGCAGCACTTTTCCTCGAACTTTTTGAACCCCCCTCGTACTAAAGGCTGATTGAACTTACACAGTAAATGAATAATGTTTACAAATTAAACAGATGATAGCAAAGAGGTTCTGTGCTGTTTTGAAGCATTATTTTTTTCACAAGGAATATTTGGAAATAGCAGTACCAGTACTTGTATACCATCAACATGTTCCTCATTCTAGTCTCCCTCCATTATTTCTTTCAAATCTTAAAACATCCTTATACCTTAGTATAATGTTCTGTCAAGATTCTATAGTAATCCTACATCATCCTATGAAAACTAATGCTGAAAAACAAGGAACCTAATGCCTAACACATGAAGCTGTCTTTGAAAAAAAGAGAAAAGAACATAAAGAATGAAAAAAAAGAAAAAAGAAAAAAACGGAGCACCATAGGTAGGGAATAACACAGTGACTGCTATCATGAAAATGGGCAAACTTGTGATATGATTTGTCAAATTGATACACTTTAGTTAGAAAAGAGCTAGAAACTTGAAATTTTGGATTTAAGTAGAGGAGGAATTGTACTATCCGAGTAGCGAAAACAAAGGCGCTGATCAGCTTCGCGGTTACCGAGAAGCTGATCTGCGCCTTTGTTTTCGCCTATGCAGATTGTTGGTTTTCCCATGAGGCGGCTCAATTATTAAGTCATTTTTCAATAGAAAAGATTTATGATTAGTAATTATGCCCCCATCTTTGGAAAGGCTGGAAGGACATATTGCGTTGGGCTTGTCTGTCTGTGGATGGGTCTGTCTGTCAGTTAGTCATTTTTTTGAAACTTTTGAATGGTGCATTTTAGGGTTTCATACACATATTCCCCATGAAAAAAATAGTTGACCCATATTTTCATTCATGTCTTGAGTTATTCCCCTTTTCTGAGTTATGTCCCTTCCACCACAAAATTTGAAAATGTTGTGAGCAAGGTTTCTCAAAAAGTATACTATTTGAGCTAGAGTCTTCATACTTCTTGGTTTGAGATTTTTTTTTTCAATTTTTACAAAATCACAGAATTTTGAAATTTTGATTGATAATTCCATTTTTCAGTGAAATTTGAACTTTGAAATGGTGAATGCTGGGGTTGTGAAATTTCATTTACAGATTCCACATGAAGAGTAGTTTTCATGTCTGAGTTATGCCCCTTTTCTGAGTTATGTCCCTTGGAAAGCAAAATTTGAAAATCTTGTGTGCAAGATATCTCAAAATGTATTTTAGCTACAGCCTTCATATTTGGTATACTGATTGTGGCTGATGTTTAGACCACCTGATTTAACTTTTGAGAAATTTTGACAGAATTAAGAAATTTTGAAATTTCAACTCCGTTTTTAACTTTTCTGCAAAAAGCCTGCATTCTGTTTCTGAATTGAGATCTAAACAGTGGCAACTTAGCATCTTCATCAGAAAATGAAATTTCACTTCATTCAAATGAAATAAATGAATCATACAAAATGTGTCAGGTTAGGGGCAAGTTTGCGATTGATGGCATAGTGTTTTACAAACACATATTTGAGCCGTCTCGTGGGAAAACCAGAAATGTGTTTTCCCACCAGGTCTGACATAAACCTGTCTGTACAAGCACAGAAAAGTGTTGGAAGCTTGAAATTTCGGATTTAAGTAGAACAGGATTTGTACTATCTGATAAGCGAAAACAAAGGCTCTGATCAGCTTCGCAGTTACCGCGAAGCTGATCTGCATCTTTGTTTTCGCATATGCAGATTGTTGGTTTTCTCACGAAGCGGCTCATTTCTAGTTTGGAAGTGCATTGCCAATGTGCTTGTGATGAATAATCACAACATGTTAAGTTTTTCGGAAAAATATGCGGATTCATTTGTTAACTATCATAGTTTAACTATTAGGCGAAGCTGTAATGAGCTTTATTGTTCAGCTGTACAGTATTTGATATGCAAAAATGATGCTTTAATTGAGCGTGTGCATGATAAAATCAACAATTTGGTTTCCGACCAGGTCCGACACGAACTGGGCTGTACAGTCAGAAAAGATGGATAGAGGCTGGAAATTTTGGCTTTAGAAAGTAGAGGAATTGTACTATCGGTGTAGCGAAAACAAAGGCGCTGATTAGCTTCGCAGTTACTGTGAAGCTGATCTACTCCTTCATTTTCGCCTATACAGATTGTTGGTTTTCCCATGCCACAGCTCTTATATCTTATTTATGGATGCTATATCTATTTCAGGAGAAATGATCCACCGTTATGTGTTATCACTCAAGATACTATGACTTTAGAAGAAATAGGTAATGATAAAATTTAACGGTCTGCATGGTTCTACATCAGGGTAGACTAGCTTAACTTCTATCACAGTGTTATTGTCACAAAAAACATCAACAGGAATGAATCTCCAGCTACAGTGAACAAATGTACAGATCTTACTTATTTTTTACCATTCTTAAACACTGTCATATTCATGTAGCTGATCTGCACTTTTGTTTTATTTAAGGCTCCTATTTCCAAAATCTAAAATGGTTAGCCTCTAGTTATCTTCTGTGACTGTTGAGTCCTCATTATGATTTCCCTTATACATGTAAATGCTCCGAAATATGAAATGCAGGAATTCTCCTTTCATGGTATCAGCAACAAGGCAAAACAACATTCATATAATGTTATCATCTGATCAATTTTCATAGCCAATACATTACAATGCTCATATTTTACTTGATGTATTTTACAGAGACAATACTTAAAGACACGGAACATAATGGATTCCCTGTGGTGATATCCAAAGATTCCCAGTATCTAGTTGGCTTTGTACTGAGGCGAGACCTACTATTGGCTGTTGGTAAGTTTATGCATCTTCACTGTAACAGTTACATCTACATTGTTTTGTCTGTGATATATTGCTGTATTGAGCAATATTCAGAAAAATTACTGAGAATATGCTCTGAGTACTGTTAATCTACATTTAGGCCAGAAACAAAGTACATATTGAGAAAGGCTGTATAGATCAATAAATTAGATAAAAAAAGATTCATCTGCACCAGTCATTTGTAGCCATAGTCTTCATGGGCAGATCCAGAGGGGGGGACAGGGGGTCCGGACGCCCCCTGGAATTGCCAGATTATTAATTTTTGCCGTGTTGAAATTTTCCGTCAGACCCCTTCTGGGAATTTGGACCCCCCCCCCCCCACTGAGAAAATTTTCTGGATCCGCGCATGGTCTAGCTGGATTTTTACTTTTAAAATGCCTGCATTGCATGGGAAATATCCAATGTTTAGTTTGTGGCTATAAAAGCAAACAGGGCAGTGCAATAATTTAAAAGCAGGCTGCGGGGGACAACAGCAGTGATTTTACAAAGAAGCTGCCTCTGCAGTGAGGCTTTTTGCCTGATATTTTCTGGCAATTCTCTGATGGGTACCATTGTTATATAGATGAGTAGTGCATTACATGTGTTCATACTTAAAATTTATGAAATATTTTTTAGAAAATTCAGACTTTATCATAGTTATGTTGAATTTTAATTTCTTAATGCAGCTAATGGTAGAAAGAACCAGGAAGGTATAGTGAGTGATTCTGTGGTATATTTCACCAACCAGGTACCCACCAACATATCGGGACCTGCACCACTCAAACTTAGAAAAATTGTAGATTTGGTAAGTATTCCCAAGTTTTTATGACAGGTTTTAACATATTTGTGATGAATGGACTTTCCCATCATTATCATTTGGATGAGTTCATTCTCTTTTTTAGGGGCATCAGATGTGATTGTGAAATTTTATTTAATTTTTCAATTAAGATTCTTTAAAAAGACAGAATAGCCCTACATGAGATGCTGCATTCTGAAGCGTCAGTCATCTCTGACACTATTCTAAGTCCCTTAAACAGGATATAAGGTTTAAATGAGTAAATGATTTTGCTATTTAAGGATGTTCGCTGCCAATGAAAAAGTATTCAAACTTTTTTTCTAACCCCTCTTTTTTGATTCCAAAATTCAACACAAGACATTTGATAACAAAATAAATATAGGGTAGTGTGCATTTTTTCAAGCTACAGGCCTCTGAATGAGACCTTTGAGCACCATGTTTTAAATTTAGTAAAATTTTTTAATTTTATGAAGCAAACGTGTCTTGAACAAATATATACTTAGAATGCTTTCAAAAGTCATAGTATTTACGTATCGCAGACTATTTTGGACCAAAAGCAAAGAAAAATTTGCAACTTGAAGTGGATGACAAAATTTTACGATTCCTTTTCCAACCCTACCCCCATACTTGAAAAGTCGGAAAATAGCAATATTTTGAAATGTGCCAAACCCATATTTGTTGATTCAAACTTTGTATTTTCACACAACATAGAACTTGGTAATATTGTTCGAATAAAAGAAAGAAATATATAGGGTAGTGTGCATATAAGAGAGAACCAACAACTTGAAAATCGCCATTCTCAGCCTTTTTTCGGCTGTTTTGTTTTTTAAAGCCCATTTCATAAAACCACCTAAAATGTTATAACCAGCACACCAAAGACCCAAAGACTGACTTAGAAGACCATGTACTCATATACTGCAGCTAAAATAAACATCAAACTAGTGCAATTAATTTGAAGATGTGTAATATTCAAGTTTAATCTACCCTACCCCCTAAATTTTACTGACAACTAAAATTTTCTGAAATGTTGCAGAAAATGGGGTGAAAAAATGAAGTTTCTTAGATTGACAATTTTCATGGCTCATTCAATGCATATCATTAATATGTATCCAAATATAAAATATTAGGAAAATATCTGCAACCGTTTACGAGATAGTCAACAAAAGAAAAACCGGAAGTTCCGAAATGTCAAATGTTAGCAGCGAACATCCTTAAGTGAGTCCTCTGAAGCATTGTTTAAAGCTACTGACATTGTTAACCAAGGGTCATATGTTTGATTCCATGTTACAGCTAGAGTTAAGGTTATTAATTGCCCTTTAACTTATTCAACAATCATGCACCATGAGTCCATGATCATGTACTCTTAATCTGTCTTTGCCCTTATTTTTCAAAGAGTTTAAAGTAATTTCTCTAAAAGACCAATAACCATTAAAAATCAATTTTATATTACAGGCCCCTGTGACCATAACAGACCAGACCCCTATGGAAACTGTTGTAGAAATGTTCAGAAAGCTTGGCCTCAGACAGACATTAGTCACTGTCAATGGGTAAGGGCCAAATTATGAGCTGCCACATGGGAAAACCAACAATTTGTCTAGGCGAAAACAAAGGCGCTGATCAGCTTCGCAGTAACTGCGAAGCTGATCGCGAAGCTGATCAGCGCCTTTGTTTTCGCTACTCGGATAGTACAGTTCCTCTTCTACTTAAATCCGAAATTTCAAGATTCTAGCTCTTTTCTGTGACTGTACAGGTCAGTTTATGTCAGATCTGGTCGGAAACCACATTGTTGGTTTTCCCACGAGGTGGCTCTTATGTTTTTAAATCCTGGCATATTGTTTATAATATATAAGGTCAGAATTACTTCAGGTTTGTCTCAAATGTAGCCTTTGTGACATTACATCAATATAACATACTTTTTTAGCTCACCTGAGCCGTCAGGCTCACAAGGTGAGCTTATAGTATACCCATGCTCCGTCGTCCGTCCGTCCGTCCGTCGTCCGTCCGTCGTCCACCATTTTCAAAGATCTTCTCCTCTGAAACCGCTTGGCCAATCAAAGCCAAATTTTACATGAAGCATCTATGGGAAAGGGGAACCAATGTGTGTATAAATAATCCAGGTCACATGACCAAGATGGCCGCCATGCCCATATATGGTAAAAACCCTTCAAAAATCTTCTTCTCCGGAACCACTGGACCGATTTCAACCAAACTTGGCATGAAGCATTAATGGCTCAAGCACTACAATGTATATATAAATCATGACCCTATGATGACCTTGACCTATTTTACGGCAAGGTCAACATAGGTCGCGAATGCATTTGAATGGGAAAAATTGTTAAATTGTCATTTAAAGGAAAAATCTTGCAGAAAATCAGCAGTAGGACTGAATATTAATGATTCTGAAAAAAAATTGGGCACCAGGGGCTCATCCGCCCCCACCCCGGGGCAATATACATGTATATCTCCATAATATTCAAACATCTTCTCCTCTGAAACCGCTTGGCCAATCAAAGCGAAATTTTATGTGAAGCATCAATAGGAAGGGGTAACAAATATGTATATAAAAAATCCAGGTCACATGACCAAGATGGCCGCCATGCCCATATATGGGAAAAACCGTTCAAAAATCTTCTTCTCCAGAACCGGTTGACCGATTTCAACGAAACTTGGCAGGAAGCAACGATGGCTCAAGCACTACAATGTGTATATAAATCATGACCCTGTGATGACCTTGACCTATTTTACGGGAAGGTCAACATAGGTCACCAGTGCATTTGAATGGGGAAAACTTTTAAAATGTCATTTAAAGTGAAAGTCTTGCAGGAAATGGGCAGTAGGACTGGATATTAATGATTCTGAAAAAAATTGGACCCCAGGGACTCATGTGCCCCCACCCCGGGGCAATATACATGTATATTTCCATAATATTCAAACATCTTCTCCTCTGAAACCGCTTGGCCAAACAAAGCCAAATTTTAAGTGAAGCATCTATAGAATGGGGGAATCAATGTGTATATAAATAATCTAGGTCACATGACCAAGATGGCCGCCATGCCCATATATGGTAAAAACCCATCAAAAATCATCTTCTCTGAAACCAATAGACTGATTTCAAGGAAACTTGGCGTGAGGCATCGATGGCTAAAGTACTCCAATGTATATATAAATCATGACCCTGTGATGACCTTGACCAAGTTTATGGCAAGGTCAACATGGGTTGCCTGTGCATCTGAATTGGGAAAACTGTTAAAATGTCATTTGAAGGAAAAAGCCAACAGGAAATTGGCAAATGGACAGAATATTGAAGATTCTGAAAAAAGAAAATGGCCCAAGGGCTTATCTGCCCCTGCACTGGAGTTAAATACCATAATATTCAAACATGTTTATTGGTATATGCAGCTGATCTCAGGTGAGCGTTTACAGGACCATTGGTCCTCTGGTTTTTTACATTAATCAACACAGTTACACTTGAACAGGCAATCTGCCAAACAGAATTTGTGACTTATTTATGTATATGATTCACCTTTTTTGTTTTCTAATTTGCTTATTTCTTTGCTTAAATACTTAAAGAGTTTTCTGATTTGAAAGAATTATTCAAAAGACCCTGTCACACACTCACGAGTTAGAGCTGCGAGTTAAGCTCCGCCCACTTTATGTGAACTTAGCAATTTGTACAGAACTTGCCATATATCCGCGGTTGTCGTACACAAGTCTTCTCAACTCATAGCAACTCGTAATTGTTGTGTAAGGGATATGAGAATTTTAAATGGTTTAAAATTCTCATAGCAACTCGCCGTCTAAAAGTAGGCGGGGCATGTGCAGAGCATAACTTATACTGATCTCTAAGCTTATCGTACAGAACTCGTAGTAATGTCGTGGGATGACGTGCGTTGTTGGCATCTTGTCAAATATGGCGAGTTACCTACGAGTTGCTATGATATTCAAGGCAACTTCTCGCGAGTTGCTACGCCATCTCGCAAGTTTACTACGACATTCCTACGAGCATGCGTGTGTTTCCACGACTTATTATCGTAGGGATGTCGTGTAGAACTCGTATGACATTATATCTCATGGCAACTCATGCGATAAGCGGCGAGTTATGATTTGCACTAACTCGTAGCATGTCGTGGCTTCAACTCATGAGTGTGTGGCAGGCCCTAAAGAATTAGAATTTTAAGCTTTTCATTTATATTTGAGCCACCACATGAGAAAACCAACAATCTGCATACTCAAAAACAAAGGCGCAGATCAGCTTCGCAGTAGTTGCGAAGCTGATCATCGCCTTTGTTTTCACTACATGGATAGTACAGTCCCTCTACTTTCTAAATCCAAAATTTCAAGCCTGTAGTGATCTTCTGTGCTTGTGCAGCTCGGTTTGTGTCGGCACTGTTCGGAAACCACATTGTTGGTTTTTTCACGTCTCGGTTTTTCTATTTAGTATGATGTATTTCTCTTTTTCAGGCGATTGCTAGGCATTATAACGAAGAAAGATGTACTCAGGCATATAGCACAGCTGCAAAACCAAGATCCTGACTCTATTCTCTTCAATTAATCATATGTGTGTGTCATAGTACATGTAATTAGCCTTCCCAGCGGGCACATGACGTTAAAATGACGTCAGATCGACGTCGATGCGACGTCATGTCGCATCGACGTCGATCTGATGTCATTTTGACGTCATGTGCCTGCTGGGTTGTCTTCAAAAAGGCCTGTCAATTTAGTTTGTCTACAAGTTATAACACAAACTGTCCAAACATACCAAGAAAATATGTAACTCAAGCTTTGAAGGCGTAGGAACAGAAACTGATTTTTGGGACGGATAGGAGATAGCCTGGAAGTGGATCAGAGAACATAGGTTTTTGTTGGTGCAGATCAGAGTTAGTGTGGGCACAGATTAGAGCCCTACATATACACTATGTAGGCAGGAAAGAGCAAACGTGCTGCTATGCAGCTTTATTTGTGTATGAATATGACAGGTTATTTCAAGACAAGGATCATACAAAACCAAACCTCTTTGTTGTTTTAGTGTCTCTTTTGTGTGTCATAATACAGAACCAAGATCTTCGCTTCATTCCAATCCATATTTGAGCCGCCTCGTGGGAAAACCAACAATCTGCATAGGCGAAAACAAAGACACAGATCAGCTTCGCGGTAACCGCGAAGCTGATCAGCGCCTTTGTTTTCGCTACTCGGATAGTACAATTCCTCCTCTACTAAGCTCCAAAATTTCAAGCTTCTAGCCTGCTTCTGTAGCTGTACAGGCCGGTTTGTGTCAGACCTGTTCGGAAACCACATTGTTGGTTTTCCCACGAGACGGCTCATTGAATTGTATACTCATATAATCTACATGAATAATCATATCTGTACCAAATGAGCCATTGCACGAGAAAAACAACACTTTTGAGTTCTGACCACAAATCGGCCTGCACTATGTACAGTCACAGAAAAGAGCCAGAAGCTTGAAAATTTGGATATAAGTCGAAGAGGAATTGTACTATCCTTGTAGCGAAAACAAAGGCGCTAATCAGCTGTGAAGTTACTGCACAGCTGATCTGCGGCTTTGTTTTTGCACATACAGATTGTTGGTTTTCTTGTGCAGCGGCTCAAATATACTGTGACCGCTGTGCATTAAAGGACTCAAAAAATGAAGAAGCGAGGATAGATTGATGTATTAAAAAACATTTGTTTTTTAATCTAGTAGGTCTGGTAAGGTAACCATTTTTGATATTACGAAAATTTGCCCATGTAATAAACAGAGATTTGTTCAACTTTAAAAATTGAAAAATTTCATGTAAATTTTTTTATATTTTTAATATTTCTTGCTCACAACATTGATTGTGGGTACACCGCCTCACCAAGACGGTTCTAATGAGTACCCACAATCTATGTTTTGGAGCAAAAATAATAAAAAAAATGCCTCTGTAAACCTCATTTTCAGGTAATAAAGGTAAGGTTTAAGGCGGTAAATATTACATGGACATATGAGCCGCGATGCGAGAATACTGGCCTATGCAGCTACAGAAGGTGGATAGAAGCTTGAAATTTCCGATATAGGAGGAAGAGGAATTGTACTGAGTAGCGAAAACAAAGGGGCTGATCAGCTCAGCTGTGCAGTAATGCACAGCTGATCTGCGCCTTTGTTTTCGCATATAGGCAAAAATCTGGTTTTCTCATATTATCCTGATGATAAAAACTACTCGCATCAGAGCATCAGTAACCCATCCAATGTGTTTTTCTGCTCAGAAAATGGAGAAAAAAATATGTTGATCAAATTGTTTGGATTCTTGGGCTGATTTTCAAATTTTTGGTGAGAATAGAGTAGAAAACAGTTTTTTTTTTTTTTTTTTTTGCATTACTTGAGCCGCATCATGAGAAAACCAACAATCTGCATATGCGAAAACAAAAACGCAGATCAACTTGGCAGTTACCGCGAAGCTGATTAGCGCCTTTGTTTTCGCTACATGGATAGTACACTTCCTCTTCTTCTTAAATCGGAAATTTCAAGCTTCCAGCCTGTACAGCCTGATTTGTGTCGGACCTGTTCGGAAACCACATTGTTGGAGACGGCTCTCTTCATATTGCTGAAACAGAAGAGTTGTCTACAGCATGCAGTCATGGTATCCTTGCCAAACAATGCAAAGTTTTCTTCTCAGTGTTTTATTTATTTATTATGTTAAGTTTTGTTTTGAAGATAAATTATGTACTTGTATTGATTATAGTGATTTATTATTCAAGAGTGATTGCTTAATATACGTCTTACAGATTATGACTTTTTTGGAATTTTCATATTCCAGTTATAAGCCTTTACAAGTTTTTTTGCAATATTTCATACTATCCTAAGTAATTTCTTTTTCTGTATTACGAAAAAGCAATTGATTTTTTTTCACACTTCAATGAAACCATACGACTTGGATATTATTATTGTTAACATTATAACATTAAGTTCATAATGCTTATACAAATCTCTAACCTGCCTAGGTCTTCAACATTTTTTCTGCCTAATTTGTTTGTATACTCTTGATTACAGAATAAAATTCAGACCAAACTACTAAAGTAAGTCAAGAGAGGTCCATAAAGTTAAAATATACTTTCATTTGGTTTTACACTTGATACAAGTTCCAAAGACATTTGAGCAGCGACGCGAGAAAACCGGTCTTCGGGGTTTCGGACCAAGTCCAACACAAACCAGCCTGTACAGTCATAGAAGCAGGCTAGAAGTTGAAATTTTGGATTTAAGAAGAAGAGGGATTGTTCTATGTGTGTAGAGAAAGCAAAGGCACTGATCAGTTTTGCAGTTACTGCGAAGCTGATCTGTGCCTTTGTTTTCGCATATGCAGATTGTTGGTTTTCTCATGCAGCGGCCCACTTGTTTGATTGAACTGACACATGTTGCAGTGCTATTGTTTTATTGTTTTGCCATAATTTTATAGTCTATAAAGTTATGTACATAGCCTTCATTGTTTTCTATTCTTCAATAACCTTTTAGAACAGATAGTGTATTGTTTGAGCTGCATCACGAGAAAACCGGATTTTGCCTATGCGAAAACAAAGGTGCAGATCAGCTTCGCAGTTAACTGCGAAGCTGATCAGCGCCTTTGATTCCGCTACTCGGATAGTGCAATCCCTCTTCTTGTTTAATCCGAAATTTCAAGCTTCTATCCCACTTCTGTGACTGCACAGACTGGTTTGTGTCAGACCTGGTCGGAAAACCCAAAGACTGGTTTTCTTGCGTTGCAGCTTATTTAAGGCATGTCATGAGAAAACCTGTATTTGGGGCTTCCTACCAGGCTGGACACAATCTGCCATGTACCATCACAGAAGAAGGCGTGAAGCTTGAAATTATTTTCGATTTAGGGGTTAGTTAGGGGTTAGGTATTCTACTATCCATGAAGTGAAAAGGGTCCCGAGTAACTGCACAACTGTGCAAAGCTGATCTGCATCTTTGTTTTTGCATATATGAATAAGAATGTTCTTATGATTTAGCTCATATTATTTAGTGATTCATTTGTCGTTTCATAAGTTAACATTTTGTACCACTGTGATATTTTTGTTAGTTTGTAATTAGATTTTATTTAAGTCCTGTAGAACAAATTTTATTACCCATATATTTTCCTCTCTATGCTTCTGTGCACCAGTCATTTGAAACCATGCCAAGGCATTGTTGATATTATAATTTGAGCCTGTGCATGAGAAAAGCAACAATTTGGAGTTCTGACCAGGTCCGACACGAACCGGCCTATACAGTCACAGAAAAGAGCTAGAAGCTTGAAAATTTGGATAGAAGTAGAAGAGGAATTGTACTATTTGTGTAGCGAAAACAAAGGTGCTGATCAACTGTTCAGTTACTGCACAGCTGATCTGCGCGTTTGTTTTCGCATATGCAGATTGTTGGCTTTCTTATGCGTTGGCTCAATTTTCATTTCATTCATGCCCCCACCCATTTCGGCCATGGGAATAGATGGGCTGCTTGTGTCTCCAGGCAAAGCTTATAACTGTCTGACTGACCAGCTGACCAGTAACTGGTTGGGTAGAAGTCCCATCATATGGATGCAATGTCACAACATGACTGTAGCTGTTGACTGGGACGTAAAAAAATAAAACAAACATTTTAATGCCCTGCTATAAGCCCAAGCCCAGGGGACAAAGTGGAGATCATAACTCTTTGTCCTTTCCTAAGTAACAGAAAAAAAAATTCTAATGTCTAAACCTTGTCCTTTTCATGCACTGCAGGGTTATTTCAAAAGGAATTGCCTCACAATTAAGCCCGGCTATCCCCCACCCTACCAGTAGGAATGGAGTAGAGGTGACCCATGTTTACAAATGACTGATGCATTTTGCTGCCATTTCTTTAAATATCAAATGGATAGTGGATAAGCAGCCATGTTAACTCATATAAGCCTGGCTTCCTTTTTATGGGACATATGCAAGCAGCATTGCCTCAGATGGGACGCCTCAGAATGTGACGTCCCATCTGTGGCTATTCTGTTTGCTGAAAGTAATTTCATTGAAAAATGATGTCCCTAAAAATGAAAGTGGTCTCACCCAATTGAAAATGATGGGTGAATCCATTCGTCATTAATGGGTCAGTATATGATGTTATTATTCATGGGGCCCTCCCTTAATTTTAGTTTGTACATAATTTGAAAAGTAGCTTTGCTATATATTGAGTAGGGTACGACCTTTGTGGATACTCATTTAATAATCATGTAAATATCATTTAAATCTTACTGCTTGTGTGGTAACATGTATAGAATGTTTCGAAATTTGGACTGTACATATTTGCTGAATGTAAGCTTATTTATGGGTCCAAAATAATTATTTGAAGTGCATGCATATGAATTAAATGGGATGTGCCGCAAAGAAACTGTAAAGTAAGTAAAGTGTGAAGTGCGCACAACAAAGGTCTAGTTCATTACACTTGAGTCACTTAGATATATCAAATTTGCACAGACTGATCTGAGTTTATTGTTGGGCATATTTTTTTGTTGGGGAACACGATGGGTCATGGATAGTTCATCCAAAGAATAAAATATAATTGTTAGATCCCTTGGAAGCAGTAAAAACATTCAAAGAAACCTACCAACGCTGTATATTGTCCTTGAGTAAAACACCTTACTCTTAAAAAAAAACTATTGAAGTACCCAGGAAGTGGTATTTTTTATCTTTTCTTGGCCAAAAAATTTTGACTTGGATGTTAAGCCTCAAATTAAAATAAATATCTTTTTGTTTTCATTTATGTCTAATCCCAAATGTTTGTAGTGTTGTGTATTAAAATTGTTGCATAATTTTGACATTATTATTATTTTTTTTTTTAAACAATTGGTAACCAAATAAAATTTGTCTTGATGAAAGTAAAGTATGGATAATATACTCTTAGCTACGGCATTGCCATTCATTAAGTTTCCGACACCTTTTCCATTTCTACTGACAAACTTAGCTATCTCAATGCAGGTCGTTTTAAATTACGAAAACACGCCCATGCAATGTACAGAGATTTTTTTTTGTTATAAAAGAATGAAATTTTCATAAGGAAAAAAAAAGATATTTTTGGTCAAAACATTGATTGTGGGTACGCGTTAGAACCGCCTCACCGAGACTAGAAATGCCTCCTCGAGGCGGTTCTAACGAGTACCCACAATCTATGTTTTTGAGCAAAAATAAGAAAAATAGATATACCCCTGCAAACCCCAGTTTTACTATATAAAAGTGGTGTATAAGGGTGTATACATTACATGGACATGTAATCATGATGAAATTATCATTACGAAAACACGTCCATGCAGTAGACTGGCAGAGATGTTTTAGACATGCAAAACTTTGAAAAATTTCCGTTTATAAAGTTTGATCATTTTCTTAATTTTGCTCAAAACATTGATTGTGGGTACACATTAGAACAACCTCAACGATGCATCCAAATGAGTACCCACAATCTATGTTTATGTTTCGGGTCAAAAATAGGAAATATAGATATGCCCCTCTAATTTTTGCTCAAAACATAGATTGTGGGTACATGTTAGAACTGCCTTGCCGAGGCGATTCTAACGAGTACCCACAATCTATGTTTTGGAGCAAAGATAAGAAAAATAGGTATACCCCTGCATATCCCAGTTTTGCTATATAAAAGTGGGGTTTAAGGGGGTAAACATTACACGGATATGTTTTCGTGATGTGCTGATGAAAATATGTTTGTACTGTTACGATGGAGATCAGATGCTCAGTGCTGTGTTAATGCATGGAATATGCCATGCATATTAATACATTTTATATTGTTTTTTGTATACAAACCTACTTTAAAATTCTCGTTTTTGGACAGGTTTGTTTGTCTGAGTAAACACTGCTGAATGGCAGTTTTGTTGCATCTTTATGAGTTACTATAGTAATTGTTAAAGTGTCATTGTAAAATTTGCAAAGTGCTTCTAGTAAACTTTCTGGGCATTTGAAAATTCGGAAAAAAAATGAAACCATTGTTATTGTTGTCTTGATGTCTTGAAGCAGTGTTCGGCAAGAGATGGTACAACAAAAAAATCAAGAAAACATGTCCATGTAATGAATACCCCTTATATCCCATTTTTATAGAGTAAAACTGGGGTTTACAGGGGTATACCTATTTTCCTTATTTTTGGTGCAAAACAGATTGCAGGTTCTTGTTAGAACCACCTTGTCAATCAATGTTTTGAACAAAAACTATTTAAAATATCATATATTTTATTTCCAATGAAATTTTCAATTTTTACTGCTGAAAATATTCTCTGTATATTACATGGGGAAGTTTTCACAATGACTCACAAGAAACTAAGCTTTAATCCTTCTCTCACCACACATATTTATGAATGACTATTTTCAACAAACTTTGATTGTTTAGGAAAAGGCACTATTTATTGCATGTTCATGTGTTGATACACTGATTTTGCATAACACTGCTTTATATAACAGTGAAATAAATTTTCTCTTTAAGAGAAAAAAATTGTAACACTTATTTGTATTTACTACCTTCGACTTCAAACCCTACTACTTGTGTTGTGTACTTTAGCAAAACACTAACTTTACGTTCCATTTACCTGGGAGATAGGACTCTATTAGATGATGGTTTAACCCATATTTGACGAATGGATTTTCCCATCATTATCAATTGGGTGAGTCCACTTTCATTTCTACGGGCATCAAGAGTGATTTTTAATTTTTATCTCATTTTTTGATGAAATTCCTCCAAGCAAACAGAATAGCCCCAGATGGGACGCCGCGTATTGCAGCGTCCCATCTGGGGCTATTCTGTTTGCCTATGTCCCATAAAAGGGATGCCAGGCTTAAATGAGTTAACCATAGCTGTTGAATGGGACAGAAAACAAAGTCATCTTACTATATATATGCTTGGAAATAAACTAAGGGAATGCCCAAAATAATGTTATAATTACTTTTAATTTTGATAGTCGAAAAGCATGGCCCATTATAAATACAGTCATGATAAGGTCACAAGATGAATGGTTACATAAATCAGCAGACACATAACCTGTTTTAATGCCCCCCAACTGGGGAAAAGTTGGAAGGCATATTGCTTTCAGCCTGTCTTTATCCCCAACTGTGGAAAAATTGGAAGGGCGAATTGCTTTCAGCTTGTCTTTATACCCAACTGTGGAAACATTGGAAGGGCATGTTGCTTTCAGCTTGTCTTTATCCCGAACTGTGGGAAAATTGGATGGGCATATAGCTTTAGCTTTTCTTTATCCCCCAACTGTGGAAGAGTTTGAAGGGCATATTGTTTTTGGCTTGTCTTCATTCCCAACTGGGGAAAGGTTGGACGGGCATATTGCTTCCGGCTTGTCTTTATCCCCAACTGAGGTAGACTTGGAAGGGCATATTATTTTTGGCTTGTCTTTATTCCCAACTGGGGACGGGCATATTGCTTCCGGCTTGTCTTTATCACCAACTGAGGTAGACTTGGAAGGGCATATTGCTTTCGGCTTGTCTTTATCCCCAACTGTTGAAAAGTTGGAAGAGCATATTGCTTTTGGCTTGTCTTTATCCCCAACTGTGGTAGAGTTGGAAGGGCATATTGCTTTTGGCTTGTCTTTACCCCCAACTGTTGCATATTGCTTTTGGCTTTTCTTTATCCCCAACTGTGGAAGAGTTTGAATGGCATATTGCTTTCGGCTTGTCTTTATCCCCAACTGTGGAAGAGTTTGAAGGGCATGTTGCTTTTAGCTTTTCTTTATCCCCAACTGTGGAAGAGTTTGAAGGGCATATAGCCGAAGGCTCACAGATGAGCTTATAGTATACCCATGCTCCGTCGTCCGTCGTTCACAATATCAAAGATCTTCTCCTCTGAAACTGCTGGGCCAATCAAACCCAAACTTCATGTGGAGCATCCATAGGAAGGGGCAACAAAAGTTTGTATAAATGGCCCAGGTCACATGACCAAGATGGCCTCCATGGCTCTAAATAGCAAAAACCTTTAGATATCTTCTCCAGAACCAGTCTAGGCCTATGATTTTGAAACTTGGCATGAAGCAGCAGGCAATGAAGCTCTACAAAGTTTATATAAATCATGACCCTGGGATGACCTTGACCCTTTTTTACAGCAAGGTCAACTAAGGTCGCCCATGCATTTGAATGGAAAAAAAAATAGGAAAATGTTATTTAATGGCAGAAACTTTCTAGGAATGAGCAAATGGACAGAAGATTTATGTTTATGAAAATATTTTGGGCCCAGGGGGTTGTATGCCCCTGCCCCGGGGCTGTATACATGTATATGACCATAATATTCAAACATCTCTGAAACCGCTTGGCCAATCAAAACCAAAATTTATGGGAAGCATCCTTAGGAAGAGGAAATGAAAGTTTGTATAAAATTTAATGGTCAAGGTCACATGACCAAGATGGCCGCCATGGCTATAAACAGCAAAAACCTTTAAAATCTTCAGAACCTGAAGGCCTATGATTTTGAAACTTGGCATGAAGCATCAGGCAGTGGAGCTCTACAAAGTTTATATAAAGCATGACCCTGGGATGACCTTGACATTTTTAGCTCGCCTGAGCCTGTGAGCTTATAGTATAGTGGTCGAGCCGGCGTCCGTGCGTCGTCGTCCGTCGTCGTCGTCAACATTTTCAAACGACTTCTCCTCTGAAGCTGCCAGGTCGAATCTTTCCATATTTTACTTATAGCATCTACAGGTGGGGGGAACGAATATTTGTGTTTTTTATCTCGATCGGATAAGAACTCTGGTTGCTCTGGCAACTTGAAGTTTCCATTGACTTGTTTGGTGAAAAGTGGAAATTTTTCCGCTGTCAGGCTGGGAATATTTGAATTTTGTTTTTTACATAAATGTTTATTGAGTAGTCCTTCACGTTTAAGGCAACTTTTGTAAAAATCACTTTATTCGTATGGTTGCTATAGCAACATAAAGGGTAAATTTTCGAAAAAAATATTCAAAAATCTTCTTCTCAGAAGCCGTATGGGGGATGAAGCTGAAATTTAGCATACATGCTTATGACATTAGCCTGTACAAAGTTTGTGTTTTTTATTGTCTTTGTCCACCTACTTTGGTTGCTATGGTAACTTAAAAGTTTCCATTGACTTATAAGGCAAAAAGTGGAAATTTGCAATTTCTGCCGTTTCATTGAGGATATTGAAATTTTGTTTTTACATAAATGTTTATTGAGTAGTCCTCCCCGTTATAGGCAACTTTTGTCAAAATCGCTTTATTGGTTTGGTTGCTATAACAACGTAAAGGGTAAATTTTCGAAAAAATATTCAAAAATTTTATTATCAGAAGCTGTAAGGTGGATGAAGCTGAAACTTTGCATACATGCTTATGATATTAGCCTCTACAAAGTTTATATTTTTTATTGTCCTTGTCCCACTACTTTGGTTGCTATGGCAATTTAAAGTTTCCATTGACTTATAAGACCAAAAGCGGAAAATTGCAATTTCTGCCATTTTGCTTGAAATATTTGAGTTTTGTTTTTACGTAAATGTTTGTTGACTAGTCCTCCACAATTTTTTTTTGTCATGATTGTGTAATTATTTTGGTTGCTATAGCAACGTAAGGGTGAATTTATGAAAAAAATATTTAAAAATCTTCTCAAAGGCTGTAAGCCCCAGAGCACAGGTAAATACCCATAAAGAGGTGGTTTTGTCCCGAGTTCTTGACTCTCAGGTGAGCGATTGTTGCCCTTGGGCTACTTGTTTACAGCAAGGCCAACTTGGGTCGCCCATGCATCTGACTGGGAAAAATAGGAAATGTCATTTAATGGCAGAAAACTTGCTAGGAATGAGCAAATAGAGAGAAGATTTATGTTTTTATGAAAATATTTTAGGCCCAGGTGGCTGTCTGCCCCTGCCCCAGGGCTGTATACATGTATATGACCAAAATATTCAAACATCTTCTTTTCGGAAACCGCTTGGCCAATCAAAGCCAAACTTTATATGGAGCAAAATTTGAAGGGGGAATGAAAGTTTGCATAAATAGTCAAGGTCACATGACCAAGATGGCCGCCATGGCTATAAATAACAAAAACCTTTAAAATCTTCAGAACCAGAAGGCTATGATTTTGAAACATGGCATGAAGCATCGAGGAATGGAGCTCTACAAAATTTATATAAATCATGACCCTGGGATGACCTTGACCTATTTTATGGCAAGGTCAACTTAGGACGCCCATGCATTTGAATGGGGAAAATTGTTAAAATTTCATTTAAAGGGCAAAACTTGCAGTAAATTGGCAGATCGACTGAATTTTTATGATTTGAAAAAGAAATTGACTCCAGGGGTTATTCTGCCCCTGTGCAAGATTATATACATGTATATTACATGTATATATATATACATGTATATTACCATTCTTATCAAACAAGTTTATTGGTATATATCTCAGGTCTAAGGTGAGCGTTTACAGGACCATTGGTTCTCTGGTCTTTATCACCAACTGTAGAAGAGTTTGAAGGGCATATTGCTTGCGGTTTTTTCTTTATCCCCAACTATGGAAAAGTTGGAAGGGCATACTGCTTTTGGCTTTTCTTTATCCCCAACTATGGTAGAGTTTGAAGGGCATATTGCTTTCGGCTTGTCTTTATCCCCAACTGTGAAAAAATTGGAAGGACATATTGCTTCCAGCTTGTCTTTATCCCCAACTGCGGAAGAGTTGGAAGGGCATGTTGCTTTCGGCCTTTCTGTATCCCAAACTGTGGAAGAGTTGGAAGGGCATACTGCTTTTGGCTTGTCTTTATCCCCATCTGTGGAAAAGTTGGAAGGGAATATTGCTTTTGGCTTGTCATTATATCTCCAGCTTGTCTTTATCCCCAACTGTGGAAAAGTTGGAAGGGCATATTGCTTGTGGCATGTCTTTATCCCCAACTATGGAAAAGTTGGAAGGACATATTACTTTCGTTGTGTCTTTATCCCCAACAGTACTGTGGAAGAGTTGGAAGGGAATATTGCTTTCAGTATCCCCAACTATGGAAAAGTTGGAAGGGAATATTGCTTTTGGCATGTTTTTATCCCCAACTGTGGAAAAGTTGAAATGGCATATTCCTTTCTGCTTGTCTTCATCCCGAACTGTGGAAGAAATTGAAGGGCATATTGCTTTCGGCGTTTCTGTATCCCAAACTGTGGAAGAGTTGGAAGGGCATATTGCTTTTGGCTTGTCTTTATCCCCAACTGTGGAAAAGTTTGAAAGGAATATTGCTTTCGGCTTGTCATTATATCCCCAGCTTGTCTTTATCCCCAACTGTGGAAAAGTTGGAAGGGCATATTGCTTGTGGCATGTCTTTATCCCCAACTATGGAAAAGTTGGAAGGGCATATTGCTTTCGTTGTGTCTTTATCCCCAACAGTACTGTAGAAGAGTTGGAAGGGCATATTGCTTTCAGTATCCCAAACTATGGAAAAGTTGGAAGGGAATATTGCTTTTGGCATGTCTTTATCCCCAACTGTGGAAAAGTTGAAATGGCATATTCCTTTCTGCTTGTCTTTATCCCGAACTGTGGAATAGTTTGAAGGGCATATTGCTTTCGGCTTGTCTTTATCCCAAACTGTGGAAAGGTTGGAAGGGCATATTGCTTTTGGCTTGTCTATATTCCCAACTGGGGAAAGGTTGGACGGGCATATTGCTTTCGGCTTGTGGTAGACTGTGGTAGACTTGGAAGGGCATATTGCTTTCGGCTTGTCTTTATCCCCAACTGTGGAAAAAATGGAAGGGCATATTGCTTTCGGCTTGTCTTTATCCCCAACTGTGGAAGAGTTTGAAGGGCATATTACTTTCGGCTTGCCTTTATCCCCAACTGTGGAAGAATTTGAAGGGCATGTTGCTTTAGGCTTTTCTTTATCCCCAACTGTGGAAGAGTTTGAAGGGCATGTTGCCTTCGGCTTGTCTTTATCCCCAACTGTGGAAGAGTTTGAAGGGCATATTACTTTCAGCTTTTCCTTATCCCCAACTGTGGAAGACTTTGAATGGCATATTGCTTTCGGCTTTAATTTATCCCCAACTGTGGATGACTTTGAAGGGCTTATTGCTTTTGGCTTGTCTTTATCCCCAACTGTGGAAGAGTTAGAAGAGCATATTGCTTTCGGTTTTTCTTTATCCCCAACTGTGGAAGAGTTGGAAGGGCATATTACTTTTGGATTGTCTTTATCCCCAACTGTGGAAAAGTTGGAAGGGCATATTGCTTTCGCCTTGTCATTATATCCCCATCTTGTCTTTATCCCCAACTGTGGAAGAGTTGGAAGGGCATATTTCTTTTTGCATGTCTTTATCCCTAACTATGGAAAAGTTGGAAGGGCATATTGCTTTCGTCTTGTCTTTATCCCCAACAGTACTATGGAAGAGTGGAAGGGCATATTGCTTTCAGTATCCACAACTAAGGAAAAGTTGGAAGGGCATATTGCTTTTGGCATGTCTTTATCCCCAACTGTGGAAAAGCTGAAATGGCATATTGCTTTCTGCTTGTCTTTATACCGAACTTATGAAGAGTTGGACTGGCATATTGCTTTCGGCTTGTCTTTATCCCAAACTGAGGAAAGGTTGGAAGGGTAGATTGCTTTTGGCTTGTCTTTATCCCCAACTGTGGAAGAGTTTGAAGGGCATGTTGCTTTTGGCTTGTCTTTATCCCCAACTGTGGAAAAGTTGGAAGGACATATTGCTTTCGGCTTGTCATTATATCCCCAACCTTTCCTGTCCCCAAGTTTGGAAAAATTGGAAGGGCATGTTGCTTTCGGCTTTGCTGTCAGTGCATGTGTGTCAAGTCACTTTTTACACTTTTGAATGGTGCATGCTACGATGTTGAAATTTCATATACATATTCCTCGTGAAAAAAAAAATATCAACATTGTTTTTTATGTCAGAGTTATATCCCTTTTCTGAGTTATGCTCCTTGGAAATCAAAATTTGAAAATCAAGATTCAGTATCTTAAAAAGTATTTGAGCTGGAGCCTTTATACAATGTATTTGTCATACTGATTGGCACTAAGGAGTAGTTCACCTGATTTTTGTCAAATCTTGACAGAAATATGAAATTAAAAAAAAATCCACTCTTCGGTGAAATTTGACACTGGAACAGTGAATGGTAGGGTTTTGAAAATTCATATAATACTCCTCATAGCTAGAGTCTTCATATTTGCTATACAGATTGGGGCTGAGGAGTTGATCACCTGATTAACCTCTGAGAACTTTGTTTTTTGTCAAATTTTGACAGAATTATGATATTTTTAGCTCACCTGAGCTGAAAGTCCATCGTCAGCCTTTGTTAACATTTTCAAAGATCTTCTCCTCTGAAGCTGTTAGACCAATCAAAGCCAAACTTCATGTGGAGCATCCTTAGGAAGGAGGAACTAAAATTTGTGTAAATGGACAGGTCCCATGACCAAGATGGGCACCAGGGTCGAAAATTGCAATCCTCCCTTAAAGTTAAGGAAGACCTTAGTTAAGGTGGCGAGCTTCAGCATCAAAAATGGTGCATCTTAATCATACTGAAATCAAACGTAACAGTTTTATTATGCAAATGACATTTAATTTTACACACCTATATATTTTCGTGAAAGCAGTTATTGATTTTAACGTTAAAATATTGATCTTAACTAAGGTATGCCTAAACTTTAAGGAAGCATTGTAATTCTGGGCCCAGGGCTCTAAATGGCACAAACCTTAAAAAAAGCTTCTACTGCGGAACCGGTTAACCGATTTCTACGGAACTTGGTATGCAGCATCAGTGGTCCGAGCCCATCATGGATTATATAAATCATGACCTCAAGTTGACCTTGACCTATTTTACGGCATTGGTCAAATGGTTGCACTGGCTTTTCAATTAGTCCAGTTGCCAAACATGGATTTGGCCTGTGACCGGGAAATGTGTGCCGCATAAAATGTTTTTATGGATTTCACTTCTTGATACCTTTCAGATGAAGAATCCGACTGATGCCACCTTGGCATCACTGAGCATTTTGAAATATTCAAAAATTCAAAATGGCCGACAAATGGCGGAAAATATTGCAAGAATCAACATAATACATGTATGTGAAGCATAAATCTCACTTCTCTTGTTGTCCTTACTGTCTTCTTCTGGTTCATCAGACCATGCCAGTTCAAAAACTATGAATTGTTTGAAAAAAAAAATAAAAATCAAGATGGCGTCCAAGATGGTTGGCATAAACAAGAAATCAGCATCCCAGGGTTGCATATACTCTATGTTTTGTGTTTCAAATGCTTATTTTATATTCTTATTAATTAACAAAAACACCATAATTTAGTTTTGTTTATGTTTTGACGCTCCAATCATAAAAAAAGTCAAGACGGTGACCAAGATGGCCGCCAAAAATGATATAGAGAACTTGGTCTTGAATAAACTGTCTTAACCGTCTTGTATTTGACTTTATTTCAATTTGTTAACAGTTCAAGTTTGTGTTTAGTTCTGACCCAACATCATAACAATGATGCAATGTGGTGGTCAAAATGGCCGCTTTAATCTTAGTATAAGGGAAAATGGCCTCTGATTCAAAAAGCTTATCTAAATGTATATTTATTAAGTTTTAAGTAAGCAGAATAAACAGAGGGATGCAAATCTACATCATATAATGAATGGCAGAATAGGCATTTTATTCTAAAACCGAGATTAGGTATTCGTCTGCGTCATTACCATTGTAATACTTAGCAAAGCCATCAGCTATATTGTTCAACTATTGCAACAATTGTTTCTTCAATTCAACTGCATTTGCAAAACACTGTACAGGCTATTGATTTATGAGGCGCCTATATTTCGATGATGAACATGGTTGTTCAGATGCATACCCACAGCAAATCATTCTATTTGAAGCATACTATCTGTTGCTTGAGCCACACTGTCTGCTGTTGTAATTGGCACAAGCGCTCAGAACCCTTCAACATTATTTCGACCACCTGACTTAAGTTGGATATAAGATCATGCACCCTTGACCAAGCGTGGATTATCAAATGGATGTCTGGGCATGTGTTGGTTTCACGTTGTTTTGGTAAACAACTGTTTATATCGTGATTATATGAATTAAGCTTCGGAGTGTTTATTATCCTTTGCTTACCAGTTTTACATTAAACCTTATACACTCCTACATCTATCGCCAAAATATAGCTCCAATGGAGCTGGCACAATTGGGCAATAAATCTCAGAAAATATCTTGTAGCTTTCAGCTTTTATCCTCATTATCAGTAAACTGTGAAAATAACAAGAGCAACAGTCTCCAGGTGTGCGATATCAGATTTCTAGAGGTTTCAGATTTTTTTCTTTTCTCTTGGACCATTTTGTGTTAGATATTTCAAGTCTGTGGGTACTTATTTATATGGTTACTCACAAGTGTGGGTATTTAAAATTTGGGAGTATTTTTAAATTTCTTTAAGCTTTTTATACTTTCAGATTTTCTCAAGTTTTGGGCAGGTAAATTTTGTGGTCTTCAACTTTGTTGGTACTCAAAATATGTGGGTATTCAAAAGTGTGGATGATCAATTTTTGTAGGCCCTGAAAATTGGTGGCAATTAGATATAGATATTTTAGCAAGATGTTATTACATAAAGTTGCGGCACTCAAAACATTTATGAGTCTTCAAATTTGAGTGTATTCAAAGTAAGTGGGTATTCAAAAGTGTAAATATTTTTGGGTATTGAAAATGTTAGAACTATATTGTCTTGTTACAAAAAGCATGGGCAAGTTATGTTGGTCTTCACTGTAAGAATGTTCACAAAATTCAATCACACAAAATTGTGGGTATTCAGAATAAGCTGGGTCCTAAAACTATGAGTCAAGACTGAAACTATTCGTATGAAACTGGCGTGGTCTTGGGGTTCTCATGGAATCGTTGGTGTTCAAGTTATTTGTATGTACAATGTGTATTCATAAATTAAAGAATTTCACACTCTGTGTGCTCAGTAATTGCCAGTGGGTACTCAACATGTGGGTACCTATAATAGTTTGGTAAAAATGCAGAAAGTATGCACATGCATATAAACTGAAAGTCTCAAGATGGGAAAAATGCTACCTTAATATCTTTATAGACTCAGATCAGTGTTTCATTAAGTCTGAGCAGACACTGTGCCCATTGTCTAATATTGAGACAAAGAGCAAATTAGAAATTAATGGCATATTTCATCTGATTCTTGAAACAAACATGTGGCCAGATTCAAGCACTTTATCTCTTTTTTTCACTGCAGTAAAGCAATTATCTTCTTTATAAGAATTTATTGTGACAGCCTTAAAGATTAGAAAAAACAGCAAAAAAACTCTGAAAACTGGCGATGGATGTAGGAGTGTATATCTTACAGAAATAATTCTACGTTGCTGCCATAACATCCTCCAAATGCGATAATTCCCCTGATAATATCTTGTATTAAGCTTGTCAGGTATGAAACCCTTTGACATTGATTTAAACTTGACTGCAAGAAGGGAGCAGACTACGGTCTGATGTTTTACCACTTAACCCAATATTTACGATCATTAAAATGTCCCTTTTATATGGCCCATTCCCTTTCGCATTAATGTTTTCTCTGCTCTTAAAGGGACTTGGTTTTACTTTTTAATTTTTTTTTCGGTTTACATTGATTGTAGATACTAGTATTTTAATCTTGAGCAATAAATGGACGTTCGTGTATGACGCTTACACATTTTCCTCAATGGTTCACAATCATCTCACTTCTTGCCACTGTTACACTATGTCTACACTATGTCACCGAACTCGATCAGCGACTGTGCTTTTGATCAGTCTGTGATATCACAGCCCTTCCTCAATGTGAGATGGTCACAGTTGCATGCACAATCATGACATACCTAAATCATCGTATCTTTTCAACATTGGTTTTATAGATGTCATCTGCTGAGAAGTTCGAATAGTGTTAAGAGAATGCTTGTGCTTTTTGTCAAGCCTCTTGTCTTGCTGCAGGAGTTTTGTTTATGGTTTTAATGCTACAGTCAAAGTGACAATGGGTCGTCCACAGAATATTACAGCCCGTCGGTGACGACTGTATCAGGCCAGCGCAGTGTATATGGATTTCTCTACTTGTACATTTTGTTTCCAAACATATTGTGTGTTCGTAATCCTCTTGTCCCCGCTGTCCCCCAACATTGAAAAATGCTGGAAGCCAACTCCGAGGATATACCATGGCAAGGTAAATCTACCTGTAAGTGTTTTGGATAAATAATCTTTGCTTCAAATGCGTTTGTGGCTTTTACTTAAATGAGTTTTGCGTACCGCCATTGTAATAGCCATAGAAGTGATCAAGCGATCATCGTTTTGAAACTTTCCAGCCAAATTTTTTCAAATTCATCCATCAATTTAAATCTATGCGCTAAGAAGACTGAGTCAAGGTTTACACATGTATTTATTTGAAATGTGACAACAGCATATTGTGTATAAAGCTGTGATGTTGTATTTCCCAATATTCAGTTTCTATGCACGTTTTAAACTTTTTCTGTTCTTAGCATTAGCGTCAGTTCGACTCTGACTTTCAACTTTGTGAGCCAGCTTTTACTGCGTTTCTCAGTCTGTTACATCCTTTCCAAATATGCTTCAGACCAAGCGCCTAGCGTTTTATAGCTCTACGGAAGGATTCACTAAATTCTCTTTAAAATGCAGTCCTCTTTTCTTCTTTTCTATATTTAAACTGTAAATGTTACGAGTACTTTCATTTAGTGGTGTAGATTGATTTGCTTCCCTCCCTTTATTCTGTTAAATCAATGTGTAACGCTTACATTAAACTGACGTTTTGATCAGTGAAAAAGATCTCAGTCGTGTTATAATTTCGTACGCCACATACGCCCCAGTATCATTTTGCGGGGTCAAAACAAAACACGATCATTAAATTGCGATGTTTATACCATAAAATGATCATTTCAAATACAAGTCATTCAGTTTTTGCAGCACTGGAATGCTGATGCAGCCAGAGAACATTAAAGCATGAATATGATGGTCCTCTTGGTCGCCATCTTGTTTTATTGTTATAATGTTGGGTCAAATAAAATACAAAAACACTTGATTTGTCAACATAGTTTGAAGATTTGAATTACAAAACATTGAGCAAATGCAGCACTGGAATGCTGATTCAATTAGAAATTATGTACTCATATATTATGATTATGGCGGCCATCTTGGCCACCATCTTGGCTCATTTTTATAATGTGAGAATAAACAATAAACCATGCTGCTCAAAACAGTATATGAGCATTTCAAAAGCGTTACATTTAGTAAATTCTGCACAGGAATGGTGTTTTAATCAGAGAATTGTTCCTTTAAATTTTAATTATGGCGGCCATTTTGGTCGCCATCTTTTTTCGCTGTTATGATGTGGGGTCATAATTGAAAACCAAACACTTAAGTATTATGTGTACAACAAAAATGGACTTCCAAACACAATACACTGTTTTATGCAGCACTTGAATGCCGTTTTATTACGAAAATAGTGCTTTTAGTATGATTGTGGCATCCATCTTGTCCGCCATCTTGCCTCATGATAATGACATGGGGGTCAAAACTTAGAATTATCTTTCTTATATTGTTTACAGCGTAATTTTAGCATTTTAAACGCAGATAAATGAGTTTATTAAACCCTAGGGTGCTGTTTTCTTGTTTATGGCGACCATCTTGGACTTCATCTTGATTTTTTTCAAAACGCTCAATGATGCCAGGGTGGCATCATGCAGTTTCTGAACTAGCATGACCCAGTGAACTAGAAACCACAATAAAATTTCATGCGGCACCATCTTCCAGGTTATGCTGATGGCTACTGGACTAAATGGACTCAGTTGCTTCTGGCCTTGTCAGATATTAAGGCAAAGGCGACTTGTAGCCCAAAGCATCATGTTCCTACACCTTTTTACATTGATTCTGTGTAAGGCAAAATCACTCAACCATGAAATTATGTGACAGTGAACTATAACTACCTAAGGTTGAAAGGTCTTAGTCATTTTGTTTTTAGAAGGTATCACTCATATTGTGAAAGAAGAATGTTCATATACCAACTGAGGTACTGGGCAAAATCACTGAAGCGTGAACTTAAGTCACAGTGACCTAGAAATACTTAAGGGTCAAAGGTCTGGTCATACAAGGAAGTATTTTCGCATACCAATTGCGTGCTAAGATAAAGGCAAAATCACTGAACCATGAAATTAGGTCACAAAGACCTATAAGGCCAAAGGTCTGGTCATACTCATTCATAAAGTAAATGAAGTATGAAAATATTCCAACTGAGTGCCAAGATAAAAGGCAAAATCACTAAAACATGAAATAATGTCACATCGACCTATACGTACTTAAGGGTCAAAGGTCTGGTCATACTCAGTCATAAACTGAAAGAAGAATGAAAATATACCGAGTGCCGAGATATAAGGCAAGTTCACTGAACCGTGAAAATAGGCCACATTGACCTATAATTATATTTGGGTCAAAGTTTTGGTCATACTCATAATCTGAAAGAAATACGAAAATATACCGAGTGTCAAGATACAAGCCAAAATCACTGAACCGTGATTCAGAAATATCAGCTTGTCGAATGCCTTGGGGGAAAAAAGGTAAACTTCCCATTTATCATATCACCTTGTATAACGTGGATGCAACTGAATATGTTACGGCACAGATTGGTGCAACATTTCACGAACATTTCATATATTAAATACAAATTGGAAAAAAAAATAGTTTAAACCAGAGAGAGCTATAGATGGGCGAGTGTACAATGTAAAAGATAGAATAGTATCTTTACTTCATGTGCAGTATTTGCTACCTCAACATAGTAATTTTTTTTCCAAATATCACTTACATGACTTCACCATGACCAAATGTTTCATTCAAATAAAAGACATCTGGCAATATCGGACGTACCCAATTTGCTATTGTTTCGCAGGGTTTTAAGGGGTTTTAAGGGAATACTGCCCATAATTTGCTATTGTTTCGCAGGGTTTTAAGGGAATACTGCACCATATTGTATTATGAAAACATGTCCGTGTAAAGTATACCCCCTCAAACCCCACTTTTATATGGTGAAACTGGGGTATGCAGGGAGGGGTATACCTATTTTTCTTATTTTTGCTCCAAAACATAGATTGTGGGTACTCGTTAGAACCGCCCACAATCTATGTTTTGAGCAAAAATAAGAAAAAATATCAAAATTTTTCCAATGAAATTTTCACTTTTTTAAGCTGAAAAAATTCTCTGTATATTGCATGGGCAAGTTTTCGTAATTATTCACCACCCAAGTGAATGCGGGAGGAATTCGCGGATATCAAATATCTTTAACGTTCTACACTTCAGCGATTCTTTCTACTTATATACACATTTCATCTTTTTAGTGGTGGATGTACAAGCAGTATACACTACAAGTTTTTTAATAGTAGTGTTTTAAATGATAGGAGGGCATAGGAATGCGTAAGTAAACAGTATTTTATAACATGTGTAGAAGTTCGTATCGTACGAGTTTATCATTTTTTTTCTCTCATAAAACACTTTAGTAGACTGCCTCCTTTCTTTTCTGTCACCAGGAAAACTTGTCCGTGAAATGTATACCCCCTCAAACCCCACTTATAAAGAAACACTTGGGTTTACAGGGGTGTACCTAATCTTCTTATTTTTTGATCCAATACATTGTGGGTACTCGTTAGAATCTCGGATCCAATAAACACACTTGGATCCGAGTTGGAATCCACAATATATGTTTTTACTTTTTAGCGAAAATATTAAAAAATCAAAACTTTTCGAATGAAATTTACTTTTTTCTTATGAAAAAAAAAATGCATGGGCAAGTTTTCGTAATGTTTAGTTCAATGTCTGGTGACTCTGGTCTCAGCTTGTGTCCGCTATGCTGGCTAGAGCAGGTAAGCAACGAAAATTCTCATGATCGAAAGACATAAATAACGAGTCGCTGTATGCCCCTATCACACTATGCCCCTATCACACTACGAAACCGAGCTCCACGAATTGCCACGAATCGATAAATTTAGGATTCATGGAATTTCGTGAACTTTTTTGTTTATTCGAAATTGCTGACGAACCTGTTAGGGCATTACGAATATTCGGCGGACTCGGCTAAATTCGGCTGCAATCGCACGAACTTGGCAAGAATTCTTAACGATTTACAATAATCTGTTGTGGATATGCTGCGCGAAAGTTTGAGAATCAGTCACGAATTAGTTGCGAGTATGACGATAACATGTGCGAATAATAAATATTTGTAGCTATTCTTGACAATTCGTGAGATTCTTTGTCAAGGTACCGGTAGTTATTAAACTTATAATACACCTTGAGAATCAGTTTCAAAATAAATGAAGGACGATGACCACTTTTTCATACTATTTTTCTGTGGCCCCCAACACACATTCGATGCCTAGGGGAACACTCGTTCATTTACATCAAAACCACCCATTTCTTAAGTCCCTGACTGTAACTTTATCCCTGCAATATTTTTCATCTCTGAGGCTTTATTCTCTTAGAAGTAAAGAAGTAGCTTCTCTTCAACGGAACTTCCTTCTGGCGCATCCTAAATGATAGCTATTGCCTTTCTATTTATCTTTCTCCTGTCCTTTGGTGTACCTTTTTATGTCTGTTGTCAGATTCGTGGACTTTGTGGCTCGTTCCGGTGCAATCGGCTAACATTAGTGATACAAACTTCAGTATTAAATTCCATAAATCTCCAGCTTCTAACAAACTCGTAGTTAAGTCGTGAGTCATTCGTGAAACTCTTGGCTGATTCACATATTGCTGTGAATTCGTAGATAGTTCTTATCCATTTCGTATCTGCTACGGCATGTATTCGCGACATTCGTAACTGATTCGTTGTTAATTCGTAGTTGGGTGACAAGCTCCGGAATTCCTGAAAGAGTTACGAATGTACCCGAATCAGATAAGATTCTGTTGCGATGTCACGGAATGCACTACGATTTTGTTACGAATTGAATGCGATTTTTTGGTCGGACATTCGAGACCAAAGTTTTGAACAGTGCAAAATTTTGGCCACGAATTTCTGACTGATCCACGATTCGCAAGACCTTACTACGAACTGTAAGAATTAGTAAAAAGAACTTCGCGAATCGATTACGTTTCAGCTACGAACTGAAAAAAAAAATGTCAAAAACTGTCAATTGTGAATATTAGTGAGACAATTTGTCGTAGTGTAATAGGGTAATACTCACTAGCAAAATTGTTGTGAAACGAAACTTTTGTCCTCTCTGGGGCATATATTGAATATGTCGATCGCTACCACGTGGCCGATGTTCACCTATACGGAGCACCTGATCACACGTTCCTTAAGGGATACTCATGTTTGGGTAGCGACATATCTCAGACTTCAAATGGATTTGATGAATTCTAACGTGTTATATAAGCATATAGTTTGATCGCTCTGCTTCATGAATGTGGACGTCAAAGCATTTCTCCATCTATTATCGCTGTATAGCTGCCCATTGTATGCCGGACCAGACCCTGAGGTTATAAAACTTTTTTCAAGCTTAGCTCAGCTGAGCATGAAATTTCAAATTGCTCATAAATATTGAAAATATTAGTGAAGATGTAGGTTCAAAAGTCAAAAACTAGTAATTTATCCTGCTCATAAACGTTAAAATGCTAATAGTTGTTGGCATTTTAACACTTATGAGCCAGATAAAAATTTTAGTCTCAGCTGAGCTGAGCATGAAAAAAGTTTTATAACCTCGGGACAAGGTTGTAACATCCCCGATTTACCAGCGTTTTATATGGCGTTTCCTTTTGTTTCAGCGGCTACATCGGATTTCCAGGAATCTCTTTCTCTAAGACTATTTGAAGTCCTAGAAGATCTAGGGGTATCAGTCGACATGAGGAAACGTATGATAGACAGATGCAAACACCGGGAAATATTAGCGACTACTCTCAACCATAATCGTTCCGTTCAGATCTATGGCAGCTCTTTTGAAGGGACAACAACCCTTGGAATGCAATCAGATGTGGATATCGTTTTTCTTCATCACCGACCACCTGTTCTAAGCGACCTGTCCGTTAAATGGGATGGCGTTAGCCTATTGATGGTGAAAGACAGCACAACATGCCCTGGATATTCTAAGCTACAAGTTGTCTTGAGTGGAGAACCCGTGTTTATTGAAGAATCGCAGGAAATCATTGCTGATATGCACAGTTCACCCGAATTCTGGAGGTTTGCCTTATTTAAAGATAAGAATGCTAGACTCCTATATGCACTTCAACTAGAGAAGACAAATAATTTTGATGAAGTAAATGGACCAGCACTTACAGCTAATCGCCCTCATGGACCAGCTGATACAGTGGCCGCTCTTAAATGTGACGCGTGGCCTAGTAGGGAAACTGACTGGGCGGTGAGGAAACGGTTACATGACTGGCCGCCGGACGATTTGATTGGGAAGTGCAAAAGTTATGGGTGCATATTAGTGCCAGTAGGTCACCTAGGAAGTGACGAACAAGATTTGGAATGGAAAATATCATTTTCTCCTCAAGAACGGTTACTTATTTCTAGTCTAAACGATGTGCAGCTGAAATGCTTAGTGGCTTTGAAACTGATTAAAAGTTACATATCCAGTCAATTTCCATATCATAAGTCACTAAGTTCGTACCACTGCAAAATCTGTATGCTCCACTTAATGGAGAAAACACCAGCGTCGTTTTGGAATCCACCCAACATGACGAAATGTATATCAATGGCTTTGCACATGATGCTTCTTTGGATTGAATCAAACTACTTTCCAAACTATTTTGTAGCAGGACAAAATTTGATTGAAAATCGCATTCAGGGAGCGGTGAAGGCAACCATTCAATGTCTGCTACGAAAATTGCTGCATGAAGATTGTTTGGTTCTATTAAAAATTAAACAAGATGACATTGGCGAGCGTTTGTCAACAGTCCCCCTTGCTAATCGCATGTCATCATGGTCCATAGATACTGACTATTACATAAAACTTCGCATATTGCATTTCCATTGCGAGAACATAGTGAACATACTGAAAGCCAGAAACGTCATTCTTAAAAAGTGCTTCCACGAAAATGTTGAAAACTGTCTCACCGAGCTAAAACTGTCAAAACAGGATCTAGAGGCATCTCTAGGAACCGACTTCCATACGGCAGAAGAAACGACAAGAGCATTATCTTTAGTTACGCCACACATAGAACTTAGCATTATGTCCAACTTTATAGCCTTTTCTTTCAAACAGTTGCTGCCACGGGCTGAATTACATAGGCGCTTGTTCATGCAAAATTGGAACGACATCAGTACCGAGTTGGATCCATTTTCATCAAACCTGAAACGGGCCACATTCTTACATGTCTTCGGATTTTACCGGGATTCATTAGATGTTCTCAACTCTATGAAGGGCACTGCATGCTACTCGATATGTAGTTGTAAACCATATCGAAACACCCTTCCATCAGAATCACTTGCGGAGAACTGTTCGAACGTACATTGCATAAACACAAAGGAACTTCTTAGCCGCTACATAACACCTTGTGTGGTATTTCTTCCAACAGAGGCTGACTTAATTCCTCTACCATTGCGCTTTGAAATGTCCCGGACTCTGTTTGGCAGACATACTCTTGAGTTCTGGTATGATTGGACAGTCATTGACGGTAACTTTTTGTTATTATTCCTGAAGTATCTGAACCACAAGAAACTAGAAATGGAGTCGGATGCTGAAAGAAATATCCGAGAAATGGAGAACCTGATAAATGTCGTAGAGATAAGTCATCGTGAAACAGCATTGAACATTTTAGGTTGGGTGTTTAAGGAGGAAGGCAATGTCAGCCGTGCTGTGGAATATCTCCTCAAGTCTCTTATAATTCAACCGGTTCACAATGCGGCACTGATTCATTGGAACATATTGAAGATATGAATGATGAAGGAGGGAGCTATAAGTACGAAATTATATACGACAGAAAGAAGGCAGTATACAATTATTAAACAAGAACAGATTAAGTAATTCATACCAAATATATTGAAGAAAAATTGAGTGACTAATTAATGATACTTTAAAGCCAAAACCACGCCTACAAAGTCATAAGCAGCGACTCTGACAAACTGGCCGAAATCTCACTAATGTGAAATTAAGTCGACGCGTATTCTGGTGTATCCAAATTAAAGCTTACTGTAAATGAACCTTCTCTTTAGTTGATTTCTATGAAAAACCGTACTAACTGCACAGAGGGATTTCTAGATGTCATTTCTAGTTTCAATTCAGGCTCTTTTGTGTCGTCTTAAGTTGCGAAAGTACAGAAATTTTAGCGGTTATGTGCACCAGTACTGTGGTGTAACTTATTTATCATTGAGATTTCAAATGTTTGAAAGGAACTTGGCTGTGGTCTTCATTATGGTTTTTAGCCACCTACTCGAGTTATTTCTTCAATTATTTCACCATAGATGACAGTCATGCTTTTCCTTATTGACATATAAAGCGTCCGGTTCGATTATTATCACTTTCTGTTTGGCCATGTCTGCAAAGTGGGGCACTAAAATACCCGGTATAACCAATTTTATGCATGAAAATTTGTTTGTTTTCGATGTGTCTGAAATCGATTATTTAGATCAATTTTATAATGAACAATATATATTTTGTATAAACAGGGTTCATGCAAACTTTAGGGCATTCAGTCAATAACCTTGATAAAATTAGACAAGGGTGTGTTTGAATAAAAATGTACTTTTTTCATGAATCAGTTGAGGGACTGGAAGGAATGGTAAAACCTCGGTAATAAAGGTAATGTTTATTTTGTTATATTTATTTCTGACTTTATTTAATTTTGATGTTGAATATAACAGATAAATTAAGCTTGATGTCATTTTATTGACCAGGAAGGTTGCAGAATTTTGCGTGACTATGTCAGATGGCATTCAATGACAATGTAATTTTCCTAATTATATTTATTTTTCTATTTTTCCTTCTTAGAAGGTTGCAGCAGAGTTTGGATTCTACAGTACATATTCCTAAGGGAAATTGCAGTGATTGAGAACATTCAACAAATAGAAGTTGGTAGACATGGGCCAGAGCTGTTCAAAAACCGAAGCCGTTGGGGTGTCGGGTGGTAATACATCGGAACGAAGATGGAGAAAAGAACAGAAATGGAATCTAGAAGATATATCCGATACAGGGTATTATAACATCACAGGATTAGCAATCACAAAGCAGGGTCAGATTTTAATGGTTGATGAAGGGAATGAAAAGGTAAAATTATTCAATCAAGATTTGACACAATGTTCTTCCGTGGAAGTGCCAGGCGCTTGGGATATTGACGTCATAAGTGAAAACGAGGCGGCCGTTGGAGGAGAATCCTGTCTTACTATACTGCATATAGCCGATGGTAGGCTTAGCATTAAGAAAAGTGTTAATCTAGAAGATAGCATATATGGAGTAAGCAGATGCAGAGACAAACTAGTTGTTACGTTCCCGAGCACAGACCCAGCCTGCGTAAAATTGATAGACCAGTCAGGAAAAGAATACTGGTCTCTATCATCGGGCCATGACGAGTCGGCACTATTCGTATCTCAGTGGTATGCTACTAAACTTGACGAAACAACATCAAAGATTATTGTTACTGATAGGCATACCAACGCACTAACGGTAATTGACGGAGATACTGGTGATATAGTAACGAGGCACCAAGCAGAGAGAAAAGGACCATTCGGAGTAACCATAGATAATAAAGGTCAAGTGTATGTGTGTTACTGGGATTCCAGAGAAGTAGCCGTACTGTCAGAAGATCTGAAGGAAGAGACTATCTTGTTGTCAAAGAAAAATGGACTAGGAGAAAAACCTCAGGCCATTGTATATGATTCTGTTCATGGTCAACTTGTGATATCATATTTTATGTGCAATTATGTTGATCGCTTTATACTATCCTAACATGTTATGCAGTTCGGAAAGAAGACCAACCGCACAATGATTCAGTTCAGCTTTTGTCCGTGTTAAGTTGATGTCCTTTGATAAAATCTGCAAACAAAAAGTATTTCAATAGTTAGCATTAATAGTAATTAAGAAATAATTTTACTTTACGGTGAATTATCGTGATTAACGCGGGATGTTGGAGGGCTGATTGCGATGTATTAATTCACGACGGCGCAGCCGGAGTAAAAAGGTACTTGTAAGTAGGCAAAGATCAGGAAAAGGCGCAATCAGAAAAAGATTCCCACTCCAAAAACCGAGGTGGGAAAAAACCAAACTAAAAATCAGGTACTTATACCATGAAATATATCGTAAGCCAAATGAGCAGCTCTTTTCTCAATAGGTGGCCACTCAGTTACCTAAACATAACTAAAATATGAAAACATACATAAGGCGCCAACAGCACAAAAAATAATTAAACACCAAGACATAAAACAAAAAGAACCACCTCAGAAGTATCGCCTTGGAACGATCAGTAACACAAAGTTACTGGCGGGCTTAAACCGGTTTTACATGGCCATAACCTCACCCTCAGCTTCTGCAGTGGTTCATAACATTTAATTAGTTCTTCGGTCCTCGTGGTGAATCTGAATCGTCAAGAACAAACAAATAAATCATGATAAACATCCCGATGAATCAAAAACCAGGACTCACAAATTGAGTAAGCTGCCCGACGATGGAGATCCCTTGGCGCCGAATAACCTACTAACTCCGGAGCAAAAGAAAAACACCAGTTCATCGGGACCCCGGTGGGTCAAGCAACAGACAAGAAGCTCCGGCTCCAACCAACTAAAATGAATAGCTTTAAGTCGGGGCCATCATAGAGTCTGACGCCCGACCCACCGGCGTGCAATTAAAGAAGGCAGCATAGTTATCAACCATGATTGGGTCATGGTTGATAACTATTAAATTAAATATCGCATCTGCCCGACAACATCACGCGTTAATCAAAGCTAATTCACCGTAAAGTAAAATTATTTCGATTCTAACACGACTAATAAATAAATGCTTGCATTTCAAAATGTTTTCCAGTGGACTCATTCTCGGCGGACATGAACGTCACAAAAACGCCACATTACTCGCGTAATTTTGTTGTACATAGAGGATATTTGCTTTTTTTTTCAGGTGAATACCAAATATGTTTCATCGAGTGAGTTGAAAACATCAGAATTTTCACGAGTGCGCAGCACGAGTGAAATTTTTTTATGTTTTCAACTCACGTGATCAAATATATTTGGTATTCACCGAAAAAAAAAAACAAAAAAAAAAACAAAAAAAAAAAAAAAAAAAAAAAACAATGCAGATTTTCTTTTTATTTTGTACAATACACGGGCATTTTCCAACTTGAAAATGCAAAAACCAAAAATTTTTGAAAACACAAATAATTTTGGTACCACATTGTTCCTTACGTTCTAACTAAAAAATGAATATCCACATTTTATGTTTTCGTTCATAAATAACGGAGATATAGGCGTTTGAATTTCTGAAGTGAGACACATTTAATGGCGTCAAGTAAATGGAAACGTCAGAAGTAATCCAAAATCTACAGTGAAGATATAGGCTGATAACAGTCACTAGTGACTTTTGATATCAGTGAGATTTGATATCAGTGAAACTTCATATCAATGAAAATACAAATTTTATCAAGTTTTGATATACATTGGTTTACACTGTAAAGTATAAAATAAAGTGAATTATTGTTTATTTGCAAACGATGACGTTTCTATTATGTTCAATGGTAACGTCATGTTAGAATTATCGATAACATTGATTCCCCCATTGATATTGAGATTGATAAGCAGTGTATATACATGTTACTATCTCGTCAGCCAAATAACTTGGTTATATACTTAGAGGAATTAGAAACTTAAGTTTTCAACATTACTCATTGTTTTCTTATTTTCAGATTGATTTTGAATAAAACCAGTTTGTATATTTGATTGTGGCAGTGTGTAGTTTGTGCTTCACATTGAGCATTTATTTTGGATTCCGTCAAATGTAACAGAGTAACGTCATTTTGACGTTTTCTACCCAAAATTGATTAAAGTCCATGATAAGTGCCGTTTTCGCTCAATGCAAAATAACGATTGTATACGTCCGTGATCAAGGTGTGAGAATACGCCCGAAATATTGTTAGGTTTAAATTTTATCCTTCAAAACGTGAAGTTTTATTTTTGACGTCAAACATGAAAGTGTACTTTCGACGTTTTCTTACGCCAGGAAAAGACTTTCATGATAAATGACAAAAGTTGATGTCTATAGGAACGCAGACGAGGCATTTGTGTTCTTGAATTTGAATTTCGATACCCGTTTTCGGTGTTTGTACTATTTATCTTTTAATTGTTAGCGTCACGTCAACGTCAGGAATGGAGGTCCCATTCTTTTTTAAACACGTGTTTTATTACAATCAGTGAATGATGAGCCCATTTGTTTAAAATTAATTAATTAACCACCTCTTACTTGAAAACAAGAGTCACCGACATTTCAAACGTCAATGCGACGTAACTCACGACTGATCGGTCGTTTTTGCTCATGCTAAAAACTGCTTGCAGTCTATAAAAATCGATACCATATCAAGATTTTAAAAGCAAATCGAAAAATAATTCTGCAAACACGAAAAGATGCAAAAAGAATGGCCATGTTAATGCGTTTTTGATTGGCCACGTTAATGACGTTTATTCAATCTTAAGTGTGATTTTCGACATATGACGTTATCTGTGGACAACTGTTTTGAGCTACAGTGGATCGAGCCATAAATTCTATAGAGGTTTATGATTCTTTAGGGCATCATGCACCAAAACCTTCGATTTGATAAATAAACTTGAACACTCACATTTTGACCATGGCATAAAAAAGTTGACCATAGACAGTCCCCTTAGCAAATTTATTGTTTTTGACGAACCAACATTGACACAGAAATGTTGTTGTAAGCAAATTTTATAACAAGAAACAAAACTTTCGCTTTTGTTCAAAGCAGGAACTTTCTAAAGACAAGACTTAAGTTTCTAGTTCCTCTCAGTATACAATTTGAATAATAAGAAAAATATAAAAGAATGTATGCACAATGTTTATATACTCACCAAAAGAAGTTTTGCACCAGTTAATATTTTTTTTTAGTTTTTAAATAATGTTTTACAAATAAACTTTTCAAAAGTGATACTATCTTAAAAGACTGAACTTCGTGAATAGCAAAACAATAATTCATCTGGAAAAGATTAAGTAAAATGTGTAAAATGCATGTTTTTGTAAACACCAAAATTTGAGATGCAGCAAAACGCCCACACCTTTATTTCTGGGCTCCCAACCCCGAATTCGTTTCACATCCACACTCGAGATGATGGAAGCAACCATTAAAAGCAAAAAAAAAAAAAAAAAAAAAAAAAAAAAAAAAAAAAAAAAAAAAAAATTGGACAAAAATGTCATTTTTGAACAAAAATATCGATTTCTGAGATTTTGTATAAATTCTCAGATAAAGCTTAGTAACTATCCAACAAAATGGGTTGTTTTTCCATCAAACACATCATGCAGCACACCTTGATGCTTAACTGAAGGTATTGCTAATTCCCACTTTTTAAAAAGCTGCATATCAAAAATGCTTATGCAATATCTTTGAAATGAGATCACCTTTAACAGAAAGAAAATAGGCTGTATGCTTTTGTGTCAAAACATCTCATATCATACTATAATTTGAGCAGCGCTTGTCTGTTTGTTTGTTTGTCTGTTTGTTTGTTTGTTTGTTCCCCTACTCCTCCCAGGTCCTTAGGCCGATCTTCACCAAACTTGGAGGGAAGGTGGAGGGCGGCCCCGGATATTAGCTTGAGGGGTTCATTTTTTGAAAAGTCAAGGTCATCGAGGTCAAAGGTCAAATTTATGTGTTTTTTTTTTCTGTTTGTTCCCCTACTTCTCCCATGCCCTTGGGCCGATCTTCACCAAACTTGGTGGGAAGGTTGAAGGCGGCCCCGGATATTAGCTCGAGGGGTTCATTTTTAAAGGTCAAGGTCATCGAGGTCAAAGGTCAAATTCCTGTATCTCGGCAGTCCTTGGTCCGATTTGCATGAAACTTGGTGAGTGTATACAGGTTGATCCCTGATTAAGATTTATGGATCTAATTGGGTCAAAGGTCGTCGAGGTCAAAGGTCAAATTTGTTTTTTTTCTGTTTGTTCCTCCCAGGTCCTATTTGTTCCTCCCAGGCCCTTGGGCCGATCTTCACCAAACTTGGTGGGAAGGTTGAAGGCGGCCCCGGATATTAGCTCGAGGGGTTCATTTTTTAAAGGTCAAGGTCATCGAGGTCAAAGGTCAAATTTATGTATCTCGGCAGTCCTTGGCCCGATTTGCATGAAACGTGGTGAGTGTATACAGGTTGATCCCTGATTAAGATTTATGGGTCCAGTTGGGTCAAAGGTCATCGAGGTCAAAGGTAAAATTTATGTTTTTTTTTTTCTGTTTGTTCCTCCAAGGTTCTTCGGCCGATCTTCACCAAACTTGGAGGGAAGGTGGAGGGCGGCCCCGGATATTAGCTTGAGTGGTTCATTTTTTGAAAGATCATCGAGGTCAAAGGTCAAATTTATGTGTGTTTTTTTTTCTGTTTGTTTCCCTACTTCTCCCAGGTCCTTGCCCCGGATATTAGCTTGAGTGGTTAATTTTTTGAAAGATCAAGGTCATCGAGGTCAAAGGTCAAATTTATGGGGGGGGGTTCTGTTTGTTCCCCTACTTCTCCCAGGTCCTTGGGCCGATCTTCACCAAACTTGGTGGGAAGGTGGAGGGCGGACCCGGATATTAGCTCGAGGGGTTCATTTTTAAAGAACACGGTCATCGAGGTCAAAGGTCAAATTTCTGTATCTCGGCAGTCCTTGGTCCGATTTGGATGAAACTTGGTGAGTGTATACAGGCTGATCCCTGATTAAGATTTATGGGTCCAATTGGGTCAAAGGTCATCGAGGTCAAAGGTCAAATTTATGTGTTTTTCATTACTGTATCTCGACAGTCCTTGGTCCGATTTGCATGAAACTTGGTGAGTGTATACAGGTTGATCCCTGATTAAGATTTATGGGTCCAATGGGGTCAAAGGTCATCGAGGTCAAAGGTCAAATTTATGTGTTTTCTGTTTGTTCCTCCCAGGTTGTGTGTGTGTGTGTGTATATATATATATATATATATATATATATATATATATATATATATATATATATATATATATATATATATATATATATATATATATATATATATATATATATATATATATATATATATATATATGTGTGTGTGTGTGTGTGTGTGTGTGTGTGTGTGTGTCTTATTTGTCTTCATCGCCGCAATCATCTTACTGCTACGTCGAGACGGGTAAAATTTACTAGTAGACCCAAAACTGATAAGAATATTGATTTTACTCATTTTCTCCAGTATTTATGAAATTTCGTCAAAAAGTGACTTTTGTTAAAAATGCATTTTTTTCCCAAATTTTGAGATTTTTTCAATTGTATTTTTTGCTTTATCGTTTGCATTGGAGCTCTTATGTGTTAATTTGAAAAAAAAAATAATGAGTTCTGAACACTGTGGCATTTTGGGTGGATTTTTTTTTCGATTTTCAAAGGAGAACGTCTCTTTTGAATAGAAATCTGCCTATAGAAATTTAAAAATAAAAATATAGCGAAATCAAAACAAATATCTTCTAAACAACAGCTGGTCTGGTTCTTGAATTATCCCAAAATCTGTATATTTGGTTGATGATGTTCCTTTTTGAAAATTTGGGTTGAAAATATAATTCCCCCTATTAAATATATAGGAAAGAGAACCCGAGATCAACAAAACTGGCCTTTTGCATGTACTTGTATTTTACCAATAACATACCATATACAAATGACGTTATTGATCTCTGGGGGGAAGGCTGTCAAAATGTCCAAAAACTAAATTATGATACTAGCTCAACAAACAACTGGTTTCAATAATTTTGTGCAAGCCTGTAGCTTGTTTATATACACTTTCTACATGGATGAACTTGGTTTAGTCATGTCAGGAAAAAGTCTCTCTTCAGATTTTCAACCAAATCATTAGATATGTAATACGGACATTCTTCGTTTTAGAAATTTAAGTCTCAGTACTGATGTGTTTTAATTAAGCTTAAAGGTTTCTCTGCACCCAATTCATGCCTTTATCTTAGGTTTGCATTGTGAAGACTATTAAAGAGGTTTATCATAACGAAGCATATGATAAATCTTGGTATTGCATGTATAAGGTGTGTATTTATGATATACACCTATTATCTACCCTATTCACCTCAGTGAATAGGGTGGATAATACAGGTTATGCTCAAAAGTTATGGACAATATAATCATTGACCAAAGGAATGCAATATTTTTTATTTCCTTTTTATGAAAACGGGACTACCTGCAACATTTTTTTTTATCTCCCAAATGTTATATTGGCATGTATTTGATGGATATGGTCGGAAATTTTTATTTTCTGAATCACAAATTCATGTCAAAAGAATTACCCCTACCCTAAAAAAAACTGTAGCCATGGCAAGTATATGTAAAATGTTCAAACAGAGTTTATTTTGTTGAGTGCACAAGACATCAGGCTTTCTTAAAAACACATGCTTACAGTCATTACTTTCGTACTTTTCAAGCTACAGGCTTTCAAAATATAGGTCAACTGAACGCTATTTCGAACGAGATCCTTTTCAGTATTTACAGAAAATGGGAATTTTCAATATTTCTTAAAATCGTTTCCGCCGTCTCTTTTTTTTTTTCTTCTCACACATTTTACCGAACTCTTTCTGACTGTGCAACTCTAAAAGGTAGGTTTAAAAGTTGTAAGTCAAAATGTCACTTAAAAATATGAAAAAAAATCTAATTGGTGCAAAACTTCTTTTGAGGAGTAATTTTGTCTAATTATAACTCCATTGACTTCAATGTATTTTCATGTTTGCAAGAAAAATTATCCTGCTTCTGCTGGTCAACCTATTTTATTGTTTTTGGTGTCATTTGAAAGATAAATGAATAACGCAATAAATAAAGGTTTTTTTTCGTTTAATTCCATGCATGCGTTTTCAAGCTACAATTTTTTAAAAAGTTGCGAGAATTGTTTTGGCAATTTTTGGGCAACGTCACCATTGACGTCAATGGGAGAGTGTCTTTTTCAAAATTTGGCTAAACTTTAAACTTTTGTATTTCAAAAGTGAAATGTCGAAACTTCACCAAATGACCTTTGTTTATTGCTTTATTTATTTAACTTTCCTATGACACCAAAATCATAAAAATATGTCGACTAGAAGAGGTAGGATACTTTTTATTGTAAATGTGAAAATACATTGAAGTCTATGGAGTTTTCGAAAGTGACGAACAATTATGTCTATTGACTGTATATTCAAATGCTTGGCATTCCTTGAACATTCTGTGTATTCATATGGGTCTAATTTTGATTTTTTTATATTGTAAACGAATGTGTGTGTGTCTGTGTGTGTGTGTGTGTGTGTGTGTGTGTGTGTGTGTCGTGGACATGGTGCAAAACTGATCTACGTCTTTGTTTTCGCACAGACAAAAGACTATTTTTGTCATGATACAGCTTCATACTATCAAAATGGACAGAATCCCAGAACTATGAAACGTTTCAAATTTAATTAGTTCTCTCTCGGTTTACAATATATATGCAAAAAAACTGCCATGCGAAAAGTAGGAGTGAAGTAGAGAAAGTGCAAAATGTTTATCAATTTGATAGACACATTTTGAAGAGAAGCGAGATCTGCACACAAAGATTTTTAAGTTTCCATTTCTACATCAGGATAACATACCCCCTTGAACCCCACTTTTATATAGTAAAACTGGGGTATGCAGGGGTATACCTATTTTTCTTATTTTTGCTCCAAAGCATAGATTGTGGGTACTCGTTAGAATCGCCTCACCGAGACGGTTCTAACATGTATCCACACTCTATGTTTTGGGCAAAAATAAGAAAAATATCAAACATTTTCAAGTTTTACATCTTAAGAAAAATCTATATATTACCTGGACATGTTTTCGTAATGCACTTTCTAGTATTGTCCTCGATTTGACTGTTTTATGGAACCTTTGCCAGCCTTGTCTTAGCGTAATAGACATTTTTCACTTTTGAACGTAAATGCTGCTGGCGCTTGCGGTTATGACTTTCCGTGTGATGGGGGACGACTCGTGAGGGCATATTTGAGACGAAGACGAGGGACGATATGAAGAATTACTTAGTCAAAACTATCAATAGCCCGACGAAGACGAATTAAATAAGAGAGTCAAAAAATGAAATAGTCTAGGACGTTTATCTGTGTAGCTCATTAGGTAGCCTGCTTGGAATTGAAAGCGAAATGTCCTGGGTTCGAGTCCCGGACGGATCACTTTTTTTCTTTTCTTTAATTGTCTCTCTTGTGACAAAAAAAAAAGCTTTGGAAATAAAACATATATTATCAGCTGATTATCTTTTTTTGGCAAATGCAAGAATCATGAAATGCCCTACTACATTAAATTCTTAAATCGTAAAGGAATTGAAGTTTGAGACGGTAGCCCACATGTATGTTTTCTCTTGTATTGGGAGCTCGATCGTATTTTTTTTTAATTCAGTTTAACGTCCCTTTCAAGATTATTTCAGCTCATATGAGACGGGCCAATTAGTAGCTGGGACGAAAACGGGAGAACCCCGAGAAAAACCACCTGACACACCCGCAAGCAGAACTTGGCTTGTCTCACATGTGCCCAGAGCGGGACTCGCACCCACACCAGACACAGCGGTGAGATGATCGAATGGTTAAGTGCGAAAAGATCGTATTTTGGGTATAAGAGCTGATCTATCCTCACGCCAATATTTCTTTCTGGGAGACATGAAAATATGAATATACTGAAGGCTTGTACAGGCATAATGTGGCAAGGATAAGTTAGCCATCCTGAACGACTTAAAATGTTTTCCGCGGCTCAAATAGTACACTGTATAGTGTACATGTAAAGATTTATGTATATTTATTAGGTGTAAGACCTACAGTTCCACGTGCTGTCTCGTGAGAGAACATAATTTATTTTGGCATGTTTATACATGTATTTCAAACAGACACTCGAAATCGTGATGTTATTTATTTGGTTGATGTTTCGTTTTGAGTCCATTAGACAATCATCTGCAAGTCATAAGTGCGATATCCTAGCTACATTTTGCAAAGCCATACAAATAAGTTGAGGTTTTGTAGACCTTCCACAGTATTTCAGCAGTTTGAATGCGATAATTACGATTTTTGGGATGTTTTTTTCCAAGTCAAAGGCTTTCTTTCTGATCCTCATTTATGCTCTTGAATTATGCGTGATGTTTATCTGTTTGAATTCAAATAAATATAATTAAACTTCAAACTGAAACAACATTATTTTCAAGAAAATGAATGTTTATAGACTGAGAAACATACAGTTCGTTTTTTTTTTCATAACGTGCCGCGTACCTTGCTTAACCCTAAAACAGGTGACAATATTCTTTAATATTCTTTACGCGAGCACACACACACACACACACACACACACACACACACACACACACATGTTCCGTAGATGACTTCATGTCGCAGTGGTTAAGTCAGTCGCTTCGTAAAATCACATGTCGAGAATAAATACGTACAGGTAGTTGATATAAGACTGGTACAAAATTATTTTAGGGAGCGCGGTGGCGTAGTGGTAGGGCGTCTGACTCCGAATCGAAAGGTCCTGGGTTCGATCCCCACATGCGCCACCGTGTAGACACATTAACTCCTTACTAACTGGTTAAACCCAGGAAGCGTTGGCTCCGTCCCGACATGACTGAAAAAATGTTGACTGGGATATAAAGCCTTAATGAAAATGATTTTGATAAGAGCATCTGATTCGTTAGCTCAGGAGGTTGAGCGCGAGTAGGAAACGCCTATTTTTATTGGAATTTATTATTTCTATTATTTTTTTTTTTCGCATCTTTGACAGTATTCTTGCGTAGAAAAAAAAATAAATAAATAAAAACTTAAAACCTATATGCATTGGTAAAATGCAAAAATAAAGAAATCCAGACAGCAATTAAACATATAAATCGTAAACAAACAATGTTATCATATGCAATGGTAACAATGATTATTGTTGAGCTACCAGTGCAGAATGTTATTTTTTAGACACTCGTGTGTATAACTAGGGATCGCTAGTTCAATTCTGAGCTGCCCATGGCTTTATGGTGACACTATAAACCGAGATCCCGTCTGCATATGACGATAACTGTTGGTGGGAAAGCAACTATCAACTATTTGTTATCGCCATGTGACTTTTAACATACTGGTGCATGTATATACGTACATTGGTTCTGTTAAGCTACATTTCACGTGTTTTTCGTGAACACACAGTATTTTTTTTTACATGTAAACATGGCAAGATTTACGATTTGAAACATTCATACTGTACATGTATATGAATATGTGTATTCGGGTATTGTCTATCAGTGTCAGCACCATCGTATATGCTTGCGATACAATCAAAGTCCTTACAACAAAGATTGGTGCAACATCACACAACATCTGATAAAATGGATTAAAACAACCTTCAGCGCAACAATATCGTTTTGGCAACTACCAACACCAAGACAATGAACTCTTCGCCGTAGGTTGCTGCCCAATTGATCAGTCTTACAATCACGGGTGACATAAACCAAGTTCTGCTTTTGGGTGTGCAAGTTCGTTTTCTCAGGGTTCTCCCCAGTTCCTCCTGTTACTGATTTACCCGTCTCATATGAACTAAAATAATCTTGAACGGGCCGAAAATTGTATAAAAACTAGAAATGCGTGTTTGCAAAACACTATGCCCCCAACTGTATGCTTGTCCCTAAACTGGCAGTTTGTATGATTCATTTATTTCATTCGAATGCAGTCAAATCTAATTTCCTGAAGATGTTCGGTTGCGTCTGTTTTGACCTCAATCCAGAAACAGAATGTAAGCTTTTTTGCAGGTGAGTTAGAAATGAAGTAAAAATTTAACCAGAGGACTATTGGTCCTGAGAACGCTCACCTGAAGCCTGAACTTGGAGTATTAAGTCATAATGAAATGACCTTGACCTTGAATACTCACACACCTTTATTGACTTCACAAGTTGTCTGCATCTGCAAAGTTTCAGGTCTCAGGCTGCAATAGTTTCCAAACCTAGTGATTTCTGAGAAAACCATAATTTTAATTTTGATATTTAAATGACCTTGGGCCAAGGTCAAGACATGACCTTGGCCTTCATTAATTACTTACCTTCACTGACTCCATTAGTTGTCTGCATCTAGCAACTTTCAGGTCTCGGGCTGCAACAGTTTGTTTTCGCCTCTTCCCATGTGAAAGCCTATGTTTCCAAAATTGACCTTGCCGTAAAATAGGTCAAGGTCATCCAAGGGTCATCATTTCAACAAACTATGATGGGCTGGAGTCCCAAATGCTACATACCAAGTTTCATGAAAATTGGCCTGCCAGTTCTGGAGAAGAAGATTTTTGAAGGTCTTTACCATATATGGGCGTGGCGGCCATCTTGGTCATGTGACCTGGATTTCGCGATCAAACTTTCGTCTACCCTACCCATGGATGCTCCACATAAAATTTCACTTTGATTGGCCAAGCAGTTTCAGAGAAGAAGATCTTTGAAAACTGTATGGACAACAGACTGGCCAAGGTCAAGAGATGACCTTGACCTATATTAATCACAAACCTTCATCTACTCTATTAGTTGTTTGCATCTACCACTTTTCAGGCCTCAGGCTGCAATAGTTTTCAAAAAATCCATAGTTTTCACTTTTTCCTATGTAAAAGCCTATGTTTCCAAATTTGACCTTGCCGTAAAATAGGTCAAGGTCATCCAAGGGTCATCATTTTATCAAACTATGATGGGCTGAGGTCCCCGATGCTACATACAAAGTTTCGTGGAAATAGGCCCACCGGTTCTGGAAAAGAAGATTTTTGAATGGTTTTTACCATATATGGGCGTGGCAGCCATCTTGGTCATGTGACATGGATTTCGCGATCAAACTTTCATCTACCCTACCCATGGATGCTCCACATAAAATTTCACTTTCATTGGCCGCACAATTTCAGAAAAGATCTTTGAAAACTGTGTATGGACAACAGACTGGCCAAGGTCAAGAGATGACCTTGACCTATATTAATCACATACCTTCATCTTCTCTATTAGTTGTTTGCATCTACCACTTTTCAGGCCTCAGTTTTCACTTTTTCCTATGTAAAAGCCTATGTTTCCAAATTTGACCTTGCCGTAAAATAGGTCAAGGTCATCCAAGGGTCATCATTTTATCAAACTATGATGGGCTGAGGTACTCAATGCTAAGTACCAAGTTTCGTGGAAATCGGCCAGCCAGTTCTGGAGAAGAAGATTTTTGAGTGGTTTTTACCATATATGGGCGTGGCGGCCATCTTGGTCATGTGACCTAGATTTCGCGATCAAACTTTTGTCTCCCCTACCCATGGATGCTCCACATAAAATTTCACTTTGATTGGCCAAGCAGTTTCAGTGAAGAAGATCTTTGAAAAGTGTGTATGGACAACAGACTGGCCAAGGTCAAGAGATGACCTTGACCTATATTAATCACATACCTTCATCTACTCCATTAGTTGTTTGCATCTACCACTTTTCAGGCCTCAGGCTGCAACAGTTTTCAAAACATTCCATAGTTTTCACTTTTACCTATGTAAAAGCCTATGTTTCCAAATTTGACCTTGCCGTAAAATAGGTCAAGGTCATCCAAGGGTCATCATTTTATCAAACTATGATGGGCTGAGGTCCTTGATGCTACATACCAAGTTTCGTGGAAATCGGCCAACTGGTTCTGGAAAAGAAGATTTTTGAGTGGTTTTACCATATATGGGCGTGGCGGACATCTTGGTTATGTGACATGGATTTCGCGATCAAACTTTTGTCTCCCCTACCCATGGATGCTCCACATAAAATTTCACTTTGATTGGCCGCGCAGTTTCAGAGAAGAAGATCTTTGTAAAGTGTGTATGGACAACAGACTGGCCAAGGTCAAGAGATGACCTTGACCTATATTAATCACATACCTTCATCTACTCCATTAGTTGTTTGCATCTACCACTTTTCAGGCCTCAGGCTGCAATAGTTTTCAAAAAACCCATAGTTTTCACTTTTCCCCATGTGAAAGCCTATGTTTCCAAAATTGACCTTGCCGTAAAATAGGCCAAGGTCATCCAAGGGTCATCATTTCAACAAACTATGATGGGCTGAGGTCCTTGATGCTACATACCAAGTTTCGTGGAAATCGGCCCACCGGTTCTGGAGAAGAAGATTTTTGAGTGGTTTTTTGAGAGGAAGATTCGCAGGAAAAATATAACTCATGCAAAAGCTAAGAAAACTGGAAGTGCAAAAATTAGATCTAAATTTGAAAACTTAAGAAGGGAAATCAAAGCTGATATAAGGAAGCAGCATGACCTTTATGTCAATAACTTGGTTGGGGACGTTAAGGCTAATCCCAGGGATTTTTATAGGTATATCAATAGTCAGAGGAAAGATACCCAAGGCATTCCCCCTTTGAAAAAGAAAAATGGAAGTGGTATTGCTCAATCAGATTTCGAAAAAACAGAAGAATTTAATGGACAGTTCACAGATGTATTCACCAAAACAGTACACAACCAAGTCCCACTTCTGGATAGGTCGGCCCCATTCATAGATGAAATTGTTGTAACAAAGGAAGGAGTAACAAAACTCCTTAAAGGTCTGAACCCATCTAAAGCCTTAGGACCTGATGAACTCCATCCTAGAGTCCTTAAAGAATTGGCAAAAGAATTAGGACCTGTAGTTGCACATCTCTTCCAGCAGTCAATCAATACAGGTGAAATCCCCAAGGAATGGTCACTTGCTAATATTTGTCCACTTTTCAAGAAAGGTGACAGGTCCCTTGCTTGTAATTACCGCCCAGTTTCTTTGACTTGTATTCCTTGCAAACTTCTAGAACATATTGTCTGCTCAAATATCATGGGTCATCTTGACCAGTATAATCTTTTGTCGGACAAACAGCATGCATTCAGGAAATGGCATAGTTGTGAAACTCAGTTAATTACAGTGATAAATGATTGGTCAAAAATATTGGACAAAAAGGGTCAGGTTGACACTTTTATTTTGGACTTTGAAAAAGCTTTTGACACCCCTCCACATGAACTTCTTAAAAGCAAATTGTTTAGTTATGGTATAGGTGGAAAGACATTGGAATGGATAAATGCTTTTTTGTGCTTCAGGCAGCAAAGGGTAGTAGTTAATGGTGTTAAATCTGACTGGGCCCCTGTTGTGTCTGGTGTCCCTCAGGGCACCGTTCTCGGTCCATTGTTGTTCTCCTTGTACATAAATGACATACCCGTTGGCATTGACTCTCAAATCAGGCTTTTTGCTGATGACTGTGTTTGTTACCGTGAAATTAAAACAGTAGAAGATACATTGAAACTTCAGAAAGACATTGACCTTTTAGGGAGCTGGGCCCGAAAATGGGGCATGAGATTTCAACCTGTCAAATGCAACATGATGCAGCTGACAAATAAGCGGATAAATAAAATTGAGGCCTCGTACACCCTCGAGGGAACGGTTTTGGAAAATGTTGATAGCATTAAATATCTAGGTGTAACAATTACAAATGACCTCAAGTGGAATACCCATATCAATAATATCTGTACTAAAGCCAACAGAACACTTGGATTCTTGAGGAGAAACTTATTTTCTTGCCCCCAAGATGTTAAAGAAGCAGCTTATAAAGGACTGGTGCGCCCAGTCCTGGAATATGGAAGTTCTGTTTGGGATCCTCATACTAAATGCCTCCAGGAGGAATTGGAGAAGGTTCAGAATCGTGCCGCTAGATTTGTAACTAGGAATTATACTTTCGAGGAAGGTAGTATGACTGGCATGCTTGAACAACTCAGATGGGAATCTCTCAAGAAAGGGAGGACGGATAATCGACTTATATTACTATACAAAGGTCTGAAGGGAAAAGCCAGAATACCTACAGATGACCTTATCCCAAAGACTAGGCGTTGTAGAAATAGCCACTCCAAGGCATTTCAGCTTCCATCTGCTAGTATAGAGGCCTATAAATGTAGTTTCTTTCCCCAGACTATCAGGGACTGGAATGACCTCCCTGACTCTCTGTTTTCTACTGTTGAAATGTCAGATGATTGTGTGTCCAAGTTCGCTTCACTCGTGCGTTCAAGGGACTAATTTTCCCCCCATCTGAACCCCCTGGTGAAATAATGTCATTTGCCTTGTCACCAGTAAACTATTCTGATTCTGATTTTACCATATATGGGCGTGGCGGCCATCTTGGTCATGTGACCTGGATTCCGCGATCAAACTTTCGTCTACCCTACCCATGGATGCTCCACATAAAATTTCACTTTGATTGGCCAAGCAGTTTCAGAGAAGAAGATCTTTGAAAAGTGTGTATGGACAACAGACTGGCCAAGGTCAAGAGATGACCTTGACCTATATTAATCACTTACCTTCATCTACTCCATTAGTTGTTTGCATCTACCACTTTTCAGGCCTCAGGCTGCAATAGTTTTCAAAAAATTCATAGTTTTCACTTTTTCCCATGTAAAAGCCTATGTTTCCAAATTTGACCTTGCCGTAAAATAGGTCAAGGTCATCCAAGGGTCATCATTTTATCAAACTACGATGGGCTGAAGTCCCCAATGCTGCATACCAAGTTTCGTCGAAATCGGCCCACCGGTTCTGGAGAAGAAGATTTTTTTAAGGGTTTTTACCATATATGGGCGTGGCGGCCATCTTGGTCATGTGACCTGGATTTCGCGATCAAACTTGAAATGCCACTACCCAAGGAGGCTCCACATAAAATTTCAACTAGATCGGCCAAGCGGTTTCAGAGAAGAAGATCTTTGAAATTGTGGACGACGACGACGGACGGACGACGACGGACGGACGCCGGATCATGGCCATCCTATTAGCTCACCTTGTGAGCCTTCGGCTCAGGTGAGCTAAAAATGGAGTAATTTTGTCAAAATTTGACAGAGTCCTCAAACGTTAATCAGGTGATCTTCTTCTCAGCCCCAACCAGCATACCAAATATGAAGGCTCTAGCTAGCTAGCTCAAATAAGTTTTGAGATATCTTGCACACAAGATTTTCAAAATTTGTTTTCAAAGGGACATTATTCCAACAAGGGGCATAACACGTACATGAAAAAAAAATACAGGCCAACTATTTTTTCATGAGGAATCTGTATATGAAATTTCAAAACCCTATAATTCACCGTTCAAAGGTTTCAAATTTCACCGAAAAGTGGAAAAATCAATCAAAATTTCAAAATTATTTTTGTAAAAATTTGACGGAAAGTTCTCAAAAGTTAATCAGGTCATCTACTTCTCAGCCCCAACAAGTGTACCAAATATGAAGACTCTAGCTTCAATACTTTTTGAGAAATCTTGCACACAAGATTTTCAAATTTTGTTTTCAAAGGGACATAACTCAAAAAAGGGGCATAACTTGGCCATACAAAAAAATACGGGTCAACTATTTTATCATGAGGAATGTGTATATGAAATTTCAAAACCCTAGCATTCACCGTTCAAAAGTTTCAAATTTCACCGAAAAGTGGAAAAATCAATCAAAATTTCAAAATTCCGTATTTTTGTTAAAAATTTGACAGAAAGTTCTCAAAAGTTAATCAGGTCATCTACTTCTCAGCCCCAACAAGTGTACCAAATATGAAGGCTCTAGCTTCAATACTTTTTGAGATATCTTGCACACAAGATTTTCAAATTTTGTTTTCAAAGGGACATAACTCAAAAAAGGGGCATAACTTGGCCATACAAAAAAATACGGGTCAACTATTTTATCATGAGGAATGTGTATATGAAATTTCAAAACCCTAGCATTCACCGTTCAAAAGTTTCAAATTTCACCGAAAAGTGGAAAAATCAATCAAAACTTCAAAATTCCGTATTTTTGTAAAAAAAATTGACGGAAAGTTCTCAAAAGTTAATCAGGTCATCTACTCCTCAGCCCCAATAAGTGTACCAAATATGAAGGCTCTAGCTTAAATACTTTTTGAGATATCTTGCACACAAGATTTTCAAATTTTGTTTTCAAAGGGACATAACTCAGAAAAGGGGCGTAACTCGGACATGAAAAAAATACGGGTCAACTATTTTTTCATGAGGAATGTGCATATGAAATTTCAAAACCCTAGCATTCACCATTCAAAAGTTAACACACACACAGACAGACAAGCCGAAAGCAATATGCCCTTCCAACTTTTTCAAAGTTGGGGGCATAAAAACAACAAATCATCATGATCAGAAATGAGCACAATCAGACCCTTATCTGTAATCAAGTAACAATCAAGTAACAATAAAATGACCAAGAATCTATACAATTAAATTTCCCATCCTAACATAGACACCAGGCGGGAGAGACATGGCGGTGCAACACATCACAAGCAATTTAACAACACGCATAAAAAAAAACAAAATTACTAGCTCTTTCCAAACAAGACCAGCGTCCATTCTTTCATGAGGCAATAATCTTCAGAAAACACATGTGTCAATGTGAAGACTGTATACACCATTATATGTGAAACAAATGAATAATTTGTGCACCTTGTAGTGTCCAAAATTGCTTCTACGTGAAAATGGCGAACATCAAAAGTAAACTGCGGCGAAGTGACGCGCGACCCGCTTTACGGGGCGACTGAAACACTAAGCGTCCTCAACGGAAACACTTTAGAAACTCATGAAAATAATATAATTGAGTTAGTTTGATTTTTATTTATTTATTTGAATTCAACCAGGTGAAACAGCACGCATACTATCACACAGAATAAATGAGAATCAGAACGAAAGCTTATGTCTTGCCAAATTAATTTTCTACATCGTAACCATCGCACTCGATATGGTAGTCTACAATAAACAAAAACAGTTGTGTGGCTAGGCATATTGTAGCTACATGTAGGTTATTGCCCCCATCGCTCTTCCTACTGTCGAATGGACTCAAAACTAGACATCGACAAAATAAACATCGTTCGCTCACGAGATAGCACGTGAAACTGTAGTTTTACATGTAATAATACACATATATCTGAACATGTACACTATACTTTTTGATTTGGTGTCTTGTGTATTTGTTAAAATTCAGTTTCACGTCCCTTTCAAGATTATTTCAGCTCATATGAAAAGCACCAAACAGTAGGTGGGGCGAAAACGGGAGTACCCCGAGAAAAACCGCCTGGCACACCCGCAAGCAGAACTTGGCCTGTCTCACATGTGGCCATTGTGGGTCTCGAACTCACACCAGACACAACGGTGAGATGATAAAGTGATTATGAAATAGCGCTCTTAACTGCTCGGCCACGGGGGACGCTTGCGTATTTTTTTAGTCATTAGAGGCGGTCAGCTTATCCTATCCACATTATCTGTACCAGCCAGTCAGGAAATAAATGTTGACGTTAGGATCGATCGCTGATCCGTTCTTCTGCCGAAAATGACGATCGAGTTCTCGGCTTCAATGGGTGAAAAATCAAGACCTATAAAAAAGCCTATACATGCGGTCTGCCTTCTCACTAGACAGTTTAATCCAGAAACTTACGATTTTAGTATTAAATGCAGCAGTGAATTTTGTGATTCTTGCATTTGCCAATAGATAAAATAATATTTTCTTTTTTCCTTTTTTTTTCATTTCTTTTTAATTTTCTAAGCTTTATTGTCACAGGTGCGAAAAAAGGAAGAAACAAAGAAAAGGAAAAATAATTTTTGTCCTACCCGGACTCGAACCCAGGACCTTTCGATTCTATGTCTTACACTCTACCTACTGAACTATTCAGCTAGGCGTCCTGGACAATTTCGTTTTTTGCTTATCTCATTTAATACACCTCCGGTGGGCTGTTAGTAGTTTTGACTAAGTTAATTCTTCATATCGCCCCTCGCCTTCGTCTCAAATATGCCCTCACGAGTCGTCGCCCATCACACACAAAGTCGTAACCGCAAGCGCCAGCAAAATTTACGTTCAAAAGTGAAAAATGTCTAATACCCATCTTTACCACACCATACATACGGCTCGTCAAATTCCAACTGGTACGTCAAATTCCAGATGTTTATGTTAGCGCGTGCGTTTTGGCGGATAAGTTAATTTTGTTGTTTTTTCTTGTTTTATTATACGTTAGCTAACGGTTTCAGAAGAAAATAATAATCAACAGTCTTGTGTGGACACCCATGCATCTGTACATACAAAAGTCTAGTCAGCTTATCTGTGGATTGGCGAAAACATGGCATGAAAGTCTTAAAATGGCACGTTTTCAGAAAACATCCACACTTTCTGCAAAATATCTCTATAACTAGAAATATTTGAAAGTCATATGCTCGAATATACATAGCTTAGTATCTATTTAAAAGCTTAATTTCAGCTTTTATTCAAATTGATTACTACTATTGTTCGTGCAGCTCATTCTTTTGAATCATGTGTGATTTTACCTGATACGAATCACGACAGTCGTTTTATATGGGAAAAACCAGACGGACAATAGCTGTTGATACGTCAAATAACAGACGTAGACGCGACTTTGGATACGTGTCGCATCAGACGTGTCAAATACCCATGAAACCCTGGCATTGTTTGACTGAACTGATTACTGGTTAACCACTCTGGTCTGAGGCTGCCCAAAACGTAATTCAAGTCATACCATCTATACGAATAAGCCTTTTTGGCTTAGTTGCATGGTTATATTTCAAGCACTTGCTGGATGTCATGGCATCCTCATTTTGGGTAAAAGTCCCATAAAATGGAGGCAACGTCCCGACATGACCTTCATGCATCAATTCAAACAAACAAATCCACATGTATTTGTTCGGTTGGTATATAAATTATATTCCATCAAAGAAGCATAAAGCACAGGTAAGGGCATGGTGTTTCTATGGTGAAGATTAAACAGAGCGAATGCGCGAAGACACCTGGTGCCTAACAACGCCACTGGACATTGGAGCATAAGGAAACCAACAATCAGTCTGAACCCTGGTATGCCTAGGCACAGACCGCAAAGTTCAGTTCCGGCTTTTGCCATACTGAATTTATAATTAAAATAAGGGGTATGTATATAATTAAAGATAGAAACAATGCATTATTCGTAAATAATTCCCCTCCCTCGTCTCATGGCGCTTAAACATGTACGTTTAGTCGCGTAGTAGTCTACTGGAATATTTAAACTTGTTTTGCAGTAGCCATATGACAAAAATAAATCAGTTTATTTATGTGGAATATTATCAAATGTTCACACTATCTGCTTTCATTTTTTTTCCAAATTTCTATATAGTCAAAAGTACAATCATCTTTTTGTTTATCGACTGGCCATCTTGAGTCAAAAACGGCATATAGAAATCGCTTAAAGACAGTCGTTTCACTTTATTTCCTTTCCAATTTGTTTTCTTTATGCAATTTATGTTATTGGCCATGCAAATTAAACCATATACTACATGTAACTATTGCACAACAAAGAAGAGTCTTAAATTACGTTTGTAGCAGACCCGTATCATAAAATTTTGAGCTACCGTCTGGGTCGTTCCGTATCGGCCGTCCGTAATTTCACTTATCAAATGACATTCGCCCATCTGTACTTTGGCGTATTGTTTTTGTCGCCAAGCAACGGAATAAAACGATAAATACACTATACAAATTGATAATCACTGATCCTTCAGAAGGATATTGAAAAATATTAGCCTCCATATGATTATACCATGAAAAGTTTAGGTATTCTCAGACTGTGAAAAATGCAGTAAATAACTAACCCGCCAAAACGCACGCGCTGGCATATCCATCTGGAATTTGACGTACCAGTTGGACTTTGACGAGCCGTATGTATGGTGTGTTTAGATTGACACTGACACATTTTGGATTGAATAACACCCTGATAAGAAAAGATAAACCCCAAAAGATAGGTAGATCCTAATGTCACTATAATCACTTCCAATAGGAAAACATGTCCATCATGTATACCCCCATATACCCCACTTTTATACAGTAGACTTGAGTGGGGTATACAGGCGTATACCTATTTTTCTTACTTTTGCTTCAAAACATAGATTGTGAGTATTCGTTAGAACCGCCTCGGCGAGGTGGTTCTAACATTTACCCACAATCTATGTTTTGAGCAAAAATTAGAAAAATGTCAGCCGATGCGGTTCTAACGAGTATCCACAATCTGTGTTTTGAAGCAAAAATAAGAAAAATATCAAATTTTTCATTTTTCACAGATGAAAAAATTACTAATACATGTACTGTGTAATGCATGGTCACGTTTTCGTGGGGTATTCTACCGGGAATACTTATTTGGGTTGATCTTTACAGGCCACCTTTGCTATACAAGCGAAATACTGTCCTTTTAGGTAACATGGGTCTAGACAGCATTATCGTTATCTACCAGTCATTTAAATTATTTTGATAGAGGATTATGCAACCAAACAGCCATACATGTACAATGGTAGATCCTCATTACGAAAACACGCCCGTGTAATATATAGATGTTTCTTAAGGATGTTCGCTGCCAATGAAAAAGTATTCAAACTTTTTTTCTAACCCCTCTTTTTTGATTCCAAAATACAACACAAGAAATTTGATAACAAAATCAATATAGGGTAGTGTGCATTTTTTCAAGCTACAGGCCTCTGAATGAGACCTCTGAGCACCATGTTTTAAAATTAGTAAAATTAATTTATTTTTTAATTCTTTGAAACATACCTGTCTTGAACAAAGATATACTTAGAATGCTTTCAAAAGTCATAGTATTTACGTATCGCAGACTATTTTGGACCAAAAGCAAAGAAAAATTTGCAACTTGAAGTGGATGACAAAATTTTACGATTCCTTTTCAAACCCTAACCCCAAACTTGAAAAGTCGGAAAATAGCAATATTTTGAAATGTACCAAATCCATATTTGTTGATTCAAACTTTTTCTTGTATTTTCACACAACATAGAACTTGGTAATATTGTTCGAATAAAAGAAAGAAATATATAGGGTAGTGTGCATATAAGAGAGCACCAACAACTTGAAAATCGCCATTTTCAGCCTTTTTTCGACTGTTTTATTTCTTAAAGCCCATTTCATAAAACCACCTGAAATTTTATAACAAGCACACAAAAGACCCAAAGACTGACTTAGAAGATCATATTCATATATACTGCAGCTAAAATAAACATCGAACTAGTGTAATTAATTTGAAGATGTGTAATATTCAAGTTTAATCTACCCTACCCTCTAAATTTTACTGACAACTAAAATTTTCTAATGGGGTGAAAAAATTAAGTTTCTTAGATAGACAATTTTCATAGCTCATTCAATGCATATCATCAATATGTATCCAAATATAAAATATTAGGAAAATGTCTGCAACCGTTTACGAGATATTCAACAAAAGAAAAACCGGAAGTTCCGAAATGTCAAATGTTAGCAGCGAACATCCTTGAGTTGTAAAAATGAAAATTTTCAATAGAAAATGTTTGATATTTTTCTTATTTTTGCTCAGCACATAGATTGTGGGTACACGTTAGAACCGCCTCAGCGAGGCGGTTCTAACGAGTACCCATGCACAATCTATGTTTTGGAGCAAAAATAAGAAAAATAGGTATACCCCTGCATACCCCAGTTTTGCTATATAAAAGTGGGGTATAAGGGGGTAAATATTGCACGGAAATGTTATCCTGATGTATCTACAGCTTTCGATTATTTTCTGGTATCTGTTTGCCAATGTCTTGAACATGAGGCACTAGAAAGTACGTGTAATGGTTTGTATAATCGATTTAAAAATCAATTTAAAATGAACAATTTATTTTGTATAACTAGTGTACATTTAAACTTTTAACCTTGTTAATATAAGACGAGGGTATGTTTCAATAAAAATGAGCTTAGTTTGATGTATTGAATCAGTTAAGATCATAACATAATTGGAAGGGATAGTTTACCTTCGGTAATAAAGGTAATCATGGTTTACTTTGCTATACTTTGTTTCATGCTTAACCAAACAAAGAATTTCTGCTTGATGCTATTTTATTGTTACTGAAGATACACGAAGAATTTAAGATTTAAATACACTATGATTTCATTTAATGACATGTTAAAGCCAAAGAACGGGTAGTCAGCATCTCAAATCTAACAGAATACGACCCCTCTATTCTTTTTCAAGCTCTTATAAATAAACTAAATATTGCAAAGGTTGTTTTATTTGATTAATTTTCTTTGGCTTAAAGAAAAATGTTGTTGTATGTTGCAGAACACTGTAAAGTTTAAGTTAATGCCTCACATTATCAGAGGGATACACACAGATAGTGCATACTTTCTATAGCAAGAACGTTGAGACCATGGGCCAAAGTTGTACGAAAACAAAATCCGTTGGGGTGACAAACAATAAGACACCAAACCGAAGATGTACAAAAGGAAAAAAATGCAATCTATTAAAAGATAAATCAGAAAGACAGGGTATAAACATAACAGGTTTAGCAATCACAAAAAATGGCCAGATTTTAATGGTTGATGACACGAATGAGAAGATTAAATTATTCAATGAAGATATGAAACAATGTTCCTCAGTGTCAGTACCAGGCGCTTGGGATATTGACGTCATAAATGAAAACGAGGCCGCCGTTGGAGGGGAATCCTGTCTTACTATACTAAACATTGATAATGGTCAGCTTACTGTAAAGACTACCACCGAACTAGAAGATAACATTAGTGGTGTAAGCAGATGCAAAGACAAACTTGTTGTAACATTCCCGGACACAGACCCTGCGTGCGTGAAATTGATAGACCAGTCAGGAAAAGAATACTGGTCTCTATCATCGGGTCAGGACGAGTCGGCACTATTCAAATCTCAATTGTATGCAACTAAACTTGACGAAACAACATCAAAGATCATTGTTACTGATAGAGATACCAACTCACTAACGGTAATTGACGGAGATACTGGTGATATAGTGACAAGGCATCAAACTGAGAGTAGAGGTCCGTTTGGGGTAACCACAGATAATAAAGGTTATGTGTATGTGTGTTACTGGGATTCCAGAGAAGTAGCCGTTCTGTCAGAAGATCTGAAGGAAGAGACTATCTTGTTGTCGAAGGAAAATGGACTAGGAGAAAAACCTCAGGCCATTGTATATGATTCTGTTCATGATCAACTTGTGATATCATATTTCATGTGTGATTATGTTGATCGCTTTATACTATCATAAAGCACACACGTTCCTCGAGACACGTATGGTAACGCGGAGAATCTTTATGTCATTACGAAAACACGCCCATGTAATATATAATACAGAGATTTTTTAAGTTGTAAAAATTAAAAAATTTCAGTAGAAAATGTTTGATATTTTTCTTATTTTTGCTCAAAACATAGATTGTGTGTACACGTTAGAACCGCCTCGGCGAGGCGGTTCTAACGAGTACCCACAATCTATGTTTTGAAGCAAAAATAAGAAAACAAGGTATTCCCCTGCGTACCCCAGTTTTGCTATATAAAAGTGAGGTATAAGGGGGTATACATTACACGGACATGTTTTCCTGATGTGACATTCCGGAGCCAAGTCCATGGTGAGCCAGTACTTAATGGCCTGCAGGAGCGGCCCTCCCTGGGTCCTTTGGGTCTTTGTGTGCATGGTGTTTGCAATTTCGTTTCCATGTCTCCTTGTGATGTTTTGTCCGCCCGTTTGCTTTATAAATGCATCTTTGTTCTTTTAATAGTTTGTATAGTTTGTGTATATATTCGTGTAATTATTGACTCTAAAATTATTTCTTCTAACATTCGGTTATAGGGTATTTACACGGATGAGCTCGAAATAATTTTAGCAACTGTTACAGTGATTTTAAACTGTTTATATTTTGTGATCTACAAATAATACTTAATAATACTTTGTATATATTTTAGATATATATTGTTAGCTCGACTGGACGAAGTGCATAGAGCTTTTGCAGTCACCCCGGACGTCCACGTTCCCGTTCCCGTTACCGTTCCCGTGCGCGTGCGCGTCACACTTGCGTTAAAGTTTTCTAAAAGTCCATATCTTGACAACCACTCATCAGAAAGCATTCATACTTGGACCATAGATACCATGTAGGGTTAGCTTTCATTCCATGGCATCGGTTCCTGGGTCCAGGCCAGGCGGCTTTCATTCCATGGCATTGGGCCCCTGGGGAAAGCCGACCCTACAGGGTGTCAATGACCCAAGTATCAATGCTTTCTGATGAGTGGTTGTCAAGATATAGACTTCTAGAAAACTTTAACACAAGAAGGTGTTCTAGATTTTAACCTCCAGCTCCACCACCTGGCCTGGACCCAGGAACCGATGCCACGGACATGTTTTCCTGATGTGACATTCCGGAGCCAAGTCCATGGTGAGCCAGTACTTAATGGCCTGCAGGAGCGGCCCTCCCTGGGTCCTTTGGGTCTTTGTGTGCATGGTGTTTGCCTTATATCTTGACACTCAATTAATACATTTTCTTACTTCTTTCAGATTATGAGTGAGTATGACAAGGCCTTTGACCCCAATATACTTATATGTCACTGTGACCTAATTTCACGTTTCAGTGAATTTGCCTTATATCTTGACACTCAATCAGTATATTTTCATACTTTTTTCAGATTATGAGTGTATATGACCAGACCTTTGACCCCAATATACTTATAGGTCACTGTGACCTTATTTCACGGTTCAGTGATTATATATATCTCGGCACTCAAGTGGTTTATGAACAAACTTCTTTCACACTATGTTTGCGTATGACAAGACCTTTGACCCTAAAGTAGTCCTAGGTCATTATGACCTAATTTCACGGTTCAGTGATTTTGCCTTATATCTCGGCACTCAAGTGGTATATGAACATACTGTTTTCAGGATATGTTTGCGTATGACAAGACCTTTGACCCTGAAGTATTCCTAGGTCACTGTGACCTAATTTCATGGTTCAGTGATTTTGCCTTATATCTCGACACTCAGTTGGTATTTTTTCTTACTTCTTTCAGATTATGAATGAGTATGACCAGACCTTTAACCCAAACATAGTTATAGGTCACTATGACCTAATTTCATGGTTCAGTGATTTTGCCTTATATCTTGGCACTCAATTGGTTTATGACTAAACTTCTTTCACACTATGTTTGCGTATGACAAGACCTTTGACAGTAAAGTAGTCATAGGTCACGATGACCTAATTTCACGGTTCAGTGATTTTCACTTATATCTCGGAACTCAAATGGTATATGAACATACTTCTTTCACGATATGTTTGCATATGACAAGACCTTTGACCCTAAAGTATTCCTTGGCCACTGTGACCTTATTTCATGGTTTAGTGACTTTGCCATTATATCTTGACACTCAATTGGTATTTTTTCATACTTCTTTCTGATTATGAATGAGTATGACCAGACCTTTATTCCAAACATACTTATATGTCACTATGACCTAATTTCATGGTTCAGTGATTTTGTTTTATATCTCAGCACTCAATGGGTATATGATCATATTTCTTTCACATTATGAGTAAGTTTGACTAGACCTTTGACTCTGATGTACTTAAAGGTCAGTGCGACCTTATTTCACGGTTCAGTGATTTTGCCATGTATCTTGGCACTCAGTTGGTTTATGAACACACTTCTTTCACAATATAAGTGAGACACTTACATCTTAGGTAGTTATAGTTAACTTTCATGGTTCAGTGATTCTGCCTTATTGCATCAAGGCAAAGAGATGTATGAACATAATGCTATGGGTTACTCTTGGGGTTTGGCCTTATGTTTGTCAAAGGTAAGAAACAGTCGAGCGCGCTGTCCTGCGACAGCTCTTATATTAATATGTAACAGTCTCTTGTAATTCTTTGAGGAATTGGTTGATATACATTTTATATGGTTTTATGTATGTACAGTAGGTGCGTTCACTTATTACTATACCCCTGCGATATTCAGAAATAAATTGACAACTTTTCTTGTTTTTGAACAATCGTCACTGGCAAGAAATGGACAACTGGATGAATTTGCGTATATGATGTGTTAGGTATGAGTATAAATATTTACTCTGTATATTAAACTTTCAGTTCTGGTGATATTGTATGCCTAAATTGATCACATAACATTTGGAGCCAAATTTTTAACAAAATTTCGTTGATATTCGAGTATAAATATTTACTCTGTATATAAAACTTCCAGATCTTGTGATGTTGTATGCCTAAATTGATTACATAACATATGTAGCCAAATTTTTAACAAAAAATTGCTGATATTCGAGTCTCAAAGATTCCACAAGGAATCATGGTTAAAGGATTGTAATAATATTTGTAATTTATGAAAGAATTACTATTTTTGTACTAAAGCTGAAAATTTGGTGTCTTTATGATCACTATTTACAGAGCTAAATCCTGATTTTCATTCATTGTATATTTTAGAATTTCGGTAAAGCGGTTGTTACAATATAAAACTAAGCAATATTGTCAGTGTTATTTTGCAAGGAAACTAATATTCTACCAGGAGGGTTTTACGAACAAAGCTTGCTAGCGATTTCCTTCATGAGGTAAGCATGTTTTAAACCACTATGGAGTCACCCATGTCTTTGTATTCTGCCAAAACGTGGGTTGGCATTTCATCATACAATTCATGGTTTGGTTTCTCGGCATAGAATACCATAGGGGACTGGGACTTTCACAGAAAGGCTTTATTTGTTAGACTATCTTTCACAGCTCATCTTCGTGATACATCAATCCTCTTGTATAGGCTTTAAGTCAAGGGAATCACCAGGACATTCAAAGACAAACATTCCTCTAATATCAATGTGTTTTGCGGATTTAGGATAAATACAAAGAACAATGTCTTGCATAAATACGCATCCTTTATTGGCATGTTAATTTCCATGACTTAAACACTTTAGAAGAGGTTTGGAATATCACGAACGGAAGGTGTGAGGCATTGCCTAACAATCAATTTAGCCCACTATGGTATTCGGTGCGGAGGAACAAATCATGAAACTGTATGATGAAATGCCAACCCACGTTCTGGCAGAATACATAGCCATGGGTGATCCCACAGTGCTTTAAGACATGCTTGCCTCATGAAGGAAATCACTAGCAAGCTTTGGTCGTAAAACCGTCCTGGTAGAATACATGTATTAGTTTTCTTGCTAACTAACACTGACATGCTTAGTTTTATATTGTAACAAATGCTTTACCACGAAAGTCTGAAATGTACAATGAATGAAGATCAGGGTGTAACATTGTAAATAGTGATCGTAAAGACACCAAATTTTCAACCTTAGTACAAAAATAGTTATTCTTTCATGAATAACAAATAAAATTACAATCCGTTAACCATGATTCCTTGTGGAATCTTTGAAACTCGAATATCAACGAATTTTTTGTTAAATATTTGGCTCCATATGTTATGTAATCAATTTAGGCATACAACATCACAAGGTCTGGAAGTTTTACATAAAGAGTAAATATTTATACTCATACTTAACACATTCACCCAGTTGTTCATTTCTTGCCATTGACGATTGTTCAAAAATAAGAAAAGCTGTCATTTTATTTCTGAACTGGGGTATATCAATAATTAACGCACCTGTATATGTATGTGATATTGTACGTCAACATGAGACTTAAATAAACCATTTAACTAAACTAATGTGACGCGCATTTGTGAAAGAAGGCCAACAACTCGATGATTCCTACAGTCATTGTCAGTGTTAAGTTGATGTACTTTGACAATTCCGCAAACAAAATGTCTTTCAATATCGGATTTTTATCGACAAATTTAGAATATCAAGTATTTGTGTTTAGGTTAGATATCGCTTCATTCAAACAAATTTTAAATACAAGTTGAATGAGAAAATATAAAGTGAAATAAGTTTACACAATATAGAGAGTCATAGTTACAAGTGTAGTTTGGTCTTAACGACTGTATTTAAAGATTGGAATTCAGATTTTAGCTTTCACTGGATGATGAAAAACATTAGGCTGTTTTAATGTCTGTGAAGCCCGAAGGCTGAATTTCAATACTTATATTTACATTTTATATTATCAATCAAAGTTCAGATTTTCAAATGCGCATTTCACCGTTCATTTTCATCCGACTTAACGTACTTTTGGAACAGCCAAAACGTCAAATTTTCGCGCCTAAGGTCATGGCGATACGCGACCAACGTCACGATAACAAGAGTAAACAAACAACGTCACTGGATAGGTTTTGACGTCGCCCCGCCCACAGGCGTGGCCTCTAGATCACGTGACTTAATGTTTTTACATTTAAGGATTGAAATTCAGATTTTAGCTTTCACTGGATGATGAAAAACATTAGGCTGTTTTAATGTCTGTGAAGCCCTAAGGGCTTCTCGGAGACATTAAAACAGCTAATGTTTTTCATCATCCAGTGAAAGCTAAAATCTGACTTTCAATACTTATATTTACATTTTATATTATCAATCAAGTATCAGATTTTAATTGCGCATATCACTGTTCATTTTCATGTTATTTGACATTAAATCCGACTTAACGTAATTTTGGAACAGCCAAAACGTCAAATTTTCGCGCCTAACGTCATGGCGATACGCGGCCAACGTCACGTCAACAAGAGTAAACAAACAACGTCACTGGATGAGTTTTGACGTCACCCCGCCCATAGGCGTGGCCTCTAGATCACGTGACTTAATGTTTTTCATTGGGAAATGAAGAACATCAAGAAAGATACTTTCATCTAGGGCGATTGCAATAAAAATGTAAATATTGGGAAATGAAGAACACCAAGAAAGATACTTTCATCTAGGGCGACTGCAATAAAAATGTAAATATATACAATTCAAACATTATAGCTACTATATTTTCTCCACATGGGCCACGTCGAATTTGGGTTCACTTCATAAACGAATTGATGCGCAGCCACATGTGCGTGGTCCATATGCTTTAACCTCTCTCTTGTATAAGCAAAGTCCCCCACAATGATTTAAATTATTTTGTATGCATACTGGTGATGGATTGGAAATGGATTCGTAGAAGAATTGAAAGCAAGAAATTCCACTGGTACTGTAATATTTCTGTTGTTAATTCTAAATGTTTATTGTTTGCCTTTGACTGTTGAATAAATTGCTTTTTTCAGTAGTGTTATTCACATTCACTACTAATGCCAATGTTACAATATCAAAACTGATTCGGTACTGATTAAAACCCAGTCAGCATGAAAAATAACATAGCACCACATTTGTGCACCCAGTAATAAAACGGTCTCATTAGTGAGAGACGAACGACCAATAAAATACTTAAAAGTTTTTTTTTCCATTTATTTGTTCTCTATTTGTTCTCTGTTTTCACACATTGTACAATAAGTGTATGACATTGGCCAAGAGAGTAAAATGACCTCAACATGTCAGCATACATAAAGACAGATACAAAATACAAAGTCTTTTATACAAAGTTCACACATTGTGCCAAAATAAATACTTTAGCTGAGAGAGAGAGAGAGAGAGAGAGAGAGAGAGAGAGAGAGAGAGAGAGAGAGAGAGAGAGACTGCACTTTGTGGACATTTGGTGTTTTAATGCTTTCCAGTTTAAAGATATTCCATTTTTTTTCAAAGAGATGTAATTTTCTTTCCATTTATATGCTTATTATTGAATTGATTACAAATTCCGAAGGTAACTGTTTTTATGTTTATATCAATATTCATACGAATTTGCCTAGTGATGTCCAGAAATCACTCCCAAAATAGATGAGAAAGTGTCTCGATTTCCATATTACAAAAACCATAAAATGTGACATTTGGTCAAAAATTGATTTGTTGGGATTATGCTCATCAAATGATTGTATTATAGTGAACATTTCGTCATATAATGTCACTTGAGCCGCCTCGTGAGAAAACCAGCAATTTGGTTTGAATCTGAATCTGAATAGTTTACTGGTGACACGCCAAATGACATTATTTCACCAGCGAGTTCGGATGAGGGAGAAATTAGTCCCTTGAACGCACGAGTGAAGCGAACTTGGACACACAATCATCTGACATTTCAGCAGTAGAAAACAGAGAGTCAGGGAGGTCATTCCAGTCCCTGATAGTCTGGGGAAAGAAACTACATTTATAGGCCTTTATACTAGCAGATGGAAGCTGAAATGCCTTGGTTATTTCTACAACGCCTAGTCTTTGGGATAAGGACATCTGTATGTATTATGGCTTTACCCTTCAGACCTTTGTATAGTAATATAAGTCGATTATCCGTCCTCCTTTTCTTGAGAGATTCCCATTTGAGTTGTTCAAGAATGCCAGTCATACTACCTTCCTCGAAAGTATAATTCCTAGTTACAAATCTAGCGGCACGATTATGTACCTTCTCCAATTCCTCCTGGAGGCATTTAGTATGAGGATCCCAAACAGAACTTCCATATTCCAGGACTGCACGCACCAGTCCTTTATAAGCTGCTTTCGAACAGGTTTGACACAAACCGGCCTGTACAGCTACAGAAGCAGGCTAGAAGCTTGAAATTTTGGAGTTAAGTAGAGGAGGAATGGTACTATCCGAGTAACGAAAACAAAGGCGCTGATCAGCTTCGCGGTTACCGCGAAGCTGATCTGCGCCTTTGTTTTCGCCTATGCAGATTGTTGGGATTCCCATGGGGCGGCTCATTTGTTGACTTCTGAGCAACTAAGTAAATTGCTTTCCGGTTTAAGATTTTCATTTGAAAAAATACTGTTCCATTTTTCTTGAGGTTTAGAAATGTTTATTTCTGTTTTTTTTTTTTTTTTTTTTTTTTTTTTTTTTTTTTTTTTTTGCATTAGCATTTTATAGATATAAGAATTGGTCAATTTATTTATCTGGTTAGATATTTTTGTCTTCAGGTTTTAATTTGCGTTTCCATGCTTTTGGTATACTATTTAAAAGGCTCAAGTATTTAAGAAAATCCGATGGAAGTAAACTGTATTTTTCTTTTACAGCAGGAAATGTAATGAACCCTCACTTGATCAGTAGCTCTTTTTAAACCGGCAACGAAAGCCAGACTATTGTGCTGCAATTTCGAAAATTTATTCTAGAAGTCTATATCAAAGACGCATTCCAAAATGAGATCAAATAATTAAAATATTGCTTAGAAGTATGTTTCTAAACGGAAGTGTTTTGAACACTCTGCATATCTTTACTGATCTCAAAGGACCGAAAGAAAATAGAATCTGCACTATGGATGATGTGCGGGGAGACTTTTTAGGGCCGCTACACGGCACAACGCCAGCTGCAGTAATAGCAAATAAAATATAAAAGTTTGATCCTTTCGAAGCAGTAAAAACATTCAAAGGGAGATAGTATGGACTATATGGAGATAGTATGGACTATATTTCGCAATTTCGGGTAATGAACCCTCATCAGTATGACTTTTTAAAGCGGCAACGAAAGCCAGACCATTGTGCTGCAATTTCGAAAATTTATACTAGAAGTCTATATCAGAGACACATTCCTAAACGGGGTCAAGTAATTAAAATATTGCTTAGAAGTATATTTCTAAACGGAAGTGTTTTGAACACTCTGCATATCTTTACTGACCTCAAAGGACCGAAAGAAAAATATAATCTGCACCATGGATGATGTGTCTCTTTATCAAACATATCTTCGACATATTTTATGCCTGCGTTGAGCCAAGTTTTAAAAATTGCCTGTTTGTCATTGGAATTATTCCAAAGAATTTCATTACCGTAGTGAAATATGACTGCTTTGTTGGTGAGCGTATTCCAAGCAAGAAGAACGTCTCTGAGAAAGGGTGTTTTGGCAAAAATAGAGTTCATGTCCTCTTTGTTTACGTTTAATTCAAAAACAATATCACCACCGAGTTTCATTAGCTTACTTTCATAATTTTTTCTCAATAGCTTATTATTTTCCGTTTGTGCTAGGCGCTTAATCCAACAAACTTTAAGTGAAAGTATAAATCAATAGCTATCATCTTAAGACCGCCACGTTCATAGTCTTGCATAATTGTCTCTCTTTTTATTTTGTCCAGTTTACCGTCCCATAAAAAATTGAACATTATATTTTCTAAATGCTTGATAGTTTCTCTTGGAGGGTTCGGTAATGATGTTAATGAATATATTAGTTTTGGAAGTGCATAGTGTTTTTATTAAAACGATTTTACCCATCAAAGTTAATTTTCTGTCTTGCCATTGCTGTAAGCATTTTTCAAAGTCTTTTATTTTGGTTCTAAATTTGACGAAAAAGAGTTTTTTTTTATCTGTGTTGAAAATCATTCCAAGGCACTTTGCTTCGTCAGAACTCCATATGTATTTTCTATGTTTTAAATATTCAATAGATTTAAGTTTCATAGAACCTATTCCTAGAACTTGACATTTATTTGTGTTTAGACTTAGACTTGATATATAGCTAAAGTTATCCATAATATTTATTAAAGTTTCAAATGACTTTCATGTACCATCCATAATATGCATCATCAGTAAAACAAAGATGTTTTTAATTCAGTTCCTGCGATGTTTATGCCTTTTATTTCTGGATCTTTTATAACTTTATTTGATAGCAGTTCTATACATATTATGAACATATAGGAGGATAATGGACAGCCCTGTCTTACCCCCATAAATAAAATACTTGGGCCTATTACTAAAAATCGAACTACTATCCCGTATACTTGATCACAATTAAAGACTGTGATGATGAAATGAAATAATATAAAATTGCAGCGATTGTTGTAGATAAACATTCACTAGATATATTACGATTGGGGTCGTCTAATCTTGCATGTACCTCATCAATGACTGCTTCAAATGACACATTCAACTGTAATCGAGCTTACTCAGTTTCTTTTGAACTCATAGAAGCCTTGTGTCCTTTTTGTGGGACATAGACAAACAGAATAGCCCCAGATTGGACGCCGCAGAATGCGGCGTCCCATCTGGGGCTATTCTGTTTGCACAGAGAAATTTTATCGAAAAATGAGAAAATTCCCACCTAACACCCCTAAAAATGAAAGTGGACTCATCCATTAGATAATGATGGGAGAATCCATTCGTCAAATATGGGTTAATATTTCGATTTATACGCACGTATGCTAAATGAGACATGTTAAATTAAATTCACTTTTTTCCAAAAGGGCCGTGCAAGCGCGTTTTGCTTGAAGTTACTTGCATAATGATGCGTTAGATTTGAAACTTACATTAGTTTCAGAACTAAATATTTTGAAAGCAAGCACGCGACCAACATTCTTTTGAATAAATAATATCAAAGTTTGTAAACGAGTCATTTAGCAATGTATCAATTTCTTCCTGGATGATTAGAATTCTGACACTATTATTAATGAGACTGCGTGGTGTTTTACTGTTTTCTGTGTTAAAAATATCAATAGAAAAAAGTAGGTGTGGCGAAAGGTTACGGCCAACACGTGCTTGTTATGAAATCAAATGACTCTACAATTTAAGGAAAACAATTGGTATTAACGAGAAAAGCCCTAGGGTGTTGATGACAATTTTATTAGTTTCTGTTAAATACAATGTCCAAAGAGCTTTGCATTTTACAAGGGGTTGCAATCCGTTTGTACTACATATTTCTGTTGTTAATTCTATATTGATTGTAGCTACTTTTTAATATCGTAGTTTTGTTAAATGGTGTCATTCACGTCTTGTATCATATGGTTTACCTTCCACTTCTTCTTGATCACTTCCATTCATTTCAAGGACAATGCTCTTTTTGTCTTTATGTTTACTGTTCATTCCGTCTTCCTTCATGTGGTTCTCGTCACATTTATTTTTGTTCATGCAAACCAGATGTCTACCTTGTTGAGAAAGTTCATTTTGCTCTTCATGCTTGTTTTTGTGATGTTTTGTGCTGCACTTTCTTTTCCGCCTTGAAAATGGATAAATTCCTGAACTTTCTTCTCTTAGTTGGAAGTGCATAGAGAAGGGCGAAACCCCGATTCCAGTAGTATATGGCACAATAAGGATCACTTTGAACTTCATAAATATCATCTGCCAAATGCAGGACATATGCCCCTTTCCCCTTGGGCCTTTCAGGTCTGACCTTGCGCACGTTTTGGTCAAAACGAAAAGGTATAAAGTGCGGTCATTTTACAGCAATCATCTTCACCTTTGCTTAAGTTCGCTCTTCCGAGCCCTTAATCTGTCCTACAAAAGTGTCGCATTATTGTCTTTTATGTCAAAATTATGATTTTCCTTAGATTGATCAGCGGCTCTGATGTCTTTTAAGTCGTTTCATGTTTGACCAACGATAGTAAAAATACAATAAATTCATCCCGACATGGAAGATGGCTTTAAATTCAATTTATTATCAATTTTTAGCTTCCCATCAGGAAAACATGTCCGTGAAATGTATACCCCCTTGAACCCCACTTTTATGGAGTATGCAAACTGGGTATGCAGGGGTATACCTATTTTTCTTATTATTGCTCCAAAACATAGATTGTGGGTACTCGTTAGAACCGCCTCGATGAGGCGGTTCTAACGAGTACCCACAATCTATGTTTTGAGCAAAAATAAGAAAAATATAAAAAAAAATCTACTGAAAATTTTCATTTTTAACAACTTTAAAAATCATTGTATATTGCATGGGCAAGTTTTCGTAATGAAGAGTGCTCAAAGTCAACAGTTTTAACGAATAAAGGGCAGCTTAAGCCCCGATAATTAACTGTATTCATATATGGATCGAGCGCGCCCCTGCTCTTAAATCCCCTTCAGATATAAGGGCCACTATTAAGGGTTTCAATGTGACGCGCTCTAGCAGAACATTAAATCTATTTCACTACTAATCTTTAACATTGTTAAATGCGTTTAATTTGACAGACTCAAGCACTTTGATACTGGCGAAAGAAGTTTAATAAATGTATTCTAAAACTGAAAAGAAAATAATAGTTTGGTACTGAGTTCAATATATTCAAAATAATGGTATGAAAATAAAGATAAAATGAAAAAGTGATAATGATATTTTTCGGATTCTCTCTGCATGTTTCTGAGAAACATATAAATTGAAGAAACCCCTCTCTGTAGAAATCATAGAACCCATAAATTCATTCATTTGTGTTTGTATATATATCTAAAGACAGTTTTTAATATTTGAGAAATCATATTTAAGTCTATGATTGCGTTTCGTGAGTTCGATTTTTTTATTCTGAAAATGTCGCAGGATTCATATGTTTCGTCAATGATTGCGTAGTCTGAAAACGAACCACTCCGCCGATTCCTTAGAACCCCCATTTACGTGTATGGTTTCTCATTATGAAAACACACCCTTGTAATATACAGATAATTTTTCAGCTGTAGAAATTGATTATTTTTTTAGAAAAAAAAATGTTATTTTGAATATATTTACACAAAACATAGATTGTGGGCACATGTTGGAACCGCCTCGCAAGAAAGAGTTAACGTATAGTTTTATTACCCCGTAGTCACGTCTATGATTGCTTATGTGGGTCATGGACTTCCCTGTAGGCATCTGAGATTTCATATACTTGCGTCGGTTGGTACTTTTTGTACCTGCAAATCTATTTATCGGCCCTTCATTTAGCATTTCAATCGTTGGATTTTTGTCATTACTAGAACATTTCTTCAAAAATAGTTTTATGTTATTGAACACTTTCGTTTTAGACGTATGAGCTTGGATCATGAAACTTATACGTTTAGCTATTTACATTGGTACTTCTGTTGGGGTTCGATTTGTTGTCTGTTTTGGTTTTTCTTTTTATTGTTTCACCCTTTCTGTGCGTATTCATATATGCTAACTTCAGTGACCCCTCGGATTATCATATCGTCGCTTTGTGCCAATATCAATTTGTACATAATTTTAATTGTTTAACGCCTGGGATTTTGGAGGCGAACTTCCGTTTTGATTGCAACAGTTCCTTGTTATTTCTTACCTTTATCTTTTCATGTTCCCCTTAGGATAATAATTCTTGAATCCAGTGACTGAAGACCTGCACACCTTAAGCTATGTTCTCACTGTCCCAGTTTAGCTGCCCGGTTCGCCACGGTTTGAAAAACCGGGGTAAACCGGGATGAACCTCGACGAACCAGGATAGAACCGTAGCGCTACCGTGGCAAACCGGGAAGAACCGGGGTTAATCGGGGAGCCTTCACCCGGGGCGAACCGTGGTACACCGTGACCAATTTTGGTAGGAACAATTCCCCGGTTTATCACGGTATACCGGCTTGTCTTCGCCGGGGTGAACCGGGGTAGAATCGGGACAGTGAGAATGGGGCTTTACATCTGTCCTGATAACATCGTGCGGGAATAAATCATCCACACAAACTGAAATTCATAGCATCCAGTTTTCAGTTTTACATTGAAATATTTGACGTTACAGTGTTATTGAGGGTAATGACAAATATAAATGGCACGTGGGTACGAATAGACATAAATGATTTTTATAAATGAGATAAATTATCACCTTTTCTTGATGCGTTTGTCGTGCGACATCACCTTGTTGCTTTTGAAAAGGATGGGCTATTAGAGTAAAAAGATGTCATTTAATTGAATTGCTTTGTGCAATAGATAAGGCCTCAACCGTCTGTTATGAGCATTAAAATTAATGTCAGGTTGATTCTTTTCGAATAGATGGTGATTTCATATCGTTTAAAAAGATGGTTCAGTCAAAGTTAATATCCGACAAACGTTAAAAAGGAAAAAAAAAGTTATCGTAAACATAGCAATTTACGAGGGCTCAGAAACACCTTTATGCAGATGAGTTTAGAAATATGGAATTGCGCTTGCATGTTCATTTTCTTCAGATACGAGAGGTACATCATAGGCAAAGCCTCAGACAAGACGACAAAATTTAAAACCAAAAACAAATGTAATTAAGGCACTTTTATTTGGCAGAATTGAAAATGAACGTAATTTAAGAAAAGGGGATGCGCAATATCGCGTAATTGATAGGTAATAAACCCTCACCAGGCCCAGTTAAACGTTTATAGGTACATTGTCTGTATGTGTCGCAGTTGAGTGCGTCTTTCTTCTGAATAAGAGTTCGTGCATTTATTGTCACATGTGTCCTGAAGGAAAGAAAAAAAAAACGTATAAAATACGTAGCTTTTGTAGCTTGTCACGAAATACATGTGAGTATTTTTAGTATGATGGCGAATACTATCAGATAACTGTTATTAATGACTTCAGTTTCATCAGTATTGATAATCTGAGTACCGTACTTGCTCAGAAGGGATTGTGGTGTATTTAATTGACCATTCATATCGTTTTAATTATATTTGTATCAACTTTGGCACTTTTCATATTTCGCCTTTTGTTTACATACTTGATTACACCAGCATCCTCTATGATTTACATTTCAAATAAAATCCTCTTATTGTTTTCATTTATTTGTATTATTGGTCATTGTTTAATGACAGACACACGCATGTTCAATTTCCTACTCAGCGTAAGACGCGTGCCTTTGGCCAAGATCGCCCGGTTCCAACTGTCCATTTCTGTAATTTCTAATGATTTTGATCTGCAGAAAGAAAATATCGAACATGTGATTTTACAAGAAAGGGAACAAAAAATGTGACAAAACCAATTTCATTAAGGACTTCAACATCACACTTTGAACTTGTTTTTTTTTCAGCAAACAACCTTTTTTATATAACATTTTCATAATTCGAAAATTATGTCATGTACGAGTTCAGTTCATTTGGTTCAAACACTGTCATTTTGTTGGATTTTCTGTGTGTCGTCAATTAATTTATTCACCAATTGAGAATTTTATGACGACCCGTAAACATCGGAACAAGTCCCGATCTTCGAGGCGAAATAAAAATCGTTTAGATTCAATCAGACCCTCGTCATTTGCGTATGAAAGGCATGAAAATTTACGCTCATTTGTCAGCAATCAATAGTGGTGAGGCATCTCAGCCGAGGCTTTGTCGAGCGATTACAATGGGTGGGGCTTAGAGTAAGGGAACAATACAGGCATTACATAAAGGGATGCTGGTGCGGCCTTTCGCGTGCGCCAATAGGCGTTGAAAGCGTTTAAATCAGCCCCTAATAGAATTATTGATGCGTTGACGATTTATTAAGCGTAAAAGAAGTCATCACCCTCTTATTATTATTTGATTTGTATGTGTATGGATATTCTATGAGTGGAAGAAAAAAAGTCAAGTGTTTTCTTAGAAAATTGTCTGTACATGTACCTTCATTACTGATTATATTGTGCCTGGTGTGAAAATAAAACAAACATAAAACACATTTAAAAACACACATCGATGACTAGGCATTGAAACAATTTTATGTACTAATTATTTTGGAGAAAATACTATACTTAAACAGTTTTTAGTATATACATGTGTACATACTACATACGGTGATTTACAACATGTATGACTGATAAATTGATATATCGCGATTTTAGCTTAAAACTTCTACACATAAATATTTCAGATAAAAAAGAAAACTAATAAAAACAATTTCATGATAATGAAAAACATGTCTCGTTCGTTTTACGTCGATTCGCTGATAGTTAAAGGACAACCTAAAGAAAGACTTACCAGCGAAGCTTCGACAGGAAGTCCCCAACATGCTAGTCAAGCTATATCATTGCCTACGTCACGAGTATCGACGCCGACTCACATTTCAACAATACACCCAGTTCCATGTTACCCAAGACATGCTCAGGACATGATGAATATTTGTTGTCCACTGTGTGTTCATCCATCACAGCATATAATGTCGGATTCTTCGGTACCGCTGTCTCTCATCCCTACTTCAGGTATGTTGATTTGTAAAAAAAAAAAAAAAAAAAAAAAACATCGGGAAAACATGTCCGTGTAATGTATACCCCCTTGAACCCCACTTTTATATAGCAAAACTGGGGTATGCAGGGTATACCTATTTTTCTTATTTTTGCTCCAAAACATAGATTGTGGGTACTCGTTAGAACCGCCTCGACGAGGCGGTTCTAACGTGTACCCTCAATCTATGTTTTGAGCAAAAATAAGAAAAATATCAAAATTTTTGTGATGAAATTTTCATATTTTACAACTAAAAAAAACTCTGTATATTGCATTGACATGTTTTCGTAATGGATATTTACACAATTCAAATTATTACAAATACATTTTCATTCAATTAACTACATCTTCATGCAGTATATTGCATTTTTACTTCTAAAACTTAAATTTTCCAATTTTATACATATTTTCTTATATTTTCTCTAAACATAAGTTGTTGGTACTCGTGATGAACTTATACAATCACAATCTATCTTTGGAACTTAAGATATTAAACTTGCAGTTTTTTGTGATACTGTATTTTTAATTCGGTTACATAATACACGAAGCCTAGGGTTTTTTTTTTCTACAAAAAAAGGTTTAAAAAAAAAAAAAAAAAAAAAAAAAAAAAAAAAAAAAAAAAAAAAAAAAAAAAAAGCTTATACTGGCATTCGAATTTCAAAGATTCCAAGTATACATGTACTCTTTTTGTACTAAAACTGAACATTTGGTAAATTTCGTGGTAAAGTATTTATTCATAACAAATAAACACACTGAAATTATTCTAATATCTTGAAACATTTAAAAAAATACAGTTTATTCCATATTTCATTTAAGTGAAAACATCTAGTAATCAGATAGACTTTTTAAACTTTCACTTGTAGATTATACATGTTTAGAACGTGTATTTGTTCTGTAGAAAGTATGGTAGCCAAAAAAACAACTAATATATCCTTTGTCACTCATATTTTATTCCTTCGTCCTTCTTCATTTCCATAAATTGTTGTGGACACAGAGTCCAGTGTGATGCATTATGAGTAATAAAAATGAATTGATAGGATTATAATTTAATGTAACATTACTTGAATCCATATTAAGTTTTAATTTGTAGAACGATGTAAATGCAACAATTTAGTTATATAAATAAACATTAATCTGACAAAATTATTGTATTCTAGGTCTACCTGTGACATTATCTCAGCCAGTATCTTCCGCCAACTTCTCAGTCCAGAGACTACAGAACATGGCTCGACAGCACCAGGAGAAAGTTCGATCTTTCGCCGATGTCTCTCGTAGTCATTGTAGTGACGTCACTCGTACATCTCCGGAACCGCCCGTCAGTAGTGTGGTGGAACAGAGAAGAATCAGATATTCAAATATAGGTACTGTCTTGATTGTCTGTAAAATAATCAAGTTTATGCCATAATATAAATTTGTGTTGTAAACATGATTCCATTAATTCATTTCGTGTAATTTGTGTTGTAAACATGATTCCATTAATTCATTTCGTGTAATTTGTGTTGTAAACATGATTCCATTAATTCATTTCGTGTAATTTGTGTTGTAGACATGATTCCATTAATTTGTTTTGTTAAAGTGCAAGTTATCATTTCTCTGTAATTTAAACTTTATGTACCCTTGCTGATGAGTTAACATTTAAAAGTTATTCGTTTAAGGCAGTTCGCTGGTAACAAAATCATTTTTTAAACTGCATGTTTTATTCTGTCTAATAATTGTTGAAGGTATTCATTGAAAAACCCGTGACTTTTTATCAATCAAAGAAACATCAACTTTAACTTTTTTGAAGTATACCTGGGCCCAGTTGTTCAAAACTAACGACGTCGTTAGTTAACGTTTTGTTAATTTCAAACATTAATATTACAAATACACTGTTATTTTTTGTTGAAAAAATGTGAGAATCCTTTGCACTGCAAAGGATTCTCACATTTTTTCAACAAAAAAATAACTGTATTTGTTACTTTAGCTGATATTTGCTTAACAAATTTATGTCTTAACGATATCGTTAAGCTAACGATGCTTTGAACAACTGGGTCCTGCTAGTTAATAAATTTCATTAAGCTTGCATATTGGCTAATTTTGCCAGAAATAAATAATTATATGCCTTTTATCCCAGTCTTTCTACCTTAAGTGAACTTGTATTATTATTATCGTACATGTATTTTGGGATTTTAATCGTTATTTTATCAAGTTAGGAGTATAATATGGGATTAAAATAGCCAAAATGCTTAAAAAGGTAATATTCAAATTGTTACTTCTCTTATAATGTTATGCATCCTATAATATTTATATTAATATCTATAAAAATATGGAAAAACTCTTATAGTGTTAAGGTATAATGTTTGAATCTACAAGAAGAATTTGATACAGTTACATTGTATATATTTTGCTATTACTGCAACTGGCATTGTGCCGTGTGACGGCCCTAAAAAGTCTCCCCAGTGCAGATTATATTATTTCTTTCGGTCCTTTGAGATCAGTAAGAATATTCAGAGTATTAAAAGTGTACGTTTAGAGCCATCTCCTAAACAATGTTTTAGACCCCATTTAGGCATGATTGTGTCTTTGATTATTGCTTCCCTTGTGTAAAAGTTGTGAAATTGTTGTGTCTCATATTTATCTGGCTATCGTCGCCGGTTTATAAAGGGTCACTGATGAGTGTTCAGTACCCGAAATAGCGCAATCTGGCCCATACCACTTTCCTTTGAGTGTGTTCACTGATTCCAAAGGATTAAACTTTCATTTATAGTGCATGTTATATTGTTTCTTTCGGTCCTTTGAGATCAGTATTAAAATAGCCATCTTCTGAACAATATTTTAACCATTCGACCCCGTTTAGGCATGTGTCATTGATTTAGACTTCCCTTGTGTAAATGTTTGTAATTACAGTATATTTGTCTGACTATCGTCGCCGGTTTACAAAGGGTCATTGATGATGGTTCAGTACTTGAAATAGCGCAATCTGGCCAATACCACTTCCCTTTGAACAGTTTCACTGATTCCAAAGGATCAAACTTTTATATAATTATATTCTGATTTGTTCCGCATTTTCTGATTCAGTGCAATGATTGTTCAATTATTACAAAGATTAAGCCATCGTCTCCATTTAAAACGTGTTGTTTTAGTCACAATATGTAGACTTCTATGACTTTTTCCTTGATTAGATATATATTATGACGTAAATTAAACTTACAAAAAATACAATTTCTAAATTTAAAATGTGTTTTGGATATCAAATTCAGATGCATGTATCTTTAAAATTGCCCAATCCTTACTGTTATTATGAGCCGCATCGTGAGAAAACGGGATTATTGCCTATGCGAAAACAAAGGCGCAGATCAGCTTCGCAGTAACCTTCGCAGTTACTGCGAAGCTGATCAGCGCCTTTGTTTTCGCTACTCGGATAGTACAATTCCTCTTCTACTTAAATCTGAAATTTCAAGCTTCTAGCTCTTTTCTGAGACTGCACAGACCGGTTTATGTCGGACCTGGTCGGAAACCCCGAAGACCGGTTTTCTCGCGTCACGGCTCAATTTTTATTGTTTTGTTGTACATTTTGGAAGAGAAAAAAATATGTGTTCTGAAGTACGCTCGAATATTTTGTCAGTGGAAATGAACATTCTTAAAAAACTCACGAGACATAATGCCACCGAACCTGCTCCTGCATTCAGAACGATGTACGTTTTTGATACTTACTTAATAAAAATTTACTAAGCTCACTATTTGAGTATTTTTTTATTTGATAACCATTGTCCCACTGAAATATTTTCTACCTTTTGCTATCCAATTTCATTCCCACAGAATTTAGTGAAACATACATGCGAGCTCTTTATGTCTATTAAACGTCCCATCAGAGTCAATTATATTGTCAGTTTCAATACCTTATTTTAACCTGCTGATTCCTAACCCTGATAGTTTAGTAGTTGCATTTTAATGTTAATTACAACTACCAGTAGGCTGTCATTTACAATACTCGAGACAATTCAAGCGCTAAATTGTTTAAATTAAATACGGTCAAATATGGTCTGTCAAATTATATTAATTCTCCACACTTGACGAAATCTGCATAGCACTATTGAGAATGTCACCCAGAATTCTGCGGGTCTGTATGTTAAAGAAAGAATTTTTTTTTGAAAGGAATAAACAAATCAATGAAAAAAAAAAAAAAAAAAAAAAAATCAACAACAACAACAACAACAACAACAACAACAACAAACAATATCCTTTGGAATAGAATATAACTAGTGGTGAAGGAGCACATTCAATTTGCATCGATCCTTAAAATGTTTGAGTTCATTAAAGTAAAAAATTAAAGAGGAAGTCCGAGAGCAATAAAAACAAAAGTGTAAATGTAAGTAATAACATAGAACTGGAAAAAAAATGACGGACATTAATGGCAAGGATTTGAATTTAAACAATAATAATGAAATGTCCGTTTGTATTATATTTGTTGTTTCGTTATTTTACAAAATTAAAAGCTTGAACTTAATCTTTCCAGGTATGCTAGTTATGAATCTTACAAACCTGAGAAATTCCCTTGTACTGTCTAATACTGAAACAAGACACAGTTAACATTAAAAATTATATGAATTTACCATTTTGAGCTTAAAATTACGGAAGAGTATTAGGGCCAGGTATTTTTTTTTTTATTTTGAAATTTCGACTTAGTAACTCGAAATTTCGACTTAGTAACTTTGAAATTTCGACTTAGTAACTCGAAATTTCGACTAACTATCTCGAAATTTCGACTTATTATCTCAAAATTTCGACTTTATAACTCGAAATTTCGACTTAGTAACTAGAAATTTCAACTTACTATCTCAAAATTTCGACTTATTATCTCGAAATTTCGACTTAGTAACTCGAAATTTCGACTTACTATCTCGAAATTTCGACTTATTATCTCGAAATTTCGACTTATCATCTCGAAATTTTGACTTCGTAACTCGAAATTTCGACTTAATAACTCGAAAATTCGACTTATTATCTCAAATTTTTGACTGAATAACTCGAAATTTCGACTTAGTAACTCAAAATTTCGACTTAGTAACTCGAAATTTCGACTTACTATCTATTACAGGAAACTGGCGTACAGTAGAGTAAATAAGTCGAAATTTCGAGATAGTAAGTCGAAACTTCGATTTACTAAGTCGAAATTTCGAGTTACTAAGTCGAAATTTCGAGTTATTAAGTCAAAATTTCGAGATAATAGGTCGAAATTTCGAGATAGTAAGTCGAAATTTCGAGTCATTAAGTCGAAATTTCGAGATAATAAGTCGAAATTTCGAAATAGTAAGTAGAAATTTCGAGTTATTAAGTCGAAATTTCGAGATAATAAGAGTCGAAATTTCGAGATTATAAGTCGAAATTTTGAGATAGTAAGTCGAAATTTCGAGTTACTAAGTCGAAATTTCGAGTTAATAACTCGAAATTTCAAAATTAAAAAACAAACCCTGGCCCTAATGCTCTTCCGTATAAAATTCATTAAACATTATTATTATTATTATTATTATTATTAAAATCGTATTTACATTTTCCTGTTTAAAGTCTCTATTTTCCATTCTTGATCAAACGAGACATACCCATGAATGTAAGTTCGGCTTCTGGTTCCTTACTTTCAGGACCATCAGCTGAAGTCATGTTGTTTGCACAGCTGAGTCTCCCATTCTTTTTTTCTGAAACAAATTAGGTGTGATTATCAGCCGATATTTAAAATTGTTTATTCATTCCTTTCAGCACTGCCTGTATGTAATAACTCCCTCTTCCAAAGTTCAATGAGTTTTTGCTTTTGGACCACCTTCCTCCTGCGAATGTTTTACTTGACCCGAAGGATCTTGCTTTATATTCTATTCAATTGGCTTTAAGTCAAGCATATTTTGAAATTAGGGATTTTAATTTCTAGAACTGTTCAATAAACAGATTCATTTCAAATGACCAGAACGTAAAAACACATTGTTCCTTACGTTGTCTACAGTAAGTCAAAGAGGTCAAAATTGAAAACACGCATACGATACGTAGTCTAAAATAGCTTCTTCTGAATATAAACCAGAAGTTATCTTCCAACTGGCCATCTTAATCACATTGAGAAGTGCACAACCATTAAAAGCTTTTTTCAAATTCGAGTAAACCTAATCATAGATGGCTATATGTAAAAAGTTTTGAGTGTTTTCGGTACCCTTACATATGACATTGTTATGATCCGCTCGAGCAGACATGTCATATTGACACAATTAGATCTAAATATGAGCCGCCTCATGGGAAAACCAACAATCTGCATAGGCGAAAACAAAGACGCAGATCAGCTTCGCGGTAACCGCGATGCTGATCAGCGCCTTTGTTTTCGCTACTCGGATAGTACAATTCCTCTTCTACTTAAATCCGAAATTTCAAGCTTCTAGCTCTTTTCTGTGCTTGTACAGGCCGGTTTGTGTCGGACCTGTTCGGAAACCACATTGTTGGTTTTCCCACGAGGCGGCTCATATCATAAAAAGTAAGTATTCTCCTGTTCTCTTGATGAGGGCGTTGAGAGTGCAATTTGAATATGCTTAACTAAATGTCAATGGTCTATTTATCGTTCGGTTACATTGTAGCGAGCGCTTTCTAATATTTCCTCGCTGATTGGTAATTCTGAGTTATCTATTTGCAGGCGTGTCAAGTTCGACGGAAGACCTAACAAGTAGTAAACGAATCAGAACAGCATTCACAAGCACCCAACTACTGGAGCTGGAACGGGAGTTTCTATCAAATATGTACTTATCAAGACTAAGGCGTATAGAAATAGCCACTTACCTGAACTTATCCGAGAAACAGGTCAAAATCTGGTTTCAAAATCGCAGGGTGAAGTACAAAAAGGACGGTCCGGAAGAATCTCGTGAGAAATGCCGTTGTTTACGCACGTGCAATTCCAAAGGTCACCAAAGAAAGCATTCAGAATCGCCCTTACAGTATTCACACGTGGACGAGGACAGTGTTATGAGCAGTACGGACGATGAAAAGTTTCTTGATGTTACCGATTCAGATGTACATTTACAAACACAGCTCGCAAACTCATGACTTACTCATTTGAAAAGAACGTGCCTTAGAAACAGTGACGTAGTCTTAAATATGAGCAATCTGAAAAAGAAAAAAAGGTGTATTGAGTGATTCTTGCAAAGAAACTGACATTTGCTAAATTTGATGTAAATAATTTGAAAGTTACAGGTACAAAATGACACTGCCTTATAATAAAATGGTGCTATATACATGATATAATTTCCATATTTATTTATACTTGTAAATACACTGCGCAATATATGTAAAGTATCCTAAGTTTGTCCCATATTTTGAGGCGACCCCTGTGTTCCTTTAATTATTTTGAGCTGAGAATTTCATACTGAGACTGTGCATAATTAATAAAAAATATTTTATCGTAAATATAATTAATTAATGGAACGTTTTCTTCCGAAAATATGGACCAAAAGTTTCTCAACTCTTTTCTTTGCTGCACAGTCTAATAAATCAAGAAATAAATAAAAAAAAATACCTTTCTGTTAGCCGGCTGTAATTGAATCTTAAGGTAGACGAAAATGTCGTTCTTTAGAAAGGCTAAATCTGTTTTCAAAACAAATTCAAACAACTATTTTTACATAGTTTTAAAAAGACATAAAGCATAATATAACAATTTATTTGCGAATTCGACTGGTCAGGTATAAAATAAAAATGTAAGGAAAACTTAATATAAACAAAATATTTTTTTTAATCCGGAAAATAAGGCGAATGAAAACAATAACTGTTGTTTAAGTAAATGTTAGATTATTTCAGTTGCCTTTTCTGGGATGAAACATTGAGAAATCATGCAATTATATTTATTCACAATTTCTAGATCTTTCTTATATGTTCTTGTAGGCAATGATCAGGCAAAGTCGCAGTCAGAAAGAAAGCTTGCTGCAGTAGCTTAACACAAGTACAGACAGTTTATGCTGGAAAAAGTAAAAGGAACTTCCTACGGTCATGCGACGCACTGAAATTGAAATGAGATTGCTTAAAATTATAATTGTATAATTATTGGCTAATACTTACTTGCAAGAATTTTATTAGAAAGAGCAATACAACTGTCACCATCTACAAGATGGATTCACATCACAAACGTTTGATTACATCAACAATGCTTCTTTATCATCCTGACAGTAAAGCTGACGACCAGTTTTGTTCTCTCCAACGCTTGCATGTTCGTAAAAGACCTGCCACGTTTACTATTTGCATTGTTTTATGTGACAAAAGGATAGAAGGAAGTCATAAATTTGCGGGTATTTAATTAAGCATTATCATGTCAACTAAATTCTAAGAAACATTCTAACAATTAAATGCAACGCAAAGTTGCTTCTTTATGTCTCTATCTTGTCGAGATATTTTCTTTCGGCAACATGCACCATCTTGACATGACCATTTAGTTCACCGACTCTGACATAATTGCATATAACGCGATATATCTGACCTTGTGCATTTATTGGAATAAGATGTCCAGAAAATTGACATGGCGTTTGGTCTCAGTCACACCCTGGTGTTTTATGCCACTGGCGGTGCAGTATAAAGTGCAATGTTTCCGTTAATTTGTCAGTAATTTTGCATTGACAAGAGCTAATGTTTTTCCTGAAATTAGATACCCACTGCTACATACAACTCTAGTAATCCTTAAAAAATAAAACACTAATTCAATTTGGACCGCCACGTGGCCTTTGTTTGGGGTCGATAGTTCGTATTTGATTGGGTTATGTCAAAGTGGGTATTTTAACAATTACAGTTTGATTTATTAAACATGACATTGTATGGGTGTGTGCAGTAATTACCTTCCTCTAACAGCTAGTCAGTGTACGGAGAGAGGTGAAAGTTCAATCGTGTTAGTTGGAGTTCTCAGGACACACAGTCCACCTCATTGCTACTGACCACAGGGTGCCGCTTAGCAGCTGTTTAATCGGATTAGCATTTCATGAACTCTTTCAATTGTCACAGCAGCCTCCGCCACTTGAATCGAAGTGCCTTATGATTTTTCCCTTTACCCTGACCAAACAATTATTAAATTATTATTATTTTGAAAATACATATTTACAAATTAATTAACTCCTTTGTCACGCTGGTGATCACGAAAAATTGCTTTATATTTGAGCCAATGCATAGGAAAACCAACAACTGCATATGCGAAAACAAAGACGCAGATCAGCTGTGCAGTAACTGCACAGCTGATCAGCGTCTTTGTTTTCGCTACACGGATAGTACAACCCTTCTTCTTCTTAAATCCGAAATTTCCAGCCTCTAACCATCTACTGTGACTGTACAGTCTGGTTTGTGTCCGACCTGGTCAGAACCCAAATTGTTGGTTTTCTCACGCACAGGCTCATTTAGTTTTGTAATTGGTCGCAAATGATGAAGAAAAACATAATAAAGAGACTAAACTATAACGGTTAGCTTTTTTATTCTGTCTCCCTGACATTGTAATCAGGCAAGCATGACAGTACTGTTCTTCGAGTATCTGTCGTAGAAACCATAACGAATGATGGTTAAAAGGACGAGCAAGTGTCAGGTGCTAAAGTGACATGCGGTAAATGGTTGTTCGGAATCTCACGAATCCACTGACATAATTATTGGGATTAAGAATGCCACCTTTGTACACAAGCAATGCTCAGAAACTGATGCAATCAGAACCAAAGTCTCACCGTAAAAACCCCGGTGGGAAAAAAAAAAACAAACAAAATGACTGTAAGATACCGAGAACATATCATATGCTGAGTGAGCAGCTATTTTCCTACAGGTGGATACTCACCCGAACCTATTTCTTTCTTTGATATAGACTAAATCATACAGTTGTACTTTTTTCCACGGAGGTATAACATTGCTGTTATTTAATGTACTGTCGAAGAAACCATAACAAATGATAGTTAAAAGGACGAGCAAGTGCCAGGTACTAAATGACATAAGGTAAATGCTTGTCCCGAATCTAACGCATCCACTGACATCATTCCTGCTATTGGGATTAAGAGGTGGCATCTTTAGTGCAGAAATGTCAGTAAACTACAACAATTTAAAAATAAAAATAGTTCAACATTTTTGTGTACTGGAAATAGATCTATTTGAAACATTGGAGTGCTGAGGGAAAATGTACAGTCAGATGGTAAATTAATGTCCATAAATTGGCTGCCAGTTTTCTAAGTTACAAATCTATAGGATATAATATAAATGTGACTCCTCAGTAACCCACATTCAACAGTACGTGTCAGAAATAGTTACACCCTGATATTCGTTCAGTGTGCATTTTAGAATTTCACGGTAAAGTGGTTGTTACATTTTATACCTAAACACATCAGTGTTATTTTGCAAGATAAGTAATATTCCACCAAAACGTTTGTACCAAGAAACCTCGCTAATAAGTCCCTTCATGAGATAACAATGTCTTAAAGCACTGTGGTGTCACCTCTGGCTTTGAATTCTGCCAATATGTGGGTTTGAATTTCATCATACAGTTTCATGATTTGTTTTCTCGGCACAGAATATCATTGGGGACTAGAACTTTTAATTGTAAGGCAATCTCTCACGGCTCATCTTCATGATATTTCAAACTTCTTGTATAGCGTTTAAGTCAAAAGAATCACAAGGACATTCAAAGACAGACGTTCCTCGAGAATGTGTTTTGCGGATTTAGGATTAATACAACGAACATTGCCTTGCACAAATACTAAATTAAATTCTTTTCATTGGCATGTTAATTTCCACGACTTAAACCCCATAAAAGAGGTTGGAATATCATGAACAAATTTAGCCCACTGTAGCATTCTGTGCCGAGGAACAAATTATGAAACTGTATGATGATATACCAACCCACATTTCGGCAGAACACAAAGCAAGAGGTTACTCCACTGTGCTTTATTACATGCTTACCCCATATATTGTGTAACCAATCTAGGTATACAATATCACAAGATCTGGAAGTTTTATATACAGAGTAAATACTTAAACCTCATACTAAATAAAATATATAAACAATTTTTTCCAGTTGTCCATTTCATGCCAGTGACGATTGTTCAAAAACAAAAAAGAGTTGTCAATTTAATTTATTTCTCAATATTGAAGGCGTATATTAATAATTGAAAGCAACTGTATACTGAGAGAACATATCGTAAGCCGAGTGAGCACAACAATTCGACTCCAAAACATAAAACAAAAAGAACCACAACAGAAGTATCGCCTTGGAATGATCAGTAATATAGAATTATTGGGGGTGAGGGGATGGGGCTTAAACCAGTTTTATAAGACCCTAACCTCGCCCTCAGCTTGCGCAGTGGTACAGTTATATACTGTACAAATATAAACAGGAAATAAGAAAAATCATATTAAGAAAATATTATACATACCAATGTATATTACTCAACACTTGATATACAAATTTAAGAAACTTATAGGAAGTAAATATTTTTTTCTTTTTAGTTTAGAAAAATTATAACACGTTACAGACGTATAGGTTATAACTTGAATGTTATGCGACAGTCTGCATGCTTAGATTTTAACCCAATCATGCTTGATAACTATGCTGCCTTTTTTAATTGCACGCCGGTGGGTCGGACGTCAGACTCTTTGATGGCCCCGACCTAAAGCTATTCATTTTAGTTGGTTGGGGCCGGAGCTTCTTGTCTGTTGCTTGTTTTTCTTTTGCTCCGGAGTTAGTAGGTTATTCGGCGCCCAGGGATCTCCATCGTCGGGCAGCTTACTGAATCTGTGAGTCCTGGTTTTTGATTCATCAGGATGTTTATCTTGATTTGTTTTTTTTTTTTGTTCTTGATGATTCATTGACTACTGTCTGCACAGCATCTTCCAGAAACTGCATTTTTCAAAATCTCACTTTTCTGAAAGATCTCAAGAAAGATATTACCACGTCACCACTTTGCAACCCAAAAGTCCTAAAAAGTGCCACAAAAATTTTGAAAATCGGTTAACAAATAAAAATTTTATGCCAGAAAATAGTTTTGAATAGGGCTTTTTCCATTGTAAATATGTCAGCAAGGGAAGTAACTATTTTCCCGGAAAAAATCTAAATTGGCTATTTTTCATTAAAAATGCACCAAACCAAAACAAAATTCTATTCTATGGACAGCTGAGTGCAAAACTCTTAAAATTATTCCACAGATTTGCTTGATTTTCATTTTTAAGGTGTTTGGATTACCTCTCTTGCACATGCACAAGGCCTATTCAAAATAATTTTTGGGCATAATTATTTTATTCGTGAACCGATTTTCAAAATTTTTGTGGCACTTTTTAGGACTTTTGGGTTGCAAAAAAATGACATGGTCATATTTTTCTTGTGGTGTTTCAGAAAAGTGAGATTTTGAAAAATGCAGTTTCTGAAAGATGGTGTGCAGACAGTAGTTAGAGATTTACCACGAGGACCGAAGAACTAGCTAAATGTTATGAACCACTGCAGAAGCTGAGGTTGAGATAATGCCCATGTAAAATCGATTTAAGCCCGCCAGTAACTGTGTGTTACTGATCGTTCCAAGTCGATACTTCTGTGGTGGTTCTTTTTGTTTTATGTCTTGGTGTTTGAAATTAATTTTTGGGCTGTTGGCGCCTTATGTGTGTTTTCATATTTTTAGTTAAGGTAACTGAGTGGCCACCTATTGGGAAAACAGCTGCTCATTCGGCTTACGAAATGAATTCTTGGTATCAGAACCTGATTGTTACTTTAGTTTTTTTCCTACCTCGGTTTTTGGAGTGGGAATCTTTTTCTGATTGCACCTTTTCCTGATCTTTGCCTACTTCTACCTTTTTACACTTTTCATTTCTAAATATATTTTATTCGTTTTGATTTGTAACAAAGTATCTATTGGAGTGTGTCTCCAACATGTGTCCGAGCATAATGCATGTAAAGCGGTCGATTACTTAATCAACATACGAGCTAACTGTGATTTCATTAAAACCACAAAATTGGCACTTTCCAACCAAATGAAAGGTAGACAGAAGATTTGAACACTGTGCCAAGGACCACTTATTGTCGTTCAAAAATACTGCCAGACATTTTCGCTCCGACATTTGGCTAGGCTTTTGCAGACTGTTAAAATTGCCTAGCATCGAAATTAACTCCCTTTGAAATGAACCAGTGTAGTAAACTTTTATCATTTCTAAAAGCTTTTCCTTTTATTTGTATCAAACGTTTTTGCATTGCCAATCGTTGGGGCCTCAATTGAAATGTGTGGCAACATTGGCTGGTGAAAAAATCCCATCGGTTCGAAAGAAACGGCTAACAATTTGTAATGGGATTTTCCATTGAAACCATTGTTAATGTCGCAAAATAGGCAATGGACCTGAAAACATCGCTCCAGTTTGTTGTTTTAGCAGGGACATTCGAGTTAATTTGAACTTAAATTAGCAATACAATAACATCTCTTAAAGAGTTTGTCTTCAAACTTTAAAATTGTTAATCGATAAAACTACAGTAGTGCATCAAAGGACATGTAATTTGGAAAAAAAAACTTTATTTTGACCTCTTACATGTTTTACAGGGGCGTGTAGCAGCATTCTGTCATTAAAAATCCTTAAAATTTCGCATACCTAATGTGTAATCGACCGGACATCAAACACTATAAATATTACACACCTTTACCCGAAAAACTATCTACAAACACAGTGTAAAGTAACTTTTGGCTTTGAGTATATAACATGAAAACGGAAAACAGGATGAGAAGGTAAAGTGGTCACAGTGCTAGCTTGGAGGGAATAAGTAAATGCAGAGGGCTGAGTGAACAGCCAAATTATCAGTAGAGCACAACCGTTAAATCGAAATATAATATCTCCTTTCTAATATAGTATCTAAAACTAGATATCATATCTAAATCTAGATATGACACAAAATATTTGAATTTACATATAGTATCTCCTTCTAGATATATAACTATACATCCGGTTTATCTATACTTCGTTTTACATATTATATCTAAATTGACATATATTGTCAAAATATCTCCTTTTTAATATAGTATATAAAACTAGATATCATATCTAAATCTGGATATAAACACAAAATATTCGAATTTAAATATAATATCTACTTCGAGATATACAGCTCTACATCCGGTTAAAATATATATTTCGTTTGACATATTATGTCTCAATTGACAAAAATTTTCAAAATGTTTCGCCCCATAGCAACATGTATACGTAATTTGTAGTCAGGATGTTCCCATCGGTGTTCCTTGATAACTCTCCACACCACGCGGAAGTAGAGCTAGGTGACAAAGTGAAACGGATTGCGGCTTATCTAGCTGATCTACGTAATTTGGTGATTTAGATATACTATGGATTGGGATGGTGTGCTAGAACTCACCAGGATACATGAACCATCTCATCGTATGAAGCTTTGTCATCGGTAAACAAGTCCCCACTCCGTTAATAATGCTGGTTCATGACCTACTTGTTTTTAGCAATCATTCTTATATATTTCTTTCTCTCGTTTCAATATGTCAGAGATGTTCCGGGATATCAAAAAGTTGCGGCATCCAGACGCAGGAAGCATAAATTTGAATTGGTTCACCGGTACCAACACCATTTCAATAACGTGTTGATGCTCTCGACATGGATGATAGCCTTGCTGAACCGCTTTTTTAATTTCACATTTGTGTAAAAGGCACATTTTGGAAGTGTGACATTTGTGTATGTTAAATTTCGATGGCGGGGTGGAGGCGGTGAAATTGATACTAAAACTTCAAATGTCTTAAAGATCGTTCCAAGGCGATACTTCTGTTGTGGTTCTAATTGTTTTGTGTTTTGGACTTGAATTTTTGTGCTGTTTGAGCCTTATGTGCGTTTTCATATTTTTAGTTAAGTTCGGGTAACTGAGTGGCCGCCTATTGGGGAATAGCTGCTCACTCGCCTTACGACATATTTTCATGGTATAAGTACCTAAATGTCATTTTAGTTTTTCCCACCCCTCTGTTTATGGAGTGGGAATTTCTTTCTGATTGCCCCATTTCCTGATCATTGCCTATTCGTATTTTTGTCTGTTTCTGACGGTACGAATTTATATAACGTCTGTGAAGAACTGGTATGATTTTTTCCAGATGTGTAGAATTGACACAAATCGGTACTAAATCTTCTAACACACGAAAACACGTTCTTGAACCACAATTTTCACATTTCGCAAAGTTCTTATGTGAATTATTAGTACCAAATCCTCCCAGCCGGCGAAGAATTGGTAACAAATTGGTATGTAACGAATTTCATTCCATTTCACACGCATGTGAGATAGGCGCATGTAATCAAATTTCATGTACGTATTCTTCGCACTCACGAAAACCACCCATGTGAAGTGGTTTTGCCTTTAATTCCACTGATTCTTCAATATTTATAGCATTATATGTGAACATTTAGTACCAAGCTTTCACATCTGAGTAAAATTGATACCAGTTCTTCAAAGGTGTGATGAATCCAAACCAATTCTTCACACGTCAAAACACTAACTCGTCCCGCATGTGAAAATTTGGTACAAATTTTTCACATATGAAAATGATACCAGATATTCACAGATTTTATGATTAAGTGCCGCCGATTTCACACGTGTGAAATCTGCGACTCAACAACGCTTTGAAAACGTAGATAAAAGGAGCAAAACATAAAACAAGTAGGACTACAACAGAAGTACCGCATCGGAGCGGTCAGTAATATAAATTTACTGGGTGGTACAAACAGTTTTATATATTTTCCATTATCTTTGTTGAACTAGAGCCACAAGATTAGCTTTTCTTCTCGGTCTGATTTTGCAAGCACGGGCGGTCTCGGGAGATACAACGTTATAATTTATAAATCAGTGGTTTCCTGCAGATAGAACATAAGCGTATAACCCACACGCGCCCCGGGTGTATGAAAAATCTCAACACGCTGAAGATTTTGGACGTATAAAAATAATTTGTTCCTTAAACTCGTTTTAGCAGTCACACATTAGCGCGTGACTGAAGCGTCTGCCAGACGTATGAAAAAAAAAAATTAAGTACGTTTTGTGTTACTTCGCAGACACACTAAGCAGGAAGACCCCGCCCATTGGGACTTAAAGAAATAGATGGGCTGCTTGGGCCTCCAGGCAAAGCTTGTTCCACCTGATAACTGGTTAACCGCTCAGGTCTTAGCTTTCCATGGAAAAGTGGTTAAAAGTCAAACCGTCCACACATATAAGCATGTGTGGCTTTGTTGGATGGTTATATTTTAAGCACTTGTTGAATGTCTTGACATCCTCATTTTGGTTAAAAGTCCCATAAAGTGGAGGCAACGTCCCGACATGACCTTAGCTGTTGACTGGGACGTAAAGCATCAATTCAAACAAACAAACAAACAAACACTAAGCAGGTGCTATAGGCGCGCAGCAAACGTTAAACGCGCGTCTCATACACGCCTGGGGCACGTTACTGAACAAATATTTGTTTAAAATATGCGCCAAACGCGTTCAAAGCGTATTCAACGCGCCTGTAACGCGCGTGGAATATTTAACTGGCTAATCTGTTGTAGATGGAACTAACCGAGTGACGATGATTTGCAGCTTAGACACACGACCGATTCAAGCCGAGATTCGAGAAAATTTTTAAGCATGCTTAAAAAGTCTATTGAGCCCATGCGCGCGTGGAGTGCGCACCGACCTACAGCGACGTTCCAGCAGGCACATGACGTCAAGTTGACGTCACATTAGGGTTACATTATGGTGGTCACGTCGTACGACGTTATAACTACGTCAGTGTGACGAAAATATGATGACCTAAAGTGACGTCAGGCGTATAACCTTCATGCAACGTCAATATGACAAAAATAATTATAATGACCTAATGTGATGTCATAATTATACCCTACATGTAACGTATTTTCATGGTTGCATTTATGTAATGAGCAATCACCTGGCGTGTGAAATGCATATACTATATCAACGTACACCGAGGCGTACACCAAGCGTACAAAGCGCGCATGTAACGCGTTTCTAACGTGCCTCCGATGTGCTCCTGACGTATGTTGAATTTTACATTATTGTCAACATACCCGGCGCGCGTTTGGCTTATATGCTAATGTGTGTCAGCTATTTTCCTCGTTTCCTGTGTGTTGAGACCTCGTTTACTGTCCTTCCATTGGGACCTAAAAGAAATAGATGGGCTGCCTGTGCCTCCAAGCAAAGCTTCTTCGCTACTGACTGACCATCTGATTACTGGTTAACCGCTCAGGTCTGAGCCTGCCCAGAAAAGTGGTTCGTTTGGTGGTTATATTCGAAGCCCTTATTGGATGTCATGACGTCCTAATTTTTGGTAAAAGTCCCACACAACTCGAGGCAGCGTCCCGACATGACCAGAAGCTTTTGACTGGGACGTTAAACACCAATTCAAACAAACAAACAAACAAACCAACAAACATAAAATAAATAGGGAGCGTGGTGACGTAGTGGTAAAGCATGGGAATCCGAATCGAGAGGTCATGGGATCGATCACCGTAGCACTGGCAGCACCGTGTTGTCCTTTAGCAAGGCATATTAACTCCCCGGAGTACGAGGAGCCATGCAAATAATGTATCCATCTCCATTTAGCGTAACTGCAACCGAGTTTGACTGTCCCTTGCCGAGTTGCATCATGGTACCGCTCTGGCCAGTGTTGATTCGAGCCCCGCGGCGAGCATTTGTGAGACGAGTGTGAATATGTTGTTTGATCCCGGGATTCGATCATATAGGTTTATTGTTTGAATGTGTTGCTTTACGTTCGAGTCAACATCTATGGTCATATTGGGATGTTGCTTCCTTTCAATGGGACTTCTACCCAACATTGAGATGTCGTGATATGCTTTAAAATACGTGCTGAAGACATATAACCACACAACAACTAAAGCTTATAACTTTTCCTAGGCAGTTTCAGACCTAAGTGGTTAACCAGTTATCGTGTGGTCGATCACTCAGTTATAAGCTCTGTCTGGCAGCCCATCTATTTCTCACGGCCCCAATGGGCGGTGATGGGCAAAGTCGATCGGTTTGCCGCCCTTATCCGTTTAGTTTAGGTAACATTGACAGATCGCTGGTTTCATTTGCAGTCACGCTCTCACTGAACAGTCTGTTCATCGAGGTAAATGCTTGTTGCCTGGCATTGTGGTAGAGTCACTCTTTGAAAGAAGAAGAAGAAGAAGAAGAAGAAGAAGAAGGAGAAGAAGAAGAAGGATTTATTTACGTACAGAGAGGTCCCCGGCGAGATCGTACGTTATCTTGTCGTGAAATTCATTGGGCAAAAGCGTTGGCTCCTTCCCAATATGACTGAAAAATTGCTGATATGGACGTTAAGTCATATAATCTAACCAGTCCAAACATTTTGGATATAATTAACACTTCTTGGAGCTTCCCTAGTGCTTTATGTCGTTATGTTGAGCAAGTAAAATAGTGTTTACTCATGTAAATCGGACGACGAGCATATTCAAATCCAAACTGTACATAACTTCCCTGGTGAACTTTTCGATGACGCTGGATTTTTTGTTGGAAATTTGTTTCTGCACAAAATTCAAACCTTCGCGCTATGCGAAACTCGATGAGAGACTGCGCATTACGCAAAATGATCACGTGTTCAGATGAAGGAAATAATATATCTCGATCGAAATATATAATGATATTTAGATTGACATATTATATGTCAATTTAGATATATTATAATAGGGTATATTTCGTTCGATATATATGGTAATTACCCAGCTAACAAGAAACGTTTTTGGAACGTTCGCCTTTGGTTGTATGAAGGTTTGGGTGAACTTAACGTTCTTAGAATGTTATACCAACGTTCGACTTTGGTTAAATGAACGTTTGGCTGAGCCTAACGTTTGAAGGACGTTTTACAAATATACATGCCGAAATCTGAAAATCAAATAGAGTTACTAAATGAGTTACTAAAATAAAGATACAAGACCGCGACATAACGACATGCGCTAATTTCATTTTTTGTATGATTTTCAATTGGTTCCATTACAACGTTAAAAACGTTTTCGAAACTTTCGAAGCACATGGCGTGCCACGTGGAGGAAGCTTCCGGTATTTTCAAAACGCGAGAACAAAGGAAACTGCGATAAGGTAAATACAACTTTTTATTCAATGTTGCTCCGAACTAATGTGGGTTTAAGCTTTTTGTTTGCCATTTATGTTGTATCTAAATTACCTAGATGTAAAGGAAAATAAATCAACAGAATGAAACTTTGGCTGTAGTGATATTTTTGAAACGTCATGTGTTTTCGCAGCTATCAATATTTTGTGCTATGAGGCGGGTATTAGCCATAAAAAGCCATCGCCTGGTCCAGAAAATATTATACTAATCTGTATATAGTGTATAATTAAGGCATTGCAATTTTCACTAACATTTTAAAAGCGCCTCGAAGAGTTTCGAATTCATTTGTACAAGATACGTTATTGAAATGTTACAAAATTTCAGTAATTCTCTTTGGCTCCATGTTGCCAAATCTAAAGGGTCACTGACGAGACTTTAATAGTCGAAACCGCGGTATGACCCATCCCCTTTCTCATTAATGTGTTCACTGCTCTTAAAGGATCTCAGTTTTAATTTTTATTTAGAAACGTTCTGAAATAACGTTTCTCAAATTATATGTTTCAGGATCCCTACAGGTGTGATAGAAAAAGGTTATGAGCAGAAACTACGACACAAGGCTCTAGAGAATACCATTTGGTCATTTGGACCCTAAATAATAATAATAATAATAATAATAATAATAATAATAATAATAATAATAATAATAATAAACAAACAAAGTGTCATTGTTTGTATTGTTAAATGATGTTTTGGTATTACGTTTAACCTTCAAACAGGTTAAATCGTTAACGATAGAGATGCACAGCTTTTTTTGCAAAATAAAATTTGTATTGTAGCCGGATAGAACAGTTTTGGATTTCCGATCCTCATGCAGCTCAGTTTGGGAGAGGTGGTGTTTTCCCTAGAATTAGGGGGACCGATCCTCATGACGAACTAGAGTTGAAGGGGTGGCGCAGAGGTTCAAAAACTATTCTAACCGGCTACTATGCGTTACCTTTAGGTCTTGGGAAAGTTTACAAAAAAACGTTTTACCAAAACGTTTAGAAATACTTTTTGGAAATTCCACAAAATCCCTAAAAAAACCCAAACTACCAAACGTTTTCAAAACCAAACTAAAACGTTCCAGTAACGTTTTAGAAACGTTTGCTTGTTAGCTGGGTAGGCATATCTCGTTTTAGATATTGTATTTCGATTTAACGGTTGTGCTCTACTGATTATACTCGGGTAGCCACAAAACCATGCAACATGAAACTCGTATAACTTGTAATAACTGAGATAAATGTGAACAACCATAACAGTAGTACCGCCTTGGAACGGCCAGTTTTATAAATAAATGGGGGACTTAAACCGGGCAGCTTTCTGAATCTGTGAGTCCTCGTTTTAGATTCATCATGGCATTTATCATGATTTATTTGTTTGTCCATGATGATTCATTGACGAGCTAGAGATTCACCACGAGGACTGTACAACTAACTTAATGTTGTGAACCACTGCAGAAGCTAAGGGTGAGGTTAGGTACCTGTAAACTCGATTTAAGCCCGCCAGTAATTTTATATTACTGATCGTTCCAATGCGATACTTCTGTGGTGGTTCTTATTGTTTTATGTCTTGGTGTTTAAATTTTTGTGTTGTTTGTTGGCGCCTTATGTATGTTATCAGATTTTAAGTTAAGTTTAGGTAACTGAGTGGCTACCTGTTGGGGAAAATAGCTAATTCGGCTAACGATATGTTTTCATGGTATGCGTTCCTGATTGTTAATTTAGTTTTTTCTTACTTCGGTTTTTGGAGTGGGAATCTTTTTCTAATTGCGCCTTCAAAAGAAAACATCAGTTGAACCCCTCTTCTTGAAGTATGGCTGACTAGGACATTTAGCTCTAAACTCCAATCCTTGAAAGTTGAACAAGGCAGTGCCACGAATTTCACTGATTCTCGATTTGCGTTTTATGTGTTTTCAACTTCACGGATCTTCTTTTCCTCGTTGACGAACAAGTGGCTCTTTGATCAATTTGCGCAGCCTATTCCAAACATTCTATTAATATACTGAAATACTGCAGTGAGGCTTTAAAGATGTTTGTTCAAGTTTAACATTTCGCCTGGCACCCTTGATAGCGTTCTCCGTCTTGTAAGCATCCGTAGAAAAATTTCCTAGGAAGTTGCTGATCAATCTTTCTTATTACATAACAATTCCATCCTACTTGTGACAGCTTTTAGAACATTTGGATTCTTTGCATCCCTGCTTTCTTCAAAACCACTATGTCTGAAATCTTGTATTTTTTACATTTTTTATAAACAGTTGTCAGTACTACTGAAGCATGTCTGTATGGGCAACGTCAAGCAAAAAGTAACTTGTTGACATAACATATACCAATTAGACCATGTGAAAATTATGTTTATTTCGATTTTGTAATACACTACCTGGACGCAAAGATCGCTGTATATAATCAAACGTCAATTGAAATTGATGTTCATGGAAGAATATTATCGCTGAAAAATAATTGTTTTCTCATAGTGTGGTTGCCATATTATTATATTGTAAATATTGTACATGTATCTATGTTTCTCATAGCTGTATGCTATCATGTTTTCTGTGTCAGATGAGAAATAAAAAAATACAAAAAAATTACAAACAGTTTTTAAAAGTGGAAAAGGTTAAACCTCTTTGCATGGTGTTGGTGTAACTTCCAGGTCAACCTTGAATAAAACCGGGATGTCTCTACTTTCTTGTAGAATTTCAGCTTGGTGACGAGCTCTATTCCATTTTGCTTCCAGACATTTGCACGGGGACTTCCAAATGCCACATTGGCTTTTCTGCCGTTCTGCCAGATACCCCATCCTCAATATGTACCGTTGTTTGCCAGGTTTGTGAATTTATCAACAGCTTTCGATTTATGTCTTTTTACAGTGATGGTTGTTTCTGTTTTCCAAATGCTGATTAGTGTGTACACAACATCATCCTTTTCATGCAGATTATAAAGCCATATATTTCACAAGGTACTGAAAGTGTCGTCTAGGACACAAAAATAAAAGAACCGATGGATCTACATGTATTTTTGTGCGTATGAGCTGGCATTCTTATCCATCCCAGCATAGATGGAGCTCATCTGTCGACACCTTAGTTTGGGTTTGCAACTTCACCATGGGGCCTCTGAATTTCTTTACCATTCCCTTCAAATCAGTTTGGCTTTCATTGCCAGTTTGTAAAGATTCGATGATGAGGGTTCATTACCCGAAAAATAGGGTCAATGTCGGAGCTTTAGTAGCTGAAACCGCAGTATGGTCCACCGTTTTCTCATTAATATAATCACTGCTCTTGCAGGATATCAGTTTTAATATTTATTTGTTATTACTACATTTTTGTTATGTTGTGTTGCGGCCCTAAAAAGTCAGTCCGTACATGTACATCATTCATAGTATATTATAGGTTATATTTTCCTTCGAGCACATTCTGAGAAATCAAAAATTTATAACGGTTTAGGGCTCTCCATCGCCGGGCGGCTTATCGTGTCTGTGAGTTCTTGTTTTTTATTCATCATGGACGTTATCACATGATTTATTTGTTCGTCCTTGATGATTCATTGAGTTAGAGATTCAGCACGAGGACCGAACAACAAACTAAATGGTGTGAACCTCTGCAGAAGCTAATAGTTAGGATAGGCATGTAAAACAAGTTTAAGCCCGTCAGTAATTTTATATTACTGATCATTCTAATGTGATACGTCTGTGGTGGTTCATATTGTTTTATGTTTTGGTGTTGTTTTTTTGTGCTGTTTGCGCCTTATGTACGTTTTCAGATTTTTAGTTAAGTCTGGGTAACCGAGTGACCGCCTATTGGGAAACTTGCTGCTCACTCGGCGTACGATATGTTTTTAGTGTCAGTAGCTGATCGTTATTTTTCCCATCTCAATTTTTGGAGTGGGAATTTCTTTCTGATTGCGCCATTTTCTGATCAATGCCTACTTTTACCTTTAGATTCATTTTCTGCTGCATTCTGGATTATACAATTCTTTAAATCGACTTATTTGTTGAAAGCTGCAATGTACATGTAAACGTAATTCAGTTTGGCTCCATATTACCAAATTCTACGTATAGGGTCACATGCGGAGCTTTAGTAACCGAAACCGCGGTAAGGTCCGTCGTTTTTCTCATTAATATGATCACTGCTCTGAAAGAGTCTCATTTTTTTTTATTTTCATCAATTCTGTTTTGGTAGAGCTTTGGGATATCAATTCTTTACGGGGCTTCCATGCCTTGAAGTAGCCTAACAGTCTGAAGTTTGCTGCTGACAATCAGTCTGTGATCTGCCTAGCAGTCTGCACGACACATAGTCTTTTATTTCGACACAATTTCTGTCTATTCTCCGCATTATGATATAGTTATTTGATAAATAATTACGAAAACACGCCCATGAAATATATAGCTTTTTCTTAAGTTGTAAAAATTGACAATTTTCAGTAGAAATGTTTTGATATATTTTTTATTATTGCTCAAAACATAGATTGGGATACTTGTAAGAACCACCTGATGTTACCAGTGTTTGGATTGGAGATACTTCCACGATTCGAATTGCTAGACGGAAGACTGAGTGATTAGAAGATCATGTTCATGATACATTCTTCGGAGCAAGAGAATTGCCGTTGCATTTGCTAACACATTCTGTGCCAATAACCTCATGCCGGGTCCGGTGTTCTGTTTAAACGCTGGCTTATAAGTCAGCAAGAAAGTTAAGCCTGTGTGTACAGGGTGTTTCAGAAATGCTAAGTATGTTTATTTTTTTATCTTTCCTGCTTGTTGTGCACATTCCGCGTGTCTTTAGATTTAGGTAAAGAAGCCAAATTTACCACTATAAACTTCAACTTTTGACTCTCCATCATTACACTAGCCAGTGCTTTTTTGATAGGAACTGCATCCCAAAGAAATGTAAAATATTTTGATCCGGTGCACTTTATTGTCTGTAATGTGGGATATATGTTTTTATGAGCGTAAATGTGATAATAATTGTGAATTTGAGCAAAACGGGTTATTTGTTTTTCCCTTCTCCCTGTAAAATGAAGATTTTATGCAATGTTCAATATTTCATATTTTAATTTCGTATTTTGTTTTTACCAAACTGGCATTACACCATTTTATCTGGCCATCATGTTACCTTTTACTTGTCGGATGGAATATCTAGTAATTTTCTTAAATGATCCGCGTACTTCCTTAGAAGAAAGTATAAACCTCCGGGTTGGTATGCTTGTGTCGACTCTGTCGTTCAGCATTAAGGCACTATAATACATAGGCATGAAGTAATTCCGTGCAAATTATCAATCTCTAACATAATTTGTGTTTGGCATGGTTTTCAGACAAGGCACTTACATCGATATTTACATTGCACATTTAAGGACTTATGTGTGGTCACTGTATATGTTTGAAGATTTGTTACATTCTTTAGCATGCTTTATCATGGGGCTGTTGAATATGTTGCAAATACATGGATTTATGTATACATGATTGTGAAATGAGTGGTCAGCTCAGAGCAAGTGAGTCATTTTTCAGTTACTTCCGGGTTGAAATCGTCGGACCCATTTCTTAGCTTTTTGAAAGAACATTAGCCAGAATTTTCGATGTAGTCATTGACTTCAATCATATAAGAACCTGAAACAAAAGGCATGTCATCTTTCAGCTAACAATAAGCACACACGAGCCGCCCCAAGTTATCCACTTTGAGAATTTTCCAGAAAAACATGATTACACTAACTTTTCCCAGGGAAATACATTTCCATGACCCCAAAATAATCCTCAATTTTGCAGATTATGTATCCTAGACATGTAGGCTTTGTGTAATTTTTATTCAAATGCATTCCATTTTGCAGGAAATAGGTCCCACGAAAACCAGTTACATTTCCGATTCTAAACCAAGCTATTTAAAATCTTAAAAGAATAACTGTATTAAGTCATTCCTAGTATTTGTGACGTCTTTTAGCAGTAATTGCACATCATCGTTTGATTGACAGATTCAAAAAACAGTAGTTGTCTGTTTTACATACCCCACCCACTCATGTCAATATTGACAAATTCTTAAGCCAGACAACGCAAATCACAAGTATCGTTGTGTGGTAAAAATTGGTGTCCTGATTTAGTGTCCTAAAATACTCGAACATTCTGTTCCGACGATCTTCCACACTCCTCAGCTCTTTTGCAGCACCACAAAAAGTTAAAGATGCGCGGCCAGCACTTGCTACTTCGCAACGCGAATAATAGCAGTTTTAGTATCGAGTATTGTTCATGATTAATGGTAGGTTTAACATTAAATGCACAGAGTTGTATCCATAGTGATGGTACATAGACATCATGTTTCACGTTATGATATAACACCATACATTCTGCTTACATTAAAAAGGAAGGGGTATTCTTTTTTTTTCTTGGTGTAATGTGGTTCTTTTCTTATTCGCATAACATTTGGTCTTCGGTATAATTTACAACGTAAACATTAATTCATGACCACATATGCCAAGCTTAAAGCGATAAACTATATCGGTAAATTCCTTTTGAAGCCAGTGTGGGGGTACCACTATGTTGAGATCCATTACGTTTTGCTTCCAGACTAAATGGTCATGCCGCATTGTATCTTCTAGTTTCAAGGAATTCCGAGTTGTGTGTTCTACAAATAATGAGTAGGGATGTTGTTTTGACCCCAGGTGTTTTATTCACATCTAATTAGATTTTCAAGCGAATCATGAGACAATTTAAAAAGAAATATACACAAAGCAAGGCCAAAATCAGCATCCGTAATCCGGAGCTGAACACGCACAGGATTCCTGGGTGTATTTGTGTTTTACTTCTGGCGAAATGTATGCACTTGTACGAGGATCTCAACCAGTATTTTGAAATCGGCACCATAATAGAAAATATCTCTGGCTCAATGTTGCTGGGTTTGTAGGGTGGCTCATGAGGACTTGGTGGCCGAAACCGCAGTTAAGCCCGTCTCCTGTCTCATATTTTCAATACAATTAAAGAAACACAGTTTTGTCAATATTTAAATCATTTATTTGGTAACCTTTTGCTAAAACACGAGGAGAATGAACGCACATCCAAGAAAACAAAAGTTGAAACTGGAGTGTTCATGCAACGCATCCATTTGTTCAAATTGAAGCATCTCCTCCCTGACTCTTCACAAACTTGTATCTTTCCCGTATCTCAGTCATTTCGCCCATAAAATACGGAGGTATTCTTTCAATTATCTCAGCTGGGGTCGCTTTGACAATACTACTTAACTCTTCTCCGGCCGCCTAACATGACTCCTACCTGTCGCTTTCGGCCTATGTAAACTGTCCCCTAAACGTGAGGCAAATACGATATTGTATGACAATTCAATCGTTGTTAGATGTCATACGAATAACCGTAAATGAGACTATTTAAATCATCAGTGCATCTTAAGTGCCCGGCCCCTTTTTATGAGATAATTGTCACTGTTAAGGGTCAGGGATAAAGAGATGATTACCACCTTCTGTTAACCCCGGTTATGTCGGCATATGTTGACCTCAGGCCTTTTGTAATGGCCATCGAATAAAATTGAGTCTGGGATCACATCGATCGCATCTTCACTGACCAAAGATCTACTTGCTGATAGGTTGGCCATAAAGGGTCAATGGGCCATAATGTTCACGTTTGGGTATAACGGTTCCAAGAAAATGTCTTCTAGCAATGGTTCGTTGACAGCTATATACTTAAACGCAAAAGTTTCGCAACACTTTCTACTTATCGACCAAAAAATTTCTTTCGGTGATATTACGGTTGACAAGTCCAGTTCTTTGACTTACATACAGCATGAAAATCAGAACGCTGCTTCTTATGGTTGCCGAGAAAACGTCACAACTGCACAAGTCACAGAGGTACAATACTTTACAGATCGCGTCCTAGCCAACCATTATGTGTATGTAATGACTGTTTAAAAAATAAGCTAACGTCAACAAAGAAACGCATCAGCTAGGAGTGCTGCTAAACAATAATTTCCAATTATTTTTGTTGTTTTCTGCTTGTACAGACACCAGGCTATCGATGATGTTTGTTTTCCAATCGAAATAAACATCCACATTTAAGACGCAAATGTTAAAAAACACAAACGTCACATTAACGTCAGAAAAAAAGCATGCGATCAAATCCCGTTTATGGCAAATCATTATGCATTGTGTAGGGACATAAAATATACTTTCAAAATATCCTTACATTGGCAGTGTAAAAGAAAACGAGAATGCAACTTGTTGCGTTTCTTTTGCGTTTAAGTATATATACACGAAAATTGAGTTACAAATACGGCGATATGACTGCTGATTCTGCATAACAGCAATCTTGGTCATATCCCAAAACTTTCGGGATACGTTTATGGAAGCCTGGGCAACGAGTTGGAACCCGTCTTTATTCTGTCCATCTACTTTAAATGCTTTTCTTTGGTGGTTCTTATTGTTTTATGTCTTGTTTTGTGCTGTTTGTGCCTTATGTATGTTTTCATATTTCTAGTTAAGTTTAGGTAACTGGGTGGCCACCTATTCGGAAAATAGCTGCTCATTCGGCTTACGATATGTTTTCATGGTATAAGTGCCTGATTGTTAATAATGGAGGTTTTTCCCACCTCGGTTCTCTTCCTGTTTGCACATTTTCCTGATCGTTGCCTACTTGTGCCTTTTTAATGCATTTTGCCACATCGTTTGATTCATATTATAGTCCTGTGTCTTCCAGAAACGGATATATACACATGGAAATAAGTTAGGGAACACCTGTAATAATGTGACTACCACCTATCCTTCTTTGTAAAAAATATGAAGCATGTTTTTACAACTTGTCAGAATCTCTAATATCCAAAGCTGCTTCTTTGTGAAAATGGTTAGCATCAAACATTATCTGTGGCGGACAGCGGCCATCTTTGATTCAGAAATTTTTTGCTAAATTTAAGAAACGCACCGCTAGTCGTTGCGATAACTTCATTATTTGAACTCGCATTGTCGTAGTTTTTCGAAAGCATAAAGCTGAGACATTGCTTGTTGAACTCTGATCACAAATTCTTTATTTTCTGACCGACTGTCGGCGGTAGGTCCATACTTTCCCGGGGGTAGGTTTCTTGATCACGTTTTGTTCTTTGGGTATACATTTTGCAGGTTGTAAATGTTGGGTCAGATATTCGATATGACCCTATAAGAATCTAAATATGCACGTTCTGGTTATAGTGTCCTAGTGGAATTATTCTTTTACGGCTTTATTTTCAAAATATCCAAGAATTTTGCTTTCCATAGAAATCAATGCAAACAGTAGATTTTGTATGATTAGCTGGTTTAGAGATGACGCATGAAGTTTTAGGTCCGAAGTCGTTTATTCATTCAGAACGATTAGATTCAACATTTTATTCCTGTTTTGCTGTCAAAAATTGAGTTTTGCGGAGTGCAGAAGCAAAAAAGCAAACTTGTATTCCGTAAAAGTAAAGTTTTTCACATATGGCATATTGTATCCTCAATAGTACAAAGACAAAAGGTTGTGAATTTCCATAAATTGGTCTGTAGCTAGGCCAAGTTATGAAATATATGTGATAAAAATTTCAGTATCGCCAAAAAAAAGGAAAACGGATTTTTTCAAACTTTCCCCAAGAGCTAAAAGTGTTCCCTAACTTATTTCCATGTGTATATTACAGCATAGAGGTCTTGTAGAGTTTCGCATTTAGTCTGTATGTAAGACGGCAACATTAGGCCGTGACGTCATATCAAATCGTGACAGCCCAGTATTCCTAGGGTTCATAAATCTGAGGGCTCAATATTCCGAAAGCCTAAGTCCGAGAGCTCTACAGGCCGAGGCTACATATATAATCGGGGGAAAAACTGACGAACGATAGCAGTACGTCAGTCCGAAGTCTTTTTAAAAAGCGCTCTTATACGAGAAATTTTTGATGGCATATGCCTATATTTGAGCATAGATATCGGCTGTGCAAATAACTGTTACCAGCTTCGTCTTGGGTGCCCGCTGGCCTGGTGGTACAACATTGGACTCCGAATCGAGTTCCTGAGTCCGTGTTCGATCCCCACTCGTGTGGTCATGTTCGGCTTATACAAGACACATTAACTCCCCATAGTACTGGTTAATACCCAGGACACGGTGATTCTGTTCCAACATGTCCGAAAAAATGTTGACTGAGATGTTAAACCTCAATGCAAACATAAAAGTCATCGTCATGTAAAAGTGTCGACTTAAATCTCGAACCGAAGTCGAATATTGACGGCATTGACTGTATTTTGGGCATCAAAACGGCGTATACCATTGCCTCCCTTTTGTAAAAGAGTGCCCCGACGCGCGAATAAAAAGGCGACCCATGGCATTCCGTTCTTTCGGGTTATCCAACCCCGAGACAGTGGGTACCGCAGTTTCATCAAGAATCATCTTATCTATTAGCTATTGTGCTCTAAATATTAATGAAAGGTATTTCATTTACAGTTGTATATACTTTCCCGTCAATCTTGTTGACTGATGCTGACAGATAGCCCCCTTTAAGATTTAAAGAAACTCCAGTCATCAAGAACTCACCATTGTATAAGCATTTAGGCTCTAAGGTGTGGACCAGGCGCAGAAACGCTGATAAAAACTTTATTTTACAAGCATCTTAATGATTGAAAACATAGCAAATTAGTAGTTTCTTCAAACTTTTTTTTATCATCTCTTAAATTCACCGTTTCCTCTTCATTTCCAGCGGATGTCATTATATTAGCACCTTCCCCAAGACCACCAAGCGGCAATTCTCATCTGAAATTCAATCATAGTTGTTATGGTTATCATAAATCTAATAAATAATCGCAACTTTTCAATACAGACCAAACTCATTAATTGAATTTCAGACAGCCTTTGTCGCTGAATCAGACAGTAGTTGCTCAGCGCGGTATTATTTGAAATATATTGGTTTCCCGCCATTTTAACATGGCGCTGTATAACACACTGTAACAACATTGCGCGCTGTTAGGTGCGGTGTTTTTTGAACGTTTATTTAATGAAGATGAAACCGTACGGTCGTAATTATGATAAATCCCTATTTATGATTAATTTCTGCAGAATAACCTAATGAAAGCTGCATGTATTTGTCGTCTGGATGCTGTTGTATGCGCTTTAGATGCATATCCTGTCAGGCACGAGCCTGCAAACAGAACAGATTTAAAACTGAAAAGCTGCATTGAAACTTTGAAAGGAAAACCAACAATCCCCAATAACAAAGAACAATTAATAAGTTGTTTTTTGCTGCAATCGGCAGATGGCTGTTTTGTTCAGTCCAGAATCAAACTTGACGGCAAGAAAGTCCGTAATCTCCGAAGCATAATGTCAAGACTTCATAGAGCTTTAGAAATGGTCTTTTAATCAACCTGTGTTATTAGATAATTGCCAGAACAGGATTTTTATCGTTTCCAGGATATTAGGTAATTTGCATGAAGAAACTGTAGTTAAATTTACTGAAATAATAGAGCCGACGTAATCGTGGAACCATAATTTGCAATGAATGCCACGTGGTTTCAGACGCAGCAAGCATATGCAACGGATATGATTTTAGACGTTTAACATGTTTGCATGTCGTTTAGAATCAAGGAATCCTTTGTAAGGTGTTAATTTGAAATGCAGTGGGACAAGGCCGAAATAAAACTGCATGTGCTAGCGTTCTCCATGCTGCATGTACCCAAAGAGATGCATATGTTATGTTTCAAACTCTATAACTACTGCTGGGCAACATTTCTGAAAAATATTGCAGTTGACATGCAGAGAGAGTCCTGCATCATGCACCTGCACCCTCACATAAACATGGAGCGGGCAAACAGATGCATAAATATACCATTATATCATTGCACGACAATCTTCTGTCGCTCAGACCACTAATCAGAGTATGCGCTGTGCCAGGAAAAGATTGGTTGTGGTTTCCACCTTAAGGGCATTTCCTCAATGATGCATTTGCTTGTATTGTAAATCATTCGCAATGAATTATATCGTTTCTGAGAATTTCTTCTAATCTGTCAAAAAATCAGGATTACCAGCGCTAAAGATATCAATATTTCTGTCAATTGTCCATTTAAGGCGAACATTAAAGTCTAGCAGAATCACAGATGAATAATTCATTACCACTCCAATGTAAGGGCGACTGGTAACCCCTATAAAATCATTGAAGCCTTTAGTCTGCGACTACATAAAGCAACAATATGGCTTAATAGAAAAGCAAATAAAAACAAATGGAAATACTCTATAATCGAACTAACTCACAGATGGAGCGCAAATATTATTCAACCGTTATGTCATTTTGAAGAGCAAATATTACAATCCTCTTGACACGGGTCAAACATCAGGAAAAAAAGAAACTTTAAAGATTCTTCATGAAAGGGCAAAAGCGATTCCTGCTTATACATGAATGTCATTTGATCTGATATCGTTTTTGAATAAAGACATTAATGTTGAAGGACTGCCGTTGACTTTGAAATTAGGTATTTTATTGGTACCCACATTGCTTCAAAGGTCGATAAAATTAAAGACTCTAGTGAACCTATAAATGACGAATGAGATATATCTATGACTCATTTAATAGAGGTTGTTCCACGTACGTATCGGACCTGACCAAAGTTTAAGTCATCTTTATTATATATATATGAGAGAATGTACAAGCAAACACTATGAAAAAGACATGGCGTGAAGATTCATGACCTTTGTCTGGTTTATGGTTTATACAGGCAACTTCAAAACTCTCCTAACAAATATTTCATCCTTCATGTCAGTATTTGCCAAATTTCATCATGGAAGTACGCGAACTAAGGGTACCCTGGTCCTTTTAAAGTCAGACAGTCTTTACAGCATCAAAATGGCGCCAAAACTTTCAAAGTTTTCAGACTCCCGTCTTGCATTGCGCGCTAATTTTGTAAACATCCGTCGCATGTGCATTGTATTGTTAATTAGTCTGCACTATTGTGTGCAAGAATCAATAGTCTTGCTGCAGTTGGTAGCGACATTATATTTCCCTGATTTCATTGTAAAAGTCTTTCAGGCCATGATTAAGGTTCTTTACAACGCTTTGCAAAGAATATGACTTTTTCGCGCCAGTTTGATGATGTTTGGTGAGAGAAAGAAATCACATAAATACATTTTAAGAAAAACTGGTGATGGTTTAAGTAAGCTCTTGTTGGATAGCAGTTTATGACCTTTTGGACAAATTCCATGTTGCTTTATATAAATGCAAACACCTGACAATTTTTCGTTAAGCATTCAGATAAGCATTGCGCCTTCTCGACAGTCATTCTTTTGCCACCAATGCAAAAGTTCTTTACAATGATTAATTGATGACAAAGTTAATAACGCCTAAAATACACATCCCTGCATGGTCTTGAAGTGCCAGAATATTATTGTCAGAGCTATTTCAATAAATAAAGTGGCATAATTTTGAATTCGGCATTTGCTCAGTTCTCTGGCATGACAACATGACAACTGAAGATAGTTTTAATAGTTTTATTTTTACGTTGTATATTTTGAATATATCTATAACCATATCATTTTCTTCATAACACGTCATTACAACCAAAGAGAAAGCCGAGGTGTATATATATGAAACTAAAACGAGAGATAATGATGATTCCATGGTTTCTAATCAAGAGATACATAAACCGCTCGTCGCCGCTAAAGCGACGAACAAAGATCTTGATTTTTCCGATATAAAAGCAGCGTAAGTAGAATCCATAAGATTGCAGAGGTTAAACTGCTTCTTTCGTTATTGAAAACAAGATGAAACAAACATATCTGGATGTCTTGGCTCATCTAATTAAGTCATTAAGTAGATTAGTGAACCACTAATGGATATCATCATGAAACTCAAGAATTTCCTGCACACGTACGTCAATCTTAGAGGTTGGTGTTCTAAAAGAAACATTTCCCCAAACGCCCTTTGATAATTGTGGACTGACTGCTCGAAAAATTATTTAAAAAATAAAGAGAACGCAAAAGACGTATAATATCCCACAACCTCTATAATTATCGAAATTACAAGTACTTTGGACAGCATCACAGATGTTTTGAAAGCAATTATTTCCGATTGTTAATTTCAACACGACTGAAAAATCAGATTTAAGGATGTCAGAACTACCTTGGGAGGTATCAAATACGGATAACTTTATTAGGAGAGCAGACTAGTAACCAATATGCAGAGCAATAAAGCATTCCAGATATCTAGGCGGACAGATTAAAGTTTGACGAAATCCAACATCTTGAAGAAATCTGATATTATATTTCAGATTGATGCGCAATGCTCCACCATAACCAACGGTACCATGACGGATGAACATACATGTATATTGAATAGGAATAAGTTATATGTCTAATTAGAATGAGTGATAAGCCTAGTACGAAATTATTTACTCATCGCCCATTTTTACTTAAGCCATCCCTTTACCGAATACAAAAAACCTATACATTTTGGACTTGCTCGCAGATCAGGGTATGCTGATAGAGTCTAATCAAGACTATTTAAGTGATGATATGGTGCAGGCATATATATCTCAAAACGTAAATAAAGCAATAAATGTTGTGAATAAATCGTGGATAGCAACAATGAAACTTCTAATATGAGCCTTCGCATAAGACAACCAACAATTTGGTTTTCCGACCAGGTCCGATATAAACCAGCCTGTACAGTCAAAGGAGCAGGCTAGAAGCTTGAAGTCAGTTTGGATATAAGTAGAAGAGGAATTGCACTATCCATGTAGAGAAAACAAAGGCGCTGATCAGCTTTGCAGTTACTGCAAAGCTTATCTGCGTCTTTGTTTTCGCATATGCAGATTATTGGTTTTCCCATGCAGCGGCTCATATATTTCCCACATATTAAAGTATGCTTTATTTCCCCATCCATTGTCTTACTATTTTGCTATTTATGCAAATGAAAGGGCCACATCTGGAATGCAATATTTTGTAATTGTAAGGTATTTTAGAAAGTATGGCAAAATGTATTAGGATTTCAAGACTAGGAAATAGCAGTGACTTTAAATCATTTTGAAAATATTATAAATGAGCCTCTACAGCAATAGATAATACATGGTTCAGCTGAAGCCTATTTCTACACTATAAGACGAACATGTAAGTGTAAATTTGTAGTCAACCTGACATCTACTTATTTAAATGAAATAAATTTTGGACCAGAAACAAAAAATAAACCAAAACAACACACACTAGTATTTACGGTCTACTTAAAATTGTTTCCTTGTCGTAGAGTTCAGCTCCCAGCGGTGGAAACAAATGGCTTTTCTTTGCTTTAAAGTACGACTGGAGTTGCACTAAAGTCCCGGTCCCACTGCGATTAAGATCGCTTACGATCGCTATACGATTGTCTTGATATTAATTTTGGGATCATTTCCTTGACCCCGTTATGCAAATTAAGAAAGCAGAAACACGTTGGAAAACATTTTGCAAATTTTTCATACGCAAAATTATTACTTATTACTTGTTATCAAAATTATTACTTATTATGAAGAGACAATCGTACGATTGCTTACGATTCAGTGGGACCGGCACTAACAGCCTGTGTGATAATTGTACAAAACAAAACTTGGTCTCAGCAAAATAGGTTGACTCTAAATAATAAGAATTTTGGTAGGTGATTGTACATGTAGCTTTGTACAAATGTCATATTTAAAGAGGGTTTGTCGCACTGGGTTACGGGACGTTTCGCGCAAAAACCAGTTCCTCCCTGGGACGATTCGACCGGGACGATTCGCGCAAAAAACCGAACGGGGCGGTTCGCGCAAAAAAAGTGAGACGATTCGCTCAAAATCAAATTTAGAGGTCGATTCACCCATTTTTGTAATAAATAAATTGATTGATACAATAAGTGTTTTGCTTTGCAAATGAGCATGATTCCAATCTCTCTCTAAGCTTGTGAATGTGGGAAGCGATTTCAACACTCTGCCACATTTTTCATAAACTTGTTATGAAAGGTCGTTGTTTTCGATGCGTGAGCGAAAAACATGCATGTACACGGGTAAATCCGTTTTTACTGTTACAACCTGCAAAATAAATAGTATAGAGATTATTAGGCTATTTTTATACATGTAGTTGCTAGTTTCTGTCGCATTGGGAGTTAAATTTTTAAAATTTATCTTTAAGTATATATTTTAATTTTATTATATACTGTCTGCATGTCGACATTAAATACATGTGAAGATGCAAAAGACCACAGCAGGTCCTGAGTTGTGATTCGTGTGTGTGGTGGGGTGGTGGGTGGGGAGGGGGGAGACTGGGTAGGCAACACCGTGGATGCGGGAATACGGGTATGCTCATTTTTTTTTATTTTCGACTATAGGTGTGTGTGTGTGTGGGGGGGGGGTCGAACCCGCATGTTGTGTCTTTGAGCAAGCAAATAACAAATAACAAATAAATGCTGACTGGGATGTGACGTTAACAAAAAATTAGTCGCCGTGATTATTGATTACTTTAATTTGACGCTAAATGTCATAATGTGAGCTTTAAGTCATTGATAATTAAATCATTGGCATCATTAAAAACAAATATTTCAGATGTTTGATGAACCCTTGGTTAAATTAGATTGTTTGGCTCATTATGGTGATATGCGTTATCATCTTATTTTGTTTACCCGTTTGATCACAAACAACTTTAGTGGCCAATTCAAAATTAACGACGTTATAATTCCTGCAATTGTTGTCATAACACCCATTTTAACAAATATTTATTTATTTATTTATTTATTTATCCAGGCCCTGGATTGAATTTGTGATTGAATCACAAATTACAGATATGAAAAAATGAAAATAAGAAGAAAACAAAAACAGTTTGTGTATGATTGATGCAATACGTTGGCTGAGAATAAGTGCCATCCTGCAGACCTCACTGCAAATTCCAGAACCATATGGGATAGATACAATGTAACGCCGACAACGAGCAAGTATATACAGAGGACAATGAAGATACAAACCACTCCATTTTATTTCTAATTGTAAATGTCGTATTTATTACCTATTTTCAAATTTCAAAACAGCAAAGCAACGACTTGTTATTTTTTATTCAGGTGCTATATTTTGTTCAATGTTTCATGGCTAGCCTTGATAAATTAACCCACATGTGGAATATCATTTAAATATTGAATAAAAGATATTTCTTTAATAATATGGACTTTTTATTCCTTCCTTTTTAAGAAAACGTTTGCATTATCACTGAAAAATACATTTGCGCGAACAGTCCCGTGGGTGAATCGTCCCCTTAATTTAAGAAAAAATAAGAACAAAACATTTTTCTCAGAAAAATCAAAGATAAAAAATACATTTCCATTAAGTCCATAATTAGTTTAACATACACATTGCATTTACTTGATTAATTTTGATAACCAAAACCTTGAAATCATTTTTTGAAAAATGCGCGAACCGTCCCGGGAGGAAACGTCCCGTTCGAAAAATATTTTTTGCGCGAACCGTCCCGGGAGGAACTGGTTTTTGCGCGAAACGTCCCGGAGCCGTCGCACTGTGGCTAACTAATGATAAAACGGAGCTAACTAAGGTTGTCACAACACAGGCTTACAACAAATAAAATAATAAAGTGTTAATTTGCTTGACCAACTGCATGCATCTGTCAAAACATAATTGCTGGGAGAAAAATAATTTCAAAGTCAATTGTTATAACAGGGACTTTATTGACCTTTCACCCCAAGAAAAAGAGAAACTCATTTTTTCTAGTATTCATTCTAAAATTGACATGCACCCCATGGGCTAAAACCAACTGGCAGTTTGCTTCATTGCTGTTATTTTTATCAACCAAAGCAGTTGTTATTTTTATAATTGATACGATTTGAGCCCATGCTATAGCTAAGGAAAAGGACACATAATGCATTCGAATAATAGAACTTTGTTTCGAATTGACGGCGGTGGTGTGATGTTACTTATACACAAAGATATTCCTCATATGCCGATCACTGAATTGGAAAACGGCTCCGAATCAGTTTGGGTAAAGGTATTTGCGAACAAAACTTCCCATTTTGTGACAAGTTGGTATCGACCTCCAGATGGTAAGATAGAGTAACTTGAGTTATTCAAAGACCAACTTGAAAAGGTGAAAACTTTACATAAAGGAACCAAACCCACCTCGGTCCATGTCATGGGTGATTTCAACTTCAGAGATATTGTTTGGCCAGATAGACTCAACAAACTAGGTTTTTCATTGAGCGTGTCTGAAGGTGCAAAGTTGGTAGAACTTATAAGTGACCACGAATTGGAACAGGTAGTGCACTTCCCCACAAGAGGACAAAACACATTGGATTTGATTATCACTTCACTTCCCGGACAATTTGTTGATATTCATTCCCCGGACAGGCTTAGTGATCATGACATTGTCTCTGGAACTTTGAAAATAGTTATTCCCCCCATCAAGAAACCTAAGAGAAAGGTGTATAAATATCAGAAAGGTGATTATGAATCTATGAAAGGTGATGCCCTTAAATTTGCAAAGGAGAAATATTTCAACGGTTACTCTGGCACACGGTCGGTTCAAGAAAACTTTAATTTGATCACATCTTTTATCCAGGAATCAGTGGATAAACATATCCCATCAAAGACTAGTCGCTCAGTTTCCTCAGTCCCATGGTTAACTCCTGAAATAAGAAGAAAGATTCGTAGAAAAAATGCAACTCACGGTAAAGCGAAGAAAACTGGGAATGCAAAATTTAGAACGAAATTTGAAACTTTGAGAAGAGAAATCAAAGCAGATATCAGAAAACAGCATGAGTTGTATGTAAATAACTTGGTTGGTGATGTTAAGGCTAATCCAAGAGATTTTTATCGGTACATAAATAGTCAGAAAAAAAGATGTTCAAGGTATCCCCCCTTTGAAAAAGCGAAATGGAAGTGGTCTTGCTGAATCAGATTTTGAAAAGGCTGGTGAATTCAATGGTCAGTTTACGGATGTGTTCACCAAAACTGAACATAGCCAGGTCCCTCTTCTGAATAGAAAAGCCCCGTTTATGGAAGACATAGTGGTATCCAAAGAAGGTGTCACAAAACTTCTGAAAGGTTTGAACCCGTCGAAAGCTTTAGGTCCTGATGAGCTTCATCCCAGAGTCCTTAAGGAATTGGCATCTGAGCTAGGTCCTGTTTTTGCACATCTTTTTCAACAGTCAATAGACTCGGGTGAAATCCCCAAAGAATGGTCTTTAGCAAACATTTGTCCCCTGTTCAAAAAGGCTGACAGGTCTCTTGCTTGCAACTATCGTCCAGTTTCCTTGACCTGCGTACCCTGCAAACTTCTGGAACATATAGTGTGTTCTAATATCATGTCCCATTTGGATCATCATAAACTTTTGTCAGACAGGCAACATGCATTCAGGAAATCCCACAGTTGTGAAACCCAGTTAGCAACAGTGATTGATGACTGGGCAAAAATCTTAGACAATCAAGGTCAGGTTGACACATTTATCTTGGATTTCGAAAAAGCTTTTGACACTCCTCCGCATGAACTCCTTAAAAGCAAATTGTTCAGTTATGGAATTGGTGGGAAGACAATTAAATGGATTGATGCCTTCCTTTGCTATAGACAACAAAGAGTTGTGGTTAATGGCGTTAAATCAGACTGGGCTCCTGTTGTATCTGGTGTCCCACAGGGCACCGTTCTTGGCCCCTTGTTGTTTTCGTTGCATATAAATGATATCACCTCAGATATTGAATCGGAAATCAGACTCTTTGCTGATGATTGTGTTTGTTATCGTGAAATTAAGAATGTGGAGGATACAGTGAAACTTCAGAAGGATATTGATCGATTAGGTAGTTGGGCCAGGAAATGGGGTATGAGATTTCAACCTGTCAAGTGCAACATGATGCAGCTGACAAATAAACGTACTAGTAAAATTCAGGCTTCTTACAAGCTTGAGGGTACTGTGTTGGAAAATGTTGAGAGTATCAAATATCTTGGTGTAACAATAACTAAGGATTTAAAATGGAATACTCACATCAGCAATGTGTGTACCAAAGCCAATAGGACCCTTGGTTTTTTGAGACGAAATCTGTTTTCTTGCCCCCAAGATGTGAGAGAACCTGCCTATAAAGGTCTGGTGAGACCTATTCTTGAATATGGTAGCTCAGTTTGGGACCCTCATTATGAAGGTTTAATAGATGATTTGGAGAAGGTGCAAAAGCGTGCGGCTAGGTTTGTAACTAGGAACTATACATATGAAAAAGGTAGTATGACTGGCATCCTTAAAAAACTAAAATGGGAATCCCTGCAGAAAAGAAGGAAGGATAATAGAATTATATTACTTTACAAAGGTCTAAAAGGGAGAGCAAAAATACCCACGGATGACCTTATCCCCAAAAATAGGCGTTGTAGGAATCAACACTCCTTGGCATTTCAGATACCTTCAGCAAGTACAAATGCCTATTTACACAGTTTCTTCCCCCAGACCATTGGAGATTGGAATGAACTCCCTGATTCTCTGATCTCCTCTGCTGAATTGTCAGATGATTGTGTGTCTAAATTTACTTCTCTTGTGAGAGCTCGGGACTAATCCCCTCCGGTCAAGCCCCATCCCCCCTGGTGTAGTATTGTCAGTTTGACGTTTCACCAGTAAAGTATTCTGATTCTGATCTGTTTTGATGACCTATCGCACAATAATGTAATAAGTTGCTCTTGGTGTTGCCTCGACATACCATCACATTTGCGTCGGTACATACTCACACCGTACAACCATATTGATAAACAAAAAGAGTTCTGATTGCCATCAAAAGGCGTTTCGGTTTGCCAAAATGACGATGTAGAACGTAATTTGAACGTTCTCGATTGCCAACAGGTTCTTTTTGGCAATCTAAAACGCCTTTTTTGGCATAGGGAACGCAGTTTTGTTTAAAATCACAAGTTCCACTTTGCTGCTAATACAGTGTGATACTAACAATACGAATATCAATTGTATCAGTCGTAACACTAAATCCATCTGAAAAAAATTCCTACTGAGTCTGTGAAATTAATACGGACGGATTTTCGAATGAAAACGAATTTTCAATTGCAAAAGGAATAAACAAGGCAAATACTTATTTCAAATATTTCTATACGACATTATATGGCAGATTATAAATATTATGACCCTAACTTATAAAATCTTGTTGGAAAATGTAAAAAATGTTATTAATTAACTTATTAGTATATAGTACTTATACAGAGAATTTGGTCTGTGTCATACTGGTGATGTTTCTTTTTTCGTATAGTCTATACTGGATTTCACCTCGACCTAATACAGCTGACCTCGCACTAATACGGTTAACCTCGTGTCTATATGGATTGACCTGCTATCTATATGGAAATTCCTACACCTGATTGGTCAAAATTCACGTGCAAGGTCACGCGCCGCGTTGAATGTGTTGAAACAAAAATAATGGCGGCGATTCAGCCGATCGAGTGAAACAGTGAACAAACAAGCAAAAATCATGTCAGCATCTTTGAAAAGAATGTCAGACATGGGCGCTAAGAATGGCGAAGGTATGTTTGAAGTGCTAGCGGATGATATGGATCGATATGGACTTTTGACAGTTAATTAATAAAAATCTCATTAATCAAGTTATTTCGTATTGGACCAGGTACAGTCCTCGGTCAGCTGTATTGGACCTCGGCCTTCGGCCTCGGTCCAATACAGCTAAGCTCGGACCTGTAACTGGTCCAATACGAAATAACTTGATTAATAACATTATATTATTGTTTGGCTTTCTTTTGTGGATTCTTTGTTTCAAAGTCATAATTTATCAATATCTTGAAGACTGTAATGGGATCTAAGAGAGCGACGATGATATTAATGATGTAGGCGTCATACCTAGCCGATTTTAACACGCGATGAACACACGATTATGAAAATTTTCAAATTCGGCGGGGATCGTGAAGACATCGGGCCATACGTGAGTGCATCGTTACCCATCGTATGTCCATCGGGAGATTTTTTAAGCCTCCGGCATCACCATCGCGAGCGGCATCAAAATCTTTGACATGCCAAAAATACAGGAAGGACACACGATGGTTCAATTTCGTGTTGAGTTCGCGAGTACATCTTGGCCATCGTAAAGCCATCGTGAGGCCATCTTCTCACATCGGGACTACATCGTACCTCTGTCGTGTGGTCATCGGCACTATCGGCTAAGTTTTGCTACACGATGGCAATACGAGGGACACACGATGCTGCCCGATTGTGTTACGAAGGCAACACGACATCGGGTGGCCTTTGCAACGCCATCGTATAAGCATCGTATTTGAAAAATCTAGAACATGATGGCAACAGGATGGAAACACGATATTAACCAAAACTGTTCTAATATTTCCCCGAGTAACGTGGACACACACACACACACACACACACACACACACACACACACACACACAAAAAAAAAACAATTAGCACCCACACAACATTTTTCTCAGAAGCCTCAAGTGGAATACTTTTAAATCATGTCGTATTTCGAGGAAAAAAACAATTAGGAAAAAGAAGGCTGCTGCACTGCTGCTATACATGCAGCTGGAACATGACAAAAACTCCTGCAGGTGCAACATCATCTCTTACAGGTATTTGGTTTGTTTATTACTCTGTATTTAAAGCAGCGCCCGTTTATTTTCTAATAGACTAACCCATTGCAGAATTCGACAAACGAGCGTTTTAACAAGAACAGTTTTGTGCCAGTTTCATGCGAAAGATGGATTTAACGTACTAGCAAACTGTCACCATGAAGCTTGAATAGTGTTGTAAAGTAACTGATATTAATTAACTTATTACTATGGACGTCAACAACGAAAACATACAAATTAAATGCTTTCTCAAAAGAGACCATGTTTGCACGCAAATAAACTGGGGCTCGTTCAACCACCAGCCTACAGTATATGTAGGTACCGTGTATTTTATGGAGGCATGGAATGGAGTGGAACTGTGGAGTGGAACAGAAAACTATATCAAAACAAATCCTGTTAGGATTAAAAAATCTCCCGATGGACATACGATGGGTAACGATGCACTCACGAATGGCCTTATGTCTTCACGATCCCCGCCGAATTTGAAATTTTTCATAATCGTTGTTCATCGCGTGTTAAAATCGGCTAGGTATGACGCCTACATTAAGAGCAGCTAGCACATTCGTGAGAAAGGGAATGGGTTTCGACTATTAAAGTCTCGTCAGTGACCCTTTAGATATGGCAACATAGAGCCAAAGAGAATTACTGAAATTTTGCAACTACAACATGTTAGTCGATACAAGACTAATATTATCTAAATGGGGCCAAATATATTAAACATTGGTAAGAAAATGAATCTTAACCGATAATAAATTCCTGATTTCTCAGAACACAATGCCTCTGCACTATACATATATAACTAATTGCGGTTAAACATGAATTATTATATCAATGCTCAACCTACATTTATTTAAGTTACATTCACAGTCGATATATGAAGCGCAAACAAAACACATATTACTGGAATTTAGTAATTGCAACGACTTTAAAAATCTCCGTATTTAAACTGAAATGACACACTTAACACGATGTCGTCAGGCCATCGTGAAGCCATCGTGAGGCCTTCGTGTACCATTCGCAACAACATCGTATGCAAAACTGCCAGTTCCCCTCTATCTTCGCGAGTCCTTCGGGCATAATCGTGAGCTATTCGTGTGTCGGAATCGTGTGTCCATCGTGTGGCCATCGGTAGGCTTCGTGTATGCGTCGGCTCAATAATGGCTTTTTACCAAATTCGTGACGAAAATCGCGCGAAATTGAAAATTTCATATTCGTGTGGCCATCGTGTGTCAAAATCGGCTAGGTATGACGCCACCTTAAGAAAAGACCTGGGCAACATTACATTTTTGGCTATGAAAGCCGCATCAGTAAAGTCTCGGTCCCACTTTAAGATCGCTATACGATTGTCTTAATATAATTTTTTGGGGCCATGTCTTTGACCCCGATATGCAAATGAAGAAAGCAGAAACATGTTGGAAAACATTTTACAAATTTTGTATACGCAGTCTTAGCAATAAACATATGGTTTGGCAATCGTAAGATTGCTTACGATTGAGTGGGACCGGCCCTTTAGCGTGACCGTTCAATCTTGCAATTTTTGTGAGCGGCAATTTTACAATTTGTTTTATTATATGTTTGTATATATATGTGTGTAAAATTGGTGAGACGTTAATAAAATTATGTTATGTTATGTTTATGCAAAATACTGCAGTATGTGTTTCTTTAAAAAAAATCACAAAGACTTCTGAAAATAAAAGTTTAGAACAAACAGTGAAGAACACTGAAAAAAAAGTTGTCAACGCGATAGTTGAAGGGAAAAACAATAAAAGAATACCAGGCAGGGCTATTAAATCAGAGGTTATATAAGACCTTAGAGAAAGTTAGACAGTAATCAATTAACCAATTAAACCTATCGCCAGGAACGATGGTCAGAGAGAACCGCAGAAGTTGTACTTTACAACCTTTCATAAGAAAATTAAAGGTTACCTGCTACAAATTTTCCTGACAAATCCATTTACATATTAACCGGACTTAAAAAAATTTCGTAAGATTTTTTCTTTTAACTGATGCAGTAACAATTGCTGGGGCTGCATCAGCACGTAAACTAAACAACAGCTATTAGAAAGTACTGTAGGAGTTCTAAGACCCCACAAACAGAAAAAAGAGGTAATTAATGATTCTATGAAATTAATTATATGATTTTTCTTCTTTTGATTGACATTTAGCCTGATACGTCAATTTTTGCAGCTGAAAAATCAAAAGATAATGTTTGAACTCCAGAATCTTGTATTCTGGAGTGAAAATAGAGTGGGACCCTTTCACTTTTTTCTCCTTTTGAGAAGTTATTCGATAAAAACTCGGAACTCGATCAATTGTTTTATAGAAAACATTTAGCGAAAAATAATAAGATCTTAGATCACCGATTACGCCTGTCAAGAATCGGTATTAAATGTCAATTCCCCATAAAAGTCCCGCTTATAATCACCTAATATCAAAGCATATGGTAATCATATTGCAGTCGGAGGCGCATAAAATTTGCTTAATTTAGTGCCGCTTACTTTGTAACGGAGCAACCTCTTAAGTATCGAGTCTAAATTATTTTTAAAGCTAAATGGCCTTTGACCTGACCCCTATCATTAGTTTCGTGAAGATGTTTAATGTTACAATATTTCGCATAAAGATCCATGCATGGCAGATATTTTACCATCTTTACGAATAAATCAGAAAAAGAATACATTTTGACTTGCCTTCTCCGTGCAGAACGAGTACTCGTCTGGTTCTGATAATGTCAACTTATATTAATGCATCGACTGAAACTCACTTATCGGTATTGGGTCACTTCGGATTTTGTGAGTAGTATTTGACGAGTTACGCAATGCACGATTTTCCCAATCACACTGAATTTCGTCAAAACATAGATTACCTTATAATCCACGTCTAAAGGTACCATTGTTCCAAGTTATCTGTATGTTATCTCGGATATACGAGGAATGATCAAACAGTTCTGTTATTTTTCCTTATCTGTCATTGCAAATTGAAAATATTTCGTCTGAAAGGCCATCTCGAAAAGTTTATGAAGTCGTTATAAACGAATGAAATAGACTCATCCGCGTTTTAGGATTTACTGGTGTGTCGTATTTACTACAAGCTTTTAGATATTTCGCTTAAATCAATGAGAAAAGCTATTCCAAATGCTTGAGTGCGTCGGTACTCATCACATTTATTTACCGTTATTTACCGTTATGTCCGTTCGATTATTACCATGCATCTTTGAATCATCTGTGTTAATTGCGTTTGACTTTTTTGTGATAGAAATGAAATATTTCATTCTGAAATATGTGACTTATGACATTGACGTGATTATTAGAGAAACTGATGCAATAATTCACAGAAAAAAACGACTTCGAAGAAATAGTATTAGTGACAAGTAATTTTAACATTACTTAACACTATAAAGTTGGAGAAAATGTGACAGTTAGTTATGTATATATGATACCTGAAATATACACAAAGAAAATAGCGCGTGCCAGTGGCAGCACCCCAGGTGTATTTCAAGACAAATAATCTTAACTAAAAAAAGTATTTGATTTCTGTCGCGCACCATTTTGGTATCGTTATGAAGGAGTAATATTGTAATTTCAATCATTATTTAATGGAATAGCCTAAAATGTTTATAAACGAAGTTGTTACACCTACGACAGAACTTTTTGACCAATCCTCGTATTCGATGCATTTTAAGATGTACGCATGCTATATAAATCGATTAAAATAATATGAGAACCGTTAAAAACGAGTAAAATATATTGACCTGTGTCACAGGTTTGCTTTCATATGTGCGAAGTGTTTATAATTATAATTGCTTATTTTAATGGACAAGGCAATATAATTAGGTAAAATACTTTGACCGTGCCGCTTGAACACACGTGATGAAGTTTTGTAAACACGGTAAAAGGGGGCACCTATTTGTTTTATACACATTTCTCTCCAGTGTTATGTGCAGCACGTGGTGATATATTGTTTACCGCCCTAGAGATGCACTATTGAGGAGAACATAGTTATTTCGCAGTCCGACCAAGAAATGCATATCTATATCAGAATTTAAGCGGTACGGTCAAAGTATTTTATTTATACCAAGCGATAGAGTACATTGGTACTGATTACAGTAATTTCAGCAGATCGTGCGTAAATGGTATGGTCTCTTTACCAAGTAACTTTAAATCTATTCATTTTGGATATTACTATATTAATACTTTAAATGGGAAATGTTCTTGCACATCATGGGGAACTAAAGAACAACCGACGATCCTATAAAAATCAAATCAAGAAGATCGCAGTGAACATCTTATGAAAATAGTTGAAGAAATTTTCACATTTACTTCGGAATTTTCATCAGGAAAACATTTCCGTGAAATGTAAACCCCCTTGAATCACCATTTTTACGACGTATATAGTAAATAATAATAATAATAATAATAATAATAAAATTGTGATCCTTTAAGAGCAGTGTGCATATTTTAAAATGAGAAAGGGGATGGGCCTAACCGCGGTTTCGGCTACTAAAGCCTCTTCAGTGACCCTATAGATTTGGCAACATGGAGCCAACGAGAATTATTGTTATTTCACAACTTTCAGCAGTGTAGTGATACAAAGATTAGTATAATCCAAATTAGGCCAAATATATGATATATTGTTTAGAAACTGGGTATCATACCATTTTTCTTAGTTTTGGTCCAAAACATAGACTGTGAGTACCCGTTAGAAAAGCATCGGTTCTAACGTGTACCCGCAATAAATGTTTCGAGTGCAAAACATGTAAGTTATCAAATTTTTCCAATGAAATTTTCATCATTTGTGAAGGTGCATAAATCGCTTTATAATGCATGAGCGTGTTTTCGTAATGTTTATACCAATTTCAACGAAACAGTTGGGAACCGCAATAGTTTTTAAAAATACGGTGTTGTGAGTTAAAATTTCAATTAATGCTATAAAATTTACCAGGGTAAAATGAATGCCTAAATTTAAGGACAAAATTCATCATTGTAAACATATAGCTAATAGCCAAAGTGTTTCCAAACCAGACAGCACGCTTCGTGTTTCAGAAACATGACTGGGGTGGTTCGGCCTGTCATGTTCAACTAACGAAGACAAATTAGACTCATAAGTCAACAAAAGTGGAAGCGTGTTCCCCTAATGAGGTCACATGACCGCAAGGTGCTGTTACCGTGTGAGGTAACACTATATTTTGCGTAACAAAGACCGGGGTGACATATTTATATAACAGTAAATGACTTGGGCGAATTCCTTTTATCACACCAAGGAGAAATCAAAATAAAAACGGATGTTAAAACAATTTGATGGCTGATTCGTAAGAAATAAAACACCATAGCCGCAATGTCGCAATCGTTGGTGTCGCAATATTTTGACGGCAAACTCGGAGGCGGAAGCCAAAATTTTAATGGTATGATGGGATCGTTCATCTATGTCATAAAGATGCTCACTTAATTTTTTTTATCAGCATTCAAGCTTTTGTACGATCGGATAGATGATCATTACACCGTAATGGGAATAATTGTTGCCGAGTAATTTATCATGTATCCTCATAAATTATTCATTTGGCGAAGTGTATCAATAAAACATATCTTGTTTAAAAGACTGTTGTACTCCTATCGAAATACCAATGAGGTTTCAAATTATTTAATTTCACAAACAAATTCAAAACTTAAACTTTTTTTAATTTTCTATGATGCACATATTGCTTTTACGCCAGAAAGTTAAAATGAGCAGAACTGTTTTTCTATCGAGTATAGAAAAAACAAGAGTCACTCAAGATGTTTAATGTACGATGCGTGATATACTATATTATTCTACTGTATTTCACTGCAGCACAAACATCGCTATAACATGTCCGTGTAATGTATACCCATTGTACCCCACTTTTGTAAAAAAAAAAAAAAAACTGGCGTATACAGGGATATACATATTTTTCTTTTTTGCTCCAAAACATAGATTGTGGGTACTCGTTAGAAACGCCTCGTCGAAGCGGTTCTAACGAGTACCCGCAATCAATGTTTTGACCAAAAATAAGAAAAATATCAAACATTTTCCAATGAAATCTTCAATCTGTATTGCTGAAATAAATTTCTGTATATTGCATGGGTGTGTTTTCGTAAGAGTGCAAATAGCACAAAAGGATTTAAACCAATAAAACATAGATGGTGAGAAGAGTCGAGCTTAAATATGCTCAGGTAATGCAAAATTGATACCAGATAGTTTTAAATGTCCATGGACTTTTCTGACAACCCTCGTACCTAAAATTTGACACTCTGAGCTACATTCTACATCTACGAGTCTATAAAATGATTATGGATAATACGAGTCGCATCGTGAGAAAACCGGATTTTTGCCTAGGCGAAAACAAAGGCGCAGATCAGCTTCGCGGTAACCGCGAAGCTGATCAGCGCCTTTGTTTTCGCTACACGGATAGTACAATTTCTCTTCTACTTAAATCCGAAATTTCAAGCTTCTAGCTCTTTTCTGAGCTTGTACAGGTCGGTTTGTGTCGGACCTGGTCGGAAACCCCGAAGACCGGTTTTCTCGCGTCGCGGCTCAATACGGTAGGAAATTACTACGTCTTATAGGAAGAGTTAGATTTTAATATTTATACTGAAATTGTTTTCATAAATGATAAAATAATTGAATCAACAGGCAAAACTACGGGATACAAATACAAAAAGGCATAAGTTAACAATCTGTAACGGTCTGCTATAAATAGATATGAAAACTTCAAACTCCAAACTTTGTGAAGCGAGTAAGTAGAGTATATAGCACAGTAATGTCGTGCATCGCAGTAAACCATTTAGTGGGTGAGCATGCTTTTTCCACTGACGAGGTTTAGATGTTGCTGTGGTCGGCCAACGTTACATTTGGTGGTAGCGGTGGGGTAATGCTAACTGCCAGACGAGTTATCTTACCCATGTAGTTCCCAGGCCAAGACTCGAAGACTCGCGAGTCTTCTCGGACGGGGGAAGTAATGTAACGATGTGCTATGAAAAGATATAGACAGGTGGTTTTAGGGTTGCAAATTTGTAAGTGTGGGCACTTTCGCGGCATAACATCAGCAAACATTCCTCATCTGATTTTACCCTGTTGCAAAAATGGAAAACCCAAAATAAGGTCACAATCAAGGTCAAAGGTCATCAGGTACATTTTATTGGAATAGGGTTGAAGGATAATTTCGATATTTTTATTTGCTACTCAAAAGAAGGTGTGCGTTAATAAAACTACAGTATGTATTGTGAACCACTGCAGAAGCTAATGGTGAGGTTATGGCCATGTAAAACTAGTTTAAGCCTGCCAATAATTTTATATTACTGATCGTTCCAAGGCGATACTTCTGTCGTGGTTCTTATTGTTTTATGTCTTGGTGTTGATTTCTTGTGCTGTTTGCACCTTATGTGCGTTTTCATATTTTAGTTGGGCTTAGGTAACTGAGTGGCCGCCTATTGGGAAATAGCTGCTCACTCGGCTAACAATATGTTTTCCTAGTACAAGTATCTAATTGTCAATTTACTTTTTTTCCCGGTTTTTTGGACTGGGAATTTCTTTCTGATTGTGCGTTTTCCTGATCATTGACTACTTGTACCTTCTTATAATTTTCAAAAAAATCCATTTTCTATATCTGGACCAATGTCAGATCCCACATTTTGATGTAACTCAGCAGCCATATCTGCACGTGATAATGGCTACAGGGAAAACAGTTTGTGCCGTGGTATACAAGGCAAAGCGGCTGTTTGTCCAGATTATAGTTAAAACTATCTTCTGTTGGCTTTCATCATCTTAATTCATACTTTGACTGTCAAGTATGATAAATGACATGAATTGTCCAGATTTGATAGTAAAAAAGACCGAAGGAATGTTCTGAGAAATTTAAATGAGCTGGTTCATTAGAAAGCATGTTATTTGCAGCTACTATTCGGAAGTGTACTGCCAACATACATGTAGTTTTATGAACAAACATTTGTTGACTGTCTGATTCTATTATCTGCAGTTGCGGCCTTACTGTATGGCCGAGTGATTAAGAGCATTGTTCATTACCGCACAATACCAAATTTCAAACACGAAATTTTGTGAAGCGAGTAAGGGTAGAGAATGCTTTTTCACCGACGGGGTTTAGCTGTGGCTTGGCTCGGATGTTCGTTACAAATCGGTTCTTGCACTTCTACGGACAGTTCCTCCCTTACAATTGGTGGAGAATCATTTTCCTTATCCACCGATGCGATGTTCCTCAGGGTAATTATCCCGCTTTACGGGATAATTATGTTTTCGTTTAATATATACCTTTTATTTAATGCTATCTCTAAATGTCAACCATATCTTCGCAGAATTATTTTTTTCTCTTTTCAGCTTAATACTGCTGTCACTAAGTGTGATGTTGGTGATGGTCAAAATCGAATTGAGCCGGAAAAGACGCAATGGATACAATTAAATTCAAAATTCCAGTTATGCAACCAGTGAGGAACGAAAGGGCAACATTAGATGTAAATTGAACACACGAAGTGCAAAATAAGTCGTTCTTTCCCAACAATCCGGCCAGCATCCACCAAAACTTGCCCTTGCAATAAACACATATTATTTTTAGCTTTTAACATTTGAAATTTCATTAGACATTTTACATTGAAGCTCAAACATAGATTGTTAGTACACGTAAGAACCGTCTCGGCAATGCAGTTCTAACGAGTACCTACAGTCTATGTTTTGGATCAAAATAAGAAAAAAATGCATATCCCCGTATACCATAGTTATACTATATATAAAAGTGGGGTACATGTGGAAATTTATTTAACGGACGCGTTGCCTGATGATACACCAAACAAAGGTGGCAATAGCAAGATAAAACAAACAGAATAAACAGTCAACGTAATGACAAATCACAACAGAACCGCATTGGAAGGCCAGTTATAAACATACAATACTTGAGGGCTTCAATTGTTTTCCCCATTCTTCTAAACATGGACGAAAATGTTGAGTTGACCGAATATATTTTAATTGGAATCTTCAAAGGGAAAAAAGCTTCATTTTCATCCTCTAAGAGCATTATTTTTCCTCTGGTAAAATAAGTTCAGTGATAACCCCGTCAAATCAAAACTAATGTACTGTAAAATGGCATTGTATATAAGGAAATTATGACTGAAATCATAATTGAGCCGCGACGCGAGAAAACAGGTCTTCGGGGTTTCCGACCAGGTCTGACACAAACCGACCTGTACAAGCACAGAAAAGAGTTAGAAGCTTGAAATTTCGGATTTAAGTAGAAGAGGAATTGTACTATCCGAGTAGCGAAAACAAAGGCGCTGATCAGCTTCGCGGTTACCGCGAAGCTGATCTGCGCCTTTGTTTTCGCATAGGCAAAAATCCGGTTTTCTCACGATGCGGCTCATATCTCTGGAATCACACGCGCTTAATATTGTCTAATTTGCATATGAGTTTCACAAAAAGAGTTAAATAGCATATGCTAATTGACAAAACTGAAAAGAGGATCGTTTGTGAACTTCTTTTGCATACGGTCTTTTTTCTTGATGAAATTGATGTTGTATGACAGAAAGAAATCATTATTTATACAATATCATGGTTGATTGATAAATGGATGATTTGATATTTAAATGATTGGTCCAGATTGAAATAGAATTATTCTCGCACGCACCAAGTTGGTGCGCGATGAATTCCAAATCTAAGGAGGCCTAATAGAATTATTCATCTAAACTAATTTTGTTACGTTAAAATCAAAGTTTTTGTCAAATTATTATCATTGTATCATGCCACACAGGTCACGCATGTGAGCTGTCGACCGCACCGTAACAAAACTGCCAACAATGTAGAATTTTACCCATGTCAGTAACACTCGGGTCAGTTTGCCATCCGTCCTTTCTGATCAAAGTCACTGGCAGTTAATGTGAGAACGAGTTGTTGTTTGTATTCAGACAACGGTCTGAGACATAATCCTTGTTTGGTCTGAGTGTTTTCCGGGTATACATGTTAAATTGCCGGGTTTCCTTCGGCGCGGTTCACTCTTATCATGTCGGACCGGCATCTCAGTAGGTTCACGTGCGCCAAACTTTAACCCTAGAATATTGTTTTTCATGCCTTTCAACACGATATTTTAAGTAGTATCTTTAAAAATTACGATTAGATGATGCGGGTTCCTTATTTAAAAAGTATTTGACATTGACGTCACAATTATCTTGTTTCGGTGTCTAACGCCTTACCCACAGCTACAGTATCGCCCAAAAGGCCGTAGATGTCCGGAATGGAGCCCATTATTCACAAGCAGCTTGACCACCATCAAACGGAATCTTCTTACTGACGTCGCAAATTCAGTGATAGCAAAATACATGTAATTTGTCATAGTAAAATTAACATTTGAGGTATTGTGTTGGGCTGTGCTGCGCTGTGTTTTGTTGTGTTTTGTTATTGCACTCCATTGTATGAAAATATGTTTCAAAATTATCAAAATCTTTGAAATATTACAAAAAAAGAAAGACCGGAAGCATTGTCTTATTGTAACATTAATTCGCACTTAATGCCACTGTACGATAATGTACGTTTTTTATCTTCACACAAGGGTCATCCGATAAGTTCTGATGATAGTCAAATGTATTAAAACCAGCATTTTATACTATATATTTAAACACACTTCACTACCCAGCAGGCACATGACGTAATAATGACGTCAGATCGACGTCGATGCGACGTCATGACGTCGCATCGACGTTGATATGACGTCATTATTACGTCATGTGCCCGCTGGGTATACATTCGGAGACAGATCGACAAATATTTAACACGCTGTGAATGCCGCGGGGCTCACAAGGCAATGGACAAACTACACGGTGTTCATGCTGCAATTTCATAGAAATTACAAACTCGAATTGAACTCGTCTTTCATGTAATTAAAGACATTTAAAGGAAAATACAGAGCATATGCTAATTGTGAATCTGCAACTTTCTGTTAGTTTATTGTCTTGTTTTCAGCTTTACTTGAGTTGCTTATCATGCACCTTGCCTTAGAAAACGTATAACATTTCAATCTGACTTTAAACTTTAGTAATTCTATCGTCAATGCAACTTGAATGTAACCTGTATTAGTAGCTAGCTGAGACTTTGTTGACTCACCTTGATAAAATAATTGCTTATAATAATGACCATTAAAAACGAAAAAGAGGTTCTAGTCAAAACAATGGACACACCGCACCCATTGTCAGAAAATAATTTGAAGATAGGTTTTCAATTTTTCGAAGAAAAGAATTCGTTCGCCACACGTGCGATTGTAAAAGAACCAGATATCATTTTAATACCTGTATTTTTCTTCGTTTGTTATTTTAAAATGATAATTAACACGTATCAAAAAGCGATTTTTGTCCGTGTCTAACGAAAAGGTAATCCAGCATCCATGATATAGACGTAATTACTGCGTATCAACAATACAATTAAATGATTAAGAAATGGATTAAAGAATGGTATCAATGGACAGACAATGATGAAACACGTTTAATTCATTCTCAGAATAAATATTCGCCCATTCTGCAGGTGTTGTGACAACGTTGTCGAAACCGCATATCACTTTCTCCTGTAATGCCCTACGCTATGGTATTTGTGTAATGGCATAAAAGACTAAACCACAATATGCTTTATTACAAGTTTATTCTCATACGGGAATTCACTCAAATTTAAACAGGTGATGTAATTTAAGTTTTTATGGCGATGTGGGTAATGTCTTCAAACAAGAATTATGCAAACATTTGTATTTCTTTAAATGTTATGACACGTGCTGTGATAATCTCTAATTCTTTAGCGTGCAATATTACGCGTAATTAGTTCTTTAATCAACTTCCGCTAAGGGATGGTTTTCTGCAGAATTTTACGATATATAAAAATGCTTGAACGGTTAAAAATTAACATCATTCAAACAATATACTAATGTTTTATTGAAATATAAATGTCTAACCTAACAGTAAATGGACTTTGGAAGCCACTCCCCTCTCTGAAAATGTTAAAATTAATTTAACAAGAACATGACATCAACTAATAAAAGCACGCGCTGCTCTCAAAAATTGTAAAGATTGATGAAAAATCCCTATGATTACGAAATTTTATCGTTGAACAAAATTATACACACCAGGAAATGCAAATTGTTTGAAACTGGGCAACATAAAAGAATACTGTTCATACGGACAGGTTTATTTTTTAAAGAGCAAACGATGCGAAAAAAGCGTTTGACAGGCGAAATTTAATGTTTGATTTAAAAATTCCTCGTGCAGAATTATAAGAAATTGCCAAAATACCCAGCGGGATATCTTCTAAACAGTTCATAAAAACACGATAGATTCGCAAATACATGTAACAGAGAAAAAGAAACAAATTAACGTGACACAAAACTTCAGGTATATTATTTTTTTTTTAATTTGATCTGTATAATTACATTTATATTTTCATCCTTGTAAAAAGCTTAACGTGCTGCGATAACATACAATAGTATAAAACCAGTCTCTCTCTATGGACCTAGGTAAAAATAAATCAAATGACAAAAACGGGAACAACACACCACGATACAAAATACCTACAACGATTAACATCAACTTGGTAGTCCAACGACTTATCGACAAGTTTAGCTGGAGGAGTTTCATTCTTCTGGTTTAATAAAAAAATATTGAAATAATTCTAAATTCGCATAAAGAAGTCATACTATCTAATAAACCTGCTTTGTATAACATTTGCAATGTCAACTTTTACGTGACAACCCAAAATGGTAAATAAGAAAAGGTATAATTAGCAACAACGATGAATCAGAACCAAAGCATCAACCTAAACGCTGAGGAGGGAAAACCCTAAATTGACAATCAAGTATTTAATACAAAGAAAAATAGAAAATATCTAAAGCTAATGATAGTAGCTAGTCCCTAATAGGAAGGGCGAGAACTCAAAATGTCCTTATGAAGTTTGAGCGACTGTAGTTAAAGACCATGATGCTTTCAATCACGACTGAACGCTCGACTCGCCATAATACATGGCTTTGCACAAGGCCTATAATCTATAAAACTACAATGACACCCATTAAGATTTGGTACATGTATATATTGATATGTTAATTTTAAATCAATGGTTGGGCTATTTTTATATTTCATAATATCACTCAAACATGCTCAAAATCAAATTCAAACCAGGAATCAAAATATACTCATACATCTGAAAATGAAGAGTTTACCCTTATGTATATAAGAAATTTTAAAGTCACGCCCTAGGAAATACATCATCGGGTTCGAGTCGCGTTCTGTACCTTCTATATAGCTGGGTTTATTTCTGTCCTAACCTCCTCAGAAAGTGATAAGGCAAAGTGTTTAATACACGGTAATCTTAAAAATGAAGATCTGAAGAAAATAAATAAACAAATCGACCGTAGACTCGAAAATTCTTTCTACATTTACAAATTTCTAAATAACTGTAAAAGATTGACTGTAGTTTAGAACATAGTATCGCAAGGAATAGATGTGACAATGCAATCGAAAGCAGCAGCCCTAGCACCAGATGCCGAAGCTCCATACATGAAAGAGGTAATTGAAACTTCTTTGTGCAATTGACTTCTCCGCCAGCAAGGTATAACCACGCCCACCCCTGTTTCCTTAGAGAAACATTGTGTTTTTGCACCTATGTTTACCTGTAAAAAGCACGTGTTGGTTTGTTTGTCTTAACCCCTTGTTGTCTAACCGTCATTGACCGTTAGCTAATGTGCTGATATGGATGGTCAATATAAAAATGAATACTAATGATGGGTGGTTTGACGGAGGACTCAATTGGTCATTCCAAAAAGGAGGTTACGGTTCGACAGTTAAAATTGCATTTTCTCGAAGGCGCTGACACTGTTGTCAGACAATATGACGAGCCTGTAAAGGGACATGTTCATTCTGGCAGCTCCTCGGAAACCATAGTACAGTGAGGAGCCTGGTGATTTTTGACACCTTGAAAATATTAGCAAATGTGAAGGTTGTAGATGATGACGCCACTGACATACCAACGGAAGGTATAGAATACATATTTACATATAGTGAAGGAGATTCCCGATCCCGACTTCCCAGGGTATGTAAAACTTGTGGTGGTTAGAGATCAGTTAAACATTGTAAACCAGACACCCGTCAAAGATAATGAGTACTACTATCTCAATTCACTTGCAACGTCACAAACAGCATTCCAACAAAAAACTTGAGGTTGCTTACACACATCCAAACCAATCCAACATCTGAACAACGTCGGAATTCAGACTCAGAGGTACACGGACCTGCTGTTACTGTTAAAGCATCCGAACCAAAAGAAACAAGGTCAACACTTATGGAACTCCTTAGTTAATCTCGAAAGGAACACCGCGGAGGTCACCGTTCAGACTTTCAATGTGATATTTATATGGTAGCATGTATCCAGTCAAACAAGTGGCCGACACTGGCACAAAATTGGATAGGGGAACTGGCCAAACAAAGATCTTATTGAGAAATTGAACCAAACTACGGTATACCTTGCTTCGGTGGGACACAAAAGCAATACATATATTTATTTGCAATGGAGATGATCCTTCAATACGCAGGAAAGGCACTCATAAGAGATTTCAACATTTCAACGTAATACAAATAAATTGCTATGCATTGTTACATATATACTTGATACACGAAAACAACTGTCTGAAGCTCTTGGAAAAGCAACTATTGTTCATGAGAAACTCATAGATTTCTTCGTCGAATGTCTTAAAGCAAAAACAATGGCTCCTGCATAAGAAGGTACCACATTATTTCATTCTATCAAGGATGTTATTCTGTGTCAAGAAAACAAGTCATGAAACTGTATGATGAAATTCCAACCCACGTTTTGGCAGGATAAAAAGCCAGAGGTGACTCCACAGTGCTTTAAGATATGCTTACCTCAAGAAGGAACCAACTAGCCAACCTTCCTTGAGGAATATTAGTTTTCTTGCAAAATAACACGGACATGCTTAATTTTATATTGTAAAAATTCTAAAATGCACATTGAATGAAAATCAGGGTGTAACTTTGTAAATAGTGCTCATAAAGACACCAAATTTTCAGTCTTAGTAAAATGGTTATTGTTTCACAAATAACAAACAAAATTACAAACCATTAACCATGGTTCCGTGTGGAATCTTTGAAACTAAAAAATCAACGATGTTTTGTTAAAAAATTTGGTTACATATATTATAATCACTTTAGGCATACTGTACAACATCACAAGATCTGGAAGTTTTATATACAGAGTAAATATTTACATTCATTCTTAACAAAATATATAAACAAATTCCTCCAGTTGTCCATTTCTTGCCAGTGACGATTGTTCAAAAGCAAGAAGTGTTGTCAATTTAATTCTGAATTTCGAAGGGGTATATTAATAACCTAACGCACATGTACCTGTCGAAGTCGAGGGTGCTGAGGACTTAGTTTTATCACTGTTTCCAAGTGAATTAAACTTATTTTCATTTTCCAAGTTAAACTGTTCGTCGAAAAAAAAGAGTCTGAAAAATTGAAGAAGTCACATTTTAGACAAATCCAGGTACTGTTTGTGTTTTGCATGGTTTCATGTTGTGAATCGGATAAAAAAAAAGGCATTCATTGTGCACCCACATATCACATTTGTCACACTGGACTGCCTTGTGGCAATTAAGAACTAAACCACTGCAAAGGCTACACTCAGCTTTGCAGTTCGAACAAAACCAAGATTCATTACCTGATTCTAATTCTTGCAGTTCTTCCTTTCCTAGGTTGGTACATGATGAGTGAAAACGTTTTTCACATTCTGCACATTCAACTACCTGATCAGCCGTCTTACAGTATTTTTCACAGAGACGACACTGTTTATTTTGATGTCTCCGGCCAAAATAATTAGAATGAGGACATTTGTTCCATTTGACTTCTTAAAGCTGCGTAAGGCTTCTGATCCTCTTCGGTTACCAATTTTCCTTGTGAAAACCAACTGATTTTCCAAATCCTATACTACAGCCCTGGTTTGCATCTAAGATATCTTCTGATGCTGTCCACTTCCAAACACAGAGTCCGAAAACCAACAACTAATCCAACCTGAGGAGCAGCGGACAAGACTTCGGTGTATGGAAACTACGCACAGGATTTTTTTTCCACCCCGACAAGTCAACCGCCCCACAGTTGGACTGACAAAACCAGAAGCCATGAGTTCCAATTCAATTGATTAGACAAAAAAGGTACAAGTAGGCAAAGATCAGGAAAAGGCGCAATCAGAAAAAGATTCCCACTCCAAAAACCGAGGTGGGAAAAAACCAAACTAACAATCAGGTACTTATACCATGAAACATATCGTAAGCCGAATGAGCAGCTATTTTCCCAATAGGTGGCCACTCAGTTACCTTAACTTAACTAAAAATATGAAAACATACATAAGGCGCCAACAGCACAAAAAATTTTAAACACCAAGACATAAAACAAAAAGAACCACTACAGAAGTATCGACTTGGAACGATCAGTAACACAAAGTTACTGGCGGGCTTAAACCGGTTTTACAGGTACCTAACCTCACCCTCAGCTTCTGCAGTGGTTCACAACATTTAGTTAGTTCTTCGGTCCTCGTGGTGAATCTCTAACTAGTCAATGAATCATCAAGAACAAACAAATAAATCATGATAAACATCCTGATGAATCAAAAACCAGGACTCACAGATTGAGTAAGCTGCCCGACGATGGAGATCCCTGGGCGCCGAATAACCTACTAACTCCGGAGCAAAAGAAAAACACCAGTTGGACCCCGGTGGGCCAAGCAACAGACAAGAAGCTCCGGCCCCAACCAACTAAAATGAATAGCTTTAAGTCGGGGCCATCATAGAGTCTGACGCCCGACCCACCGGCGTGCAATTAAAGAAGGCAGCATAGTTATCAACCATGATTGGGTTAAAAACTAAGCATGCAGACTGTCGCATAACATTCAAGTTATAACCTATACGTCTGTAACGTGATATGATTTTTCCGAACTGAAGAGAAAAATCATTTATTCCTTTAAGTTTCTTTAATTTGTAAACCAAGTCACCATAAAATTCAGGTTCCGAAAGGCCCTCACTTAAAAGTGTCTTTAACCCAACATTATATTTGGAAATCAATTCATAGTGTCTACGATAAAATTTAGAAAAGGTTTTTCGAAGTTTATGATACCGATAGCCCTGTTGGAGAAGTTTTGCCGTTAAACATTTATTTCGAGCGTTGAAGTCTGTAACATGATTGCAGACTCTAGCAAACCTAATAAGTTGCGAAATGTATACACCATAAGAAGCACGACGAGGAACGTCACCATCCAAAAAAGGAAAATTTACTATATCAAAATCAAAGTCATCGCGCTTATCATAAATTTTAGAAGAAACAAATCCATTTGCAACAGAAAGATGTAGATCTAAAAAGGGGGCTTCGGTATCTGAGATATTAGCTTTGTTCAACTGAAGTTCAGGTGGATAAATTTGATTGACCATACCTTCAAAATAAGGGTTGTCAATGTTCAAAAGGTCATCGAGGTACCTAGATGTGGAATTAAAAGCCTCGATAACATCAGCTTGATTATCATGGTTAAGAGAATCCATGAAATCTCTTTCGTAGCAGTATAAAAATAAATCAGCTACGAGAGGTGCGCAATTTGTACCCATCGGAATTCCAACAATTTGTCTGTATAACTTGGTCCCAAATCTAATATAAATATTATCAAGGAGATAGGATAAGGCGTCGCACACATTCTGACATGACCAAAGGGTATACCGACTTTGGTCAGAGGAAGTGAAAAAAGCCTTTCTGTCATTACATGCCAAATAAAGTGAACCATAGTTTTTTAATGCCCTTTTGAAGGTCCACTCTATCAAATCCAGAAGTTTTTCTTTAATTAGATTATGTGGTAATGTTGTATACAGAGTAGAAAAATCATATGTGGACAAGCTTGTCGCACGGAACCCTCTACACTTCAATTTACTGAGCACCTCACCAGAATTTTTTATTGACCAAAACCAATTTTTATTTGAAGTTTCATACACTGTCTCACAGTATCTTATAACATGAGATTTGATAGCAGTAAGACAAGAAGTTAATAATTTAGAAAGTTCAGTGGTAGTACAAGAGCTAGAATTTGCAATAAATCTAGCTTTGTATGGTCTTTTGTGAAGCTTAGGTAACCAATACATCGTAGGAAGTTTGTCTTGGCCTTCATTGACACAAACAGAAAACTTAACAGGTAAATCGTTTAAGTGGGCATTTACTACAGACACCTCATCAGTATCTGTCTCCAGATAAGCCCTGGTACCATCAAGCTCCTGTTTTAAGGTGTTAACGTAGTGAAGTCTACAAACGACAACAACATTGTTTGCGGCTTTATCTGCCGGAACCAAGACATACTTTCTATGAAATTCTTGGATACCCTGCTTCAAATGCCTAAATGACGATTTGGGTTTAGGAGGTAAAAGATTAGTATTTTGTGAATAAAACTTAATACGTTTATCCACGATAGTGAAGATACTTCTTTTCCATTCTTTAAGAGCATTATCCTCAACACCCTCTCGTTTACACCATCGATTACCGAAATCATTTAATGCAGATGCAATCTCCTCTCTACATTTGTCGAAATTAATGTAGGAAGGGAATCTATATTTCGGACCTTTAGAAACAATTTTGCGAATTCTAGAATCCGAAATTATTTTTAAATTTCCAGTAACTATATGTCCAGCTGGTTGATAAACATATTTTGAATCTTTACAATCTCAAGACTTAGGAGTATTAGCATGGATATCAAGATCAGAAACAAGTTTATTGAAATTAAAAATAGTATTTCTGATTGGTTTGTTATATTTGTAACAAATAATAGGAGGTTCTGAATTTTGGAAGTAGGTAGGTATAGACTGTATCACTGATTTATCCTGGAATATGCTTGGTAAATCAATAAAGTCAATTCCTTTATTGATGAAAGGAATTTGAATAAAACTTCTAATGTGATTAGATTCGGAATCGATAAATGGACGAAGACCTTCAATCACTATATAAAAAGTGGGCGGGGGAAGGTCAATCCAGAAAAATCTTTTCAGATTCTTTAAACTTTGATTCGAAACTTCCAAACACAGAGTCCGAAAACCAACAACTAATCCAACCTGAGGAGCAGCGGACAAGACTTCGGTGTATGGAAACTACGCACAGGATTTTTTTTCCACCCCGACAAGTTAACCGCCCCACAGTTGGACTGACAAAACCAGAAGCCATGAGTTCCAATTCAATTGATTAGACAAAAAGACCTTCGATCACTATATAAAAAGTGGGTGGGGGAAGGTCAATCCAGAAAAACGTTTCAGATTCTTAACCTTTTATGACAGATCGTTGCAGCCCTGTTAGAGCCGTTCAATGTCACTGTCAATGTAGCTTGAACAAATTCGGATCCAATAGCTCGTCAGCTCTCAGGCCAAAAACTTTCAAGAAAGCAGCTTTTCAAATAAAATACGAAGCGTTTTGGCGCGAATCGCACGATTGAGAAAATCGATGGTTAAACACTTGATTTAGGGGAAAACAGCGACCAGCAATGAGCAATTGCATGTACCAGACTTCCTAACCTAAAGGCGAGACAAATTGAATTCACAAAAAACGATGGGGAAATCGAAAAATAATAATAAAAAAACAACAACTCTTCAAATTTTTGTGTCCGTGTCGCCAAAAGAATGTTCTGATGCCAATATGCAAAGTCCAGTTGAAGTCATCTGAAGTGTGGGGTCACTGGGAGGACACAACAGGCATTTGTGCATTGACTTACATTGTGAAGACGGTTTCTTATTGTCTGATTGCAAACACGAATCACAGAAACATCATGGATTTTCTTCAGATCATGGTTTCTCTTGCGGCCTCCCTAAATTTGATTCGAAACTTCCGGCCAATGTAGATTCATGGTGTACACACCAATTAATGGGTTGAAGTTTTCGAGTATTTTCTTGTGGAACAAGTTTTGTTTGTTGTTTTTATTTTGTGCTTTTATTTTCCTTAAATTTACTACCCAACCCACCATGTGTAAAATATCCAATTTTAGAAGGTAGTGTTGTGTCATGGTTACTGACAGGTTTTGTTATCGATTGATTCTAAGCTTTTGGGGATTTATTGGTTAGGATTACCCATTGAGGATTCATTATACATCATATAATAAAATACTTTATTTGGCATTTAAAAAATCTGCAAAATTAAATGTCTGGCCCTTAGATAATTTTGAGGAGTATATTAGTAAATGCTAGTTTAACAGGCATAATGTGACGCATAACATACATAAATCTGTTTCTAGGTGTGAAGTTGTGAACCCCGCCTCTGACTCTACAAAATGCTTAACCCATATTTGACGAATGGATTTTCCCATCATTATCATTAGGGTGAGTCCACTTTCATTTTTAGGGTCGTCATGAGTGATTTTTAAATTCTATTCACTTTTTCGATGAAAATTCTCTAAACAAACTGAATAGCCCCAGATGTGACGCCGCGTTCTGGGGCTATTCCTGTTTGCCTATGTCCCACAAAAGGGACGCCAGGCTTAAATGCATAAAGTTATTCGCAGTCAAATAGGCCTGAATGTTTAATTTACCGAACCGAATACCAATTTATCAACAAAGTGGACTACAATTTATCATTCAGTCTCTCGCTGCCTTGATAGAAACAAATAGACTGTGAGCAATTTATAATATCACTTTGACTTTCCGAAAATGGCGAGAATAAATTACTTCTTTAAGAACGCTATAAAGTGTTTTGCTGCACATCTTATAGAGTTTTAAACAAATTAAAGCGACATCCCTTGCATGCTGGTGCTAGTTCTCTGATCCAGTGCTGACCATAGTGAAATATTATTTCTACACTACATTACTGAACATTGTTATACTGGTCAAGAAATAAGTATCACCGATCTTCCACATGACGTTTTGTTTACAATTCAGACCGACTTACACACAAATCAATTTAAATTTTACTCATATTTCAATTGTCACAAAAAGTGAGACGAGAAACCTTTGCTCTGTCTGTCATGCGTTGTCGGTTTCCGGGATTCTGTATCTACATACACCAAAACCTGTTTGAAAATAAGTCCGCTTGCCAAATGTAGTGCGTGAACGATCCGTCTTTTTTTTACTTTGGACTTTATCATTATATTTGTAATGAAATTACCAGAAAACTCTCGAAAATGTCCCGTAATCTCTGATTTATCCCTGCATTTTGTGTATAAATCTAAAAATATTGGCAGGAAGGCGGAATGTATTTCTAACATATTTGACTAGGTACCTGTTAAACAAATAATATTAGCTTTTTGTAGAGCACACGGAATAAGATAATGTTTGGTTGCTAGTCAGCAAATGTTAGGGACATAAGTTCAAGAAAATGTCAGCATCACGTTTCGCAAACGCACGAGCAAGTACTGTTCGCAAAACCCGTTTGTATTGCACAATACATTTAAATACAATACGATTAAAGTTAAAGGCCCAGGTATAGATTTAGAAAGAGGCTATAATGTTAATTAAATGAAAAACGCAATTTACTGTGCTGCATAAATCATACTTCACAAACATTTATGCGTTTTTCATGGTTGTCAAAAACGTGACGGTGTATAGAATATAGTTTGATGCAGAAACTTTCAATGTCTGTTTTTCCCCGTATCTTACATCAAGATAAAAATAAATAGAATATTGATGCCATTTAATTTATTCAATGATTTTCTAATCTTTGTCATTTCACTGAAAGCCGTTTATCAAGTGTGTCTATTCTCTTATCAATAATTTAATCGTCTTATTAAACATGCAATTAAAGCAACCCGCATTTGTCTTCAGTGTCGATCAGTTGAAATAAATACATATCCAAACAGAATCAGAATACTGAATATGTTATACCCAATTTATTTGCAAGCCGTTCTTCCACGTCCACTTTCCGTTTCAATACATCGCGTGCCTGCACGTGACTAGGCTCCCTTTCACGTGAGCGGGAAGTGTGACATTTTTCATAAAAGGAAATCGACATTATTTCAGAAAATCCACCGCCATTTTTTCTATGTAAAATTTACCGAGACCAACATGTGATCGAGCATAAGAACACGTGGTTTTGTTTATGATTATAATTCCTATCAAATCGATAGTTAAACCACTTCAAAGAAGACATGAGGGTCTTTCTAGTCCGTTCATTTGTGCATTTAACAGGTAATTCAGCGTAAACGGCACAAACACTGTATTACTTTCAAACTTAGATAGCACTTTATAAATTAGCCCTTTACTTATAGATTTACATGCTGAAATAAGGTTTTCCACCATCTTCAATACTCTCTGATAATAAATTTACATGATAAAATAAGGTTTTCCACCATCTTAAAAGATGATTGAAAACCTAATTTCAGCCTGTAATTTATCATAAGAAAATATACATGTACACTCTTTTGATAAATTACATGCTGAAATACTCTCTTATAATAAATTAAAATACTCTCTTATAATAAATTACAGGCTGAAATAAGGTTTTTCCACCATCTTAAAAGATGGCGGAAAACCTTATTTCAGCCTGTAATTTATTATAAGAAAGCATTGTTTCTTGATAAAGGCAAAGAGGTTGAAAATTTGACCAAAGAGTGACCATAGAAATAAATTGTTATGATTAATTCCCTTTGGAAAATTCATTCAAGATTCTTCGCCAAAAGTTTAGCATAATTATATGTCTAAAATGAAGAAACAACATCTGGTAAAAACTAACCCCAGTGAATAAACATGTTGATGCGATCACCCCTATTCGACGTCATGGTTAAGTGCCAGTCTCACTGATTCGTAAGCAATCGTACGATTGTGTATTCATTAGTATTGTGATTAGACTGCGCATGCAAAATATGTAAAATGTTTTCCAAAGTATTTTGCTTTCTTAATTTGCAGATCGGTGCCAAAGAAACGAGCCCCAAATTAATATTTAGACAATTGTACAGCGATCTTAAGCGCAGTGGGACCGGCACTTTACAGCGGAAACAATCATGGCTTTTTCGGATTCAAAATCGGCAGTTTTTTAGAAAGGTACAAGAAGGCAACGATCAGGAAAAGGCGCAATCAGAAAAAGATTCCCTATCCAAACTTGAGGTGGGAAAAAACTAAATTAACAATCATGTACTTATACCATGAAAACTTATCGTAAGCCGAATGAACAGCTATTTTCCCAATAGGTGGCCACTCAGTTACCTATACTTAACTAAAAATATGAAAACATATATAAGGCGCCAACAGCACAAAAATTGAAACACCAAGACATAAAACAAAAAGAACTACCACAGAAGTATCGCCTTGGAACGATCAGTAATATAAAATTACTGGCGGGCTTAAACCGGTTTTACAGGTACCTAACCTCACCCTCAGCTTCTGTGGTGGTTCACAACATTTAGTTAGTTGTTCGGTCCTCGTGGTGAATATCTAACTAGTCAATGAATCATCATGGACAAACAAATAAATCATGATAAACTCCATAATGAATCAAAAACGAGGACTCACAGATAGAGCAAGCTGCCCGACGATAGAGATCCCTGGGTGCCCATTAACTTACTAACTCCGGAGCAAGATACTGAATGACAAAAGATAAGGCTACTGCCTTGAAAGAGTGATTTTTCTACACATTTTTAAAATCTTATAAAAACATCACTCAAATTCATTATTATAAAACGAAACTTAGTAAAGATAGAATAAAAATGTGGTAAAGACATTATTATCCTGTCATTTGATATGTAGACATTATACATCTTTAGCGACAAACTTGTTTTCAAAATGTTTAACATTGCAATTTTGCTACACATTCTTAACATTTTTGTTCTTTCCAAAAAATTGAGAGTTTGATTTCAGCTCTGTATATGTTGTTCCAACATACGTTTCCCTGACTTGGGGTGAATTTTGTACAGACGTGACGTATGGGGTGCATTCAGATTTAAGATGTACGGCTAATTATTAAAATGATGCATATTAAAGTTATACATAAATTTTAAAAATCTGGACCCAGTTGTTCAAAGCATCGTTAGCTTAACGATATCGTTAAGACATAAATTTGTTAAGCAAATATCAGCAAAAGTAACAAATACACTTTTATTTTTTGTTGAAAAATGAGAATCCTTTGCAGTGCAAAGGATTCTCACATTTTTTCAACAAAAAATAACAGTGTATTTGTAATTATATTAATGTTTGAAATTTTAACGAAACGTTAACTAACGACGCCGAGACAAATCTTTCATTTGTCTTTACTACGACACACTTCCTTTCTAAATACACGAATTTTGAACTTGTTTTATGTGTTTGAATATTTTGCGGGGTATCTAACTTTACACTTTAAAACTAGAATATGCTAAACTTTTGGCGAGATATATACAAGTTAGCTCAAAAATTTCTTGAATCGTTGCGTGAAAAAGCCTGGCTATGGTAAGTCACAAGCAGTTTTGGGTTGGGATTCTAAAAATTTTATCAATTCCTGGTCTTTCATTCAATGCTTGAAAGATTCGTCTTTTTAACGGCCCAGGTGAGCTTTTAACATTCCAACTAAGTAACTGATGAGACAGAGTTGTCACATAAAACCCAACAAGATTCCATAAAGGATATTCTTTTTGCGTCTTGCTTAACACGTCCATCGTGGTAAACACGTGTTTAAAATGCAAGATCTCGTTTAAGGATGTGCATCAGGTTCGGGAAGTTACTTTTATCCGGGGTATTATGTTTTGTATGAAACTATTTTATTTGATTTAATGGGATAAACTTATAAACAGCTCAACTGAAATGTCTTGGATTGCGAAACAAACAAAATACCAACGGATCGAAATACGAAAATAAAATCTATGATCGCTTCTAAAATTATCTTTTAGTAAAAGGGGCACATCGTTCCAGTGATATATTGTAACGCGTTTCAAGTGTATATGTAAATAAATAAACAATGCAGACATAAACAAGTACATGTACATATCATAAGTTGCAGATGAATCTGAAAAATGTTGTTGTAGATTTTGTATAACTGGCTTGTACATGACATGTTATTAACTTGTTAATCAATGAAACATTTATCTGTTTATTCCATTAAATGAAATAAAATCAAACAGTTGCATGCAAAACAGGATATCTTGGATAAATGTTACGTTCACTCCCTTGAAAAACGAACAATTGTTTTTGCATTCAAACCTATATCAATGGTTTAACATACATATTTTATATAAAACTGTTGCTGTTACTTTTTACCTTATGTTTAATAGTTTTTGCCAAACATGTCCGTTGTAGTAAGAACGTGTCTAAGTCACATAAACCCCAACAATGACAACAATTGTTGGTATTTTAACATTTATGAGCAGGATAAATTACCAGTTTTTTTTTTTTTTTTTAGTTTTGAACCTGAATTTACCACAATGTTTTACTATTTCGGCATTTATCAGCAGTGTAAATTGCATGCTCAGTTGAGCTGAGCTTGAAAAAAGTTTTAACCTCGGGGCCAGGCGAGCAAGAAACATGGAACACACTTTAAAGATAACAATATATTTGAAGAGCAAGATGGAAACGTTTTCCTGGAAATGTGGTCATCCGATTAGTTTCATCTAAAAGTAACAAAGCTGTCTTCAACACAACTAGCACTATAATATAAACATATGTGTACGTTCTATTTGTTCATTAAGAAGCGAGTGAGTCAGTGGAAAGGGACACTAGGACAATACGAACAACAAAGCAGATATCGTAAGTTGATGAATCTAACAAACACCATTGTGAATTATGTAAAATTATGTTGCACATGATATTTTTCACTTGTTTATTAATCGCACATCCCATCAAATGGAATGTCATCAAATAGCTTCATAAAAATCATAATACCCTGGATAAATGCTACAGTTGAAAGCGAAAAAGCCGAGTGGATATTGCATTCAAATATAATTCTATGGTAAAATACACAGTATTATTAAAACTTAAGATTCAAACAATTTTAAAAAAATCTGTTGACAGTTATAATCTTCTGTTGTTGTTAAATTGCTTTAACCGAGTCTTGAAATTGACGTCTCTGTTTGGACCCCCGTCTTCTTCTGTTTCTTTGGGTATACTGAAAATACACATGCAACAATATTATCAAGTTACTATTATACATACAAACTAATTAGTATTACTTAAAATATATTTTAACAGTTGTTGAATATGTTATGATATTTGGAACAATTATGTAACTTGGAAACCGGACTTCATTTTGTAGTTTTTAATACCCCAATGATTTTGGAACATTTTCAATTGCAAACAGAGATATTTTTCCAAAACATTCTATTTTTCAATGGACTGGTGGTACGATATGAATATAAGATATAAAACCAATTATTTTACGTGGTTGTAGATATTCTAAACCGCTTTATACATAAATGATCATGCTGTTTGAAAAAAGGCAAAACTTCTATAATTAATACTCACTTTTTACATTTTACTAAAATTTTGAATGTCACTTAAAATATTATTATAACATCATTAATGCTTTTAATTATTACAATTTCCACCACATTCTTTTGTCGTGGCTAAATTTTGACAACAACGAGGCGGACTGAATGACAATTGCAACCAAGTGTGGGTAAACCATTTTGGATTCAAGCCCCTAAACACGTGTAGGTTCTTCAGTGAAATCGTATATTACCACCACCACTTGTAATTAACATTCAAATTCCTCAAGTGTCGAGAAAATTAGTGTGTGACCCGCATATCACTGGAAAAATGTACGCTGCTGCGTTGAAACTTATCAGCAAACTGTCAAAATCTCACTGCTTAACATAAAGCTTTGCTACTGGTCTTAGATAAAACCCGAACCAAAGCTTTTAATCTAGCGCAAACAAGCACTGCGTCTGATATCAGCCGGGCACCTACAACTATTTAGGGCATACTCGTACGGTATGAGTCATAACTGAAAACGAAAGGGTCAGAGGTTGCGCAGCAGGCACAGCGACGGGCTTATGGGTTTAGGCATAACCGGCATGTGACGTACCCAAGGATTTCACTTGTCTAGGTTGTGACATAATGATTGGATAATTTTGAGATAAGTAATAATACCAAATTATCCGAGACTTTGCTAATCGATGCTTAAAGACTAGCGAGGAGGATATGAACATATTATAATGAACTTTTAACGGAACAAACAAGAAAACAATAGCGCCTGATAGTGAAATCAACAGTTATCAGCGTTTCCTTTAAACAGCGACAAATATGGAGTTTGTGCAGTGCTGTGTTATATTATTTTTGTGTTGAAATGAAAATGGGATATAACAAAATGTAATCTATAAATAAGCATTCATGTGAAGAAAAAATGATAAAAATAAATTAAGATACTTGAGTGTTGGAAATAAAAAAAGTGACTTTGTCAGAGTATCTGGAAATATTAGCGCAAACATTCTGATCACAAACTTTTAAACACTCTTGAAAACGGTAAAATCATGTGAAAATTCATATTCCATTTGATAGAAACTAACAAAGTCAACACAATGGAGATGGAAGGACCAAATGCTTATTACAATCAGTCCATGTACCAACATGACGGTTTTAACACCGCAACGAGTGGTTACCATAGTGGTTCACAGCAACCCGCGTGTGTTTACGCCAGAAATGTGCACCCATCTGGGTATGGTGGGCAATCAATGTCAGTGGTCGACCAGGAGTTACATAATCAACAGATGCAAAACTCTATGACACATTTGCAACAAAATCTACAGCTTTCGCCGGGTGATCATAGCCAAATGAACAATACAACGCCGGCGCACATGCAAAACACGCATCAGATGACGGCGCCGCATCTTGCCATGACACAGCCACCGCCTGCCCACCAGTCACAGAACTTACATTCCCCACCCACCAATAATAGTGGACAAGGACAGAATAATAACCAAGGAAGTTCGCTTCAGTTTCCATGGATGAAAACTACAAAATCTCATGCGGCTCAATGGAAAGCCCAATGGCCTGGTGAGTATTTTGGGTATAATGATAATGAGAGATTTTAGCTCGCTGTTAATTTTCACTGGCCGTTCCGAGACCATTCTTGTTTCATTTTTTTTTCTCTTCATTTTAATTTGCGACAAATTCGTTGCTGAAATTTGCCTGTTATCTGCATATGCACAAATACTTAAGGCCCCAGAAACAATTAAAAACAGTTGCTAAGCTCCAAAACGCAGAAATTCGCACGATTTTGTCGGTTTACATGTTTTTTCACCCTAATATTTGTCACATAATATGAAGAAACAATACAAATAATCTAAATTAAAAAAAAAAACACATACCATGATGAAATATTTATAATGTATTTGCATGTGACTATGCCGATAGAATGAGGCAAAATCATATTTGGTTATAACGACAGAACCGCAGTTTGTTTAAGTTCCTTGAAACTTCTTCAAACTTCACCACTTGCTTCTGAATTCTTTGATTGCATATGTTGTTCTCTTTGATTTAAAAAATTGGCTGTTTTATCTGACATTTTTGTTATTTTATTGAATATTATATATAATGGATGTACCTGAATAAATTTCAATTCAATGCGATTTGGCTTCGTATAATCATCGAATAATTCCCCCCCCCCCCCCCCCAAAAAAAAAAAAAAAAATAAAAATAATAATAATAATAAATAAATAAATTAATTAATAAAAACATGAACTTCATTGTATTGAATTCCATTTTAGCGATGGTTGCCCCTTACAAATTTTCAATTTATGAACATATTATTTTTTATACATCTATTTATTAGGTATTATTTATTAAATTGTACATCAAGTGTTTATTTATCTATTATATTATTTATAAAATTGTATATCAAATATTTATTTATTTATTTATTTATAGCTTGCTCTTCAAACTTGGTTAGAATAATTTTCGCGAATACGTTCTTCAAAATACTGCTTTTGATTTGACAAAGATAATGTTTAAAAAATTCTACCTACCTTAAATGTTTATACGTCAGACGACTTATACATGTGCTAAAATAAATAAATAAATAAATAAATAGATAAATAAATAAATAAATAAAACCAAAACAGAAACAGCATAAATCTTTATATCCGACTGCAAACAATAAGGTACAGATGTATACACCATTTAAGAAAACTAGGAACCCTGTATAAGAAATTACTCACTCACTCACTCACTCACCCATTTACTTACTTGCTTACTTGAATTGGATCATGGTATTTTAAGGTGACGTTTCCTGTATTTTTCTTGTGTTATTTTTTTTAAATTGGTTTATTGTATCTCATGTAGATTTATCAACCATTACCTGTCCATAATCAATGGGGTCCATTGTCAGTGTCCATGGTATCCTATGTGTCGAAGATTTTTTGCAGCCTGTTACTTGTCGTCAGTCACGAGGTGGATGCTGTTTACTCAATAACAGGAAATCGTATTTGTATGGATCATATTGATATGAACCCCACAGTAAATTGCCAGCGCATAGCATGTTGTTTCCGGAACTTTCAGTTGCTGTTTATACTATTGCTTACTGTCGGTGGTAGAAGCTTTGCACTCGTAACATTTACCATGCTTCTGACTAGTGCATTGCTAGAAGAAAGTAATTGTCATGCCGATATGGCCCATGTTGTTGCCTTAAGTGGATATGCTTCTTTAATTTCTCTGTTTTAACTTTCTGTCTGTAATGTAAGAGAAAATATTTTGTCCTTGAAGAATTCAAATCTCACCAAGTAGGTTTTATTTCTAGTCTCTCTTGTGTTGTTCCCAATTGTCATGTTTCATTCCGTTGCAAACGTCTCCAATAATTCATCCTTCAGAGTCTTGTCTTGTTTACTTCTACTTCTTTTTTCCACTTTCAGAAGAGGCTGTCTCAGTATGTAGTCCGACCAGTGAATCTGCTGCGACTTTTCTAAATTCATGCACACGTTCATTTTTAAAATACATGTACATCTCAGTTCTCTGTTCTGAATGTAGGTTCAAAGCAGGGTTTGTTAAAGATTGGGATAAGAGTCTAGTTTAAAATTGTGATTTTGTGTTTTGGTCCATCCAATAAGTACACCTTAAACATAGATTTTTCTCTGTTTGGTTGATTTTCATTCGATAGAAGTCATCATTGTAGGGAACAGGTTATGATTTCTTTACTTGTTCTCTGGAATGGTTCAATAAACTGGTCTCAGTCCATACACCGAAATTTGGCATCAAAATACGCTATGATAATCATCATCTGTGATGCTATCCTTTCCAAAAATATCCATCTTCTTAATGACTTAATTTAAATCTTATTCAGGCATTCGCTTCAGTGGTGCTATAAAGATACTCTTGGGTAAACGTTGGCGAATTACCCAGTATACAAAAAGTTTCGTAATCACCTCCTTTCTGATTCTCTGTGTCCCGATCCTTCAATGTTTTATTGTGGACTTCTCGTGCATAGTGGTTCTATCTGTCATAAGGTCGTCTCTTTGATCTAAGCGATTTGAAATTTCTCCAAAACATTGGTTCTCCAAAACGGTCTTGTTATGATTTGCACCAAACTCCGTCGTTTCCGGTCTCATATTTCCTGATGGCGTACTGAAAGTGTCTGGATGAAGACATAGCCAAAAGTATCATTTAAATGCTTTGCAGTCATGAAACTGAAGTCACCAACGACAAGTGTTTGAAGAATTATGTTCCGTTCCATGAATGTTTGGAAAACTCATGTCGAACGTATGTGACTCTATGTTTCCTCTATTCACTGTAAAATATCTCGGTTTTAGCTGAACACTCGGTAGAGAACACCATGCCACTGGCGGCACATGTTTTGACTTTTGCAAAAGACTCATGTCTAATGCAAATAGTGCATTTCTCAAGCCTTTTCTTATGTGGTCCTCAAATATATTGTCTTTCTAAAAACTTCTTTTTTTATTCAGTTAACATAGTTTGTTTCTCGTATGAAAATATCAGAATGTATTAACCTGAAATTCGGTCGCGTGGCAAACGTTTCAATAATCCTTTGGTTTATGCCTTAAAATCAAGCAACCGCTCAAACCAGGGCTTAAAACATAGGCCTTTGCCGAAAAGCGGACGTAAGAGGCGTGTGTCTACTATTTATACCAGTTAGGGCCATACAAACATTCAAAAGTAGCAATTACTCTCAAATAAATATGGCTGATGATCATTTATCTAAGACCAAACTTATAAGCAGTATGATTATAGGATGATTAAAAATCATTTACCCTCAGCTCTAGTCTTGCCTTTGGAAGTTGTTCATTGTGGTGGAGAAACAAATTGTATGTTTCGGCCATTAGCGCTGATAAATACTTGCCGTGGACGTTTGTAGGAGTAATATTTTATTCCTAATCTCAAGTAATGTGAAAAATTGGATTCTAATCCAGACTTGGGTATTTGTCTCTTTCACTTGGCGAAGTTGTGCAGAGTAACAAAACTGGTTGGCGTTGTCAGGAAATGTTATGGAAATGGAACCCGTAGACAATAAAATAGAACTGAGATCCTTTAAGAGCAGTGAACATATTAATAAGAAAGAGGATGGGCCATACCGCGGTTTCGGCTATTTAAGCCTCTTCAGTGACCCTATAGATTTGGCGACATGGAGCCAAAGAGAATTACTGTAATTTTGCAACTTTCGATACAAAGAATAGAATAGTCCAAAAGGGGCCAAATATATTAAACGTTGGTTAGAAAATGAATATAAACCGATAATAATTTTCTGATTTCTCAAAATACCCTCGCTGATCTCAAAGTACCAAAAGGAAAATATAATCTGCACTATGGATGATGTACGGGGAGACGTAAATACGTTGACGATCGGTTTTGTGCCTGATTTCAGGCAGAAATTGTAAGCAATGGATATTAACAAGTTAAAGTAGACCAGCAATCATAGTCTGGCATTAATTTCTATTTTATTTTTCATTTTCACATGTTGTTCCGTGTCGCGGCCCTGAAGAGTCTCCCTGTACATTATTCACAGTGTAAATATTATATTTTCCTTTTGGTCCTTTGAGGTCAGCGAGACTATTTTGAGAAATCATGACAATATTTTCGGGTAATATAACTTACAGTAAATGACCACACTGTAGACCACACTGTAAGATTACACGCCCAGGAAAGGGTGACCATGGCTAGAAACCAATCTCTATTAATAATTGTTCATAGAGTCACGGGATAACTGTATTCTCCCCGTACATCATCCATAGTGCAGATTATATATTCCTTTTGGTCCTTTTAGATCAGCGAGGGTGTTCTGAGAAATCAGAAAATTATTAACGGTTCAGATTCATTTTCTAAACAATTTTGGCCTCATTTGGTTTATACTAGTCTTTGTAACGACTACCGTATTGAAAGTTGCAAAATTACAGTAATTCTCCTTGGCTCCATGTTGCCAAATCTTTAGGTTCACTGAAGAGGCTTGAGTAGCCGAAACCGCGGTATGGCCCGTCCCCTTTCTCATTAATATGCTCACTGCTCTCAGGATCTCAGTTTTATTTTTATTCATTTTGTTTTTGTTTGGGGACGTACATGTCGTACAATTTAGTATTGGATACCGGACTCGTTCCCGAATGTTGGACACTAGGCATGATCAAACCTATCTACAAAAATAAAGGCAGTTCTAAAGATCCATCCAACTACAGACCAATCACTCTAATTAGTTGTGTGGGTAAACTTTTTACGGCCATTTTAAATAACCGAATACAGTCTTATGTCGAGGGGCATGATAAAATTAAAAACTGTCAGTCAGGTTTCAGAAAGGGATATAGCACGATTGATAATATTTTTATACTCCATAATCTTATTGACATAGTCTTTAAAAGTAAGCACAGCTTATATTGCAGTTTTATAGATTTGAAACAAGCCTTCGATAGAGTATGGAGGGAGGGGATGTGGGAAAAGATAGCTAAATATAATATCAATGGCAAATGCCTTCGAGTTATAAAGAATATATATAAAAACATCAAATCATGCGTTCTTATTAACAATAAGACAACGGATTTTTTCATCAGCAATATCGGAGTGCGTCAAGGCGAGAATCTCTCCCCACTCTTATTTAACCTATTTCTAAATGATTTGGAAGATTTTTTCATAGAGAATAATGTAAATGGTATTGAATGTTCAGAACACCACCTGGATGACTCGCTGATGGTATTTTTAGAAATATTTCTCTTATTATATGCAGACGACACTATTATTTTAAGTAACACTGCTGAGGGTTTACAAAACGCATTAGACACATACTCACGTTATTGTGCACAATGGAAGCTTACGGTCAATTACAATAAGTCAAAAATCTTAATATTCTCAAATCAAACTCAAACAGACTTTTCTGACAATGAATTTTTATTAGACAATGAGAAGTTAGAAATCGTGACAGAATTCAAATACTTAGGAATTTTATTTAGTAAAAGTAATTCATTTTATAAAACAAAGAAGCATATTGCAGAACAAGGCACGAGGGCGATGTACAGTTTATTAGCTAAATCTAGAAATATGCACCTACCAATTGACCTTACAATTGAACTGTTTATGAAATTAGTAAAACCGATTCTCTTATATGGTTGTGAAATTTGGGGATTCGGAAATATTGATGTTTTAGAACGAGTCCAACTGAAGTTTATAAAACACGTCCTGAATCTAAAGGCTTGTACACCAAATCACATTGTCTATGGGGAGGTGGGTGTTTACCCTTTAAAAATCGATATTTATTGTCGTATGATATCCTATTGGGGAAAACTAAACTCTATTGAAAACTTTGGGTCGTTAGCAAGTAACATATATCTCGTCTCAAAAAGTGTCTATAAACATAGCAATATTTCTCCAAAGTCAACATACTTTAAATGGATAAACAACATAAAAGAAATATTATGTACATCGGGAAATAGTGGAATATGGGAGTCCCACGAATTCCCAAATAAGATCTGGTTATCAAATGCAATAAAACAAAAATACATAGATTTATTCCTTAATGATTGGTATAGTAAAGTCAACAGCGATGTTAATTATAAAATATTTAAACATACATTCGAATTTGAAAATTACCTTGTTATATTGCCCAAAAAGTTTTTGTATTATCTGATATCGTTCAGGACTAGAAATCATAGACTTGCCATAGAAACTGGGAGATGGTCTCGAACAAATCGTAATGTGCGTAAATGCAATTTATGTAAAGAAGACATCGGTGATGAATACCATTTTCTTTTAACATGCAAAAAATTGAAAGGAGTTCGCAAAGTGTACCTTAAACCAAAATACATTAGAAGACCAAATGTCTTTAAGTATGAAAGTCTAATGAATTCAAAAAATAAAAGACTCCTTATAACAATTGCAAAATATATTAAAATAATTTATGAAATGGCTAAAGCAGAATAAATCCTCACTTTCTTCTTCTTTTTATATACGTCTTTATAGATTTGTAGATAATATGCTCTTAGTGCATTGCCAACCAGTCTAGATTTACTTACGAAAGTCATAACCATATGGAAATGTAATCATGTATCATTGTCTGTCTGTGAAAAATGCTATAAGTATGTTAAAAAAAATAAGAAGTGTCGAGCCGGTTCACACAAGACCATACAAGGAGCAAGCGCTAATACCCTCCTGGCGACACACACATTGCTGCTGAGCTTACCATTCTGATATACATGTACATATATTTCCGTGTTGCACTGATCTATGTTTCATCATATTTATACATGTAACATTTTTGAATAGTATGTAAAATCAGCTATGCGAGCAATGAAGGTGCTGGCAAGCCTACATGTTTTATAGTCTGGTCTGCGTCTTCATTGTTGTCGCCTATCTATTTACATTTCGAACTATTTCCTTATATATAGTCTCCGGTTTATACGCAGTTACCTGGTCGGAAACCCAGCAAAAACAACCATGCCATGTTGACACTCAGCCTCAATCAATTAACCTGTATTATTTATTCCTCATGATGCCATGTAATAGTGGACTGAGATGAAATAAAGTTATTGTATTGTATTGTTGGAAATATATTTTTGACTTCGTCCAACTAGACGTCGCGTTACATTAATTAGCATGTGCATTATTTAGTTTGTATGTTTGACTGACCAAAAGTATCTAAAAGTCAAACTATAAAAATTCAACCACCTCAGATTCTTCTCTAAATGCTCAATTTCTCCTCTTCAAAACCACAGTCTTCAGGACACTGTGAAGAACATGCACATAAGGACCAAAACTGCGATAACGAAATTTGTTGAATATTTCTGATAATTCTCTGTTGCCCAAGTTATGGTCTTTGAAAGCAAACTTGTCGCAAATTTCATATAAACTTGCTGTATCACCGTATCTTTGTTTATGAAAGTGTCCGCTGTTTGGAAATTGTCACAATGCATAAAAAGGCCCGAATGATTTGTAAGTCTATTTACCTGGCCCAAAATGCAATAACTGGTTGCTAATTTGTAAAGCTAGGGATCGTGGTTGGGATGTCAAGTCCAAGTCAGGTAAAAATTATCTTGAGTCGGTATATTACAAAACATGATAACATAAGCTCCCAAGAGTTTTTTCAACCGACTAACTAACTCAGAAATGTATCACAGATGCATGCGAACATGTAAAATATCACAGCAATTTTTACATATAAACAATTTTGAAAGAGTATGATAAATGCGTCTGACCAGCAGATCTATGCATTTAGAAATAAAAGTTTAGAATAAATCATAATATACTCCTAAAAAAATTCTAAGGGTCACCGTAATATTTTCCATATATTCTTGTGTAAAGCACCCAATACCCAACCAAAATTTAATGGCACTACCCAAGGTCACAGAATACCTGTTTCATTTGATTTGTTTCAGATAATGCTTCGAAGTAACTGACTAAAAGAAGTTTGAAAAAGCATATGTCCTCCCAAAGTCCATGGAACAGTTTTGCATTTTTTCAAAAATCCTGAAATTATGGCATTTTTATGCAAGGCCACAGATTCACGTCAATTCAACTTAAGTTTGATTTTTCCATGAAAGTCACTTTTAAAGGCATTGCAGCAAATGCTGTTACTGCGAAATTCACACTTGCGTGTAAATGTCACGTTTTAGCTGATTTAAAAAAAAAAATGCCATTTTTTGGAAAAAACTCAGATTTGCCAAAAATTCCATACAGATTTTGGCAGGGTGTTTTCTGTTTCGAAATTCTTACATTCATAACCTTCCAGGCAATATCAAAAATAATGCAAATGCAAAGGGGTATCTGCGTCCTTTGGGATTCCAAATTAATTTGAGCTGAACTTGGGGTACCTGAAATTACAATATATGGGAAATAATACATTGGCCCTTAGAATTTTTTGAGGAGTATATCTGCAATTGTATCAATATATATGAATCTCAAGGGCCATCTTAGCCCGAAAGGCAGACAAGCACTATTCTGTTGAGCGAAATAAAAACAAAGGCAATGCTTATCACGGAAGCAAAATAAACCCAAGATGAGACACTGAGGTCCATCATTTGCACATGCTGCATTGGCAGCTGACTCCATTCCAATTCCTAATAAAATTTTTAAATGTATTGAATGAACTGATCTTCCTCGCTTCCTCTGGCAGATCAGTCCAGAGTTTAGCTGCTTGGAAACTAAAAAAGTTATTACCATACTTTGTACTTCTAACTCTGGAAATGTCAAGAAGGTTTGTGTATCTAAAATTATAATCAAGTTGATTTTTTTCAATGTCATAAAATGTTGTAAATGGGTGGGGATTTACCATAAATAATCTTAAACGTTTCAATGACAATGCCTCTTAAACGGGATAAATGAAGGGTGGTAGTGTCTGCTCTACTTAAATGAGGCTTGGTTAGGGGGGTGGGGGTAGGCAATATCCCATTTCCCAAAATAAACCGTCCAATATATCCCATATCCCAAAATTAATTTAACTCGTATCCCAAAATAAATTCCAATTTTCCATATCCCCAAATTCCTGAATATCCCATATCCCAAAATAAAAAAAACACAAATATCCCAGTATCCCTTAAAAATAGGCCAATATCCCTTATCCCAAAATACCCTATATAAGTCTCTCAAATAAGGTCATCATATGAGGCTTCAAAGTCTTGAAAAATAAATTTTAGTGCTCTGAAATGAATCCTCTCAAATTTCTCAGTATTTGACTTTGAACAAAAATGCCAAACCAGGAGGCAAAAATTAAAAGTAGACATTATAAAAGCATGATATACTGCTTTCCGAGACTCAAAATTTAGATATTTTTCTATGCGTCTAAGTACATTTGTTTGGATGCCTTTTTACACATGTTCGTAAAACGATAAAAGATGTGTTAGTTCCTGAGATTTTTACTTTACGACAATGCTCTCAATGGCAGGTGGCCACCATCGGGGTTAATAATTCTAAATTTTCGAGGAATACGACAACACTATAAATAAACTTTGACGGAAATCCAACTGAACAAATATTTTAACATTCGACGTGCATGCAACCCATGATAAAATAGGTCTTTTGTGTTTGATTTTATATGAGCTAAATTACGCATATCATGATGCGTTATCTGGATATTTAAGGACCTGATAAATTTTATATATTTTCCAGATTCATGTGGATCTTCCTTTCCGTGTTAAAATATGATCACTGATCTACAAACATTTCTATCATACATATTTACAACTAGTGACTGATAAGCCTTGTTAGGCTGGGTATTATTTATATGTATTTACACCTTTGTATGTGTTATATTCATATATGTACTTGTCACTATAATAAATTAATAAATCATCAATCATCATCATGAGCTAGTGATCAATGATTCAGCCCCTTTTACGAACTGTTTACTTTTATATAGAAGGCATATTTATAACGTTTCTTTGCAAGATCTTTACATAAGGCCTCGTTTCCATGGACAATTTTTCTTTGACAAAGTAGGTTTGTCGCAGAAAAATATGCTCGTGTAAATTCAATTCTGTGGCGAAGTTTCATTGTCAAATATCTGTGACAAAGTTGAGCGAGCTAAATATTAGTAATCTTTGCTGTGTTTGAACGCAAACTCAATGCCAAAGTTTCTGTGACGAATAATCTTCGTCAAAGAAAAAATGTCCGTGGAAACGAGCCGGCCTAAATAGCACTTGTCCATTGTACTATTGTTATCTGCACTTTCCAGTAACAGGGATGTTTATGCTGTATTCGTTTCATAATTCTGTTGGAAAGCATTGTGCCTTTGTTTTGTGCGGCAGAGCATGTTATTTAAACGTTGTTGGTTCATAAACGTTTAACAAGTTGACTGCTATCATCCACAGACATGATATTTCGTGTCTGGATGAATCTAGTTCATTAATGAGCCGCATTGTGAGAAAACGGGATTATTGCCTATGCGAAAACAAAGGCGCAGATCAGCTTCGCAGTAACTGCGAAGCTGATCAGCGCCTTTGTTTTCGCTACTCGGATAGTACAATTCCTCTTCTACTTAAATCCGAAATTTCAAGCTTCTAGCTCTTTTCCGAGCTTGTACAGGCCGGTTTGAATCGGACCTGGTCGGAAACCCCGAAGACCGGTTTTCTCGCGTCGAGGCGCATTTGGTATAAATGTACTTCTTTGGCATGATTTTGTCGGTGTTTTTTTTTTATGCTTGACTCAAACCCAAACATCAAAACACAATTATGGAATTGTGTCAATGTTGTTGCGTCGTCCGAATTTCAAAGCTCCCCAGAACCCTATTTTCTTGAATAGATAAGAATTTTCATTATTTCATATACCTTCACAGGGGGTTTCATGTATATTACTGAAACAGCTCTGTGCATACTCAAAAAGGTTTACATTTATTTATCAAAATTCGATCACAGGAGATAATATTATTGAAAATATTTGATTTGCATGTTGACAATTTTAAGTGTATCTTAAGATATTTACCGACGCTTATTCACTAAGATTAGGATACAAAACATTGCAAAGAAAACAGACAAGTGACCTTGATGATACTTGAAATCAAAGATTAGAATTAAGATTTTCGACGAATGAGTCAAAATAAAGTTTCATTTATTTAACTATTTCAATGCTTTGCACTCCTAAACCATCGGACTCTCCGGGTCACAGTACGCCGTTTCTGCTTTGGGTACAGCTACGGACTTTTTTCGCGAAATGAAATGTATAACAATTTTACAAAGGAACATTTTACTTTACAAATCACGACTTGTAGCTTCGAATTCTTGTGTCGTCTTGATAAAGAAGTAAAAGTATCTGTCTCTTCCGCGACCTATTCAAAGATGCAACAATTTTGTCTGTCACATACCACAGGTGACTCGAGTTGATCTATTCACTGTTTATCTTACGACTTCATTTTAATTTATCCTTTGGGTTCTAATCTCTGTTAGCAAACATCTCACACCAGAATAATATTGAGCAAACAACGCAAATTAATCCAAACAGCGTAGGATACATCAATATTTGGTATTTAGAAGCTAAAAATGCAATACAAATTTAGAATACATCACTGACACAACAATTTGACCAGAACATTTATGTGTCTTTGCCTTCACCTTCACATAGGTCACATTACGAAAACTTGCCCATGCAATATACCGAGATTTTTTGAGCTTTAAAACTTGAAAATTTTCAGCTGAAAAATTTTGATATTTTTCTTATTTTTGCTCAAAACAAAGATTGTGGGTACACGTTCTAACGAGGAGGTTCTAACGAGTACCCACAATCTATGTTTTGGAGCAGAAATAAAAAAAAATAGGTATACCCCTGCAAACCCCAGTTTTTCTATATAAAAGTGGGGTTTAAGGGGGTATTCACTGCACAGAAATGTTTTCCTGATGATATGTGCCTTCTAAATTCTAAGGGTGAGGTTAGGGTATGTAAAATTGGTTTAAGTTCCAAGTAATTTTATGTTACTGTTCATGCCAAGCAAGACGATTCTAATTGTTTTATGTTTTGGTGTTGAATTTTTGTACTGTTTGTTCGTTATGCTTTTATATTTTCACTAAGTTCGGATAATTTAGTGGTCTCCTATTGGACAATAGCTGCTCACTTGGCTTACGATATGTTTTATTCGTATAAATGATTGTCCATTTAGTTTTTCCATCCTGTTTTTGGAGTTAGAATTTCTTTCTGATTGTGCCATTTCCTGATCATTGCCCATATTTACCTTTTTCTTCATTGTGTCCAGTTAGTGGCCATATTGAATAAATACGCGCTGCCCACATTTTGTGACATACGTCCAAGAGGCAGTACACACATACCATTCTATCATCATCTCATCATCTTTATATTGAAACGAAAACATAAGATCCTTTCTTTCTCGGAAAATTTTTACTTTGTATTACGTATACCTGATAACAATGAATTTTGTTCTTTTGCAGGAGCTCAGTTCTCGATCGAAGATGAAAACAAACGGACACGGACAGCATACACGAGGGGTCAACTACTTGAGTTGGAGAAGGAATTTCATTTCAATAAATACATATCACGCCCCAGGCGTATAGAACTGGCAGCCATGTTGAACTTAACTGAAAGACATATCAAAATATGGTTTCAAAATAGGAGAATGAAGTGGAAAAAGGACGAAGCAAAACGGCGACCACGCCCTCTGCCATCAACCGGAAGCGGAAATGGCTCCGATTCTCCAAATAGCCCAGAAACCCCTTCACTTCCGGAATCTCCTAGTGACATTTCTGCTGATAATAATAACACTAAAACTAGTGACTTTGATCAAGCTAGTAGTGACCTGGCGTTAATTGAAATGGATACTGACCGAAAGGAAAATGAGCCCGAGTCACAAGTACTAAGTGAAACGAATAGATATAATCATGGCAATCATACTTGAGCCTCTCTGTTAGGTAAAAGTAAATTTTCAGCAAGCTGCAGTCCATAACATTTGATTTGATATGGTCATACAGTTATTCTGTCTATTTGTTACCTTTGTTGAAAAAGGCTACCAGTCTTGCGATGCGGCTCAAAGGATACAAATCGGGAGAAAAGAGACGTATAATTTATTTTTTGCAATTCTTGCTAAATAAATGAACTTGCCGAATTGTTATATAAGTGCTTTGCTTACAAGTCGCGGTACACGAGTGTGCTAGTTTTTCAGTCATGGGAATGTAAAATGTATTATAAAAACCTCCTTTATGTTACACAACCCAGAAAAAATTAGTTTGCTTCCATAATATTTTCTATCCAAACATACCAGTAGTATCTTTATTTAAGGATTGAAATTCAGATTTTAGCTTTCACTAGATGATGAAAAACATTAGGCTGTTTTAATGTCTGTGAAGCCCATGGTGCTTCTCGGTGACATTAAAACAACTAATTGTTTTTCATCATCTGGTGAAAGCCAAAATCTGAATTTCACTACTTATATTTACATTTTATATCATCATTTTAATGGCTCATTTTGATATTATTTGACATTAAATCCGACTTAACGTAATTTTGGAACAGCCAAAATGTCGATTTTTTTGCGCTTAACGTCATGGCGATATGCGACCAACGTCACGCAAACAAGAGTAAACAAACAACGTCATTTGTTAGTTTTGACGTCGCCCCGCCCATAGGCGTGGCCTCTAGATCACGTGACTTAATGTTTTTATTGGGAAATGAAGAACATCATGAAAGATGCTTATAGGAAGTAATGATTTTTCTTTTCGGTTCAGAAATACATAACACGTTACAGACGTATAGGTTATAACTCGAATGTTATGCGACAGTCTGCATGCTAAGTTTTTAACCCAATCATGGTTGATAACTATGCTGCCTTCTTTAATTGCACGCCGGTGGGTCGGGCGTCAGACTCTATGATGGCCCCGACCTAAAGCTATTCATTTTAGTTGGTTGGAGCCGGAGCTTCTTGTCTATTGCTTGGCCCACCAGGGGTCCAACTGATGTTTTTCTTTTGCTACGGAGTAAGTTAAGTTATTCGGCGCCAAGGGACCTCCGTCGTCGGGCAGCTAACTGAATCTGTGAGTCCTGGTTTTTTATTCATCAGGATGTTTATCTTGATTTATTTGTTTGTTCTTGATGATTCATTGACTAGTTAGAGATTCACCACGAGGACATATGAACTAGCTAAATGTAATGAACCACTGCAGAAGCTGAGGGTAAGGTTATGTCCATGTAAAATCGATTTAAGCCCGCCAGTAACTGTGTGTTACTGGTCACTTCTGCGGTGGTTCTTTTTGTTTTATGTCTTGGTGTTTGAAATTTTTGTGCCGTTGGCGCCTTATGTGTGTTTTCATATTTTTAGATAAGTTAAGGTAACTGAGTGGCCACCTATTGGGAAAATAGCTGCTCATTCGGCTTACGAGATGTTTTCTTAGAATCAGTACCTGATTGTTGGTTTGGTTTTTTCTCACCTCGGTTTTTGGAGTGGGAATCTTTTTCTGATTGCACCTTTTCCTGATCTTTGCCTACCTGTACCTTTTCATCTAGGGCGATTGCAATAAAAATGAAAATCTGAAGTAATGAATCACATATTCCAAAGCTATTTTCTTTCACGTGCTTCTAAATATGAAAAACCTGTCGAAACCTAAGGCCTGGCCCATACTAAATAAAATGTTAATGTTGAATCCTTTAGAATTAGTAAAAGTGGGGAGGCCGGCCATATTGTAAAATTTAGCCAGATTTAAAAAACAGATTGAGCCACTTCTTTTAATATTTACATTTCTAAGGCAAATTCTTAATGAATCTGTAAAAATGCGGTTCATAGTTCTATGAACAAAATCGTTTCACGTGACGTCACATGATCAAACTTGGCGTCAAAACAAAACATGGCTCGCACCAATGTGATTGGACGTTGTTAACGTCAAAACATCATCGATTGCATTCCGCTGTTTGTACACACACAGTGTGTTAATTATCTATTTGCTTGTTAATGTGATCGCCTTGATAATTTTTCAACAAACGATTAAAAGAAATGAATGAAAATATAAGCAATGAGTTATTTTTTTCTGAGGTTCAGGAAGCTATGAATCGCAGTGGTCGCTAGCAATGCTTACATGAACCTTTTCGGGTTTCATTCACTTTGCACGCGACCCACTGCAGTTCATAGCTCCAGGAACATCAGAAAAATGAAATTCATTTCTTAAATAGTAGAACTACATGTAGTTCAGTCTGTATGGTGAATGAATTCCTCACCACACAAACAATTACCAATGTGAAAAAGAGGACAAAGTCACGATATGGTCACATACGTTTTGGTTTTTTCTTTGTTGAGAAGGGCTACCAGTTTGCGATGCGATATGCTAAATGCTAATTACCAAAGCATTCGACATTCAGAATTTTATTCTCATATGCTGCGGGATCTTTGGTGGAAGTGAATTTTTATTTCAGTATTACTTTTAACATTACTTACATGTACTTACTTACTTACTTACCTACCTACCTACCTACCTACCTACCTTGCTTGCTTGCTTGCTTGCTTGCTCGCGCGCTTGCTTGCTTGCTTGGCTTGCTTACTTACTTACTCACTTACTTACAATTAAGGACTGGACTCATTGAAATACAAAACAAAAATATGCTGGATCACACATTCTAAAGTGTGTTTCCTAGAGACTGATATAGTGGGTTTTCCCCAGTATTTTGCAAATGTTCGAATGTAGTTTAAATGTTTTCTTTGCTTGATTGAGCATTTAGTTTGTCGCAAAATGTGCAACAAAAATTTTGAAAATCAGTTGACAAATAAAAAGTTCCAGTCAAAAACATCTTTGAACAGAGATTTCCTGTACAAAAAATATCATAGAAGGGAGGTAAATATTGTTCCGCAAAACTTTTAAATTCATAGCATTTTATTAAAATTGCTCAAAAGCATTTTAAAATGACACAAATGACATGCAGGAGACGAATTCTTCATGATCAAGTAAAAATTTTCGAAAAGTATGCGTTTTCATGAGCATCGATTACCTCCCTTGCCAATGCAAAATCCCTATTCAAAATTCATTTGGTCATGAAAACTCTGCTGTCCAATTTTCAAAACTTTTGTCGGTCATATTAGGACAAACTAAGATCAACGTTTTGATATAAAACTATTCTCCTATCGTCCGCCACAGAGAATTTTTCTGTGAAGAACCAGAATCAGAGACACGGTTTTAAACTATAGGTCTGCATTTTGATAGCCGTCGACCTTCCGTGGTAAACTGATAAATGAAAGACACTGTTTCATCAGATTAATTCCAATTGGAAGGAGCCATGTGCATGGTTCTTTTCTATGTCATAGGAGAACATTGAAACAACATTTGTATTTAGTTTTTCTTTTATTAATCAATTCTTTCATGTATTGTCATCAACAAATCTAATTTGCACAGGCGGTATCTGTTATTTTCTTCTCTATAGTATGAAGCAATTCAAAGCTATTGACTTGGACGACGTGTCTTGCGTTGCTGGCTATATCTTTTAGCTCCTGGACATCCACCTTTGGCCCAACACCAATCGAAAATACCTCGGCGTTATGGTGAAGAAGTTGAGCCTCTGCCTTCGTCAAGTCGGGAGAGTCAGAACGTCCATCGGTGATAACCACAACAATCTTCGTGGCATTTGCTCGAGCTCCGTTACTCGCCTTAAGACTTTCCGTTCTTACGAAGTTCAGCGCTTTAGATGTGTTCGTTCCTGAGCCGATGTACGAGGTATTTCGAATGGCGTTGAGTATCTGGTATCTGGAGTGATAGGTGTTGAAATGGAACTGGTTCTTGACGTCAGTGGAGAAGGCAAGGAGACTAAACTGGACGTTCTTTGGCCCAATCTTGAATTGGACGGCAAAGCGATAGACAAAGTCGAGCTCTTTCTGGAAGTTTTCGGCACCTTCACTGTCGGAGCTGTCCAATACAAAGACGATGTCAGCTGGTTTCTGACCGCATTCTGTAAGATATTACAAAAACTTGCCCATGCAATATACAGAGATTTTTTAAGTTTAAAAAATTGAAAATTTTCAGCTGAAAAATTTTGATATTTTTCTTTTTTTATTACTCAAAACATAGATTGTGGGTACACGTTAGAACCGCCTCGCCGAGGCGGTTCTAACGAGTACCCACAATCTATATTTTGGAGCAAAAATAAGAAAAATAGGTATACCCCTGCATTACCCAGTTTTGCTATATAAAAGTGGGGTATAAGGGGTATATATTACACGGACATGTTTTCCTCGTTGATGCATTATTTTCCCTAAATAGTTTGGTAATCGACTGAGTGAGACCAAGCAGTACAAAAAACCATCCTTTCTTTGGAAATCGTTTAAGATAAGAGTGTGACTTATAGTCAGAGTAGTCAGCGGTTTATGTACATGTATTTCTATGCAGTAAGGGTGGCGAGGCTTTGTACCTTGTTCACGCTGTACATTCAGCCTGGTTCTGCTAATCGAGGACTAATTATTGTTTGTATTGAGGCTTAACGTCCCAGTCAACAATTTTTCAGTCATGTCGGGACGGAGCCAACTCTTCCTGGGTTTAACCAGTACTATAGGGAGTTAATGTGTCTTGCTCAAGGACACAACACGATGACGCCTGTGTGGATCGAACCCAGGGCCTCTGGATTCGGAGTCTGACGCTCTACCACTACGCCATCGCGCTCCCTTTGGATGATACATTAATACAAACATCATGCTATCTTACACTCTTGACATTAGAAGCACAAATACATCTTAATACCAAACATCAATGTATATATATTAACAGATAAATATGGAAGTAGGACTGTGCATGGTCTTTGTAATGTGCCTGGTAGACTTCAGTCTTGAAGCGAAGAATCGCCATTATACCATGGGACCACATGAGAACGAGCTGCGTTGTCCTCGTTTTCATCACGAAAACATGCCCGTGTAATAGGGGTATACCTATTTTTCTTATTTTGCTCAAAAACATCGATTGTGGGTACTCGTTAGAACCGCCTCGCCGAGGCGGTTCTAACGTGTACCCACAATCTATATATCAAAATTTTTCTAACGTGTACCCACAATCTATATATCAAAATTTTTCAAAAATGTTCAGCTGAAAATTTTCTGTATTAAAAGCTAAAAAAAATTTCTGTTTATTGCATGGACAAGCTTTCGTAATGTTGATGAAATTGGCAACTATTTTTTACCTGGTTTAGTCGTAGTAGTGGGAGTCGTTGGTGTCGTTGTCACTGTGGTTGGAGTAGTAGTTGTTGTTGTTTTCCTTGTTGTTGTTTTTCTCGTGGTAGTTGTTGGTCTGGTAGTAGTAGTTGTTGTTGTTTTCCTTGTTGTTGTTTTTCTCGTGGTAGTTGTTGGTCTGGTAGTAGTAGTTGTTGTTGTTTTCCTTGTTGTTGTTTTTCTCGTGGTAGTTGTTGGTCTGGTAGTAGTAGTTGTTGTTGTTGTAGAGGTTTTAGTGGTGAACTTGTTCTCTGAAATCGACAATGCACATTATCTACCTCAGGTAGCAGGCAGACAGGCATTTCTTAGCTCATTAAGCCTGGCGTCCCTTTTATGGGACATAAGCAAACAGCATAACCCCAGATGTGACGCCGCAGAACGCGGCGTCCCATCTGGGGTTATTCTGTTTGCACAGAGAATTTCATCGAAAAATGAGAAAAAATTACCCTAACACTCCTAAAAGTGAAACTGGACTTATCCAATTGTTAAATTAAATGATGGGAGAATCCATTCGTCAAATATGGGTTAAAGTGCGATCAATTGTCAAAAATTAAGACAACAATTCATTTTTAAAACTGTTGTTTCGACCGTGGATGTATTACTTTTACGTACAGAAAGTCACATACCTATAAACTGTATTCTTTGAAATGCACAATGCAATGAACACAACTTAGCTTCTTGGAAAGTATCAAAATAAATTCAACGAACGAGAGAAGCTTGAATATCTATATCCATATTTTGATTTAAAAAAAAATACGGAGTGTCTATTGACAGACTGTCAATAGCAAATATTCGGTAAGTATGCTATTGAAAGACGTCTGGCGGATGCTAATTTTCGGCAAATCTGCTATTGACAGACGCATACTATCAGATATCAACTTTAACACTGCCCACTGATTAACTTAACTTAGAAAACAAAAAACAACAACAACAACAACAACAAAAAAAAAAACAAGGTTTAACAACCTGCAAATGACTGAACTATGCATTCATACTAGTTTCGGTGCGTTTTAAGATGAGCTTACTTGCACAGATAGCCTTCACAACACTTTCGTGGATAGAGTTAAGCTGGCTGAAGTCCCGGACTTGAAACGCGTGTTGTTTGTCGGAGGCGATACCCCACAGCTCACGCAAATCTACTTGTGAGCCTATCCCGATGGCGTATGTTTCAATTCCAGCCCTGCAAAAAACAATTTGACAAGACTTTGCCATAAACCCTGAATCCCTGCTTCACAAGCGACAAGTCCGCATAAAGTGACCTACTTGTTTACAATAAAATAAACTACAGCACACCAAGTTTCAAGTAAACAAGAAGAAGCAAACACAAAAAATGTCAGGGTCCTAAAGTGAAAAGCCGAGCCGTATACAATATACAATATAACTGGCCGCTTCAAGGCAGTGCTTTTGTCATTGAACTTTTGATGCCTGCAGACAACAAACACCATGTTCTACTATGGTCCATGTTGCTACTGGTCCTCATACAGTGAAAGCACTGTTCTGTGAGGACACTCATATACCGGCAGCAAATGCTTATCCAGACGTTTGAATGAGTCTTCAAACCGATGCCCCGTCTCCGTATGACGTTAGCTGTTTGTGAGACATAAAACACGGACGCAATCAACAAACAGAGGAATAAACATACCGATGCAGTCTATTAGCAGCTCTTAGTGTTTCATCAGGTTCAGTTGAGCGTCCATCAGTAAGAACAATGACGGCCTTATTAGCGTTATACCTCGCCCCGAGTTTCCACTCGCGGTACATATGTCCGGCCACACCCAATCCCATGTGAGTGTAAGTTTCGCCGTCTCTGAAAAAATACTATGCTACTAGAATATCATAATAAACTTCAGGGTCAGGATAACTCAAGGGCAGAGTTTCCAGTTTGAGAGTGGATGTTGTATGTTCGAAACTTAATCAATAGTAAATGAGGCACGCCCGCAAGTAGGTCAGAGCCACCCGCAAGTGAATTAGGCACACCCGTAATACCCACAAGTGGATGAAACATGCCCACAAGTAGGTGAGGACGATCTGCAACTAGATGCAAACAGCTCGGCACGCTTGAAAGCATGTGAAGCACACCATTGGCATCAACAAGTTGATGAGTACGTAGTAGTAGTAGTAAAAAGTGACAGTTTTTCGTCATGCCGGACTGAACGGACTTAATCCAAGATTCCACTACAAGGACGAAGGTTAAGTGCTCCTGGGCTGCAAATCGTGGCGGTGACAGCAAAATGCAAATCGCGCTGTTCGCCTGTGCTCAACGTATACTGATAATGCAATTCAAGCCGGTAAAATGGAAGGAACACTTCTTTTTAGAATTTTGAACGCCATGGTCGAAAAGTGAGCATAAAAGTAGATAGGAAATCGGTGCCAATTCGGCTGCAAATCGTTGATTTCGCTATCTTGCTCGAGAGCAAATGTAGGTCAAATGATATATCCAATCATGTTGCTCTCTATTAGGGCCGCGCTTAATGGCTATGCTAGATCGGTGAAATGACCTAGTTTGGAACTGCACATGATTAAACAGCTACGGACGCTGCAATCCATGTGAACAGGTGGTATCGGACGTGCGCTTGCGGCTGAGCGATGAGTTTCTGTGAGGAGGAGCAGGAGTGGTATCTGTGATGCAAGCCTGAGAAACCTTAAGCGGGCTGAACGTTTTACCAGTAGAGACGGGGGTGCATTGTCCTACTAGTGGCTGATGATAGGATGTTCTTATTGGAAAAGGTCCGGACCTTTTCCACAGTGTTTACTTTGAATATGAAGAAAATTGTACCCATGATCGACTGCTCTCTCTCAATTACGCGTTTTGTCACATAATGCGCTTAATAAAAACTAGTGAACCCGTCTATGTTGACTAGACAGTTCACCGCAAACAATTTAATTTATCCATTGTTGACACTCCCTGTCAAAAAGCGGTAAATATCTAGCAAGCAGTCTCGATCGTGGCGTCTTCATATCATAGCGCATCTAAGTTAAGATCGTAGATACCCTGATGTGGGGTACAGAAACTATAGGAACTCTATACGGCTGACTTTTAGTCCATCACATCGGACCCATCGGTCTCTTTCCGGTAGTGTGGCTGCAAGACAAATTCAGAACTCTGTCACAAATTGACTGCAAGTTGCCAAATGGTTTTCTACACTGTGACATATCGACATATTTGATTGTAATCGTGTTCTCTTTAGAATTAGCTTTGATTCTGTAAAATCAAAAATTTTAGTCAATGCCTTGAGTGACAGATACACACACTGGTCAAGCGTTCATAACAAGAAACGATATTTATACGAAACTGAAACGTATGGGAATCGAAATTAATGACAAACCAGAGAATCAACAACACTGAAATCTAGAGCAAAAGGTATCAACCTGCTGCTGACCTTTTCATTGGTTTCTTTTTAAAGAAGCCAACTTGTATAATATAGGGGCTGAACATCCGTATCATCTTTATTTTGAATTTTGATACCCGCGGCCTAAAGAGTTCGAAATATGTCATGGTACAGAGTGGAGTTACCAAAGTAGTTTTATGAAGTTGCTGTACCATATATATGTTTTTGGTTTGTGAAAGGGTATTTTTGGTTGTGGATTGGGTGGGTCGCGACATTCCTTAAGGTAGTTCCAATCAGAGGGCATTGTGAGTTATCGTAATCCAATTTAAGTCGTAGTTCGTAACCAATCGTGAGTAAAAAAATAATAATAAGTTGTCATTTTTATATATTGACATTGACCATGGTTTGGGTGGACCTATCTGAAAAGCAAAGAGCTGAAAACATATTAAGACAGAATTATACAATATATCTACCCCATAACCATTGGTCGGAGATAGCAAGGGTCCCAGTTTAGTAACAGCCGCTCCTTTGCATGCTTTAACCAGACGGAATTACTATCCCCGGCCGTTGGCATGGGAAGAAAGTACAAGATTAAGGTGATTACATGGTACATGGTATGTGTGGGCCAATATATACATAGTCAGATGGAGAGAGTAAGGTTGAAAGGATGAAGTAAAGTGAGTGTGCCCTTAATATCTTCTCCTTCTTCTTACATCCAGGTGACGTGATATTTTTGAATTTTATTAGTTTTTTTGTGGGTATGATGTTTTTGAAAAAAAAAATGGTGATAAGGTTTCTGATATATACACTCACATGGTTTACATAGGTAACAAAACATCTCCCATACGTTCTCTATCATACATATCTATATACTCACATACAAGCATACTATCGTACAGCCTTAATGTCCTTAACATGGAGTCCGGAAGTGCCCACCAGAGAGAACAGCCCAGCCTTCGTATGAACACCGCGGGGCCAGTGCGCTAGTAAAAGGCAGCCAGTATCCAATCGACGTACCGCAGTACGTAAAAAAAACAAAACGAAGGTAGGTTGTGTCCGTACGACTGCCGAGTTCTTCCCGCCGGTGCACCGCACTCCCTTTCTCCACTCCCAGAGTCCATAACCCTTTATATATACAGCCCAGGCCTTCCCGCCCTTTAATCTGGGATTGCCCTGTTTTAAAAATGTACAGAAAAGAGTAAAAACTAAAACAAACAAACAAACGTACTCTGTGGTACCAGGGAGCGAATATCCTGGTACTGGCAGTGCACACCACATTGCAGCCAGTACCAAGTCGGTCCGTAGACACCTCCTACTCCCCAGAATTGCTATACAATAGGTAGGCAAAAGCAAATGGATGGGAAAATAAAGACCGAGGGAAAAATAAAGATGTATATGATATGAAATAATATTTATATAAGTGTTGCATCTTGTACATGTAACTACGTAACTTGTGCATAAAAAAAGGAATAAAACTTCCGCAGCGAAGGAGGGTACACGTATTGTCAATCCCGCGCTCCGAGGTGACACCAGACTCATTTAAGAGAAGCCGCCCCCCAGCCCCGCGTTATCGATGCAACGTGCACTGGTATTCCCTCCTCCACTTACGGAGTGAGATTCATGTATAAACCGGAGCTATACCGTGGTGCAATGGTATATCATCTGTACTCTCTAATCAGCCTCTGTGCGAACCCTTATCTATCCTAGCCAGATCCTCACAGTTTAGGCTGAGAGAGCGGTTAAAACCACTAACTCGGAGTGTTAAGTAGTAATTACCCGCTAAGCGACAGGTGGGTATGATATTTTCCTGACCTGTCTAGCCAAAAGCATGCACCGAGAGCCCGAAGGGCTCGAGGTGCATGCTTTTGGCGGGACAGGTCAGGAAAATATCATGCCCACCTGTCGCGAAGCGGGTAATTAACTTACCTTATGACCCGACTGAGTGACATTTTAGTTTGTAAGATCTACACAACGATAATGAACACCGGTGAAGTGACTTTTCTCGCGGCGTAACTATTGACTGAACACTGCACGTGCAAAACGAGGAAGTGTGTCAACTGTACCGCGTCGCTTTTGTCAAAAATAGATTATAAGGAAGTATTTTCCCTTGTACATTTAAAACATATTGAGACGCCTTTTTTATTTTGTACTAACAAGCATTTTTCTCATTTGTTTAAATAAATAATAAGCATTATCTTTATTGAAACAGTTACAGGTCAATATAAATGATGTTCTTTTATATGCAAAAACATAATACCATTTCGTAATGATTTTCAGATAAGTATATGTATCGTGTGTAAGATTGTATTGTAGGCTTTGTTTTTGAAGCCAAGCCCTCGGACCTAACTTTCCCAAATCCACATGGTCAGTTAGGGGACCGGAGTACGAAATGACCAGCTGTATTTAAGGGATACAGTTGGTCGTTTCTCATGATGAGAATTATATCAATGCAACAACATGTGAAATTGGTTTCTGATTCTCTGTTCTTGCACTTTAACAACAATAACCCATTAACAATAATTTGAGAACCAGAAACCAACTTCCAACGAGAGAATACTCTCAGCTTTATGTAGCTACTCGGTCTGATCAGTGTCCTACGCTGTGGATAACTATTCTTTTGCCTCAGTTCTCAATCATGAAATTAAAAAAATCTTTATGAAAATAATTTTCACCACCTGTCTGGGGGTAAGGAAAGTCTCTTCCATACTGCAAATTGCACATTCGTTGTTCTGGGCAGTCATCCAGGTGGTGAAAGTTCTTTCACACCTGTCTGGATGTAAGGAAAGTGTCTTTCCTTACCTCCAGACAGGTGTGAAAGAACTTTCACCACCAAGATAACTGCCCATAACAATGAATGTGCAATACAGTATGAAAAATAATTTCCCACGGGTTACATTGAGGTTATAAGGTAAAGATACAATACATAATGGCAGGTGGTACAGCATAATAGAGCGAGCTAAGTATGTAACTGAAGAGAAATAAATGATGATGACCTGATACCTTAAGTGAAATGGTAAAAAATGGCCCTGGGTGTCTGCTTATACAAAATAATCGTATCACGCACGACTAAAGCAGAGAACTGCTAATGTGAAAACCTAACATGAAAGAGAAGGATTGGCCTGCAAAGATTGCCCTCTTCTACATTCATACATCTGTATCTCTGTATCCTATATAACCTTAGATGCGCGACATGTATTCTGTGTCCTTAATGTACTGAAAAACGGCACCTCTGATACTTTCTGAGTGAGCATGACTGGGATTAAGAAGTGTTCTAACTGTTATCTCCCCTATATCTGAAATGTTATCCTTAATACTGTTGAACATGACTATCCTATGGTCTATGTGCATGTGACATCTAAGGAAATAGTGGTCTGTATCCTCTATTTCATCACAGTGTGGGCACATAGGGTCCATTTCGCTATGTGTCTGGTTATTAAATCTTAAGCCATTACGCCCTAATCTGAGTCTAGTGTATACCCTGTCTAATTGCCTTTCATCACTATATTGGATTAATTTCGTAGGTAAATTATTGTCTAAATCCCATCTGAACCCATGCTTATGCTCCCTCCATTTCTTTGCCCATTGATCCTTACTAACCCTCTTAATACGACTATATGCCTCAGTTTTGCTCATTTTAATGTTGAGTTCCCTCCCATGTGTTGACCCAGTTTTCGCTGCTTCATCGGCTAGGTCGTTCCCTACTATGTAACAGTGACATGGACACCAGTCCATATTTAAGATTACATTCTCCCTGACTATTGCATCGACAAGTGTGTTGACCTGAAGAATTAGGTCAGGCCTAGAGTTGCTGTTCCCCTGAGTTGCATCGTACGCACAAATAGCAAACACAGTGACCAATCCAGCACCCGCAGAACCAACAACACAATCTTTACACCTACCACCAGTAAACAAAGACCAAGACAGGGTCTTAGTAACCAAGTAACACCTAGCAACTATCCTCAAATCCCTTCTCACACCAGAGACACTAACTCATCTTCAAACCATGACGGAGTCAGAGAGAGAGGAAACCATCGACGCTGTAGTATACAGCACCGATGCGTTCATCCTAAAAAACAAGAAGCAGGAGGACCAGGTCATCACCATTGATGACGAGCCAGAAGCAAATTCCACACAGCAAACCTCTGTACAGGAATCTACAATTAAAGCAGTCATCTCCCTCAAAGGACTCAACAAAATCCCCTGCCCACCCTCCACTCCGTCCAGATCTAACAAGCACTCACGCATATCACGCAATGCACGCACCACGTCACCCATGAGAAACAAGGCAACCAGGGGAAACGTCGGAAGCAAGCAGCTAGGCAACTACGTATCTCCAGACGAGCCACACAGAGGTCCAGTACCCCAACGCCTGACATACTCACAGAAGCCAAGATCTCAGAGGGTGACGTTACTCAAAAACAACAAATTTTAAAACACACACTCACACACGCATACACTAAGCTGCATTAATGGGTTCAGTTAGCAACAACTCAGAACTCACTGTGGTGCAATGGAATGCTCGCAGTCTCCGCGGGCATGAAATGCACCACAAGAAGGCTGAGTTTTACGATTATCTTAAGACATTTAAGGAACTCCCAGAGGTTGTATGTATTCAGGAAACGTGGGACAAAAAATCATATCAACCAATTAGATTAATGGGGTATAAGAAACCAGTTTCATACAGGAGAAATGACGACACTAAGGGTTGTGGGGTAGCAACTTTTTTAAAATGGAGCTAGATTCGGAAGAAATTAAGTATAGGCAAAACAATCCGAATCTAGAGGTTTCCATAGTTCGTATCTTTGGGGAATCTAAAAACATCGACATAGTCAATTTATACACCAATGGAGCAAACTTAATTACTGAACATGACTATGATCACATTTTTTCTCATGTGGGCAATCATCATATAATTGTTGGGGATTTCAATGTTAGGGACAACCTCTGGGACGATCAGTTTACAGGCAATGAAACGCCAGACGCACGAGAACTTAATTCTTTCATAGAACATCGCAATCTAGTAGTACTAAATAACGGTAATGGCACTCGCTACAACATAGAAACAGGCAACACCAAAGCAATAGATCTCACTCTCACCTCACGCAACCTAAGCAGAAACACACACTGGTATGTTCATCAAAACTGTCTTGGCAGTGATCACTTCCCTATTGTATCTAAATATAACTGTTTCTTCAAAACTGTACTTCAGAACCCCCTACCTAAATGGAAGATAAGTAAGGCTAACTGGACCCTTTTTGGCAGCTTAACTAATAATATTGACATTGACTTCGGCGGCTGTAGCATCGATGAATGCAATGCGCAGTTCGTCGAAGAAATTGTCAATGCATGCAATAAGTCAATTGCCAAAACCAAACCCATTAACAATAAGAGCAGACATTTACCTTGGTGGGGCAGCGCTTGTATGGAGGTCGTTAAAGCAAAGCGACGTGCATACAAGCTCTGGACCAGGCACAAAACAGATCACTATAAGGAACTTTATAAGACAGCAAGGGCAAATAGTAAGGTTGTTTTAGATAATGCAAAGAAGACCAAGTTTAGAGAATTCATCTCTAAACTCAACCATAACACCAACAGTAAGGAAGTTTGGCAGATCATATCCAAATTTAATGGCAAACCTTTTAAACCAGTAGAGGTCATTAAGCAATATAATGTAAGGTACCATGAAAATAAGGATAAGGCAAATGTTTTTGCAAACCACTATCAGAAGACCAGTAGAAATGACCTCCTCCAACCTGAATTCAAGGATAAGAAAAGGGAAGTAGAACCTGCCATAGATGAAACAGTAAACGAGAGCATATCCACAGGCAATGACGAACCATATAACGCACTCTTCACAATAAACGAACTCAACACAGCAGTTAATAAGAAAAAGAGCACAGCACCAGGCACAGACACAATACACTATGACATGTTAAAAAACCTAACTGACACAGGCAAATCACAACTTCTAAAATTAATCAACAAATCATGGACAGAAGGTAAGCTACCAGACCAATGGAAACTAGGCACAATCATACCACTAATTAAACCAAACAAACCAGTACATGAGCCATGATCTTACAGACCAATATCACTGACATCAGCTGTTTGTAAAATAATGGAAACCATGATAGCTAACAGACTGACAAGTCACATAGAAAATAATAACCTTCTTGCACCCACTCAATCAGGCTTTAGGAAAAACAGATCTACCCTTGATCAGATCATTCGGTTACATTCAGCCATACTTAAGGCTAAGATGGAAAATAGGGAACTTCTATGTATATTTCTTGATCTTGAAAAAGCTTTTGATCTCATGTTGACTAAGGGGGTACTAGCATAGCTAGTAAAGTTTAACATCAAGGGTAGAATTTTAGGCTGGGTGCAAGATTTTCTAAAAGACAGGAAAATTCAAGTAAGAGTAGGAAGTGACTTGTCAGATGTTAGACTTTTAGATAACGGTTCACCACAGGGTAGCGTATTGAGCCCAATACCTTTTAACATACTTGCCAATACGCAATATGAGGTTCTTAAGGTAATCTTTGCAGAGCTGTCACAGTATGCAGTTGACTCAGCGGTCTGGAAAACGGCCAAAAGTGTGAAGCGACTGGTCCAACTTCTGCAAAGAATTTTAAACATTATTAAAGAATGGGTAGAAGCACTAGGCATCAAGATATCAGCGGGTAAAACAGAGGTGGTACTTTACAACAGCAATCTAAGGGATGACATACCCAAACTTAAGATAGGGAACCAGGAACTAGAGTACAAGACCCAGGGCAAATTCCTAGGTCTCACATTTGATAACAGGCTTCGTTGGGTTAAACACATTGACCAGTTAGTCCTCCGATGCAAGAAAGATCTCAATCTCATGAGGTATTTATCAGGATCTAAATTTGGGGCAGAGAAGTTAGCTCTTATGACGATCTATAAAACACTTATTAGGAGTAAGTTAGACTATGGGTGTCAGGCGTATGCGTAAGCATCCAAATCCAAACTAGCACGATTAGATCGTATACAGTCAGCAGCACTTAGGATAGTCACAGGGGCATACAGGTCAACTTCCATTACCGACCTACAAGTAGAATGTTGAGTTCCTCCACTTGAATTAAGGAGAGAGGAACTCATTCTCAAATACTGGGCTAGGTCATCAGCCAACGGTCCAAACCTACCGTTGAACGACCTATACGGGCATTCAATATACGAGACAGCAAGACATAAGTTGGGGGGGGGGGGGCAAAATACCATTTGTAATGCAGGTACAGGATCTTAAAACTAAGTATCATCTAGAAGACATTGAGGTACAAGAACCAGTGTACGCACAAACCTTTGCTCTGGAGGGTATTGACCCTAGAGAAACTCTCAAACCAACAATAAACAAAAGATCTGATACTATCGCAGCTATTGAAGTCAAGGTAACCAATCTAATTAGTAGCAGTTATCATGATCATCTCCACATATTCACAGACGGCAGTAAAGACACTGATAAGAGAATAGTAGGTAGCGCATTTGTAATTCCAGAACTTAAAATTACCAGGAGCTTTAAGTTAGGGGGGGGGGGGGGGGCTCTCCATCTTTTCGGCAGAACTCGTAGCTATCATTGAAGCTTTAAAATGGGTTAAGGAAAATAAACCAGATAAGGTTGTAATACTGACAGATTCTCTCAGTTCGACTGATGAGTACGTGAGGCCCGAGCGCAATTTATAGAAGCTAGAGGGTGAGACACGTCCACAAGTAGATGTGACACGCCCACAAGTAGGTGAGGCCAACCCACAAGTAGGTGAGGCACACCTGTAGTGGGCACAAGTAGGTAAGACCTGTCAGAAAGTAGGCGAGTCACGCCCGCAAGTAGATAAGGCACACCCGCAACCAGGTTAGACAAACTACATGCTGGTGGGACACGCCCGCAACGTAAGGCCTATTCGGCACACCCGCATATAGATAAGGCGGGCACAAAAGTCGGTGAGATATGCTCCACACAAAGGTGAAACGACACTTTATCACTCAGTCACAGTCAATTTTATTAAAATGTGCATCACTTACTTGTAAGCGATTTGTTGAACGGCGTGCATCAGAGCAGTGGCGTCATGGTAGCTATTCAGATGTATTTCGGTCCTAGCACCAGTGTAGAACTGGACAACACCAACTTGTGTGGCAGAGGGGCCGATGGTGAACTCGTTAATGACTAGGTTGACGAAATCCAGTTGCTTGTGAAAGTTGTAGGTACCCTCGCTGCCCGAGCCGTCCAAGACGAAAATAATGTCGGTATGATCAGCGTTACAAACTAAAAATACAAAAACAAAGGTATTGCACGAAACGGTGCATTTTTATGCAGGAAAATGTGAACTATTTTTTCAGGATATATAGAAACAATGTAGCCATAAAGACGTCCTAGAAATCCATTAAGGTATCTATGATAAAGTTTCTAAAACGTTTATTTTCAAACAAAAAGAAGCCATGCATTTTTAGCCGAAACACAAGCATTTGACGCAAATTTTTATCAAAATAGGCGAACAAAAAGGTCTGAAATACCGAACCATTGTTATAATTTCGTGTTCTTACTGCTACAAGTTGTCTGTGTGAGTTCATTCTTAATGGTTTGCAGCTGGTCGAAGGTGGCCACTTGGAATGTATGGTTCGAGTCCGTAGCTATTATAGACAGCTCATGTGCATCCACGTGACTACCTATTCCGATAGCCATCACTGTCATCATGGGCATTGCCTGAGGAAGAATGACAAAATGAGCCTGTGCATGAGAAAACCAACAATATGGGTTCCGACCAGGTCTGACACAAACCGGCCTGTACAGTCACAGAAGCAGGCTAGATGCTGGAAACTTCTGATTTAAGAAGAAGAGGAATATGACTATCCGTGAAGCGAAAACGAAGGCGCTGATCAGCTTCGCGGTAACCGCGAAGCTGGTCTGCGCCTTTGTTTTCGCATATGCAAATTTTTGGTTTTCTCATGCTGCGGCTCAAATGATCTTTTTTTTTTATTCGGTTTAACGTCCCTTTTCAAGATTATTTCAGCTCATATGAGATGGGCTAATCATTAGGTGGGGTGAAAACTGGAGAATCCCGAGAAAAACCACCTGGCACATCTGTAAGCAGAACTTGGCTTGTCTCACATGTGCCCCGTGTGGGGCTCGAACCCGCACCAGACACAGCGGTGACATGATCGAATGGTTAAGCGCGGTTTTGAAATATCAGCGCTCTTAACCACTCGGCCACGGGGTCCGCCCTGAAGTGTCATGGAAGGCAGTGCTTACTAATTACCCAAACAAAGTAACATACGAAAGTACGAGTATATCCATTTAGTAGAAACGTCACGAGCATCCGCGTCAATTCAAAGAAATTTTGATCACTTATGTTGCGGCTCGCATGCAGTGGCAAATTACATTTTGAAGATGACCCTTACAAACGGAAGAGAAAATGAACAAACCTATATAATACTGTGAATAAACCTTACTAAATATATATTTGGGATTTAAACCTAACAAAAACGAGAGGAGGCGAATACTGGAGATAAAGCTTGATTCTGAATTGGAGATAAACCTTACCGACAGAACATTTTACTGGAGATAAACTTACAAAACGAGAGAATATTTTATACTGGGGATAAACATTACAAGCTAAGAAAACAGTTTCTATTGGATATAAACCTTATCAAATTGTTCTATAATTTATACTAGATATACGCGTATATACTAAACGGGGAATATTTTGAAATGGTGACAAATATTATCAAAGTAGAGGATATCAAAAACTGCAAGGATAGAATTACTAAACGAAAGAAATATTTTAAACTGGAGATACACCTTACTACACGAAATCACATGTATGCTGGAGATAAACTTTACAAATCGAGAGCATACTGGAGATGAGTGAATAGTTTATACTGGAGACACGAAATAACCGGAATTTCTTATGTTTCTGTCATTCTGCCATCAGCCATGAGTACAAGAGAACCTTTTATAGATATTAAAACTTTCTAAACGAGATGGCATTTTGTACTGGACATAAACCTATTACTTAACAAGACAACATTTCATAAAGGATATAAGCCTTAAACGAGAAACATTTCATAAAGGAGGTAAGCCTTACTGAACGAGAGAACATTTGATATTGGAGACAAACCTTTTTAATTAGTGAACACTTTATAAGGGAGATAAACCTTATTAAAGAATATTGTAAACTGGAGATAAACATTACTTTACTAGAGAACATTTTCAACGAGAGATAAACCTTACTATGCGGGAGACATTGCATTGAATTTAAATATATGCATGCAGTAAGCATGGATGCAAATTAGTTATTACTGCTGAAAAAAGGAAATACATGGACTTATGAGGTTAATTAATATATGCTGTATTGAGTATGAGCGGCAAGCCTACCTTTAACCTAGATGCTGCTAAGGTTAGCCACGCCGGTTCTAATGATAACCCGTCAGTCAGTACGATCACCAGTCTAGTCACGTTCCGGTTGTCATAGCGATGCGAGAACTGCTGAAGACGGACCAAATCGAGTGCTAAATGCGTGTTCGTTTCGCCGTTCGGATAATGGGTCTTGTTTATTCGGTCCATTACTTGCGGTTTTAGGAGGTTGTCGGTCAAATAGAATTCATTGTGGGCTGCTGTGGCGAATGTTACGAGACCGATGCGAGTGTGATTTGGGCCGATTTCGAATTGGTTGGAGAAGTTGGAGATAAAGGCGAGCTGTTTTCTAAAGTTGGTGACTCCTTCGCTGCCCGACCCATCCAGAACAAACACTATGTCAGCTGGCTTGAATGGACATGCTAAAAGGGTAAGAGGGAAAATGTTAGGAAAATGACCTAATCAGGAACTTTGAAATATGTCTGTGAAATAAATATCCCTAATACACTACTTTTATATAATAAAACTGGGGTATACAGGCGTATGCTATCTTTTATTATTATTTTTGTTCCAAAACATAGGTTGTTGGTACTTGTCACTCAATCAATGTTTTGAGCAAAAATATTAAACATATCATACTTTTTTCTATGAAATTTTCATCTTTTTTAACCGCTTAAAATTGTTTCTATATTGGATGGGTATGTTTTCGTAATGTTATAGGTTCTAGGCTTTCTGTTTCAGAGTCGATTCTGTGAAGACTGTATGCATGCGTAGCACAGGGTAATTTGGAATTGATAACAATGCAACAATTGTAAATTTACGCACGCGTTTCGGAGTTTTTGCAAAGCACCATGTTATCATAGATATCTTAAGGTCACATGAGGTGAAATTCATTTTTGCTAAACTCTTTTTTTTTTTTTTTTTTTTTTTTTCAAAATTGTGGTTTAGAATACGGTAAAAAAATGCCTACCCTTGTTTATATCCTGGGCCAGGACTGTCACAAAAAGTAGAATTGGAAATAAAAACACAACCCTCTTCATTTTGACTAGTCCCTTTATTGAACTGTAGAAAACAATAACAACAAAAAAGAAAGTTTATAAGCAGTCCCTGGTGATGTTATCACTGCTTATCTAAGCCAAAACACATGAAAATGTTGCTTTAACTACTTAATTGGACTGAACAAATGCGTTTTAGATTACATTCTTTTAGTTCAGACTTGTGCGTGTCAATAGTTAGGTGCCAGTATAGATTTTCAGATTCTAAATAAGTTATTGGCAGAACGGTCTGGGAGCACGGCTGTAATCGCTTTGGCCTCATAGGTTGCATAGGTTGCTGGTCCTTCTAACCTATATTTGCCAAAAAGTTTACAAGTCCTATCTTCATTACGAAAACACGCCCATGCAATATACATAGAGTTTTAAGTTGTAAAAAATGAAAATTTTCAGTAGAAAAGTTTTGATTTTTTTCTTATTTTTGCTCCAAACATAGATTGTGGGTACACATGAGAACCGGTTCTAACGAGTACACACAATCTATGTTAGGAGCAAAAATAAGAAAAACTTTTGATAGGTATACCCCTGCAAACCCCAATTTACCGTAAAAGTGGGGTTTAAGGGGGTATACATTTTACGGACATGTTTTCCTGATTATCTTAATTGTACTTCATAAAACACACATACATTGACATTGTTATGTTTCCAATATGCGTGTGCGTGGTTTGCCTTGTTGAGAGACAAACGCTGTGCCCCTAAAGGACATAAATGAGGACATGCCTTGAACGTCCTATCGACTTAAGAACTTTTATCGCGCATACTTGGAGACACGACTATCACGAAGCCTAAACGTAACATATGACCTGTGCCAAAACTCAGATGATCCTAAACGTCCGACCTGTCTGGCTTCTTTATACCTTTGTTAATCCACTGAGCACAGTATGGGGAGAGGGGGTGAATGATCAGTAACAAGTATGGGTTACTGTTAGACATACACGTAACTATGCGGTGGGTTTACACATTCCAGGGCCAAGTACGAGTACTTAAAACTGTAAAACTGCACCAAAGGAACCACACTGGCTAGAAGCTAGTGCTTTTAGACTTTTCATTACGAAAACTTGCCCATGCAATATACAGAGATTTTTTTTCAGCCGTAAAAATTGAAAATTTCATCAGAAAAAATGTTTATATTTTTCTTATTTTTGCTCAAAACATAGATTGTGGGTACACGTTAGAACCGCCTCGGTAGAACCGCCTCGGCGAGGCGGTTCTAACGAGTACCCACAATCTATGTTATGGAGCAAAAATAAGAAAAATATGTATACCCCTGCATACCCCAGTTTTACAATATAAAAGTGGGGTTTAAGGGGGTATTTATTGCACGGACATGTTTTCCTGATGTATTGTCAGGTCACAGGTTCGCTCAACCTAAACCGGTTTATTTATTTATCCGTGTAGCACTGAGTCTAGATCTGATTCATTAATGGTGGGAAATGTTAATGCATGGTGGTGACAAACACTTCATTGTGTATTCTGAGTGATGCGTTATTTTACAGAATACTTCCAAACAAACACAGGGACCACGGTATTCTCTCACGTTGGCTTAATACAAGACACCATTACTGGTTTCTCAGTTAGCCTAGCACCGGGTTTTGAGTTTACAAGGTATCCTTTTTCTGATCATAATTATTAACTCCTTTACTAGACATAAGCTATAATGGTTTTTACCATATATAGACATGGCGGCCATCTTGATCATGTGACCTGGACCATTTATACAAGCTTTGGCACCCCCATCCTGAGGATGTTCGAAAGTTTGACTTTGACTGGCTCAGTTGTTTCAGGGGAGAAGATGTTTGAACATGGATGACGACAATGGCGACGACAACGACGGACACCAGAGCATGGATATACTAGAAGATCATCACAGGTGAGCTAATAAATTTATGTCAGCTCTTAGACAGGTCCATATAAACCATGACCTTGGCTTCGGATGAACTTGACCAGTTTTGGCAAGGATTAACACTGCATTAGTTTTTTTTTTTTTTTTTTTTTGTTTTTTTTTTTACGATGTAAAGGTGTTATGTGCGCTTTAAAAATAGAAACAAAACGTATTTTATATGATTGTGTTTTATTGAATACTTGCCCAGCAGGCACCTGACGTCTGTTTGACGTCAGATATTGGTTATATTTTGGTCGCGACGTCATATAACCAATTTCCAACGTCTATCAGACGTCATTTTCTGACGTCTTTTGGACGTCTGGATTGGACGTTGTTCTGACATCAAACTAGTTCGTCAGTTAGACGTCGTAATCAAGACGTGATTTAGACCTTGTGTTTTTCATACTTCTGACCATGTATGGTGTGCAAATTAATGAAACTTCACTTTGGGTAAAAATCAGATCATTCGTTTCGTGTGTTTTTTTTTGCTTTCTTTCTTTCTTTTTTTTCTATGTTACTTCCAGCAGACAAATGACGTGCGTTGGACGTCAGATTGACGTCAGACTCCTACGTCATAATAACGTTGGAGTTAGATTGATTTTGAAAGTTTGTTTGTTGTCAAAACTAGACGTCAATCTGACGTGCTAAAGCCAACGTCGGTTTAACGTCTGAAAGCTGACGTCAATCTGACGTCCTAAAAACGACGTTTGAATTCATGTCATAAATTGTTTAAGGTGTATATTTTTCGCATTTTTGAATAACAGTGGATTCAGAAGAGCAGTGATGCACTTTTGATAGTCCCTTTCACTCCTTTGATAGAGTTTTTCGGAACATACAAAATGTTCAAGATATTAATTCAGCCTGATGTTGGTACATCTTATTTAAGCAAAATTTTATTGCTTTATGGTGCTATAACCAATAAGACATTAGTAAGTCTAACGTCATATGTCGACAGAGTTAGCTGCCCTTGAACTGACATAATTTCTTGCGCAAATGTAGTAACATCAAATTCAAATAATAATTTCAACATTGCCACTTTTTAAAAAGCCATATCTAGGTCTCGTATCGAAAATCACCATGCTTAATTAATTTAGAAAAAAAAAAAAAAAATATTTGTTAATCAAAATAAAGTCTTTCACTTAAGAATTGAAAGTTAATTTTTTGCGTTTCACTGAGGTATGAAATGTCGGGAAAATTACATCTAATTTTAGCATGAAAACCGAATTACATCTAATTTGCATGAAAACCGAAGGTTTTCATGCTAAAATTAGATGTAATTTTACCGACATTTCATACCTCAGTGAAACGCAAAAAATTAACTTTCAATTCTTATAATTACAACTTGATGTTGAAATTATTTTGTCAAAACTGTCCCTTTAATTAAATTGAATTTTAACTGACGTCATCGTACCTGTCATCGCGCGCATGAATACATCTCCAATACACAGACACAAGATGGCGGGTGCATGACACGAAAGAAACTGTAAGACTGGATTAATATAAGTTAAACGGTAAGTGATTTATTTTCAAAATAGATAATTTACATACTTGAAATCATTTAATTCAAAGCGTCAAATTGTCGGCTGACATTGCCGGTTTGAAATTCGTAGACACCGATTTGAGCTGTAAACCACATGCACTTTCTCCCTGAGCTGAGACAATGAGAGTGCCGACGAGCATCAATACTGTAGAAGTACGGCTAAACTTACACAAATCTCATCAAAATTTACATTTTTCTGTTCCCTTCTCACCACCAATTCTAGCGTCTATTATTATGTTGTGTGTGCATCCCAGCCACCCCCCCCCCCACCCCTCCACCCCCCCCCCTATCCCCCCACCCTCTGTGATCAAATCCAAACACATGAGTCTTGTCATGAGAAAACACTTCATGAGTTAAAAACATTGAAACAGTCTAACTCTTTAAAGAGCCGTGTCATGAGAAAACAATGTTTATGTTGTGAGCCAGGTCTGACACAAACCGAGATGTACAGCAAATGAGATTTGAAATTTTGGTTTTGACAGACAAGTTTCAAGGATTTGTAGCAAAAACAAAGATGCTGGTCAGCTGCGCAATTATTGTATAGCTGTGAGAGAGGATAGGTACCTTTGTTTCTTCATGAAAAAAAAAAAACAACATTTTTTTACACGACGTGGCTTAAATTTGTTTTGACCAGTTAAACCAGCATTAATTTCGGTTATTCATTGTGAAGCTACCCGAGATGATCAGAAATTGATCGACGATAGAAGTTGCAGTTGGCGAAGGTACATGATGCAGGATTCTTCAGTTCTGCATGCAACTGAAACAATTGATTAGGAGGTGTGGCATAAGAAATCCTGCTGTTTGTATTGACAGGAAATATCAGAATTTTTGTTTAAAATTTGTTTGTTTTTACGGCCATGAAAAGCATATTATACTGTGATTTTTATACAAATTATGGAGGAAGGCATTCAATTATGGATCACGCAACAGCAGATAGAATATTCAACACTTGCGGCAGTTCGGATGTAGTAAAATGCTTTGTTAGGTTACCAGATTCAAAGCGCCTAACAAGTATTTTGCATGTCATGAATTGCTGGAACTCTACAACAATCACGACTGCTTGGAAGAGAGATGGTGACACGACATGACAGGCACTGTTGAAAATAGTAGCATATATGAAATAAAATGCTTTGTTATGCAGTGGATTTGAATTGACTAACAAGCACTTTACTTTTCATAAATTGCAAAATGTCATCTTTATAGAGAAACAGGCATCCAGGATGATCAATATTGTTGAGGTAAGTTTTTTGCTTATGTGACAGGAACTTTTCTGCCTACGGCAAAGATGTTTGAAGTTGTTGATGCAAAATAATAATAATAATAATAAAAATCAAGGAGTGCATTTGCTCAGTGGTTGAGCCCCTGAGTCCGGATTCTATCTATCTTCTGATTCTGAGTCGATCAATTTCTGATCATCATAATTGACAGGTCCTAGGTTCGAGCAAGACAATTAAAGCTCTCTAAAGAGGCATATTCTTGGTGAATGAGAAATTGTTGACTAGAACATTACAGGCACAAAATCTTTTATTCGAAAGGGTTGCAAAAGGATGACATTGTCATACTTTTTTGTTGGCTTTTCAGAAAAGACTTTAAGAAGTGAGATTTTGAAAATTGCAGTTTCTGAAAGTTGGTGTACAGACAGTAGTTATCTAGTCAGGCATGTACAGTTTAAACTTCCCAAAAATGTTCACGAATAATTCAAGATCGGATTGAACTGACGCCGACAGCAATTTTAAATCTGAATGTAGTTTACTGGTGACACGCCAAATGACATTATTTCACAAGGGATTCTCCCAATGCGTCGGCCATTGTTGCGGACTTGACGCACTCGTGAACGCAAGAAACTACGCTAAACTTGGTAAATTTGTAAAATTGAGAGAACACAAGACGAGCACTGCGGTTCTGAGTTCAGTTTTTTATTGTTTTATTAAAAAATTAATTAAAAAATCCGTTGACGCGATCAATCGATCTTTGGTTTACATTTTGAGACAAAAAAGTAGTCCCGATGACCTCATGAATATCCATTTAGTCGGAAAGCAACGGAGCCGCGCAAGAATATTATCAAACATTTGTAACCAAGAGAAACGTTCGAAATTTTTGTGGTCTTTCTTGAATCGACAGACCATCACCTTTCTTTCCACAATTCAAAGTCATGTTGTGATAGCTTTGCAAAGCTAAAAATATTCAAAGTGACTTTACAACATATCATCGCATCTATTTATCATAATAAAACATCGATTCAAGCCCCTAAATGCATCGAAATGCACCATTCAAAAAACTGGAAATGGCTGTCGAAACAAAGCTCATCTTTGATTGTAAATATCTCAGCGTGTGAAATTGCTCCTATTGGCTCACCCAGGTCATTAAAAAGTTCAGGGTATCTGCCTTCAAACGATACCAAGGGTTCTGGGCCAGGCTCTGGGGGATTTTTATGTTCCAGTATTTACGAAAGGACCCCTCTAAAAAATGGAACTCTTTTCAAAATGGCAACGAGAGTCAGGCGAAAAACTCAACAAGCCTCCCGCTTGAGTACAGCTATTTCCCTCCCTACAAACAGAAAGGCAATGAATCAAAACACTTTAAAATGATGTGTTACCTTATTTGTTTTACTTTAATCCAAATGTACAACACGTTTGCTGTTTAAAACACCATTAAATACACACAGTTCCATGTTTTGTTTTTGGGTGGTTTTCAAAAAAATGAAGTATTTTTCAATATTAAAGCTGGACTGATAAGCTTTATACATATAAGGTCTCATTTATACCTTAAATGTGTGTTATCAAGGTGTCAAACTCCATGCAAAATTTCATAAAAAAAGATGGATCTATACCAGATTTATACAACAATATATACCTAAAAATGTCACAAGTGCAACGTTTTAGCGTGACATTTTGAGTAGTAAGTCATTTTCAAATGGTCAGAAAACAGTTATCTGATTACCTAACAAAACAAAATCTCTAAAAAGTTACAAACAATTAGGTACTTGAGAGTTGCCAATGTAACATGCATGTATTTCGCCTTTGTTGCCTCTTCAGCATTTATGAATAATAAACATACCCCTTAAAATAAACTACAGTAAAAATAGCTTAGCTTAAATTTGTGAAAGCCAGTGTTCAATCATTGTAAGCCCTACATCTATTATATGCTCTTACTGATCAAGTCTGATGTATCAGGATTGATTATCAGAGGTTCTTCATTAAAAACCCTTTCTTATATTTTGAAAAGTAGCTGATCTAATCAGTTAACCATATTTGTCACAAGTGCAACGTTTTGTATTTCTTGACTGACCATTTAAGCATATCATGTATAACTTGTTATTTTGCTTTATATTTTAGTCTAGCAGGTCAGAAAGAAACCAACAAAAACAACCCTTTGCCTACAGTATGCATATTGGTTTCTAATAATTAACAAAAGTGATGTCACAAGTGCAACGCATATTTTCTAGTCTAAAAAAATGAACGCTAATTCCTAACGATACATATTACTTTCACTCTTATAAATTTATATGGCAATCACAGGAAGCAATGTACACTTGTAAGATACTGTTCATCATTAAATACATTGATCATTTGAGTGGTTATGGAAACATTTATAAGTGAAGACAGCAATTTTAGGGTCAAATTTATCAAATAAATGTGTGAAAAAAAAAATTCTTTGGAGAATTTTCTCAAATTAATGGCATAGAGTCTAGTCCCAATATAGGGTCTATCAAACTAAGAACAATTTTGAAACACAAAGTGTATGTTACAAATGTAGCACTACTTATAAGGTATATCACCAGTTTTGAAAATAAACACCAAAAAGCACATAAATATGAAAATCACAAAAATGGCCATTGTCAAAAAGATTTGAATGTTGTTTTCTCTTATTTTGATATCCATAGAAAAACCAGGAACAAAAATTAAAAAGACAAATGCATGTTTCAATTTTGACCTAAAATGGGTCAATGTCACACTTTTACTTCATTTTTTTGAAAATCACCCTTTTGGTTTCATTTCTTGGAATTGACTGACGTAATCAATAAACGTCACAGGTTTTGCGCCCCAGATATCGATTGTGTATTTATTCGCTTATAAGTTAGCAATTATACTAAATCCAATTGTATTTGACGAATGTCCACCCCAAAAATCACTCAAAAGAATCACTATACCCTTCTCAGTTTCATTTAGGTATGCGCTTCACGTGGACGGGCACCTGCTAATTAATTGACAGATTAATGGGCGCGCGGGCGAGGATATGTGGAAGGTGTTGTGCATATGTATGATAATTTAAAAAAAATGGATTGAAATACTAAAGAGGCTATTGAAGGGTGTTTAGATTTACATATGGTAGAGGGATAGGCCAATGAATTTGGAGTTTCCGAGAACTTTCAAGGGAGTCTGAACCCCACCCCCATCCCCTTTCAAACAACTTGAGCAATCCCCGGAGTGTACTCCCATATTAAAGCAGTACGGGTATGTGCCGCAAAGAAAGCCCCCCCCCCCTTTTTGAGATTTATTAGCTCTAAAAGCACCCACTTTTTCTGAATGCACCCATTTTTTTCCCACTATGATCAGCTCTAAAGGTACAACTTTACCGTTCTTTCTTTTCAACTCTGAAAGAACCCATTTTTTTTTTCAGTTTTATCAGCTCCGTAAGCCCCCCCCCCCCCCCCTTTTTTTTTTGTTTAACCTAGGGCGACACATATATACCAATTTTATATGTGGGTACCTCCACCCCCGGTCCTCTATGATTAAGAAGGAAATCGACCGGCATTTACACATTCGTCTCCTATGGTTAACAGTAGATAACAGAAAAAAAAGTTGTTGAATGAAGGGTGCTGGGCAACATGATATTTCTTGTGACTCCATTGCCGTAGAAATGAGCAGATATTTTACCTTCGATTTTTCCCCAAGCATGAGTCGGGGTGAATGAAAACTTAGAAGGTTGCCTTGGGATATTAAGCAGGGATTTTACCGAAATGTGTGTCCCTGCAGTGCAGAGTTGTAAGTCGTTTGCTTAATACCAATCGGTCCATCTTTTCCGGAATTTGGTGGGGTTTTAAGAACAAATATGAAAAACAAAAAAGAAAAACAAGTAACGATTATGATCTTGACCAACAAATTAGCTGTCCAGGGGAAGCAATCAATACGCAGCATGCTAAAATTCGACACGCAGTTTATTATCTTAGCCGGTGAGTACGTCTTGCTATAATGTCAAAAATTAACCCAAGACTCAATCTTTCATTCTGCCTCGCTTCCAAGAAAAAGTAAGAATGGGAGTAAACTGCTTAGACATTTTACAATTCCGGGTGTTATTTTCAATTTGAGGAACACAATGATGAGATTCCATTGTTTATTTCTTCACCAAGGTGTAAAAGTTTTGATATTTTCCTTACTTTTCCTTCATAGATTATGGGTGCACGTTAGAACCGCCTCGGCGAGGCGGTTCTAACGAGTACCAGCAATCTATGTTTTGGAGCTTACCCTAGTGTTACTACACAAAAATGGGGTGTAAGGGGGTATTCAATACACGGACATGTTATCCTGATAAAATTCCAGTGTGTGTGTGTGGGGGGGGGGGGGGGGGGGGGGCTTACAACGGTTCTTCTGGGGTGGTTAGCGGCTAGTTGTTCAATCTTTCAAAGAGAGCTAATTACCAGGGTGACGATGTTATGTTCTATAACATCAGCCTAATAAATCGGCGAATTAATCACTTATTCACGGGACAATACACAACTTTGCGATATTTATTTCATATTTGTGCTTCAATTTCAACAGAGCATCCCATATCTGTAATAAAACCTTGAGATCTACACACGACTTTAGCTTGTATTACATTTCAGGGGAAACAACAAATGCGTGACCTGGATTATTTATATACACATTGGTTCCCCCTTCCCTATAGACGCTTCTTTTTATAGGCGGGACACCGGAGCATGGGTACACTATAAGCTCACCTTGTGAGCTAAGGTGAGCTAAAACGAGTCTGGAGATGCCCAATAATTAAAACATGTTCTGAGGAAAAACTATGTCACCCCAACCGACCAAATCTAACTAAACAGTCTAGTTTGTGCAATTTAGTTGAAATTAGCACAAACATGGCCTAGTGAACTTTCAGTAATGTTTCTGTTAAAATCCATCCATTGACTGATTCAGAATATATTGTGGCAGAAGTGTTTTTTTTTTTTTTTTTTTTCAGTTTTAAGGGACGTTTGCAAAGAAAATTAGGTCGAGGTCACCAAAATCTAAATTCTTTCAGCTATATTCCAACCATGACTGTATATAGGCTGTGAAAGTTTACTGTCAAAATCCAGACACTGTTCCAAGACATCCCATCAGAAAGAAGCTATGCGGACACCAACAGGATCAGCACCAGAGATAATATGATCACTCTTCTTTCGGGGTGGAGGGAAGGGGGGACATAATAAGAATATGATACTTCATGTCAAAATTTGGCTTCGGTTTAAGATCTTTTAAAATTGTGGATGACTGCCTATCTAATAAGCTCTCACCTATGAGCCTTTGGTGAGCTTAACTGAGAAAGGAAATGGTTGATAAGAAATGAAAGAAAACAACAACACATCATTTTATACCAGTTTGAATGTCTGTTGTAATTATGCGCATACATGACATTGGACAATCAACAAAATTTCAACAAAATCTGGCTGCTTAGGCACAATACATAGATGCTTGAAATTTCAAATTTGCGCTGCTAAATAAGAACACCATCAATATGCATAGGCAAAATGAAAGGCACATATCAGCTGTCCAGTAACTGCACAGCTGATCACCATCTTTGTTATCGTTACGCAGGTAGTACAACCACTTTTCTTCAATCCAAAATTTCAAGCTTCTAGCCTTCTTCTGTGATTGCATAGGCCGGATTGTGTCAGACATGGTTGGCAGCGAAGACAGTCGAAATGTACTAGTACTGAGACAGAAATAGCTCAGACGGGCATACAATGAGATATGGTTGTCTGATGGGTGAGAAAAGTTCAACTGTTACCCCAAAGGGTTAAGTTCAGTTCTCATTTTGCCATGAATCAATCTGCAAACATTGAAGAAATTGTATGAATAACATTAATTCTTTGTCACTATGTACATAACATTTGAGTTGTCTCCCTTCCAATTAAACATTGAAATTTGTTGTTGGTGGTTCCTGGTGCTTTTTTTCTTATTATTGAGAATGCAGCTGTTATCTGTTTTTGAGGATTTTAATTTTTGGATTGGAATGTGTGCACATGCAAAAAGCATTCCCATTGTTTTTCGTCAACAGAATAATAAGAAAATGACAATTATGTACAAGACAACCAATGCTTATCGAATGAAGACAGCTACATGTATACCTTACAATTTCACACAACATACAATCCTCAACATGTCTTATTTAAGAACCAGAGGACCATTGGTCATGAGAACGCTCACCTGAAGCCTGATCTTGGAGTATTAAGTCATAATGAAATGACCTTGACCTTGAATACTCACACACCTTGATTGACTTCATAAGTTGTCTGCATCTGCAAAGTTTCAGGTCTCAGGCTGCAATAGTTTCCAATTTCTGAGAAAACCATAATTTTAATTTTGATATTTAAATGACCTAGGGCCAAGGTCAAGACATGACCTTGGCCTTCATTAATTACTTACCTTCATTGACTCCATTAGTTGTCTGCATCTAGCAACTTTCAAGTCTCAGGCTGCAACAGTTTGTTTTCGCCTTTTCCCATGTGAAAGCCTATGTTTCCAAAATTGACCTTGCCGTAAAATAGGTCAAGGTCATTATAGGGTCATCATTTCAACAAACTATGATGGGCTGGAGTCCCAAATGCTACATACCAAGTTTCATGAAAATTGGCCTGCCGGTTCTGGAGAAGAAGATTTTTGAAAGGTTTTTACCATATATGGGCGTGGCGGCCATCTTGGTCATGTGACCTGGATTTCGCAATCAAACTTTCGTCTCCCCTACCCATGGATGCTCCACATAAAATTTCACTTTGATTTGCCCAGCAGTTTCAGAGAAGAAGATCTTTGAAAAGTGTGTATGGACAACAGACTGGCCAAGGTCAAGAGATGACCTTGACCTATATTAATCACATACCTTCATCTACTCCATTAGTTGTTAGCATCTACCACTTTTCAGGCCTCAGGCTGCAATAGTTTTCAAAAAATCCATAGTTTTCACTTCTTCCTATGTAAAAGCCTATGTTTCCAAATTTGACCTTGCCGTAAAATAGGTCAGGGTCATCCAAGGGTCATCATTTTATCAAACTATGATGGGCTGAGGTCCCCGATGCTACATACAAAGTTTTGTGGAAATCAGCCCACCGGTTCTGGAGAAGAAGATTTTTGAGTGGTTTTTACCATATATGGGCGTGGCGGCCATCTTGGTCATGTGACCTGGATTTTGCGATCAAACTTTCGTCTCCCCTACCCATGGATGCTCCACATAAAATTTCACTTTGATTGGCAGCGCAGTTTCAGAGAAGAAGATCTTTGTAAAGTGTGTATGGACAACAGACTGGCCAAGGTCAAGAGATGACCTTGACCTACATTAATCACATACCTTCATCTACTCCATTAGTTGTTTGCATCTACCACTTTTCAGGCCTCAGGCTGCAATAGTTTACAAAAAATCCATAGTTTTCACTTTTTCCTATGTAAAAGCCTATGTTTCCAAATTTGACCTTGCCATAAAATAGGTCAAGGTCATCCAAAGGTCATCATTTTATCAAACTATGATGGGCTGGAGTCCCAAATGTTACATACCAAGTTTCGTGAAAATCGGCCTGCAGGTTCTGGAGAAGATTTTTGAGTGGTTTTTACCATATATGGGCGTGGCGGCCATCTTGGTCATGTGACCTGGATTTCGCGATCAAACTTTTGTCTCCCCTACCCATGGATGCTCCACATAAAATTTCACTTTGATTGGCCCAGCAGTTTCAGAGAAGAAGATCTTTGAAAAGTGTGAATGGATGACAGACTGGCCAAGGTCAAGAGATGACCTTGACCTATATTAATCACATACCTTCATCTACTCCATTAGTAGTTTGCATCTACCACTTTTCAGGCCTCAGGCTGCAATAGTTTTCAAAAAATCCATAGTTTTCACTTCTTCCTATGTAAAAGCCTATGTTTCCAAATTTGACCTTGCCGTAAAATAGGTCAGGGTCACCCAAGGGTCATCATTTTATCAAACTATGATGGGCTGAGGTCCCCGATGCTACATACAAAGTTTTGTGGAAATCGGCCCACCGGTTCTGGAGAAGAAGATTTTTGAGTGGTTTTTACCATATATGGGCGTGGCGGCCATCTTGGTCATGTGACCTGGATTTTGCGATCAAACTTTCGTCTCCCCTACCCATGGATGCTCCACATAAAATTTCACTTTGATTGGCAGCGCAGTTTCAGAGAAGAAGATCTTTGTAAAGTGTGTATGGACAACAGACTGGCCAAGGTCAAGAGATGACCTTGACCTACATTAATCACATACCTTCATCTACTCCATTAGTTGTTTGCATCTACCACTTTTCAGGCCTCAGGCTGCAATAGTTTACAAAAAATCCATAGTTTTCACTTTTTCCTATGTAAAAGCCTATGTTTCCAAATTTGACCTTGCCATAAAATAGGTCAAGGTCATCCAAAGGTCATCATTTTATCAAACTATGATGGGCTGGAGTCCCAAATGTTACATACCAAGTTTCGTGAAAATCGGCCTGCAGGTTCTGGAGAAGATTTTTGAGTGGTTTTTACCATATATGGGCGTGGCGGCCATCTTGGTCATGTGACCTGGATTTCGCGATCAAACTTTTGTCTCCCCTACCCATGGATGCTCCACATAAAATTTCACTTTGATTGGCCCAGCAGTTTCAGAGAAGAAGATCTTTGAAAAGTGTGAATGGATGACAGACTGGCCAAGGTCAAGAGATGACCTTGACCTATATTAATCACATACCTTCATCTACTCCATTAGTAGTTTGCATCTACCACTTTTCAGGCCTCAGGCTGCAATAGTTTTCAAAAAATCCATAGTTTTCTCTTTTTCCCATGTAAAAGTCTATGTTTCCAAATTTGACCTTGCCGTAAAATAGGTCAAGGTCATCCAAGGGTCATCATTTTATCAAACTACGATGGGCTGAAGTCCCCGATGCTACATACCAAGTTTCGTGGAAATCGGCCCACCGGTTCTGGAGTAGAAGATTTTTGAAGGGTTTTTACCATATATGGGCGTAGCGGCCATCTTGGTCATGTGACCTGGATTTCGCGATCAAACTTGAAATGCCACTACCCAAGGAGGCTCCACATTAAATTTCAACTAGATCGGCCAAGCGGTTTCAGAGAAGAAGATCTTTGAAATTGTGGACGACGAAGGACGGACGGACGGACGACGACGGATCATGGCCATCCTATTAGCTCACCTTGTGAGCCTTCGGCTCAGGTGAGCTAACAAAGGTGTGCAAAAAGTGTTAACAACAAATATATTTTATATCATGAAACTTTTGAAAACAATCATTTTGCAGTATACTTGATATGCACAATGAAAACAGTGTGGAAGTTTTATTTTACAATGCACAAGGAAAATAAATTCTGGTATGCTGGGTCACAATCTTCTCCATTGACAATAGTAATGATATGTCTTGTTCCTGGGTTTATTTGCATCTTTGGTACAACCATGGCAGGTGAGAAGTATATGTCAACCAACAAACTTTAACCCTCCTCTGTCTTCTTGGCCTAAAAATAAACAGGGAATAACAATTTTTATGCAATTTGTCATGTAGCTCTGTCTCATATATAGCCCTGAATTTAAAATTACCAATGCACACTCTTCGTTAGAATAAAGTATCATTAGGAAAACACTTTCGAGTAATACCCACATTTTTAGCTCACCTGAGCCGTCAGGCTCACAAGGTGAGCTTATAGTATACCCATGCTCCGTCGTCCGTCCGTCCGTCGTCCACCATTTTCAAAGATCTTCTTCTCTGAAACAGCTTGGCCAATCAAAGCCAAATTTTATATGAACCATCTATAGGAAGGGGGAACCAATGTGTATATAAGAAATCCAGGTCACATGACCAAGATGGCCGCCATGCCCATATATGGTAAAAACCCTTCAAAAATCTTCTTCTCCTGAACCGGTGGACCGATTTCAACGAAACTTGGCATGAAGCATCAATGGCTCGAGCACTACAATGTGTATATAAATTATGACCCTGTGATGACCCTGACCTATTTTACAGCAAGGTCAACATAGGTCGCCAATGCATTTGAATGGGGAAAACTTTTAAAATGTCATTTAAAGTGAAAGTCTTGCAGGAAATGGGCAGTAGGACTGAATATTAATGATTCTGAAAAAAATTGGACCCCAGGGGCTCATTTGCCCCCACCCCAGGGCAATATACATGTATATCTTCATAATATTCAAACGTCTTCTCCTCTGAAACCACTTGGCCAATCAAAGCCAAATTTTATGTGAAGCGTCTATAGGATGGGATAACCATGTGTATATAAATAATCCAGGTCACATGACCAAGATGGCCGCCATGCCCATATATGGTAAAAACCCTTCAAAAATCTTCTTCTCCGGAAACGGTGGACCAATTTCAATGAAACTTGGCATGAAGCATCGATGGCTAAAGCACTACAATGCATATATAAATCATGACCCTGTGGTGACCTTGACCTATTTTACGGCAAGGACCAACATAGGTTGCCAATGCATTTGAATGGGGAAAACTTTTAAAATGTCATTTAAAGTGAAAGTCTTGCAGGAAATGGGCTGTAGGACTGAATATTAATGCTTCTGCAAAAAATTGGACCCCAGGGGCTCATATGCCCCCAACACGGGGCAATATACATATATATCTCCATCACATTCAAACATCTTCTCTGAAACCACTTGGCCAATCAAAGCCAAATTTTATGTGAAGCATCTATTGGATGGGACAACCAATGTACAATGTATATATAAATAATCCAGGTCACATGACCAAGATGGCCACCTCATCCATATACGGTAAAAACTCTTCAAAAGTCTTCTTCTCCAGAACCGGTGAACTGATTTCAAGGAAACTTGTCATGAATCATCGATGGCTCAAGTACTACAATGTATATATAAATCATGACTGTGATGACCTTGACCTAGTTTATGGCAAGGTCAACATGGGTTGCCAATGCATTTGAATGGGAATAACTGTTAAAATGTCATTTGAAGGGGAAAACCAGCAAGAAATAGCGATTATTCTGAAAAATGAAAATGGGCCAAGGGCTACATCTGTCCCTGCACTGGGGTTAAAATACCATAATATTCAAACATGTTTATTGGTATATGCAGATCTCAGGTGAGCGTTTACAGGACCATTGGTCCTCTGGTTCTTGCAGCAATAAAAATTTTCTTTTTCGTCTGTTTCAATTTTCTTTTTGTTTTGCTTCTGATCATATATTGAACAGCCACCATGACATTACAGAGACATATTCCAATGAGTATATGCATTAACAGATTCTTGTAAGTACAACTAAATTAATTGAACTTTGCAAAAACAATGCAAACCCTCAAGTATCTATATGTTTCTCATAATACATGTAATGAAATCGGAATTGATATTTGTATGCTTAAACTCAGATCTAATAATCCTGGATATGTAACTACTGTGAATGTATGGTATTTATTACAAATATGTTGTCTTGGCTAGGTTGTCAAATCTGTAATTGATAAGTTGAGACAAGCTGATAATTCAATTATATGAGCAAATATCCAAGATTTTTTTTTATTAAGCAATAGCTTTAATATATTAAAATCAAGCAAAGACAACATAAATTGACATTTGCTTTAGTGCCATATCCAGGTTATTTTAGATCTGAGGTATAATACACATGTATATTAAAAGAAAATTGCATGTTAAACATACAAACAATTCAGATACCATCACTGACTTACCTGCATAGGTTTTGTTTGTTAATGTATTGGGCAGTGGTGGCTTCATCTTAGCTTCCTGTTCAAATGGGGTGGTGGTGGCTGTTCATTTGATGTTCGGCATGAACTCTTGTTTCACTAAAATCAGAATAAAAATCATATAGCATCCGACCACAGAATTAAACAGTCATGATATCACAGTCAGCAACTGGAAGTTTGTAATTTAAAAACAAACAAAAATGATAATGACACTTGCAAAAATGGTACTGACAGCAGAAATTCTGGTTATGGGGGGTACAGGGGTGTATAGAACATCAGGTGTTAGGTGGGGTTGGGGTTGAGCAAACATGCTGACAGGAAAATTGCCCATAATCAATATTCTGATCAAAATGTCTATTTATTTCACTGAAAATTTTCATTTTTTTTACAGCAGAAAAAAATATTGCATGACCAAGTTATCATAATATTAAAATATGATGACATATGTAATGAGTCATTGTAAGTTGTAGCCCCACCCTACCAGCCTGCTGCCCCCCCCCCCACACACACACACACACACATATATGGATACTACTGGGTAGACAGTCAGGGACAAAACCTAAACAGGTTATAAAAAAAATAACTGAAACAAGTTATTAATACACTTTAAATGATCTCCCTTTCCAAGATGTTAGAGTTAACTTTTCTTGGATATTTTTTTCAGGTCAAAAAACCACTTTCATAAGTTATGCTTTAATTAGTTATTATGACAATATTAACTTGAATAGGTTATTAGTATCATTACCCCACTTGTCTTTGAAGTACCTGCGTACTACTTTTTAGCCTATGCGTACGAAGAAATTCTTTTGTAGTAGCTGCATTAAAGTTACATCATCCTGGGAAAATTGTCTAGACATGTGCCAAAATTCTGGTAAGGTGGGAACAGATGTTTTAAAATCAGGGATTTTGCCATTCTGATGCCCAAAAATTGCATAAAAAACTGAAATTTTCAAAATCTGAATGGTATATACTAACTTTCAGCCATGTGAGTATAAAGCTTTCATCTTGCTGCATCTCCCATTAACATTTTAATTATGTAAAACCCTGCATATTTCAATTAAATTAAGAGAAACTTCACAGATTTTGACTGATGCAGGGAAAATGAAAAATAACTTGTTTCAGTTATTTTTTTTATAACCTGTTTAGGTTTTGTCCCTGACTGGTAGAGTGGGGCCCCTGTGGGGATATCCAGATTAAAGTGCAATAACTTTTTGTCCCTGCAGCGGCAGTGCAGGGAAGATGCCAGGTTTTTACAGTATTATCCTTACCCCAATGAGGCAGGGCAAAGATCATGGGTTTGACCTCAAGTGTCTCCTGAGACAATGAGGTTGACTTATTGCAGGGCACCGAAAACTGGAATGTCATAATCGCCGCCCTTCCCCACAGTTTAGGGTGGAGGGGCATGTTCCTATTTGTGTAGAAAATTACGCTTGGCATTTCGCAGAGTAACTTGAGATGATGATCAGAAATTGATCGCCTCAGTATATGAAGATATTTAGTGGAGCGGACTGACGCAGGGGTAGAGTGGTTGATTCCCGTCTTGGCGGTCCCAGGCTCAATCCTCAGCTGGGGAACTTTTAGTTGTGGCCTTGAGCAAGTCACATTTTCCACAGCTCCTAAGGTTATGCACCAGTCATTTGTAAACACTGCACCCCCCCCCCCCCACACACACACCTAGGGAAAGGGTGGGGGAAATTAACAGGGCTGAAGTGCGGGGCAATTACTTTTCAAGTGTCCCGGCAGTGCATGCGAAATAACGGGGTTTGACATTAAGATCTTTACCCCAGAGAGATTTTCTACTGCGAAGGGCGGGGCAAAGACTTGAAAGAGCAAAGTTTTGACCTCCAGTTTGCCCCCTGGGTGGGGCTCAGAGCAGAGACCTGAAACTGAAAAGTCATAATGATCCCTGCCCTTCCCCGTAGGTGGGGGAGCAGTGGTTACAAATGACTGGTTCATAATGGTCAGAAATTGATTGACTCAGTAAACGGTAAAGAAAAAACAAAACAAAAATGTCTGACTTGGCAATGCTGCGCGTCAATGTTGACCGATGTCATTTCTTTCCAACAAAGATTTTGAGAAATATTTTGGAAAGTGCAGAACAGTAGTCGAATTAAACTCTTCTGTGAATAACGCTGTAAAACAACACTGAATGGCTTTATCGTGTTTATTCCATTTCTTACCACTTTTGTGGATTCTTTCTTTCCCAGGTGTTGTCAATCTTGTTATCGATTTTGTTTTTTTACACATTCCGGAAGCTCAACTTTGATGACGATTTCCTCAATAAATTGGACTTCTCCCGCGTAGCTACTCAGCTATAAGACGGACTAGAGTTTACACTTCGTGTTTTTGATAAATGTTCCGTTATTCCTTCTGGGGGATTTTTATGTTCCATTATTTTCAAAGACATGTCTCTCAAGATAATAATTTTCAAGAACTCAGGTGCTTCTTTTCCCATTGCATTTAGATAGCGTTCCTTGATCTGTTAAAGTTAAAAATGTTAAAAATAGATGTAAATAGGATAGAAAAAAGTAAACAAATATCAAGACAGAACTGACACTTCAAGTTACTCGCAAAATAAAGCCCATAAATTAGAGAGTATTTCGCGCCATTTTCATGACGCCATTTTGAAGGGATTATTTTTTGACGCGCTTGGTGACGTTTTGTAAATACTTTCACAACTTTTGACGTCGTTGCCGTCCGACTAATTGTGTTCATTGAAAAATGAATGACACGTTGAGGAGGTCAGATGACCGTATTTGGCCAATCAAAACGCCGGAAATGGATAATTGTTATGACAGTTGTAATTATTAAATTATTAAACCTTCTATTAAGACGAAAATGAAATTTGTATATTTTAATACTTATTTCACCATTTTAAATTATTGATTGTTCACAATAGTCTTATTATTTACACTAATGTCTTATTTGTTTAAGCACCATATAGCAATAAAATTTGACATGAATAAGATATACCAACATCCGAGTGATCATTTTGTATATCTCGAATAACTCTATCAAAGGAGTGAAAGGGAATAACAATAGTGCATCACCGCACTACTGAATCCACTTCAGGTTTTCAGAATGTTAATTAAACTGCGAACAAACATTCACGATATCGGTTTTAGCACGTCAGATTGACGTCTGTTTTTGACGTCAAACAAACTTTCAAAATCAACCTAACCCCAACGTCATTATGACGTCACATTTGAGACATCAAACCAACGTTGTTTTTCTGACGTCAGAATGACGTCTGTTTTGACGTCAGAATGACGTCTGTTTTTGACGTCAAACAAACTTTCAAAATCAACCTAAATCCAACGTCATTATGACGTCGGAGTCTGACGTCAATCTGACGTCCAACTGACGTCAAATGTCTGCTGGGTGTGAATACTGATTATGTAAAATGACTTTCACAAATACTAATACTGGTGATGTAAAATGACTTCCACAAATACTAACAGACACCTAAAGGATTCACACTGATAATGTTATTGATCAAACCAATATGATACAAATGACTGGCCAGGACAAAATCCCTCAACATGATACAAATTTACACACACACACACACACACACACACGCACACACACACACACACACACACAATGACCCATATCTCAATGTACAACTACCTTGTGGTCTTAGCACATAAAACGCCCAATAGCACATGATACACCCCAAAAGCACTGCTACTATAATATGTAATATACTATATGAGCCTCGTGACGAATTTGCCTATACGAAAACAAGAGCGCAGATCAGCTGTGCAGTAACTGCATACTTAAATGATCAGCGCCTTTGAATTCGCTTCACGGATAGTACAATTCCTCTTCTTCTTAAATACGAAATTTCAAGCTTCTAGCTTTTTTTCGAGACTGTACAGGTCGGTTTGTGTCGGACCTGGTCGGAAATCCTGAAGGCCGGTTTTATAGCTTCACGGCGAAGTACACTACCTTATTGTTAGCAAAAAATAATTAATTGTTCACACACACACACACACACACACACACACACACACACACACACACAAAAAAAAAAAAAAAAAACGTTCCATGCAGTTCCATTCCAGCATGTCAAGAAAAAACTTAATTTAACTTGAACACTTTCAGTTACTACCCTGGTGAATTCGTTCGAATTGACGCCATGGGTCCACATATTGCAATGTCCCTTATGTATTTGGTCGGTCGTTCATAGGCTTGCCTTGATATGATTCTATACCTGATCGCTCGGTCTTGCAAGAGCACCCGAAAAGACGTACGAATTTCTCCCGGAATTCTTTGTTGCTGATGGCATAGAGGCAGATGTTTATTGAATGGTTCATCTGAAAAGCTGTTGAAAAAGAAATGAACAGACTGTCATTTGAAACATTGCCATCCACACCTGCCACTCGCAAACCCAAGAATACAAGAGACGGTAGACCGACCAGTATTATGTAGGCGACGACAACGGATATAAGCATAACTGATGTTCTGATCAACTGATTACTTTCATCCTTAGCTGTGAGACGGGCCCTTATAGCATGTTGTTGTTTAAGTTTGAATATGATACTGGGGGTGAGGTACAGTAAGATAACCATGGGTATGACATTAAATATACCAATGAACAAAATCCGTAAAATATTTTGCGTGTACGTTTTGGTTTCATTGGTACCGAGTTGACATATACCATTTTTGATTTCGGAAAACATAATTGCATTTACAATACCAGATAACAAACAGACACATCCACATATACATAATGATAGAACTCTAACTTTTCTAGATACAATTTGCTTGAATTGCAAAGGATATTGTACAGCTATATATCTGTCAATGCATATAAGTACAATGATATATGAGGAATACATTTTGGCTGTTAGGTCAAAAACCATGGATAATGTACACCCAGTGTCTGTGAATGCCCTAACGTCGCTGCTCAATATCACTGGTAATGGCAACAGGCGGAAAAAGTTAGTTGTTAAACCCAACGTGTCAGTTAGGGCAAGAACGACCACAAGCAGGCCGTATGTTTGTAGTTTCTGGGGTGATTGTAACATAACAATAATACTCGAAACGTTTCCGAAAGCGCCAAAAATCAGGAATAAACAATTCAAGCAGAATATCACGTACATGTATAACATCCATACTGTATTTTTCCCGCTGTCGGTGAAATTCGAATAAGTCAAACCTGTATTTACAAAGTTGAGAGACGAAATGTTAACTACCGAAAGGTTTGTCAGGATATCTGTATTCGGCCAATTCCCAATATTTGCTGCTGTAAGAGTTGTTTGGACTTCTAGATCTTCAGTGGCTGTCCAGTTACCCAACGGTTCTATCGTAGTAATTGCCATTTTCCTGAAATTTGATAATTAGAAAATCAACCATTCCGCGTAAAAGTAATAAAAAATATACAAACAAATACATAACGTCTTTTATTAGTGATTCAGACCAGGGCCCAGAATTACAATCTTCCCTAATGGAAGACCGTAGTTAAGGTGACAAATTTAGACTCGATATTTTACCCTAAAATCAATAACTGTTTCGACGAAAATATATACAGGTGTGTGAAATTAAATACAATTTACATAATAAAACCGAAAAAAAAAAATGATTTCAGAACCTTTAAGGTTAATCTTTTTGGATGCTGAAATTTGTCACCTTATTAACTAAGGTGGGCCCAAGTCAAACTAGAACTGGTGGCTGTAAGATTTATAATATTGCATGCAGAGATTTAGATTTATTTTCTGGTTTCTGTTGTACCCCGGGAGCTAATTTGATCTACCTTGCAACCCCCTTCCCCCCAGGACAATTTTTCATGGGTGGCAAATCGTTCATTGAGTAAGTATGCTGGTTATCTTATTTGTATATTCATGAATTTTAATGAAAACATTAAAAATGACAGAAAACTCGTTGAAAAACTCGTTAATTTCAGGCCCTAACAATCATTGTGAGACTTTGCTATTGAACCAGTCATATCATGTTACAATTTTATTGATGTCAGACCTAAATGAAAATTATCTCATATGCATATATTTACATTGTTCTAAAACCTTCTTAGATGAACCATTAGATGTCCATTTGTGTTCATACTTCCATGAACAATTGTGTCACGCGACGTGACGTAATCCAAACTTGACGTCAAAAACATGAATCTCGCCAATCTGATTGGACGTTGTAAACGTCGACGCCGTTCCACTGTTTGAACACCCACTGTGTGTAAATTCTTTGTTTGCTTGTAAATGTGACCGCTTTGGTGATTTTTCAACAAGCGATAGAGAGAAATGAATGTAAATATAAGCAATGAGTTTAATTCTTCGGGGTTCATTTACTTTGCACGCGACCCACTGCGGTGCATAGCTCCATGGACACCAGAAAGACAAATTCATTTCTTAAATGAATTTTAATAAAAATATAAAAAAATCCACGAAAAACAAGGGACAAGGTTTTCCCTTGTTTTTTGTCGATTTTTGTTATTTGTATTAAAATTCATGAATATGCAAATAAGATTATTTTCATTTAGGCCCATGACCTCAATAAACTTGAAACATGATATGACTGATTCAATAACAAAGTGTCACAATGATTGTTTGGGCCTGAAATTACTGCGAAGTTACTGTTGCATTACTGCGAAGCATTATAAACATAATGCTGTTAAATGATCAATGAACAAAGCTCCCATAAATCTCTGTTGGTGTTGCTATAATGCACTTGCGGCGACGTAAACGTTGTTTGTTTTGACATCGGCCCGTTTGTGGGATGACGCCAGATTTTTCGGCCCATTTGCGGGATCGGCCCAGTTGTGGGAATCGGCCTAGTTGTGGGACCCACCCTAGTTGTGAGTCACACACACACACACACACACACACACACACACACACACACACACACACTATATGTATATAATACAGATACAGGATAGCGGGCAGTGCTTAATAAGTTACTAAAATCATTTAATTTATCAAGTCATTGGATTCTACATAATGATAATGATTTTGAAAGGAAGAACGAAAAACGAAACAACAAAATACACTAATTTAGATCTACAACATATTTTAATGATAAAAATTTATAAGTGAAAGTAAGAACGAAAATTGAATATAAAATAAATTTATCGCGTTTCTTTTTACGCGTTTGGAGTTACATGAAAACACAAATTCTCTTCAATTTATGTAATTCTAAATAATAATAGTAATAATAATAATAATAATAATAATAGCAATTATAATAATAAATTGTCAAAATATGATAAATCACTTACCTTTATGAAATATGTTTCAATAAACCTCTTCATAAACAGTATATAAATTGATGGAACCTCATTCAATTGTTGTAGAGAATCTTAGTGTCAAAGTACTTAGTTGATGCTGTCTTTCATGCTGTCCTCAGATATGTAATACATATTTCTTTTTCATATCAAACCCAAATCCTCTTCGGAGGAGCCTTTGCACGAAAAATGCCATCGGTAATAACGATCAGTAAAGACGAGTATCTCGGACTGCTAGTAACAGAAGTAAGAGAATAGACGTGTTTGTTCGTCGTTAAAACATAATAAAATGATAAAAACTGAGATGTGCGATTTTATTGTACACATCATACATTACACGAAAAGTAGATTTCATGCGAACCGGCTCTTGTATTTTCCATGTTTAGAGCCGCGTCACAAAGAAGAGGTTTAGGGCGTTATCGAATAGCCAAGACACAGACCAGTTGCACAGGAGCTGGTTTCATGGTATTGTGTACTGTGTATGACAATTGTGTTGTTGTAATTGGCTTCAAAAATTATTTAGTAAGTTTAAAGAAAAACAAAATTAAACTGCGAAGGTCGTTGTTTGTATGCGCCTTAGAAGATGAAGGCTTGACCGTCTTGTATTTCATTTTATCTTCTTGGCCATAAACAAATGAGGAATACTTATCTTTACCATGGGAAAACATGCCTTTAAGAAATCTTTACCTGCAAAATCTTGTGCAGATCAGTTGCACGGTAGTTGCACGTCAGATTCTTTGATATACTTTCTTATCTAGTTCACATACTCGACGTTACGTTGCGCCACATAACGTTAGGCGGTTTTCCATAACGAAATCTGCAACGCACGTGTGCGTATTATGCACGCGTTATTGCGATGGAATAACTGCATATACATTACATAACGTTAGGCGGTGTTTCCATAACGAAATCTGCAACGCACGTGTGCGTATTATGCACGCGTTATTGCGATGGAATAACTGCATATACATTGCTGCATTATTTGATGAAATTTCATCTCGAAATAACAAAAGATAAAGAAATGACAACAATTTTTTACGTACTCGTATTTCATGTAATTCAGGGAGAGCCAAACACAATTTTTATCACAGGAAATAGCTAGAGAAATTGTCTTCCAGATATAGACATTTTAAAACGTTTTGCAATGACAGACACCGAGAAATAAAGTGAGTGACAGAGTTTTTGACTGATCCTCGTAGATGTCCCTATTTCGATTAAATTGACCTGCATTATTTCGCGGTACTCGGTCGTGATTTTGGAATCCTATATATACGTCGGTCTGACGTCATTCAATGAAGAGTGGCTTCTAACAGCACTGGCATAGGTAAGGGTTTGAGTATTGATTTGCCCATGTTCTCTATTGTCTTTCAGACTTTGTCCCGATTGATTTTATGTCCACTGTCTGTTCCAGTTTGGTTGACTGTTTGAAGCAGTCACTTGCTGGTGGCTTTGTAATCGAAATTCTAATAAGTCTCTTTCGACAGAAAAGTTTCCCATCATCTACCTTTCTCTTTTTCGTCTTTGGTAGTCGGCTTCGGCGATAATACAGTTTCTCAACTATTACTGGCAAATAATCGGCCAGATAGATTCTTGTACCATACCAATATCATGGATTGTTTAATCTTTTCCGCTTCGTTCTCTGCGTAGATTGTGTCTGTCTCTTGTGAACTCGTTATTTGTGTGCTTATTGCCTCTAAAGCATCTTGCACAGACGACAATACCGTCGGTAGATAAACAGTCTTGTTTCTACTTGTATCCCGTTCGTAATTATTTTACTCACATTGTCCAATATTGTCTTTTAAGTCTGTGAAACTACTGTCATCGTGGAATGAATAAAAAATAAAACTGAGCTCATATTAATGAGAAAGGGGATGGGCCATACCGCGGTTTCGGCTACTTATCTCTCCAGTGACCCTATAGCTTTGGCAACAAGAAGCCAAAGTGAATTACTGTAATTTTGCAACTTTCAACAGGGTAGTCGATACAAAGACTAGTATTATCAAAATGAGGCCATATATATTAAATGTTGGTTAGAAAATGAGTCTAAACTGATAATAACTTTCTGATTTCTAAGAATACCCTCGCTGATCTCAAAGGACCAAAAGGAAAATATAATCTGCACTATGGATGATGTACGGGGAGCCTTTTTAGGGCTGCCACACGGCACGATAACAGCTGCAGTAATAGCAAGTAAAAGTAAAACTGAGATCTTTTAAGAGCAGTGAACATATTAATGAGAAAGGGAATGGGCCATACCGTGGTTTCGGCCACTTAAGCCTCTTCAGTGACTCTATAGGTTTGGCAACATGTAACTAAAGAGAATTACTGTAAATTTGCAACCTTCAACAGGGTAGTCGATACAAAGACTAGTATAATCCAAATGGGGCCAAATGAATTAAATGTTGGTTAGAAAATGAGTCTAAACTGATAATAACTTTCGGATTTCTCAAAGTTTCTCAAACGTATCTCGTTCGTTAGAAATTGACGTTTACACATCGAAGGTTTCCTTTTGTTCAAGGGTCGAATATCCTCTGGTTATTGGCATCTCTGTCCCGTTATGTGGTAAAGATACATGTATCAGCTGGTTGGGAGATCCACTAGGATCATGTTTGTGGGTGAGTTTGTATGGCTGACTATGCCAATTTTATCTCTGAACTGTCAGTTGCAAGAAGAGCTAGTCAACGGTGATGGCCCATTGAATCTGTTTTCGCTCTCTGTGCTTTTTAAGGTTTAACATACATGTATATGGGTATGACGGCCATCTTCGTCATGTGACCTGCCTGGCTGATATATATAAACTGATTTCCCTTTGCTAAGCATACTCCACATGAAGTTTGGCTTTGATTCGCCGAGTGGTTTCTGAGAAAATTAAGTTTTAATTTTGACATGCAAGTGATATTTGGCCAAATTTGAGAAATGATATTGACCTAGAATATTCACATTAACTTCATGTATTAAATAAGTTGTCTGTCTCTGCATACTTTCAGGTCACAGGCTACAAAACTTTCTGAAAATCCAATGTTTCAACTTTGTGCCATTGAAAAAGGTACAAGTAGGCAATGATAAATACAATACTTTTGGAAATCAAGGTAAAAGCCTATATTACCATATTTGACCTTGCCGTTAACTAGGTCATTGTTATTACAATGTCATGATTTATGCAAATTTAGATGGGCCAGAGTCCCCAATGCTACATACCAAGTTCCGTTGAAATCAGATTTCAATAATCACGGCGCTGCTTTAGCTTAAATTGTGATAAAAAGTTTTTTTTCATTGAATATGCTTTTTTTTCGAATGCTTGAGAAAGGACAAAATCAAATCAGGAATTATTTTTACCTCCGGGTACGATATTATCGTAGAAAATGACGTCTTCATTTTTTTATGTTAATTTGTCGTCCCCAGCCAACGAAATGCATAAAACCAAACTTTTCTTGGTGTAAGAAGACAGAATACAATGTGCCTCATTGTAACCAAACGTATCACGACTCGAGCGACATGCACCCGTAACGTATGTCTGATCACTTATCCCTATGTAAACAAAGAAACGCTGCATTCATGAGCGTTAATTAACGATGACTGCTGGAAATTGTTATTATTATTATAATAATTATTATTATTATTCCGTTAGTTTGGATCCATGGTTCAGTACAATCCGATACAAGGCCGAGGTGAATAGAACTTTTGAATGCCTCAAAAGTTTTATTCATCTCGGCCTTACTGACTCGATGAATATATATACATGTGACGTCAACTTTTATTTCAATATATATATATATAGGGAGAAATAGGACAAACATCAAACAAAAATCTTCCCGGTAGCACTGGGTCCTAAGAAAGGATTCGAAAAATGATTAAAATAAGTATATAGGGGGATTAAACCATTAACAGTGCAAGATTAAATCAAACTAAGCGCGCTTTCGGCTTTCGCCTTCTTCAGGGTCAATATGTAATTTACAGGTAAAAACTGGAAAAAAATGAAAGAAAAAAATGAAAATAGGTAAATAAATAAAATAAAACAAAAACAATGCAAAAATACACAAAATCACATAAAATGTGACAAAGTTGACACCACTGTATGTTCGGCAGTGAGTAAACGACTTAAAATCAATTCATGAACGCCCTTTGAAAGGGCCCAGAATCTGATTAAAGATGGCGGTAAATTAACACTGACATGCTTAGTTTTATATTGCAACAACCACTTTATCGTAAAATTCTAAAATGTACTCTGAATGAAAATCATGTAACTTTGTAAATATTGCTCATAAAGACACCAAATTTTCAGCTCTAGAACAAAAGTGGGTATTCTTACATAAGTTACAAATAAAATTACAAACCATTAACCATGGTTCCTTGTGGAATCTTTGAAACTCGAATATCAGCAAAATTTTCGTTGAAAATTTGGCTTCATATTGTAGCATGTAAGTTAAAAGACAAATAAATGTAAAAAATGCAAAATGAAGCTATTTTCTATCGATTTTGTTAAGTATATTGAGCACAGTAAAATGATAACAGTATTTTCAAAGGATTTTGGCGGCCATCTTGGAAAATGGCAGCCATCTTGGATGATATAAGGTGGGTCCCTATCCATAAATAATTGTTATCATTAATACATTGCTTATACAAAGTGTCTTGCTTTTATCATTAAGTGAGCAATTCTGTCAAATTTTGTCACCATATTACCGCACTATATGTTATGTAATCAAAATAGGCATACAGCATCACAAGATCTGGAAGTATTATATACAGAGTAAATATCTATACTCATAACAAATTCTATAAACAAATTCCTCCAGTTGTCCATTTCTTGCCAGTGACGATTGTTCAAAAACAAGAAAAGTTGTCAATTTATTTCTGAATATTACAGGGGTATATTAATATCTGAACGCAGCTGTAGTCGGTAATACTATACAGTTGTACTAATTCCGAGTTAAAAATGTTTGATATAAATTTGCTTTTTGTTTAAGGCACATATTAGAACATCCTCGCGAGGCGATTCCAAAGAGTACCAACAAGGTGTTTTGAAGCAAAAATATAGCTCAGCTATACACGAACAAGAAACACGTCAATTGGTTCATGAGGGTTTTCTCCGGCAAAGTTCATGTAAATATTAAAGACTGGAAATGGTGGATAGTTTTTTTGAAAATACCGTGGACAAAAGAGAACTTTGCACCTTGACAATAAGCAGACATGTTTATAAACATATTTCGCGCTGTTCTGGCATACACATACATGTGCTTAATTCCTTTATTCCTTTGACGTACTTAGTCCACTTTAGAAAGACATTATACAAATGAACCGTCTCATGAGAAAAACAATCTGCATATGTGAAAACAAAGACGCAGATCAGCTTTGTAGTGACATCAAAGCTGATCAGCGCCTTTCTTTTCACTATAGGGATAGTACAATTACTCCGATTTTGAAAAATCTCCAAATTTCCAGTCTCCGTCTAGTCATGTAAGTGCTTGTACAGCTCTATTTGTGTCGGACCTGTTTGGAAACCACATCATTGGTTTTCTCATAACGCGGCTCAAATGTTATGCAGACCTGCCTAGAATGTCCGTGAGGGCGAATGACAGTATATGAAGATAGATACATGCATGTGGTTATATGGATATGCGTTTGAGTAATCAGAAGGGTTATGTATTTGTGTGTCTACCATGCACTTCACCTATGTAGAAATTATTCAGGCGAAACACAGGTGAAACACAAAAACAACAATTGTATTCCATTTATACCTTTGCTATACATTGCCAGGTCTGCGGGCCCTTTGTCAGTAATGAAATCATTCAAGGCATGGCCTTTTTTAAGCTATCCTTCCATAGCGAAAAAAAAATACCAGCAGACTGAGCAGAATGGGCAAATCGTGAAAGACCTTTTTTCCATTTTGCCCATTCTGCCAATTTGCTAATTACCATCTCATTCTGCCACTTTGCTAACATTACTATTTCATTCTGCCAGCAGAATGAGCAGAATAGGAAAATCGAAAAATACATTTTTCATTCTGCTCATTCTGTCAGTTTGCGAACTTTACCATTTCATTCTGCCAGCAGATTGAGCAGAATGTGCGAATCGAAAAAGACCTTTTTCCATTCTGCCAGTTTGCTAACTTTACCATTTTATTCTGCTCATTCTGCCCATTTGCTAACTTGACCATTTCATTCTGCCAGCAGAATGAGCAGAAAAGGCAAATCGAAAAAGACCGTTTTTCATTCTGCTCGTTCTGCCAATTTTGCTAATTACCATTTCAATCTGCCAGTTTGGTAACTTTACCATTTCGTTCTGTTTATTCTGCCAATTTGCTAACTTTACCATTTCATTCTGCCAGCAAAATGAGCAGAATTTGAAAATCGAAATATACCTTTTTCATTCTGTTCATTCTGCCAATTTTTTAACTTTACCACTTCATCCTGCCTATTCTGTCAGTTTGCTAACTATACCATTTCGTACTGCTCATTCTGTCAGTTTGCTTACTTTACCATTTCGATCTGCTCATTCTGTCAGTTTGCTTACTTTACCATTTCGATCTGCTCATTCTGCCCGTTTGCTAACTTTACCATTTCGTTCTGCTCATTCTGCCAGTTTGCTAACTTTACCATTTCGTTCTGCTCATTCTGCCAGTTTGCTTACTTTACCATTTCGATCTGCTCATTCTGTCAGTTTGCTTACTTTACCATTTCGATCTGCTCATTCTGTCAGTTTGCTTACTTTACCATTTCGATCTGCTCATTCTGCCCGTTTGCTTACTTTACCATTTCGTTCTGCTCATTCTGCCAGTTTGCTTACTTTACCATTTCGATCTGCTCATTCTGTCAGTTTGCTTACTTTACCATTTCGATCTGCTCATTCTGTCAGTTTGCTTACTTTACCATTTCGATCTGCTCATTCTGCCCGTTTGCTAACTTTACCATTTCGTTCTGCTCATTCTGCCAGTTTGCTTACTTTACCATTTCGATCTGCTCATTCTGTCAGTTTGCTTACTTTACCATTTCGATCTGCTCATTCTGTCAGTTTGCTTACTTTACCATTTCGATCTGCTCATTCTGCCCGTTTGCTTACTTTACCATTTCGTTCTGCTCATTCTGCCAGTTTGCTGACTTTACCATTTCGATCTGCTCATTCTGCCAGTTTGCTAACTTTACCATTTCGATCTGCTCATTCTGCCCGTTTGCTAACTTTACCATTTCGTTCTGCTCATTCTGCCAGTTTGCTTACTTTACCATTTCGTTCTGCTCATTCTGCCAGTTTGCTGACTTTACCATTTCGATCTGCTCATTCTGCCAGTTTGCTAACTTTACCATTTCGATCTGCTCATTCTGCCCGTTTGCTAACTTTACCATTTCGTTCTGCTCATTCTGCCAGTTTGCTGACTTTACCATTGCGTTCTGCTCATTCTGCCAGTTTGCTAACTTTACCGCACCACATAGTGGGACGTTTATAATGTTGATGAAAAAATAAAATCAAAGATATCTACAAGAAGAATTTTATTGCGAGAACATAAAGTGACACCGGTTGAATCGGTACCACAATTACCTTGATTGTTTGATAGATTATCATAACAGTTTTAATAGATTCTTTCACTGACACGAATATCCAGTGTAAAATGATGAGAATCTTAGGAATCATTAGGACGAGGTAGCTTGAATACTCACACACCTTCATTAACTCAATAAAATGTCTGTATCTACCTACGTCTAGATCACAGGCTAAAGAACTTCCTGAAAAAAGTTTTCACTTTTTGCCATTAAAAAGCCTACGTGACCAAATTTGGCCTTGCCGCAAAATAGGCCAAGGTTAATGCAAGGTCTTGATGATAGGCCAGAGTCCCTGATGCTACATACCAAGTTTCGTTGAAATCGGTCCTCCGGCGCCAGAGAAGATTTTTATGGTTTATACCATATATGGGCATGGCGGCCATTTTGGTCATGTGACCTTGGCCATTTAAACACGATCTGGCACCCAATGTTTGATGCTCCAAAATTTGATTTTGATTGGTCCTATGGTTTCAGTGGAAAAGATGTTTGAACAATTTGGATGACGACAACGACGATGACAACGACGGACGCCAGATCATGGGTATACTATAAGCTCATCCGTAAGCCTTAGGCCCAGGTGAGCTACTAAATTTATGTCAGCACTAAGACATGTCGATATAAACCATGACTTCGGCTTCGGATGACCTTGACATGTTGTTGCAAGGCTGAACACTGCATTGGTCTTTTTTCGAATCTTTATATTAGATCGATTTAAAAATAGAAACAAAACGTAATTTTATGTGATTGTGTTTTATTGTATAGTACTAGGAAATACTGGTGATATAAAATGACTTTCACAAGTATACTTATTCTAATAAACACCTAAAAGACCCACACTGATAAATGTTATTAACCAAACAGTAATATGACACAAATGACTGGCCAGGACAAAATCCCTCAACATGTTACAAATCTCTCTCTCTCTCTCTCTCTCTCTCTCTCTCTCTCTCACACACACACACACACACACACACACACACACACAAGTACCCATATCTCAACATACAACTACCCTGATGGTCTTAGCATATGATACACACCAAGAGTACTGCTGCTATAATATGTATCCAGACCAAATTTATATACATGTAAGCCTCGTCACCAAAAAAATCGGACTTTACCTATACGAAAACAAAAGCGCAGATCAGCTGTGCAGTAACTGCATACTTAAATGATCAGCGCCTTTGAATTCGCTTCACGGATAGCACAATCCCTCTTCTTCTTAAATCCGAAATTTTGTTTTTCGAGACTGCACAGGTCGGTTTGTGTCGGACCTGGTTGGAAATCCAGAAGGCCGGTTGTCTAGCATCACGGCTCAATTATAACATTAAATACGCTACCTTATCGTTCACATGAAAATGATTAATTGTTCACAAAAAAAAAAATAAATAAAAAATAAAAAAAATAAAGTCTCATGCGGTTCCACTCAGGTAAATACTTCATATGACTTTAACACTTGCAGTCACTACCCCAGTGAATTCTTTCGAATGGACGCCATGGGTCCACATATTGCAATGCCCCTTATGCATTTGGTCGGTCGTTCATGGGCATGTCTTGATCCGATTCTATACCTGATCGCCCGGTCTTGCAAGAGCACCCGAAAATACGCAAGAATTTCTCCCGGAATTCTTTGTTGCTGATGACATAGAGGCAGATGTTTGTTGAATGGTTTATCTGAATAGCCGTTGCGACAGAAATGAATAGAATGTCATTTGAAACATTACCATCCACACCTGCCACTCGTAAACCCAAGAATACAAGAGACGGTATACCGACCAGTATTATGTAGGCTACGACAACGGATATAAGCATGACTGATGTTCTGATTAATTGATTACTTTCATCCTTAGCTGTGAGACGGGCCCTTATAGCATGTTGTTGTTTAAGTTTGAATATAATAATGGGGGTGAGGGACAGTAGGATAACCATGGGTATGACATTAAATATACTAATGGACAAAATCCGTAAAATATTTTGCATGTACGTTTTGGTTTCATTGGTACCGAGTTGACATATACCATTTTTGATTTCGGAAAACATGACTGCATTTACAATACCAGATAACAAACACATACATCCACATATACATAATGATAGAACTCTAACTTTTCTAGATACAATTTGCTTGAAATGCAAAGGATATTGTACAGCTATATATCTGTCAATGCATATAAGTACAATGATATATGAGGAATACATTTTGGCTGTTAGGTCAAAAACCATGGATATTGTACACCCAGTGTCTGTCAATGCTCTAAGGTCGCTGTTTAATATCACTGGTAATGGCAACAGGCGGAAAAAGTTAGTTGTTAAACCCAACGTGTCAGTTAGGGCAAGAACGACCACAAGCAGGCCGTATGTTTGTAGTTTCTGGGGTGATTGTAACATAACAATAATGCTCGAAACGTTTCCCAAAACGCCAAAAATCAGGAATAAACAATTCAAGCAGAATATCACGTATATGTATAACACCCATGCTGCTGTATTTTCCCCGCTGTCGGTAAAATTCGAATAAGTCAAACCTGTATTTACAAAGTTGAGTGACGAAATGTTAACTTCCAAAAGGTTTGTCAGGAGATCTGTATTCGGCCAATTCCCAATATTTGCTGTTGTAAAAGTTGTTTGGAGTTCTAGATCTTCAGTGGCTGTCCAGTTACCCAACGGTTCTATCGTAGTAATTGCCATTTTCCTGAAATTTGATAATTAGAAAATCAACCATTCCGCGTAAAAGTAATAAAAAATATACAAACAAATATATAACGTCTTTTATTAGTGATTCAGACCAGGGCCCAGAATTACAATCTTCCCTAATGGAAGACCGTAGTTAAGGTGACAAATTTAGACTCGATATTTTACCCTAAAATCAATAACTGTTTCGACGAAAATATATACAGGTGTGTAAAATTAAACACAATTTACATAATAAAACCGAAAAAAATGATTTCAGAACGTTTAAGGTGCTGAAATTCGTCACCTTATTAACTAAGGTGGGCCCAAGTCAAACTAGAACTGGTGGCTGTAAGATTTATAATATTGCACGCATTTTCTGGTTTCTGTTGTACCCCGGGAGCTAATTTGATCTACCGTGCAACCCCCTCCCCCCCCCCAGGACAATTTTTCATGGGTGGCAAATCGTTCATTGGGTAAGTATGCTGGTTATCTTATTTGCATATTCATGAATTTTAATGAAAACATTAAAAATGACAGAAAACTCGTTGAAAAACTCGTTAATTTCAAGCCCTAACAATCATTGTGAGACTTTGCTATTGAACCAGTCATATCATGTTACAATTTTATTGATGTCAGGCCTAAATAAAAATTATCTCATTTGCATATATTTACATTGTTCTAAAACCTCCTTAGATGAACCATTAGATGTCCATTTGTGTTCATACTTCCATGAACAATATTGTGTCACGCGACGTGACGTAATCCAAACTTGACGTCAAAAACATGAATCTCGCCAATCTGATTGGACGTTGTAAACGTCGACGCCGTTCCACTGTTTGAACACCCACTGTGTGTAGATTCTTTGTTTGCTTGTAAATGTGACCGCTTTGGTGATTTTTCAACAAGCGATAGAGAGAAATGAATGTAAATATAAGCAATGAGTTTAATTCTTCGGGGTTCATTCACTTTGCACGCGACCCACTGCGGTGCATAGCTCCATGAACACCAGAAAAACAAAATTCATTTCTTAAACGAATTTTAATAAAAATATCAAAAATCCACGAAAAACAAGGGACAAGGTTTTCCCTTGTTTTTCGTCGATTTTTGTTATTTGTATTAAAATTCATGAATATGCAAATAAGATTATTTTCATTTAGGCCCATGACCTCAATAAACTTGAAACATGATATGACTGATTCAATAACAAAGTGTCACAATGATTGTTTGGGCCTGAAATTACTGCGAAGTTACTGTTGCATTACTGCGAAGCATTATAAACATAATGCTGTTAAATGATCAATGAACAAATCTCCCATAAATCTCTGTTGGTGTTGCTATAATGCACTTGCGGCGACGTAAACGTTGTTTGGTTTGACATCGGCCCGTTTGTTGGGATGACGCCAGATTTTTCGGCCCATTTGCGGGATCGTCCCAGTTGTGGGAATCGGCCTAGTTGTGGGACCCACCCTAGTTGTGAGTCGCACACGCACACACACACACACACACACACACACACACACACACACACACTATATGTATATAATACAGATACAGGATAGCGGGCAGTGCTTAATAAGTTACTAAAATCATTTAATTTATCAAGTCATTGGATTTTAAATAATTAAATAATGATAATGATTTTGAAAGGAAGAACGAAAAACCTAACAACAACATACACTAATTTAGATCTACAACATATTTTAATGATAAAAATTTATAAGTGAAAGTAAGAACGAAAATTGAATATAAAATAAATTTATCGCGTTTCTTTTTACGCGTTTGGAGTTAAATGAAAACACAAATTCTCTTCAATTTATGTAATTCTAAATAATAATAATAATAATAATAATAATAATAATAATAATAATAAGAATAATAATGATAATAATAATAGCAATAATAATAATAAATTGTCAAAATATGATAAATCACTTACCGTTATGAAATATGTTTCAATAAACCTCTTCATAAACAGTATATAAATTGATGGAACCTCATTCAATTGTTGTAGAGAGTCTTAGTGTCGAAGTAATTAGTTGATGTTGTCTTTCATGCTGTCCTCAGAAATGTAATACATATTTCTTTTTCATATCAAACCCAAATCCTCTTCGGAGGAGCCTTTGCACGAAAAATGCCATCGGTAATAACGATCAGTAAATACGAGTATCTCGGACTCAGCTAGTAACAGAGGTAAGAGAATAGACGTGTTTGTTTATATTTAAAACATAATAAAATGATACTTCGTAAAAACTGAGATCTGCGATTTTATTGTACACATCATACATTACACGAAAAGTAGATTTCATGCGAACCGGCTCTTGTATTTTCCATGTTTAGAGCCGCGTCACAAAGAAGAGGTTTAGGGCGTTATCAAATAGCCAAGACACAGACCAGTTACACAGGAGCTGGTTTCATGATATTGTGTACTGTGTATGACAGTTGTGTTGTTGTAATTATAAGAGGCTTCAAAATTTAGTAAATTTAAATAAATGAAAATTATACTGTGAGAGTCGTTTTTGTTTGCGCCTTAGAAGAAGAAGGCTTGACCGTTTTAGATTCCATTTTCTCTTCTTGGCTATAAACATACCTTAATACCATGGGAAAACATGCCTATAAGAATATGCAAAATCTGGTGAAGATCAGCTGCACGGTTATTGCACACGGATGAATCGCGTCTTTGATTTACTTGCATATTACCCATTTCCCGTCCTCTGCTATCTTTCTCAGGCATTTCCAGTCTCTAACCATCAACTACGACTGAGCAGACATGTACTTTTGGTAGGCCGTTTAACTGACTGGTTTTAACTTCAAATTAGTGAGGTTGTCCCTTTTGTTTGTGTATTTTCATAGAAAGGTATATTTTAAACTGATTTTATAAATTCATCTAATATAATGCCTGGTTCCGATTCTTAGGCGGTGCCGAGCTGTTTTTTTTTGCCAGTTTCTCATAAGAGACGGATCATCGTCCTCACAACCATGGAAATATTCGTTCTTTGAGATTCAGCTAAATCTTCTGGAATTTCTGATATGCTGATTTTAGATGGTGTGGGTGTGATTTTCTAAAAATCCTTTTTACAGAAGATTCTTTTCAGAATCATTTAAGATTCGTTTTGAAAGGTTGATAATTTTGATGATCAGTTTTTCAGCTCCGGTCTGGTGGCTTATCGTCGGTCCTCTTCCCAAGGTCGGCTCTCGGTTCACGGGTGATTGTCAGTGTTTGTAAGTTTGAATCATCTATGTACATATTTCCTGATTTTCGGTTGCTACAGTAATTGGTCAAAAGTTCTGTTTTAGGTGTAGTATTTCGGTAAATAGACACGATAGTCTGTCGCATTTACATTATTTGAAAGGGCAACCTTTTGCCATTATAGCGATACCAAAATCATGCACAAACGAAATAAGTAGTTCAAAATTATTCGTCTTGAAAGACATTTGGGTGTAACCACCGACATGTTTTCTTGAAATTGCGAACCTTATATTGTGTATTCCATGTGCTGTACATTTATAACTACCGGTCACATTTTCTTCGACTTCTAAGGGATATTTTTTTTTTCAATTCAGTTTTACGTCCCTTTCAAGATTATTTCAGCTCATATGAGTAGGTGGGGCGAAAACGGGAAAATCCCGAGAAAAACCACCTGACACACCCGCCAGCAGAACTTGGCTTGTCTCACATGTGGCCAGAGCGGGGCTCGAACCCACACCAGACACAGCGGTGAGATGATCGAGTGATTAAGAAACAGCGCTCTTAACCGCTCGGCCACGGGGGCCGCCTTCTAAGGGATAAATTCTTTTATATCTAGAAAGGCAGTGTGACAGAAATGAACGTTACCAGCGCGCTGTTGTACGTGTTTTATTTTATACTTGACAGTGAAAACCAATGTATATCAAAACTTGATAAAATTGGTATTTTCATTGATATGAAATTTCACTGATATCAAATCTCACTGATATCAAAAGTCACTAGTGACTGATATCAGCCTATATCTTCACTGTAATGACGTCAGATTTTTTGGATTACTTCTGACGTTTCCATTTACTTGACGTCATTAGATAAGTCTCACTTCAGAAATTCAAACGCCTATAACTCCGTTATTTATGAACGAAAACATAAAGTGTGGGTATTCATTTTCTTAGTTAGAACGTAAGGAACAATGTGGTACCAAAATTACTTATGTTTTCAAAAGTTTTTGTTTTTTGCATTTTCACCGCCTGCCTTGTGAATTGGAAAATGCCTGTGTATTGTATAAAATAAAAAGAAAATTTGCTTTTTTTCGGTGAATACCAAATATATTTCATCTCGTGAGTTGAAAACATAAAAAATTTTCACTCGTGCTGCGCACTCGTGAAAATTCTGATGTTTTCAACTCTCTCGATGAAATATATTTGGTATTCACCTCAAAAAAGCAAATATCCTCTATATATTTAGCGATATAGATAACGTCATTGAAATATTTATCCCTGTATTTTTTCAAATACCACTGAATCATTATATTTGTTGGCATTATTTTGATTTTACTTTATTTTGTAGAACACACAAAGATGATTCGGTAAAATGGTTAATGCATTTCAAACTTAGAAGCTCATTCATAGATGTCAATTTTGCCCAATGAATTTCAACTGCGGTTTCAGAGTATAACACGACAAGCCGATTTCAACATTTCGTTGTGCAATATTCAGGTGAAAAAGTTTTGTAGGATATATTCACTTATGTTCGAAAAATATTATGCACTGAAAATTACATTTTTGCGACGTCATTTTTCTGTACATAATGTTTTCTTTAAACCATGCCAGTATTAGAGAGTCATCTCTTTTAGAGTGACATATTTCATTTCATTTAGAAAGGGCCAAAAAATCTTTTATCACAGGTTATATATAGAGAAATGGTCTTCCAGATAGAGATATTTTAAACTATTTTGCAATGACAGGTACCGAGAAATAAAGTGAGTGACAGAGTTTTGACCGATCCTCGTAGCTGTCCCTATGTCGATTAAATTGACCTGCATTATTTCGCGGTACTCGGTCGGGATTTTGGAATCCTCTATTGAATGGATCGTCTATATACGTCGGTCTGACGTCATCCAATGGAGAGTGGCTTCTTCTAGCACTGGCATAGGTAAGGGTTTGAGAATTGATTTGCCTGCGTTCTCTATTGTCGCTCAGGTTTTATCCCATCTGATTTTATGTCCATTGTCTATTCCAGTGTGGTTGACAGTTAGAAGCAGTCTGTTGTTGGCAAACTATCATCTTTGATAAAGTTATTTTTGAAGCATAATTAACTTTAAAATCCTGTTTGTACTTTTCACACCTGGGGTTATTCTTTCTTTCCCAAATGGCATGACAAGCGTCCTCTTCTCGTTTCACACCTTCTTTCCACATTGCGGATAAGCAAATCTTTGATTTCTTCGATAAGAACGTACATTTCAGTGTCACTTCTTTCAAAAACCTTGCTGGTGGTTTTGTGATCGAAGTTCTAATAAGTCTCTTTCGGCAGAAAAGTTTTCAATTACTTGCCTTTCTCTTTTTCGTCTTTGGTAGTCGGATTCGGCGGTAATACAGTTTTTCAACTGTTACTGGCCAATAATGTCTTTTTCGGCCAGATAGATTCTTGTTCCATGCCTGTATCATGGATTGTTTGATCCTTTCTGCTTCGTTAACCACCTAGTTTGAATCTGTCTATTGTGATCTCGTTATTTGTATGCTTTTTGGCTCTAAAGCATCTTGGACAGACGACAATACCGTCGGTAGATTAACAGTCTTGTTTCTACAAGTTTGTATCCCGTTTGAAATAATTTATTTCTTTTAACTCACATTGTCCGAGTCTGTGGAGTCTCTGTCATCGTGGAATGAAGTTTCTCAAATCTTTCTCGTTCGTCAAAAATTGACGTTTCCATCCATATCTAAGGCTTCCTTTTGTTCTCGTGTCGAATATCCTCTGGTAGCTGGCATTTCTGTCCCGTGTTGTGGTGGAGATACATTTATCAGCTGGTAGGAAGATCAACTAGGTGTTCATGTGTGTGGGTGAGTTCTTTGCCTACTTGTACCTTTTTCTTTTATGGCTGACTATGCCAATTTTATCTCTGAACTGTCGTTTGCAAGTAGAGCTAGTCAACGTTGAAAAGACTGGTGATGGTCCATTGACTCTGCTTTGCGCTCTCTGTGCTTTTTAGGTCTTTCATACATGGGTATGGTGGCCATCTTCGTCATGTGACCTATCCGATTTATACCAACTCTGGTTTCCCCTAAGGCTTCCTAGGCATACTCCACATAAAGTTTGAATCGCCGAGTGGGTTCTGAGAAAATTAAGTCACCGTTTAATTTTGACACGCAAATAATATTTGGCCAAAGTTGAGAAATGACCTTGACCTAGAATACTCACATTAATTTCATGGATTAAATAATTTGTCTGTCTCTACATACTTTCAGGTCACAGGATACAAAACTGTCTGAAAATCCAATGTTTCAACCTTTTTGCCATTGAAAAAGGTACAAATGGGCAATGATAAATACAATACTTTTGGAAATCAAGGTAAAAGCCTATGTTACCATATTTGACCTTGCCGTAAACTAGGTCAAGGTCAACACAAGGTCATGATTTATATAACTTGAGATGGGCCAGAGTCCCCTATGCTACACACGTAGTTCCGTTGAAATCAAATTTCAATAGTCACGGAGCTGCTTTAGCTTCAATTGTGATAAAAAGTTTTTCAATGAATATGCGTTTTCGAATGCTTGAGAAAGGACAAAATCAAATCAGGAATTCTTTTTACCTCCGGGTACGATATTATCGCAGAAAATGACGTCCATTTTTACGTTAATTTGTCGCTCCCCCGCCAAAGAAATGCATAAAACCAAACTTTTCTTTGTGTAAGTAGACAGAATACAATGTGTCTCATTGTATCCAAAAGTATAACGACTCGAGCGACATGCAGGCCCGTAACGTATGTCTGATCACTTACACCTGATTTAAGCCCTATGTAAACAAAGAAACGCTGCATCCTTGAGCGTTACTTAACGATGACTGCTGGATATTATTATTTTTTTTCCGTTAGTTTGGATCTATGGTTCTGTACAATCCGGATACAAGGCCGAGGTGAATAGAACTTTTGAATGCCTCAAAAATTTTATTCACCTCGGCCTCACTGCCTCGATGAATATATATGAGCCGCCTCATGGGAAAACCAACAATCTGCATAGGCGAAAACAAAGACGCAGATCAGCGTCGCGGTAACCGCGAAGCTGATCAACGCCTTTGTTTTCGCTACTCGGATAGTACAGTTCCTCTTCTACTTAAATCCGAAATTTCAAGCTTCTAGCCTGCTTCTGTGGCTGTACAGCCTAATTTGTGTCAGAAATGTTCGGAAACCACATTGCTGGTTTTCCCACGAGGCGGCTCATATGTTTTTTTCAGGTGGATAAATTCTTATACAGTTGCGTTCATTAGCCAAGGTGACTCCACAGTGCTTTAAGACATGCTTGCCTCATGAAGCAACCCATTAGCAAGCTTTCTTTGTACAAACGTCCTGGTGTAATATTAAATTTCTTGCAAAGTAACACTGACATGCTTAGTTTTATATTGCAACAACCACTTTATCGTAAAATTCTAAAATGTACACTGAATGAAAATCATGGTGTAGCTTTGTAAATATTGCTCATAAAGACACCAAATTTTCAGCCCTAGAACAAAGGTGGGTATTCTTACATAAGTTACAAATAAAATTACAAACAATTAACCTTGGTTCCTTGTGGAATCTTTGAAACTCGAATATCAGCAAAATTTTCGTTGAAAATTTGGCTTCATATGTAGGCATACATCATCACAAGATCTGGAAGTATTATATACAGAGTAAATATCTATACTCATACTACACCGCGTCCAATCGGAACGCCGGACGAACGGTCGAAACGCCGGATCTGTGTTGTTTTAACTCCGGATTGCGGTAGTTTCCGTTGGATTCGCCGCCATTTTCGAAGGAAATTTTTTCGACCAGGTAACAAAAACGTTTATTATAAATATTAAAAGAGTTTATGTCAACGTAAGCACTAGCCTGTTCGGATCTACATGCATGTCTCTAACCGCCTTTTGTTCTGCTGATGCATAAGCTCCGCTAGGATATGCAAACATTCGAGGAGATTTTTGTTTTCCATGTTCGGCCATACGCTAAAATAGTGTTCGCCCCAAAAAGTTTCATACTATTGTCATTTTCTTCAAAGTAAATTGACAAACTACTGGTTGATTTTGCAAACCAAAACTTAATTGCCCAAACCAAAACTTAATTTGCCCAAACCAAAACTTAATTTGTTTAAAAATAGTTTAACATATTCGGGTGCAATCATTTGGAATAGCATTCCATTGGAAATAAAGAATTCTAGTTCACTAAATATTTTTGTAAACAAGTGTAAGGCTTGGATGAAACGAGGCGAATAGTTTGATTTAATCATATTCAACATACATGTTACATGTACCCCACCGCCATATCAGCTAAACATTTTTAATCTCAACTCACTTCTTTGTTGGAATCAAAGTTTTAATTTCTGTCATTTTTAATCAATGTATTTTCAATAATTGATAGGTGTATATGTAAATTAATTTCTTTTTCCATTACTTGTGTAATTTATGTGATGTAAAAATCATAAGACCACACCATAGGAGGGTCAATAATGTAACTTATAGCAATGTTTCTGAACGACATTGTCAATTCCGTCTTTGCATCTTCTATGTTTGCATTGCGTCTTCTATGTTTGCATGCTTGACTTTTTAAGAAAGCTGATCCGGGTCAAGGTTTCCGGTGTTACATTGTTGATTTTCCTACGGGTTGGTTTATTATACAAATGCATGTATATTTTGTTGAATGTATGTTTGTATGTGTATATAGTTTAACATGTTGTTTAAGAGGGCCTCGTGGAAGATTGGCTATGCCAAACGAGCTACCCTCTATAAATAAAGACTTTCACTTCACTTCACTTCACTTCACTTCAAACTTGGCAAGTATATGCATAGATTAATGTCTTGAAAAGTCTAGTACGCAAGTGACGTGCTCATTTTTGTGCAGCATCGCTTTCTTGGGAGTGAGAATTTCGCTTTCTGACCGTGACTTCCAGAAATTAGTTCGACGTTCGGTTGTCATCATTGAGGATGGTGACTTGTTGCTCCTCAGTGAAGATAAGCCATGTAAGATAAAAGTGGTTGATAGGTTTTTGATTTAAAGAGGCAAGATACTGGAGCGTGTTTTCGAAGTATGTAGTGGCAAAAAAACAGGTTTCTTCAATTCTTCGATCAATTATGGAAAGTTATTTATGTTTAGGTCGGCCCCTACAACAAAATTAACCGTCAGAAATATGCCAAAATGCCTATATTTGCCAAGTCAAGTGCATTTAGTGTTAGTTACCATATGACCCTTTGGAAGCATTGAGAACTTTCAGAGGGGTTACACAAAAACTAGGAATGTCAGATGGTGATATCGAATTAAGAATTCGTTTCTCTTTTAATACTGCTTGTAGCCCAAGGGGAACGATCGCTCACATGAGAGTAAGGAAGTACAGTCACTGGACAAAAGAACAATAGTTGTTGTTTTTTTGTCTTTCATTATATGGGCATGATGCTCATCTTGGTCAGGTGAAATGGATACTTGTATTGTCCACCTTCCTATAGATGCTTCATATAAGATTTGGCTTTGATTGGCCAAACTGTTTCAGGAGAGAAGAGGTTTAACTATTATGATAATAATACACATGTGTATTGCCCCGGGGTGGGGGACAGATGAACCCCAGGGTTCCAATTGTTGGCAGACTCATTGATATTCAGTCCTACTGCCTATTTCATGCAAGATTTTCCTTTAAAACAGTTTCCCCATTCATATGCATAGGCGACCTATGTTGACCTTACCATAAAATAGGCCAAGGTCATCATACTGTAGTGTCAGGATTTATTTTATAGTACTTAAGTCGTCTATGCTTCATGCCAAGTGTCGTTGAAATCGGTCAACCTGTTCTGGAGAAGAAGATTTGCGACTGAGGATGGGTTTTTCAGATTGTGTGGATGACATTTAATCCGTATTCGTTCTATTAAGCGTATGTGTACCAAGAAGAGCGCATCAATGTTTTTAGAACATTTTGTGCACGAGCGCTCAATACATGTTCATGCGCATGTTACATTTGTTTCGGCGTAGGTCTGTTAAAACCTTTCGGCGTAGGTGTGTTAAAAACTATGAAGACAATTCTTTGAAGATTGGAAAACTTAAATTGCATGATCATCAAATGTTGGAAAGGTTTACATATTTTTGCTGATTTCGTTCATCATGTGTGCTGATGAATTGGGTCTAAACTTTATCATTTAAAACTAAGTACAACGTTGACCGGTGCCCCCTGCGCTAATTATATAATAAACACAGTTTGTCTGAATACAGTGATTTGTGGTTCTTCTATTTCGCAAGGAATGCGATGACAATCATTGTTTAATCCATATGTTTGCAAGTTGACTGAAACACATTGATTTTTTTTTTTTTTTTTTTTTTTTTTTTTTTTTTTTTTTTGTAAAAGAGTTTTACTTGAGCTATATTACTTACGTAGATGATTTGTAAATTGAACCCCATTACGAAAACATGCCCATGCATTTAACAGAGATTTTTAAACTTGTAAAAAATGAAAATTTTCAGTAGATTTTTTCCCCTTATTTTTGCTCAAAATATAGATTGTGGTAACATGTTAAACCGCCTCGGCGCATATAGAGCCAAGTTTGATTTTTTGCACATTTCACTGAAAAACGTAATGCAATGATTGTTAGAATCGATTTTAATTTCATTTATAATATTTTATTATAATATTCTATTTCATATCAGAGAGAACGGGAGATGTTCTATCATGTTTGATCTACTTAAACCGTATCTGATTTATTATTGCAAGACCCAAAGTTCTAGCTTAGAACAACTGATGAACATCGATGTCTTTATCTCTTGTTATGTTATTAATCTGTTGTAAATATTAATAAGCCAAGCTTTCATACATGTGCAAATAAGTGATTCCGCTCGAAAATGAGCATTTCACTTCCGCACTAGACCTTACAAGACATTCTTGCCAAGTTTGAAAACTCAGATCGCCGTAGTATTCGGCGTTACTTTGATTTTGCGGTATTGTATTGAACCGTACGCTTGTTCGGGCAAAAACACGAACACTTGGCTTCTTACGATATAGTCCCATGTACAAATGCAAAATCAACCAGTAGTTTGTAAATACTTTGAAGAAAATGACAATAATACGAAACTTTTGGGAGCGAACACGATTTTAGCGTATGGCCGAACATGGAAAACAAAAATCTCCTCGAATGTTTGCATATCCTAGCGGAGCTTATGCACCAGCAGAACAATCGGCGGTTAGAGACATATATGTAGATCCGAACAGGCTTGTGCTTACGTTGACATGAACTCTTTTAATATTTATAATAAACGTTTTTGTTAGCTGGTCGAAAAAAATTCCTTCGAAAATGGCGGCGAATCCAGCGGAAACTACCGCAATCCGGAGTTAAAACAACGCAGATCCGGCGTTTCTACCGTTCGTCCGGTGTTCCGGTTGGACGCGGTGACTATACAAATTCTATAAACAAATTCCTTAAGTTGTCCATTTCTTGCCATTGACGATTGTTCAAAAACAAGAAAAGTTGTCAATTTATTTCTGAATATTGCAGGGATATATTAATAACTGAACGCAGCTGTAGTCGGTAATTGTATACTTGTACTAATTCCGAGTTGAAAATGTTTGATATAAGTTTGCTTTTTGTCTAAGGCACATATTAGAACATACTCGCGAGGCGATTCCAAAGAGTACCAACAAGTTGTTTTGAAGCAAAAAATATAGAGCAAGAAACACGTCGATTGGTTCATGAGGGTTTTCTCCGGCAAAAGTTCATGTAAATATCAAAGACTGGAAATGGTGGATAGTTTTTTTTTTTAAATACCGGGGACAAAAGAGAACTTTGCACCTTGACAATAAGCAGACATGTTTATAAACATATTTCGCGCTGTTTTGGCATACACAAACATGTACTTAATTCCTTTATTCCTTTGACGTACTTAGTCCGCTAATGGAAGTAGGAAATCTGTAAATGAAGAAACGAGATTTGTAAAGAAATTCAATTTGATATCTTAATTACCATGGACACAAAAATATTAAGAACATGTATCATTTAAAGACACAGGATATTAATAAGGTTCAGATGCAGGTCGAAAAGCAAATCGTGATCTTATTATTAGTGTGAGCCTGTGCATGAGAAAACCATCAATTTGGGTTTCCGACAAGATCCTACACAAACCAGGCTGTACAGTCACAGAATAAAGCAAGAAGCTTGAAACTTTGTATATAAGTAGAAGAGGAATTGTACTATCCATGTGGCGAAAACAAAGGCGCTGATCAGCTGTGCAGTTACTGCACAGCTGATCTGCGTCTTTGTTTTCGCATATGCAAATTGTTGGTTATCTCATGCGAAGGCTCAGAGTCACATCTTGAAAAGATGCATGCTTTACCACAAACATATATGTTTATATACATACATGGGAAATACGATTCCGCTGTTATTAAAATCCGAAGTTTCGGTCTCTGACCATTTTGATAAATAACGCACCCATTAGTGTGAGACTTACTAAAAACTCTCGTTGTATGATTTTCCCACGACACGGCTAACCTCTCCTTGACGTATGCTGACGTCCGTTGTTCTTTATGGTGGAAATTGATGCTTTGTAAATGGAAATGTTAAGTATATTTATAAGGTATCCAAATGCGGTCTTGGTGAAAAAGAGCGGCATTGTTTGAAAACGCACCTAGCCACGTTTGACCAGTAGGTCGAACTGATGAGTCGCATCTAGACAGAAGTGCAGGTACACACATCAAGAAAACATGTCCATGTAATGAATACCACCTTATACCCCACTTTATGTAGTAAAACTGGGATAAACAGGGGTATTATTATTATTATTATTATTATTATTATTATTATTATTATTATTATTATTTTGTTGTTTTTGTTTTTGTTATTTTTGATCCAAAACATAGATTGTGGGTACTCGTTAGAACCGCCTTTTGAGCAAACATTTTAAAACCATCTTTTTTTAATGGAATCTCCAAATATACTTAAAGCATATCATTCAAGCATCCATTTATGGATCCGGTGCTACCGACAGGTTTGTCTGTTTGATGTATATTACCCAAATCTCATACTATACTATTAATTTATATACATCTTGTATCTTTTGATCCAGTCAAACCCGGTCATTCTCCATATTGTATCAAGTAGTCTTCAACTTAGCCAATTATTTAGGAAAACCTCACCCGCAGCTGTTTACATAACCATAAAAATGATCAGCGTTTGTAGCGTTGTGTTTAAAGGGCTTGTTTAAAGACACGCTTTGCATAGCCCACCTTCAGTAGTTTTGCACCCTTCGAAGTGAACGGTCGTGTTTGTTTACTTCTATTTTCCCTTTTTTTTATTTCCAACCCCCCCCCCCCTATTCTTTTTTTTAGTTTCATTTTCGGGATTTTAATCAAATTGCATCAAATTTCTGTTGCTCATGTGTTCTCCCATTGAGTACAATGTGATTTTTTACCTGTATTTGCTTATCTCAAAAATCGAGGACGGCCATTTTCGCTGTCTCACCTTCTATTTTTCTCTAAACTTGCACTAATCAGTATGCCTCTGATGAAGCCGAAAGGCGAAAGCTAGCTCAGGCACAAATAAAATTTTGCACCGTTAATGATAAAATCTCCAAATATACTTAAAGCATATCATTCAAGCATCCATTTATGGATCCGGTGCTACCGACAGGTTTGTCTGTTTGATGTATATTACCCAAATCTCATACTATATATATATATATATATATATATATATATATATATATATATATATATATATATATATATATATATATATATATATATATATATATATATATATATATATATATATATATATAGACACTGAAGTAACGTGAGATCTCGTCGCGTAACGCGACGCACGTGACGACGTTACTTAGTTACTACGCAACAGTCCTGAAGAGCTGAGCGAAACGCGTTGACACGTTGTTTAAAATATTTTCTATTAAAGCCAAAAAACATGTGACGTCAACTTTTATATATATATATATATATATATATATATATATATATATATATATATATATATATATATATATATATATATATATATATATATATATATATATATATATATATATATATATATATATATGAATTCTCTGTATATTGTATGGGCAACTTTTCGTTATGAAAAACGCGTCCACTGACAGAACATATGAACTCTTCAAGACTCGTTTGATTAATCTCGCTGCTCTACGGACAGTAAAGGGATTATATCGAAACAAGCACACTCAGTTTACTGGGAAACTAAAGCTTTATAGGGTTAGCTAGTACAATGAACAGGCCTTGCCATTTTGTCTGTGCAAACAGAATAGCCCCTGATGGGACGCGGCGTCACATCTGGGGCTATCCTGTTTGCCTATGTCCCACAAAAGGGACGCCAGGCTTAAATGAGTAAATTAAAGGTGAGTCATACCAAACTGCAGATGCACCGTGCATTTAGCCACAGACGATCCGCGGTACAGCAAATAAGTTGCAACATCACTTGCATTTACCTGTGATGGCGCTCGGGCAAATACCCGCGAAAACTGTTGGTGTTGTCAGTGAGTTGAGGCTCAACTTCTGCACCATATCGCCGAGGTATTTTGTTTTGGTGCCAGGGCCTAAAAACGCGGGTCAACAATTACTTAAAAATCGGCATGCACAAATAAGGTGAGCGTGTGCAATTAATAAAAATAAATGAAAACCCTAAACCCGTTGTTGTTCCGTTGTAGTACCCAACCTAGAGAAAGGAATTATGCACACAACAGAAACGAAGAAAACACTTTGGGTTAAGTATTTTATATTGGTTCATTCATGGTTGCAAAGAGTCGAATATTGGAACTCTGACATATACTCATGCTGGTGACAAACATCAACCTGTGCGTTAGGACGTAGCTGGTTTAGCGATACTCGCATAATTTCATCGACCCAGTATACGATCATTACTTACTTTTTCTTATTGTCTGCGCCCACCAATTTCCGGGTCACAGGCTACAAAATGTTCTGAAAAATAAATTGTTTACACTTTCTTTTCTCCACTGAAAAATCGATGTTCTCTGCTTTTAGATTGGTCAGTTTCAACCATGCAAGGTCATGGTTTATACAAACAATGATGGGCCAGTGTCCCAGTGTCCCAGATGCTTCATACCAAGTTTCATTGAAATCGGTTCAATCTACAAATTTTCAGGTCACGGGCTACAAAAGTAATAACCCAATGTTCGAACTTTTTTCCATTGCAAAGCCTGCCCAATTTGACCTTACCGTAAAATTGGCCAAGGTCAACCCGGCCAAGGTCTAGATTTATATAAAGCAAGGTGGGCCAGTCTCCGATGCAGTTCCATACCAAGTTTCGTTGAAATCGGTCTACCGGTTCCGGAGAAGGATTTTAGAGGATTTTACCCGAAATATATGGGCACGGCTGCCATCTTGGTCATGTGACCTGGACCATTTATACAAACTTTGGTTTCCCCTCAAGTTAGCTAGCATTGTTCTTTTCGAGACTGTAAACATCTTCCTCATTGGCAACAATAAATTAACCTCATCAAAATAAAACCTGTCTTTGCTTCAGTACAGCCAATTGCCACTTGCAAAATAAATAAAGCGCTTCTCATAACGTGGCTCAGCTTTGCCATATGCCGCCTATCGCGCAGTATCGTGTATCTCAACCCTCTACAAACCTTATCTGGTACCTAAAAGGAATAAAATTACTAAAGTAAACGTCATAAATTTTATACCTACAATAAATTAGTCAGGGGACCACTTCTCCCCAACTCAAGACCGTTTAAGGACGCCATAAAGCTCTCCGTACGAGGAAAGGTACAACGAAGTGGGGGCTCTTTGATGTATTCTCACCAGGTAGAAATCCACTTGAGACTTGAAAACGTCACATGTTGCCTAGGTCCGACAGAAAGTGACTTATGGAAGATGCACATACCAAACTAGATTCGTGTCTGACAACTTATTTGCGCATCCTTGTGGTATCAACCTCGCCAGGGATATGTGATCGCATTTCAGCAGTTACGGTCCTCAGTCAACAATTCTACTGAAGCAGTTGGATGTCTTGGTGTCGGATCGCGGATATTGCCAAGCATCGGCTTATCAAGTTCGTCCCTTGCAAGGTGTCACATGACTCTGAAACGATGACGTTATAGCAAAATATGCAGAAAAGGCCAACAAAAACAAACTGAGGAGAACAAAAACAAATATGAAAAGGTAAATGTAGGCAAAGATCAGGAAATGGAGCGATCAGAACGAAATCCCCACTACAAAAACCGAGGTGGGAAAAACTAAATAAACAATCATGTATTTATACTAAGAAAACATATTGAAAGCCGAGTGAGCAGCTATCTCTCAATATCATCTCAGCGACATAAACTTAACTAAAATATGAAAACGTTCATAAGGTGCAAAAGCACACAAATTCAACATGAAAACATAAAACAATTAAAACCACCACCGAAGTATCGCCTTAGAACGATCAGTAATATAAAATTACTTGCGGGCTTAAACTAGTTTCACAAGATTCCAACCTCACCATCAGCTTCTGCAGTGGCTCACATTGATCTTTGAAAAAACTGACCAATCTTTTTGGGCCGTCATATATATAATTAATTATGTTTTTATTTGTTTACATTTTGTTAAAAGGAATTTGATATCATCATCAAACCATCAAGGCATACTTTCCTTTCTTCTCTCTGTCATATCATCTCATCCCTCGGAGAAGCTTGCGGAAAAGAAAAAAAAAAGGAAAACAACATTGTATAATCATCGCTCCATATAAATAATGACACACAAATTGTTTTCAGATCGCATCTCCCTAAAAATGCTCGCACCATGTCGTGTCAAAGGTTGGGTTTTGTTCTGTGCCCGGTAAATTCAACAGCATGGTACAATGATCTCACAATCAGCACAAAGAAGACAGAGGTTGTACACCAACCAGCACCTGGAAAACCGTACAATGAACCAACCTGACAGTTGTTGATAAATTCGCCTACCAGGGAAGCACTCTCTCTAGAGCAGTGAGGTCACTGCCAGAATTGCAAAAGCCAGTGTGGCATTCGGAAGACTCCGTGCAAATGTCTGGGAACGTAATGGAATCAAGCTTGACACCAAGCTGAAAGTCTATATGGCTGTGGCACTGCCAACCCTCTTGTATGCATGTGAGACCTGGACAGTATACCAGCGTCATGCAAAGAGACTTAACCATTTCCATTTAAGCTGTTTGAGAAAGCTGTTAAAATCAAGTGGCGAGACATTCCTGAAGAAAGCATGAATGCAAAGCATGCAAACTGTCTTAAAGCTAGAACAGCTATGGTGGACTGGCCATGTTATAAGAATGCCTGATGAACGACTTCGTTGCAGAACCACAGGAGAGGTGGCCAGAGACACCCTCAAAGCCTCTCTACAGGACTTCGACATACCAATGGGGTCTTGGGAACATACTGCACAGGAGCGATCAAAGTGGCGAGGCCTCGTCAACAAAGGAGCAGCTCTCTATGAAAAAAAAAAAAAAAAAAAAAAAAAAAAAAGAATCTGTGAAGCTGAAAGAAAGCGCAGAGAACGCAATGACATTGCCTTGCTCTACTTGCAACTAACAGTGGCCTAATCAGCCATCAAAGAACTCACCAACACACACGAACCGATTCAAGAAGTAATGATGGTCTTTCTCATTAGTGAGAGACGAACGACCACGTGGAAACGGCAATCCATTGCATTAACCGTTGTTGGCATTCCTGGCGATGGTTACGTTATACCAGTCCTACACTGAAATGAACTTACGCTTGGAAGCACTACGAAAACTTGCCCCCCTCCCCCCCCCCCCCCTTTTTTTTTAGAATGAAAAATTCATCGGAAAAATTTGATTGTTATAATATTTTCGCTTAAAACATACATTGTGAGTACACACATTTTATGTTTTGGATTAAACAAATAAGAAAACTAGGTATTCCCTGCAGACCCCACCTTTTTCTATATAAAAGTGGGGTTTTAGGGGGTATACATTTCACGGCATGTTTTCCTGATGTTTTCCGAAATACAAAATATTCAGACTGATGGCTTGGTGGTAGAATTATATTAGCCAAAGTCTTATGATGAGCAAATAATCATGTATGTGGTTTTCGTTGGTGTTTCAACTACTCATTTCATATCTTTTACACGTTTCTTTTATTGTGATTTACAACGAAATGCAAACTACAAAGGGTGTAAAAGGTAATAACTGGTCATAATTAGGGTCCAATTTCATATAATTTATCGAGCCAATATAAGCATAAATTGTTTTAATCCAAAGCTACAGAAATTTATTGCAAACTCCATAAAGTTTAATACTGCCATCTGAACACTGTTTTATTGAGTTTCATAAAATAATTCCAAATAAAAGTTGTTGCTTTACTGTATAATGTTTAGTTATATTGTGAAATCTCGTACGGAAAAGGTTGGGTTTTCTGTTTGGAATCATTCTTTTTTATCTTGTCTATTTTACGGAATTTGTAGAACGAAATTCTGCTCTTGTTTTAGTTTATAAATGTGTATACATAATTCGACACTGAGTGTCGAACATTATAGCGACATCATGGAATCTATTTCATGAGTGGACTTGGAATCGGTTTAACAATAGTCACGGGCTTCCTTCTTTTGCAAGTTTGAACAGTGCCTGGAACATATTGACCACTAGGAATTTTGAGGATTCTTTTTCTGCCAAAATGTTCCATAAAAGTTGGCAGGACATCTGACTGTTCCTTTCTAATACGTCAATGACACTGATCTATGCACTGGTTAAATTATTAAAATAAACGTCATTCTGGATTAAAAGTTTTATGCTACGATATACGGAAAATAGTACAGTGATCCTTTCCTTATTTTGCAACTATGTATTTACAAGTTTGTGTTCATGTCGAAAATTTGCCAAACAAATCACTTTAAATGTAAACAAAATTGTATAAAAGACTATTTTAGTAGCTTTTGGATGGCTATGTTTCTCGCTAGGTTGAAAGTCTATCAGTTGGTTATAATTACATACTGGTGAAAAACCATGTAAAGTACAGGAATTTAAAGCCCTAACATAGACACCAGGTGAGAAAAAAAATATATAAAACACAACAAAACATTTTCCGACAACACACACGAAGAGCAGAATGACTAGCTCTAGGTAGCCATCCGGCTAAGTTTTAAACGAAACGAAAGGCAATGAGCACGACAGAGAGGCAGGCACAATAAACAGGAGTCTAATGAAGATGAACCACTTTGCCTGGGACGCCGATTATCGTTTTTACTGGGGACAACGCCAAAAACTATTTTCCTGTGGACATCCAACCTTTTTTCTGGAAGAACGTAAATATACGGCTGATCTACATTGTATATCGAACACTTTTTCTCCCTTCTCCCAGTAGTGTGAAATATGATTTTCATGTTAAGCTCAGAAAACTGTGATTGCAGTTTAAGTAAAAAATAACAGTGTACATTTGGCTTAGCATAGGAGTCAGAAAAATACTTCTAAATCATGAATCTAGTACCTCACCACTAAAATGCAATTAAATGCCTCGTCACACATAGATCTACATGTCGACGTAGACTTGCGCTTCAATGCGAAAAGAGTTATTATTTGATTGACTTAATGTGCTACGTCCCAGTCAAGAGCTAACATCCCGAAACGACCAAATGTGTTGACTAAATCAATAAAACAAACAAACAAACAAAAATCGTTTTCGAATTTAAACGCAAGGCTACGTCGTAGACTTTCGCTTATGTGTGACGAGGCCTTAAATGCCTTATTATTATTATTATTATTATTATTATTGAATAATTATACAACTACTGTATTATGAAAACGAGACGTGTCGTTTGAATGTCATGCCGGGAATGTGTAGAAATGAATTTGTACCCAACAAAAAATATCTTTACAAATATACAGAAAAAGCAGGTCTTTATTTAATTGATTTATACTGAGCCAAATGAGTATACTAACACACGCAAGAAAGGCAATACTTAAAATTGCATGTTAGTACTTCTATGCATCAGAGTGGAGTAGCAACTAACGTATCCCTGTCTCCAGCTGATGGCGCGTTTACTAACATTGTACACGTACATTATATTTGAATGAAGAGATTTTGCCTTCTTTAAAAAAAATGGCATCCGTAAATGGAATGATCAAATTTGCACAAAACTGAAAACACGTATATAGTATATGGAAATCGGGAAGATAGACTACCACATTTACAACAGCTCTTCATTTGTGGTGTTAAAGGTGTGGTGATGCCTTGTGTTGTCGTGTTGGGTGTCCGCATAGGGATTTGGAATTTAATTGTTTCATATCATGAGCTCTCATAATGTGCTCGTGGTCTATAGAGTAGTGACGTAGAAGCGCAAAATATATTACTCCCTTCCTAATAAATCATTGTCATGGCCGCGTTGTTTTGGGTTTTGCTAAAAAGTCCAGTAAACACTGTTTCAGCCATGTTATGCCGGCACGGAGCCGTCGCTTCATAGGTGTTTACCAGTCCTATATGGAGCTAATGCTCTACACTGCAGAGAAAAATGTATCGAACCCAGGACATCTCGCCACCTGTAGTCCTCACGGTACTCTGCCACTTAACCAGCGCGCTCCCTCTCCTATATTATGGTGTGTCACACAGGGAAATTATCCTCCACGAAAGTGAAAATAAGGAAAATGACATCAACCGAGCAGAGGAGTGTTTACGTGAAAATTTATGAACTTTATGATTCAGTCTTTAAACTCGAGTACATCATGAAATATGGTTTATGGCTGCAATAAAAACAAGGCAACTCAATTCAAGTGGTTCTGAAGTGGACCGTAAACATGCTAGATATGACCGGGTATAGTTTCCAAGCCCAGTGTCGGCTTTTCAAAGATGTACACACGTCGAATTCAATCTATTTAACATCTAATATCATGTAATATCTATTTCAAGTCATTGAAATTTGCGATTTCAGATCGAGATCAATGGATGTTCTGATTATATCACCGATTCAATTACAATTAACTGGTCAGAATGCGATCAAAAGGTGCTAGTTTGTTAAGCGAACAATGGAGCAAGTAGGGTCACCCACGTTCCCAATGAGCTGCGTTATGAGAAATCATATTTTTTGCGATTTTTTGCGTATGAGCGCAGTATTGGGAGTTTAAAAGTATCGTGTATGGAACACGATATTTTGCACAGTTGTGTCGCGCACTTCTTTTCGCTTTTATAAAAGGTGTAACATCTTCTGTAGCAGCACAGGCTGCTTTATAGGTGTTCTCATGACGTGACTCATCTGACCAAATTGAAGCCTGTTACATTTTCGTTTCGTACCTATGCAGCACTATAGGATCGGCCACTTGCGGAGTGGGCTGAGGAGTCTCTGGTACTAGAATCATACCTCACGAACCAAACCTAACCGCATCAAAGGCGTTCACAGATATGTCAATGCTGAAGGAAATGTGACACCCTTTGCAGTCTATGAGCAAAGTAATTCTAGGGGATCTATGGATGACTTGCTGCAACTGGAGTAGCTTTTCTAAATGAGCCGCCCCATGGGAAAACAAACAATCTGCATAGGCGACAACAAAGGCGCAGATCAACCGCGAAGCTGATCAGCGCCTTTGTTTTCGCTGCACGGATAATACAATTCCTCTTCTTTTCAAATCCAAAATGTCAAGCCTCTAGCCAGGCGCTGAACCGCTCGAAGCTACCGCGAAGCTGATCTGCGTCTTTGTTTTCGCCTATGCAGATTTAAGAAATAGATCAGCTCTAGCAGTGAATTGTTGAGTAATAATTCACTGTTTGGAGGTCAGTTGTAAAGAAGATCAAATCACGAGCGCGTAGCGCGAGTGATTTATCTTCTTACAACTGACCGACAAACAGTGAATTATTACTCAACAATTCACGCACTTGAGCTGATCTATTTCGATTCTAACACACAATAAACGGAATAAATGTTGCTGAAACCGTCGATATCGTTCAGCTTTCCGCCATTGCATTGCAGATATCCCGCCAAATATTTGACTGTAATGCTGGTATTTACACTAAAACGACGTTTCACCGTCTAACGCTGCTTTGTGGGATAGCTGACGTCACAAATGCCGCAAAGTAACGTCACGCTTATTCGCCCAGTGAAATTGTTGCACAATATAACACGTTTTTTACCATTGGCTATATAGGCGAGGTGTGTTAGAATGCTGGTTTTCCCATGAGGCGGCTCATTTGCTTGTATTGTGGTCTACGTCCTAGTCAACATTTTGGAATTTCCGGCTCGAAAAATTCGGCGTAAATCACAGAATTTCTCAAGTTTACCGGTGCCTGGTCATTGCTTATTCATTACGAAAACATGCCCATGTAATATAAAAAGACTTAACGTTCTAAAAATGAAAATTTTCAGTACTTAGAAAATGTTTGATACTTTTCTGATTTTAGCTCAAAACCTAGATAGTGAGTTCACATTAGAACCGCCTCGATGAGTACCTACAATCTAGGTTTTGGAGCAAAAATAAGAAAAATAGGTATCACTCGGTAATGTTATCCTGATGTTACTGATATACCCGTGCTTGGGATCTTATTCAGAATACTGCTGATGTTTAAATCCATTGGGAATGGACTGATGTAGTCACCTTTGTTTGGTTGATGCTGGTCAGATTGTTATCTTGTTGGGAAAGAGCTTTTCATCTTGCTTCAAGTTCGTGATATGAGCTGCCTCGTGAGAAAACCAACAATCTGCACGTGCGAAACCAAAGGCGCAGACCAGCTTCGCAGTAACTGCGAAGCTGATCAGCACCTTTGTTTTCGCTACACGGATAGGAACAATTCCTCTACTTTCTAAATCCAAAATTTCCAACCTCTAGCCATTTTCTGTGTTTGTTCAGCTCGGTTTGTGTCGGGCCTGTTCGGCAACCACATTGCTGGTTTTCCCATGAGGCGGCTCATATTTTGTGTTGTCCTTTCTATTGCTCTTCCGCCTGGTTTCCGGATTGGAATTTTCGCTTTAATTCTATCAATTCCTGGACCTTCTCTTTTCATCAGGAAAACATGTCCATGAAATATATACCCCCTTAAACCCAACTGTTATATAGCCAAACTGGGGTATGCAGGGGTATACCTATTTTTTCTTATTTTTGCTCCAAAACATAGATTGTGGGTACTCGTTAAAACCGCCTCGCCGAGGCGGTTCTAACGTGTACCCACAATCTATGTTTTGGAGCAAAAATAAGAAAAATATCAAAAATTTTCTACTGGAAATTTTCACTTTTTACAACTTAAGAAAAATCTGTATATTACATGGACATGTTTTCGTAATGTTCTTGATTCCATGCCTTTGTTCAACATACTATATAGCTAAAAGTTCAAACCGACCATTATCTGACAATAGTGTTAGCATGAAAAATAGCCTATTCCAAAAACATGCAAGAATGCAAATGCTATCTTGCTGGGAACGAACTAGTAATAATCGCTTCTATGTGATCTCTTTGATTTTATTAAAATTTTGTCAATTCCTGCTTTTTCTAGTTTTCGTGTATGTATGATGGCGGTTTGAAATTATATGAGCCACCTCGTGGGAAAACCAACAATGTGGTTTCCGACCAGGTCTGACACAAATCAGGCTGTACAGTCACAGAAGCAGGCTAGAAGCTTGAAATTTTGGAGTTAAATAGAGGAGGAATCGTACTATCCGAGTAGCGAAAACAAAGGCGCTGATCAGCTTCGCAGTTACTGCGAAGCTGATCTGCGCCTTTGTTTTCGCCTATGCAGATTGTTGGTTTTCCCATGAGGCGGCTCATATCTAGTATACAAATCGAAAAAACTAAACATAAAGCAAAGAAACAAATTTCATTTTTTGCATTTATTACCTGGCGATTGTCAAGCATTTTCTTTAACAATATACATATTTATATACAAATTATACATTAATTAATATCTGTACATGTGTTGTGGCAAGATGGTGACAAGAATAATTGGACTGCAACATGAGGAAACATGCCTTTTACTTAAGCAAAAGCATAGGCACAAATCAGCTGTTCAGTAACTGCATGTAGCTTATCAGCACCTTTGTTTTCCGCTTTAATGTCATGGATAGTATAATTCATATTCATCTGAAATCCAAAATTGTAAACTTTGTTTCTGTGACTGCTTAGTCTGGTTTGTGTGTGATCTGGTCATGGTTCAAACTGATGACAGCAAACCATAGGTTGAGCAACTTCAGTGAGAAACCGGTTTTTGCTTATACGAAAACAAAGGCGCAGATCAGCTGTGCAGTAACTGCACAGCTGATCAGCGCCTTTGTTTTCGCTACACGGATAGTAAAATTAGTCTTCTTCCTAAATCCGAAATTTCAAGCTTCAAACCATCTTCTATAGCTGCACAGGCCGGTTTGTGTCAGACCTGGTCGGAAACCCAGAAGACCGGTTTCCTTGCGTCGGGGCTCAGTTCATCATAAACTGTGCTAGAAAGCATTTTGTTGTGATACATGTAACAGTGGGTACTCAAAGATTCAACAACGTATATAGCGACAGAGTGTCCAACAATTACCAAAATAATCCTTACTTTCGGACAAGTGTTTAGGCATCAAGCTCCGGCAGCCTGTTTCAGTATAAAAGGTGTACGAAATATTAAATGTGTCCGAAACGTAAGGAGTATTATGGTGAAAATGTTTTAAATTTTCAATGAAAAACAATTTATACCCTTATCGAAACGAAACACAAGAGCATAAAATGCATTGTAACAAAAATGTAGCACGAAACAATAAATTAAAAATTGAATTAATGAAATGAAATAAAACAATAATACTTTAACCACAGCTTATAGCGAAAACACCATAAAAGAAGAAGAAGAAGAAGAGAAAAAAAAAAAAAAAAAAAAAAAAAAAAAAAAAACAGCTTGTTTGTGTTGTGTTTTGTCATCAGATGGCTGGCCAGTGTAGAATATTCTCTTGATATGCAAATGTCTAATTTCTATATTACTTTGATTATACTGTACATAAAACATAATAATTTAACTCGAGACATAAGTTGTGACCAGTCATAGGTAATATTCTGAAAACCACTATTTGTGCACCATTGTTCATACCTTTTTTCAGGAACTGTGTTAATCGAAATGGTTTGTAAAACTTGCATGGTTTAACATACACATGAAGAAAAGCAAAATGAAGTTAAAACGCGTGCACGTCACAAATACAAGTCGACGGGCCTACAACAAATTCACAATAACCCTTCGAACTGGAAACTACGTTTATACGTGATCATACATGTACTTAGTCACAAAGCTTGAAACTGCTTCTCACCGAAACCTTTTATATTAGTCATTCTGCGAAGAATTATGAAAGTGTTTATCACATATATTCTAACATTTGGTCTTCAATAACACTATACACATGACGTCATCGTATCTTGAGCATCCAGGTCAGTCTTGATTGTGATTGGTGGAGTAGCCGAACACGTGGGTGGTGACGTATGAGCAACGGGTGACACAGTCATGGAGAGATGTCCTTGTGGTGAGAAGAGGTGGTTTGGTGACAATGAACTGTTTGGTGAAATGGTATCTGCTGGAGACACGTCATTGTGAAGTGAAAGTCCATGACACGACGTCTGATACTGAGGCTGAGCGGGCGGCGAAGGAGTCTGCAGACGCATCTGATGTTGCGCATGCGCGTTCATCTGAAGATTCATCTGTTGCTGGAGTTGCTGTTTACTCTCGTCGTCGAGTTCGGGCGACATGTCACCGACCTTGATGAGGCCGCTGGTTTCCTCACGCTTCTTGTTCTGCTTGCGTTCCTTGGCGCGTCGGTTCTGAAACCAGATCTTGACTTGCCTCTCGGAAAGCGCGAGACTTTGTGCGAGTTCAGCTTTTCTTCTGATGGTGATGTAGCGACTGTAGTGGAACTCTTTTTCCAACTCGAGACGCTGGTGATCACTGTAGACCACGCGGTACTTGTCCTTGGTACGGGTTTTGCCTGAAAATAGAAATGATTAAAATGATTACAATTTCGAAACCAGAAATTTTCGGTTGGGGCAGGTGGTACATGAATCTAATCATAGTTTAGAAAGGTAGGAACCCTCTTGGCTGAGATTTCAAACTTTGATGTCACTTATAGCATCGCAGAAGTCACGGAATACGAAGAAATTGCCCTACAAATTAAATATTAAATTCTGCATTAGGGCGGTCTGATTAATTACAGAAATTATTCAATTTCATAGGATAGGGTGGCCGAAATCAATGTAATTGAACAAGTTCTCGCCTACAAGAATCAAATATGAATTCATTACTTCTTAGGTGTGATTTTATCCTATGAAACGCGAGAGTTGAAGAGCGACAGTGGCGACTTCTGTTCCATTTCTAATTATTAATTCATATGTCATGAATTCGGTTTGATTGCGTGACTGAGGCACAAGACCAGGCAGTTCTGGAAGTCGAAGATTGCTCCATGTGGTTTTATGACAGTTTATAAATGCTATCCAAATCGACTTCCATTTAGCAAATATAATGCCATAATAAAATCATTATGTTTTTATGCTGCCTAATAAATGCATAAAATTGGCCTATAATTCAGAACCCCTTATAAAAAAAAGCTCATTTCCAATCGATCGTTTCGAAAAAATAAATAAATTGATAAATAAATAAATAAATAAAATAAAAATGGTTGCATTTTATAGAACCGCCTCGCTGAGGCGGTTCTAACGAGTACCCACATCTATGTTTTGGAGCAAAAATAACAAAAATAGGTATACCCCTGTAAACCCCACTTTAACTCTATAAAGTATGAAGGCGTATACATTTCATGGACATGTTTTCCTGATGTCTTGAAGACTGTTGTCATTGGAAAAAAATCACTCCCTGTATGCAAAATCTGAACATTTTAAATGATTTGAATGATGTTGTGATGTTTTGTTAAACAAAAACTTAACACCAGAAGATATTGTAGAATGATTTTAAGCAAAACCGTGAACGGCAAACGCATAAATTTCACTCGCCACATTGGCCTACATTATAACAGATTTGTTATTTACTGTTTTAGCGTATGATGTTTTGGTAAACAAAATCTTAAAGCCAGAAGCAAAAACGTGAACGTCAAACGCATAAATTTTACCCGTCCAACTGGCCTACAGTATACATGTAATTATGAATGTTATTCTACCAGACGTTCACATCCCCATGTCATATCTATTATTCAGGCCTAGGCATAATGAATTCGCACAAAATGTGGAAAATAGCCACACAATCTTCTAGCTCATCAGGCCAATTCATCCCAAAACCTGTTACAATACCCACTGGGTATTTTCACACAAACATGCTAAAGAGATAGATTTACCCCACCTATTGGTAATAGACACAATTGCATCATAAGATCAAAATAGAGAAAACTTTCATCAGGGGGGATTTAAAATTCATTTGCACTGTAATTTATTTATTTATTTATTTATTTATTTATTTATTTATTTATCTTTATTTAATCGAAAATGGCAGTCCAGTTAACGCAGAATGAAAAAGCTCTGTGCTACAGCCATATTAAGCATAACGCAGAATGAAATGTGAAAAAGCTCTGTGCTACATCCATACTAATAGACAACATCGTTATTATCATCTACCGCTATTTACTTTGCTACGTTCAAAACAAACTGTTTGGAATAATTTTATTTAAATTTATGCAAAATTAAACCTTTATGGTCGTAAACTTATAGAATGCCAGGCAACAGAATTTAAACTGATAAAATTTTGTCCCAAAGCTATCACAGATATCAATAAACTATGGGTACTTCGCACCCTGTCGATAAGAGGCGAGTGGTAATGACCCCTTGCCGCGGTTCTAAGAGGGGGCGCGTCAGTGAATTAGGCTGACAAGCGTAACGCAGCGCTAGATACTGTCTTCCGGTAAACAACAAAAGTCAACATTGACAATAAGCTCCGTGATTCCTGTTTTCAACATCAAAAGAACGAGCTATTTCTAAAATGTCTAACATAAACATACTATAGCGGGCTCTTGGACGGAAATTTAAAACTGTTCTGCTTGCATAGATGACAAATGTGGACTCATAAGCATTAGAGACAGCATGACATGTCCATGTTTAAGGAAGTTACAAAATGCTTAAAATCGCAAATTCGCGGTCTTGGAATGTAACTCTTGGAATCCGTAATGGGCTGGTCTCGGTACAATATCGGACCAGCCTGGTAAGGCACAGTCTCCTGCAGTGACTATCTATGCTTTATGATTTAACTAATTATGCAAATTACATTTATCAAAGAAAATAATTATCATAACACAGAAGGTCCAGACTCGCCGCCCTTTGAAAACAACAACGCAAGGTGGTTTACATGCAGGGTTTGGGTAGAGTTCCTAATGACAAAATAATTATGCATGGAATAATTGAGCCGCGATGTAAGAAACCCGGTCTTCCGGGTTTCCGACCAGGTCCGACACAAACCGGTCTTTACAGTCTCTGAAAAAAAAAAAAAAAAGCTAAAAAAGGTAGAAATTTCGGATTTAGGAAGAAGAGAGATTGTACTATTCTTGTTGCGAAAACAAAGGCGCTGATCATCTTCGCGGTGACTGCGAAGCTGATCTGCGCCTTTGTTTTCGCATATGCAGATTGTTGGTTTTCTGATGCGGCGGCTCAGTTATTATCACAGAAACACAAGCAATTTAAACTGACTCTAGGAGTACACAAAATTCTTTCAAATTATTATGGAAAATAATAATTCCAGTTTCATATTATTTTTTAAAGAAAATAAAATTCAGAAAATGCAAGTTTTAGGTGTAATTTTTATCTCATTTTATTTCATTTTTGGTCGCATTTTCGAAAACTCTGTCCATTCATATTAAAGGGACGTTCTAAACATAATTTCCACTGAAGATAGTTTTGTGGAAGAAACGGCTTGAACAAATGCAACAGAAAAACTGCTTCCAAGATATTTTAATTAAAGTCTGCTCCGATTTCGGAAGGATTTGGTTTTACACGTAAAATGCTTCGGCGGAAGCTGGGTCGTGAGGAAGATGCACGGTCACTTAGCTGAATGGTACCAGATAATCGGACGTATCCTATAGTCGTTAGTCATGCGATTAACACTTGTCAGAGAAAAGAAATGTAGCCCTTGATTTATGTAATACACGAATGCAACAGGGATTCTTTTGTTGTTCGCTTATTTTCCTGGCACTCCTTGTAAAGATTCCCGATAGCTACGCATGATGGTGAGGTGTGTTCTGAAATTTGCTTTATGTGACAAAGACTATGAAAAATTTAGTTCACCGCTGCGTACTGCTTTTGAAAATATTACCTGAAATGTGATGCCATGAAAAGTGTGAGTCTCTTTGAATTACTCGAAGAATGCCAGTGTAGAAGTTTAAAGCAAAACGTATTTTCTATAATCAAAAGTGGTCATAAGTGCAAACGTTTTGTATAGACCCATGTAGCCTGGCTTCCTCATTTGGCTCCATTCGATACGAAAACTTGCCCACGCAATATATAGAGATTTTTTTCAAAAGCAAAAATTGAAAAATTCATTGGAAAATTTTTGAAATTTTTAATAATTTTGCTCAAAACATTGATTGTGGGTACACGTTAGTTCTAAAAAAAAAAAAAAAAAAAAAAAAAAAAAGTGGGGTGGGTATTTATTTCACTGTGGACATGTTTCCCTGACTTATATCGAACGAAGTCAATTTGTTTTCTATCGCCGAGATGTTACCTTCATTTACCTATGTCTTACAAAGTTAATGAATCAAGAAAGATTTCGGCGCACTTTTCAAGTTTTCAAGTTTTGTTGTATTGTAAATAGAAAATCAGTTCCATATATGAGGTGTAAAATTGTTTATCTTACTATCTTTCTTGCATAATATTTTCGTAATTCGGCAATTTACAATAGAATGCGGGCAGAAGACCCCGTCTTTTCATTAAAGATCAATTGTTGCCTGCATATGTGGCCATTTTAACCTAGGTGTTAGTCCTATTTGTAAACCTGTTAACTTTGACGCCATTTTTGCTATTATCTAAATAATGAGTTTAACTTTTGTGGTCTGTAATAAGACTGTTTTCGGAAATGATACAGGCTAAAGAAAATTATGCTCACTTTTGTTGCTTTGACTTTTCTGTGGTAAATAAGATGTGTATTACGCCTTTTGAAAATTAAAAAGGATTGGTCGTTTTTCGTTTGATCTTTGTACAATGCTAATAATTTTACGTAAATGAAACATTAACGTAGAAATAAAAACGTTTCCATAGGTCATATATGTAAGCGTTTTCAACCGTCTCATGTTTACATACATGTTTTTGTATATTGTGCATCGATCTTTTAATTATAGTTTGAAATGTCAGTTTATTGATAACATTTGATCATTTCTAGTATCTCACACACCTAAAAAGTTAATTTAATACGATGCAATTTTAATAAACCGTTAAGTAAATAAAAACAAAAGAAATGAAGAATTTTATCTCTGCAGTTATACGAATCTTCAAAGAGTCAAACAGCGATTGTTGTGGTTCCTGATATATTTGTTCCTGTTGAAAGTGCTCCACCCATATGGTCGTTTCGACTTTGGATTTTTTTCCTTTTCCTTAAATTTCTGTAAAATCATTGAGAGTAAATTAGATTTGTTTTTTTTTTAAAAAATGAGATTTTGACAAAACAACAATGGAAACAATTTTGCTTATTATATGAGAAAACACATATAAATCATGGTTATATATATTCACGGCAAACACACACTAAAGTTGCAAGTTTCACTTCGGTATGTCATTTACAAATTTTAGCCCAATTCCAATAACAGATGTAAAATTAACTCCTCCCGGTGTTGGTTAATTATACTATGGGAGCGATGGTGACGGTCCCGACATGCCGGAACATTGTTGACTGGGTCATCAGTAAAATTAAAATGATCATCAAACCAAACTATCTTGGTTCCGAGCTACATGTTGAAACCCATGCAAAATTTGGGTAATAACAAAATGTCTTCTGCTGACGACCTAAAATGTTTAAAAGCGACTAAGTCGAAAAGGAATAACGAATGTAAATGCACGGCACGTTTATAAATGCGTGCGACGAAGTACTTTTTCTTTTTATTATTTTATCTCTTGATTTTAGCTTTGCGTTTTTACGTATGACCATAAGAGCAAGAAGGCGTTTTTGTATTTCCCGTGTTTATGAAAATGAATAAATAAAGATTGAGCCGCCTCATGAGCAAACCAACAATTTGCATATGCGAAAACCAAGCGCAGATCAGCTTCGCAGCAAGCTGATCAGCGCCTTTGTTTTCGCTGAACACATTTAGTGCAATTCCTTTACTTTCTAAATAAAAAATTTCCAGCCTCTAGCCATCTCCCCTGTGCTTGTACAGCCCGGTTTGCGTCGGACCTATTCAACCACATTGTTGTTTTTTTTTTCACGTGAAGGCTTAAAATGGCCTAAAGTGTGCAATAGCAGGTGCTGCTGTATCCACACATCGACCCCCGTATACCCCACTTTTATACAGCAAAACTGGGGTTATCTGGGGTATACTTATTTTCCTTATTTTTTGATCCAAACATAGATTGTGGGTACTCGTTATAACCGCCTCGGCGAGGCGGGCCTAACGTGTACCCACAATCAGTGTTTTGAACAAAAACATTAAAAATATCAATTTATTTTCCTATGAAATTTTCAATTTTTACACCTCACAAAAATCTCCATATTTTCATGGGCTTTCGTATTAATTTGTCAAAACGCTAAATATAATAAAATATTACATGCGTTCTGGGTTTTCAATGAACCATCAAAATCTAAGAATGATAAATGGTAATGGCCATAAACTTACCGGCAACTGGTGCACCCTGGTAGGCTGCTTTCTTCATCCAGTCGTAGGGGGGTCGGAGCTGCTTGTTGGAAGGGGACCCGCCGTTCGAGCTGGAAGAACTGGTATTCCCCGGGGATTCCATCGTCTGTGACGTCATCACACCCTGGGCTGTCTGGCTGTAGTCAATCCCCATCGACCCGGTGCGGTACTGGTACGGGCTCATCCCTTGGGGCGACGATGAAGATGTAGGTGTGCCGTAGGACCATTCGTCGGCGCGGCCTCCGTACATGGCGTTGTACCAGGCCTGCTGGGCGTTGGGATCTGTCATGGAGGGAAACTGGTAGTCCTGGGGGTGCTGGGTCCCGGGGTAGCCGTAGCCGAAACTGGAGAAGCCGGTGTTCACGGGAGGTGACGGATACCGCGGGAACATCGCGGGAGTCGAACCGTTCTCCTGACACATAACCATAGTCGACATTCTGACCAGTCTTTGAAGTCTATTTTCACCACACACAAATGTTTATTTTCACAGCACACAAATTAATGTTTTTACGGCACAGAAAACACTATTTAGTTTATTATAAATCAGTTTCTTCTCTTTGAAATAAATATTCAAAAGTTTGTCAACAAACACAAAACTTGAATACACAAAACTTTTATATTTCCTTTGAGAATAAAATATAGTCACAGATGAATATAATTAAGTTGTATAGAGTCCATAAAACGGTTTACAATCTTGGAACAATTTGTTATAGAATGAAAGAATTGGGACAACATCTAAGTTTTATGGCACCCAACTTCAACAAGATTGGTGGGCGGGGCCAACGATAGATAACAGAATCAGCTCATTAATATTCATGAGATCCGATACCCGGGTGAATCAATGGACAGTTTTACCTATGTTACCTATGTTATTACGTAGAGCCGTATTCGATTGGCTCGGCGAAAGATGTCACTACCTGTGGAATCAACACCGGTGTCAAGAGGTTGGGTGGTTTACTGGAAACTGGGTGACATCTCGGGTGCTTTACTGGAAATTGTGACACGTCGAAATAATACAAAAATGTCATATCACACAAAATGCCATATCGCACCAATTTCATTCAACAGGATGCATTGACTTTATGCAACAATTTCCCATCATGTTGGCACGCAACATGCAACAAAATATTCCCTGCATTTGTTGGAGCGTGATACAAGGACTGAAGAACGACCGAAGACCAAATGATATTATGAAGACCATAATCATAAAATTTGCAAAATAAATAAATAAATAAATAAATAAATAAATAAATAAATAAATAAATAAATGCCTTTCTTTCGCATGTATCCCTATTTTTCTTATCTTTGATCTTAAATATAGATTTACGGTGAGGCGGTTCTAAAGTGTGCCCACAATATATGTTTAAAAAAAAAAATGATGATGATGTTGATGAATCAATTTTTACAGCTGAAAAAAAATCTATGTGTATTGCATGTGCAAGTTTTCTCGAGTTATGTGCATTTTAACTAAATTTTATCAGTATTCGTGTGGGTCCGTTCTCTGGCTATGAGTTTGGTTTTCGAGCAGATTGTGGATCAAATAGGTATTCGGTTGTAACACAAACCGGGTTGCACCGCCGTGTCGATATTTTCTGGATATGCAAAATCAGACTTTTCCAGACCGGAGGTCAAAGGTCGTCCAAAAAGTCAAGTTAATACTCGAATTAAGGAAAATAAAAGTGTTTAGATCTTATCTGTCCGCAGGTACGAAAAAGTATGTTACAATGTGATAATCGTTTAAATAAAAGGCCATCATCTTTTTGAAGTTACAAAAGATCTGTTATCGAAACAGCATCTTAACACGTTGGACAACCGATTTTCCGATAATCGCAACAAACGCAGCAAAACATCGATTATCGTCGGGGAATGTTTTTCTGTGTCATGCATTGCATGCACACTCGTCGAATAACACAGAGTTAGGTAGCGAGAAATGATTCTTTTGGATTGCGGATTTATGGGCTTTGGAGATGTCGTACTTTAGTATATGCACGCATTTTTCTTCTCAATGGACTGAAATCATTTGCTTCAGCACAATCGAGATACACAGAATGTTTGTATTTGTGTTTGGCTAATTATGTACTGATAGACTAGAAACTGTATCTACACAAACCGGCCTGTACAGTCACAGAAGATGGCTAGGGGCTGGAAATTTTGGATTTAGAAAGTAGAGGAATCGTACTATCCGTATAGCGAAAACAAAGGCACTGATGAGCTTCGCACTTTCTGTGAAGCTGATCTGCGCCTTTGTTTTCGCATATGCAAATTGTTGATTTCTCGTGACGCGGCTAATGTCTAAATAAAATTTGTCTTGTTATAAGACAATTCCATATGACAACACAAGTGCCATTATTTATTCGATCACATTCGCCATTTATGGAATAGGGGACAAAGTCACATTGGTAAAGCACAAAATTATAATGTGAATAATTTGCTGTTTCAGAATACTGTCATCGTCGTCGTCGTCGTGGTGGTTGTTGTTGTTGTTGTTGTTGTTGTATTGTGTGATAAAGTCGGCACGGTCCTTCTATTCGCACAGTTTCCATACTCGTTTGTGGGAAGTTTCTTCATAACCGTACAACATTTTTAGTAAAAGAATAACACAGTTTCGAGTCAACACAGAATCACTCAGTCTAACTCAGTGTTATCTTTGGTTACGGGGCTACACAAGTCTATACCATTTTGGGTTTACGCAATTCATTAAAAGTTGTCAATGGTGTCTGTGTATTATATAGTTGGCAAATTGTATTTATGTTGGTCTCTCTCTCTCTCTCTCTCTCTCTCTCTCTCTCTCTCTCTCTCTCTTAATCGATTGTCGGATATTAGTAAAGCTCTTCATCGACTCGGTAATTTATCATTGATGAAAATCGTGGCAATACTTTGTTTCTTTTGACAAAAACTTGTCAAGCCCTTGTTTTAAGTCTTTGAAGTATTCTTTGAATCAAAATATTGCTTCTTTTACATTGTTATGATCTGTAATCGTTAGATAATCGTGATATTGAAACATAGATATCGGTCGTGTGATTATCACTTTTAATCGATTATCTAGTTATCTAGTTCTGCTTGCTATTTGATTCGACCGATTCGTTCATTGGGGGTGCTCTACAAATATATTTGGCAAAGATTATTACAAATTTCTTCGTAAATCTTACGCATGTCGCATTTTTTTTCATTCTTTCTATCTTCGGTTATAAAGGTGTCATATATATCTGTCTTACCTGTCGCACAGGTAGGGGTATTGCACCGGCACATCTTGACACCTACGTGCGATACCGTTTTCACACCTATTTTGGACATGTTTTGATAAGCCACAGTTACATCGGCTACAATACACATTTTGGCATTTGACTTCTTTATAATAGATGTCATTGATTTTTTTATATGTGAAAAAAAAAAAAAAAAAAAAAAAAAAAAAAAAAAAAAAAAAAAAAAAAAAAAAAACACGATGGAGTTATTTCTGTAATACGAAATGAAAACTAGATCCTTCGAATATTTCTATCTTTAAATAACACTGAGGACTGTATTTCTGTCTTGTAATCCTTTGCTTCACAAAGAATTTACTCTTTTCAAGATTTTATTTTGTACAGGACCTTACCTTTCCGACGCCCCGTTTCCGATATGAAGACATGGATCCGACTGGGCGGAGGCTGCCTTGGTTGCAGAGCCGGATTTACATTCGGAGGGCTAAGCACTGACATCAGGAAAACATGTCCGTGCAATGAATAACCCCTTAAACCCCACTTTTATATAAAAATAACTGGGGTATGCAGGGATATACCTATTTTTCTTATTTTTGCCCCAAAACATAGATTGTGGGTACTCGTTAGAACCGCCTCAGCGAGGCGGTTCTAACGTGTATCCACAATCTATGTTGAGCAAAAATAAGAAAAATATCAAAAATTTTCCTCTGAAAATTATCGATTTTTCACCTGAAAAAATTACTGTATATCATATGGGCATGTTTTCGTAATGTGTGCATGAAATCAGTGTCTCTCTGTATAGAGAGACGCAACAACTGTAGAGAGGGATCATGAAATGATACACAGCATGATCTGCATGAATTCCAGGGCCCGATGTTATAAAACTTTTTTCATGCTCAGCTCAGGTGAGCTTGAAATTTAAAGTGCTCATAAATACATGAATAGCCCAAATAAAGTGAAATTTCAGGTTTAGATCACCAAAGCCTGAAATTTATCCTGCTAATAAATGTTAAAATGCCAACTTTTGTTACGAGCAGGATAGATTTTGGTCTCAAATGAGATGAGCATGAAAAAAGTTTTATAACCTCAGCCCAGATTGTATGATATCAGATATTCATGTATTCTTTGATATAATAGTCGCTCTTATTAAATTTTGCACTTCCCCCGGAAAACCTGTTTTCATCACAAGGATCGTGAAGCTATGCCTACACACTCGGTATTTTACTATTTTAGGTAGACTGATTACAGCCGTAGATGTTGAAATATATTCCCAAAGTACACCATGCCTTATTTTATAAATAAAATTTATAATATGCTGATATGCCATACCATACTTTACACTAAGCTGTCTAAAACATCTACGATGAGATAGTCATAGAAGCAAAATCATGGCCAAGAAGAATACTGTCTTTGAGTGGGTTATGGTATCATGTATGTAATTCAAAGATAGAGAAAAAGACATCATCTCATCAGACTTTATAAGTGTTGTAAACCTGTTGCCCTGGTTGAAAACCAGAAAAAAAATGTTTCAAATGACATAACCCATTGCAAACCAAAGCATCATCACAGAGGGACGCTGCAGGGTGCGGTATTACCCATATTGTACAAAAACATTGTACAATTGCACTAATTAGATTTAATTGCATTGGAAAGACCGACAGTCCTTCAACATTACTTGCAGGTTGCATCTTGCTTGCTGCGGGCCGATGCCGAGGCGCACTTGGACCACAACCAAGATGGGCAACACGGTTTACATCTCTCTCTCTCTCTCTCTCTCTCTCTCTCTCTCTCTCTCTCTCTCTCTCTCATGTAATAATCGATTGTTGTGTTTATTCATAAGGATCTTCATCAAATCGCAATTTATTATTGATAAAATCGTGAAAATACTTTGTTTCTTTTGACAAAATCTTGTCAAAATCCTTGTTTCGTGTGTTTGATGTTTTCTTTGAATAAAATACTTTACATTATTATTGTATGTAATCGGTTTAATCGAGACATAGAGTCTTAGACATCGAAGTGCGATAATCGATTTTAATCGATTATGTAAACGATCGTACTTTTCCAAATTATCACTTTTCATGCATGATGCATATTCATTCGCATTTTTACGATTTTGTTTCTTCTACGAGTTCTTGCATTGTTCCTTTGCTCTATTATTTTCTTTGTGTGTGGGTAGTCGCGCAGGTGTGTGTGGGGGTGTATTTTTTTATGAAACATAATTACATGTATAATGTATATATATGTTGTTTGTTTTTTATTTCTTTCATTATTTGTCTCTGTTAAAACTCTACAATTATAAGTTGTCAATTGCCTGCCTTACCTGTCGCACGTTGAGGGGTATTGCACTAGCACATCTTGACACCTACGTGCGATTCCGTTTTCACACCTTTCTAAATCATGTTTTGATAAGCGAAGGAAGATTCAGGTTACAATACACACACTGACACATTGCCCATATAGCTCCCTCGATGCAGCGGAAGCTGAATGCCATAGCTACATGTCTGAACAATTATTTTAAAGCTTTTTATGAATATTATGTGAATTATAAATGTAAAAGCACATAACCTTTAAAAAAAAAAACGGGAAAAAATATCAATGACATATCAATCGATTACTAATATTATATACTTAACCCACGCTACCGATAAAGTATTTTCAACAACTTAAAAATGGACAAAGCAATTTTCTTGAAATTTTCGCCATTTGATTATCAGCCAATGACACAAACGCTGATGTTAAGTTTATTGAAAATGATTGCGACATTTTGCCATTATTCGTTTTTATACTAGACGACCCATAATTTCAAAAGTCACAAAAAATCATGTGAAGCCAAAACGGATCATCACAAAAGTTTCTCCGTTTTCTTTTTCACTCTCCTTTTTTTTTTTTTTTTTTTTTTCCTTTTTCTTATTTTTCGCAACACATAAAAGAATAACAGGTCTGACTGTATGCACAGACTGCTCAAAATCTACAATTTAAATCAATCATAGGGGTATAATTTTGATGCACGACAGAGCGATGTTTCATACAGCATACACGACTTTAAAAACCTTCTGCCAAGCAATCAGAGTGACTGTGCCTTGGTCATCATGGCAAACTCGCCTGATCTAAAATCCAGACGAGCACGTCTAGACCATTATCTTAAGGGTAGTAAAGAGATGAAACCCTGCCAATGTTAGACAGTCAGAGCAATTTGTAAGGGATGAGTGGAACGGTATTTCAAAGCGTACTTGTATGCGGTCGTGGCTTCCATGCGTAGACGCCGTCAGGCCATCATTAATATAAGTTGATTGGATCAAACGAATAATTTGCTGTGGTATTGTAGTTTTCAATATTTTTTTTACCATGAAGGAATGTAATAAAAAGGAAAAAAAAACAACATGTTATTATATCACAATAAATGTCTGGTTTAAACGCTGAAATAATGTTTTTTTTTTTAAAGAACTCCAGTTTTGCGACTTTTGAAAATGAGCCTTGGTGTGTTCCAACGTCTGAGACGTTTGATAATAAAGGTTTTCCTGCATAAATGTGACATCGATAGATTTTTATAGCCTCAACCCTTCAATGTATTATTCTATAGCTATAACTGTAATGGAAAAGGCCCATATAGATATCCATCCGAGAAAAAAAGAAGTCCGGTTTTAAAAGATTGTTTATTCGTCAATATGATTATTTTAGGATGTAAAGCTGTAGACATACAAAAAGTAAATCGATTGTTTTGTCAACTGGGACACTTAAAAGTTTGAAAGTTACTAACGTTTCAAATTAAAAAGAATGCTTAGAGGCCATGGGTAGTGATTCGGTCGGCGGTCATCAGTCTGCGGTCTTTGCAAGCCTTAGGCATATTCGTCCCCAATTATTTCGATACAAATTGTTATTTCGGTTTCTAATCTATAAACGACATGCTTAAGACATGATTTCTATCATTGATTATGCCTGCAGTGCCTGTCTGTTCTTCATAATAATAATAGTTCATCGCGGTTTGTATTTAGCGCTACACTGCCGTGGTCACTTCAATAGTTTTTTTTATGATAACCTTGAAGGTACGAATGAAGCCGAGATAGCCTGAGGTGGCAAGGGATAGTTTCGTATTGGTCCCGGAGGATTTTTAAGATATTTTAGCATAGGGGTTGAAAAAGCCATCATTGTTCCTCTAAAATGCAATGAATAAATAAGATTGGTCCATTTTCATTTTTAGAACAATTGTTTTTGTCAAAAATTGCTAAATTCTGGATCCAAATGCTAGCTCTGTATGCATGATGAAAGGTCAAGGTCATTGCGGCTTTTGAAATCTGCAGTGTGTGCTTCCGGGTTTAAAAAGTGGGTATTTTTCGGAGACGATTACTGAAAAAGTTTACTGGTTGTGAGGTACTTTGGGATTCATTGCCTTTATTCTATTTGACTGATGAATTAAACCAGACATGCACTGGATGCCTTGTGTTAGCAAGTAACTTGCTGTACCGTTTGACAGTTCAGAGTTTTCTTGCATTTTTCTATGCAAAAATTAGTGGGTGGGGTAAAAATAAAACTGTAACTGTCAGCCTGAGAACAGTTGCAGTTGAATGTTTGTTGTCTAAATCAGATTTTAATCCTATCTAGAACACTTTTGAACAGAGAAAGTAACTGCATGCTGACACATGAGCTTCTTATTAACAATCAAATATTGAAACTGGCCGCGGCCAGCATAGGGACCAAATTTACTATCCCTTGCTACCTGATTCTCATTTCTCTTCTAGTAATCAAGGACAGGAAAATGATTCGGTATCAATTAAGCATGGCACTGGTTCCTATTCCGAATATATTTACATATAACATAAACCTGATAACGGGAAACCAGCCGATAATGGCAACTATTTTTAGATTATTATTTATAGACCATAAATATTAATAATGACATGAGTAATGCCGTTAAAGTCTTTCGGCCCCATTAGCTCAGTGTGTTAAGCATCGGTCTTCTAATCAGACTCTTACAGGTTCGAATCTCGCCGCGTATCCGCTATTCATTTTTTTTTTTGTTATCATAATAAGTTTCTTTTCTTTCTTCATTCGTTTTTATTCTTCCTTTTTTATGGAGTCTATTTAGCAGTACGCTGAAAAAAGTTGTTCAGTACTGGCGATAACTGGTAGGCCCAGACAGATGAATGTTGCATTATCAAATGAGCCGCGTCATGAGAAAACCGGATTTTTGCCTATGCGAAAACAAAGGCGCAGATCAGCTTCGCAGTTCTGATCAGCGCCTTTGTTTTCGCTACACGGATAGTACACTTTCTCTTCTTATTAAATCCGAATTTCAAGCTTCTATGCTGCTTCTGGGACTGTACATGTCGGTTTGTGTCAGACCTGGTTGGAAACCCCGAAGACCGGTTTTCTCGCGTCGCGGCTCATTATGCCCCCAACTTTGAAAAAGTTGGAAGGGCATATTGCTTTCGGCTTGTCTGTCTGTGTGTGTGTGTGTGTGTGTGTATGTGTGTGTGTGTGTGTGTGTGTGTGTGTGTGTGTGTGTGTGTGTGTGTGTGTGTGTGTGTGTGTGTACGTCTGTTAACTTTTGAATGGTGAATGTTAGGGATTTGAAATTTCATGTGTGTATTCCTCATGAAAAAATAGTTGACCCGTATTTTTTTTCTTGTCTGAGTTATGCCCCTTTTCTGAGTTATTTCCCTTTGAAAACAAAATTTGAAAATCTTGTGTGCAAGATATCTCGAAAAGTATTTAAGCTAGAGCCTTCATATTTGGTATACTGGTTGGGGCTGATGAGTAGATGACCTGATCAACTTTTGAGAACTTTCCGTCAAATTTTGACAAAAATAAAGAATTTTGAAATTTTGATTGATTTTTCCACTTTTCGGTGAAATTTGAAACTTTTGAACGGTGAATGCTAGGGTTTTGAAATTTCATATACAGATTCCTCATGAAAAAATAGTTGACCCGTATTTCTTTTCTTGTCTGAGTTATGCCCCTTTTCTGAGTTATTTCCCTTTGAAAACAAAATTTGAAAATCTTGTGTGCAAGATATCTCGAAAAGTATTTAAGCTAGAGCCTTCATATTTGGTATACTGGTTGGGGCTGATGAGTAAATGACCTGATCAACTTTTGAGAATTTTCCGTCAAATTTTGACAAAAATACGGAATTTTGAAATTTTGATTGATTTTTCCACTTTTCGGTGAAATTTAAAACTTTTGAACGGTGAATGCTAGGGTTTTGAAATTTCATATACAAATTCCTCATGAAAAAATAGTTGACCCGTATTTTTTTTCTTGTCTGAGTTATGCCCCTTTTCCGAGTCATTTCCCTTTGAAAACAAAATTTGAAAATCTTGTGTGCAAGATATCTCGAAAAGTATTTTTAAGCTAGAGCCTTCATATTTGGTATACTGGTTGGGGCTGATGAGTAGATGACCTGATCAACTTTTGAGAACTTTCCGTCAAATTTTGACAAAAATACGGAATTTTGAAATTTTGATTGATTTTTCCACTTTTCGGTGAAATTTGAAACTTTTGAACGGTGAATGTTAGGGTTTTGAAATTTCATATACAAATTCCTCATGAAAAAATAGTTGACCTGTATTTTTTTCATGTTCAAGTTATGCGCCTTTTTGGAGTTATGCCCCTTTTAAAACAAAATTTGAAAATCTTGTGTGCAAGATATCTGAAAAAGTATTTAAGCTAGAGCCTTCATATTTGGTATACTGTTTGGGGCTGAGAAGAAGATCACCTGATTAATTTTTTAGGATCCGTCAAATTTTGACAAAATAACTCCATTTTGAAATTTTTACTCCATTTCTAACTTGTATGCAAAAAGCTTACATTCTGTTTCTGGATCGAGGTCAAAAACACAGGCAACCGAACAGCTTCTTTAAGAAATTAAATTTCACATCATTCAAATGAAATAAATGAATCATACAGGCTGCCGGTTTAGGGACAACCATACAGTTGGGGGCATAGTGTTTTACAAACACGCATTTCTAGTTAATATTGAATTTTGAAATGATGTTTAAACGCATCTTCAACGGCAAAAAAGATAAATGTATTACATAGGTGTAAATTATGTAAAGTGTATGGTACCAAAAATATTTGTGTTTTCAATATTTTTTTTTTTTTTTTTTTTTTTTTTTTTTTTTTTTTTTTTTTTTGCATTTTCATCGCCTGCCTCTTCAATGGGAAAATGTACAAAATCAACACACTCGATTATATATATTTGGTATTCAATTCAAAAAAGTAAAATATCCTCTAAGTATATACCCATACCTATACATATACGTCAATCTTGAAAAGTCAGTCGCACATTAACGTACAAGACAAACGCGACCCTGGCGTATGAAAAAAATCTCAACACGCTGAATAAGAAAATTTGCTTCTTAAACTTTAATTACCTATAGTATAGGACTTACGGTTAATCAATTACTAGAATCTAGTAAAACCACAACAAGGAAGTATGGGGAAATCTCCGACCACTTTTGCAACCTCTTGGCGTGATTTGTTTGTTTGAATTGATGATTTACGTCCCAGTCAACAGCTAAGGTCATGTTGGGATGTTGCCTCCATTTTACAGGACTTTTCCCAAAATGAGGATGTCATCATATCCAACAAGTGCTTGAAATAGAACTATCCAACTAAGACCCAAAAGGCTTATACGTATGGATGGTTTGACTTGAAATGTTTCCACGGCAGGCTCAGACAAGCGCGGTTAACCAGTAATCAGACGGTCAGTCAGCAATGTATTTAGCTTTACCTGGAGGCACAAGTAGCCCATATCTATTTCTTTAGGCCCCAATGGGAGGGGGGCCCATAGTCTCTATGGTGAAATTAGCAGTCACAAATGATTAGCGTGTGTCTAAGGTGTGTACAGGTCGTATAATAATCTCAGCATGCTGAAAATTTTGGATTGCATGTACTTTTGTACAGTTATGTTAAGCACACAATACAGTATAGGCGCGTATCAAACGTTTAATGTAACGCGTGTTGAGCTTATTCGTATAAGACACATACCCGATTAAGCATGCTGCATGCTTAAAATACTTTAACGTACACCAAGCGTACAGAACGCACATGTACGAGGTTTGTCGACACCTTGGCTAGGTTTTTTTTTTTTTTTGTTTTTGTATAAATATAAGCAGCAATATCTTATGAGCATATTTGAGGAATTTGTTTCAATTTGAAGTATCAACACGTTAAATATGACATATTTTCTACTTGAGCGTACGTAGGGCCACACGGGACAGGTGCCAAAACGTCAACAAAATGTGACGATTTTCATATTGTGTTTTTTCCCTGTCAAACGGCACTTATATATGTTATAACATTAAAATATTTCGTCCTAAAACCATATAACACTGACTTCAGTTTCAGAAAGATTCCGACTTGGCGGCAGTGTTGTTTGATTTATGTGAAAAAATCAGAAGCAGACCGAAAAATCTGTTTGAAATAATGGCGTAATTTGACGTCGGAGAACAGCCGACGCCGATTGTATGTTTCGTTAAGGAAATCACCCACAGATACGATGAAAATGTTACAAACAACAGAAACGTCATCGGTCTGTCAGTTACTATTTAGTTCACAGTAGTTGTGGCACAGACGATTTTCAGCTGCTCAGAAGTCCACCTATGATGATAAACGGAAGATCACCTGTCTGGCATGCTCGCCGCAAGAAATTGTTACACATGTTCAACAGGTGGACGAACAATTTTGCGAGAATTGGTACGGCGTATCTGCATTTGACAGCTGGATACACAGACATAAAAATGTTGATAGCCAAGGATCTTTTGTTTAAAAAAAAACACCCTGAAACAAATGTATAACGCGCTGGCGGCTTAAAATGTCAAGTAACGTCATATAGAGACGTTGACCTTTGCCCCGCACTAGTTTCGGAAGTGCAGGGAAAAGGCTGTAGATGACGTGTTTTTGTCAGATTTCAATAAAATTTCTTGTATATTTGCTTATAAAATACTTTTGCAAAAGCAGATATATTCATTTTTCTGTTGATAATATAAATGGTGTACACGAACTTTTCTGACAAACCACGTATGTATTAAACGCATTTGTTACGTGTATCCGACGTGCTTCTGATGTTTGTTGAATCAAGGTATCTCTATGTCTATGGAAATACATTGGTTGAATTTGCGGCATATTTTTCCACACGCTCGGTGCGCGGTTTGTCTTATACGTTATTGACTGCGATAGAAAATTGAGGCTATTGATATGACACTTGTGTCATATCTTTTCTTGTTTATGAATATTTCTAACGTCCCTGCAAATTTCTTTTCAATATCTCAAGTAGTTTTGGAATCACAGCAAAAACTCTATCGGTAGCGTTGGAAGTGTCGTTAAGTATATATTGGTTAATATTCGATTTCCACAATTCTAGAGTATTTTATTACCTTTCCCAGCCTCTTCAATGTGACCGTACCTATTGTAGCGCTTAGTGAAGACTCGGATCAAAATGTACGAATTCTATGGGTTCATCGAACATATGTGTATGAAACGCTGCCCAGCAGGACCTGCACGGGTACCAGATTGTACATAAATTATGTTTTTGATGTAATAATTAAATCTAATTAATTGATTTATCATCACGAAAACATGTCCGTGTAATATATAACCCCGTGAACCCCACCACTTTTATATAGCATAAAAAAGGGTATGCATGGGTATACCTATTTTTGCTCCAAAACATAGATTGTGGGTGCGGTTCTAACGTGTACCCACAATCTGTTTTAAGCAAAAATAAGAAAAATGTAAAAAAAAAAAAAAAAAAAGATAAAAAAATCAACTAAAAATCTACAATTTTTACAGCTGAAAAAACAAAAACAAACAAACAATCTCTGTATATTGCATGGGCAAGTTTTCTTAATAAGATCGTCACGAAAGTATCCCGTTTTCATCATAATAATGGTCAGAGCTATGTGATGTGCGTGGATTTTTAATGTATGTATATCTAGATGAAAAAAAAAAAATGTTTGTTAGTCGGTTTATTCAAAAAGATACATAAGCAAACTCTTTGCATCTGTTTCTACCACAGACCATGTTCCAATTGCAAAAATATTTAAAACATGTCCACAAAGGGACGGAACATTGTGGTGTATAGCCCATATCGTACAACCGGCAGGAGACGAATAACTTTCTGATTGCCTTGAGACCGACAGTCCTTCAACAGTATTACTGTCTATTTGCTTGCCCCGTTCCAGACCGAAACAAGACTTAATAATCAATGCATTTTAACGTAATAAATCACATATGGTGCAATCATAAATCGGGAACCCAACCAAAATAGAATTGGCAACCTCTCTCTCTCTCTCTCTATCGTTTGCTGTATTCATTATTGACGGTCTTCATCGACTCGGTCATATATCATTGACAGAATCGTGAAATTACTTTGTTTCTTTTGACAAAAACTTGTCAAAGCCCTTGTTTTGAGTCTTTGATGTTTTTCTTTTGAATCAAAATATTTTACATGCTTATAAATGTAATCGGTATAATCGTGACATAGAGACTTTGATATCGATCGTGTGATAATCGATTATGCACTTCTCTCGTAGTTTCTTCATGCACTTCTGGTAAACGGTTACTCAACCTTATCTTCTTCTCTCTTTTTTTCGATACCTTTTCTCATTTTCCTTTTCTTCTACTTTCTATATCTCTCAATTTGTTGTGGAATGGGAAACTTTGTGGACTTTTTTTTTCATCTATCGCGGTTCATGCATTCTCATGGTTTCTATGACGAGTTCGTGCATTGTTGCTCTCGCGCGTGTATGCGTGTTGGTATTTGCTTTTGTTAATAGGTCGTATTTTTTCAATTATAAAGTTGCCATTTGTCTGTCTTACATGTTGCTCAGGTAGGGGTATTGCGCCGGCCTATTTTGACACCTACGTGTGATACCGTTTTCACACCTTATGATGGCATGTTTTGATAAGCAATGGAAGTATATTAGAATACACATCTTGACACTCGCTTCTTTTGGTATCCGCCAAGTCAAAAACGAGAAAACATGTCTTTTCGTAGTCGATTTAATGAAGACATTGATCAGCTGCGTATTATTCCAAAACTCGTACTTTGAGATATCAACAAAAATATCAATTCTTAATATCGAGATTATCAATTAATCGATATTCCTTGTAATAGCAATTATTAACTGAAGATTTTGTGAGCTGCATGGAGCCCAGATTGAAAGTCCCACCAGCTTATACTGCAAATTATTGTTTCTTTTGATGTAATAATTGATCTAATTAAGCATAGTCAAGTGCAAACTTGCTTTGCATGTGACGGCGGCGAAATATACGCACACCAAGCAGACTGCCAGTCTTTTTATACCCCGCCACTTAAAAAAGTGCGGGGTATTATGTTATACCCTCCAAAAAAATTTGCGTTCGAGTGTCCGTCCGTCCGTCTGTCCGTCCGTCTGTCCGTCAGCGTTTCGTTTCCGGGCTCTATCTTGAGCATTTATTGACCAATTTTCTTCAAACTTTGTATAGGAGTTTATATCAGGAAGGAGTTGTTTGGGATTGAAGATGGGTAAATTTCGTCAAATAAGTACAGAGTAATGGCCCTTGATTTACGTTAAAAATTCGTTTCCGGGCTCTAGCTTGAGTATTTATTGACCGATTTTCTTCAAACTTTGTATAGGAGTTTATACCATGAAGGAGTGGTCTGGGATTGAAGATGGGTAAATTTTGTCAAATAAGTACAGAGTTATGGCCCTTGATTTACGTTTAAATTTTGTTTCCGGGCTCTATCTTGAGCATTTATTGACCGATTTTCTTCAAACTTTGTATAGGAGTTCATATCAAGAAGGAGTGGTCTGGGATTGAAGATGGGTAAATTTTGTCAAATATGTACAGAGTTATGGCCCTTGATTTACGTTTAAATTTTGTTTCCGGGCTCTATCTTGAGCATTTATTGACCAATTTTCTTCAAACTTTGTATAGGAGTTCATACCAAGAAGGAGTGGTCTGGGATTGAAGATGGGTAAATTTCGTCAAATAAGTACAGAGTTATGGCCCTTGATTTACGTTAAAATTTTGTTTCCGGGCTCTATCTTGAGCATTTATTGACAGATTTTCTTCAAATTTTGTATAGGAGTTCATACCATGAAGGAGTGATTTGGAATTGAAGATGGGTAAATTTTGTCAAATAAGTACAGATATGGCCCTTGATTTACATTAAAATTTTGTTTCCGATCTCTATCTTGAGCATTTATTGACCGATTTTCTTCAAACTTTGTATAGGAGTTCATATCAGGAAGGAGTGGTTTGGGATTGAAAATGAATAAATTTAGTTAAATAAGTACAGAGTTATGGCCCATGATTTGCATTAGAATTTCATTTCCTGCCTCTGTTTTGTGCATTTATCAACCAATTTTATTCAAACTTTGTATAAAAGTTCAGATCAGGAAGTAGTGGTTTGGGATTTAAGATGGGTAAATTTTATCAATGTATACAGAGTTATGGTCCTTCATTTATGACAAAATTTTGTTCTGCTCTTTATCTTGAGAATTTATTGAGAAACATTTTTGCTAAATTAAATTTGCGTGGCGGGGTATCATGCATGCCTGCAGCGCTTTTATATTTCTAAGCGTAAATTGTATTTCTAAGAAAGTATTTTAATAAATGAATTATCTTAATATGGTATACAAATCTGCATTTAACGAACATTTCGTCGCTCTATTATGCATATTAATGCGAAGCAAATTCTTGGACACTGGTTGAAATCCCTGATATGTTTTATGGTCACGGTTGCTATCTACACACAGTGGGTCACTGCTCTGCCTATATTGTATGTAGTCTTGCACAAAACGCTTTTAGATAACCTTGAAAAACACCGACTCATAAATTTATAACATTATTTTCTGTCTGTGACAGAAAAAAAAAAAAAAAAAAAAGCATGTAGATTTACGAACATGATCACCGTTGGCACTATACACTATGACACGATGGTCACTTCATAGAATGTCAATGAGCGTATTCATTTCGATATTCAAATTTTTCCAAGTTTTTCTTTCGTAGATGGGTGAAAGTGAGAACCTCCACTGCGAACATGATATTCGCAATGAGCACGTTCGCTATAGTACAAATTTGAGCACAAAAACGCCAAGTGGGCGAATATCGAAAACGAAAATCGAAATAAAATTCTGTATTTCGATATTCAAATTTTTCCAAGTATTTCTTTCGTAGATGGGTGAAAGTGAGAACCTCCACTGCGAACATGATATTCGCAATGAGCACGTTAGCTATAGTACAAATTGAGCACAAAAACGCCAAGTGGGCGAATATCGAAAAACAAAAATTGAAATAAAATTTTGTATTTCGATATTCAAATTTCAAGTTTTTCTTTCGTAGATGGGTGAAAGTGAGAACCTCCGCTGCGAACATGATATTCGCAATGAGCACGTTCGCTATAGTACAAATTTGAGCACAAAATCGCCAATATTTTTGAATATCGAAAAACGAAAATCGAACTAACTTCTTTTTTTGAATATCGAAAAACGAATATCGCACTAACTTCTTCTTTTTTTTTTTTTTTTTTTTTTTTTTTTTTTGAATATTGAAAAACGAATATCGAAATAACTTATTTTTTTGAATATCGAAAAACGAAAAACGAATATCGAACTGACTTCTTTTTTTGAATATCAAAAAACGAAAATCGAACTAACTTTGATACCTACAATCTATGTTTTGGAGCAAAAATAAGAAAAATATGTTTACCCCTGCATACCCCAGTTTTGCTATTTAAAAGGGGGTAAAAGTTACACGGACATGTTTTAATTTATACCTAAAGAAGTTTCTGCCCATGCATGCGATGCAAGTCAAGAACCGCCAGTTGCAAGTCAAGAACTGCCAGTTGCAAGTCAAGAACTGCCAGTTAAAGACTCTTAACCACATGCATGACCACATACACGTATCACATATTCTGAGTCGTCGGAAACATTTCTAAAGCACGCTTATTTCAGACATTGTCTACGATACATCATAATGTACATCATAATCGATCATTTTAAATCGATCATTAATCACTCGAGTAATCATGAAAATCGCGAAAGTACCTTGTTTATTTTGATGAAAACGTGTCAGAATTTATGTTGAAAATCTTTGAAGTGTTCTTTGAATCAAACGTATAACATTTTTAAACCATGTTATCGTTGTAATCTTCAGATTTTCGTACGCGATGTGATACATGATCGAAAGATTTTAAATCGATTTCTATGGGCGATATTTGTCTTCCACAATCTGGTCCTAGTTCTGTGATTATTGTGTACTTTAAGTCTTCAGGATTGATTGCATAAATTTAACTGCTGTCTGTCTGCATGTTTGTTTGTTCCAGAGAGTTATGGCCAAGTTTGTTTGTTTGTTTGTCGCCCACGGTAGTTCATTCAGCAGAATATTTTGTTTTGATTTTTTTTCTTATTTTTGCTCAAAACATCGATCGTGGGTACACGTTAGAACCGCCTCGCCGAGGCGTTTCTAACGAGTACCCACAATTTATGTTTTGGACCAAAGATAAGAAAATACTAGTAGGTATACCCTTGCAAACCCCAGTTTTTCCAAATAAAAGTGGGTTTGAGGGGGTAATCATTGCATGGTCGTTTTCCTGATAAGTGCTTTGTCCACATTCTTTCGCATATGACCATTGCTGTTTGTGGGACTAACGTATAAAACCAAGTCAACTTCGTTAACCGAAAACCTCTCTTCTTGGATCAGCAGCAGAATAGAACCCGTACACAGAAAATAATTATTTTTCACGAAATAATATGATGGTCGACCTCTGACCCTCTTCGAACCGGAGTTAGTAGACGAAATATTTCCATCGGTATTCCGTTAAACCTCTCCATACCATGTCAGGAAAGTGGAACGAGGTGCCGAAGTGGAGCGGAGTGACAGTTGGCCAGCTGATCTACGGAGTTAGATTCTAGATTTTGACAAGTTCGTCTCCAGTGTGTATGATGAGTTCTAAGCAAAAGTAATAATTACTAAAATACGATATTCCAGCCACATCATGGCAATAACGGGCTTTGTGCCCTTATCTCTAGTCAGTTTTATAGACAGTGTGCATTCGACTTGTTTCATACTGTATTTTCTTAAATACAAAAAAAAAAAAAAAAAAAAAAAAAAAAAAACAAGAACACCAACTTTTCTATTCCCCAACATATACCCCAAACTTTTATATGAGATCTTCTTCAGTATGCATAAGCATGTCTGCACTGTAATTAGCATTATACTTTTTTTCTTGTATGAATTAACACGAACCAACGAGTAAAGCGAGAGCCAAGAAAGCATGTCATTGCAACCAATAGTCTATAGATACAAAATTATGAAATTAGCAGGATACAACCCAAGGTAGCTACTCAGCGATATAATCCGAAGCGTACAGATTACATGTACATAATAAAACATTAATTTGTGTTTAATGATTTGAAAACAAAAGACGGAAAATAACGGTCTACAACTGAACTTTCATCATCTACTGTCCATACAACATCTGTCAGAAACTGCCTTCTCTCTGTCCTTAAGCACCTCTCCGGCAACCTATGATTGCGTCACCCTTTTGAATTCCAGAATTGTGCCGCAAAACTTTTGAAAATCGGTCCACAAATAAAAATGTTATGCCAGAAAATATTTTTCAATAGGGCTTTTTCCATTGTAAAAATGAGCAAGAGAAAATCACTATTTTCTCATCATTCCACAGATTTTTGCTAGTATTTCAATTTTAATGTGTTTGGATTAATTCATAAGCGAATCAATTTTTTTTTTTTATATCTTATCAGTTTATGTCACTTTTTAAGACTTTTGGAATGCAAAAGGATGACAAGTTCTTAATTTAAACATGTGGAGATGTTTCAGAAAAGGGTGATTTTAAAAAAGGCAAATTCTGAAAGATGTTGTAAGGACAGTAATGGCCAGAAAGCAACCTCACCTTCAATTTCAACAGAAGTTCTCAGGTTATTTCTTCTGCATCAATATGCATTTTTAGCAGCTTCATTTCTTTCTTCAGCATGAATTATTCCTTCTGCATTTTTTCTCTTTCTATAGTATGAATATTGTCTCCCATATGAGTCTTTCTATAGTATGGATGTTTATTGTTCAACACTATTAATGTTTGCCTCTAGTATATGAATATGCTTCAATTTTATCTGTCGGAAAGTTAAACCCATGTTTGTATGAGCCACATCGTGAGAAAACTGGATTTTTGCCTATGCGAAAACAAAGGCGCAGCTGATCAGCGTCTTTGTTTTCGCTACACCGATAGTACAATTACTCTTTCTTCTTAAAACCGAAATTTCTTGCTTCTAGCCTGCTTCTGTGACTGTACAGGTTGGTTTGTGTCAGACTGGTCGGAAACCCCGAAGACCGGTTTTCTCGCAACACAGCTCACTGAAAGGAAAACCGAATTCCATATATTTTCATACTTTTATTTGCACCAAATGCAAAGGAATTCTGTAACATTGAAACAATATAAAAACGTGACATGATTTAATAATGGCAATAAAATACAAAGTATGGAAGTACAATAGTACACATTTTAGCACATAAACTGGACAAAGCACTAGCCTGCACATTATTAATCATGAAATACAATCAAACAATGCTAGTAAGCAGTTTTGTGGAAAACGTGGAGAAATTTTTAACATCAAGAAAAACAGTGTTTACTAGATAATAAAGGTTTTGGGTTAAGTCCAAGACCACTACAGCAAGGCTAGACCGGAGATTTTGGAACTACATGCACTGGAATTACCAAGTGCATCACAGCCTTTTTTTTTTTTTTTGATTACTTTGTACCCTCATCAAAATTTTCAATTCTCTCTGGTTGTACAGTATGTCTTACCAAGTGGACAACCCCCAGAGAGAAGTATAAAATTTCTCCTATAGCTTCTCTAATAGCCTCTGTTTTTTGAATCTCTGTTCAATCACCAGTCAGCTCGAAATCTTTTACAACTCGACATCTCTTGTTTGTTAACAAGTCAACAACTTTTCAGTCATGCTGAGACAAAGCCACAACTGCCTGGGTATTAACACATACTCTGGGGAGTTGATATGTCTTACTCAGGTCAAGGTCACAACAAGGTGCCCCCAGTGGGGATCAAATCAAAGGCCTCTCTATGTGGAGTCCAATGCTCTACCACTACTAGCCACCACACTCCCCTGATCAGATTGGGTGGTTGCCGAAGATGCCTGCCCTTAGTGGGCATACTTAACTTAATTGTCTCCTTGTGACTAAAGAATATTTATGGGTATCAGTGTATTTAAAACATATTCATTAATCATACTGTATTCACTAAAACAATAACAATGAACATTAACATTCAAGGACAAATGTATCAAAACAATCACACTGATTTATCAATAAACAATACATGTCATACATGGTGGTAAGATTACACATGACTAGAAAAGAGATAACATAGTAATAAGCCAAAACATTTTATCAGCAGTTTGGAGTTTCAATGATGAACAGTCGATTCATCAAAGGACATAAACTCTCTCACATAAAAGCATCTGGGATACATGCAGTTACTTCCCTTCTAACATGGACAATGCATTATAATACAGCTCCATGTTAAGATGGTCGTTTATCCTAGCCGATGTCGCAAAGCCGATTACCAGTACTTCATACAAACTTTACCATTAACTGACATTAACTGTTGCTCTTCTTGAATCAGTGGAAGAGGAAGAATGGTCATAAAATATTTTCACTTCAAGAAACATGGCAGTCACCTAGAGACAACCAACGCCACTGAGAAAAACCAATGCGGATGAAATCAATATCCTACAAAAGGTAACAAATACCTGTCTGGGAACAACTTCCCATGGATCGGAATGATCCGTGAAAAGTTGTTCCAAAACAAGTATACTTAACGACACTTCCAACGCTACCGATAGAGTTTTTGCTTTAGCTTCAAAAGTACTCAAGATATTGAAATGAAAATCGCAGGGACGATCGAAAAATTCACGAGACGTCTGCTGAGGGCAAAATCATGCCAGCGAACCTTTATTAAGAAACAGCCCGGGCGTTTAGACAAACTACACTCCATTTTCAAAAGTCGCAAAACTTGAGGAATTAAACAAAACATCATTTCAGCAATAAACCTACGATATTTATTGCCATAGTGTATTGTGTATTTCTTTTTGCATCTTTAATTCATGAAGAGACAAGGAAAAAACAAACAATTGAATCTAAACAAATGAATCTAAAATTTCACACCAAAATATTCATCTGATCCGATGCAATTACCTAATTAGGCCGCCATTTATTCGAACAACTACGCGTCGAAACCACGTACCGCATACAAATACTACTGACGCTGCGATATACCCTTCCACCCATACCTTACAAATTGCTAAAACTGTATAACATCAGCAGGGAACCGTCCTCCCTACACAGCTTATAATGTCCCAGATGTGGGACAGATATGGTCGATTTGATTTAAGTCGATGATTTGGATGGCTAAAACATTAACTCTGTTTGCTTGCAGAAGGTTTACAGTTTTGCGAGCTGTTTGAAACGTCGCACCGTCGTGCGTCAGATGCATATCCCTGTGAGTCCATGCATATGATTTGTTTTTTTCTGAGAACTGTTCTTCCCATCATGTGCTGTGGCAAAAAGAGAAAACAAAACGAGGAAATACGGAGGAACTGTTGTGAAGATCTTTGTTCGCTACAAATTGTTTTGTGACTTTTGAAAATGAGGGGTGGTGTGTCCAAACGCCCCATTTTGCCATCAGTATATGTCTAATGAATTTTTCTATCGTCCCTGCAATTTTCATTTCAATATCTTGAGTAGTTTTGAAATTATAGCAAAAACTCTATCGGTAGCGTTGGAAGTGTCGTTAAGTATATTCGAATACAAGTCAATACTGATTTTACCCATGCCTGTTGTTCCCAGCATCAAGATACCGTGTCCATGACATTTATAACCCCTTGAACCCCACTTTTATATAGCAAAAGTGGGGTATGCAGGGGTATAACTATTTTATTTTTGCTCTATAACATAGATTGTGGGTATCCGTATGTGTACCCACAATCTATGTTTTGAGCAAAAATATTTTTAACATCAAAATTTTCTAATATTTTTTTTTTTTTTCATTTTTTACAGGTGAAAAAAAATCTCTGTATATTAATTGCATAGGCAAGTTTTTGTAATGAGTCGCGTTGGTGTCTATGGATAACCAGTGTGAAGAGAGATGATTTTGCCAGGCTTGGGGGTCAATCAACGGACTAAGCTAACCAGGCCCAGTTTCAGTATCAAATGGACCAAGTCATGAGAAACCAACATTTCGCATATGCGAAAACAAAGGCGCAGATCGCTGATCAGCACCTTTGTTTTCGCTACATGGATAGCAGAACTCTTCTACTTTCTAAATCCAAAATTTCCAGCCTCTAGCCTTTTTCTGTAATTGTACAGGCCGGTTTGTGTCGGACCTGTTCGAAAACCGTGTTAGTTTTCTCATGACACAGCTCAAATACTGAAGGAAGTTTGCATACAAGTATAGAATAACTGCTATGACAGGAAAATGCACAAATAAGAAACACAATACTGGTGCATTATGCAGGTTTGCTATCTCAAATTAGTATCAGTATCGTTCATTGATCTGGCCCGCATAAACTTGAAGTGTTAAATTACCGGCAGATGACTTTGCAAGTGCAGAAAATGCAACTGAAACCTGCTTTAAGAAAACTGCTTACAAAGAGATTTTGGCTTGTGTAGAAAACAAACTTGCCGCTTAGATACTCATTACGAAAACATGCCCATGCAATATATAGAATTTTCTGATCTGAAGTCATGAAATTTTGAAGAAAAAAAAAAATCATTGGAAAAAAATATTATATTTTTAATATTTTTGCTCAAAACATTGATTGTGGGTACAGGTTAGAACCACCTTGGCCAGGTGGCTCTAATGAGTACCCACAATCTGATTTTTAGCAAAAATAAGAAAAACTGAGTACCCCTGTACACCACAGTTTCAATATATAAAAGTGCGGTATAAGGGGTTTACATTACAAAGACATGTTTTCATGGATTTCATGAAGGCTGGACATATGCTTTCATAGCTGCATTAATTTGTGCATAAAAACATACATCAGGAAAACATGCCGGTGAAATGTATACCCTCTTAAACCCCACTTTTATCTAGCAAAACTGGAGTATGCAGGGGTATACCATTTTTTCTTATTTTTGCTCCAAAACATAAATTGTGGGTACTTGTTAGAACTGCCTCAGCGAGGCGGTTCTAACGTGTAACCACAATCTATGTTTTGAGCAAAAATAATTAAAATATAAAAAAAAAATTGTGACTGAAATTTTTCAATTTTTACAACTTAAATAATCTCTGTATATTGATTGCATGGGCAGGTTTTCATAATGTAGACATAATTCAGTATGAATAGCCAACAACTTTGTTCAAATGACATTCACTTACAGTTCAATGAAAGACGGCTCAGTAGGGTTGCTATACAATATTCACCATCAGGAAAACATGTCCGTGAAATGAATACCCCCTTAAACCACACTTTCATATACTAGTAAAGCTCCAAAACATGGATTGAGGGTACTCGTTAGAAGCGCCTCGCCGAGGCGGTTCTAAGGTGTACCCACAATCTATGTTTTGAGCAAAAATAAGAAAAATATCAAAATTTTTCAGCTGAAATTTTTCAATTTTTAAAGGTCAAAAAGTCTCTGTATATTGCATGGGCAAGTTTTCGTTATGCCTTGACATTAGATTTGTTTCATTCATAAAGTCTACTGTTTCATTTATATAAGTATCAGAATAACCAATGATAGGTGTAATATGTATCTGTGAAATGGTGCAGATCATGTGGTCAGCTACATAGATATAGCAAACCCTGTACTTTTAAGATTCCGGAAAAGATTCAAGCATCTAGCCCTCTTTTGTGGCTGTTCACATCAGGAAAACATGTCCGTGTAATGTATACCCCCTTGAACCCCACTTTTATATAGCAAAACTGGGGTATGCAGGGGTATACCTATTTTTCTTAATTTTGCTCCAAAACATAGATTGTGGGTACTCATTAGAACCGCCTCTGCGAGACGGTTCTAATGTGTACCCACAATCTATGTTTTGAGCAAAAATAAGAAAAAATATCAAAATTTTTCTGATGAAATTTTCAATTTTTACAGGTGAAAAAAATATTCTGTACATTGCATGGGCGTGTTTTCGTAAAGAGTCACGCGGGATAGTGCCACCGCTTCATGGATATTAATCAGGACACAACCCAGTGCTAGAAGAGTTAGAACCCAGGACTTCTCAATCTGAGTATGACACTCTATCGCTAGGCCACCGCGATAATCTCCAATTAAATAAAGTGAATGAACAAATTTCTCAAAAATTTAAGGACTTCACCACACTATATTGACCATAAATAATTTTCACATGAAAAGAATACCAAAATTGAGCCACGATGTCAAAACCAACATTTTGCATATGCGAAAACAAAGGCGCAAATCAGCTTCGCAGTGCAGCGCCTTTGTTTTCGCTACACAGATAGTACAATTCCTCTACTTTCTAAATCTAAAATTACCAGCCTCTAGTCATATTTGGTGACTGTACATGCCGGTTTGTGTCTGACCTGTTCAAAAACCACCTAGTTGGTATTCTCACAATGTGGCTCATATAATGATGAAAACATTGCAGTCCTTGTGTGACATATCACACTTTCTTCTTCAGCCAAGTCACGATGAAAGACACCTCATTAGCCAGTAGGAGTTTGCCTTTACAATTTCTTTGAGTGAACAGTAAACCTAGCTAATTTCCTTTCTTTGATAGCTGAAGCACCCAAACTGACTTAAGTATACTTTGATAAATATCTTCATTTTTGTGGGGAGGGGGGGGGGCAGGAGAGGGGGTGGGGAATTGTTGCTTATAATTAGAAATCCTAACAGATTCTTAATGAATTTTGAACTTTTAAATACCATAGATCTTGATCAAGGAGTGTGGTGAAGTGTACATGTACTTTAACATTTAAATCCAAAAGCCAAAACTTAGTATTATTATGGTACATGGCAAAAATACCAGACTCACATTTTGACAGCAGTTCACTTTTCATTTTAATGTCACTTTTTGTTATAGATATTTACAAAAGCTTAGGATGGGATAAGAAATATGTCAAAAATTTTCTTGGGGACTCTCAAATGTTGAAACATATATTTCATAGGTTAGTAGTTGGCACAGCCCCTTGTATTTACTTGTATTTTCAAAATATGACATATTTCTTCATTTTGAGCAGGCTCAGATCTACATTACAGCATTCCAAGTGATCAATTTTAAGCAAAATTTAAAGAAAATTTTAATGAAAATGAAAGTAAGATTTCATGAACCTATGTTGGATAAAACTTACAAATTTGATTTAAGAAGGACGATTTGAAAGAACCTCAAATTTTCTAAAATAGCCTGTTCCGTCCCTCAACATGACCCCTCCTCCCCCAAAGAATAAACTAAGATCAAAAGGCAATTTAAGAATAATTCAAAACTTAAGGCAAATGATGTTTTCCAAGACAATTTCAGACAAATCACAGCCAAGGTCAGTCAATAAAAAATTCTAGGAATTCCAATGATTTCTTGTGTCTAAGCAATTTGTAAACCCATTAGTGACGAATAAACTTTTCCATAATTATCATTTGGACGAGTCCACTTTTATTTTCAGAGACATAAGGTGTGTTTTTAAATTTTTATCTCATTTTTTTTTTCTATGAAATTCCTCTAAGCAAACAGAATAGCCCCAGATGTGACGCCGCAGAATGCGGCGTCACATCTAGGGCTATACTGTTTGCCTATGTCCCACAAACAAGGACACCAGGCTTATATCAGTAAAGGTTGTCTGAGCAATTTCTTGATAATCAAAGCAGAGAAATAAGGCGTTTGGGCTTGACTCCTGGTTTTATTCCTGACAGTTTAACAGTAACAGCGTTATTGATTGCCCTTGATTGTCTGAGACAGGCAATATACATACTATCAGGAGGTAATTGAGGCTACTGGTGCTTTACATTATGGAAACGTATCCATGACTACTCCGGATTCTATGAAAACTTGCCCATGCAATATAGTTTTTTTTAAGAAGCAAAAATTGAAAATTTCATTGGAAAAAAATTGATATTTTTAATATTTTTGCTCCAAACATTGATTGTGGGTACTCAGTGAGGCGGTTTCAACGAGTACCCACATTTATGTTTTGGATCGATAATAAGAAAAATATGTTTACCCCTGTACACCCCAGTTTTACTATATAAAAGTGGGGTTTAAGGGGGTAAACATTACACCGACGTTATCCTGATGGGGAGGTTATTGAGGCTACTGGTGCTTTACATTATAAAAACATCTCCATGAAGGTTAACACTGGGGATTCTCAGTAAATTGATGTATAATGACCATTATTTGAATTGAAACAAATATTATCATATGACACCGCTGTTTTCCAGTGGATAACGTCATGTCATAAAAATCGTATGACCACACGTGTAATAACACTTTTGCGGGAAAACGTAACCTCATTGACGACGTCCGTAACAACATTGTAAATTTTCATTGGAAATATGTCCACTTTAAAAGCGATAAAAACCTATTTTAGAAGTCATATGATAAAACGAATCTTATACTCGTGGTCATTTCATATGAAATTTATTAAACTCGCCGAAGGCTCGTTTAATAAATTTCATATGAAATGACGACTCGTGTAAGATCCTCTATTTAAAAGATTGTTTTATTTTTAATGAGAAAACAATATTGTTTATCAGACCTACAATAATATAAAGCATAAATGATATTTGAAATCCAAATACCTTAATATATAATTGTTTCTCTACATATCTATTATTTCCCCTCTAACTCATAATGGGGGGTTTGAAGGGGTCAGTTTACATTGATGTGCTTAAATGATGGTACATAGAAAAGTTAGCATCATCAGTCTAGATTTGTGGAAAGAAGTTGTAGCAAGGCTGCTAATCCTGAAAGTTTCACCTAAACCCATCTACACCTATTCTGGTTCATTTTTACATGTACGTATGTGGCCAAGAATGTGTAAAACAAGTTGCTATGTGGCAAAGATAGTTGACCACGTCCCATTATGAACAAAATTGTTGAGGGTGAATGTAACACAACAAACTAAATCAAAAATTTCATCATCAAACTAAATCAAAAGCTTCATCACTAGTAGACTGGTCTTATCAGGTCCTGCATGTTGAATTCCAATCATTTGTCATTCTCATTACAACTTTTGAAAGTTTCTGTTTGTTCTACATGCAAACTCAAGTGCATTATCATAAATCAAGCTATGCATGTTTACATGCTTTGCATGAATAAATCTTTTTACAGTAATTCTAGGAATTCTACTTTAATAAATCTCAAGGACAGTCTAAAAATATGAACAATTCAAATGTGAACAATATGATTTAACTACCCATTACATGTACATGTACATGTATTTATCAAAACATGAATTCAGCTATGAATATTTTATTTGTTCTCACTGTCTCAAAGCATTAGGTAGGGCTTATAGGACAAGTAATCGCCAAAAAACAATCAACAATGGTCCTGTAAACGCTCTCCTGAGATCTGAGATATATATCAATAAACTTGTTTGCCTTGAATGGTTATATGTATGTATATAGCCCCGGGAAAGAGTCAGAATAACCTCTGGGGACAATTTCTTTTTCAAATCATAAATATCCCGATAAGCCTATTTGCTAATTTCCTGCAAGTTTTGCCCGTGCACACCATTTTGCCCACAAGAGAAACCAGAGGACCAATGGTCCTGTAAACGCTCACCTGAGATCTGTTGTATATACAAATAAACATGTTTGAATATTATAGAAAAAAGCCCCAGTAAAGGGGCAGATGATTCCCTGGTGTCCATTATTTTTCTTCATAATAATCTATATCCTGTTCATTTGCCAATTTCCTGCAAGTCTTTCCCTTCAACTGACAAATAACAGTTATCCCCATTCATAGGCATAGGCAACCTATGTTGACCTAGTCGTAAAATAGGTCAAGGTCATCACAGGGTCATGATTTATATATACATTGTAGTACTTAAGCCATTGATGTTTCATGCCAAGTTTTGTTGAAATCGGTCCACAGGTTCCAGAGAAGAAGATTTTGGAAGGGTTTTTACCATATATGGGCATGGCGGCCATCTTGGTCATGTGACCTGTATTATTTATATACACATTGGTTCCCCCATTCTATAAATGCTTCACATAAAATTTGGCTTTGATTGGCCAAGTGGTTTCAGAAGAGAAAATGTTTGAATATTTTGGTAATATACATGTATATTGCCCGGGGTGGGGGCATATGAGCCCTTGGGTCCATTTTTTTTCAGAATCATTAATATTCAGTCATACTGCCCATTTCCTGCAAGATTTTGACCTCAAATTACTTTTTAAAAGTTTTCCCCATTCAAATGCATTGGCGACCTATGTTGACCTTGCCATAAAAAAGGTCAAGGTCATCACAGGGTCATGATTTATATATACATGTATATTGTAGTACTTGAGCCATCGATGCTCCATGCCAAGTTTCTTTGAAATCGGTGTACCGGTTCCGGAGAAGATTTCTAAAGGGTTTTTACCATATATAGGCATGGTGGCCATCTTGGTCATGTGACCTTGATTATTTATATATACATTGGTTACCCCTTCCTATTGATGCTTCACATAAAATTTGGCTTTAATTGGCCAAGCGGTTTCAGAGGAGATGATGTTTGAATATTATGGTAATATACATGTATATTGCCCCGGGGTGGGGGCATATGAGCCCCTGGGGTGCAAATTTTTTTCAGAATCATTAATATTCAGTCCTACTGCCCATTTCCTGCAAGACTTTCACTTAAAATGACATTTTAAAAGTTTTCCCCATTCAAATGCATTGGCAACCTATTTTGACCTTGCCGTAAAATAGGTCAAGGTCATCACAGGGCCATGATTTATATATACATTGAAGTGCTTGAGCCATTTTTGCATTAGCGACCTATTTTGACCTTGCCGTAAAATAGGTCAAGGTCATCACAGGGCCATGATTTATATATACATTGAAGTGCTTGAGCCATTTTTGCCAAGTTTCGTTGAAATCGGTCCACTGGTTCTGGAGAAGAAGATTTTTGAAGGGTTTTTACCATATATGGGCAGGGCGGCCATCTTGGTCATGTGACCTGGATTTCTTACATACACATTCCCCCTTCCTATAGATACTTCATATAAAATTTGGCTTTGATTGGCCAAGCGGTTTCAGAGAAGATCTTTGAAAATGGTGGACGACGGACGGACGGACGACGACGGACGGACGGACGCCGGGTGCCTACCTATCCTATAAGCTCACCTGTGAGCCTTCAGCTCAGGTGAGCTAAAAACCAGAGGACCAACGGTCCTGTAAACACTCACCTGAGATTTGCTATATTAACCAAATATTTATTTAAAAAATTTGCCCTTTATGGGGCCCCACCAACCAATCAAAATAAAGGATTAGGACAAAAGTCAACAAAACTGTAGAAGACTACTCTATAAACATTTCTGCAAAAATAGAATTCAAATATCAGCAATTGGACCAAAAAAAAAAATAGCCAATTTCCACTTTTCCCGTTTTAAGTCTATCGAAACTTTAAGTTGCCATAGCAACCAGATTTCTTATCCGACTGAAATAAAAAACACAAATTATGTAGAGACTACTGTCAGGAACATGTATACAAAGTACAGGCTTCGTGTTGTAGACAATTTCTGAGGAGAAGATTTTTAAATGTTTTTTCGAAATTTTACCCTTTATACACAGTGGCTTCAGCAACCAATCAAAATAAAGGATTAGGAAAAAAGTCACATGAAACATAGAGATATACTCAATAAATATTTCTGCAAAGACAAAATTCAAATACCTACAATATTATTGGTCCAGAAAAAAAAAATAGCTAATTTCCACTTTTCCCATTATGTCTATGGAAACCATAGCAACCAGAGTTCTTATCCGACTGGAATAAAAAACACAAATTATGTAGAAGCTACTGTCAGGAACATGTATACAAAGTACAGGATTCATCCACTTGACAGTTCATTACGAAAACTTGCCCATGCAATATACAGATTTTTTTCTACTGTGAAAATTAAAAATTTCATCAGAAAATTTTTGATATTTTTATTATTTTTGCTCCAAAACATAGATTGTGGGTACACGTTAGAACCGCCTCGCCGAGGCGGTTCTAACGAGATCTATGTTTTAGAGCAAAAATAAGAAAAATAGGTATACCCCTGCATACCCCAGTTTTTCTATATAAAAGTGGGGTTTAAGGGGGTAAATATTGCACGGGCATGTTTTCCTGATGTTCTGAGGAGAAGATTTTTGAATGTTTTTTTTTTTTTCAAAATTTTGCACTTTATGGGGCCCCAGCAACCAATCAAAATAAAGGATTAGGACAAAACTCACAAGAAACGTCAAACACTACTCAATAAACATTTCTGCAAAAACAAAATTCAAATGTCTGCAATTTTAGCGGAAAAATAGCTGATTTACACTTTTCCCATTATAAGTCTATGGAAACTTTAAGTTGCCATAGCAACCAGAGTTCTTATCTGCCTGGAATAAAACAACACAAATTATGTAGAGGCCACTGTCAGGAACATGTATACAAAGTACAGGCTTAATCACCTTGACAGTTTCCTAGAAGAAGATTTTTGAATGTTTTTGAAATTTTGCCCTATATGGGGCCCCTGCAACCAATCAAAATAAAGGATTAGGACAAAAGTCATATGAAATGTAGAGGACTATACAATAAACATTTCTGCAAAAACAAAATTTAAATATCTCCAACAAGACAGCAAAAACTGGCAATTTTCACTTTTTTCCATAAGTCTATGGGAAGCATAAGTTGCCATAGCAACCAGAGTTCTTATCCGATCAAAACAAAAAAACACAATTATTCTTTCCCCCTACCTATAGATGTTGCATGTGTAATATGAGAACAATCGACCCAGTGGTTTCAGAGAAGATCTTCGGACGGACGGACGGACGCCGGAGCATGGGTATACTATAAGCTCACCTATGAGCCTTCGGCTCAGGTGAGCTAATAAACATAGAATATATCTTCAGAAATCTAGTGCTGGACAGTGTTAACTATGAGCCAGCGAAATAGGAGGCCCGCAGCAAATGCTGCTGCTAATGTTTAGGACGAAATGGAACATGATGCGTTTGTTACAGAAACAGAGACTTTTGAATCGAGAAGGCCGAAAAGTGAAAATGAAAAAAAACGGCAATCTCTGTAGCTAAGATTCTCACCCCTATAATGGCCCAAACAATAAATAAAGCAGTGGAACCAGCAATCAGAACCAACATGAAAATGCAGTCTGCCATCCGGGTGAATGCTTATAGAATCGATAAACTTGAACAGTATGGTCGAAGAGAAAATCTGAGGATCAGTGGCGTAGAAGAACATGAAGGACAGGACCTCAAGGTCACAGTAAGGTCACAGTAATCAGGTTGGCTGGGAAAGTAGTAGTCCCACTAAATGAGACTTCACAATTCAATTATTATCATTCACATTTTTATTTTACGTTTTCATTGGTCATTTTCTTTTTATATTTATGTTTATGTTATCTGGCTGAATTGTGCTGACAATATCCGATGAAAAAAAATGACTGCGAACTCAAAATATTGGAGTAGTCCAATGAGGCTATCAATGCTGTCCATCGATCTGGGAAAAAAGGGGCTAGGCCAAGGCAGATCTTATGTTGATTTACTTCGGAGAGTCTAAATACCAACTTCTTACGAAGAAGAAAGAGCTGAAACAAATAGAAGAATGCAAACATGTCTACATGTACGAAGATCTAACAGTACTTCGAAATAAGATGATGAAGTATATCAAGAATAGACCCAATGTCAAGAATGTTTACTCAAGGGACCGCCTGCTACACTGCAACAGGAGGGATGGATCCCAGATAGTGTGGATTCTCCAGATGACTTATTCAAGCTTGGCGTTATTGAAATTGAGTGGGATGGACTAGGAATTCAGGAATTTAATTTTTAGGACAGTCATGGAGGGGATAGAACTATTAGAAGTGAAATAAATCAACATGGAGTTGATGAGACTGACTGTCTGGTGGATAAATTTTTTCCTGCCCTATTGGACGTGTTTGTGGTTCACCCTCATCCGAAAACTCTCATGACATTGAATGTGATTGTTGCATTTCCTCGTCTGGAAATTCTAATGACATAGCCCAAAATGAACATGATCACTGTTTACCTGACACTGGACGTGACTGTTGTATATCCTCGTCTGGAAATTCTAATAACAAAGTTGTATGGGAAAATTGTTTACCTCTATATTAAGTAATAAATTTAATGATTATTTAGAAATGTGTGACGTAATAGGAAAAGAGCAAGCTGGCTTTAGAAAGAAGTATGGGACCTGTGACCATATCTTTAATTTAAAATGTCTTATAGATATGTACCTCTATAAGAAAAGAAAACTACACTGAGCCTTTAAAGATTATAAAAATTGATTTGGTTGATAGAATTGCATTATGGTAAAAAATGTTAGATAATAATTTCGATGGTAAATTTTTTGTTATTGTTAGGAATATGTATGAACAAGCCAAGTCTTGTGTTAAGTTGAATGGTAATCGCTATTTTTCGCTACTGATAGCTATGGCGGCCATCTTGGTGATGTGACCTGGACCATTTATACAAACTTTCGTTTCCCCTTCCTAAGGATGCTCAATATGAAGTTTGGCTTTGATTGGCCAAGCGGTTTCAGAGGAGAAGATATTTGAAATTGTTGACAGACAGACGATGGACTAACGCCGGAGCATGGCCATCCTATAAGCTCACCTTTTGAGCCCTCTGCTCGGGTGAGCTAAAATCCATAAGCAACAGTCCTGTGACTGCTACTAAATCATTCTCGGGAGACCAACCCAAATAGTTGAAAAATATGTGAAATGTCATCAGAGTGAAAAATACATATATACTATTTACTGCTAGATAGTATATCGCAAACAAATTAGATCTTGTCAATGCATATTTTTTGCATGGTTTCATTTCATAAATACATGTTGAGAAGATCAACTATTTTAAGAACAGGCCGACCCTAAGCAGAACTTAACCAGTACTGACTGTTAATTCTTTTACCATTAATCACAAACCAACCATTACGAAAATTTGCCCATGCAATATACAGAGATTTTTTCAATAGTAAAAATTGAAAAAATTTTGTAGAAAATCTTTGATATTTTTCTTATTTTTGCTCAAAACATAGATTGTGGGTACACGTTAGAACCGCCTCGCCGAGGCGGTTCTAACGAGTACCCACAATCTATGTTTTGGAGCAAAAATAAGAAAAACAGGTAAACCCCTCCAAACCCCAGTTTTGCTATATAAAAGTGGGGTTCAAGGGGTATACATTACACAGACATGTTTTCGGGATGAAACCAATGCCAGTCTATACCAGAACCATGAATCCAACTTGAGTCTATGCAAGTCTATGTCAAATTTCGCTTATGTGTGATGAGACAAGCCAAGATAATCTTAACAATGTTTTTAATGAAAAAAAAAAATCTTTACAATATTTAGTCATCATTTTCCCGTACATGTACTTATTTTACCCCTTAGTCTATTAGCTCAAACAAAGCCTTGTCAGTTCTTTCAATCTCCTAACCTGACTGAGTCTAGTGAATAAATAATAAAGCAAATCCCAGTGGAAGTATCATATAATTGGTCTAAAAGCTGCAAAATGTAATTACCTTATTTGGATGTTTACTGCAAAATGATGCAAACTTATGTACCATGTATTCAACCACTAGAGAAATGAAAAGTTTCATTGCAATAGTATTTGTACTGTCTCATGAATCTCAATTTTCAGACATGATTTGGGGATTTTTTTCGCCGTTCTCGCAAATAAGATTGTGTAATTGAAAACCATTGAGAACTTGAGATAATTGAAATTGATCTAAAATTCTCTCAGTATTCAGAGATGTGTTATAATCCAGTCGACAAAAACGACAGATTGAGAAAAACTATTAGATTTTCTGTCTCAGAATCATTACAGGATCAAACTTTATTTTCGATTATCACGTCAACTGTCAAATGTAAGCATAGAACAAAACAGTTTTTGGAGGTTTTTTTTTTGAAGCAAAAATTGAAAAATCAAAAATGGATTTTTTTTTATATGTTTAATGTTTTTGCTCAAAACACTGATTGTGGGTACACATTAGAACCACCTCACAATCTCTGATTTGGATCAAAAATAAGAATAGGCATACACCTGCAAACCCATTTTTCTATATATAAAAGGTAGGTTTAAGGGGAAAACATGTCCGTGAAATAAATACCCCCTCAAACCCCACTTTTATATAATGAAACTGGGGTTTACAAGGGTATAATGCCTATTCTTTTGCTCTAAAACACAGATTATGGGTACTTGTTAGAACCGCCTCTGCCAGGCGGTTCTAACGTGTACCAACAATCTATGTTTTGAGCAAAAATAAGAAAAATATCAAAATTTTTCAGCTGCAAATTTTCAATTTTTAAAGCTCAAAAAATTGGGCAAGTTTACATTTCACAGACATGTTTTCCAGATGTCATACCAAGTTTGATGCTCAACAATAAGGCCATCATGCTCTCAACAAAAAAATACAGTGTTCACCATACTGGTGTTTCAATTACTTAGAAATGTTACCATAAAGAAAAATCATTTGACATAACAAAAAGGATAGAATCAACAGAAGACAAATCGGGTTTCGCATAATCTGAGATTAATAATTTCCTAGACATTAATAAAAGGAAACGAAATACCAGTAAATTATATTGCATGCCTCAATAAGGTATGTCCAGAGAAACTCTGATTCATGATGCTTAACTGAAAGCAAAGGTGTAGGTCTGTTGTACAGAACCTGAATGTCTTTGTTTTCTCCACATACATGCAGACAGTGCAATCCATCTTTTTTAAATCAGAATTTTAAGTCTATGTCCATCTCCTGTGGCTGAGGAGCTAGTTTTCTGCCAAAAATCTCAGACATCATTTCTAATAATGCATCTAAAATGAAAAGTAATTTGATACTATTAAGGAAGAAGCAGATGTGTCATGATGTATAAGACAAAAAGCAAGCAGATCCACAGAAAAGTAGTCGTTTCGATCACAATTTAGGGATACTTCTCTTCAAAATTATAACCAGAGGACCAATGGTCCTGTAAACGCTCACCTGAGATCTGCTGCATATACATGTACCAATAAACATGTTTGAATATTATGGTATTTAACTCCAGTGCAGGGGCAGATGAAGCCCTTGGGCCATTTTCTTTTTTCAGAATCTTCAATATTCTGTCCATTTGCCAATTTCCTGCTGGCTTTTTCCTTCAAATGACATTTTAACAGTTTTCCCAATTCAAATGCATAGGCAACCCATGTTGACCTTGCCATAAACTTGGTCAAGGTCATCACAGGGTCATGATTTATATATACATTGGAGTACTTTAGCCATCAATGCTTCATGCCAAGTTTCCTTGAAATCAGTCTATTGGTTTCAGAGAAGAAGATTTTTGATAGGTTTTTACCATATATTGGCATGTTGGCCATCTTTGTCACGTGACCTAGATTATTTATATATACATTGATTCCCCCATTCTATAGTGCTTCACATAAAATTTGGCTTTGATTGGCCAAGCGGTTTCAGAGGAGAAGACATTTGAATATTATGGAAATATACATGTATATTGCCCCGGGGTGGGGCACATGAGCCCCTGGGGTCCAATTTTTTTCAGAATCATTAATATTCAGTCCTACTTCCCATTTCTTGCAATACTTTCACTTTAAATTACATTTTAAAAGTTTTCCCTATTCAAATGCATTGGCGACCTATGTTGACCTTGCCGTAAAATAGGTCAAGGTCATCACAGGGTCATGGTTTATATATACATTGTAGTGCTTGAGCCATTAATGCTTCGTGCCAAGTTTCGTTGAAATCGGTCCGCCAGTTCTGGAGAAGAAGATTTTTGAAGGGTTTTTACCATATATGGGCATGGCGGCCATCTTGGTCATGTGACCTGGATTTTTTATATACATATTTGTTACCCCTTCCTATTGATGCTTCACATAAAATTTGGCTTTGATTGGCCTAGTGGTTTTAGAGGAGAAGACGTTTGAATATTATGGAGATAAACATGTATATTGCCCCGGGGTGGGGGGCTAATGAGCCCCTGGGGTCCATTTTTTTTTTCAGAATTATTAATATTCAGTCCTACTGTCCATTTCCTGCAAGACTTTCACTTCAAATGACATTTTAAAAGTTTTTCCCATTGAAATGCATAGGCGACCTATGTTGACCTTGCCGTAATATAGGTCAAGGTCATCACAGGGTCATGATTTATATACACATTGTAGTGCTTGAGCCATTAATGCTTCAAGCCAAGTTTCGTTGAAATCGGTCCACCAGTTCTGGAGAGGAAGATTTTTGAAGGGTTTTTACCATATATGGGCATGGCGGCCATCTTGGTCATGTGACCTCAATTTCTTATATACACATTGGTTCCCCCTTCCTATAGATGCTTCATATAAAATTTGGCTTTGATTGGCCAAGCGGTTTCAGAGAAGAAGATCTTTGAAAATGGTGGACGACGGACGGACGGACGGAAGGACGCTGGAGCATGGGTATACTATAAGCTCACCTGTGAGCCTTCGGCTCAGGTGAGCTAAAAATATATAAACTCATAATTTATAAATACCCATAATAAGAATTGCCTTATTAAGGTAACATAAGCCCAGCATTCTATGCTAAATTTCAGTTAACGTGAGATATTTTCAAAAGAGCCACAAAATCAATTTTAATAGAACTCTAGAAGAACATGTAACTTCATGAAGGAGAAAATGCATATTGTGCAATGTCATGACTATCATGAAAATTTCTTCAGCATTTGTTTAGAAATAGGTACTCAAAACGCATAACTTTGATGAAAGTATTGATTTTGCATTTTCAAAGCACATGTTCATGCACTTTACATATATAGGGAGAATTTTTACAAATGTTTCCACTCATGTGAATGCTAACATTCATTGCCATTGTCAAAAGAAACCAGAGGACCAATGGTCCTGTAAACGCTCACCTGAGATCAGCTGCATATACCAATAAACATGTTTGAATATTATGGTATTTAACTCCAGTGCAGGGGCAGATAAGCCCTTGGGCCATTTTCTCTTTTCAGAATCTTCAATATTCTGTCCATTTGCCAATTTCCTGTTGGCTTTTTCCTTCAAATAACATTTTAACAGTTTTCCCAATTCAGATGCACAGGCAACCCATGTTGACCTTGCCATAAACTTGGTCAAGGTCATCACAGGGTCATGATTTATATATACATTGGAGTACTTTAGCCATCGATGCCTCACGCCAAGTTTCCTTGAAATCAGAGAAGATGATTTTTGATGGGTTTTTACCATATATGGGCATGGCGGCCATCTTGGTCATGTGACCTAGATTATTTATATATACATTGATTCCCCCATTCTATAGATGCTTCACTTAAAATTTGGCTTTGTTTGGCCAAGCGGTTTCAGAGGAGAAGACGTTTGAATATTATGGAAATATACATGTATATTGCCCCGGGGTGGGGGCACATGAGCCCCTGGGGTCCAATTTTTTTCAGAATCATTAATATCCAGTCCTACTGCCCATTTCCTGCAAGACTTTCACTTTAAATGACATTTTAAAAGTTTTCCCCATTCAAATGCATAGGTGACCTATGTTGACCTTCCCGTAAAATAGGTCAAGGTCATCACAGGGTCATGATTTATATACACATTGTAGTGCTTGAGCCATCGATGCTTCGTGCTAAGTTTCGTTGAAATCGGTCAACCGGTTCTGGAGAAGAAGATTTTTGAACGGTTTTTACCATATATGGGCATGGCGGCCATCTTGGTCATGTGACCTGGATTTTTTATATACATATTTGTTACCCCTTCCTATTGATGCTTCACATAAAATTTCGCTTTGATTGGCCAAGCGGTTTCAGAGGAGAAGATGTTTGAATATTATGGAGATATACATGTATATTGCCCCGGGGTGGGGGCGGATGAGCCCCTGGTGCCCAATTTTTTTCAGAATCATTAATATTCAGTCCTACTGCTCATTTTCTGCAAGATTTTCCCTTTAAATGACAATTTAACAGTTTTTCCCATTCAAATGCATTCGCGACCTATGTTGACCTTGCCGTAAAATAGGTCAAGGTCATCATAGGGTCATGATTTATATACACATTGTAGTGCTTGAGCCATTAATGCTTCATGCCAAGTTTGGTTGAAATCGGTCCAGTGGTTCCGGAGAAGAAGATTTTTGAAGGGTTTTTACCATATATGGGCATGGCGGCCATCTTGGTCATGTGACCTGGATTATTTATATACACATTGGTTCCCCCTTCCCATAGATGCTTCATGTAAAATTTGGCTTTGATTGGCCAAGCGGTTTCAGAGGAGAAGATCTTTGAAAATGGTGGACGACGGACGGACGGACGACGGAGCATGGGTATACTATAAGCTCACCTTGTGAGCCTGACGGCTCAGGTGAGCTAACAAGCTGCAGCTATTAAAATTGATGGTAAACTACTTAACAAGAAGGAAAGCATGTCATGATGAGTAGATGTTCCCATGCAGCAAGCTTTAAAATGCTACTAATCTGCCATGTTTGTAGACCATGAAACTTTTGACATCATTGAAAATTTGTTTTTCTAACTGTCAGTTCAAAGCTTTGAACATGTAAGATAAATGTTGAAAACAATGAAACCATAGAAAATGTTTACTTATCAGCTGAAAATCAGCACACCTGTATGTTTGTACTGAATCAAGCTTCAGAAAGCACCTTTCAATTTAATGCTCTGCAACACAGAGATATAAAACTTTCTGATAATCATTAGGCTTTGGCAAAGCACTTTGTTCTAGAGCACTTGCAAATTACAATAAACAGCACTTGTAAAATGTTCTATAATGCACAGCATATATATGAGCCGCTGCATAAGAAAATCAACAAACTGCATCCAAGAAAACAAAAGCACAGATCAGCTGTGCAATAACTGCCCAGCTGCTCAGCGCCTTTGAGTTCGCTACACAGATGGTACAATCCCTCCCCTTCTTAAATCCGAAATTTCAAGCGCCTAGCCTGCTTCTGTGACTGTATGGGCTAGTTTGTGTCGGGACAGGTCGGAAACTCAAATAATTGGTTTTCTCATGAGTCGGTTCATATTTGTCCTGTTTACAGTTTGATGTGAGAAGAGCTTATCAGTTATCGAGGTTTCTAATCAGTTCTGAAAAATATTTGACATAATCTGTATGACCAAGCCTGTAGTATTTGGCGTTTGTACATAGAACCTGCCATTTCTACACAGAACATGCCATTCGTACACAGAACCTGCGGTCTAATCATCCATCAATGCCTGTTCTTGATTCGCCAAAATATGCTCTCCACGCCCTTTCTAGACCTGCTCTCGCCAGTCAGTTCGTGACATCAGATGCCTGCAACTAAAAAGGAGCAAATTTATTATCCTATTTACCCGTGATTAACCGACATTGTTACTGTACATCATGTCATGTGACAAAATAGAATGCAACCGAACTTGTTACTGTACAGATTGATGCAACATCACGTCATGTGACAAAATAGAATGCAACCGAAATTGTTACTGTTCAGATTGATGCAACATCACATGTCATGTGACAAAACGGTGCGGTGATTGGAAGCAGATTGATTGGGCAACAAAGTGTGAAGCTCATTGCTTCGCTGTAGGTTGTTGCCCAATTGATTCAGCTTTCAATCAATGCACTCCATTTCTTCATGTGATGTGTGATGTTTCATTAATTTGGGCCCAGTTGTTCAAAACTTCCTTAGGCCCAGTTGTTCAAAACTTCATCATCCTTAAGACCTCAACTCGTTATGTAAATGCCGACTACATAGGCAAATTCACTGTTATTTTTTGCTGATAAAATGTGAGAATCCTTTGCAATGCAAAGGATTCTCACATTTTATCAACAAAAATAACAGTGTATTTGTAATAATCATGTTCAAATTTTAACAAATTGTTAACTAACGAATTGTTGAACAACTGGGCCCAGTGCTTCAAAAACTTAAGTTGCATCATGGGTATAAAGGGTGACCGAGATACTGTATTGAAAATAATCTGAAGTTAACTATGTTCTGTTCAGTAAGGAGCCTGATCAGATGCTTATTTTGGCATAATTATCCAAGTTACTATACCATTTCATGAGGCAAAAAAGTATCTTTTTATGTGGAAACTAATTCAAACCAAAACTTGGCAAAATAATGTGCACTAAATATTGGTAATTTGCCTCCAGGAGGCTTGCCATATGTATTTAAAATTGCATCAACTCTAAAGATGTCTGAAAATAATTCTGGAAAACAACTTTGAACTCTTCTTTTTTAAGCAGAATGGTTATACTGTTATTTCTTGACCCTAAACCTACCTTCAATTAGTTATAAAGGTGTCTCCTTCTTAAGTGGTAATCCATTAGGCCTGACAGCTGGTACGTTCCCAGTCTTGGGTCCTGCAGCACATGGTGCATGACCATTGGGCACCATTTTACTAGTTGTACCATTAGAAACCTGAGGTTTTGAATCATCACTGTTAACATTCTCAATTCCATTTAGTTTACTAATTTGCGACACACAATTCAATGCCTTTGACTTGTGTAAATTAGGATTGGTAACAATGCCATTCCTTTTACGTCTCATTTCCGGCGACCTCATTTCCAGAGCGCTTTGTCCCATGATCGTTTTCGGAGGTTGGTCCGGAGTTTTTCTTCGGCTATCGACTAATGCCACTCCACTTTTTAAGTTGTTCACATGGAATGGATTCCTTTGCCACACTGCCTCTTCATTAATGTCTGCATTTGGATTCATTGTAATGTTTACTTTCGCGGAAGAATTATTGTCATGTTTGTAACTGGCTAGTTTCGCTGGGGACGGATTGCATAGTTTGATATTTCTAGCACATGCTGGGGAATACCTGGAGTTATTTGTTCCTGGAAACGTATCCCTTGACCCCTCTAGTGGGGACGCCACAGGAGACTGAACCGGGCTCTGGGGCTCACTTACAGGGGAGAGAATCCTACTCACGGGTCTTGCTCGATTACGGGACATTGAACACTGTTGTAGTTGCTGCGTAAATGTTAAACATTCACTCTCTGAGGGTCTTGTCTGTGTTCCGTTACTGAAAGCACTGCTTAATGAACTCTGGTTAGTTGAGCTTGTTAAGTTACTGGATGACTTAGAGGAGTTGTTAGATAATACTGATTTCCTACGATCGAAAGTTGAGTCAGGTGACTCAGACGGCGAGCTATGTAAGTGTGTTCCGTTCAGAACGGCTGGCGCACCTGACGATATGGACACCATTCCGCTGAATGTTACACTAGCTGATACCGGAGTGTTTGTGTGAACATGGGGAGATGGTTTTGTTTCGTTACTAGTACTAGATGTTGAGGAAGAACTTCGGCTTTTAGGCCCAGTTGGGACGATAGCACCCTTCTGTTCTAGCAGTCTACAAACATTTATGTGGCCACTTTTCATTGCAACTTTCATAGGAGTTCGACCAAACTGGTCCGCATGGTTGGGATTCGCACCATAATGGAGCAGTACCCTAACAACACTTTCATGGCCTTCTTGAGATGAAATACATAGGGCCGTGGCCCCTTGGTTACACTTATGGTCAACTTTTGCACCTTTTTCGATTAAATATTGCACTACACGATGGTGCCCCTGCCAGGAGGCTGACTGCAGAGCTGTCCGATTATCATTATCAACTGCATCTACATTCGCACCATAATGAATCAACATTTCAATTGTTTCATAGTGTCCCTGCCACGCAGCCACATGCAGCGCCGACCGACCTTCCAAATCAGCACTTTCAACATCCGCCTTGTTTTCTAACAGTAATCCAATCATTTTGTACTTATTCTCTAATGCTAACACATAAATCGTGGACCTTCCATCAGCGTCTTTGTAACTTAGGTTAGATCCAGCACTTATTAAATATTGCACAACTTCCCCGTGGCCTTCTATGGCCGCTACCCTGAGCGAGGTTTTCCCGTCGTGTGATCGGTGGTCTATCGCCAAGCCACGCTCTACGAGTGTCTGTACGACAGGTAGGTGTCCTTCCTGAGCAGCCAGGTTGAGAGGTATTCGGCCATCGTTGTCGATCTCATTGACCTTGGCAAGATGTTCTATGAGGATTTCAACCACCTGAAATTAGATCAATTTTAAAGTGAATGTATAACATCAGGATAACATGTACATGAACAGTATTCCCCCTTAACCCCACTTTTATATAGTAAAACTGGGGTTTACACCAGGGGTAAACCTATTTGTCTTATTTTAGATCCAAAACATGGATTGTGATTACACGTTACAACCGCCTCGGTGAGGTGGTTCTAATGTGTACCCACAATCAATGTTTTGAGTAAAAATATAGTAGTAGTAGTAAAGTGCAGGCTTTTAACGTCATCCTGGGCCGAGCCGACTTAATCCATGGCTCCACCTCAAGGACGTGAGTAAAAATATTGAAAATAACAAATCTTTTTGATGAAATTTTCAATTTTTACAGCTGAAAAATTTGAAAATAACGAATCTTTTTGATGAAATTTTCAATTTTTACAGCTGAAAAATATCTCTGTATATTGCATGGACAAGTTTTTCGTAATGAAGAGAGGACTTATATGTTATTGAATACTAAATGAGATTTATAAGCATAAACTAGAATTTGTTTTCTATGTGAAAACTGATGTCTACCCCCTTTCTACGTGCATGTCCAAAATATGCAAGCAAGATTTATAGTTCTTGTGCATCACATATCCTGTCATTCTGTTTTATAAGTGTACCAAGTTTCATTGAAATATCTCTTACGGTTTTCAAGTTATAGAGGGGGCAAGAAAGTGTTTGGAAAATAATCAAAGGGAAATAACTCCAAAGATATGAAAGCAAGAGTAATGATTCTTGTGCATCATGCTTTATAAGTGTACCATGTTTCATTGAAAAATCTGTAATGGTTTTTGAGTTATAGAGCAGACAAGAAATTGAATGAAAAATAATCAAAGGGAAATAACTCCAAAGATATGCAAGCAAGAGTTATGGTTCTTTAGCATGACACATCATCTCATCATGCTTTATAAGTGTACCAAGTTTCATTGAAATATTTCTTATGGTTTTCAAGTTATAGAGTGGACATGAAATTGTATGGAAAAATAATCAAAGGGAAATAACTCCAAAGATATGAAAGCAAGAGTTATAATTCTTGTGCATGACACATCGTCTCATCATGCTTTATAAGTGTACCAAGTTTCACTGAAATTTCTCTTACGGTTTTCAAGTTATAGGGTGGACACGAAATTGTATGGAAAATAATCAAAGGGAAATTACTCCAAAGATATACAAGTAAGAGTTATGGTTCTTTAGCACGACACGTAATCTCATCGTGCTTTATAAGTGTACCAAGTTTCATTGAAATAACTCTTACGATTGTCCAGTTATAAAGCGGACACGAAATTGTATGGAAAATAATCAAAGGGAAATAACACATAAAATACTCAAGCCAGAGTTATGGTTCTTGTGCATGACACATCGTCTGATCATGCTCAATAAGTGTACCAAGTTTTATTGTAAAATCTTAAACGGTTTTCAAGTTATACAGCGGACACGAAATTGTATCGAAAATAATCAAAGGGAAATAACTCCAAAAATACTCAAGCCAGCGTTATGGTTCTTGTGCATGACACATCGTCTCGTCGTGGTCTACAAGTGTACCAAGTTTCATTGAAAAATCTTTAACGGTTTTCAAGTTATACAGCGGACACGAAATTGTATCGAAAATAATCAAAGGGAAATAACTCCAAAAATACTCAAGCTAGAGTTATGGTTCTTGTGCATGACACATCGTCTCTTCGTGGTTTACAAGTGTACTAAGTTTCATTGAAAAATCTTTAACGGTTTTCAAGTTATACAGCGGACACGAAATTGTATCGAAAATAATCAAAGGGAAATAACTCCAAAAATACTCAAGCTAGAGTTATGGTTCTTGTGCATGACACAGCGTCTCGTCGTGGTTTACAAGTGTACCAAGTTTCATTGAAAAATCTTTAACGGTTTTCAAGTTATAGAGCGGACACGATTTGTGACGGACAGACAGACAGACAGACAGACAGACAGACAGACAGACAGACAGACAGACAGACGGACGGACAGACGCACGGGGAAAAACAATATGTCTCCCGACCCTGTCGGGGGGAGACATAACTACATGATGGGAGCCCTACACAGAATTTTAGCTTGAATTTAACCAGATTTTTGAGATGTGAAGCAATTGGATGTGTTCAAAAATTCTCTCCCTTAGTGTTACGAAAATGCACCTTAAACTTTAATGTTTAAGCGATTAATGGATCAGCACTAACACATATCAAATTTATGCAAATCAGCAATAATGCATAACACAGACATATCAAAATGTGCATTTTTTTCAACAAGTGGTTAAACAGACATTGTATCAATTTAAATACTCTCTGCTTCATTAAGTTTTACCTAATTTATGCATTTTCGGTTGAACTGTAATCGGTGCAGGTCAAATTACGGCAATAAGGATCAGTTGGTCATATTACAGTACCATATGCATAATTTGAATATAACCAAAGTTTGCAAGTGCATGTATTATTTGGCAAATAGGTTACTGTATAAGCGGCAACTTTAATATTCATATCTGGGCGTGGTCTGCTAGTTCATCTGTTCAAGTGGGGAGATTATATAGAAAAGGCGAATTCTGTCAGCGTAGACCACTGTCACTTAGTTTCCATTAGAAATCAGCTACATGTATGTTGTCCAATCCAGTGAGTTAGGCAAATTCCTATTTCATTCTTATTTTCTAATGGAAAACCTGAGTTGAATCTTTTAACTCTATGCCTTTAGCTTTTACATGAACCTAATTGTCAAAAGCAGTATAGGTCTAATAAAGTATTCATGAGGTGCCGCCCCTACAGTAACCTATTAAGTTGAAGAGTCCTTAAAAGTTTAAATGTAAAATATTATAAGCCATTCTAAAATTTATGTGCAACCTCATCAAATAGGTTATAATGTGGCTTAATATAACTAATAATTCAAAATAAGCTCGGGTACAATAAAAGATCAGATTCTATATATGAGCCGCCTTGTGGGAAAACCAACAATCTGCATAGGCGAAAACAAAGACGCAGATCAGCTTCGCGGTAACCGCGAAGCTGATCAGCGCCTTTGTTTTCGCAACATGGACTAAGTACAATTCCTCTACTTTCTGAATCCAAAATTTCCCGTCTCCAGCCATCTTCTCACAGTGCTTGTACAGCTCGGTTTGTGTCAGACCTGGTCGGAAACCACATTGTTGGTTTTCCCACGAGGTGGCTCATATATTCTATATATAAAACACCTGATACCCTTAAGAATTTGAATCTAGCATATCCATTTTTAATCCACTAATACAATAATGGAATTATAGAAAAGATCAGCTGGTTAAAAATTTCAGTGGACACACCAGTCTTCAAGGTATAGTGTGAGCTCAAGCTCCATCAATGGGGCGTGGCAGCTCTGTGAAGATCAAACCAACCCCTATAGCCCAGTGGACAAAGCGTCCGCTTTGCAAGTTCTAGGTCATGTTTGAGCCCAAGCCTTGCCATATAGGCTTTAAAAACATACCAGTAGCTTGCTTGACACTCAGCATTTTAAAAAGGCAAGCACTATAATCAACTTGTAATGATTAGATAGAGAGGATTCTTACATTGAATGGAGAAGATTTTTACAACAACATATAATATTGGCACTGACAATAATTCGGAAAATGGAATGATATTATTAATTCTGGAGTTACCTTCCCAGTTTAGCTCTTATTTTATGCGTGTTTTGATTCTCATTTTATTGATTCTGACAGAATTTAGAACAATGAAATTAACTAGAATTGATGCACAGAAGGAACATTAATCTAGCATTTAATTTTCACAGGAGCATTATCTTCTGAGCTGTGTAGTGAAAAAAAAACAACAAAAAAACAAACAATCCGAAATCTTTTGTAAAGGTCATTTAGCACATCTTTAAAAGCAAGCAAAACAGCCAGCCATAGTGGGTAGGCCTTAAAATTTCTCTTTTTTTTCTTTTAATTCAATACAAAAATAGCATAACTGGGAAAATGAAATGCACTGCAGAATGTGCTGAAGTTCATTAAATGCTCAAGAAAATTGTAATTTTCCTTTGTCATGGTTCGTATTTCCGATGCTATTACATTAGTAAATGCCATCATGAGGAATATAAAAGATGCTTAATAATGGATATGGCATAATTCATCTCATAGCCTAACATGATATTTTCTAAGTCAGCTTAAACTGTTGTTGGGATCAATATTAGCCATACTGGCGCCAATATTCTCCTATATCCATGGCATTACGAAAATTTGCCCATGCAATAAACAGAGAATTTTTTCAGCTTTTAAAAGTGAAAAACTCATTGGAAAAATTTGGATATTTTTCTTATTTTTGCTCAAAACATAGATTGTGGATACACGTTAGAACCGCCTCGTCGAGGTATACCCCTGCATACCCCAGTTTTACTACATAAAAGTGGGGTTTGAGGGGGTATACTTTACAGGGACATGTTTTCATGATAGGGAAAAGGGACCAGTGATCGATCAAAAATAGCCATGTTTGATACATTTGCGGATCAGACATGCATTTGAGAATGCATGATGTGTATATACCATATCCAAGCTTGAACCTTCGCCATGTTTTTCAATATGTCAATATATGACGTCATCACGTCATGTTCTCAGTGACGTCATTTTAACACTCCCACCATCATACAGCGTAAATCAGGGTCAGGTGGACCAGTGATCGATCACTTCTTTTTCTGTCCAAAACCGTGGCTAACTTGGACGCTGTGTGCATTTTCAGAAAGAATAATTATTGTTAACCTCTAGCCACGAAATACAGTTCGAAAATTTCCAGTGAGTTAAAAGAAATAAAGCAGAGAAATGAGGTGGTCAAAAGCATAAACGCCCATAGAAACAATGGAAAACTGTTGAAACAAGAACTCCGCGGAGGTCGATATCGCACCTGCATCGGGCAAAATAACTAAAAACATGAAATATAGGTCCAGAGCACCAGGTTAAGGTGTGTTCTGAAAGGGTATGTGAAGGACATTTACTATGCAAGCTTTCATACTCGCAGCTATCACTGATGCAGAAAAAAACAAACTTCGCAATAAATATATAACAAAGTCAATGGACCGTAAAATATAGGTCAAGGTCAGCAGGTCAAGGTGCATGATTGAAGGGTATGTCAAGGACAGTTACTATGCAAGGTTTCACACTCGCAGCTATCTCTGATGCAGAGAAAACCAAACTTTGACGTAAAAATTTACAAAGTCAATGGACCGTGAAATATAGGTCAAGGTCAGCGGGTCAAGGTGCGTGCTTGAAGGGTATGTCAAGGACAATTACTATGCAAGGTTTCACGCTCACAGCTATTACTGATGCAGAGAAAACCAAACTTCGACGTAAAAATTAACAAAGTCAGTGGACCGTGAAATATAGGTCAAGGTCAGCGGGTCAAGGTGCGTGCTTGAAGGGTATGTCAAGGACAATTACTATGCAAGGTTTCATGCTCTCAGCTATTACTGATGCAGAGAAAACCAAACTTCGACGTAAAAATTAACAAAGTCAATGGACCATGAAATATAGGTCAAGGTCAGCGGGTCAAGGTGCGTGCTTGCAGGGTATGTCAAGGACAATTACTATGCAAGGTTTCAGACTCGCAGCTATCACTGATGTCGAGAAAACTGAACTTCGACGTAAAAATTTTCAAAGTCAGTGGACCGTGAAATATAGGTCAAGGGTACTGGGTCAAGGTGCGTGCTTGAACGGTATGTCAAGGACAATTAATATGCAAGGTTTCAGACTCGCAGCTATCACTGATGTCGAGAAAACTGAACTTCGACGTAAATATTGACGGACGAACGAACGAACGAACGGACGAACGAACGTACGGACGGACGGAAATTTGAACTCCTATATCGCACCCTGCTATAAGCAGGTGCGATAAAAATAGCTCGAAATCGTCCATTAATCACAGCGCTATCATACACAATTTGGAATGTGGATCAGATTTGTTTAGTATGCAGTAAAATTAAAAAATTGAGCCAGTCGGAACGAAAACAGGTTGTTTCATCTTGAAGAATTTATTGAACAATCACCGCTTTTAAGCAGTACAACTAAGACCCCCCTCTTCGTAAAGTGCCAGAAAATGCAAGAAATAAAAGCTTTCCAGATAAATTTAAATTAGTGTTTGTAAGGTAATATAATGAGCTTTAAGTTGAGACTAGCATAAGATTTACTTCAGGTATCGTTTGAGAATTGATAGCCGATAACCACTAGTTGATCGATCACTGGTCCCTGATCGATCACTGGTCGCCTTACGCTATTCTTAAAGAGCTGTAATCCCTTGGCTGTCTATATATTAGCACCGACCTACATTGTACATATTAACAATACATTCTTTAGCACAAAAATGGGTAATTTCAGATAATTCAAATGATGCTGGTCCTCAAACTATGCCATGCAAGCAGGGAATAGCCTACATGGCGACTAGGGAGAAACAGTCTCCCTAAATGAACAAACTTCTCCCTATTTTCAGCTGAGGGAGAAGTTAAAATGTATCGAATATACAGACAAACCTGAAATTTAACAAATTTTGCAGGGGAGAATCAAAACTTCTCCCTAAACTTCTTGGCTATAGTTTGAACCCTGGCAAGGATGCATTTGATGCCTTTTAAAATTAATTCAATGTCCCCACTGAAATCCGTAGCTGCTTGATGAATTGTATACGAATTTCCACATTCGTAAGAACTTTCTTATCAATAATTTTGGCCTTGTATGTAAAAACCGAAAGTACCAGAGCAGAACTATATACCTTGCCTACACTCAACCCAGAGCTTTTGCATGACAGTCCACATTTCACTAACTAGATGGGGCTGGTTAGCCTTGAAACCTATGGTAATTGCAGAAAATAATCCATGATTAATGCCTTTATTGATTGTTTCCACCAGCAATCAACTAACTCATCAGAGATCTTTATTTTCTTGGCAAAGAAAGAAAATACAAAGCAAACCAGAATTAGTCCAAGTTTTTGCATGTTTTAGCAAAAAGTCTGTTGTGGAACTGGGGAAACAACAGAGCACTTTAGCAACAAAATTTATCTGTAGCATGCAGAACACCACAAACCACTACTTTCTTTTGATTGGCCTTGCAAACTTGATCATTTGAACAGTCTAACTGAAAACCTACTGATTTGTTTGCCAAAATTTGGGAATAATAGGACAATGTTCCTGACTAGACAATCAATTATTGTAAAAAGGTTACCCTGTCCAGTCCAATTTACAACTTTGTTTGGCATCAAGTCCCTGATTTGGCCTCAACTAATTTCTGCGAAAATGCAATGGATAGTCCTAAATTTTGTTTTCCGTCCTTTTTCTTTACAATGACCATTTTAAAAATTTACATATTAGACAATTAGATCTTCAAGCCTCCAGGGTGCAATAGTAATGCCACTCGCCTTGTAAACCAGGGGGTCGCACTGGTTTGATCCCGGGCTTCTCTAGTCTGTCGGATGAGATTATAAACCGAGGTCTCGTCTCCATATGACCTTAGCTGTTGGTAGGACGTTATGCCCCAAATCAACCAACCAACCAACCAACAATTGACAATATTGGTACTCTGTAAATACCAGGTGCTCAGGACCTTAATGGCTGCTGATTTTCACCTAGCTATACAAGGCACATCATTTGGAAGTGTAATTTTTGCAGACACTAACAGATTTTACTCCTGGCAAAAAGTTTCCATCCACCAGTATAAATATCTCATTTGTGGCATTATCCGCTATGCAAATGAAGTAGCAATATGGAAATTGGGAAGCATTGTTTGCAGCAATAGGCTTGCAGAACAAGATCCAATGCAAACAACTTAGGTCCCCTGTGTGTGAGCCACAAGGAAAATGACCTTAGATTCTACACATTCAAACTAGTGTTACTAATAAACCTCGAAAAATATTAATCCAAGTAATAAACCAGCCCCTTTCATTCGAGTTTGCCGTTTGAGCATTTAGGTCAATCAAGTTTCTGTGTAAATCACATTAAATCAATTAAAGCACATTTTTATTTCAAAATTCTTTGCACAACATATACAATGCATATTAAGAACACACATTTAAAATAGGATAGGGAAAAAAGCAGAATTTTATCAATTTTAGCAGTTACCTATCAGTATCTACATGGCCAAATTTAAAGTAAGATATAAATTTCACTTGAGTTTGCCCTTTTAAAGGTCATTTAGTTTGAAACTGTCAACTCAAATCAGCAGCTCAATCAATCCAGATGTCTTTGTGGACAACACTGGCATGAAAAGAAACTCAGATCTTCAGAACACATGGTGTGAAGGACCTGGGTTTTGGCACTATATTTCTAAGATTTTTAGGGGTTTTACTTTTGAAGAAAATGTCTAGGCCATTTTACCTTATTTTACCTCATTTTGATATAAAAACTAATTCTTAGTAAAAAGACTTGTATTTTGCATTTTCTAACAATGTTAATGCTTTTATCTGACAATATTTAAGAAAATCTCATATTATATGTATTATTATGTAATTTGCTGAAGTTCTAACCATATTTACTGTGGTCATAAGTAACCTTTTTCTTGACACACCTGTGTCATGTTCAAGAATTGTGTATCCAAGCCTAGGTCAAGAAGTATAATGCTTCAGTTCTTGTTTATTGACCCCATTTTTGGGAGTGTCCATTATTAATAGGTAAAACAGATTTTGGTTTAGGATAACTGACTTTAAACTGGCCTTTTAAATGCTTTTTGTCATATACTTTAAATAAATTGTTTTGTTCACATTTAATAATGGTTTGGTAACATTTTCTGCAATTGATGCTTTATTATGCTTTAAAGCCTGCTTTTTGAATTGGATGAGAACATTTATGTAATGGGTTAGGCAGGTGGCATTTCTGTGTATAAAAAGGGCTGTTTTTGGTCAGTTGGGAGAGTCAATACACATTTTGGAATACACTAAACCTGCGACACTTTGGACTAAATTTATTAATTAATTATTAAATAATTATTTATTTTGTATTGGCTCGTTTTGGACTTTAAACACTTCAAAATTATCTGAAATTGATAGGGAAAATTAGGAAAATTAAGAAAAGTCATTTTGTGTTGATTTTAGCATTTTCAATATTTTCATCATTTTTGACTTTTGGACTTAGGAAAATTTGCAGAAATTGTGTAAAATCTTAAAAAAGTGCAATCTAAGTCTGAACTTAAGATAAATTATCATATTAAAGAAAATAGCTATATTTATGTAAATTGTTTTGTTGTTTCATGTTGTAAATAACAGAAAAAGAGGAAAAAATATCAAAATTATAACAGTGAAATTTATTCATCTGTTGTGTGTTTCTTTAGCAAACAAGAGTTATGTTTATCTTAAGATAAGCCTGAGCCTGGTTTGCTATTTAGGCTTCTGACTTGGCCTTACAATTTAAGTCAGTGGTGTCGGCTATCTTGACAAGTTAAAATTCATTCCCTCAAAGCGGATTAATTTAAAGTTAAATCAAAACAACACTCAAAGTTGCGGAATCTGTCGACCAGCCTAAGATACAAACCTATCTTTAAATCCGGGTATCTGATCGAAGTAACTTGAGACCATTTTATTTTGCTCCAGTTTTACCCGGGTTTACTACAATGGTCTTCTTGTGTAATGCAAATGCTCAAACGGCAAACTCGAGTGAAAGGGGCTGTATTTAGCACACTAAGGAGTTGGTGTCATAGAATTCACTGTTATTTAGCATCCTTGTGCAACAAGAGGACATTTCCTCACTTCAATGGCACTCAATCCATCATCAAGCCTTCCATTGATTGGGACAATTTTTGCCAATTCATGAAAATGTAAGAGTATTTGAAAATTCTGGGAGGATATCAGGAGTCTTTATTGGCATCACAATTAAGTTGCTCCATCATTTCAAGGTCAAATGGTGACGTATTTCACAGAATCATTTCCTGGCAAAATGGAATATGTCAAACAGCGATGCAGAAAAAGCAGAAACTTTGTATAAGATTGCTCTTGCATAATCCATGGCAGATCGAGAACTTAAAGAATTTGAGAACACTCATCGGGCCGTCTGAAGAAAAAAACGTTAACAAGCCTTCAAAGTCACCATACTGCAACCCCTTCTGTACCCCTTACCCCCTCCCTGTGGGACCCAGTTGAATGCCAAAAATTATTGATGATGCATATCGTCGGTCTCGTTACAAAATGCTGAACCTGCATTTTGACAACTTTTCAGGAGAAGAGAAAAGTTGATTTTCTGAAATGCAGTTTCGGTATTTTGACAAAAGTTGGAATTTCATAAAATGACGTTTTTTTCACTTTCTGAATGGCCAGAAGAGCGGATATCGCCAAGCTCCGTACGCGGGAGTCTATAAGTCTAAAACCGAACCTGCATTTCGTAGATTGTCAAAAGAAGCAAAAAAAAACAATTTTCAAAAATGCAGTTTCGGTATTTTGTCACCACCATTCGCAGGTTCGGCATTTAACACATGGCATTATTTTGACTTTCTGATTGGCTAGACGACCAGTTATCAGCGCTGTGGGATGCGGGAGTCTGTAAGAAGGCCAAAAAGCCAAAAAACGGAATATGCAAAAAGTGCAGGTTCGTCATTTTGTAACGAGACCAACGATATCATTCCATGAAGAAGGATTTGGATTATTTAATAAACTTTTTTCCACATGTCTGCCAAGTTTTACTTCCCTCACAGAAAGCAGGGATTTTTACTCAATAGTCAGTGTGTATGCAACTACACGTCTAATAAAGGTTTAAAATATTGTGTTTCACGGAATTCTTGCATTATTAATTTAGTCTGAGTCGTCATTGCACTCTTCACAGATCATTGCACACACTTCACAGATTGAGGACAAATCATGCCAGATGTTTCAATGATTATTTGAAATTTCATTTCCACCAGCCAAGACTTAATTACCAGACTAATCAGACTAAATGAATGAAATTCAATACAGCACAGCAAGAATTGTTGTACCAGAAAAAGCATTCAATACTTTTAAAAAAGATTTTACAACAACTGCATTTGCAGTTGTGATTACAGTTGATTGGTTGTCCAGTAACACGCTCCAGTGCAATGTGGTTTTCAATATAATACGGCCATGTCATGGCTCAGAAAACAATTATTTTGCTGTATGTTGTAAATAACCGCATTATAACAGGGTTTCACTTATAACACAGTCTGTTTTCATGGACCCCAAAGATAGCGTTAAAATGAGGTTGAACTGTTGTTTTTTTGAAAAAAGATTTTCCTCTGTGTATTTGCAGTTGAGATAGTTGATTGCTTGTACTGTACTGAGTATGGGTTCAACATCCCACCAACAACTAAGGTCATTAGAAGATGGGTCTAGATTGTCTTCAAGACTTCACTGCAGAAGCTGAGGGTGAGGTTATGGCCATGTAATATCGATTTAACCCGCCAGTAACTTTGTGTTACTGATCGTTCCAAGTCGATACTTCTGTGGTGGTACTTTTTGTTTTATGTCTTGGTGTTTTTTGTGCTGTTGGCGCCTTATGTGTGTTTTCATATTTTTAGTTAAGTTAAGGTAACTGAGTGGCCACCTATTGGGAAAATAGCTGCTCATTCGGCTTACGAAATGTTTTCATGGTGTATTACCTGATTGTTAGTTTGGTTTTTTCCCACCTCGGTTTTTGGAGTGGGAATCTTTTTCTGATTGCGCCTTTTCCTGATCTTTGCCTACTTGTACTTTTTTTTCAAGATTGCTGGATGGAATCCACAAACCTTGCTTTGATACAAGGCAAGTGGCTAAGCCACAGAGGTTTCTCAGTTGAGATTGAGTTGTACAGCATTCAGAACCGTTCCAGAACCGTGACAGAATGATAGCGGCTCAGACCAGGCTGTAAATGGGATGTATCGTAATGAAAACTTGCCCATGCAATATACAGAGATTTTTTTAACATGTAAAATTTGAAAATTTCAAGAGAAAAAAATTGATATTTTTCTTATTTTTGCTCAAAACATAGATTGTGGGTACACGTTAGAACCGCCTCGCCGAGGCGGTTCTAACGAGTACCCACAATCTATGTTTTGGAGCAAAAATAAGAAAAATAGGTATACCCCTGTATACGCCAGTTTTTCTATATAAAAGTGGGGTATAAGGGGGTATACATTTCACGGACATGTTTTCCTGATGATTCATCAAAAGGGCTTTGATAAGTGCTTGCATACACATGCTCTGTTTGCAAGATGATGGGGCAAAAATTACTTGTGAGTAACCTACATGTGAATTCAGTATATTTTTGCTTTAAGACCACGAAGTTAATGTAACAGCAATTAACTCAGCAATGATACCAGTGTAGCAGTTTTCATTTTGCATTAATTGACTTTATAAACAAAGACAATCAGATGAAAATTATTTTCCCATGGGAAAGAGCTTTTAAATTCAAGTGTCTGATGTTATTTAAGCTTCAAAAATGGTTTGAATGATAAATTTCTAGGCCAGCAAAATATCATGCAAAGATGATCTGATACCTCGAATAAAAATGTAATATTATATGAGCCGCTGCATCAGAAAACCAACAAATTGCAAATGCAAAACCAAAGGCGCAGATCAGCTTTGCAGTAACTGCATAGCTGATCAGCGCCTTTGTTTTCGCTACTCGGATAGTATGATTCCTCTTCTACTTAAATAAACAATTGCAAGCCTCAAGCCTGTTTCTTTGACTGTACAGGCCGGTTTGTGTCAGGCCTGGATGGAAACCCATATTCTTGGTTTTCTCATGCGAAGGCTCATATCAAAATCAAACTCATAATCATGATTCCCTCCCTTCCCTCTGACTCCCCATTACATGGCCATGCAATATACAGAGATTTTATTTCAAAAGCAAAAATTGGAAAAAAATTGTTTTTTTTTTTAAATATTTCCACGCAAAACATATATTGTGGGTACCCACAATGTATGTTTTGGATCAAAAATAAGAAAATTAGGTGTGCCCCTGCAAACCCCAGTTGTTTTTTTTTACACATGTATATAAAGTGGGGTATAAGGGGGTATACATTACATGGACATGTTTTCCTGATGCCATGGAAAGAGCTGGCATCAGACTGGCATCGGACACTTGCAGTCTCGAAAATTATGGAAATCACATTTTGAGCTTCAATCACTGAGTAGTCCAGTTGCCAAACATGAATTTGGCCAGTGACCTGGAAATGTGTGCCGCATAAAATGTTTTTATGGATTTTACTTCTTGATACCTTTCAGATGAAGAATCCGAGTGATGCCACCTTGGCATCATTGAGCATTTTGAAATATTCAAAAATTCAAAATGGCCGTCAAATGGCGGAAAATAGTGCAAAAATCAACATAATACATGTATGTGAAGCAAAAAGCTCACTTCTCTTATTGTCCTTACTGTCTTCTTCTGGTTCATCAGACCATGCCAGTTCAAAAACGGCATCATGAATTGTTTGAAAAAATCAAAAATCAAGATGGCGTCCAAGATGGTTGGCATAAACAAGAAAACAGCATCCCAGAGTTGCACATATTCAATGTTTTGTGTTTAAAATGCTCATTTTATGTTCTTATTAACAAAAACACCATAATTTAGTTTTGTTTATGTTTTTTACGCTCCAGTCATAACAAAAAGGCAAGATGATTTCCAAGATGGCCGCCGAAATAATGATATAGAGAACTTGATGTTTAATAAACTGCCTTAACTGTCTTGTTTTTGAATTTACTTTATTTTGTTAGCAGTTCAAGTTCGAGTTTAGTTCTGACCCAACATCATAACAATGATGCAAGATCGTGGTCAAATAACAGTTTTAATCTTAGTATAAGTGAAAATGGTCTCTGATTCAAAAAGCTAAATGTTTATTTGTTAAGTTTTAAGTAAGCAGAATAAACAGAGGGGTGCAAATCAACATTTAATGAAATATAGAATAGGCATTTTATTCTAAAACTGAGATTAGATATTCACTTGTGTCATTACCATTGTAATAATTAGCAAAATCATCAGCTATATTGTTCAACTATTGCAACAAGTGATTCTTTAATTCAATTGCATTTGCAAAACGCTGGACAGACTACTTGATTTATGAAGCGCCTGTATTTTGATGATGTGCAGTGTTGTTCAGAAGCATACCCACAGCAAATCATTCTACTTGAAGTATACTATCTGTTGCTGGAGCCACACTGTCGGCTGTTGTAATTGGCGCAAGCGCTCAGAACCCTTCAACATTATTTCGACCACCTGACTTAAGTTGGATATTAGACCACTTACCCTTGACCAAGCGTGGATTATCAAATGGATGTCTGGACTTGTGTTGGTTTCACATTGTTTTGGTAAACGAATGTGTATATGGTGATTATATGCATTAAGCTTGGGAGCGTTTGTTAGCTTTGCTTACCAGTTTTACATTCAACCATATATTTTACAGAAATAATTCTACGTTGCTGCAATAACATCATCCAAATGCGATGATTCCCCTGGTATAATCTGGTAGAGGCTTACTCAGTTTAAGCTTGTCTGGTATGAAACCCTTTGACATTGATTTCAAACTGGACTGCAAGAAGGAAGCAGACTACGGTCTGATGTTTTACCACTTAACCCAATATTTAGCGTCCTTCAAATGTCCCATTTATATGGTCCATCCCCTTTCGCATTAATGCTTTCTCTGCTCTTAAAGGGACTTGGTTTTACTTTTTATTCTTTTCGGTTTACATTGATTGTAGATATTTAATCTTGAGCAATACATTGACGTTCGTGTATAACGCTTACACATTGTCCTCAATGGTTCGCAATCATCTCACTTCTTTCCACTGTTACACTATGTCTCATCTGAACATCGTTAGCGTTAGGTCCGAACTTGATCAGCAAGTATACTTTTAACCAGTCTGTGATATAACAAGCCCTTCTTCAATGTGAGATGGTCAAAGTTGCATGCCAGGGATTTTCCTGGGCTGATTTTGGGGCCCATTATGGGCCCCTTTCCCAATTGAAAAAATGTGTAAAATTTCCCAATTTTCAGGTAAAAAATCCCCCAAAAATAAATAAATCCGTGTACATTTGTTGTGGATACGTAGATCATATCCTCAAAATATTTTTTTTTTGAGAAATATCCTCAAATTAACACCAATTTATATGCATATTATCCCCTGTTCTGGTGTGTTTCCATTTTCCCAATTTGACTGATATACGTATTATTTTTCCCCAAATCATTGGTCCCGGGTCCCTGTTTTGAAAAGGTAGGAAAATCCCTGCATGCACAATCAGGAAACACATACCTAAATCATTGTATCTTTTCAACAGTGGTTTTAAATCTGTCATCTGCTGAGAAGATCGAATAGTGTTGAGAGAATGCTAGTGGTTTTTTTTTTTTTTTTTCAAACCTTTTGTCTTGCGAGAGAAGTTTTGGTTATGTTTTCATGCTACAGTCAAAGTAACAATGGGTCGTCCACAGAATAGCACATCCAATCGGTGACGACTGTATCAGGCCTGCGCAGTGTATGTCGATTTCTCAACTAGTACATTTCCAAACATATTGTGTGTTCGTCATCCTCTTGTCCCCGCTGCTCCCCAACATTGAAGAATGCGGGCAGCCAACTCTGAGGGTATACCATGGCAAGGTAAATCTACCTGGAAGTGTTTTGAATAAATAATTTTTGCTTCAAATGTTTGTGGCTTTTACTTAAATGAGTTTTGCGTACCGCCATTGTAATAGCCATAGAAATGATCAAGCGATCATTGTTTGGAAACTTTCCAGCCAACTTTTTCAAATTCATCCATCAAGTTAAATCCATGCGCTAACAAATAAAAATAAAACTGAGATCCTGTAAGAGCAGGGAACACATTAATGAGAAAGGGGATGGGCCAAGGTTTACACATGTATTTATTTGAAATAAGAAAACAACAATATTGTATATAAAGTTGTGATATTGTATATCCCAATATTCGGAGTTTCTATGCACGTTTTAAACTTTTCTGTTCTTAGCATTAGTGTCAGTTCGACTCTTCCTTTCTTCTTTGTGAACCAGCTTTATCTGCGTTTGTAGACTGTTACATCCTTTCCAAATATGCTACAGACCAAGCGTCTAGCGTTTTGTAGCTTTATTGAAGGATTCACTAAATTATCTTTAAAGAAAAAATGCAGTCCCCTTTTCTTCTTTATATATTTAAGATGTAAATGTTACGAATATTTCCATTTAGTGGTGTAGATTGATTTGCTTCCCTCCTTTTATTCTGCTAAATCAATTAAACTGATGTTTTGGTCAGTATAGAAGATCTTAGTCGTAATATAATTTCGTAGGACACATACGCCCCAGTATCATTTTGCGGTGTAAAATAAAACACGAACATTAAATTGCGATGTTTACAGCATAAAATTGTCATTTCAAATACAAGTCATTCAGTATTTGCAGCAATGGAATGCTGCTGCAGCCAGAGAACATTAAAGTATGAATATTGTGGTCCTCTTGGTCACCATCTTGTTTTACTGTTATCATGTTTGGTCAAATATAATACAAAAACACTTCATTAGTCAACATTAATTGAGCTTTTGAATTACAAAACATTGAGCAAATGCAGCACTGGAATGCTGATTCAATCAAAAATTATGTACTCATATATTATGATTATGGCGGCCATCTTGGCCACCGTCTTGGCTCATTTTATAATGTGGGAATAAACAATAAACCATGCTGCTCACAACATTATATGAGCATTTCAAACGCATTACATTTAGTTTATACAGCGCAGGAATGGTGTTTTGATCAGAGAACACAATCTTTTAAATTTTAATTATGATGGCCATTTTGGTCGCTATCTTTTTTCGTTGTTATGATGTGGGGTCATAATTGAAAACGAAACACTTAAGTATAATGTGTACAACACAAATGGACTTTCAAGCACAATACACTGTTTAATGCAGCACTTCGATGCCGTTTTATTTCGAAATATTGCTTTTAGTATGATTGTGGCAGCCATCTTGTCTGCCATCTTGCCTCATGATATTAACATAGGGATCAAAACACAGAATCATCTTTTTAATACTGTTTACAGCATAAACCGAGCATTTTTTCGCAGAGAAATGAGTATATTAAACCCTGAGGTGCTGTTTTCTTGTTTAAGGCGACCATTTTGGACGCCATCTTGATTTTTCCAAAACGCTCAATGATGCCAGGGTGGCATCATGCAGTTTCTGAACTAGCATGGCCCAGTGAACTGGAAACCACAATAAAATTACATGCGGCACCATCTTCCAGGTTATGCTGATGGCTACTGGACTAGAGTGACCATTCTTAAAAATGCAGTCACGCAGTTAATTGTTTTCAGGCCACCCATCTTTAATCAATTTGCCGCAATATTTACATACTGTCTTTGTCAACACGCTGCTCCAGTGTCAGTGACCGAGGAAGCCATATAAGAAGACATGATTATTCAATGGCGTAAAGTTGGATGCTATTATTGAATTATCGACACGAAACCTGATCTTAGGAACACAACAATTGAGTAATGTTCATGGCAAGGAAATTTGCATTTACAGGATATAGGCAAAAAGAACAATGCAGACTATACTGAGCTGTACCATATGAGCCGCCTCGAAGGAAAACCAACAATGTATGTGGTTTCTGAACAGGTCTGACACAAACCACCCTGTACAGTCACAGAAGCAGGCTAGAGGCTTGAACTTTTGGATTTAAGGAAAAGAGGGAATGTGCTATCCGTGTAGCGAAAACAAAGGCGCTGATCAGCTTCGCGGTTACCGCGAAGCTGATCTGCGTCTTTGTTTTCGCATATGCAGACTGTTGGTTTTCTCATGAGGAGGCTCATATTCTTCTCATACATGATAGGACATTGGGATTCTGTGAAATCATAAGAATCAGCAAATGTCCATCCCCTTCAAATAGAATTCAGTCAGTTATTCTTGCCCCACTGTTCCTGGGCTATAAGTCTTTCAGTTACCAGTACATAATACACAGCTCTTCCATCATTAACCCATTAATGACGAATGGATTCACCCATCGCTATCATTTGGGTGAGTCTACTTTCATTTTTAGGGGCTTCGGGTGTTATTTTAAAATTTTATTCAAACTTTCGATGAAATTTCTCTAACAAACAGAATAGCCTCAGGTGGGACGCCGCGTTCTGCGGCGTCACATCTGAGACTATGCTGTTTGCCTATGTCCCACAAAAGGGACGCCAGGCTTAAATGAGTTAGCTGACAAGCCCTCTTCTGGAATCAGCAGGAATGGTTGTAGCTCAAAATATTCTCACGACCAAAACTTTTTGAAAGAAATAAGCCTGATATGATCTGATATGTTGAACTAAATCAAGGGTTTACTTCATTTAATATAAACCCAACATGCTGCCATCTGGTCCTGATGTTTTACAACTTTTTCATGCTCAACTCAGCTGAGCTTAAAGTTGAACTGCTCAAAAATACCAAAATAGCCCAAAAACATATTGACATTGAAAGTTTAGAACGCCAAAGCCTGTAATTTGTCCTGCTAATAAATGTTAAATGGTTGGCATTAGCAGGACAAAGTTTCGTCTCAGCTGAGCTGAGCATGCCTTGGGACCACTGGTCCACTTTTGAATGCATTCATCCTCATCATCTGATCAAAAAAATAGGAGAAACATGAGCCGCTTCATGAGAAAACCAACAATGTGGTTTTAGAACAGGTCCGACACAAACCGAGCTGTACAGACACAGAAGATGGCTAGAGGCTGGAAATTTTGGATTTATAAAGTTGAAGAATTGTACTATCCGTGTAGCGAAAACAAAGGCGCTGATCTGCTTCGCATTTACTGCGAAGCTGATCTGCGCCTTTGTTTTCGCATATGCAAAATGATAATTTTCTCGTGATATGGCTCATGTCTTAGAACATCAATAATTCTTGTAAATGTCAGGATGAAACAACATTGATTTTCTTAAGCTTTTTTTCTCTAGAAAATTCCTTCCTCCATATTTGCATAATCTCTTTAGAAATGCTTGATAAAGAAATCATTAATAAGGGCTTACATTAATGATTGGCAACTACTCCTTGCAATGATAGAGTGACAGTCCTAACATCCCCAAGAACACATGATGAAAATTGTGAAAGAAGCAATGAGGTGAAGTGTATGGTGGGTGTTAACACCAAAGTGAGCGCTTGCAGTATACACACAAACTATCACTGGGTGCTTATTTGGTTCCAATATCAAAGGTTTTGCTTGACTTTTTGGTAACAGATTTTGTTCTATTATATATTAACACAGCAGATCTTTGCAAAAAGAGAGTCGGCAATCATATCAATTTTATGATTTATATCACTTTTTAACATATCAGGTAAAATTTTATTACAAACTTGCATTTCAACCTGTTTTATGACATGAAATTCTACCAATGATGTCATAAATGAGAATCCAATATCAAATCATTGACCAAATTCTTGGAATTATTGTAGAAAAAAAAAACTGACACCAAAATCAAACAAAACTAAATCCTATCAATTGAGACCTAAAAGTCAAACTAAATATTTTTATATGAGCCGCCTCATGGGAAAACCAACAATCTGCATATGCGAAAACAAGGACGCAGATCAGCTTCGCGGTGACCGCGAAGCTGATCAGCGTCTTTGTTTTCGCTACTCGGATAGTACCATTCTTCTTCTACTTAAATCCGAAATTTCAAGCTTATAGCTCTTTCCTGTGCTTGTACAGGCTGGTTTGTGTCAGACCTGTTCGGAAACCACACTGTTGGTTTTCCCATGAGGCGGCTCATATCTGGACGAAGTAAGCACCCAGTGACTATGAGGCAGAAAAGCAGTATGATGGTTGGCCAATTGTACCAATCTGTTATTGTCTGATGGAATTTTATACAAGCTTGATGGGCAATCTATTGACAAAGCAACTCGATCCAAACCCAAGTACCACCCATGGATCAGAACAAATGGAAAAGAAGTGGACAATTATCAACACTGATCAATTCAGTTGTTGCTTGTATCATATGAGCCGGATTGTTGCCTATACATGCGCAAACAAAGGCACAGATCAGCTGTGCAGTAACCGCACAGCTGATCAGCACCTTTGTTTTCGCTACTCAGTACACTTCTTCCTCTACTTATACCCAAAATTTTAAGATTTTAGCTTTCTTCTGTGGGTATATAGGATGGTTTGTATCGGACCTGGTCGGATATTCCAAAGACCGGTTTTCTTGCGTCGCCGCTCATATTGATCAGAAAGGAGCGTTTCTCAGAAAATAAAACATAATAGGAAGGGAAAAGCATCCCCAAATTCTCAGCGGTAATGATTGATCAATCCAATTTGCAAAATATCAATTTCTAGTCGGAATTTTTACATACGCTTTATCGGACAACCAGGCAAATTAGCCGTGGAGAAATTCCACAAATCAGTTTATTTTCCATACAGACTGTCTGGCAAATGATACAAAAATTATATAACCAAATTATGAGCTCTCTTGTCGACTTATGTAATTTTGGTGTCCACTTACTTTCTAGACAGGCATATATACATTTAAACCCAGTCTCCCAGGCAGTTTAGATGTACATATTGTCTTAAACTTTCATTCAAAGAGGGAAGTGGGTACTCTGAACTTATGATACATAGGCTCTTTACCGGTGTTGGCTCTTTACAACCCGCCAGCACCATAAAAAAAAAAAAAAAAAAAAAAAAAAAAAAAAAAAAAAAAAAAAATCTGGTGAGACAGACCAAAAATATCTTGCATTTCAAGCACACCAAAAAAAGAGTGAGAATTATCCGTAACATGGTCAAACGACGATTTTTCCACTTATCTATAGATGTGGTCCATTAATATGTACTTGTGCCACACCATACTGTGTGCACTTCTTTTTCTTTCAAGTATATTCCCTTATTAATTCAGTGACCATAATGAACAGTTCAAATATCAGGTAAAGTGATTAAAATTTTAATAAATTCACAGCCAGATCATAAGGTCATGATCAAGTGGTCACTTGAGATAAATTAGTCTTTGAACAGTTTGACATTCAAGCTGTGCAGAAAAGAGAGATTAGGCTATGGCTGAATTTTCAATGTTTCCCAGATAATTATGATACTTACGAAATAATTTTGACAATTTCTGAATTCAATCCTTTGGTGTGGGTACGGATATTAATCTCCTCAACATGACAGTCCTAATGAGTACCCACAATTTGCTTTTAAACGCAGAAATCTGACAACATTTTCTTTGGAATATTACATATCGCCCAGATAAAACTTTATTCAGATCATGCATTATGGTGCTAATGTTGTTCTTATTAAACAAGTATGGAGATCATTTTAAATATTATGCACTGGCATGATATACTGCATGCTGCAAGCACCTGCATCTGGCAAATTGAATCTGCACACAGGAAAACAATCAACATTACTCCATGCACAGTGCTGCATTAAAGATCTTAACCAGAATGAGTAAAATAAAATTCAGTCAAGTCAGAAAAGATATAAGCCGCACCGTGAGAAAACTGGATTTTTGCCTATACGAAAACAAAGGCGCAGATCAGCTGTGCAGTAACTGGACGGCTGATCAGCGCCTATGTTTCGCTACTCGGATAGTACAATTTCTCTTCTTCTTAAATCCGAAATTTCAAGCGTCTAGCCTGCTTCTGTGACGGTACATGTCGGTTTGTGTCAGACCTGGTTGGAAATCCCGAAGACCCATTTTCTTGTGTCGGGGCTCATATAGTTTCAGTCCTGGCTTACTCACTATGGGGTGCAAATGTGTCCTGCTTAAGGACACAGCCCGGTGGATGTCAAGTTTGAACCCAGGACCTCTAGATTCCAAGTGTTCCACTACCACAAGGCTACCATGATTGCAACAGGGGATCCCTCTTTATATTAAAAGTGTGTGCCTTTATATAAAATGGTCTTTGAGTGATCATGTACTTTTTTGGTTGAATGATAGCCTAGCAAACCAATTTAATTTGCTCATTAAAGCGTGCGGTTGAAAATTTAAAATAATTTGATACTTTGATACAGTAGCAGGTTTAGGTTTATATTTTTTCTGGTTATTGATCTGTTTTCATTCATCACTTGAAACTGTTTCCAGAACATTTATAAGAAACCAGCAAGCTTTGCAGTAACTGCTGATCAGCACCTTTATTTTCGCTTCAAGGATAGCACTATATATTCCTCGTCCTCTTAATCTGAAATTCAAAACTTCTAGCCTTCTCTTGACTTTACAGGCCGGTCTATGTCAGACCTGGGGTGGGTAACAAGAATATTTTCGTTAGTTATACATAGCGAAGGCTTTACGAAAGCAGCAAGGAATGGATAGCGAAGACTTTACGAATACGAAAATCCGGTAACAATATCGATTCGTAAACCCTTCGCTAGTTTCTGTTTCGTTAGTTAATAACGAAGATGTGTAGTTGCTGTGTAGAACAAAAATCTCATTACACGCACTAATCAAAAGCTCACATAATGTGGAGAAAATGACAATTAAAACACAAATAAATAAACAAGTTGGCTTCTTTAAAAAGAAACCAATGAAAAGGTCAGCAGCCGTTTGTTATAAGAGATTCCTTTTGCTCTAGATTTCATCTAGTGTTGTTGATTCTCTGGTTTGTCATTAATTTCGATTCTCATACGTCCTTTACATGAATGTCGTTTCTTGTTATGAACGCTTGACCAGTGTGTGTATGTGTCACTCAAGGCATTGACCAAAATTTCTGATGTTATGGAACCAATGCCAATACTAAAGGATCAATATGTCGATGTGCAGAAAACCATTTTGCAGTGCAGTCAATGTGTGACAGAGATCTGAATTTTGACCTGCAGCCACACTACCAGAAACAGACCCATAGGACCGATGTGATGGACTAAAAGTCAGCTATATAGAGTTCCTATAGTTTCTGTACCCCTCGTCAGGGTATCTACGATCTTAACCTAGATGCGCTATGATAAGCAGTCACCACGATCGAGACTGCTTGCTAGATTTTACCGCTATTTGACGGGGTGTGTCAAAAATGGATAAATTTAATTGATTGCGGTAAACTGTCTAGTCAGTATAGACGGGTTCACTAGTTTTTATTAAGCACTTTATGTGACAAAACGCGTAATTGAGAGAGAGCAGTCGATCATGGGTAGAATTTTCTTCATATTCAAAGTAAACACTGTGGAAAAGGTCCTGAGGGACCTTTTCCAATAAATAAATAAATAAGATACAATGAAATAAGATTACAAACAATAACATATTTTAGATTTTAAGAGGTGTTGAATGTATTTTTTTTTTTTTTTATTTTTTTATTATTATCATTATTATTTTCTATTATTATTCATTTATTTATTTATTTTTTTTTGCGGTGCTTCAAAACTAGAAATCTATTGGCTGCGTTAAGAAGTGGGTGTCTTGGTCTATAACAGACTTGAGACAGTTGGACTCTAGCGCTGTTTTTGAACATCTTGAATTGGTCTCGGTCTAGCTCGTACGAATTCCGTACGTACAACCTAGAGAGAGAGAGAGAGAGAGAGAGAGAGAGAGAGAGAGGATCAAAAGGGTCACGCTTAAGTTACATGTACTTTAAAGCCTACTACCAAGTAGCTATCGTACGCTCTTTTTATTACGAATTTGACGTGAACAATATGCTTCGATTTTAGGGCTTGAAATCATTTAAAAATAAATAAAAATAAGTAAATACATGCAAATGCAAACCGAATGGTTGTAGTGTACGTCCCGATTTCAAAAACTACAGTACGGATTGTTCTGCCATACATGTATACTACAAGTTATGCATCAGTCATTTTCATCCCGGTTTCTCTAGGGTCAGGGATAACGGGGACACAGCGGGGCTAAAGTCACAGGTTTTGACGGCAGTATAGGGGATGTGCGGGAGTATTAATGTCCCATCTATACATGGTCACATTAATTAACATTTAATGTTAATTGTACGCATTGTTAACATTTATGGTCCTTATTTAATTTGCAAAAGTACCTGCACATTTACATGCATAAATTCAATTCCCCCTGTCATGATTCAGTTTCATTAGAACAACTCCCGGCTATTATTTCACATTGATTTTGTCAGCCTCCGGGAATCCGGAGCTTCTAGCATTGATTTTACCACAAATCCCTACTTTCAGTAGGGCTTTAAAAATTAAAATCAAAGCCCCGCTATACTCATGCCGTGGAGGGGCCGTTGATACAAATGACTGGGGATTTAGTTAAAAGATACTTGTAGCAAGAAATAAGTAAATACAACTCGCCTTCGTCTCGGTGTAATACTTATTTCTTTGTACTCTTTTTAACTCTAACTCGTATCTCAAACAATGTCTGTACGACACGTTAAGGACAAAAATATGTCGTAGATGCTTTGAAGAAAGAGGCCCCTGTCAATACTTCAAATGTTTATTTATTCTTTCCAAAATGGCCGAAAAAAATAATTCATGCATTCTACCTCAAACAATCATATTTAAGAACAATATGACAGGGACGGAACGAAGCACAGAACATTCCATCATTGTTAATTTGCACTATGTCCAGATATTAAAATGTGTTTTGGGCTATTTTGGATTTCCTTCACTTATCCACTTTGACAAACAGAAAAATGAAAAATGAAAGCAAATGAACCACACAGAAACATCCACTAGATTTGTTCAGTCGTAGAGATCTTGTTATGGTCAAGGTAACAAAGCATGTTCAAATCGCTGGCTGTTTTATGTGAATAAACTGGTTGCAGGATGACTTGTTTAACATTGGTATCCCATTTTCAAAATTTTGTCACAAAGTACTTTGAAAAATAATTGTTTAATCCGCACAACTCTTTCATTTCTAAAGTTAAATGCAAATTGAACATTTCAATGCAAAACTCGACGTTCCTTCTTCATTACAGAAAGTCGATTTTGTCTAAAATGAGGGTGCACGGTTTCTTGGGAAAAAAATCAGAATTATGCTTACCTGTTTTGTGGTAATGTCTTTTTTTTTTTTTTTGAGGGAAAAAAAAAACGTTTTTTTTTTTTTTTTTTTTTTTTTTTTTTTCCTTCAGAAATTCGATATTATCAGAGGTGGGGTCAGTAAGAATCCCACCAGACATAAAAATTTATACAATTGGTCAAAACATAGCCGAAAATGGAAATAATACCATTTTGAATGACAATATACCATTACCGAATGCTTAACGACAGCCTCAGATCCTTCGTAAAAGTTAGACTTTATAACGAAGATTTGTCACATTTCGTTATTTACGAAACCGTTCTTGTTAACCAAATTTTAGCTAACGAAGGTCCAACGAAGACATAGCGAAGAAAATTGGGCTAACGAAGCTTCTTGTTACCCACCCCTGGTCGGAAACGCCAAAGACAGGTTTTCTCGTGACGCAGCACAAATAAGAAACCCAGCAATTGAATATTGATCCTCAGGGGATGTTTTATAGAAAGAAACTAATAATCTAGCAGAAAAAAAAATTATGTTATCATGACATGAGTCATTGGAAAGATAGCATCAGTCAATATATACCATAATAAAATTGGCCTTCAAAATTAATAATTTAGGTGTAAAATGACCATATGACAGTAGAAATCGAAAATATAATGTTGGATGATTGATCAACCTGTTTGTTAAACATAAACTATTTCCAGATTTTCACTTTAAGGCATTAAAAATTTTGAATTCTTATTTAATATCAAAGAGTAGTTAAACAACAGTAGCATTAATGTGAGCCACCCCATGGGAAAACCAACAATCTGCATAGGCGAAAACAAAGGCGCAGATCAGCTTCGCAGTAAATGCGAAGCTGATCAGCGCCTTTGTTTTCGCTACACGGATAGTACAATTCCTCTTCTCATGTAATCCGAAATTTCACGCTTCTAGATCTTCTCTGTGCTTGTACAGGTCGGTTTGTGTCGGACCTGCTCAGAAACCACATTGTTGGTTTTCCCACGAGGCGGCTCAATGTAATGTGCCTGAAAAGCCGCAAACATGTAAGCAGTGAAGACCCGAAAACGCTATTTTTTGTATAATCACCAGAATATCTTAACCACATTATGAGAAAGCCTACTTCAGAGTTTCCTACGAGGCTTGCACAAATATGAGCCGCGACGCGAGAAAACTGGTCTTCGGGGTTTCCGACCAGGTCCGACACAAACCGGCCTGTACAAGCTCAAAAAAGAGCTAGAAGCTTGAAATTTCGGATTTAAGCAGAAGAGGAATTGTACTATCCGAGTAGCTAAAACAAAGGCGCTGATCAGCTTCGCGGTTACCGCGAAGCTGATCTGCGCCTTTGTTTTCGCCTAGGCAAAAATCCGGTTTTCTCACGATGCGGCTCATATGTAATCATAATGCATGAACATGACGTTGTACTGTGTGTGCAAAAATCAGGATTTATCATAAAGTATTTCATATCTACTTTCTCTCACCTCTTTGTGACCTTCATAAGCCCCCATGTGTAACGGTGTCATCCCCGCATTGTCCCGGTGCATCTCATCCAGACCCCTATCCAGTAACTGCTCAACAATCACCAGGTTCCCCTGTGCTGCAGCTATACTCAGAACCGTCCGTCCTTCAGAATCGATGGTATCCACAGCGGCACCCCAGAACAATAGTTGGGACACCACTTTCTCATGACCCATTGAGGCTGATGCTAATAATGGTGTCCGGCCATTTTTATCAGCATGGTCGACATCTGCGTCCCATTCAAGCAGCATTTCACAAACATCGGAATGACCCTCGTATGCTGCGACCAATAATGGTGTCATTCCGTCCTTGTCTTGGTGGTTCACTGCAGCGCCACGCTCAAGTAAGAGGCTGACAACTTTTTCATGACCCTTACTGGCAGGAATACACAGTGCAGCCACTGATAAGGCAGTTCTCCCATCACAATCCGAATGATCTATTTTAGCGTTATATTCCAGTAAATGTTCCACGATTTCTGTGTGCCCCATATATGCGGCAGCAATAAGAGCAGTCCGTCCTTCATTATCAGCGATATTCACATCAGCGTTACTTTCCAACAGTTTTATAACAATATCCTCGTGACCACCCCATGCTGCCGCTCTTAGAGCAGTTCTTTTGTCCATATCGGCTACATTAACAGAAGCTCCTGCAGCGAGTAGCACAGAAACAACTGCCGTGTGCCCACCCCATGCAGCAGAGCGTAACGCCGTCCATCCCTCCTCGTCTACATGATCGACTTTTGCCCCTGCAGCTAACAAAGCCGAGACAACATCAACATGTCCCTGCCGTGATGCTAGATTCAAAGGTGTCTGATTTGACTTATCCACAGCTTCGATATTTACACCTTTAGTCAACAAGAGATTCACGATATCCAGATTACCCTGATAAGATGAGGTATGCAGTAACGTCCTACCATTTGTATCCACATGGTTTAACTGTGAATCAATTTCACTGACTAGTTTTGTTGCTTCAACACTTGGCGACTCTATCGTTAAACTTTCCTTCATGCTAGTACTGTCCATGTCTTGATCGCTCGGCATTTCTGCTCCAGCGTCCAGCAGAAGCTTCAAAACCTTGGGATCCTTCGGAATTCCGACATTTAAGCACTTATCCAGATCAGCTCTGGATAGAATCATCCATTGAACAAGGTGGTGATACTGAACTGGTGGTTGGAAATTACTCCTCACTAAATGCAAGGAGTAATCCTGAACATCAGCTGGCGATAGCGATGAGCCGTGTAATGATGCGTACACAGAGAGCATACTATGACCTTCTGATGCATTGCACAGGTATTTCTGAGTACAGTGCTTCACGTCTAAGAGCCATTCAGCAAAACTATGGTGAAACAATATTTTGGTACCATCTGGACTAGTAATTAGGATTTTTGACAACAATTTCATTCTTTTCTGAAATTCTTCCTCGACTAATGATGTGTTTTTAATCTGCACAGAATAAAATAATTCCTCATCACTTAGTGGTCTTCTTGATGCTAGTATAACATTAAGAATAGGCTGAATTTTGGAAAACTGTTTACGAACAAAAAGTCTTTGGCATAACCATAGGTAAAGTCCATTCAATGTACCTGGGATTTCGCGAATTTCTCTTAACATAATAAAGTTTTCAGCAACTCCATTTAGAACTTTTTCTAGGTAAAGAAAGCAGCCATTACTTTTTATGTGCAACTGGTTTAACATTTCTGCTGTCTCGCGACTCAAGTGGTGCCTTAGTCCCTCTTCTTGATCCAAGCGACACAGAATGTACTGCTGAACATCGCGTACTACATGTGACTTTCGCAAGTCGTCTAAACTTATTTTCCTAAATCCGGTGAACATTCGTGTGATTGATTTGCTCTGTTTTCTAGAAGAACACACCAAAAGCAGCCATCTTGGAAACAAATGATGGTGATTGGCTAATAGTTCTGCTATCGTCTTACTTCCCTCTTCTTTATCATAACTTGTTAAATGCAAATACGATTCGTCAATTGAGTCTATTAAGATAAAAAGTGTCTTTTCTGGTGGTTCAATTTCAGAGAGAGGCTCTAGTACAGCCTTCTTAAATACTTCGTCTGGATCTGTTTCACAGTCATGTGAATGCAACAGTCTATTTATTTTAGAATTTTTTACTTTTTCTGCATAACCGTTTATCATGTCCGAACATACGATTTGCTTTACCAAGTTCCTTATGAAGTAAGTCAATGACAGTGTTTGAAGATCATGCGCTTGACAGAAATGGAACGCCAACATTCGTTTATTCAGAGAATTCTGTTTCCCCTCGGTGGTCGGCCAGACCAGCTCGCAGCACAGGGCGGTCTTCCCGCAACCGGGGCCCCCCATGATCAGGGCCCCGCAGGTCTTGGAGCTTGGTCTGTTCTCTAGGCAGTGGTTCACCTTACTGAAGGACCACTCACGGCAGTAGAATGGCTTACCACGTAACAGGCACTGGGTCATCTTGGAAATTATTGTTGCTCTAGACCGTTTTCAGATCATTCTGGGGTATGTTGTGTTTCAACCTCTAATACAGTCATTCTTGCTGACCACAATCTGAAACATATGGAAAAAAACTGTGATCATAAATGCCTCATCAGCAAAAGAGAGAAATTCGTTTTTATATATGATTACTTCATATCCGGCACTGAAATGGTTTCAAATAAGTATTAATAACAATGTATTGGTCACTAATAAGTTACTGCAACAGAGATGGACTATGTACTTTCTGCCAGTCAAGCAATGAGTCAATTATACACTTGTTTTGGCAATGTCAAATGACACAAAACTTTATTAAAAGTGTAGTAGCTTGGTTAAGCACATATGATATTGACTGTCACATTTCTGAAAAATATTTTATACTTGCTGGCAGGAAGAACAGAGTTATTCGAAAGTTCTAAACTTTATAATACTGTATGCAAAATATTATATTTATTTAACAAGATGTAAAGAACAATCTTTATCTCTACTTGTTTTCAAATACAAACTTAAATTTATGTTTAAAGTGCACAAACAAATAGCATATACAGAGGAAAAAACATGAAACATTTTTGAAAGAATGGAGCCAATACCTATTATTGTTTAATGATATTGTATGATTTAATACACAAAATGATCAGATAGTTAAGAATAGCAAATAACTTCATAAAACTAGAAACATGATGTATACACTGTGCATCCCATCTCCCCTTCCCCCTCACTTCTGTATGTTTATTACATGTACTTTCCCTTCCTTCTGATATTTCTCTCTTTACTTTCTATTCTTCTTGCTTTTTGTTTCTTCTTTCATTTTTTTATATACAAAATTCTGAATCTGTTGTGTATGTTTATAAAAAAAATATATGTATATATGCAGGGTAAATATGTTATTGGGTTGGGTGAGAGGTAGTATAAAAGGTGCACTATTGCTACAAGATATTAAAACATTATGTTTATGTATTTAAAAACTTTATAGTATGCAAGGAGTGAGTAAGAATAGTGCACATGTATATTAGATGAGCAAATGAGAGAGAGAAAGATTTTCCATGTAACACTTCTGGAAAACTCGGGTCCAGAAGAGTGACTGTAACGGGAAGAACCAGAATAAATTTCACACAGATTAAAAAAAAAAAAAAAAAAAAATGATTATAAGAATGACACACACTCAGCAGTAAAATACTATATACTATGTAGCTTTTAAAGTAAAATATTTGATCTGGTCAGAAAATAATCTGAACTTCAGCTTCACCTAACTCAGGCTAGTAACTGTTCCTGAATGTCTCTGGCACTATTCTAGGGGGTAGGGCTCTGGGGGGGGGGGGGGGAGGGGGGGGAGGAGGTTAACATGGTTAATACAACATATAGGTCCTGACAAAACATCAGAACATTATGGCATGTTTGGGAAAGGTTTGAGAAAGACGGACAATCTTGTGTGAATGGTCAATGCCCTGTACACTGTAGGAAGTCAATATTGAAGAACTTTATGGGCACTATCATTAATTTCTTCTATGGTATCTCCATGGGTAATTAAACTGATAAAACAGGCATTAAATCTATTAGCAGTAGCTGATCATGACAGATGCAATTATGGTAGTGAACAGAAATGCTGCAGAACATTATGAAAACATGCCCATGCAACATACAGTATATTTTTCATATGTAATAAGAGCTGTCGCAGGACAGCGTGCTCGACTGCTTCTGACCTTTGTCAAGCATAAGGCCAAACCCGACCAGTAACCCAAAGTATTATGCTCACATCTTTTTGCCTTGATGCAATAAGGCAAAATCACAACCATGAAAGTTAACTATAACTACCTAAGATTTAAAGGTCTCACTCATATTGTGAAAGAAGTGTGTTCATATACCAACTGAGTGCCAAGACTCAGGGCAAAATCACTGAACCGTGAAAAAAGGTCACACTGACCTATAAGTATTGCAGGGTCAAAGGTCTAGTGATACTTACTCATAATGTGAAAGAAAAATGATCATATACCCATTCATTGTTGAGATATAAAGCAAAATCACTGAACCATGAAATTAGGTCATATTGACCTATAAGTATGTTTGGGTTAAAGGTGTGGTCATACTCATTCATAATCAGAAAGAAGTATGAAAAAATACCAACTGAGTGTTGAGATATAAGGCAAAATCACTGAACCATGAAATTAGGTCACAGTGACCCAGGACTACTTTACGGTCAAAGGTCTTGTCATACTCATACATATCGTGAAAGAAGTATGTTCATATACCAATTGAGTGCCGAGATATAAAGGAAAATCACTGAACCGTGAAATTAGGTCATATTGACCTAGGACTACTTTAGGGTCAAAGGTCTTGTCATACGCAAACATAGTGTGAAAGAAGTTTGTTCATAAACCACTTGAGTGCCGAGATATAAGGCAAAGTCACTGAACCATGAAATTAGGTCACAGTGACCTATAAGTATATTTGGGTCAAAGGTCTGGTCATACTTACTCATAATCTGAAAAAAGTATGAAAATATACTAATTGAGTGTCAAGATATAAGGCAAAATCACTGAACCGTGAAATTAGGTCACAGTGACCTAGGACTACTTCAGGGTCAAAGGTCTTGTCATACGCAAACATACTTTGAAAGAAGTTTGTTCATAAACCATTTGAGTACCGAGATATAAGGCAAAAATCACTGAAGCGTGAAATTAGGTCACAGTGACCTGTAAGTATATTGGGGTCAAAGGTCAGGTCATACTCACTCATAATCTGAAAAAAGTATGAAAATATACTAATCGAGTGTCAAGATTTAAGGCAAAATCACTGAACCGTGAAATTAGGTCACAGTGACCTAGGACTACTTCAGGGTCAAAGGTCTTGTCATACGCAAACATACTTTGAAAGAAGTTTGTTCATAAACCATTTGAGTACCGAGATATAAGGCAAAATCACTGAACCGTGAAATTAGGTCACAGTGACCTATAAGTATATTGGGGTCAAAGGTCTGGTCATACTCACTCATAATCTGAAAAAAGTATGAAAATATACTAATTGAGTGTCAAGATATAAGGCAAAATCACTGAACCGTGAAATTAGGTCACAGTGACCTATAAGTATATTGGGGTCAAAGGCCTGGTTGTACTAACTCATAATCTGAAAGAAGTAAGAAAATATACTAATTGAGTGTCAAGATATAAGGCAAAATCACTGAACCATGGAAAGTAGGTCAACCGACCCTTACCGTCATGACACACAAGTCAGTGTCACAAAGTCAAAAGATGAATGACCAACCATCCTCCTAAGTTGTTTCTATTAAGAAATAAAAAGAAAAAAAAATCGAAGAGTTCTAGATTTTGACCTCTAGCCCCGCCCCCTGACTCCTACCCAGAGGTCCGATGTCATGGAACCTAAAGTGTATGAAGTATGAATGCTTTATGATAAGTTGTTGTCAAGATATGCCTCCTTGTAAAAGTTACACAGCAGTACATCTATTTTTTAGTGTTCTAGTTTTTAACCTCCAGCCCCACCCCACAGGCATGGACCCAGGGGCCCGATGCCATGAAATGAAACTCAACCCTACAGGGTACCTATGGTCCGAGTATGAAAGCCCTCTGATAAAAAGTTTTCAAGATATAGACTTCTAGAATACTATATCACAGAAAAGCCATTATTATTAATGGTGTTCTAGATTTTAACCTCTAGCCCCACCCCCTGGCATGGACCCAGGGATCTGATGCCATGGAATGAAAGCCGACCCTACAGGGTGTCAATGGCCCGAGTATCAATGCTTTCTGATGAGTGGTTGTCAAGATATGGACTTCTAGAAAACTTTAACATAAGAATTGCCATTTTTGAAGGTGTTCTAGATTTTAACCTCCAGCCCCACCCCCTGGCCTGGACCCAGGGGCCCGATGCCATGGAATGAAAGCTAACCCTACAGGGTATCTATGGTCCAAGTATGAATGCTTTCTGATGAGTGGTTGTCAAGATATGGACTTCTAGAAAACTTTAACGCAAGTGTGACGCGCACGCGCACGGGAACGCGCACGGGAACGGGAACGGGAACGTGGACGACCGGGGTGACTGCAATAGCTCTATGCACTTTGTGCAGTCGAGCTAAAAATGAAATTTTCATAAGAAAAGTTTTGATATTTTTCTTATTTTTGCTCAAAACATAGATTGTGGGTACATGTTAGAAAGCACAGTAATGAAATCAGCGTTTTTGACCACTCGACCACAGGGGCTGCCACCTTAAAACTTTTAAGTATTACAGCCGGGGAACTCTAAGTATGGCCAACATAACACCTAAGTTCTTTCTAATGTTGCAAACAATCTATATAAATTCATTGATGAACTGTTGACTTCTTTGTGAAGTAGTGAAGAGATTATCCTATCAACTTGCCAACATAGAAATAATCTTCCTGACAATTTTCATGTGGTGATTGATTTATAAAGCAAGTTAGATTGGTATACAATTGAAATCAGCAGATTTGGTCACCTTTTGTTAATTCTCTTCAGGGTTGACCAGAGCAATTTGCAATTGATTTGGATTGTAGAAAAGTAGGAAATTTAAGTTTGGCCACCCTAACCAATTTAAAGATTAAGAAGTAATAAAAGAACCATTCAGTTACTTTGCCCATAGTTTGTCTTCTTTTGGTGTAAGTATATGATTATTCCAATAAGTCAATTAAAAGTTTATAGTAACTTTAAATATATTACATTAAGGTTAAAAAAATACCGGATTATTAAGAGCATTTATTTGTACAACTACTCAGACATATGAGCCGCATCGTGAGAAAACCGGATTTTTGCCTAGGCGAAAACAAAGGCGCAGATCAGCTTCGCGGTAACCGCGAAGCTGATCAGCGCCTTTGTTTTCGCTACACGGATAGTACAATTCCTCTTCTACTTAAATCCGAAATTTCAAGCTTCTAGCTCTTTTCTGTGACTGTACAGGTCGGTTTGTGTCGGACCTGGTCGGAAACCCCGAAGACCGGTTTTCTCGCGTCGAGGCTCATATATCTTTTTATAAGTTAAGGTCAAAAAGGAAAGAGTTGATTTAAAATATAAACATTTTGCACTGTACCCCAATCAAAATGATAAAATCAATATATGAGCCGCCTCGTGGGAAAACCAACAATGTGGTTTCCGAACAGGTCCGACACAAACCGACCTGTACAAGCACAGAAGCAGACTAGAAGCTTGAAATTTTGTAGTTAAGTAGAGGAGGGATTGTACTATCCGAGTAGCGAAAACAATGGCGCTGATCAGCTTCGCGGTTACCGCGAAGCTGATCTGCGCCTTTGTTTTCGCCTATGCAGATTGTTGGTTTTCCCACGTGGCGGCTCATATATACTTTGTAATTTCATGTGTCATTTCATTATTCACACATCAAAACATAAACATCACACTCTGTTAACTATTATATACATACTTATAGCAGTGCCCTGAAGAAGCATTGACCATTTCTATTTAAAAATGCCTATGGTTTTTGGAAAAACAAAAAGCTGGCAATCTGTCTTCTTAAGCACATGTTAACTTCCCTGAATAATGCACTACTGTATAACAGAATTTGTTTTCCATGTTTCGTGCCACAGGATCGGGATTTTTGGCTAGAACAATCATTTTTTGTATGAAATATATAGTAATTAGGAAAAAGTTTTATAGAGTATTGTTCCCCCCCGAGAACCAACAAAAGCTTTTGCATGCATATGTGTTGCCATGTATTACACAATATATGAAAGTGGCATGTTGGTTCTTTGGGGGGAACGATACTGTAGAGCCCAAAAACCGGAGCCCAAATATTATAAACAGTTATGGCCACTCATTCAGGCAAAGCTAACATATTATAAGTAATGGAAAATGAAATAGTATAACATGGTCATAATTTGCACTATTGGAAATGTTATTTACTTGAAACCGGATGCTGCAGAATCAACTTTCATCAGTTGGGCACGAGCATTAATAGCGTGCATCATTTTATGGTACAAAATTTTGGAGACACACTGTACAAACATTCCCTTGATTTTTACACGGCCTCTAATCTATAGTATTTGTATCTCTGTTTTATTATTTCCATACTTTGAGCACAGGGTTTCAGATCTGATTTTACTAGTTTATGGTTTTTGCTCAATACATCATGAATGGGTTTGGCTAGCATATGTTAAGTGCAGTCCAATTAATCTAGTTTTGTTGCATTCGATACTTGATCTTTTGAAGATGCATTTCATTGTTGAACTATGGAGTTGTTGAACTATGGAGATAGGTAGCCGTGTTAGTAGTATAGCTGGTGTAAATGTCTGTTATGCTACATTGGACATGACCAAATAGGTAGAATTTATCATACATATTTGGCCACAATAATAATTCAATTGTACATGTTAATGTCAAACAAATTTGTTGCAATAACATGCTTCTCATGCCACATAGAGTTTTGACTTCTTAAAGAGTTTTTACCGATTCCAGATTGGAAACGGCACTTTTTGCAACTTTTATTTATAGAATATATATGGTATTCTAATATTCAATATGCAGAAATGCTATACAGGTACCTCCTAAAAGTTTCCTAAACAATGTTTCATACTGCAAATATTTAAAGATTTTCTGCGCATTTTTACATGATTCATGCATGTTTCTGTCGAATGAATGCTCTAACATACAAACATTAGTAACAACAATCGTCAACATGCAAGAAAAAAACAAAATTTCTACGTTTTTGTAGTCATGAAATTTTGACCCCAACCCCACGGAAACCTAAATTTCTACCAAATGATGACAGGATTTGTAAATATCTTAACACATATCAATTCATAAGACATGGAACTATTGTCCTCAGTTTACAGGATCAGCATCTGGAGCTTAATATCAGTGTTCTGGGCCGCTAAAGTATAGGCATATACAGGCCATATAGTCAACACTCCTTTGCTTTCATAATAGCATTCATACCTAAATTGAGCCGCGTCCTGAGGAAACCAGATTTTGCCTGGGCGAAAACAAAGGCGCAGATCACCTTCGCAGTAACTGCAAAGCTGATCAGCGCCTTTGTTTTCGATACTCGGATAGTACAATTCCTCTTCTGGTCGGAAACCCTGAAGACCAGTTTTCTCGGGTCGCTGCTCAATTATTGTGGGTTAAAGAACACTGAAGCCTTAACACTACACAGCTAACTCATGAGTATTGAACTCGGGACCTCTCACTTCCCTGTCCTGGCCCCAAGGTTTTAAAACATTTTTCATGCTCAGCTCAGCTGAGACTAAACTTTATCCTGCACATAAATGTTAAAATACCAACAATTGTTGGCATGTTAACATATATGAGCAGGATAAAGTACAGGCTTCAGTGTCCTATACCTTCAATTTCAATATATTTGGGCTATTTCAGTGTTTATGATGGATTGAAATTTCATGCTCAGCTGAGTTGAGCATAAAAAAGTTTTATAACCTCGGGACCTGTAATCTACCAATACTCTGCCGCATTTCCTAAGATGTTCAACTTTGTTTAATTTTTTTCTCATTTATTTATTTTTTTTTCATGAAAGAATGTTGCAATATCCACATTATAATTATTAATACAAAATGAGCTTTGCCTTCAATGGTGTACCCTAGGACCTGAACCTGGGCCCTGGGCTCAGTGGGCTGTATGAATTGGGCCTACACACCAAATGGACAGACAAAAGTGGTGTATAATTTTGGATCATAACATCTTATCTTCTGAGGCCAACAAACTCTTTATTAATCATTCAATATAAAATGAGAAAATTGGGTCATTTGATATTCCATTTAATCTCTGACCTATATAATACCATTCAATTTATTTGTCAGTGTCTAAAATTACAATATCTTTAAAATGTAACCAGGTGTGTACAACTAATTTGTTACAGTTTTTGCATTTATCTGCCAATGACCATGATTTTGTACAAAACAAATTATTGCAGGTTAGCAATTAACTGACATATGAGAGGGTTGACAAAATTTGCATAGTCAGTTACAATCATAAAAGTCTGCACGGTTAAATACAGACTAACTTGTATTCTTGGCAAAGCTGATACTAAAAGCAGATCCAGCAGAAAACCAATTCTAACTTTTATAGAAACCACTTGCATTTCATTTTTACCAAGTGTAATATTATGAAGATGCAGTTGCAGGTCTGTGGAAATACCATGCCCGATGTGTCCGACCTGTTAAAAGAAAGTACAGGACAAGTGTATTTTCAACATCTGCTTGTCCTTGGACAAGTAAAATTTAACCAACTATGGTCAAAGTTTCTGAGATGTTTTCTTCATCAATTTAAGTGTCCAGCACAGAGTAAAGTACTTAGCTTTAGGCAAGATGTTTGTTTTTTATGAAATAATGTTTATTTGTTGCCTTGTCAGACAAGTATAATTTTGATGGGACAAGTGAATTTTCCTATTTTACTTGTCCCTGTTTATAATATTTCCACAGCCCTGTGCAGTGTGCAGATGCATGGTGTATACTAAGAGCAGATGCAGAAAGAAATACTGAGAGAGCTGACCATATCCATGGCAGAATGCACTGTGGTTGCATACAATGCAGCTGCAGTTATAGCAGGAGCCAACAGTTTGTGAAATTGCAGTTGCAAGTATACTAAGCCCTGCTGTGGTTGAACCCTACAAAAAATTGTCTCCTTAAAATTATACCTGCAAGTGCAATTTTATACACGGTCAGTTCATGGCACCCTGGTTCTACTTAAAGCTACTTTACAATTCACTAAGATTATCTCTTCAACCTACAGTGATGTGTGTTTTAAGTTTGCATGCAGTTACAGATCTTGTAACACATGTTCTGCTATTGCTGATACTTGCATCCGCAGTTTATAACCAATAATTGTGACTCTGGTGGATTCAGGATTTCTGGAGAGGGGAATCAAACCTATTTAGGGTGGCTTGTTTTCATCCTTATACCAATATTTCTAAAATTTCCCCATAAAAATGAAAAATCTAGTCGACAAACAGATCAATTGTGCATGTGAAGCTGCAGTTACAAGTAAGCTGTTTGCAGACAAAGACGTATGCTGTTTGCAGACAAACAGAACAATTGTGTATGTGAAGCTGCAGTTGCAAGTATAATATATGCGGAACAGATCAACTGCAGTTACAAGTATACTATGAGCAAACAAAAAGATAAATTCAATTATTGTATTTGTGAAACTGCAGTTGCAAGCATACAATGAACAGGTTAAAAGATCAATTGTGTATGTGAAGCTGCAGTTGCAAGTATACTATTAACAAACAATCATGTGAATCTGCAGTTGCAAGTATATTACAAGCAGAATAGATCAATTTTGTATGTTAAACTGCAGTTGCAAGTATACTATGAGCAGACAAACAGGTCAATGCTGCAGTTGCAAGTATACTAGGTGCAGGCAAACAGATCTATTGTGTGTGTTAAGCTGCAGTTGAAAGTATACTATGAGCAGACAAACAGGTAAATTGTGTATGTGAAGCTGCAATTGCAAGGATACTATGAGCAGACAGCTGTGTGAAACAGCTGTTGCAAGTAAACCAGAACAATTGTGTGTATGTGAAACTGCAGTTGAAGGTAAAATATGAGCCAAAATTTGTGAATCCAGAGAAAAACACCCTATACTGCGATCCTGTGGGACTCAAACACACACTAGACACAGCAGTAAGGCGTAAAAAATAGCTGTGTTTCCGCTAACATGCAAAAAAAAATCAGGGTCGGTAGGTAGGCAAATCTTTTTATTTTTTCTCTAATTTTTATTTGTTGAAAACGGGTAAAAATTGATAATATGCAACTTTTAATTCATCTCAAATACTAGAAAATGACAGACATATTGAGGTTTAAAATATAAAGAAAGTTAAATAAAGTGATTTTAAATACTATTTTTGCAGTTTTGACTTATTTTAAGTCATATGTCCATTTCCCTGAAAATTTCAAGGGTAGGTAGGATGAAAATCTTTTTATTTTCTTTCATTATGACAATAAAAACTGCAGGGTCGGCACAAAAAATCAGGGTCGGTCGGGTTAGCAGAAACACAGCTATTTTTTTTTTCGGCTGGAGATGATTAATGACTGAGATAATGAAATCAACCATCTTAACCACTAGGCCAAAGGGGTCACTCAGATACACTTAAAGAACAGCAGATCTATTGAGTGGAGCCAGGTGTCCTAATGGTAGAGCATCAAACTTCAAATCTAAGGGGTCTTGGGTTCAAACCTACAGACAGACACATTGACCCCCAATAGTATTAGTACTGGTTAAATAGTGGTCCAGTCAAAACTTGTTAATAGGGTCATTAAACCACAAAAAACCACAAAGTAATAAATTAAATGATTAAGCAGTGAAAATTGCAGTTGCAGATATACTTTCATAACAATCAGAACCCCACGAGTTTTAGTGCCCTACGTGTATGTTAAAATTCACCTGGAAATTACCCTGTAATGAAGCAAAATATACAACATATATCGTCTCACCAAAAATTTGTTAATTCATCGTTATTTCCACTCATTGACACACAAATCTAACATTGTCTTCTCCAAAACACGCGGAGGCAAAATTGACAATAACCGCAAACTAATGGGCGAGACAGCTTCAGAATCCGTAGAATTTGATTGGCTGATAGTGTCTGTCGATTGAATGATTGGCAAGTGTTTGTGTACTGTCGCATTGATTCACACACAGTATCAAAAATGTAAAATGTAGAGTAGATCATAAGTGTGGACGACCGTTGTGAGTTCGATTCTTGGACTCTATCCTACCCACCTACCTACCTACCGATCAATTTCTGATCATCATCTCAGGTATGTGTGGGTGGCTAAATTTTGAATTTAGAGAAAAATGCAGGTTTCAATCCTATGGCAATTAAGAAAGCTGGCATAAAGGCAAGGCTCATGACAGGCACATACATGTATGTTCTTCAGTCTGTTCGTACTAAGTTCAATCAGTACAGTGTTGACCCAACGTGTTTGCTGTGTGGTGAGAATCGAGGAGACCATGAACATTTCCTGCTGAGGCGTCGTTCGCTTACGGAGAGCCGTGATCCGTTTATCAAGACGATTAAATCTGTTTTATCACAGTATCTTGGAGATGAGGAGCAGCGACTCCGAGTTGTTAGTTGCGCTGATTTTGGATTGCACAGCAGTTGAATTAAATCTGAGAGAAACCCAAAGGGAGGACTTTCTGTCTAAATTTGAATCAGTTGCCAGGGGACTATGCTATGCTCTACATTGTAAACGGACTAGATTTTTGAATGAATTGAAATAAACATTTCTGAATATCGGTGGGGTGCAAATTGAAAATTAAAAAGTGAAAGTTTAAATAAAATAAGGACATTTATTCACTAACGTGAAGTTCTCCAAACATTGGAGGAAATTACAAACAACAACAACAGCTAACAAAAAGGTACAAGTCGGCAAAGATCAGGAAAAGGCGCAATCAGAGAAAGATTCCCACTCCAAAAACCGAGGTGAGAAAAACCAAACTAACAATCAGGTACTTATACCATTAAAACATTTCGTAAGCCGAATGAGCAGCTATTTTCCCAATAGGTGGCCACTCAGTTACCTTAACTAAAAATATGAAAACATACATAAGGCGCCAACAGCACAAAATATTTTAAACACCAAGACATGAAACAAAAAGAACCACCACAGAAGTATCGACTTGGAACGATCAGTAACACGAAGTTACTGGCGGGTTTAAATCGATTTTACATGGCCATAACCTCACCCTCAGCTTCTGCAGTGGTGCATAACATTTAGTTAGTTCTTCGGTCCTCGTGATGAATCTCTAACTAGTCAATGAATCATCAAGAACAAACAAATAAATCATGTTAAACATCCTGATGAATCAAATACCAGGACTCACAGATTCAGTAAGCTGCCCGGGTGGGCGGAGTGGGTACTCACATATGAAATGGGTACATGTACGTATGTGCCGCCCTCGGTTAAAAACAATTGGGCTTACGGAGCTAATCAAACTTAAAAAGTGGGTGCCTTCAGAGCTGATAGATCTGTAAAAGTTGTGCATTTAGAGCTGATAGAACTGTACAAGTTGTCTCTTAAGAGCTTGTTGTGCCTTTAGAGCTGATCGAACTGGGGAAAATGGGTGCATTCAGAAAAAGTGGATGCTTTTAGAGCTGATCGAACTGATAAAGTACCTGGTGCTTTCAGAGCTAAAAAAATCTTTAAAGGGAGGGGGCATACCGGTAGTGCCTTAATGTGGGAGTACCCACCCCGAGGATGGGCCATTAAAATATTTACAAGAAGCTAACAAAGGCATACTAAACGTGTACCTCTGAACCCCCAAACTAAATATTAGCTATGAATTCTCCAGCAGTCTTACGAGACTACTGCAGAAGGGCGACTATTCCATATTGGGTTAGTCCTAAGGAAAAGAATTCTTCAAAGCACCACTTTAGGCCTTGAGTACTGTTAATCGTGAGATGTTCTGGTACGTCTTAAGTTGGGTGCTGGAGTCAGATATTTATCTTTGTCAAGAAACACTGTACCCCGAATGAATCTTGTATTTAAGAAAGTTAAGGACTTCACCCTACGGTCCTCCAGGGATGACCACTCGAGTTCGTACAGCATATCGCCGACGCTACTCTTGTACTTCCATCGCCTGCAGGTCCACATGGCTGCTGTCTTTTGCACATTCTTCACCATTTCTGTCCCAGTATCATTATAGGGATACCAAATAGGAGCTACATACTCGAACTGAGAACGAAACAATATTTTGGGATGCAGCTTTCTTTGTATGGTGAGGTGCAAGAGCCAAATTGCTCCGAAGAAAAAACTATGTCTTAGTTGCTTCATAAGAAATATTTCAGAAACATGTTGACCCATTCCAAATTCACTGCCGGTGATAGTAAATCCCAGCTAGGTATTTAGTGGACCGAACATGTCCCAACATCTGTTGATGCAAAGAGTAGTTTGCTAGGGAGATGCCGGGTCACCCTCATTGAATGGCATTTGGCAACGTTAAATTTCATTTGCCAATCTGTATCCAAATGTTGGGCTGGACTCAATTTTGGGCTTGGCTGGGCTCAATTTTGGGCTGGGTTGGCTCGATTTTGGGCTGGGCTCCAATTTGGGCTGGGCCAGACTGCATGCATGATAATAAGTCTGAACTATTGTTGATGATCAGATAATCAATTAATTATGAACCACTGTTGCATGTATGATGTCTAAACAGTTGTTGTTATTGATTATCAGATTGTGAGCATGATAAATCTGAACTGTTGTGGCTGATCAGACTGAGTGCATAATAAATTTGAACTGTTGTTGCTAATCACAAGTGAGTGCATGATAAATCTGAACTGTTTTTGTTGAATACAAATCAAATATTAAAGCTTGGTATTGTTTCCTGGAGCAACTAATCCTGCATGGAATAATATCAACATCCCCATGGGCACTGATCTGACACTAAAGACATCTGGATTGGGTAACTCAGGGTTTATAGGGTACATGCTGAGCCAGGTTCTGACCTTCTTTCAATTTTCACATGAAAAAACCTTGTCGACCTTGAGCAGTTTAGAGTCTAACCCGATTAGCCCAGCCCAGGTTTTAAAGACAACCAGTTAGCGACACCGGTCTGTAATTAGATGCATCATATTTCTTACCTTTCTTAAGCTTTATGAACCTTTTTGACATCAATCTAGGCCTTGCTCGGCAAAAATACGTTTGATACTTATGAAGGATCTTCTATGTCATTTTTGTATACAAGGAGCATGACTGAATCACTGGAAATCTCAGATAACCCTTGAATTGACCATGATAGTCGAGCAACCTCATGCGAAAACCAACACTGCGGTTTCCGAACAGGCCGTCCGACACAAACCAAGCTGTACAAGAACAGAAGATGGCTAGAAGCTGGACATTTTGGATTTGGAAAGTAGATGAATTGTACTATCAGTGAAGCAGAAACAAAGGCGCTGATCAGCTTCGCTGTTGCAAAATGTTGGTTTTCTCATGACGCGGCTTATACATGTACCAACCTTCAGGAAGACAGGCTGTGAATGGTTACATAGGACATGGGGCTTACATAGTGCTAAAATACCTCTGATCATAGTGATATACTGATGTGGCTTCAAGGGGAACCTGTATGATTAAACTCGTCGCTGTTCCGCATACAATTGTAAGAATGTCCATACCATGTTTTACACTAAGCCCGGAGAACAACCTTTTCCTGCATATTTTTACGCTCTAAGGTCACAGGAATGCGGTATTTGACACTTAAACAATCACTGAAATACCGACCAGGATTCAAAGGTGTGGTGAATATTATTTCAATAATAAGTAAACCATATTTGTTCTTTTTTAATCAATTATAAGAACGTACTCGTATATTGCGTAATTGTGTAATTTTGTGTTCCACATGGGTTTATTTTTTGTGTGTATAAAAATGCGGCAAATTTGATTTCGCAAGTAGCAAAAATACTTCTGCCATGACGTACTTTTAATATGTGTTGTGAGAGGAAGTCTAATGCTTCTACAGTCCCGCACCGGGTCAAAAACCCTTAATAATACCGCTTTCTCGTGACTCATCACCCCATAATTTATTCATGCCGAGAATGAACTTGTTGGGTTAGTGTGATTTATTCATACCAAAAAGAAACTTATTGAACATATATTGTAGGCTTTCGCACTCAGCTACGCAAATCTTTCTGTTTCGTCTATATTGGGCTATATATTACACAGAAAAGCATACCGTATGCCAAAGGGACAAAAGAAACATAATATTGCCAACATTTGATCACTACAAAGTCGGTAATTTACATGAAATTTACAAAAGTAAATAGCGCCAAAATTATAAAAAATAATGCCAAAAAAAAAGGAAAATTTTCAGTTGTACGCTCATTCAGTTTGTGATACTATTTCTAGTGTGTTTAGGGTGACAGGTTGTATATAATAGGTATTGTTTCGAGTCTGTTGGTTTGTAGTATATGATCTAGAAATGGAAGTTGATTAGTATTACTTTCCATTGTAAATTTTAAACTGGGATGTAAATCATTTAAATATTGATATAATTTCTCCAGTTCATGATCTGATTTTGTAAATAGGATGAAGCAGTCATCAAGAAATCTTTTGAAGTTTTCTTCAATATACTGACTAAATGGCTGATTGAAATCCCTTTCAAGCCGGAGATAAAGTTTTTTTTTTCTTCAAGGTATGTCAGCACTAGGGTTGAATAAATCGGAGCGACCTTGGTACCCATTGCTGGGCATTTTACATGTAAATAAAACTCATTATTAAAGCAAAAATAATTATTTTCTAAGATTAATTTAATTCCTTCTAGAATGAAGTTTTTATTTATTCTACTGGGTATATCTTCTGGGTGTTTCTCTAGCCAAAATTTGATGGCATCTAGCCCTAATGTATGTTGGATATTTGTATATAAACTTTCTACGTCAAATGTTACAAGGGTCGCATAAGGATCTGTTGATTCGGGGAGCTTTGTCAAGAAATCAATAGTATCTTTGATGTAGCTTTTCACGCGCTTTGAGAATGGCTGTAAAAGAATATCAATGAAGTTGCTTAGTCTGTGTGTTTCACATACAGGACCAGCAACTAAGGGTCGAAACGAGAGATTTTCTGGTGCATCAATTTCGACATAATTTTCTTTAGAAATAGAACAAGCTATATAATTATATAGATATATATATATATACCCACAATCTATGTTTTGAGCATATATATATATATATATATATATATATATATATATATATATATATATATATATATATATATATATATATATATATATATATATATATATATATATATATATATATATATTTATTTATTTTTGCTCAAAACATAGATTGTGGGTGCCCACAATCAATGTTTTGGAGCAAAAATAAGAAAAATAGGTGTACCCCTGTGTACCCCAGTTTTGCAATATAAAATGGGGTATGAGGGGGTATACTTTTCACGGACATGTTTTCCTGATGATTACCGCCAAACTGACAATCTGATAAAAATGGTTAACCGCCACAACCCAAGCATCACTTATTTTGAAATGTAATTCATTGCAAATACAATTGGTCGTTCGTCTCTCACTAATGAGAAAGACCATCATTATTTCTTGAATAGGTTCGTGTGTGTGTTGGTGAGTTCTTTGATGGCTGACTAGATGGCTGACTAGGCCAATTCTAGCTCTAAACTGTCGGTTGCAAGTAGAGCAAGTCAATGTCATGGACTCAGCTGGTGGCCCATTGGTATTGGCGCTGCGTTCTCTGTGCTTTCTTTCAGCTTCACAGATTCTCTTTTTTATAGAGAGCTGTGTAGCAACGATAAGTGTCCATCAACGACTTCTGTTCACCGTGAACAAAAGTCGTTGCGGCCGCAACGACTTCTGTCCACTAGACAGTAATCGTTGATTTTTCAACCGTTTCTGTCCATTGTAGACAGAAGTCGTTGCTGTGGTAGATATGATCTGCAGTGTCAACGATAACTGTCCATTTCTGAAAAATCCAGAAACTTGAGTAAGATGCAGTGATTTTGCCTTATATCTTGACACTCAATTAGTATATTTTCATACTTCTTTCAGATTATGAGTATGTATGACCTGACCTTTGACCCCAATAAACTTATAGGTCACTGTGACCTAATTTCACGGTTCAGTGATTTGCCTTATATCTTGACACTCAATTAGTATATGCTCATACTTCTTTCAGATTATGAGTGAGTATGACCAGAGCTTTGACCCCAATAAACTTATAGGTCACTGTGACCTTATTTCACGGTTCAGTGATTTTGCCTTATATCTTGACACTCAATTAGTATATTTTCATACTTCTTTCAGATTATGAGTATGTATGACCAGACCTTTGACACCCAATACACTTAAAGGTCACTGTGACCTAATTTCACGGTTCAGTGATTTTGCCTTATATATTGACACTGAATTAGTATATTTTCATACTTCTTTCAGATTATGAGTGAGTATAACCTTACCTTTGACCCCAATAAACTTATAGGTCACTGTGACCTAATTTCACGGTTCAGTGATTTTGCCTTATATCTTGACACTTAATAAGTATATTTTTATACTTCTTTCAGATTATGAGTGAGTATGACCAGAGCTTTGACCCCTAATATACTTATAAATCACTGTGACCTAATTTCACGGTTCAGTGATTTTGCCTTATATCTTGACACTCAATTAGTATATTTTCATACTTCTTTCAGATTATGAGTGAGTATGACCTGACCTTTGACCCCAATAAATTTATATGTCACTGTGACCTAATTTTACGGTTCAGTGATTTTGCCTTATATTTTGACACTCAATTAGTATATGTTCATACTTCTTTCAGATTATGAGTGAGTATTAGCAGAGCTTTGACCCCATTATACTTATAGGTCACTGTAACCTAATGTCACGGTTCAGTAATTTTACCTTATGTCTTGACACTCAATTAGTATATTTTCGTACTTCTTTCAGATTATGAGTTAGTATGACTAGACATTTGACCCCATTCTACTTATAGGTCAGTGTGACCTAATTTCATGTTTCAGTGATTTTGCCTTACATCTTGACACTCAATTATGATATTTTCATGCTTCCTTTAGATTATGAGTGAGTATGAACAGACCTTTGACCACAATATACTTATAGGTCAATGTGACCTAATTTCATGGTTCAGTGATTTTGACTTATATCTTTGCACTCAATTGGTTTATGAACATAATTCTTTCACACTATGTTTGTGTATGACAAGACCTTTGACCCTAAAGTAGTCCTAGGTCATTGTGACCTGATTACATGGTTCAGTGATTTTGCATTTTATCTCGGTTTTCTTTTGATATATGAACATATTTCTTTCACATTATGTTTGCGTATGACAAGACCTTTGACCCTAAAGTATTTCTGGGTCATTGTGACCTAATTTCATGCTTCAGTGACTTTGCCTTATATCTTGACACTCGGTATATTTTCATACGTCTTTATTATTATGAGTTAGTATGCTAAGACCTTTGACCCTAAAGTACTTATAGGTCAGTGTGAGCTTATTTCACGGTTCAGTGATTTTGCCTTGTATCTCGGCACTCAGTTGGTGTATTAACATACTTGATGTACAATATGATTGAGACGTTTAAACCTTCAGTAGTTATAAGTTATAATTAACTCTCATGGTTGAGTGATTTTGTTCTGTATAACATCAAAGCAAAAAGATCTATGAGCATATTGCTTTGGGTTACAGGTCGAGTTTGGCCCTATGTTTGACAAAGGTCAGAGCAGTCGATATTCAAATTATGAGTGAGTATGACCAGACATTTGGCCCTAAATTACTTATAGGTCACTGTGACCTTTTTTCACGGTTCAGTGATTTTGCCTTGTATCTCGGCACTCAACTGGTATATGATAGAGTACAAGTAGGCAAAGATCAGGAAAAGGCGCAATCAGAAAAAGATTCCCACTCAAAAACTAGGTGAGAAAAAACTAAATTGATAATCAGGTACTTATACGATGAAAACATCGTAAGCCGAATGAGCAGCTATACTTCTTTCCTTTCACTATATGTTGGCGTATGACCAGACCTTTGACCTACAAGTAATCCTACGTCACTGTGACTTCATTTCATGAGTCAGTGATTTTGTCTTATATCACATCACTCAATTAGTATATGGGCATACATCTTTCACAATATGAGTAAGTATGACCCGACATTTGACAACAAACTAGTCTTACGTCCCTGTGACCTAATTTCGTGGTTAAGTGATTTTGTCTTATATCTTAACACGCTATCAGTAAATTTTCAGACTTCTTTCAGATTATGAATGAGTGTTACCAAACTACGTAAAGGTCACTATAACCTTATTTTATGTTTCAGTAATTCTGATTTTTATTTTATACATTACAGTGAAAACCAGTGTATATCAAAACTTGATAAAATTGGTATTTTCATTGATATGAAATTTCACTGATATCAAATCTCCCTGATATCAAAAGTTACTAGTGACTGGTATCAGCCTATATCTTCACTGTAGAGTTTCGACTACTTCTGACGTTTCCATTTACTTGACGTCATTAAATGTGTTTCACTTCAGAAATTCAATCGCCTATAACTCCGTAATTTATTAACGAAAACATAGAGTGTGGGTTCTCATTTTCTTAGTTACAAAGTGAGGAACAATGTGGTACCAGAATTTTTTGTGTTTTCAACAATTTTTGGTTTTTGCATTTTCACCGCCTGCCTTGTGATTTGGAAAATGCCCGTGTGTTGTATAAAATAAAAAGAAAATTAGCTTTGTGTATCAGGAACTTAAATTGTAAAAGTGTAAACGGATTTCATCTGTCACAAACTGGTATCGTTGACAACGTAACGACTTCTGTCTGCTGTCAACAGTTATCGTTGAAAACTCTACCGGTTCTGTCCATCATGTACTTTGTGTCATATTAGTTCATAAAGAATATGATTACTTGTTTTAAGATAGATTCGTTTATCTAGAACTTTAATTATTATAAGATTGACTGATTTCTATGATTTCATCTGCCGTGAACAGAGGTCGTTGACAACATAACGACTTCTGTCTGCTATGAACAGTTGTCGTTGAAAGCTCAACCGGTTCTGTCCATCATGTGCAAAAACCTTTGAACTTGTCTCATACTAGTTCCGAAAGCCACGATTAGTTGTTTTCAGAAAGATTTTTGTATCAGGATCTTTAATTGTTATACGATTGACGGATGTATATGATTTAATCTGTCGTGAACAGAAGTCGTTGACAACGTAACGACTTCTGTCTGATGTGAACACTTGTCGTTGAAAACTCAACTCGGTTCTGTCCATCATGTACAAAAACCTTTGAACTCGTCTCATACTAGTTCAGAAAGCCACGATTAGTTGTTTTAAGATAGATTTGTGTATCAGGAACTTTAATTGATATTAGATTGACTAACTTATATGATTTCATCTTTCGTGAACAGAAGTCGTTGACAACGTAACTACTTCTGTCTGCTGTGAACAGTTATCGTTGAAAACTCAACCGGTTCTGTCCATCATGAACACAAATCTTTGAACAAGTCTCATACTAGTTCAGAAAGCCACGATTTGTTGTTTTTGGAAAGATTTGTGTATCAGGAACTTTAATTGTTATAAGATTGACTTTCTTATGTGATTTCATCTGTCGTGAACAGAAGTCGTTGACAACGTAACGACTTCTGTCTGCTGTGAACAGTTGTCGTTGAAAACTCAACCGGTTCTGTCCATCATGAACACAAATCTTTGAACATGTCTCATACTAGTTCAGAAAGCCTCGAACAAGCATGAGACAAATTTAAAGTTTTTTTGTACATGATGGACAGAACCAGTTGAGTTTTCAACGACAACTGTTCACAGCAGACAGAAGTCGTTACGTTGTCAACGACTTCTGTTCACGAAAGATGAAATCATATAAGTAAGTCAATCTAAAATCATTTAAAGTTCCTGATACACAAATCTATCTTAAAACAACTAATCGTGGCTTTCTAACTTAGTATGAGACAAGTTCAAAGGTTTGTGTACATGATGGACAAAACCGGCTGAGTTTTCAACAACAACTGTTCACAGCAGACAGAAGTCGTTACGTTGTCAAAGACTTCTGTTAACGACAGATGAAATCACATAAGTAAGTCAATCTAATAACAATTAAAGTTCCTGATACACAAATCTATCTATAAACAACAAATCTTGGCTTTCTGAACTAGTATGAGACATGTTCAAAGATTTGTGTTCATGATGGACAGAACCGGTTGAGTTTTCAACGACAACTGTTCACTGCAGACAGAAGTCGTTATGTTGTCAACGACTTCTGTTCAGGACAGATGAAATCATATTAGTCGGTCAATCTTTCAACAACTAAAGTTCCTGATACACAAATCTATCTAAAAATAACAAATCGTGGCTTTCTGGACTAGTATGAGACAAGTTCAAAGGTTTTTGTGCATGATGGACAGAACCGGCTGAGTTTTCAACGACAACTATTCACAGCAGACAGAAGTCGTAACGTTGTCAACGACTTCTGTTCACGACAGATGAAATCACATAAGTCAGCCAATCTAATAACAATTAAAGTTCCTGATACAAACATCTATCTGAAAACAACTAATCGTGGCTTTATTAACTGGTATGAGACAAGTTCAAAGGTTTTTAGTACATGATGGACAGAACCGGTTGAGTTTTCAACGACAACTGTTCACAGCAGACAAATGTCGTTACGTTGTCAACGACTTCTGTTCACGAAAGATGAAATCATATAAGTCAGTCAATCTAATATTAATTAAAGTTCCTGATACACAAATCTATCTTAAAACAACAAATCGTGGCTTTCTGAACTAGTATGAGACAGGATCAAAGTTTTGTGTTCATGATGGACAGAACTGGTTGAGTTTTTAACGACAACTAATCGCGGCTTTCTGAACTAGTATGAGACATGTTCAAAGATTTGTGTTCATGATGGACAAAACCAGTTCAGTTTTCAACGACAACTGTTCACAGCAGACAGAAGTCGTTACGTTGTCAACGACTTCTGTTCACGACAGTTGATATTACATTAGTTAGTCAATTCATTAACATCTTAAGTTCCTGATATACAAATCTTTCTAAAAACAACAAATCGTGGCTTTCTGAACTAGTATGAGACATGTTCAAAGGTTTTTGTACATGATGGACAGAACCGGTTGAGTTTTCAACGACAACTATTCACAGCAGACAGAAATCGTAACGTTGTCAACAACTTCTGTTCACGACAGATAAAATCATATGAGTCAGCCAATGTAATAAAAGTTATAGTTCCTGATACAAAAATCTATCTTAAAACAACTAATCTAAGTTTTTTTTTACTGGTATTAGACAAGTTCAAAGGTTTTTAGTACATGATGGACAGAACCGGTTGAGTTTTCAACGACAACTGTTCACAGCATACAGAAGTCGTTACGTTGTCAACGACTTCTGTTCACGACAGATGAAATCACATAAGTAAGTCAATCTAATAATAATTAAAGTTCCTGATACACAAATCTATCTAAAAACAACAAATCGTGGCTTTCTGAACTAGTATGAGACAGGATCAAAGTTTTGTGTTCATGATGGACAGAACTGGTTGAGTTTTTAACGACAACTGTTCACAGCAGACAGAAGTCGTTACGTTGTCAACGACTTCTGTTCACGAAAGATGAAATCACATTAGTCAGAAAATCTTTTAACAATTAAAGTTCCTGATACACAAATCTATCTAAAACAACAAATCGTGGCTTTTTGAACTATTATGAGACAAGTTCAAATGTTTTTTGTACATGATGGACAGAACCGGTTGAGTTTTCAACGACAACTATTCACAGCAGACAGAAGTCGTAACGTTGTCAACGACTTCGTTTACGACAGATGAAATCATATAAGTCAGCCAATCTAATAACAGTTAAAATTCCTGATACAAACATCTATCTTAAAACAACTAGTCGTGGCTTTCTAAACTGGTATGAGACAAGTTCAACGGTTTTTAGTACATGATGGACAGAACCGGTTGAGTTTTCAACGACAACTGTTCACAGCAGACAGAAGTCGTTACGTTGTCAACGACTTCTGTTCACGACAGATGAAATCACATAAGTAAGTCAATCTAATAACAATTAAAGTTCCTGATACACAAATCTATCTAAAAACAACAAATCGTGGCTTTCTTAACTGTTATGTGACAAGTTGAACGGTTTTTAGTACATGATGGACAGAACCGGTTGAGTTTTCAAAGACAACTGTTCACAGCAGACAGAAGTCGTTACGTTGTCAACGACTACTGTTCACGAAAGATGAAACCACATTAGTCAGAAAATCTTTTATCAATTAAAGTTCCTGATACACAGATCTATCTAAAACAACAAATCGTGGCTTTTCGAACTATTATGAGACAAGTTCAAATGTTTTTGTACATGATGGACAGAACCGGTTGAGTTTTCAAAGACATCTGTTCACAGCAGACAGAAGTCGTTACGTTGTCAACGACTTCTGTTCACGACAGATGAAATCATTTAAGTCAACCAATGGAATAAGAATTAAAGTTCCTGATACAAAAATCTATCTTAAAACAACTAATCGTGGCTTTCTGAACTGGTATGAGACAACTTCAACGGTCTTTTGTACATGATGGACAGAACCGGTTGAGTTTTCAACGACAACTATTCACAGCAGACAGAAGTCGTAACGTTGTCAACGACTTCTGTTCACGACAGATGAAATCATATAAGTCAGCCAATCTAATAACAGTTAAAGTTCCTAATACAAAAATCTATCTTAAAACAACTAATCTAAGCATTCTTTACTGGTATTACACAAGTTCAAAGGTTTTAGTACATGATGGACAGAACCGGTTGAGTTTTCAAGGACAACTGTTCACAGCAGACAGAAGTCGTTACGTTGTCAACGACTTCTGTTCACGACAGATGAAATCAAATAAGTCAGCCAATCTAATAACAAATAAAGTTCCTGATACAAAAATCTATCTTAAAATAACAAATCGTGGCTTTCTGAACTGGTATGAGACAACTTCAACGGTCTTTAGTACATGATGGACAGAACCCGTTGAGTTTTCAACGACAACTGTTCACAGCAGATAGAAGTCGTTACGTTGTCAACGACTTCTGTTCACGACAGATGAATTCACATAAGTAATTCAATCTAATAACAATTATTCCTGATACACAAATCTATCTAAAAACAACAAATCTTGGCTTTCTGAACTAGTATGAGACATGTTCAAAGATTTTTGTTCATGATGGACAAAACCAGTTCAGTTTTCAACGACAACTGTTCACAGAAGACAGAAGTCGTTACGTTGTCAACGACTTCTGTTCACGACAGATGAAATCACATTAGTCAGTCAATCTTTTAACAATTAAAGTTCCTGATACAGAAATATATCTTAAAACAATGAATCGTGGCGTTCTGAAATGGTATGAGGCAAGTTCAAAGGCTTTTGTACATGATGGACAGAACCAGTTGAGGCTTCAACGATAACTGTTCACAGCAGACAGAAGTCGTTACGTTGTCAACGACTTCTGTTCACGACAGATTAAATCATATACATCCGTCAATCGTATAACAATTAAAGATCCTGATACAAAAATCTTTCTGAAAACAACTAATCGTGGCTTTCGGAACTAGTATGAGGCAAGTTTAAAGGTTTTTGTACATGATGGACAGAACCGGTTGAGCTTTCAACGACAACTGTTCATAGCAGTCGTTACGTTGATCACAGTGACCTATACCTGTAAGTAAATTTGGGTCAAAAGTCTGGTCATTCTCACTCACAATCTGAAAGAAGTATGAAAAAATACCAATTGAGTGCGGAGATATAAGGCAAAAGCACTGACTCGTGAAATAAGGTCAAAGTGACCTATAAGTATATTGGGGTCATAGGTCTGGTCATACTCACTCATCATCTGATAGAAGTATGAAAATATATCAATTGATTGTCTAGATATAAGGAAAAATCACTGAACCGTGAAATTAGGTCACAGTGATCAATAAGTATATTGGGGTCATACTCACTCATAATCTGAAGGTAATATGAAAATATATCAATTGAGTGTCAAGATATTGGGCAAAATCACTGAACCGTGAAATTAGGTCACATTCACCTATAAGTACATTTTGGGTCAAAGGTCTGGTCATTCTTACTCATAATCTGAAAGAAGTAAGAAAATATACTAATTGTGTGTCAAGATGTAAAATCACTGTACCACGGAAAGTAGGTCAACGCAATCTTACCGTCATGACACACAAGCCATTGTCACAATGTTGAAAGATGAATGACCAACCATCTTAGAAAGTTGTTTCTATTTAGATATAAATCGCCAAAAATATTGTAGCGAGTTCTAGATTTTTACCCCAGAGGTCCGATATCATGGAACCTAAATTGTATGAAGTAAGATATCTTTCTTCGTACAAGTTACACAGCAGTACATCTATTTTACAGTGTTCTAGTTTTTAACCTCTAGTTCCATCCCCCAGGCATGGACCCAGGGATCTAATGCCATGCAATTAAACTCAACCCTACAAGGTACCTACGGTTCAAGTATGAAAGCCCACTGATAAAAGATTTTAAAGATATAGCATTCTAGAATACTATATCACAGAAAAGCCATCAATAATGGTGTGTTAAATTTTTAAACCTCCACCCCCCCCCCTCTCGGGACTGGACCTAGGGGCTCGATGCCATGGAATGAAAGCTAACCCTACAGGGTATCAATAGTCTAAGTATCAATGCTTTGATGAGGGTTCATTACCCGAAATTGCGCAATACAGGGTGTTAAGAAAGTTCGAAGACATCATTCAAAAGGACACTAAGTGTTAAATAAAGCATTTAGATATCATAATATACTGTTATTTTAATCTTGAAAATATGTCATACAAGATATTATGGACAAAACTTTGTTTTATAGCAAACTGATAAGAAAAGTACATGTGGAAATAAGCGACCCCTCTTCTGAATTGAGTGTCATAAAATGCAAAATGTGGGTTTAACCAGTGCTTGTCCAAGAAACTGTTTAAATTCCCATTACCAGTAGATTCACATTGAATACATTGATAACAAATATTGTCAAGAATGTTTAATGCTAATTTGAGTCATCATTTCCTCTTGTCTAGTAACGTTTATGGAATTGCTCAGCAAAGTTTTAGGGTACCCCCATTCTTGAAATAGGCCACAAATAGTAGGGGGTATAGGTAAATATTTTATGAACATTTGAAACTGCATGGTTATTGTCATTTCTTTTTCTAATAAAATGATGTCAGATATGTTGTGGCATAACGGAAACTCATTTTTGATGACGCCCCTTCCTTATCTTTGAACAAAACTTAATGAACAACATGTTATACCTTAGCCTGTCCCTCACTTTCATCAACATGAAATTTTGCGTTTAAAGCGTCATTATTTTGAATATAACATACTAATACAGTAGTTTATTCAGATTTAAGTGGTAATATTTGATACAGGGGTGTGTATTATTGTGGGTTACTGTGCCCATGCCAGTAAAAAAGTTATATTGTTAATAAAATTATCAATTTTTCGTCATTTTACCCAATTTTTGCAACTTTTTGGGGTCAACCTTAATATATGATAAATTTTAACCACATAATCTAGAAAATGAACATTTTTAACAATTATGTTCACTATCCAGACACTTAATGCATAATATGAAATATTTTATGTAAGTTATTTGCTTCATTTTTTGTTTCTGTTAAGTCTTGATTACCCCTACCCCCTATCAAAACATCCACAGCTTTTCGGATCAAAAATCATGCACTTTCATCAGATGAAAAATAATATGTTCTGAACTATCTTGTAATAACTATTACTCTATTATGTTCTTGGTGATGTTAAGGGCAGTGACTATCACTTAAAGTTATTTCATGCTCCCTGATTTATATTGTGGAGATTTTAAATTATGTTTAATATGCCACCCCTTTTTACACAAATCTCATAGAGAACTAAGAGAATGCATCTAGCTGTGGCACCCTGACTTAGAAATCATAATATAAATCAGTCAAAACAGAAGTTGTAGAAGTTCTATTATACTGTGCAAACTGATTTTAAAATGGGTTTTAATTGTGTTGATTTTTGAGATTGTGTTATTATTAATTATGAAGTTATAACAAATATTACAATGTCTTCGAACTTTCTTAACACCCTGTATAGTCCATACTATCTCCCTTTGAATGTTCTTATTGCTTCCAAAGGATCAAACCCTACAGGGTATCAATAGTCTAAGTATCAATGCTTTGATGAGGGTTCATTACCCGAAATTGCGAAATATAGTCCATACTATCTCCCTTTGAATGTTCTTATTGCTTCCAAAGGATCAAACCTTTAAATTTTATTTCTGATGAGTTGTTGTCAAGATTCTAGAAACCTTAAACGCAAGTGTAACGCGCACGCGCACGGGAACGTGGACGACCGCGGTGAATACCAGAGCTCTATGCCCTTTGTGTAGTCGAGCTAAAAAACAATATTAAGGCAGTTCTAGATTTTGACCTCTAGCCCCGACCCAGTGGTCCGATGTCAGGGAACCTAATGTGTACGAACTATGAATGTTTTATGATAAGTTGTTGTCAAGATATGAACTCTTTGTAAAAAAAATAAGAGCTGTCGCAGGACAGATCGACTGCTTCTGACCTTTGACAAACATAAGGCCAAACCTGACCTGTAACCCAAAGCATTATGCTCATACATCTCTTTGCCTTGATTCAACAAGGCAAAATCACTCAACCATGAAAGTTAACTATAACTACCTAAGATTTAAAGTTCTCACTCATATTGTGAAAGAAGAGTTTTCATATACCAAATGCGTGCCAAGATACAAGGCAAACTCACTGAACTGTGAAATAAGGTCACAATGACCTAAAGGTTCTTCAGGGTCAAAGGTCTCGTCATACTTTCTCATAATGTAAAAGAAATATGATCATATACCTATTGAGTGTTGAGATATAATGCAAAATCACTGAACCATGAAATTAGGTCATAGTGACATATAAGTATGTTTGGAATAAAGGTCTGGTCAAACTCATTCATAATCAGAAAGAAGTATGAAAAGATACCAACTGAGTATCAAGATATAAGGCAAAGTCACTGAACAATGAAATTAGGTCACAGTAGCCCAGGAATATTTAACGGTCAAAGGTCTTGTCATATGCAAACATATCATGAAAGAAGTATGTTCATATACCAATTGAGTGCCGAGATATAAGGGAAAATCACCGAACCGTAAAATTAGGTCATAATGACCTATGACTACTTTAGGGTCAAAGGTCTTGTCATACCCAAACAAAGTGTGAAAGAAGTTGGTCATGAACCAATTGAGTGTCAAGATATAAGGCAAAATCACTGAACCGTGAAAGTAGGTCACAGTGACCTATAAGTATATTGGGTTCAAAGGCCTTGTCATACTTACTCATAATCTGAAAGAAGTAAGAATATATATTAATTGAGTGTCAAGATATAAGGCAAAATAACTGAACCATGAAATTAGGTCAAAGTGACCTAGGAATACTTCAGGGTCAAAGGTCTTGTCATACGCAAAACTATCCTGAAAACGGTATGTTCATATACCACTTGAGTGCCGCGATACAAGTGAAAATCACTGAACCGTGAAATTAGGTCATAATGAACTAGGACTACTTAAGGGCCAAAGGTCTTGTCATACGCAAACATATCATGAAGACAGTATGTTCATAAACCACCTGAGTGTCGAGATATAAGGCAAAATCACTGAACCGTGAAATAAGGTCATAATGACCTATGACTACTTAAGGGTCAAAGGTCTTGTCATACGCAAACATAGTGTGAAAGAAGTTTGTTCATATACCAGTTGAATGCCGAGATATAAGGCAAAATCACTGAACCGTGAAATATGGTCACAGTGACCTATAAGTATATTGGGGTCAAAGGTCTAGTCATACACACTCATAATCTGAAAAAAGTATGAAAATATACTGATTGAGTGTCAAGATATAAGGCAAAATCACTGAACCGTGAAATTAGGTCACAGTGACCTATAAGTATATTGGGGTCAAAGATCTGGTCATACTTACTCATAATCTGAAAGAAGTAAGAAAATATATTAATTGAGTGTCAAGATATAAGGCAAAATCACTGAACCATGGAAAGTAGGTCAACCGATCCTTACCGTCAAAACACACAAGTCAATCCATCTGTGAATGTTGTTTGCTAAATGGGTGTCAAGGTATATACTTACAGAACGGTTTTAACAGTAATCAGCATTTTTCGCAGTGCTCTATGAAAATGAACAGTAGTCGTTGAAAATAATTTTAATATCTACATGCTCAACGACTATTGTCCATTTAGCTAGTGGACAGAAGTCGTTGCGGCCGCAACGACTATTGTCCATGGTGAACAGAAGTCGTTGATGGACACTTATCGTTGCTACAGAGCTGCTCCTTTGTTGATGAGACCTCGCCACTTTGATCGCTCCTGTGCAGTCTGTTCCAAAGACCCACTTGGTAGGTCGAAATCCTTCAGAGAGGCTTTGAGGGTGTCTTTGTAGCGTCTCTTCCGGCCACCCTCTTGTAGTTCTCCATAGAAGATTTTCTTTGGAAGTCGCTCATCAGGCATTCTTATAACGTGGTCAGTCCACCTTAGCTGTGCTAGCTTTAAGACAATATGCATGCTCTTGTCTTGCCACTTGATTTTTAACAGCTTTCTCAAACAGCTTAAGTGGAAATGGTTATGTCTCTTTGCATGACGCTGGTATACTGTCCAGGTCTCACATGCATACTAGAGGGTTGGCAGTACCACAGCCTTGTGGACATTCAGCTTGGAGTCAAACTTGATTCCATTACGCACGGAGTCTTCCGAATGCCACACTGGCTTTTGCAATTTTGGCAGTGACCTCATCATTAATGTGCACTGCTCTGGAAAGAGTGCTTCCCAGGTAGGTGAATTTATCATCAACTTTCAGTTTTTGTCCATTTACAGTGATGGTTGGCTCATTGTACGGTTTTCCAGGTGCTGGTTGGTGTACAACATCTGTCTTTTTTGTGCTGATTGTGAGATAATAGTTATCACATGACTGTGAGACTTGATCCATGGCTACTTGCATTTTTGCCTCTGAGCTGGCATTCTTATCTATATCATCTGCATAGAGGAGCTAATCTAGCAAATCAGTCTGCACCTTAGTTTCGGCTTGCAACCCTCTAAGGTTGGATATATTGCCATCAAAACGGTACCTGATTGGAAAACCACCGTCAATGTCCTGAAAAGCATCCATGAGCACGGCAGAAAACATCATGGTGAACAGTGTTGGTGCCATCACACAGCCTTGTTTGACTCCATTTGTTACCTCAAAGGCTTCAGAGAACTCTCCATCGTTTTACACACGTGCCTGCATGCCATCATGAAATTGCCGCACCATTGCTATGAATCTGGGCGGACAGCCAAACTTGGCCATGATTTTCCAGAGTCCATCACGACTAACTGTGTCAAAAGCTTTGGTGAGGTCATGTATAGATCTACATTCTGTTCTTGGCATTTCTCCAGAAGCTGTCTTGCTGTGAAGATCGTTTCCCACTGTCTTTTCTGAATTCACATTGACTTTCTGGGATAAGTCCCTTCTGGTCAAGATGAACATTCAGGCGGTTCAACAGAATTTTTGCCAGTATCTTCCCAGCAATGGATAGGAGGGAGATGCCTCTGTGGTTGTCACAGACTTGTGGATTTCCTTTCCGCTGGTAAGGATTATTATGGATGCATCCTTGAATTCTCGTGGGATAGCCTCCTTCCTCCACATATAGTGAAACAACTCTGCCAGTTAGCCCCCGGCCTTTTAAGAATTGCATCTGCACCTGGAGCTTTGCCAGATGACAGTTGTTGAACTGCTGCTTGTCTTGTTTCCTATTCATGTAACAGAACAATGCACTCTATCTGTGGAAGTCTGTCGATTGCATCCTCATTGATGCTTGATGGTCGATTCAGCATACTATTGAATTGTTCTGCCCACCTTTTCAAGATAGCCTCTTTATCTGTGAGAAGAGTGCTTCCATCTGCACTGAGCAATGTGTTGGCTCCAGAACTTTTTGTGCCATAAATGGTTTTCAGTGCATCATGAAATTTCTTCATGTCCTTTCCGTCCGCAAAAGACTGAATTTCTTCTGTTTTCTTCCTCACCCAAGAATCTTGCATGTCCCTAAGCTTGGTCTGGACTGTCTTACAAATGAGCCACCTCGTGGGAAGACCAACAATGTGGTTTCCGAACAGGTCCGACACAAACCGGCCTGTACAAGCACAGAAAAGAGCTAGAAGCTTGAAATTTCGGATTTAAGTAGAAGAGGAATTGTACTATTCGAGTAGCGAAAACAAAGGCGCTGATCAGCTTCGCGGTTACCGCGAAGCTTATCTGCGCGTTTGTTTTCGCCTTTGCAGATTGTTGGTTTTCCCATGAGGTGGCTCAAATGTTGCTGTAGGCTGCTTTCTTAGATACTGAGCTAGTATCATCTTGATGTGTCTTGTGCAATCGGCGTTTTTCTTCAAGAAGCCTCTGAATTTCGTTATCATTCTCATCAAACCAGTCTTGATGTTTGCGAGATGGACGTCCTAAAGTAGCAGCAGCTGAAGAATGAACTGTTTTATGGAAAACTGTCCAGTTTTCTTTGGGGTTCTCTGAACTGAGATTGATTGCATCCAGTTGGTTGCAAATGTCCGTTAAGAAATCTTGTCTCATGCTGTCTTGATTTATCTATGAGACATCCAGTCTTTTAGGAGCTTTCTTGCCTTGAAGTCGCTTGCAGGCTGGATTCTTAGGTTGAATTTGCTGACAACCAGTCTATGATCTGTCCAGCAGTCTGCACCACACATAGTCTTTGTCACTTTGACATCCTGCCTGTCTGTTCTTCGCACTATGACATAGTCTATAAGATGCCAGTGTTTGGAACGCGGATGCATCCAGGATGCTTTATTTCTGTTAGGTAGACGAAAGACTGTGTTGGTGATTAGCGCTTGTGTGTTGAGAAATAAGATGACGTACGCTATGAAATTGGATTATAGTTCGGAAGAGGTGCGCAGCGTCAACCTCACACACTCGTCCTCACCCAACTGTGCCCAGAGGCAAGACACAGGTCAAGACGTCTGGAGTTGGGTTTGGATGCAGTGGATGACCGTAGCATCTTTAGGCCAAAAATAAAAATTTGTTTGTTTGCCCTCTCCCTACCTACTCACCAAAAATGGGGCCTACTCAAAAAATTTTATTGCCCTTTTACCAGATTTTTTTAAATGTTTCTGTCAGAAGATAAATTGTTTTCCCTAGAAAGTAATGTGTTTTCATTTAAACCATGACCCCAATTCAATATTTTGTTTTTATGTTCAAGCACTACAGAACATAAAATGCAACTGTAATTGTAAGTAGCTTTGACAAAATTGTAGCTAATTCCTTTGACCAAAAATAACGCATATTACAGGAGTTCATAAAAAAAAGCCTACCTACCTACCCAACTTTTCTAGACAGGGTAGGGGGAGGGCAAACAGAAATAATTTTAAATGTGGCCTTAGTGCCTAGTCACGCTCTGCATGTTCCACAACATATTGCTGTATGGCTTTCCGAACCGATGAATCAGATGATTTCTTCCGCTCCGTCTACCGAAACAGTCCTTGCATATCTGGACTAGCATATCCAGACACACAGGTTTTATTTTGGAATAACCTTTCCCTAGATGAACTGCTGGCCACAGCTGAAGAGCTCCATCTACCATTTCTTAGGTTTTATTTAGAGACCTGTAAACTCCTAGGAGGACTGTCAACCAAAACTAATAAGTTCCCCCTGCCCAGCTAGATTTTTGTGTAGAGAACTAGCAAACTCCTAGACGGTCAGGTCAGATTTACTGCTACTGTAACATGTAATCAGTACTACCTGTTGTCATGCGGTGCGGATGGGGCTCGTTAGCCTTAGAAGGCAACTCAAATACAATTACTATCCAAAATCATTGCATAATTACATCACAATTACAAAGAGTCGATACTTTTATTCATTATTGCAATTACTTCTTAATGTAATGGACTACATTACAACAGGGTATCTATAGAAGGGGTCAAGAATCTTTGCCCGGTGTTCAAAATTCTTGTATGTCAGTTTCGTATATACTCACCGAGAACACGTACATTCAAAATTTATTATTAATGTCAATTTTACATAATCCCGACATTGAATCTTTCATTTTTTTTCTATATCAGAACATGCTAAGTTATCCAGTCTACATTAATAATAGCATTATAGTTTGGAATTTATATCTGGTTTGACTTAATATGTACCACATTGTCCATTTTCACAACTTTCATTCACATAAAATCTTTGGGAACAATTTTCTGGAACATTGCACAATTTATTTTGTTGAAATAAATGATTGTGAAGCTGATATGATGCATTGCATAAGGGAATGTATCTCATATCTTTAAATGGTTTTTCACAATTTTTATTGTGATAAACTCACTCTTGAGTAAGTTTTATAACTGCTTCTAACACTGTTCTTCTATAGAGACCCGGATTACAATTTCTGCTGGTTTGAAACCACACAGTGTTTTTATGGTGGGGCTGAAATAGTACCACTTGCTTTAAAAGAGTATATTGAACAGTAACTAATATCTCACTCTGGCATTTTATGGACATCATTGTTAAAAAGCTGCTCTAACCCAATGCATGTATCAAAAACTAAGCAATAGTAAGGACTGTTCAAGTGACAGAATTGTTTTCCTTGATTTGTTTAAAGGTATGTGAACAAATGTAATGAAAAAGTAATTTAGATGTAATTGCCACTGCAGACCACTTTTTCAGATGTAATGTAAAAACTTTACACATTAAGATGTAACGGAAAATTGACCCATTGCACTTATAGTGGAGCAAATATGGTTCAAAAAGTAGCTTAGAAATAGGAGTAGGTGGTCTACGGAGTACCACATTTGTTTCTATATACCAAAATGTTCGTCTTGGTCTGTAGTTTTGAAATCCAGCGTTTGCCACCTTGGCAAACCTTGCATAACTCCAGTATTCAAGATGGCGTCCAAGATGGCTGCCGTTTCCTAAAACCAACCCCTACTCCAAATATGCATCATATTTTTCGTATGTTTGCATTGTAATGGTATTTTAAAGCCCCATTTCATGTAAGAATGATATATTTGTATATTTCAAGTAAAAAACCTGACAATTTAGGTAAAACAGGGGTAAAAATCATATTTAAATTCACAAATGCATGTGCCCAAGGTTTTTCACCTAGGAATGTTTATTTAATGGCTCATTATTTATGATCAGATAGTTATGGCTGTTTTTTTTACTTCTTTTCTATCAAATATAATATCTGTAAAGATTTAAGAGAAACAGAAGTTGTTTCTATATATAAGCTTCATGCTTAAAATCAGTTTTTAGACATCCAACCCAGCACGACAAAAACAACAAAAAGTACATATTTTCTTATATAAAATATGCTCTTCAATCTTATTTGTTTTTGATTCTATATACCATAGTGTTTGTCGCAGTCTTAGTTTGCAGCATAAAATCTAGTGTTTGCTACCTCAGCAAAGCACAGGATAGCTCCAGTATTGAAGATGACATCCAAGAAGGCCGTCAAAATATAGAATTTTGAAAAATGAGCCAAATATGTCCCTTGACTTTCATTAAGAAATAAAAAGCTAAAATCAAGTTGTAAAACACTTAGAACATTTTCTTAATGTTATCTTCATGTGTGTTTTTCCTTGTTAAAACAAAATTATTCAGACACCATAACCTTTTTATAACACTATTGTTGGGATTCAAACCAATCTCTGTGTTAGCTATATTCAGTTTGTGTTATAACGAGAGTAAAGTATATAGACATATACCAAAGGTAGTATGAAATGACCATTTGGAGTCCAGCTATGATCAGTGCTATATCCAAAACTATGTTTCTTGAACTGAGTTATAGGAAGGTCCAGATGTATTTATTCTAGTAATGAGTGGAATTTTCTTGCCCGGCAAGAAAAAGAGCAACGAAGAAAACTTATTTTCTTGTACATCATAAGCTCCGCAATCTTATTACAAATGTAATTCACAAATTCTGGTTCTGCAATTAATATAACTTTTGGTGCAGTATTAATCTTACAATTAATTTAACCTTGGTGCAGACTGGATGTACGATATGGCACTATATAAAACAAAATAATACCAAACCATGTTTTGTTTCGACACTATAATCATATGTAGGTTCTAATTCCTCATTAACTGATTATGCTTTGAGTATTTATGTACAAGGTTTATGCAAACTGTGGTGCCATAAGAACTGTAAATCCACTTATCAGAGCATTAAAGCAAAAACAGTAGAGAGGTAAAGTCAAACATAAGAAATGATTAGACTAACCCTAGAAAAAGGTACACGTAGGCAAAGATCAGGAAAAGGCGCAATCAGAAAAAGATTCCCACTCCAAAAACCGAGGTGGGAAAAAACTAAACTAACAATTAGGTACTTATACCATGAAACATATCGTAAGCCGAATGAGCAGCTATTTTCCCAATAGGTGGCCACTCAGTTACCTTAACTTAACTAAAAATATGAAAACATACATAAGGCGCCAACAGCACAAAAAAAAATTAAACACAAAGACATAAAACAAAAAGAACCACTACAGAAGTACCATATCAGTTACAAAGTATTTTGATTGGAAGAATAATTGCTTATTTGTGGCGAGATTTGTGACCTGTTAGAAATTAAAGTAAAGTAAGTGGAAGCTGGTCGATGTTAGCATGTGCTATTGGTGATTGTAACATTGATGTATTTATAAGAGTTGTTGAAGCAACATGGAAAGACAATGACTTCAAAGTGCTATACATACATGTACTAATGGACCTTCCAAATGGTGACCTAGTTGCTGCTGGGGCAATATATTGTGCAGTAAAAAGAACTGTTTGCTCAATGGCACATTAGAATATAACATTCAGCTATGACACTGAGCATGCTAAGGATAATTCTGTTTCATTTAAATATGCAGATACAGGTTCAAAGCGAAAAGCTGAGTATGAAAGTTCAGTAATGAACGAAAATCAAGTTGTAGAGTTATCCAATTAATAGACAAATTTAAACACCTGGAGTTAGAAAGCTGGGTTATATAACATAGAATGTTAAAAAACAATCCATATAAAGAGCCTTTTTTTTTATTTAATTATGGTCAGAATTATCATTTACGTAGTTATCTACTTAATAGACAAATTTAAATACCTGAAGTTGGAAAGCTGGATTATATGACATAGAATGTTATAAAACAAACGATATAGAGAAGGTACAAGTAGGCAATGATCAGGAAAATGCGCAAACAGAAAGACATTTCCACTCCGAAAGCCGAGGTGGGAAAAAAATAAATTGACAATTAGGTACTTATAAAAAGAGCCTTTTTTATTTAGTTATGGTCCAAATTATCATTTACGTATTGAGATTGATTTGGTACGAATCAGTGTGGCTGAAGCGCTGAATATGTTTGATCAACTATGAAAATCAAACCAAAGCATTTCAGCTGATGATACACACGGGCTTTTTGTAAATAATAGCAGAAGATACGATAAATCATAAAACTATCGGTATGTTTATAAATGGTATTCTTAGAAACGTTGAAATTGTAATGGATCAATCTGCTACCATTGCAAGCCTTTCAAGATATTTTACTGTACTAGAAAAATGGTCGGCTTCAAGTGTGAGCAATGAAAGATTTGCTAATGCTTCAGACATATCGGCTGAGCTTCAGTAGACTTGCACTGTCTTTAAGCTGCTTGTAATATTACAAAAGCAGCGATTTTTTATTGCATACCCAAAACATGTAGGACTTGTTGTACATGATCAAATCTGGAGTAGACTCTTTGATTTAACAAATAGCTTATCTTCGATATACGATCACATACCGTGTTTTATCATCAGCACACAAGCTAACACTCCCTCAGTGGAACCGTCCCCTCAGAAATTACGTCAGAAATCAGGGGTATGCTTATACTGGGAGTTACCGATAACTTTGACAATAACGAAAATGCAGTAGATGTAAACTAACCAAACATGCAATGACCTCTATCGTTCTGATTGCGCCATTTCCTGATTGTTATTTTCATTTAGCTTTGTTATAGCATTATGCAGGGTTCTGAAACGAATATAGATCTGCACCATCTAGGTGAAGATTTAGAACACTCGGAGGATCATAGGTGGTCTAAGTTCGTAACAAAATTGGTTTGTCTTTAAACTCACTGTGCACAGAGAAGGCAATATTGTCGATGGCTAAAAAGCTACCTCGAAAGATAACAGTTTCGGGTTTCATTGCCTGAGGTGTGTCTATCAACTGCATATTTGGCGGAATGGGTTGCACTATGATCAAGAACTGAAATCACCATCAGACTTTAGATTTGAATTCGACAATAAATGATAAAATAAAATGCTTAGTATTATTGGTAACACTATCAGTTGCAGCTCCAGAGCTATTGAATGACACTGTATGGGTGTATGCTAACGTAAAGAAATGAGTGATGAATACTGCACAAGCTCTGTGTCGACAACCATACACTGATATATAAATTAATGTACATGTAGTTATATACACAAATGTGCATACTATCTTTTCAGGCATGTTGACAGAGGAAAATTACAGAGATTCAGACTATTAAAAGGAATTTATGTTGCATCTGTTCAAACATACTCCAGCCCTTACCCCATGCATTTCTAGATTTGTATGCATAATGTAATATTGACAAAGAAATATATACATGAAAATATTTTTAAAAAGATAGATCCAAGTGTTTTAGCTTGATTTTTTAAACTGTTTTGTTAGTAAACAAAGGTTAAAGTACACATGCGGCTTATCTTTCGAAATGTTATATATATTTTGACGGCCTTCTTGGATTTCCTTTTGAAAACCGGAGTTATGCTGGGTTTGCAGAGGCGGCCAACGCTGGATTTAAAGGCTTAAAACCTTCAAAAAGCTTGCAAGACAAAATATTTGGTAAATAGAATCAATGACAATCACGATTCAAGAGCCTATAATGTATAGGAAAATATGTATTTTTGTTCTTTTTTGCCTTGTCAGTGAGACCTTACTCCATTCATAAAATGATATCTAGAATATATATGTAGTTTTAACAATGAAAAAAAAACACATGAAAATAACAATAATAAGATAACTCTAAGTGTTTGTAGCTCAATTTAAGCATATCTGTTTCTAAACAAAAGTCAAGGGACATATGTGTCTCATTTTTTCAGAATTGTAAATTTTGACGGCCTTCTTGGATGCCATCTTGAATACTGGAGCTATCTTGTGTTTTACAGAGGTGGCAGACACTGTATTTTTATGCTACAAACCAAGACCAACACAAACACTATGGTATATAGAATCAATAACAAATTAGATTTTAGAGCGTATTTTATATAGGAAAATATGTACTTTTTGTTATTTTTTCCGTGTTGGGTTGGATGTCTAAAACCTGTTTTTAAGCATGCATATTATATATAGAAACAATTTATGTTTCTATAAAATCTTTAAAAATATTATATTTGATAGAAAAGAAGTAAAATAGCAGCCATAACTATCTGATCATAAATAATGAGCCATTAAACAAACATTCTGAGGTGAAAAACCATGGGCACGTGCATTTGTGAATTTAAATATGATTTTTACAACTGTTTTACCTAAATTGTCAGGTTTTTCACTTGAAATAGACAGATACATCATTCTTACACGAAATGGGCCATTAAAATACCATTACAATGCAAACACATGAAAATTATGATGCATTTTTGTATAGGGTTTGATTTTAAGAAATGGCAGCCATCTTGGACGCCATCTTGAATACTGGAGTTATGCAAGGTTTGCCAAGGTGGCAAACGCTGGATTTTAAAACTACAGACCAATACGAACATTTTGGTATATAGAAACAAATGTGGTACTCCATAGACCACCCCCTTGAAAGATAGCCCATGATATTTGCTCCACTATTATCTTTCAGTTACTGTAAAAACAATTCACTCCTAAAAAATTCTAAGGGCCACTGTATTATTTTCCATTAATCGTAGTGTAATTCACTCTCAGTTCAACTCAAATTTAATGCCAATCCCCTTCTTCATTCGCATTATCTTAAATAATGCCTCGAAGTTACTGACTATAAGAAATTTGAAACCGGAAATGCCATGTCAAAGTCCAGATAGATGTTTTTGTAAATCTTAATTTGTGCCAAAAAATTCCTTTTTTTTTTTAAATTAGCTCAAACATGACCATCATAAGCAAAATGAATTTTACATAAACAACATTTGCCGCAATGCTTTTTAGACTGACTATAACGGAAAAATCAAACTGGAGTTGCATTTTTGTGAATCTATGGAATTTCAGAAAAATGCCATAATTTCACGATTTTCGAAAAATGCTAAAACTGTTCTATGGGCTTTGTCAAGGCGTTTTCTTCTTCAATTGTCTTGTAGTCAGTTACTTTGGGACAATACCTAAAATAATGCAAATGAAACGGCCATTCTGCTTCCTTTGGGATGTCCATTAAATATGGGTTTAATTTGGGTAGCTTAACATTGCGATATATGGAAAATAATATAGTGGCCCTTAGAATTTTTTGAGGAGTATACATTACAATTACTACAATTTACAATCACTCCAGGTTGGAACACAGGACTAAGTAACTGTTGTTTACTTTTGTTATACTTTGAAGCACATTTTAATGTTATGGCATCCTAATAGTTTATGAAAAACCCCATTAAATTGGGGGTACACCTCAACATGACCATAGCTGTTGACTGTGACGTTAATCCACAAATCAAACAAACTCATTAGACCACAGTCCATGATAATGACTGCTTTATCGCGTTATTGACTTTTTCATCGATATCGATAGCGATGAATTAAATTGCTCGACAATGGAATGCCTGACATTTCTCCATATAATAATCACTGCGTAGTTTTGTTTAAAGAAGATAAAGCCGAAAGATTCTTATGTCATTCATACCAAAGAATTGGCTATGTATGGAAAGAAACTGTATATGAGCCACTACACAAGAAAAACAACAATTTGCATATGCTAAAACAAAGACGCAGATCAGCTTTGCAGTAACTGCGAAGCTGATCAGCGCCGTTGTTTTCGCTACACGGACAGTAAAATTCCTCTTCTACTTATATCCGAAATTTCAAGCATCTAGCCTGCTTCTGTGACTGTACAGGCCGGTATGTGTCGGACCTGGTCAAAACCCAAATTATTGGTTTTCTCACGCACAGGCTCATATTATAATGGTGTAATGTTTCAGAATTGAACGATTGATTGAGATTAAACCTTTGCCAAAGAGATAAACAATCCACTACATTAACAAGCACGCACTATTGACGTATAGTCTTTTGACTTTAAGCACCATTTTATACAAAAGATCGAAATAGATTTTTATGTGTTCAATAGACTGATAGATGCACTTGTTATTCAGGGGTTTATGCTTGATACTTTCATTGATTTGAAAAAATTGCTAAAATCTCGCACACTGAAATTGGTTAACTAGGATCATTTAATAATATTCAAGTGACAAAATTGAGCGCTAAATAAGATCGGACGTTGAAATTCCTGTTACTCGTAGAAGTAATAAGACATTACAAGATTAATAATGACGTCAAAGAAGACAGAAATGAACGGGCAAACGGAGGAGCTTACGTGTGGATTGTGTTCCAAAGGGTACCGGGACCCAAGACATTTAGCCTGTTTGCATTCTTTCTGCTTTGAATGTCTACAACAACTTGTGAACAAGAATAACTGGAAGAAAACACTGTCGTGTCCACTGTGCCAAAAAGAAATGGCGATACCGAAACTTGGACTGAAGGAAATTGAGAAAGATTTCTATATTCGCGCGAAACAAGAAGTTGAGAACTTAACGCTCGCTTCAACGTGTGATAACTGTTCTAGTGGAATGCAAGCGCACTGTAGATGCTTAGAATGCCTTGTGAATTTGTGTAAAAGTTGTTTGAAAACACATTCTGAGTCGGACGCTGAAACGGGGCATCATTTTCTTGAGTTTGTAGAGCCGGCCAGTGACTTTCAACAAAAGTTTCATCCACCAGCGAAGATAACGTATCCAGCATTCTGTAGAGTGCACGTCACAGAGCAGATGGATATATACTGCTCAAAATGTGACATGGTGTTATGTAAGATATGCAAGGAAGCAAAACACAGGACCCATACTGTACAGGACGCTAAAGATGTTTCCAAAATAATGAAAGACTGCCTCAGTCCACTACTGGGTAGTATCAAAGAATATCTCCCAGAATTCCAAGAGTATGCCAAAAAGATCAAACTGTCTCAACGTGAACTCGACTCTGATTTAGATAACGCGATAAAAGACATTAAAAGTCGGTCCAAGTTTCTTCAAGGTGAAATAGAGAAAATAAGTAAGAGACTTATAGCTGAAGTAAACGAGAGACATAAAACCGAATTCAACAAACTGGACGCGGAAGTTGATAAAGTACTAAAGTCTTACCAATCAATGGCAACTCTAGCGTCATCAGCTGAGCGGATTCTCAAAATAGGAAGTGATATAAAAGTGATCGAATCGTCTAAGCGGATTCAGAAGCGGTTCCTGCAGGTCGAGGACGAGTTACCCTCGGTGTCGTGTAAGAAAGTCGATACGGTTGGGTTTGTGCCGGGTGGATTAATGGCCCAGAACTTGCAAACGATGTTTGGACAGTGTTCTAAAGGAGAAATCGAACTTCCGACATTGCCTATACCCTGGGGACTTAGAGCTGCTAAAGAAATAGAGATGAGGTCACTGTCCAGTTTCAAAATCAAAGAAATTCCCGACACGATACAAGCCATAGCGCCGATCAGCGGCGATGAAGCGTGGGTGTGTTGCGGGTGGGGTAGCAAGGAGGTTCACCTTTACACAGCCCAGGGAGAGAAGAAAAAGACTATTGCTATGGATATGCAGGTTGATCACATCTGCGCTATCCCCTCGGGCGAAGTTCTAGTGTCGAGCTACGAAGAAAAGTATATCAAGAAAATCGACAAGGATTTCAACGTGTGTGACTTTGCTATCCCACATCTCTATCCGGGCGGAATGACAATGAACAAACGTAAAGAACTCTTTGTATGTGCCGTGGATAGCTACACGACTAGACGAGCGGCCCATTCTCATAGAGTTATCCTAGTAATGTCTGAATTTGGTATGAACCTGGATGAAATTGATGAATATGATGATAAACATTTATTCGGTGCTCCTTACAGGGTTGCCGAAACAGTGACTAGGGAGTTATGTGTGACAGACAGAGAAGAAGGCAAATTAAGGGTTACCGTAGTGGGAAAAGATAGTGCTATGAAATACACATACCACGGTCCAAATGAGGTGAAGATGAAACAGCCTTTCAATCCATTGGGACTGTGTGGTGATCGGTATGGGAACCTGTTGATTTCGGATTGGGGTAATCATTGTGTGCACCTCTTGAACAGTGACGGAGAGTTTCAGGGTTTCATGCTGTCAAAGAAGGATGGATTGTATAAACCGAACGCAATGGCGTTAGACAAGGAGGGCCATTTGTGGGTTGGAGATGGCAATGCAACAGTCCGTGTTTATAAGTATTCAAAAAGGAACAACGATTAAGTTAGGCAAAATAATGCATGCCGTATAAGTTTAGTGATCACTTTGTGGCTGCTTCTGAATCTGAATAGTTTACTGGTGACACGCCACATGACATTATTTCACCAGGGGTTCTGATGGGGGAGAAATTAGTCCCTAGAACGCACGAGTGAAGCGAACACACAATCATCTGACATTCCAGCGGTGGAAAACAGAGAGGCAGGGAGGTCATTCCAGTCTCTGATGTTTTGGGGAAAGAAACTACTTTTTTTATCATGCCTCTATACTAGCACATGGTAGCTGAAATGCCATGGAGTGACTATTTCTACAACGCCTAGTCTTGGGGCTTAAATAACCAGTTCCAATTAAAGTTACATGTACATACTTTTATACATCTTATAAACTTTGTGTAACCGACATTGAAATATTGTGAAATAAAACACGCTTATAAAAGACGAGAAGTTGCAATCAAGACATGCTTAAAAGGTAAATGACTGCAATTGTATGTAAAATAGCAGTCACACATTAGCTTATAAGTGAAACGCGCGCCGGGCGTGTTGAAAAAAAAATGCAAAATTCCACATACGCCAGTCGAACGTCGGAGACACGTTCATTGGTGTACGTCCGATGCGAGTCGCTGTACGACGCTAAAAATCGGTGCGCGTTTCGTGCGCGTTTGGGATCATTTTTTTTTAAACATGCTTAAAATTTCCTAGAAGCTCAGCGTGTCCCGGAGCGTGTGTCTTAGACGTTTCGAATAAGTTCCACGCGCGATACAGGCGCGTTGAACAAGCTTCGAACGCGTTTGGCGCACGTTTTAGGCACGCCAGTGTACGCTACTTGCGCGTTCCGATGTTATGAGATATTGATTCAGTAACGTGCCGTAAGCGTGTATGAGACGCGCGTTGAACGTTGGCGCGTGCTGAGACGTCGCGTCAGATGTTCGTGCACAATAACATTACAGGAAAAGATTGAAGCCGGTATCATAGCATTCCGGGTAAAGTGCGGTCTCATGCGTGTTTTTACATGCACTTTAATTGCGATTTGTGGCGATAGCTTCGAGCATTAAAGTACGCGTCAGTATAGTAACACCAGCCACGTATGTTTATGCCGGACTGTGAGTAAACGCCTCGCTAAATGACTTGATCAAATAGGCGGATTGGTCCTGTGAACACCACGTAACGTAACGTCAAATCGACTTAAACGTGAAAATGTTACAGTTTTTAGATCACGGAAAATCATCAAAGTTTTGTTGATACTGAACGCAGAATCATTTTTATAAGATTGGTTTATGAACTTTAACGTCATGCAAACCAAAACCTAAAAAAGATGTATTCTGACATGAAAATTATGATACGGATCAAACGACATATGGATATTTATCTAAAAAATCGGTAGTGTTACATTTTTTAAGATCCGGAAAATTTTATGTTTTCATGATTTTCTATTTATGAATCGAATTTATTTTCATAAAGCGTGAATGCGCATTTACTGAACTTAACGTTCATATAAAAATTCAGTAATTTACTATTTCTGTAGCATTTTTATGATACAAACAGCACACTGCCTATAACTTTTCACACTGAACCTGACATTTGCGGGCCTCCCGATCAAGATGCGGTTGTATCTTTAATATTTCGTCTTCTGACTTCAGCATTTGGTGGGCTTTCAATCAACATGATCAACGAAGTCACTGTAAATATGTGTCGTTTCGGTGCACAAATACTAAAGATCGCGATTTTATGATTGTTTTCATCGAAAACAACGGTTAATTTTGTAACGCCTGACATGACGTTTTTAGCGTTTTTTGATCATTCATTGGCGGTGTATTCAGTAATAGGTCACAAGACATGGTCTTGCACATGGTCTAAAAGCTGGTTTCAAGATCTTTATTTTGATGTTTTTTTGCATACCTCTACTTCAAAAAATGTTGACACGGCAGCATTTTAGCACCAAGAACGTGAAAAAATCGCAATTGTGCCTGAACATTTGACGCGACATCTTAGCGTGTCTGGGACGTAACACAAACGTATTCTACAACTTTGAGATTTATATACGTCCGGAACATGCCTCATTCACGCCTTATTGTGTGATTGCTATTTAAAGTGAGAAAGCTACAATTTGAAATTAATTTTTATACGTTCAAAATCTTCAGCGTGTTCAGATTTTTCATACGCACGGTGCGCGTTTATGTGTGACTGCTGTTTAAGACGTTATAACGACCGTGATCATTTGAGAGGATCGCGGTGACCCAGTGGTAGATAATAATTTTGGTTTAAACTTTATTTCATTTGTACAACACACACACACACACGCACACACACACATATATATATATATATATATATATATATATATATATATATATATATATATATATATATATATAATATATATATATATATATATATATATATATATATATATTTATATATATATATATATATATATATATATATATATATATATATAGTATGAGATTTGGGTAATATACATCAAACAGACAAACCTGTCGGTAGCACCGGATTCATAAATGGATGCTTGAATGATATGCTTTAAGTATATGTGGAGATTTTATCATTAACGGTGCAAAATTTTATTTGTGCCTGAGCTAGCTTTCGCCAAGATGTATATAAATTAATAGTATAGTATGAGATTTGGGTAATATACATCAAACAGCTATGTAATATACATCAGCTAGCTCAGGCACAAATAAAATTTTGCACCGTTAATGATAAAATCTCCACATAATATATATATATATATATATATATATATATATATATATATATATATATATATATATATATATATATATATATATATATATATATAAAAGTCTGGTAAGAGAAATAAATAGAAAGTCTTTTGTTGTATTTTTCCTTTTTTCTGTAAGCGCTTTCACAGCTTCATGGCTGATCTTCGGACATAACAAGAAATGATGAGGTCATCATTTCTTGTTATGTCTGAAGATCAGCCATGAAGCTGTGAAAGCGCTTACAGAAAAAAGGAAAAATACAACAAAAGACTTTCTATTTATTTCTCTTACCAGACTTTTATTTATATTGTGCGTCACTCGAAGAATTCTGACTGTTTTATATATATATATATATATATATATATATATATATATATATATATATATATATATATATATATATATATATATATATATATATATATATATATATATATATATATATATATGAATTGGTATTAATTTAAGTCCATGACCCGGGTATTAATATAATTCAAAAGTCAAAAAAGACACACTGGAACTTTCTTTTCATTTATTGCTACCGGTTTCATCCATCTTGGAATTTTCAAGCAATGTTATTTTGTATGAAAATAACATTGCTTGAAAATTCCAAGATGGATGAAACCGGTAGCAATAAATGAAAAGAAAGTTCCAGTGTGTCTTTTTTGACTTTTGAATTATATATATATATATATATATATATATATATATATATATATATATATATATATATATATATATATATATATATATATATATATATATATATATATATATAAAACAGTGCAGATGGTATGCAATACAAGCATTATACAAATGGGATCCAGAAAGAAGTCTGAAGACTTATTTTAATCTGTATCCCAAAGTGTGCTATGAGTTTATGTACGCTGTTTTTTTTATGATTGTCATAATTGTCAATTATAGAAAAAAAAATTTAACAGTTTCTTGTAAAAACGTTGTCGTTCAGAGATTTTAAAATAAATTTTTGATCAAATGTGAAACTCCACGGGGAATGGAGAAAAAGGATTCTTAAGCAAGTTGATTTTCTAGGTTCAGATCCATGCTGGTTGAAGCCTTAAACCATTTTGCACCTTTGATTTTACAATGGCGCCCATAATGCGTACCAATCCGCATCCGGTAGAGCTGGATTTCAATCACTTATATACGCTATGTTTCGGGATATTCAATTCTGACGGGTGCGGATTGAGAACGCAGTGAGCTAAGTTTAGATAACTGGTGATAATGAAAATGGAAATAAAGCCACATTCGAGTCCAAGACTTATAAAAGGAACAAATCTGAACGTCAGATTATGGAGTCAATGATACTCCTTAATAGCTTGGACACTGCCAGCACGAACCTGCTGCTGAGTGCCTAAGAATGTTTCTCATAAATAATTCATGGTGTGGTAAAAATTTATATTCCCCGTGAAGCAAAGTTACAAATTGAAAACAACAAATAATAGAAACAAAACATGTTACAGAAAAAATACTTATGAAATTTCACATTATTTTTCCTTTAAAAAATAACCGACATGTTCATTTGACAATCACGTGGAATGATAATAATTTTTATTTTTATCCCAGGAAACTATACTGAATTCCACAGCCAGCGCAACTCGTCATTGGCATTTGTATAACTTTTTGTGGTTTTATTCGATTCATCCGAAATTCCGAATATATGTAGCCCAACCATTTTCAAAAAGGACCTGTAAAATTCAGCCGTCAGTCTTTTTTCGTTCGCCCACAATTGCGTAAAAACTGGCGAAGGGGTCATTTTGAAAAATGAAGGAAATCAGCGATTTTGACGAATTGCTTGCTAAACTGTGCAAACCACCCGAATCTAAAGCAGCGGAACACAGTGAAAACGAATTTCCCGTAGCTGCAATGCACTTAATTCAATAAGGCTAGGTTGCCAACACAAAATAAAGCATATGGTTGACAGCTGCAGTGACGTCGATCACGTCACCATGTGACGTTGAACGCCTAAAACAAGCAATTTTCGGGCACTGAAAATCAACGCCAATTTCTGGCGTTGAGCAGCAAGTGTAAACATTGCAATTGCCATACACTCCTCGGACGACCTTCCGAGATTTGATTTGTGGGAATTGTTTTGAAAAATTTCGAACCCCGCGCGCGGGGCACCGAAAATGCATTTTTGTACCCTGGGGCGTGTTCCCGTGCATGCGCACTAAAATCTCAGATTTGATAACGCACAAAGATTTTTGAGTCATTTTAATGATGATTGAACACAAAAAGTTTTCACATTATTGTCCAATAAAAATATGAGAGGGAAACGTAGAGTTGCGTTGGCTGTGGAACTCAGTATATATACAATGTAGTTACCTTCTTCGCTCATATTTTCACAATGACAAAAAAAAAAAAAAAACAAAAAAAAAAAAAAAAAAAAAAAAAAACACTGCAGTCACTGTAATTTGTGAACCGATTGTCATTTGTGATTCCTTTATGAAGTTTGAAATGCAAACGTATGGCATGATCATAATTATTGTCTTAAACCAAGACGAGTATCAGATTTTCCATTATGAAAACGTGCCCATGCAATATACACAGATTTTTTTTCTGAAGAAAAAAAAAATGAAAATTTCATTGGAGAAAAAAAAAAAATGATTCTTTTTAATTTTCAGTAAAAACATATATAGTAGGTACATGTTTGAACCGCCTCGCCGAGGCGGTTCCAATATGTACCCAAAACGTACGTTTTGGATCATAAATGAGAAAAGGTATAACCCCTACAAACCCCAGTTTTTTTTCTATGTAAAAGTGGGGGTTAAGTGAAATGTTTTCCTGATGCCATTTTTGCATTTTTCCATACAAAAATCACAGACACCAGTAATGCATAGACATGTCAGCATCGTAATTGTTAAATGTATGCAACAATTATAATACTTATGATGATTTCTTAATCAAAGTCAACAAAATGAGTTCGGATTGAAAAAATGTATCTATATACATGTACAAGGTTTGAACCATTGAGCATTTGAATATATCACCTTGTATCATTTGGTTCTTCATTTGCCCAGGTATTCCTGTATAAGGAGCGGCAAATTTGCATCACACCCACAGATATTGTACACGTGTGGATCCGAAGGGTCACCGGTCGTAACTTTGGAATCATCCATTGTGCAAACGATGAACTTGGCGTCGTCTTTTCCACTAAATTCTCTGTATAGCTTCAGAGCTTCCGCAACTTCATTTCGACCGCCGACATTTCTGTTCACTGTGAAAACTACAAATGCGTCGATATCTTTTCTCTCCTGTGTTTGAGCCCATTTGAGCGGTTCGGTGCAATCAGATGTTTTACTGGGTGTCAGTCCGGTTTCGTCGGCCACAAACTTGCTAAAATCATCGCCAGCTTGTAAAGTGACATATCCATTTGCATTAAATGCGAGGAGCTGCGTATTGCTTCCCATCTTTGCTAGCGTAAACGCCACCGCACGAGCCGCTTTATGGCATTTTATTTCTTCTGCCCAAGATTTTCCGTTGATCTGCGTAGATTTCATTGATTCGCTAACATCAATTGCAAGGCAAATGTTGTTGGTGATAATTTGAGAGTTATATCCGATCGCGAGAGACTTGTAAAATGCCTGATGTAGAATCTGAGTGATGGGTTCCAGTGATGTCCATGACCGACCTTCTCGAGACGCTTTATTCCTTTCGTATTGAAGCGCCGCAAGGAGAATTCTGAATGGATGAAGAGGCCTCTGTGTGGTAAAGGATCTTTGGGCACCCGGAGCCGTAGGCGGTCGGATAAACTGCTGCAATCTGGTTTCAAAACCAGCAATAACAGCTTTGCGTACTTCATCGCTCTCGTCACCCAGTTTACTCCACACACCGATACTTGTCAGGAAGCCGGTACGTCGTATCAACGCATCTCCCGGCATAGATTGAACAAGATCCCTCCAAAGGCCTACGTTGCGCGACGCACTCGAGAGAACTTTCGTAGAAAGATGCTCTATCGTTATCGTGTGATTCTGTGACTGTCCCTTTAAGACCAACTCAATGTCGCACCTGACCTTCGCCCAGACCGTACGAACATCTGTGCTATCTTTTCTAAGATCATCATATTTCTTCAACATCAAGTAGGTTTTCTTTACCATACTGCCCTCCTCAAGACCCTCTACAGGATATTCTTTTACTGCATTTTTCAAGTTTGATCGGAAATACCTACAATGCAACCATCAAAAACATGTTAAGAAGGATCACTGTTGAAACCTTGCATTTTGAATTTAATCAATCACACGTGCCTGGAAATGCCACTGGGGCTGTACCATTTTATTTGTTTGAGCTCCTCGTTGCTTTGAAATGCATCCAAAAATAGTTAATGACAAGTCTGAACGGTCATTAATAGAATCACCATAAAGAATTAAGGATCTAAGAACGAAACACTTGCCTCAATATCAAACCAAGCACCTTCTGTTTCTCTGTAGGGCAGGTATTCGGGGGTCTGTCTGGAGGCTTGATGTGTGCCAACCTGATAACGGCTTTCACCGACCACCCACACCGCCTTCGGTACTTTGTTAACAAGTACGCCAAATACTCCGGGTCGGACTCGAAGCTCAAAAACCATTTAGTTATTGCAGCTTTAAACAGGCGTCCCCATCCTGTAATATATGGTGTAATCTTTAAACACCATTAGTTAAACGTTGTCTTTGAGAGCGCATGGCGGTAGTAGAGCGACAAACCCGTTGGGTCGAGAGGCCCCACAAAGTACATTGGAAGCGGCGGCTCCCTTCCGACGAGACTGAATCATTTTTGTCTGGGACGAAGTCTTGAACGAATGAGTCTCTGCTAGACTTGTGTTAACTTGTTAGCCACTGTTGTTGGCATTTCATAGTCGTCGAACAAGGCGAGTTTTCATTTCAAAGTGACCAGCGCATTCGGTACTTTTACAATGAATGTGTATGAAGTGAAAAAGCAAGATAAGTCATGACAGGACAAGACCAGACACTGTTAGACATGAAGCAATAAACCTAAACCCCAAAGAGCTTTTGAATCGAGAATTGGACAGGAAATTACCGTAAGCACTGTGTGGATTGATTTTTTTCATCTTTAATTTCTGCCTTCCTGCGTTTTTCCTTCCTTCGTTTTTCTTTTGCAGCGCTTTTTCTTTCTTTTCATTTTTCTCTTGCCTTTTAGCTTCTTTTTTCTTCACGCCTTCATTGTCATCAACCCTGTGCCGTTCTTGAGTGAGTCTGGTATAATACTCGATGAACTGTGATACATGTAAATAAGTGAAATTCAGCATCAATGGGGCATGTGATCAGGTTATTTGATTATTAGATCCACAGGAGCTTAAAGTGTTATTTTGAGCATGTGAGTGAGAAAACCAACAGTTTGGGTTCCAAGTGTGACACAAACCGGCCTGTACAGCCACAGAGACAGGCTAGAAGCTTGAAATTTTGGATTTAGAAAGGAAAGGAATTGCACTATCCGTGTAGTGAAAATAAAGGCGCTGATCAGCTGTGCAGTTACTACACAGCTGGTCTGCGCCTTTGTTTTCGCCTATGCGTATTGTGTGTTTACTCATGCGACGGCTCATTTTTGAGTGATTTTAACCGTAATGTAGCAGTATGCGCATTAAAACCGCGATCGATCACTGGTCGCCTTACGCTAAGTCAAATGGTTGATGAAGATGAAACCAGAGAATCAATGGTCCTGTAAACGCTCACCTGAAATATGGGGATATATACCAATAATCTTGTTTAACTGTTATGGTCATGTACACGTATATAGCTACAGGGCTGGAACAGATGAGCCCCTGTGGTCATGTTTTTCAGAATCATAAATGTTCCTGGAAATTTTCCCCTTCAAGTACATTTTAACTGTTAGTTTCCTGCATATGTAATCTCAATTTACATTGCCGCACAATCTGTCAAGGTCATGGCAGGATGATGACTTATAAACACATTGTAGTACTCTTGCCCCCCAATGCTACATACCAAGTTTCGATGCAATAGGTTTAGCAGTTCTGGAGAAGAATTTTTATAGGTTTTTCTTAACATATTTTGGCCTTCTTGTTCATGTGACTTGGATTATTCATATTGGTCTCCCCTTCATATCGATGTTTTCTTGATTGGCAAAGGGATTTCAGAGAAGATCTTTGAACATTATGGTAAAACGTATATTATGGTATACATATGTATATTGCCCCGGCTGGGGACAGATGAACCCCTGTTTTCCATATGCTTTCAGAATCATAAATCTTCAGTCCTTTTGTCCATTTCCTGCAAGTTTTTCACTTGGCATTTTAAAAATTTTCCCCATTCAACTGCATGGGGCGACCTACAGTCAGTAGACATAATTGTTCGTCACTTTCGAAAAATCCATAGACTTTAATGTATTTTCATGTGTAGAAGAAAAATTATTCTGCCTCTTCTGGTCGTCGTACTTTTATGATTTTGGTGTCATTTGAAAGTTAAATGAATAAAGCAATAAACAAAGGTCATTTGATGAAATTTCGACGTTGCATATTTGAATGACAAGAGTTTAAAGTTTAATGAAATTTTGAAAAAAGCCATTTTCCCATTGACGTCAATGGTGACGCTGCCCAAAAACTGTCAAAACAAATTTCACAACTTTTTAAAAATTTGCAGCTTGAAAACGCATAGAAATGAATGAAAACACCTTTGTTTATTGCTTTTTTCATTTGACTTTCAAATGAGATCAAAAACATTAAAATATGTTGACCAAGAGAAGCAGGGTAATTTTTCTTGTGAACATGAAAATACATTGAAGTCTATGGAGTTTTCCGAAAGTGACGAACAATTATGTCTATTGACTGTATGTTGACCTTGACGTAAAATATGTTAAGGTTATCACAGGGTCATGATTTATAACAGATTGTAGTACTCTAGTCCCCGATACTACATACCAGGTTTCGTCCAATTTATTACGAAAACATGCCCGTGCAATATACAGAGATTTTTTTTATCAGATGTAAAATAAAAATTTTATCTGAAATATGATATTTTTATTATTTTTGCTCAAAACATAGATTGTTGGTACACATTAGAACCGTTGTTGAGGCGGTTCTAACTAATACCCACAATCTATGATTTGGAGCAAAAATAAGAAAAAATAGGTATACCCCTTTCATACCCCAGTTTTGCTATATAGTTTTACCATATATGTCTCATGGTCTTGAGACATGGATTATTATAAACACATTGGTTCCCACTTCATAAAGATTCTTTCTATAAAATTTGGCTTTGATTGACCAAGCAGTTTCATAGAAGAAAAGATGTTGTGGCAATATACATGTATTTTGTCCCGGGGTGGGTGCAGATTAACAACAGGGGTCATTTTTTCTGCAGAATCACTAATCTTCAGTCCTTCAGCCCATTTCCTGCAAGTTTATCCCTTCCCTTCAAATGGCATGTTAACAATTTCCCCCATTCAAATGCATGGACGACCTATGTTGACATTGACGTAAAATAGGTCAATGTTATCACAGGGTCATGATTTATAACACATTGTAGTACTCTAGTCCCCGTTGCTACATACCAGGTTTCGTTGTAATCCTTCCAATTGATTCGGAGTAGATTTTTGAAGGGTTTTTACCATATATGGGCACGGCGGCCATCTTGGTCTTGTGACATGGATTATTATAAACACATTGGTTCCCACTTCATATAGATTCTTTCTATAAAATTTGGCTTTGATTGATCAAGCGGTTTCATAGGAGCGAAGAGCTTTAAATATTATGGTAATATACATGTATATTGTCCCGGGGTTGGGGCAGATCAACATCTGGGGTCACTTTTTTCTGCAGAATCTAGAATCTTCAGTCCATTAGCCAATTTCCTGCGAGTTTTCCCTTCCCTTCAAATGGCATTTTAACATTTTCCCCATTCAAATGCATGGGCGACCTATGTTGACTTTGCCGTAAAATAGGTCAAGGTCATCACAGGGTCATGATTTACTACAAATTGTAGTACTTTAATTCCCAATGCTACATATCAAGTTTCATTGAAATCCGACCAACGGTTCCAGAGAGGAAGATTTTTGAAGGGTTTTAACCATATATGGCCATGGCGGCCATCTTGTTCATGTGACCTGGTTTTGGTTCCCATTTCCTATAGATGTTTCATATAAAATTTGGCTTTGATTGGCCAAGCGGTTTCAGAAAAATGGAGGACGGCGGACGGACGCCCTGCCTATTTTATACGCTAACCTGTGAGCCTTCGGCTAAGGTGTGCTAAATGTTGGAATCCATCATTAAAGTGATTTTTTCTCTCCAATTTTATTTAAAAAAAAAAAATGCGTTTACATGTATTTTTGTAGATCTATTTGTCACATTCATCATTCAGTTACCTGAAACAAATGAGTTGGAATTCGACATATGTCATTCAGGATTTGATACGCTTCCTTTTTGGTCGGGACATTCTCACTTCTCGCACACAGAGCGAGACAGTAGATCACGGGGTCCTGCGATATGTTCCGGTAGTATGAGGCGATCACCTTAATAAGGTTAACCACACTTGGACCTTCGCCTTTTTTGATCAAACTGGAAATATATATATATATACTTATCAAAGATATACAAACTTCAACAGCTATTACTACCAAGATCATTTCTGATATATATATACCTCTCGAAACAGAATCACTTCTTCTCTCATGAACGTTTGTTAAGGTCCCTTGACTATTCGACATTTGCTCATTTCCATCAAGACTGAGAATCTAGTGTGCGGGATAAGCACAAGGAAATTGATTATGTTCCACTGATGAGCATTATACATATACATTTCATTTGTTACTTGCCAATGCACATGAATGTACGTACATATGCTTGGGTGGCGCAATATTTTTGGTAATTAGGTGGCCGGTTTATTGTTTATTTCTTTCCTCATTTCATGATCTCGGATTAACTAGAATATTTACGTTTCAATGTCTTCCCGGACTTTCGTCTCGTCTATAGACTTGAGCTCTCCTCTTCGCCCTGGCTCATAATCTAGTTCTGTCTGCCCCAGGATCAGAAACCGGTAAACATAGTCTAGCTCTGTTATCTTTGTAACAATCGCCCCATCTTTTGTTTTCACCTGGCGTCCGTGAATTGATATGAAATTATCACCTGAAAAAGGGCGTAGATCTAATCATTCTTAAAAATTAATGTGACTGAAAGCCTTCATCAACCGTTCTTGTTTAAAAAATAGGTACAGCTAGACTGAAACGTGTCCAACCAAGTCAAAGCCCAGAAAACATAGAACAAGCTTATTAAGGGATTCCGTTTTGTGACGTATTTTGTCATGCCTGTGACCTAAGTGCCATGGTCATAAATGTTTTGTCTGTGTCGAACGTGGGATTCCGACCCTTACGGGTGCTGCGGCGTTGCCTAGCAATTACTGGCCGTTTGGCTCAGTTAGTGCTTTACGTCTACAGTCGACAGATCCGACTGCCCTAAAAAGGAAGCTCAAATTACGCCGACACACAGTGCTGACATTACCCCCCCCCACACACACACACACACCCTGTATAGGGGATCATACATATTTCCGTTCATTGTGGGAAATACATAATTTCCCTGCGATATTTAGTCTGGAAAACGAAAACCGAAACACTTACCTAAATTCCCTATGTCACCACCACCGGCGTCACTTTCTTGTACGGCAGTTACGTTAGTCGCCATTGCAGTTCTTTCTAAAGCAATCCAGAATCCACTGAGAAAGCAAATTCATGCAATATACAGATCTTTTACATCTGAAAAAAAAAATAAAAAAGACATTTTGTTTTAGTTTTGGCTAGTTGCTTACTCGTGTAGTTTACACATTGAAGCACATTTCGCATACCCTGACGTCCCAATATGAGGTCAAGCAGTCCCATGAATCGAAAGCAACACCCCAAAATGACCAACATGACCAAAATGACCACATCCATTGACGGGATCGTTAAGCAAAAAATAAACCAACAACACATATTCTGTGTTCTATACCGATTTTTTACTACACTCAATACGTATACGAATACATGTAAATACTCAGCGGTGCAGTTTGCATTTTACACTATATAAAACTACTCAAAACAAGTGGTTTACTTTGCATCATTGTTAAGAGATAAATTTAGGTCAAGTATTGATCTTGCAGTCAGGAAGCCCACTCGTGCAATGCTCTGAAGAACGATAGTGAAATTAAAACCAGAGGACCAATGGTCCTGATATCGCTTACCTGAGATTTGGTCTTTGATAAATGACCTTGTGCTAAGGTCTTTTTGGTCGAGGTAAAAAGTAAACTTGACCTCGAATACTCACATAAATTTTATTTAAACTGTATACTGTCTGTACCTACCAATTTTCAGGTCACGGGCTACAAAACTACATGTATCTGGAAAATCCAATTTTTCTACTTTTTCCCATTTAAAAGTCTTTCACCATATTTACCTTGCCGTTAAACAGGTCAAGGTCAACTCAAGGTCACGTTTTATACAAACTATGATGGGCCAGAGTCACTGATGCTCCAAATTTCATTGAAATCAATCAACCCATTCCAGAGAAGATTTCCTTAAGGTTTTTACCACAAATTTGCATTTCAAGTCATCTTGGTTATGTGATCTGGACCATTTCATCCATATCTACAAACTTTGGTCCCCCCTTCCTAAGGATATGTTACAATGGTTAAGCGGTTTCTGAGAAAATTAAGTTTTACATTTAACATGTAAATGACCATTGACCAAGGTCAAGAAATGACCTTGAACTTCAATACTCACATAACTTCTGTCTGTATCTACCAACTTTCCGGTCACAGGCTACTAAACTTCCTGAAAAATCCAATGTTTTCATTTTTCCATTAAAATCTATAAGACCCAAATTGACCTTGGGGTAAAATAGGTTAAGGTCAACTCAAGATCATGATTTATATGAACTATCATGGACAGGAGACTCCGATGCTACATACCAAGTTTCATTGAAATCGGTTCACCCGCAGAGAAGCAAAGATTTTAAAAGTTTTTTTTTTTTTTTTTTTTTTTTTTTTTTTTTTTTTTTTTTTTGTTGTTATTTATAGCCCTGACGGCCATCTTGGTCATGTGCCCTGGACCATTTATATAAACTTTGGTTCCCTCTTCCTACGGATGTTCCACATGTAATTTGGCTTTGATTGAACTAGCGTGGGTATAAGCTTACCTTGTGTGCCTAACGGCTCAGGTGAGCTAAAAAATACACACTAGTTTTTGAATAAAAATAAGAGCTGTCGCAGGACAGCGCGCTGTCGCAGGACAGCGCGTTCGACTACGTCTGACCTTTGTCATACGTATGGCCAAACTCGACCTGTAACCCGCAGCATTATGCTCATACATCTTCTTGCCTTGATGCTGTAAGGCAAAATCATTGAACCATGGCAGTTAACTATAACTACCTAAGGTTTAAAGGTCTGTCTCATATTGTGAAAGAAGTATGTTCATATACCAACTGAGTGTCGAGATATAAGGCAAAATCACTGAACCACGCAATAAGGTTACAGTGACCTAGGAATACTTTAGGACCAAAGGTCTTGTCATACGCAAACATATCGTGAAAGAAGCATGTTCACATACCAATTGAGTGCCGAGATATATGGCAAAAATCACTGAACCATGAAATTAGGTCACAGCGACTTATAAGTACTTAAGGTTCAAAGGTCTGGTCATACTCGTTCATAATCTGAAAGATGTATATATAAAACAATTGACTGTCAAGATATAAGATCAATTGAACCATGAGATTAGGTCACAGTGACCTAGGACTACTTTAGGATCAAAGGTCTTGTCATACATAAACATACTGTGAAAAATATATGTTCATATGTGCCGAGATATAAGGCAAAATCACTGAACCGTAAAATTAGGTCACGATGACCTAGGACTAGTTTAGGGTCAAAGGTCTTGTCATATCCAAACATTGTGTGAAATAAGTATGTTCATAGATATAAGGCAAAATAACTGAACTGTGAAAATAGGTCACAGTGACCTATAAGTATATTTGGGTCAAAGGTCTGATCATACTCACTCATAATCTGAAAGAAGTATGAAAATATACCAATTGAGTGTCAAGATATAAGGCAAAATCACTGAACCGTGAAACTAGGTCACAGTGACCTATAAGTGTATTGGGGTCAAAGGTCTGGTCATACTCACTCATAATCTGAAAGACGAACGAAAATATACTAATTGAGTGTAAAGCTATAAGGCTAAGTCATTGGACCATGGAAAGTAGATCATCCCACCCTTACCGTCATGACACACAAGTCAGTGTCACAAAGTTGAAAGATGAATGACGAACCATCTTCCTAAGTTGTTTCTATTTAGAAATAAAAAGAAAAAATATTTCAGGGAGTTGTAGATTTTGACCTCTAGCCCCACACCCCTGACTCCAACCCAGAGGTCCGATGTCATGGAAGCTAAAGTGTATGAAGTATGAATGCTTTATCATAAGTTGTTGACAAGATATGGACTGTTTGTAAAAGTTACACAGCAGTGCATCCATTTTTACAGAGTTCTAGTTTTTAACCTCTAGCCCCACCCCAAGCATTGACCCAGGGATCCGATGCCATGAAATAAACCCTACAGGGTACCAATGGTGAAAGTATGAAAGCCCTCTGATAGAAGATTTTCAAAATAGAGACTTCTAGAATACTATACCACAGAGAAGCCATTATTAATGGTGTTCTAGATTTTAAACTCTAGTCCCACACCCCAGGCATGGACTCAGGAATTCGATGCAATGGGATGAAAGCCAATCAAGTATCAATGCTTTCTGATGAGTGATTGTCAAGATATGGACTTCTAGAAAACTATACCACAGAGGTTTTCTAGATTTTAACCTACAGCCTCACCCCCTGGCCTGGACCCAGGGACCCGATTCCATGGAATGAAAGCTAACCGTACAGGGTATCTATGGTCCAAGTATGTATGCTTTACATCATCCATAGTGCAGATTATATTTTTCTTTTGATCCTTTGGGATCAGTGAATATATTTAGAGTATGTCAAAATTTTTGTATGTTATGAATCATCTTCTTAACAGTGTTTTGGTTATTTGGCCCCTTTGGGAATATGAGTCTTTGATTTAGACTACACAAATGTAAATTCTGGAAAGTGCAGCTAAAATGTCTGGCTTTCGATGCCAGTTTTGAAAAGGGTCACTGATGAAGGTTCATTGCCCGAAATTGTACAATATGGCCCATCTTCTCGCTTTGAATGTTTTACTGCTTCCAAAGGATCTAACAATTATTTTTATTTCTGATGAGTGGTTGTCAAAATATGGACTTTTAGAAAACTTTAACGCAAGTGTGACGCGCATGGGAACGGGAAAGGTAACGGGAACGTGGACGACCGGGTCGACTACAATAGCTCTATGCACTTCGTGCAGTCGAGCTAAAATGATCCAAGGGAGCGACAGGGCAGCGCGGTGGCCTAGTCGTTTAAGAGTGCGGAACTACACAATATATCTGGTCGTCCATCTCTCACTATAGAGAAAGACCATCATTATTTCTTGAATAGGTTCGTGTGTGTTGGTGAGTTCTTTGATGGCTGACTAGGCCAAATTCTAGCTCTAAACTGTCGATGGCGAGTTGAGCAAGTCAGTGTCATTGAATCAGCTGGTGACCCATTGATGGTGGCTTTGCGTTCTCTGCGCTTTCTTTCAGCTTCACAGATTCTCTTTTTTTCATAGAGAGCTGCTCCTTTGTTGGTGAGACCTCGTCACTGTGATCGTTCCTGTGCAGTCTGTTCCCAAGACCCTATTGGTATGTGGAAATCCTTCAGAGAGGCTTTGAGGGAGTCTTTGTAGCGTTTCTTCTGGCCACCTTGAGAGCGCGTTCCCTCCTGTAGTTCTCCAAAGAAGACTTTCTTTGGAAGTCGCTCATCAGGCATTCTTATAACATGGCAAGTCCACCTTGGCTGTGCTAGCTTTAAGACCGTATGCATGCTTTGCATCCCTGCTATCTTTAGGACCTCCGTGTCTGGAATCTTGTCTTGCCACTTGATTTTTAACAGCTTTCTCAAACAGCTTAAGTCGCAATGGTTAAGTCTCTTTGCATGGCGCTTGTATACTGCCCAGGTCTCACATGCATACAAGAGGGCTGACAGTACCACAGCCTTGTAGACTTTCAGCTTGGTGTCAAGCCTGATTCCATTACGCTCACAGACATTTGCACGGAGTCTTCCAAATGCCACACTGGCTTTTGCAATTCTGGCAGTGACCGCATCATCAATGTGCACTGTTCTAGAGTGAGTGCTTCCCAGGTAGATGAATTTATCAACGACTTTCAGTTTTTGTCCAATCACATTCACAGTGATGGTTGGTTCAATGTATGGTTTTCCAGGTGCTGGTTGGTGTACAAACTCTGTCTTTTTTGTGCTGATTGTGATAGCATAGTTATCGCATGCCCTTGAGACTTGATCCATGGCTCTTTGCATTTTTGCCTCTGATCGAGCTAGCATTCTTATCCATATCATCTGCATAGAGGAAGCTCATCGAGCACATCAGTCTGCACCTTAGTTTTGGCTTGCAACCTTCTAAGGTTGAATATATTGCCATCAAAACAGTACCTGATTGGAAAACCGATGTCATTGTCCTGAAAAGCATCCATGAGCATGGCAGAAAACACTATGATGAACAGTGTTGGTGCCATAACACAGCCCTGTTTGACCCTATTCGTCACCTCAAACGGTTCAGAGAACTCTCTATCATTTTGCACACACGTGCCTGCTTGACATCATGAAACTGCCGCACCATTGCTATGAATCTGGGTGGACAGCCAAACTTGGCCATGATTTTCCGGAGTCCATCACGACTGACTGTGTCAAAACTTTGATGAGGTCGACAAACGTCATGCATAGATCTATATTCTGTTCTTGGTATTTCTGCTAGAGTTGTCTTGCTGTGAAAATCATGTCTATTATCCCTATGTCTTTTCTGAATCCACATTGACTTTCTGGGATATTTCCTTCTGACCAAGATGAACATTCAGGCGATTCAACAAAATGTTTGCCAGGATCTTCCCAGCAATGGATTGGAGGGACACGCCACTAATGTTGTCACTGACTTGAGAATTTCCTTCCCGCTTGTATAGATGCATCCTTGAATTCTTGTGGAATAGCTTCCTTCCTCCACTTACAGTGAAACAACTCTGTCTGTTTCTCTGCCATAGGTATTCAACCGGCATTTATAAACCTCTGCAAGAATTGCATCTGCACCTGCAGCTTTGCCAGATGACAGTTGTTGAACTGTTTTTTTTTCTTGTTTCCATGACGGTTGGAAATTCATCTAACAGAACATTGCACTCTATCTGTGGAAATCTGTCAATTGCGTCCTCATTGATGCTTAATGGTCCATTCAGCACACTAATGTTCAATGCTCTGCCCACCTTACCAAGATAGCCTCTTCATCTGTGAGAAGACTGCTTCCATCTGCACTGAGCAATGTGGTGGCTCCAGAACTCTTTGGGCCATAAATGTTTTTCAGTGCATCATGAAATTTCTTCTTGTCCTTTCTATCCGCAACAGACTGAATTATATTCAACGTTGCGGCGGTGGTGTTGGTGATGGTGCTGTCAAATGGAGGCGTAAGACCCAGTTTAATGTTTAAAACCATCCGAAAGACTGGAGATTTATTTTTCATGTCTTAAATATTCAACCAAATTAATTCGTACTCAGACTCAGAATCTGGCCGAATTTTAGAGCTGTTGTATTATCATTTGAGCCGCCTCGTGGGAAAACCAACAATGTGGTTTCCAAACAGGTCCGACACAAATCAGGCTGTACGGTCACAGAAGCAGGCTAGAAGCTTGAAATTTCGGATTTAAGAAGAAGAGGAAGTGTACTATCCGTGTGGCGAAAACAAAGGCGCTGATCAGCTTCGAGGTTACCGCGAAGCTGATCTGCGTCTTTGTTTTCGCATATGCAGGTTGTTGGTTTTCCCATGATGCGGCTCATTTATTTTTTTTCTCTTTAGATTTCAAGGCAGTCTTCTGACATAAAATGAGCCGCGTCATTAGAAAACAATGTAGTTTCCGAACCTGTCCGACTCAAACCGAGCTGTACGTACAAGCACAGAAGATGCGGCTAAAAATTAAAAGGATCCCGAAAGAATTCATAGGTTTCCCGCCCAAAGTTTGAGTGTTTCTGGTGGCTTTTGTGTTATTTGTATGGAATATCTGTTACACTCTCCCTCAAAACATATTTGATAAATGCAACAACATGGCGGAAACATCTTGTCGTTATATACTTACAGAATAAACCTGTGTCAAAGGTTAAGGGGGTCAGATTTTTCTTTAATATTTTGTCAGAAAACATATTTTTTCCATAGATAATCAAGAAAATACAACAATATACTTACTGCAACCTAAAGTTTTAGGTAGAAACTATTTATGCACGAAGAACCGGTACATCATCTCTATCAGATTTATAACTAGCACTGTCAATCACTTATGGAAATACCCATTGATACCTGTATCTTAAACATACCAAATTAAGCAATTTTTACTTTGAATAGTGACTCCATATGTTTTTATACATTAGGGAAGTTCCTCCGACAATATCTCGCATGAATCAAATTACGGTAATATTATAAATAAAAGATAAAGGTTTGATCCTTTGGAAGCAGTAAAGACACCCACAGGGAGATAGTATGGACTATATATTGCGCAATTTCGGGTAATGAACCCTCATCAGTAGCCCTTTTAAAACCAGCAACGAAAGCCAGACTATTGTAATGTAAAGTTTACATGAGAAGTCTAAATCAAAGACACAATCCTAAACGGGGTCAAATGATTTAAACATTGCTTAGAATAGTGAGTGTTTTGAACACTCTGAATATCTTTACTGATCTCAAATGACCTAAATATAATTTGCACTATGGATGATGTACGGGGAGGCTTTTTAGGGCCGACACACGGCACAACACAGCTGCAGTAATAGCAAATAAAATATAAAGGTTTTACCCTTTGGAAGCAGTAAAAACACCCAAAGGGAGATAGTATGGCGTATATTAAAATAAGAACCATAAAATTAGGTCAAAGTGACCTAAGACTACTTTAAGGTCAAAGGTCATGTCATACGCAAACATATCGTGAAATAAGTATGTTCACATACCAACTGAGTGCCGAGATATAAGGTAAAAATCACTGAACCGTGAAATTAGGCTGAGGGGGGAGTGGATTTACATTTACTTTACCAGTGGCAAAAGATGTTTGATAACTCAGTCTTTGCCTATGAAACTCATATTTTTTATAAAGAAACAGTGAAAGATAAAAATAGGTCTAAGTATAGAAGTAGAACAAATTCACCTTATATGTGATTTATTTTCAATAAATAGCCTTTATTTTGCCAAAAGAATGCCTTTGTATAAACATCTTTAATTCTGTGAGAGTCAGCTAGGGGGTCTTGTGTAGCCTCACCACCCTGCATAATGCTTCAGCACACTTCAATCATCACATGAATGGTCACCTCCTCACTAGATTGTGATGCTGTGGAACTGAATGGTTACTTTATTTAGACTTTTGAGACATTGATTCATGTAGAACAAGTGAGTGTGGAGGTAAAGATTATTAGTAAAGTTGCCTGAAATTAACCGAATTTCATATATTTTCCCTCAAAATGAGCTAAAACCTCCAACATTTCTTTGAAATATTTCCTTTATTACCTCCTATATTTTAGAAGACTTGGTTGACAGCCTGTTTCTGTCATAACACACAAGTCAGTGTCACAAAGTTAAAAGATAAATGACCAATAATCTTCCCAAGTTGTTTCTATTTTTGAAATGAAAAGAAAAGAATATTTCAGGGAGTTCTAGGTTCGATGTTATGGAACCTAAAGTGTATGAAGTATAAATGCTTTAGGATAAGTTGTTGTCAAGATATGGACTCTTTGTCAAAGTTACACAGCAGTACATCATTTTTTACAGTGTACTAGTTTTTAACCTCTAGACCCACCCCCAAGCATGAACACAGGGAACCGATGCCATGAAATGAAATTCAACACCACATGGTTCAAGCATAAAAGCCCTCTGATAAAAGATTTTCAAGATAAAGACTTCTAGAATACTATACCATAGAAAAGCCATTATTAATGGTGTTCTAGATTTTAATCTCTAGCCCCACCCCCTGGCATGGACCCAGAGATCCGATGCCATGGAACGAAAAACAGCTCTACAGGGTATCAATGACCCAAGTATCAATACTTTTTGATGAGCTGTTGTCAAGGTATAGAAAACTTTACCACAGATAGGTGTTCTTGATTTAATCTCCAGACCCATCCCTGATGCCCGATGCTATGGAATGAAAGCTAACCCTACAGGGTATCTATGGTCCAAGTATGAATGCTTTCTGATGAGTGGTTGTCAAGATATGAACTTTTAGAAAACTTTGATGCAAGTGTGACGCGCACGGGAACAAGAACGTGGACGACCGGGGTGACTGCAATAGCTCTATGCACTTCGTGCAGTTGAGCTAAAAAGGTCATTCAGATAGAACATACATATTCATTGCCTTAGCTGAGCCCATATATCGATTTTGGAGCTTTTTGACAGCCCCCTCTCTCCCTTGCCCAAACATGGCACTTTGACATAATGTCATTTACAAAATTACAGTTGTGGTCAAAATATTTTGACGGGTGACCGGTGGGGGGGGGGGGGGTTTGGAGCGGACATGGACTTATAAAAGGTTACTTATTTCCTACATGTATATGTACCTCCGTACCTTCGTACCTCCCCCTCCACTGGAGTAGGGTTGGGTAGCCCGCTCGCAGTCGGCTCGATGTACGGAGAATTCACAAACTCTGTACATAGTGTAAATACCATGGACAATTAACGTAAATGTCATATTTTAGACTTGCCTTCGTGTTATTTAAAGTTATTATCATCATCATTATGACAGGCAAAATGCCAAATTATGGTGTCTCGTAAGCCTAACAGGCTGGGTATCAAATGTATATTTTGTTGTATTTGTATATGTATCTGTATTTGATATGTGACACTTAAATAAACCATTACTTACTTGTATATTAAATTCAAAGGTTTTGTCCAATTTTCAAAGAAGCCATGGCTTTAGTTACACGAAACATTACATGTGCATGTCTAAATACAAAAGAAACATTTTTCGACAGCAATAAACTTCATAAACTTTTGGGAGATCCCACAAACGAAAACTTCCGGGATCCTTTCGGATTTAAGAAGAAGACAAATTGTACTATCGGTGTAGCGAAAACAAAGTTATTCCATTGTGTTCATGTGCATAGTTGAAATTTGATCTTCACTATAAATAAATAATTTCCATGAAACTAAATTTAAATGACAATAAGAATGAGTTATATAATAGAAAGAAGAAAAACATGTGGTAAAACGATACAATCATGGTGACATTTACATGTACATGTATCTGAAAGTCTGCACTTTGATTTTAGGGATATGCTACGTGGAGATGTTTTCCCTAGTAGACATTTCTTGCCTAACCCGAGATAGAGATGTACACCATACACTGAGATACAAACGTCTTTTTAATGGGGATGTCTCAAAGATACCAATCTTTCATACATGTGTATCCGTTTTGAGTTGCTGGTCAGGCTGACGCTTACCAGGAGCTGCATAGTCACAGGTTTATAGATGTTTAAATATTTTGTATTCAGGAAGTCTAATACAATGTTCATGTACATGTGCGATAATCGGCTAAGAGATCACACCAATGCTGATCTGTGCACTGATGGAATGAGCGGAGTTTCTCATGACATTTCTTGTCTACTCACAGTATTGTACATCGTATCCGTAAATTACCATTGGGCGCGGTACAAGAAACTTTCTTTTGGCAGGTTGCATCAATACTTCAAAAACTTACACGGCCAACAGTTAAGGCCATGTACATGTACGATGACCGCATTGTTTCCGGGCAAGTCTCCCAGAACCTGACTATCGGTCCCCCAGAACCTGACTATCGGTGCTCTGTGACGTTACGCAAGATACTGGCGACCCTTTGTGAAAACGCTTGCTTTGCTAGCTTGTAAAACTGATAAAATGATATTATTTGTTGACGTAGATTCAACCATTTTATACTAAAATTTTCAGTGAATTATTGTCTAAAAGAAGGTTTAGAAATTATCGTTAAATCTCTGACCACATTTTATTCATAATTGTCGAAAACCATGAAAAAACGGCGTGTCCCGTGTTTCATTTAATTGTTTGTCGAGGTAATTGCATCGGCGGTAAGGTTTACCTGAAGTTAAAAATCTAATGAGAGTTGACAAATGTTGGTGAAATTATTCCAATGAAGTCGAAACAATTAAGAAATGACGGGTGTTTGACTTAAGACGAAAGCGATGTCCCATCTGAGTGCTAAAAACAAGTAGAAGCGCTTTATTGTAAAAGCAGTATCTTCGTTAGCCAAGCCATCGCAAAAGTTTTGCTGCTGAAAAATACGTTTTCTTCGTAGATTCGATAGATGTAATTATTTTTAGGGTTTGGTGTCAAGTAAACAAAAGTGAAAAAACAATTGTCCCCCAAAATGTCCCAGCGCCGAAAAGTGACGTTGTATTATAACAAAACGTAATTTTGGGAGACACCTATGAACATGTTACATCAATCAAGTAGCGATGAAAACATTATTTAAAAATACGTTTTCTTTACTGATTACGGCGATGTAAGTTTTGTTATTGTAAGCCGTAACATTCTCTTAATGTTTAGAAATGCAATTGTCTCCCAAAATGTCCCACTCACGTTTTTAACCATTGTGACGTCTGTCAGTAGCTATTATTCGGTAAATGTGCTTTTGACAGACGTCTGGCAATAGCAGAATGTCGGTAAATTTGCTATTGCCAGACGCCTTGCAATAGTAAATTTACCAAATGTTCGATACTGACAGAAATATCTAGACACATCTTATACAGTGTCAACCTTGCCCATTAAAACATTAATTAGCCTTGTCCAGATTATTCGAGATTGCTTAATTATATTTGCCACTCATGTTGGGCTACTGTCGTTTAAAGTTTTTAAAAGTTTTTTTCTTCGATTCTTTTTTAATACTGGGCAAACATTCCCTTTAAATGATATTTTGTTTTATTTTAATAGCTTAACTAGATCGCGTTCACATTGGTTTCGATTTTCAAGTTTAGTCACGTTTGCTATAGTCATAATAATATCATATGTAAGAGAATACCTATTGCCATTTGGCCGATGAAATATTTATGCAGTTGAAACATTATACATGTACAATGGTCTACGTCTTGACCTCACATACCTTTGAGAAGTCAGCAGAAAGATAATACTTTAAACTTTTTTGACAAATAAAGACACATGTATGTCATTTGCACATTATTCTGCCCAGATTCTCTATTTAAGATCACAGGGAACTTTTAGAGCATCATACTGTTCTTGTTAAGGTTTGGCATGTTTGCCGTAAGGATGACGACAGCGGTATTATTCCAATTACTTAAACTTTCTAACGTCTTTGTAACTTTAGGGGTCACCAATATTGTGCGTAACGTCTGTGCACATTTCTTTCTCCATAGGTTTAATACCCTTGAAACGGCGGTTCTGTCCCGGTATGACTAAACTTGTTGACAGGGATGTTAAACCACAACACAACCCTCTGACTGAAAAAGAAAACATATTTTTAAATCAGCGAAAGACGGCGTATGAGCGTGCCGAATGTGGCCAGTACTCTTGGGTCTGCATCAATACGAACCAGATATTCTACCGCACCCGGTTTTGGACTTATATAATAAGTTGCTTAAACAACAGTCACACATTAGCGTATAGCCCAACATTAGCGTATAGCCCAAACGCGCGCCGGTCGTATGAAAAATGGAAAATCGCAACACGCTGAAGATTTTAGGTATAAAAATTAATTTCTAGCATGTTTAAAAAACATTTTGATCCCAAACGCGCAAGAAACGCGCGACGATATTTAGCGACGTACAGCGACGAGCACCGGACGTACATCAAGCGTACCCAAAGTACTCGTAACGCGTTTTGAACGTGTCTACGATGTGCGCCTGACGTATGTGGAATTTTGCAAAAAAATTTCAACACGCCCGGTGCGCGTTTCACTTATACGCTAAGTTTTTAATGTGTGACCGCGATTTTAACCGCAGTTATAATTGGGCAAATAGGTCACTGTATAGGCGGCACCTTTGATATTCATATCTGGGCGTGGTCGACTAGTCCATCTGTTCAAGCAGGGTGATTATAGAAAAGTCGAACTCAGTCAGCCTAGAGTGCTGTCACATATTTACCGTTAGAGATCAGCTACCTGTTTTTTGTCCAATCCAGTGAATTAGACAAAGTCGTATTTCATTCGAATTTTGTAACGGAAAACATGTAAGTTGAGTCTTTCAACTGTATATCTCTAGATTTTACCTAGATAAAAAAAGTAGACCATACCCAATAACGCATTCATGAGGTAACGCCCATACAGTAACCTATTTGCCGAATTATGGTCAATTGCTAGATAAAACTGATGTTTAACCTCTAATATTTTACAGTAATGTCGGGAGAGAACCCCACCTGCGTGTTTAATCAGTTATTTTAGTTTTATTTAGGGAATTGTACGAGAGCGAGGGTTCGAAACCCCAAATGCTCTACAACTGAGCTACTGAAAGGTACAAGTAGGCAAAGATCAGGAAAAGGCGCAATCAGAAAAAGATTCCCACTCCAAAAAAAAATCACCTCACAAAAATATGCAATATCACCAATTATCTTTTTTATGGACTTCTTGATTTTTTTTTCATTGATTTGTCGGAGTTTGAAACAAAAACTGTCAGAGACACAAATACTGGCAGACATAGCAAAGACTACTTAAACTGATAAACTGCCTCCAATTGACAAAAGGTAGTTACAAGTGACGCATCTGGGCGTGGCGTACGGCAGCAAACTTTACTGTCAATAACAGACAAGCCGTTTTCAACTGGCACATGTATCAAAGCACTTACATGTAAGCACGGGATGCACAAGGCTTTTGGTAAGGAGGCATTGGATTGAGTTTTGTATGTAAAATATTCGATCATTTGTGTGTGTTTTAGCCATCTACCGAACGGAATGTTTTGTTGTAGCGTTGAATAGTTCCGTCATTGGACCTTGGCTGTAGGCCGTTGTCGTAACGCAAGAAAACAAACAAATGAGCGGACGAACACATGAACAAACATTTTTTTACAATGGAATAGTTGGATAAATGAACTTGTTCTGATAGTGCGTCGACGTAATGAAATATCTTGAGATAATCCCTGACTTTTTGTCAATGTATGGTGTATTTACAACTCAAAATACATCTCAGATTAGGCAAGAAATGTCTATTACTGCCGTTTGTATGATTTTTCGACAATGCGCGATACGCACATATATACTGAGCCAATCACATAACGCAACACGATTATGGAATGTTTTCACATGTCAATATAATGTAAGACTGTCTACCATACATATGCTGGTCAGCAATCGCCTGTGAATAACTTGAATGGGTGCAAAAATAAAATGTAATCGTTAGGGAGCGTCAATTTGATTTTTATAGGGGGGGGGTGGGCTGGAGAATGTTTTCGGGTCTGGATATTTTTAGCTCACCTGAGCCGAACTCTTAAAAAGTGATCTTATAGGATGGCCATGCTCCTCTGAAACCGCTTGACCAATCAAAGCCAAACTTCATGTGGAGCACCCTTAGGAAGGCGGAACGAATCTTTACATAAATGATCCAGGTCACATGACCAAGATGGCCGCCATGCCCATATATGGTAAAAACTATAAATAATCTTCTTCTCTGGAACTGGTGGACCGATTTCAACGAAACTTGGTATGTAGCATTGGGGACTCTGGCCCATCATAGTTTATATAAATAACGATCTTTGGTTGACCTTGACCTATTTTATGGCAAGCTAAATTTTGGTTACATAGGCTTTTCAATGAGAAAAGGTGAAAACATTGTATTTTTTCAGGAAGTTTTGTAGCCTGTGACCTGAAAGTTGGTAGATACAGACATGTTGAGCTAATGAAGTGTTGTGAGTATAAAAGGTCAAGGTCATTTCTTGACCCTGACCAAAGGTCAGTTACAAATTAAATGTAGTATCCTTGGAATGGAGGAACAACAGTTTATATAAATGGTCAAGGTCACATGACCAAGATGGTCACCATATGGCTATAAATAGCAAAAACCTTTAAAATCTTCTTCTCCAGAACCAGAAGGCCTATGATTTTGAAACTTGGCATGAAAGATCAGGGGGAGAAGCTCTACAAAGTTTATTTAAATCATGATCCTGGGATGACATTGTTCCATTTTAAGACAAGGCCAACATAGGTCGCCCATGCATTTGAATGGGGAAAGTCGTCAAAATGTCATTTGAAGGTAAAATCTTGATGGAAATGGGTATTAGTAATTCTGAAATAAATGAACCCCAGGGGCAGGTTTGTCTCCTACCCGGGGCAAAATACATGTATGATATTCAAAGATCTTCTTCTCTGAAACCGTTTGGTCAGTCAAAGCCAAACGTCATGTGGAGCATTCTTAGGAAGGGAGAATGAAAGTTTATATAAATGGTCAAGGTCACATGACCAAGATGGCCGCCATGGCTATAAATAGCAAAAATCTTTAAACAAATTCTTCTCAAGAACCAGAAGGCCCATTATTTTGAAACTTGGCATGAAGCATCAGAGAGAGGAGCTCTACAAAGTTTACATAAATCATGACCTTGGGATGACCTTGACCTATTTTAAGGCAAGGCCAACATAGGTTGCCCATGCATTTTTAATGGGGAAAATTAGTAAAATGTAATTAAATGGGTGGAGGGGAACTTGCTGGGAGTATGCAAATGGCGTTTACAGGACCATTGGTCCTCTGGTTTGCACTCGCGACGTGGTCCTGTCTTTTTATTTGTTAAGCAAGCCCTATATTAAACAAGCACCTGTCTTAAGCAAGCACTTTCATTTCTCCCCAATGGATTTTACATGTAAATGAACCTTTTTTTTTTTTTTTTTTTTTTGGTCGGCTCCTCCTCCCCTTCACCAACCCCATGTTTTTTCACACATCATTTTGAAGAATATACATGTATATATAATGAATTTATTTACACTAATTACAAGTGATTAATTTTGAATAGTTGATTAATGTTTTCACGTGAATAATTCTGTACATATTGTAATAATGCGACTTACTTGTTCAGTATATTCGATATATATATATATATATATATATATATATATATATATATATATATATATATATATATATATATATATATATATATATATATATATATATATATATATATATATATATATATATATATATATAGTATGAGATTTTGGTAATATACATCAAACAGACAAACCTGTCGGTAGCACCGGATCCATAAATGGATGCTTGAATGATATTGATATGCTTTAAGTATATGTGGAGATTTTATCATTAACGGTGCAAAATTTTATTCGTGCCTGAGCTAGCTTTCGCCTTTCGGCTTCATCAGAGGCATACTGATTAGTGCAAGTTTACAGAAAAATAGAAGGTGAGACGGCGAAAATGGCCGTCCCTCGATTTTTGAGATAAGCAAATACAGGTAAAAAATCACATTGTACTCAATAGGAGAACACATGAGCAACAGAAATTTGATGCAATTTGATTAAAATCCCGAAAATAAAACTCAAACAAGAAGAGGGGGGGGGGATAAAAAAAAAGAAAAAGAAAGTAGAAGTAAACAAACACGACCGTTCACTTCGAAGGTTGCAAAACTACTGAAGGTGGGCTATGTAAAGCCTGCCTTTAAACACACCGCTACAAACGCTGGTCATTTTTATGGTTATGTAAACAGCTGCGGCCGAGGTTTTCCTAAATAATTGGCTAAGTTGAAGACTACTTGATACAATATGGAGAATGACCAGGTTTGACTGGATCAAAAGATACAAGATGTATATAAATTAATAGTATAGTATGAGATTTTGGTAATATACATCAAACAGACAAACCTGTCTGTAGCACCGGATCCATAAATGGATGCTTGAATGATATGCTTTAATGTGGAGATTTTATCATTAACGGTGCAAAATTTTATTTGTGCCTGAGCTAGCTTTCGCCTTTCGGCTTCATCAGAGGCATACTGATTAGTGCAAGTTTACAGAAAAATAGAAGGTGAGACGGCGAAAATGGCCGTCCTCGATTTTTGAGATAAGCAAATACAGGTAAAAAATCACATTGTACTCAATAGGAGAACACATGAGCAACAGAATTTGATGACTGTCTCGGCATACATTTCTGTAAAGGTAGTGATCTCATTTCAAGCCTGTCTGTAGCGCTAATGAAAAAGTTAAGCAGTCAGTGGCAGTGAGTGACTTTTCCATACGAACCGCGTCATGAGAAAACCGGATTTTCGCCTATGCGAAAACAAAGGCGCAGCGTCTTGTTTTCACAACTCGGAAAGTACAATCCCTCTCCTTCCTAGATCCGAATTTTCAAGCTTCCTGGATCCGATATTTAAAGCTTTCTACCTATATCTTCTGTGACTGTACATACATACTTTTGTTTCTCGCGTCGCGGCTCTATTTAATACTAGGAATGAGATTAACAAATAAAACAAGATAAAAAATAAATGAATGTTTTACCTGTTTATTTTCACACAACATTATCATATCATGGTTTTTATAGTAACTTTTGTTAACACAAACACAACCTTCGAGGTTATATATAAAAAAAAAAAACTACACCTACTTTTTTTAAATACGGCAGTCACAATATAGGAAGTCGGTGGTCGATTAACAACAAGAATCTAGCCCTGTTCAATTATATATGCGCTCTCGCCGTGGCGAGATTGTTCACATGCTCGTTCGTATTGATGCGCATGTGCTATAGTGTGCGCGAGATATTGTCATTTGTCAATTTATTATACTTATCCCTATCGACATGCATTGAAAATGTAGATGATCGAGCAAAGGCTGAAAATAAAATTCTGTTTGTTTGTCCTCCACCTACCTACCCACTTTTTACTCCCCTACCCAAGATTATATTGCAATTTTGTGAGGTAAACTATTTTTATTATTTGATAATTTGGTAGGAATCCATCCACCCCCAAATATTTTCCTACAAGTGCACCCTGTCTACCAAAAAACAATGCAAAAGATCAAGCGATCAAACAGTCAAGATCAATGGTAGACTGTGTTACCAGATTCATCAGACAAAACAATGAAATGTTGGCATTTTGGAATATAAAATATAATATAATAATTTCCCTTCCTACCCAATTCTAACATGCTGGGTAGGTAAAAGACAAACAAACAGTTTTTTAATTCAGGCCTAAGTGAAAACCCGTATACCGTATAGGTAAACAATGATAGCTTTTCAAAAAGCTAGGTGGGGGTGGGGTATGAAAGCCCCTGCCGAGCCGAGCTTTATAAAAGACCCTGCCGAGCCAGGTTTTTGACTTGTAATCGCCAATAAAACTCAAAATACAAAAAATGAATGGTTTCATATGTTGAAAAAGATAATATCGCACAGATGTTAAAGATATTATTCGTCATGATTACTTTGAAAACAACATGTGATGCCATTTTTCTATTTGACTGGCACAAAAGCTGAAATTTTCTATCAAATCCAATAAAATTGGCAAATTAGCATAACTGGGTTTATGTAAACGGTTTCAAATTACATAAAATTATTTCAAATGTTATAAAATATCATTCTCTATATTATTTTACATGAAGATATCGAACTTTAAGCAATAATTAGTCAAAAACCTGGCTCGGCATAGTAAGCTCGGCAGCTCGGCTCGGCAGGGGCTTTCATACCCCACCAAAAGCTAGTATAGCCCGTTTATCTGATATTTAGATCTAGACCCACTTAGTCCTTGATTGCGTAAGAATAGTTATTCGGCTTAACTAATAAGGCAGGATATACGTGTAGACCAACTGTCAAACCTACATCGCATTACCTTGTTCACTCCATTTGTGTGGACCGGTGTCATGGGACACCAACGAAAAAGTCTGTTGAACATCCTGCTTATTCAAAATTTTGTGCCCATGAGACGAAATGACTTGCAAAACGACTGCGTACAATTGCTAAATCAAGTTCACCCACAGCAAAGAGCTGTGACAGCAAAGAGCTGTGGTGCTGGCTGATTTCTTCGCACCATTGGTCAGATTAAAGAATCGTCGGTTGGTTGTGGTGCTTTGCAGCCTGATATTGCCATCTGTGAAATAATGCTGATGCAGGAAAAGCAGCATGACATGCCTCAACATCTTGTCTTATGCACTGATCAGTTGTCATGGGAAAACTTTTCTTCAAAGTCTTTGCTTTTGTGACGAATATCCATTTTGAAAACCGCAGTTTGTGTTGAAATTTCATTAAAAGCTCTTAGTTTGATATTCGCCATGTAAAAACGCTTAATTCTGACAGTTTACCCGATTAAAATCGACTTGTGTCGTGTTTTACATGGAAATCGCTTTCGCACCTGATTCACCTACTTATTTTTCTAGAATGGACTTTCCCGTAATAATGGAACAACCCAAATATTGCACGTGACTGGATGGGTATAAAAGGAGCAAGCGAGGCAGTGATAGTCATTATTGTGAAAGAAGTCGGAGGGTTTAGATCGAAGAGAGAGACTGCAGGCAGTTGATGATGTAGTAGTAAATAGGCTTCGTGGCACGGAGCTCAGGCTTTGGGATGACGAGAGATCATTGCGATAGCTCTTATCCCCTAGTGTTGAACCTCTTAGTGCTGAACGAATATTTGAGACTCTTTGGCCGCAGAGATCATTGCGATAGCTGGGCCTTGGTCACAGAGATCATTGCGATAGCTGGACCAATATGGAGCCTCAAATAGAAGTTCCTGGGAAGCCAGTGATTTAGGCTATAGTGGGATAGCCAACGAAACCATAGGGGTTTCAAGCCTGTCAGTGTTGTGTAAATGGCGTTTGAATTATGAGTTCCTGGACGTAGATTGGGTTTGAAACCATTCAGTCACGTATCAAGTATTGCATTAGAATTATTATAGTCAGACATTATTTCTAAAACGACGTGTATGAACCACACCAAGACCTAGGGCGAGGGTTGGGATCCCATAAAACCGGTTTAAGCCCCCTAGTAATTTCATTACTAACCGTTCCAAGGCGGTGCTCTTGGTGTGGCTCATCTCGTTCAACATCAATATAGTCGTTTAAATAGCATTTTGCTCGGTACGTGTTTCGAATATTATAGTGTTCGTAGTCTAAGATATACAGAAGTAAATGGCTCGGCTGTACGTTACATTTGGTGGCAGCGGTGGGATAATGACAACTGCCAGAACGGAGTTGCCTTACCCTTGTAGTCCCCAGGCCAAGACTCGGGACGAGTCTTCTCGGAGGGGGAAGTAATGTAACGGGATAGTCTCCCTTGTAGAATACGTTGGTGCAACGTATTAGCGGCATATTAGTGGGTAGTAATTTGCAAATTAGAAACTCGAACCTTTGTGATTAGAGTAAGTGTTAGGTATATAGCGCAGTAAACCACCCTTGGTGGATGAGCATGCTTTTCCACCGACGGGGTTTCTGTGGCTCGGCTCGGCTGTTCGTTACACTTTTAAGGTAACCCGTACTCATTTTGGTCACTTTTAACTAATAATGGTCAGCTCGTACTGACTCACTCACTCACTCACTCACTTACTTTCTTACTTACTTACTTACTTACTTACTTACTTATTGAAGAAGTTACATTATGAATAAGGTGGGTGAAAATGGAAAGCGGTTGTTGTTTTTCAGATGAGACCAGCATTTTAGGAGATAAACTCTCTTTCCTTAATGCATGCAGCACGAGTTATTGTTTATATCCACAGGTGGGTTACATATCAGCCTCAAAAATAACAAAAGGCAGAGGACATAAATTTTCTGAATGTGCATGTTTGTCTATCGTTAATAGTATTTATGAAGAGAATAAGATATAGATTTATGTGAATGTGTATTCATTAACAGCATATAACAATTGCATCAGTCAAGAATAGACACTATCTAACATTAAAAGCAGGAAAAGGATTGTATAAACTTTTAAACCTGTCATTAACTACTGAAACTAAAAATACACCCGGGTGCACAAATACCCAGGTACAAATGTTGCACATGAACACGACTTTAGAAACATCTCATGCTACATAATATATATGTAATTAATAAGTTCTTCCTAATGTTTTCTACGACTTTTGTGAAATAATTAGAAAACTGAAATAAATGACATTGATTGCGACTCATTCAAATATGACCAACAGATAGAAGCTAATTGTATGTATGTATGTATGTATGTATGTATGTATGTATGTATGTATGTATGTGTGTGTGTGTGTGTGTGTGTGTGTGTGTGTGTTGTTTTGTATTGAGGCTTGACGTCACAAATTTTCAGTCATGTCGGGACGGAGCCAACGCTACCTGGTTTTAACCAGTACTGTAGGAAATTAACGCGTCTTGCTCAAGGATACAACACGGTGCCGCCTCACGCATCATGACCCAGGACCTCTCAATTCGGAGTCCGATGCTCTACCACTCCCCATAAGCTATTTGGCTATTCATTAGAATGTGATGCAGCATGGTGTTAAGCTCTTGAAAAATACGGAAGTTATGACTGTAACTATATGTTTATATGAAAGCTATATATTAAATGTTAAAAATGTTGTAATAACATTTTTTACATTTTGCGTCGATCAGTCACCACGCAATATGTTAAAATGTTAAAACTTCATCCTCGATCTTTGACTATAGTGAGACAAAGCTCGACCATACAGAAATACTGAAACCTCTCTCACGGGGACCCAACTGTTAATCGTGATTATTGATGCGACGTGGAATGTTAATGCATGCTATTATGAAGTTTCGTATGCGTCGGCGAGATCGTTACGAATGCGACGTTCCACATCCTCTGCCCTTGGACCGTAAGTAACACATGTTTTGCTCTCGTGAAAATAAACAAAGCTGAGTTTGCAAAATCGGCGTCCACTATGATCTGCAAAATTCTTCTATGTTCCCACTTGATGTCAATTGGAATACTTACGGCTCTTGTGTTTTTCAGCTAATGGTTTATAAAGTTGACCGTTAGATACAATTTTGCCACCGTGACGGAAACTCATTACATTCTTAAATTCCTTTTGTTTTTCTTAGTCTTGGTCGTAAACTAAGAAGTATAACACAGTCTTGTGGGTTTCTTTATTGAAATTTGTATCCAAACGGCTTTGTAAATGCACATTTATTTACTGAGCGTGAAAAACAGTAAGATAAGCATTTTTGTATGCATCGAAGATGAAGGTACGTACTTCTAGAATTTAGCATTTTTGTTGGGCTCTTTCAATGAAAAAGTTATTTACGTACATGCAGAAGCATAACAAGTACCTTTATTAAGCGAAATATTTCATGGCGTTTTTTCCTTGGATTACATTCACTTCGCTGAGCGAGCTTCAAAGCGTATACCACTTTTATTTTGAATGAGGCCACAGAGTGGGGTTTCTGATTCAGCTCAGTTTGTCAACATTCGAGTGACACAACGGAATTATTCTTGCCTCGAAACCAAGCTCGAAACAGCAAATCATTTTCGGACATTTCAGTGACAGAACTGATATGTTTCTTTACATTAAATTAATCTAAGGCTAAACCAAATAATTTTTGACCATTGAATATGGGTGGCTCCATGCATTTCTGATAAGCAGGAGGAAAACAACAGAATTAAAGGGTTTATGCGGTTTTTAGGTGCGGTTGCGAGGCAGTTATCCATTGGAATGGTGTGTTATACAAGAACAGCGACCACTATGGTTATTTCATTGCATTTACATTAGAAGAGTCTTCGGGAGCACTTTGAACCCTCGGCCTCGGGCTCAAACAACTTTTCCCAGCCTCTGCAAGTAATAATACAGTATAAAAACCATGGTTGACCCCTTTAACATGTATCTAAAAATATTTGTTGAAGAAAATGCATCACTGTCTCCATATCGCAAGATTTGCTATTTTATTTTACTGAATCATCGGTCTCATTCTTCCACGATGCATTTCTGTGTCGCATATTAGATTTTAACAACGTCTTCGATGCATACAACAGATGCTTATCTTACTGTTTTTCACGCTCTGTAGATAAATGTGCATTTACAAAGCCGTTTGGATATATATTTCAATAAGACACGCACAGGACTGCATGTGTTATACTTTTTAGTTTACGACCAAGACAAAGAAAAACAAAAGGAATTTAAGAATGTAATGAGTTTCCGTGGCAAAATTGTATCTACATGTCAACTTTATAAACCATTAGCTGAAAAACACAAGTGCCGTAAGTATTCCAATTGACTTCAAGTGGAAACATAGAAGAATTTTACAGATCATAGTGGACGCCGATTTTGTAAACTCGGCTTTTTTTTTTATTTTCGCGAGAGTAAAACATGTGATACTTACCGTTCAAGGGCAGAGGATGTGGAACGTCGCATTCGTAACGATATCGCCGACGCATACGAAACTTCATATTAGCATGCATTAACATTCCACGTCGCATCAATAATCACGATTAACAGTTGGGTCCCCGTGTCTCTGAACAATTTCCTGGTTTTCTGATTCCTAGGTTAATAAAATTTTTAACTTTTTGGCATTCCGAGACCCTAATTCTAACTTTTGAAGCCGTTTGTGCTTTATTTCAGCATTCTCGCAGACTTTCAGGATCCCGGTGCCAATGTACATAAACTCTGTTTTTACCTTTAAATACACTCAAAAGACATTTTGTATCGTTCTGCAATACTATCTGACCATTCTCATACGTCCAGTTTAAGTTTAGGAGTTTTTAACATTTTTATAACATTTTGCGCTGATTGCTGGCAACGCAAAATGTTATAATGTTTAATTTTTTTTTGCCTAGCTGCGTCTTTATGACAATCAGGATACATGAGAAAATAAAGTTTTACCTGTTTGACATTCTGAGACCCTAATTCTTTACCTTTTGGAGCTGTGTCAAGACGCAATATGTTAAAATGTTATAATAACATTTTGCGTAGATCAGTCACAACACAAAATGTTATCAATGTTGTAATAACATTTTTTACATTTTGCGTCGATTAGTCACCTAGCAATATGTTAAAATGTTAAAAGTTCATCCTCAATCTTTGCCTATAGTGAGACAAAGCTCGACCATTTAGAAATACTGAGACCTCTCTGAACAAGTTCCTGGTTTTCTGATACCTGAGATAATAAATTTTTAACTTTTTGGCATTCTGAGACCCTAATTCTACCTTTTGAAGCCGTTTATGCCTTATTTCAGCATTCTCGCTGACTTTCAGGATTCCGGTGCCAATATACATAAACTCTGTTGTTACCTTTAAATACACTCAAAAGACCTTTTGGATCGTTCTGCAATACTATTCTGACCATTCTCAGACTTCCAGAATAAATAAGGAGTTTTAACATTTTTATAACATTTTGCGTTGATCACTGGCAACGCAAAATGTTAAAATGTTAAAAAAATATTTTTTGCCTAGCTGGATCCTTATGACTATCAGGATACATGAGAAAAAGTTCTACCTTTTTGACATTCTGAGACCCTTATTCAGAAACCTTTTGGAGCTGCATGTGACTTATTTTAGCATTCTCGCAGACTTTCAGGATTCCGGTGACAATGTACATAAACTCTGTTTACCTTAAAAAAACTTTAAAATCTGCAATACTTTCTGACCATTCTCAGACTTCCAGAATAAGTTTAGGAGTTTTTAACATTTTTATAACATTATACGTTGATCGCTGGCAAAGCAAAATGTTAAAATGTTAAAACTTTTTTTTTTTTTTTTTTTTTTAATCTTTATGACTATCTGGACAGCTGAGATAATAAACATTTAATTTTTTGGCATTCTGATGCCCTAATTCTACCTTTTGAAGCCGTCTGTGACTTATTTTAACATTCTCGCAGACTTTCAGGATTCCGTTGGCAATGTACATAAACTCTGTTTTTACCTTTAAATACCCTTAAAGTACCTTTTGGATCGTTCTGTCATACTTTCTGACCATTCTCAGACTTCCAGAATAAGTTTAGGAGTTTTTAACATTTTTATAACATTTTGCGTTGATCGCTGGCAACGCAAAATGTTATAATGTTAAAACTTTTTTTTTTTTTTTTTTTTTTTTTTGCCTAGCTGGATCTGTATGACTATCTGGATACCTGAGATAATAAAATTTTAACTTTTTGGCATTCTGAGACCCTAATTCTACCTTTTGGAGCTGCATGTGACTTATTTTAGCATTCTCGCAGACTTTCATGATTCCGGTGCCAGTGTACGTAAACCATGTTTTCACCTCTTGATATTCTCAAAAGTATTTTGGAATCGATCTTCAACACTTTCTGATCATTCCCAGACATCCAGAATAAGTTTTAGAGTTTTTAACATTAACATTATTATAGCATTTTGCGTTTATCGCTTCATGTGCAAAATGTTAAAAATATTTTTTTGGCCTAGCTTGATCTAAATTTACGACCATCAGGATACCTGAGATAATAAAATTTTAACATTTTGGCATTCCGAGACCCTAATTCATCCTTTTGAAGCCGTTTGTGCCTTATTTTAGCATTCTCGCAGACTTTCAGGATTCCGATGCCAATGTATATAAACTCTGTTTTTTACCTTTTAATTCCCTCAAAAGACCTTTTTGATCGATCTGCAATACTTTCTAACCATTCTCATACTTCCAGAATAAGCTTAGGAGTTTTTAACATTTTTTAACATTATGCGTGGATCGCTGGCAACATGTTAAAATGTTAAAACAATTTCTCGCCTAGCTTGATCTAAATTTATGACTATCAGGATACCTGAGATAATAAAATTTTAACTTTTTGGCATGTACCGAGACCCTAATTCTACCTTTTGTGCCGTCTGTGACTTATTTCAGCATTGTCGCAGACTTTCAGGATTCCGGTGACAATGTACATAACCTCTGTTTTTACCTTTTAATATCCTCAAAAGGCCTTTTGGATCGATCTGCAATACTTTCTGACCATTCTCAGACTTCCAGAATAAGTTTAGGAGTTTTTAACATTTTTATAACATTTTGCGTTGATCTCTGGCAACGCAAAATGTTAAAATGTTAAAAACTTTTTTTTCTTGCCTAGCTGGATCTTTATGACTATCTGGATACCTGAGATAATAAAATTTTAACTTTTTGGCATTCTGATACCCTATTTCTAGGGTCTGTGACTTATTTTAGCATTCTCGCAGACTTTCAGGATTCCGGTGCCAGTGTACGTAAACCATGTTTTCACCCCTTGATATTCTCAAAAGAATTTTTGAATCGATCTTTAACTTATTCTGGAAGTCTGCGAGAATGCTAAGGTAAGTCACATGCAGCCCCAAAAGGTAGAAATAGGGTCTCAGAATGCCAAAAAGGTAAAACTTTAATTTCTCATGTATCCTGATAGTCATAAAGACGCACCTAGGCAAAAAAAAAAAAAAAAAAAACGGATTTTTTTTTAACATTTTAACATTTTGCGTTGCCAGCGATCAACGCAAAATGTTATAAAAATGTTAAAAACTCTTAAACTTATTCTGGAAGTCTGAGAATTGTCGGATAGTTTTGCAGAACGATCCAAAAGGTCTTTTGAGGGTATTTAAAGGTAAAAACAGAGTTTATGTACATTGTCACCGGAATCCTCCTGAAAGTCTGCGAGAATGCTGAAATAAGGCACAAACGGCTTCAATAGGTAACATTTGGGTCTCGGAATGCCAAAAAGTTAAAATTTTATTATCTGAGGTACCCTGATAGAAATAAATTTAGATCAAGCTAGGCGAAAAAATGTTTTAACATTTTTAATATTTGCGTTGCCAGCGATCAACGCATAATGTTATAAAAATGTTAAAAACTCCTAAACTTATTCTGGAAATCTAAGAATGAATAGAAAGTATTGCAGATCGATCAAAAAGGTCTTTTGAGGGAATTAAAAGGTAAAAACAGAGTTTATGTACATTGGCACCGGGATCCTGAAATTCTGCGAGAATGCTAAAATAAGGCACAAACGGCTTCAAAAGATAGAATTAGGGTCTCGGAATGCCAAAAAGTTAAAATTTTATTATCTCAGGTATCGTGATAGTCATAAATTGATATCAAGCTAGGCGAAAAAAAAAACGTTTTAACATTTTTAACATTTTGCGTTGCCAGCGATCAACGCATAATGTTATAAAAATGTTAAAAACTCTAAAATTTATTCTGGAAGTCTGAGAATGGTCAGAAAGTATTGCAGAACGATCCAAATGGTCTCTTTTGAGGGTATTTAAAGATAAAAACAGAGTTTATGTACATTGTCACCGGATTCCTGAAAGTCTCCGAGAATGCTAAAATAAGTCACATGCAGCTCCAAAAGGTAAAATTAGGGTCTCAGAATGCCAAAAAGGTAAAACTTTATTTTCTCATGTATCCTGATGATAGTCATAAAGATCCAGCTAGGCAATTTTTTTTAAACTTTAACATTTTGCGTTGCCAGCGATCAACGCAAAATATTATAAAAATGTTAAAAACTCCTAAACTTATTCTGGAAGTCTGAGAATGGTCAGAAAGTATTACAGAACGATCCAAAAGGTCTTTTAAGGGTATTTAAAGGTAAAAACAGAGTTTATGTACATTGTCACCGGAATCCTGAAAGTCTGCGAGAATGCTAAAATAAGTCACATGCAACTCTGTCAAAACGCGAAATGTTAAAACGACGCAAAATGTTATAATAACATTTTAACATTTTGCGTCGAATCAGTCACAGCACATGCTGACACCACGTGCTTCACATGGCACTGGAAAAATGTGTCAATCAAATAGGCGCCACTTTTACCGTGTTTACAAAACTTCATCACGTGAGTTCAAGCGGCATGATCAAAGTAGTTTACCTATACACACAGCTACAGATAATCCAAAGATGCAGGGTAATAACGGCTATACCATTTTTCGCACGAACAGGTAAATAACGGTAAATAAATGCAATCTGTAGAGGCGAACTCTAAAATTGGGATAGCGTTGCACAATGAAGCAAGCAATAATATTTAAAAGTTTACAGTAAATACGTCATACCTGTAAACCCTAAAACGCAGGTGAGTCGATACTAATCCTCGAGAACGGGCGTGCAGGTGAGCTGACGAAATTAGACGCGTAGCACCGGAGATTTTCGGGAAGTCCGTTATAAGTAAGTAAAGACTTTATTTAAAGAGGGTTTCTACATTTAGCATATATCCATGTACATATACAAATGAGAGCATGTGCAATAGCTAATCTTCCATGAGGCCCTCGTGAGGTAAACATACGTATTAAATCATGTGCGTTTTCTACATTGATTCCCAGTTAAACACTAAAGCCGTGTGGTTACGAGGCCGTCGTGCATTACAACATATTGTACAGGTATGAGGATGGGGGCTGAGGTTCGAAACCATTTATTTATTTTTTATCTTCTGAATTTTATTTGTATTCTCTCACAAAAGTATAACTTCGATTTTAATATATAATTTATACATAAGTAGTTTAAGCAATTATACATGTAGTTAATTAAAATAGTTATTCAGTTTCTGTATTAACAAGGATGTGTGCATATATATGTACGTGGCTCTTGTATTATGGACCAGTCATTCGCATCCCCGGTATAGCGGGGACAAAGTGGGACTGAAGTGCCGGAATTAAACATTGGACGAGTCCCGGCAGTACCGGAGATTTGCCGTAGTATTGTCAGCCTAAGGGGCCCGTGGCTATTAGCATGGACTTCATGATTACAAATATGACCCCGCAATGCCGGGCTTTTAGCGGGGTTTTAAAATTGAAAAGTTAACCCGGTCCTTTAGGGGCCGTGGATATATATGACTGGTGCATTACATGTACATGTACGTTTTACATGTGTAATTTATTTTAGTAAAACACTCATTTTGCTTTCCAAATTGGCCTATCCAGTATCCAATGTTATTCACATCATTCTGCGAAGTGGAACACAGGGCGAAAGAACATTTAAACATACCAGCAAAGAATATATACGAGTCTTGTAGGAAAGAAGAGAGAAACAGCGGCATGTCCATATCCTTGAAGACTGAGTGGCTACAGCGGACACAGCTCATGACAGGGGTCAATAGGCGTAGAATCAGGAGAGTTTTGCGGGACATAAAATATTATAAAATAAATACAGGCAATAGTGTACTAATAAGAGGGAAAAATCTAAAAAAAAAAAAAAAATGGGATTCGAACGCCTACCAAAATATAACCAATAACACTTTAATATTGATCCACGGTCGTACTATCACGACTATGACTGAAGTGTTAACTTATAATGGTTTCTTAAATGTATTTAGCATAAATGGAAAAACTCTTGATTCTCCGGAAAAAGGCGTACACTTTCCGGATTGTTATTTATAACATGTTTACCTATTTCGACGCTGTAAATGGAATGTGCGACCTATTGACATGACAATCAACAGTGCGCGGATTATTATCATTTTTAAAGTTTGTAAACAGAGAATGGTAAACATAAACACAGGTTATTTTTAGGACCAATAAAAATGAAATTTATGATATTGAACAAATAGCTGTATCGGCTGGATATCTCAGAGGACTAGCATGCTGACTCTCTTTCCGTAGGTTGTGGGATCGAAACCCAGTACTGTTATTTTTTCAATGTTTTATATGCGTGTGTGTGTGTGTTTTTGGTTCCTTTTTGCTTGTTTATAAGTTTGGATTTATTTTATTATTACTATTTTTTTGTTGTTCTTCTTCTTTCTTTTAATAAATTCAATAAACAACAACAAGGATAAACATTTAAAATGAAAACATGAGCTGGTGAAACATGCAACAAAATGCCAGGGCAAATTACAATGTGTGAATAAAGTACTATGTGACATGCATGTACTGCAAGCATTAATACAAAAGTGACGTTAAAATACTTTTTATGTTGAGCTAAACGTTACAGAAGAAGCCTTAAATGAATAGTGCTTTCCAGAACATTTAGAGCGATTTGCTTTTTTTCTTCGCTGTAGTGAAGCCGTCTTGCCATGATTCGCAAAAGGAGCGGACTGCCCAAGATAGTGGGTGCATGAATAATTCGTTTTTATTAAAATCACGCTTAGAACAAGAGAAAAATGCTTCGTTTAAATTGGCGCTGACCTAGTTTTTGGAAGAAAAAAAGTTGATCCTACCCGGATTCGAACCTGGGACTGACGAATTCCAAGCATATCACCGTAACCACTGCTCTAGTTGTATATTGATGAATGCAGGTCATTTTCCAAAAGATTACTAACTTACCTGTTGGTGTTCTATTAAAAGCTCGTCCTCAAAATAGATTATTGTTATTGGAAAATATTATTGTAAACCAAAAGTATCAACACGACAGGATACCGCGGCTGACCTGTAATATACAGACTTTTTCTGATGTTGTTAAAATTGAAAATTTTCCGTAGTCTAAAAATGTTTTTGATATTTTTCTTATTTTTGCACAAACTATAGATTGTGGGTACACGCTAGAACCGCCTCAGCGAGTACCCACTATCTATGTTTTAGAGTGAAAATAAGAAATATATGTATACCCCTGCATACCCTAGTTTTGTTATATAAAATGGGGTATAAAGGGGTATGTATTCAACGGAAATGTTATCCTGATGCTACGTCGATTTGTCGGTGTTTGTTTTTAAATCATGAAATTTGATTCAGGTTGCATTAGTGCACAATGCATTATTGCCTTGTCTTGTAACAGTTGGTTGATCTAGTATATGTGTGACGAAACATCGATTTTTCAAGGAGCCTTTAAAGAACCTTTCCACAGGCCCAGTATTGTAGGCGAGTGATTTAACCTTTTTAGCATTTTGAATTATACGTCCGGACTTCAGTAATAAGCATCACTGTATCATTCTTGTACCCAGTGATTACTATTTACTGTATGAAATGAACGAGAATGATAGTAAGGATTTGTGTCTAATTTGCACACCAGGGTGTTGTCAATTGAACAAAGTAAAAGAGACATCCGGTGGTTTTGAAGGCGATCGGAAAATAGTTGACACATAAGGTAAAGTCCAATTCGCATGCGCTAAAAACACACGCGTGTAAATATACTCCGGTGTGCAAATTTTACTCGGGGTAAGCAAATGGCGCATGCGAACGCAAATACACACCGGAGTATATTTATATGGGTAAATTTACTCCATGGTTTGACCAAATGCAAATTTTATTTTTACAAATACACACGTGTAAATTTACTATTTTGTCCCATGCGAACGCAAAGTAAAATTTACTCATGAGTATAGTCTGCTTTTAGATAACAAATTTTCACATTTTTGGCACGACTGCACGAAGTGTATACGAGGGTGGGTCAGAAAGTTCTGTCATAGGTATTATAACTTTGTTAATAAACATGATAGGTTGCTGTATTATACCTTGACTGAAAGGGCTACATTTCTTCTTTATAATGATGTCAAAATAATACCCGTAAGAAATAAATACCTAGAAATAGACACCTTGAAAGACACCTGGGGTAAAGCCAATGGCACTTTTTCTAGAATTTGTGAATATTATTGTGTGCGTTTCATGCGTCATATCGTCATAACTACCGATCAGATTTTCTCCAACTTTACAGTGATAAATAATAGTATATTTAGAAAAGCAATGTGACAAAAATTACTGGTATCGATGCTATGTTGACTTTATTATAAAGCGATATATATGACGTCATTAAAATACGTACCCCTATAGCATTTCTGGCACCGCTGAACCATTATATTAGCTCGCATTTTTACGAGTTTACGACAGGACACACTAGGATAAAACAATAAAATGGTAAAATGTATTTAAGGTCCCTGGTCAACGTGTAGATGTCAATAAATGCCCTTTGAATTTGAACAGTAATTTTAATGTATGTAAAACAAGCAAATTTCACTATTTCATTTTGCAATAGCTCAATTAATTTTAATTGAATTATTTTGATTTTTGCAGGATATATTCATCTATGATTGAAAAATATATTGCAGGGGTTATATTTTTTCGAAGTCGTTTTTCTTAAAAGATATTCACAAATTCAAGAAAAAGTGCTATTGGTTTTACCCCAGGTGTCTTTCAAGGCTTCTAGTTTGAAGTATTTATTTCTTTCATGCATTCTTTTGGCATCATTATAAAGTAGAAATGTAGCCCTTTAAATCAAGGTATAATACAGCAACCTATCATGTCTATTAACAAAGTTATAACACCTATGACAGAACTTTCTGACCCACCCTCGTAGAGCTATTGTCTTCCACGTTCCCGTTCCCGTTCGCGTGCGCGTCACACTTGCGTTAAAGTTTTCTAGAAGTCCATATCTTGACAACCACTCATCAGAAAGTATTGATACTTGGGCCATTGACACCCTGTAGGGTCAGCTTTCATTCCATGGCATTGGATCTCTGGGTCCATGCCAGGGGGTGGGGCTAGAGGTTAAAATCTAGAATAATAATAATAATAATAATAATAATAATAATAATAATAATAATGGATTTCATACTCGGACCATAGGTACCCTGTAGGATTGAGTTTCATTTCATGGCATCGGATCTCTGGGACCATTCCTGCGGGGTGGAGCTAGAGGTTAAAAACTAGAACACTGGAAACATAGATGTAATGCTGTGTACCTTTACCAAGGAGTCCATCCATATCTTGACAACAACTTATCGTAAAGCATTCATACTTCATACACTTTAGGTTCCATGACATCGGACCTCTGGGTCGGAGTCAGGGGTGCGAGGCTAGAGGTCAAAATCTAGAACTCCCTGAATTTATTTCTTAATAGAAACAACTTAGGAAGATGGTTGGTCATTCATCTTTTGACTTTGTGACACTGACTTGTGCGTCACGACGGTAAATGTCGGTTGACCTACTTTCCATGGTTCATTGATTTTGCCTTATATCTTGACACTCAATTAGTATATTTTCTTACTTCTTTCAGATTATGAGTGAGTACGACCAGACATTTGACCCCAATATACTTATAGGTCACTGTGACCTAATTTCACGGTTCAGTGATTTTGCCTTATATCTTGACACTCAATTAGTATATTTTCATACTTTTTTCGGATTATGAGTGAATATGACCAGACATTTGACCCCAATATACTTATAGGTCAATGTGACCTAATTTCACGGTTCAGTGATTTTTGCCTTATATCTCGGCACTCAAATGGTTAATGAACAAACTTTTTTCAAAGTATGTTTGCGTATTACAAGACCTTTGACCCTAAAGTAGTCCTAGGTCATTATGACCTAATTTCACGGTTCAGTGATTTTGCCTTATATCTCGGCACTCAATTGGCTTATGAACATACTATTTTCGCGATAGGTTTGCTTATGACAAGACCTTTGACCCTGAAGTATTCCTAGGTCACAGTGATCTTATTTCATGGTTCAGTGATTTCGCCATATATCTTGACACTCAGTTGGTATTTTTCCTACTTCTTTCAGATTATGAATGAGTATGACCAGATCTTTAACCAAAACATGCTTATAGGTCACTATGACATAATTTCATGGTTTAGTGATTTAGTCTTATATCTCGGCATTCAAGTGGTTTATGAGCAAACTTCTTTAACACTATGTTTGCGTATGACAAGACCTTTGACCCTAAAGTAGTCCTAGGTCGGTATAACCTAATTTCACGGTTCAGTGATTTTGCCTTGTATCTCGGGACCCAATTGGTAAATGAACATACTTCTTTCACGATATGTTTGCGTATAACAAGACCTTTGACCGTAAAGTATTCCTGGGTCACTGTGACCTAATTTCATGGTTCAGTGATTTTGCCTTATATCTCGACACTCAGTTGGTATTTTTGCATACTTCTTTCTGATTATGAATGAGTATGACCAGACCTTTAACCCAAACATACTTATAGGTCACTATGACCTAATTTCACGGTTCAGTGATTTTGCCTTGTATCTCGGGACCCAATTGGTATATGAACATACTTCTTTCACGATATGTTTGCGTATAACAAGACCTTTGACCGTAAAGTATTCCTGGGTCACTGTGACCTACTTTCATGGTTCAGTGATTTTGCCTTATATCTCGACACTCAGTTGGTATTTTTTCATACTTCTTTCTGATTATGAATGAGTTTGACCAGACCTTTAACCCAAACATACTTATAGGTCACTATGACCTAATTTCATGGTTCAGTGATTTTGCTTTATATCTCAACACTGAATGGGTATATAATCATATTTCTGTCATATTGTGAGTAAGTATGACTAGACTTTGCCTTTTATCTTGGCACTCAGTTGGTACATGTATATGAACACACTTCTTTCACAATATGAGTGAGACCTTTAAATCTTTGGTAGTTATAGTTAACTTTCATGGTTCAGTGATTTTACCTTATTGCATCAAGGCAAAAAAGATGTATGAGCATAATGCTTTGGATTACAGGTCGGGTTTGGCCTTATGTTTGACAAAGGTCAAACAAACGCAGTCAAGCGCGCTGTCCTGCGACAGCTCTTATTGTTCATAACTGATTATATGACAGTTGCTGAAACTGTGGACGTTATTACTAAATAAGAGTTTATTGCCACTGATCACATTTTAGATCATATGGAGTGCAAACAGCCACACTATTTCTTCATCGTTCTTGGTTAGGATTCTTGGGGCATTTAAACAGTTATTCCTTGTGAAAGGATGATAAAAGGGAACTGTATAACTGCTAAGGTTACGCCACAGCTGCCAAAGTCTACAAGAACACCTTGAAGCAGCCTCTTCTTGTTTTGCAAATACAGAAAACTTAAATGAACAGGTTTTAATATAGAAATGATAAATTTACATACAAAAATGCTCCTGGTGATAAAACCCATGTGAACACAATTTAAATTTACTCACAGGTTGATTTGCACACCGGAGTATATTTACACACCGTAGTATATTTACACGCGTGTATTTTCGCACATGCGAATTAGACTTAAGTGTATCGGTTTATCCGTGATTTAATATTCCTCAGCCCAAATCAAAAGAAACCGGTAATGTCCTGCAGCCCTTTAAGGATTTATCAATATTGACATGAGTGGGTGGGGTATGTAAAACAGAACTCTACTGTTTTCTTGACTCTGTCATTCAAATGATGATGTGCATTTATTGCTAATAGACGTCACAGATACTAGGAATGACTCAATATAGTTATTATTTTAAAATTTTAAATAGCTTGGTGTAAAATCAGAAATGTAACTGGTTTTCGTGGGACCCATTTCCTGGAAAATGAAATGCATTTGAATAAAAACTACACAAAGCCTAAATGTCTAGGATACATAATCTGACAAATTAAAAATTATTTTGGGGTCATGGAAATGTATTTCTCTGGGAAAAGTTAGTGCGCTTATTGTTTTCTGAAAGATGACATGCCTTTTGTTTCAGGTTCTTATATGATTGAAGTCAATGACTACATCGAAAAATCTGGCTTATTTATTTCAAAAAGCTAAGAAAAATGGGTCCAACGATTTCAACCCGGAAGTAACTGAAAAATGACTCGCTTGCTCTGAGCTGACCACTCATTTCACAATCATGTATACACAAATCCATGTATTTGCAACATATTCAACAGCCACATGATAAAGCATGCTAAGGAATGTATCATTGTTGACAAAAATAAACAATGCTTTTTATACAGGTAAATCTTCATACATGTACATACAGTGACCGCACATAAGTGCTTAATAGACATTTTTCACTTTTGAACGTAAATGCTGCTGGTGCGTGCGGTTACGACTTTCTGTGTGATGGGGGATGACTCGTGAGGGCATATGTGAGACTAAGACGAGGGGCAATATGAAGAATTACACAGTCAAAACTACCAACAGTCCAACGGAGACGAATTAAATAAGACATGCAATAAATGGTATAGTGTAGGACGTCTGTAGGGGACCGGAATGTCCGCGGACCGAAATGTCCGCAAAAAATTAAGTTGTTTTAAATATGTATAAAAACAAAAATAATCATCAAATAAGTCTATTAAATGCAAAAATTCGGGGAAATAATTTTCATAAAAACGAAAAAAGAACTTAGAAAAAAATCCTTGCGGACATTCCGGGACGCCCCAAAGAGACCAAAATGTCCGCAGACCCGAAATGTCCGTAATTGATTTTTCTGTTTAAACCGATAAAATACCAATCAATTATGCTTTATTAATGCGATAAAACAAGTAAATTATAAACATAATGACCATATGACCCACAAACCACAAAGGTCGGTATATAATAAAACATGTTTGACCGTTTGGTCACAATTTCTTCCATGTTTACACAAATGTAATTCTATCGTTCAAATTATTGCACTTCAGCGGTAAATTTTAACTCTTAAGTGAGTTTATTTGACATTATTCATAGTAATTAACAGTTTTAATAGCTATATTTTCAATAAAAAATCTTGCGGACATCCCGGACCATTTAGACCGCCCCGCAATGTCCGCAACATTTAAATTTATAATAACTGATGAGAACGGTTAATGATTAAAAAGCATGTCATATTATTGCGAAAGTTGAAGCAACTAATCATAAACTTATTGTAATTATGGTCCACAATGCCTATTATACAACAGATCCGATCACTTTATTCCCACTGATATTTCTATTATTAATAACAAATACATTATCTTTAAGATATGCTTTGCTTGTGTTTCAATTCTATTATTAAAGACCTATTTCCATGTCTATTGAGTGTCATTAGATAAGGGACAGGGCATTAGAAAACCTAGTGCCCTGACAATGACTCAGAATACAGGTAGGGGCAAAAAAAGGAAAAATCAATATTGATTGCAGTGGGAGGCAGTTTTATTGCACAGGTTATCAGGGACCATAAAATCAATAATCAGTGGAACTACATATTATCCTTTAGGGACCTCTTTATGACCCCCTGCAGAGATGTGATAATCACCTCATTATGACATTCCTTTGATCTAAGGACCATATTGCTTCATTAGGGGTCATTAACCAAATACACAGTGGTACCACTTTTAGCTTCTTCAGAAGTAGGTCTTTAATAACAAAGATATGCTTTGCTTCTGTTTCAACGGACAGTCGGAACCCTTTATAGTCTACACCCTTGTAATTCTTACGTAACAAATGCATTTCAACGGAACACCTTCAATGAGTTTACATGACAATATTTATAGTTTTTAACAGATATAATAGGGATAGTTTCAATAAAAATGTTGCGGACATTCCGGGCCATTTTGGCCACCCACCAATGTCCTCAACATTTAAAGTCTATCACAGATCTGATCACTTTAATGTCCCGTTAAAAAACCGGTAGCATTGCGTGAAGACTGTTTGATACATTTTTAAGCGTTTAAACTATATCATAAACAGTTAACTGACAATGTCCCATATTCACATACATGGACTTTGGGTATCGAAAACGTTAGATGGGAAATAAGGGAAATTTAATGCTGCGTGGCTGCAAAACCAGTACCACCTCCGTGTGTGTATTTGTGTATTGAAAAAGTACGCGGAATAGTTCTTAGTCGGTGCAATATCCGACTATGTGTATTCGTAACAGGGGAATACCTGTCATTATCACCCCTTATAAACAATCCAGGTACAATATCCCATATCAAATGCGTATCTTATCTATGTGATTATGAGCTCATATGGTTCAAACGACCCGGGGCTAAATTTACAATTGAAGCCTGTGCAATACGGAACATGGACATAATGCATGTATTTGCGATGTAAATTAATTCACTTGTGAAATTTCATTAAAAGCACAAAATTGGCATTTTCGCACCAAGTTAGACAGAGGATTTGTAGCTCCATTACGGCATGGTTAAAATTGAAGATAAGGTGCTACACAATAAGTTATTATTAGTTTAAAGTTTTGTCGAACCATCACACACACACACACACACACACACACACACACACACACACACACACACACACACACACACACACACACACACACAGATTATTCTGATTCTGAACCATTATGTCGAGGAATCATTAAACAAGGGCATTGCAACGTTATAGCGACGCATTATCATCATCACGGCATGACTGAAAATAGTTGACTTGGACGTTATCCAATAAGTTAAGTTTATTTTATATATTTCATGAAAGGCATAAGACATACATATGTCAAGTAACCACTAAACATACGCGACAAATACGTTTGCGCGAAGGCTTTTTGCGCGATTTTTTATGCATACGTTTGAACGAATCTTTTACCACTTTCACTCTACGTTTGCGCGATTATACATTCTTATCTAGGTGATTATGAGCTTATATGGTTCAAACGACCCGGGGCTAAATTTACAATTGAAGTCTGTGCAATACGGAACATTGACATAATAATGCATGTAAAGCGGTCGATGTAAATTAATTCACTTATGAAACTTCATTAAGTACAAAATTGCCATTTTCGCACCAAGTTAGACAGAAGATTTGAACAGGCTGTGCCAAAGACCACTTATTGTCCGTCAAAAATACTATCTCGCTCCGACATTCGGTTAGGTTTTTGCAAAGTTGCTTCGCATTGACATTACCTCCCTTTGAAATAAACTAATAGTAAACTTTAACCATTCCGTATCGAACGTTTTTTAATTGCGAATCATTTGGGGCTTCGACTGAAATGTGTGGCAACATTTGCTGCTAAAAATCTCATAGATTCGAAAGAAAAATGGCAAACAATTTGTAATGTGATTTTCCATTGTAACCAATTTGTTAATGTTGAACCTGAAAACATCACTCCAGTGTGTCGTTCGAGCAGGAAAATTTGAATTAATTTGAACGTAATTAAGCAATCAGCAATACAATAATATATCTAAAGACTTGGTCTTCACACTTTAAAATTGTTAATTCATAAAACTTCAGTAACGCATCAAAAATAATGTGATTTGTAGAAAACGTTTTTTTTGACCCCTTAAATTTTTAAAAGGACGTGTGGCAGCATTCCTTAATAATTCACACCTGTACCTGAAAAACCTATCTACAAGAAAAGCGTAAAAGTACTTTTGTCTTTAACTATTTTTAAAATATACCATGTTGCAGTTTGCTGTTGTTGAGTAAAATAATAAATAAATAAATAAACAAATAAATAAATAAATAAAAAGGTACAAGTAGGCAAAGAAACCTTTCTATAATGGCATAACAGGTGAAATTGATTTAGTAGTAGTAGTAGTAATAGTAGAAAGTGGCAGTTTTTCGTCATGCCGGGCTGAACGGACTTAATCCAAGATTCCACCACAAGGACGAAGGTTAAGTGCTCCTGGGCTGCAAATCGTGGTGCGGTGATCGCGCTGTTCGCCGATGCCCATGGTGTACTGATAATGCAAGTCAAACCGGTAAAATGGAAGGAGCACTTCTTTTTAGAATTTTGAACGCCATGGTCGAAAAGTGAGCATAAAAGTAGATAGGAAATCGGTGCCAATTCGGCTGCAAAACGATGATTTCGCTATCTTGCTCAAGAGCAAATGTAGGTCAAATGGGATATTCAATCATGATGCTCTCTATTAGGGCCGCGCTTAATGGCTATGCTAGATCGGTGAAATGACCTAGTTTGAAACTGCACATGATTAAACAGCTACGGACACTGCTGCAATTCATGTGGACAGGTCACTGGTGGTATCGGACGTGTGCTTGCGGCTGAGCGATGAGTTTCTGTGAGGAGGAGCAGGAGGAGTGGTATCTGTTATGCAAGCCGGAGAAACCTTATGCGGGCTGGACGTTTTACCAGTAGAGACGGGTGTGCATTGTCCTACTGGTGGCTGATGATAGGATGTTCTTATATATTATAGGGGCTGAGCATCCATATCATCTTTATTTTGAATTTGGATACCCGCGGCCTAAAGAGTTCAGAAGTATGTCATGGTACAGAGTGGAGTTACCAAAATAGTTTTATGAAGTTGCTGTACCATGTATATGTTTTTGGTTTGTGAAAGGGTATTTTTGGTTGTGGATTGGGTGGGTCGCAACATTCCATAGGGTAGTTCCAATCAGGGGGCATTGTGAGTTATCGTAATCCAATCTGAGTCGTAGTTCGTAACCAATCGTGTGTAAAAAAAAAGAAGTAAGTTACTAATGTCATTTTTATATATTGACATTGATCATGGTTTGGGTGGGCCTATCTGAAAAGCAAAGAGCTGAAAACATATTACGAAAGAAATATACAATATATCTACCCCATAACCATTGGTCGGAGATAGCAAGGGTCCCAGTTTAGTGTTACGACCTAGCGTAACTAGACAGGTACAGCGAAAAACAACCAAGTAATTTAAACTTAACAATATTTAATCAAACAAATAAATGCTGCAAATACATGAAAACAAACAAACAGATAAGTAAATAAATAAATAAATAACTTACAAAGTTAATGTCAAATAAGTCCTTGTCCCTCAAATGTAAGTCCACAATCCAGTAACCAGAATATGAGCACATGTATATTTTAATCCACACAAAACACTAGTGAAACAACCAAAATTATATACTTTAAATCACTTCAAATTTCTGAATACCTACGACTGAATTGGGACCTATATTTATACATCTAAGGAAATTCTCCAGGTTTCTAGAGAATGATATAATAAACTTTTCTCTAGAAAAGAAACGAACTAAACGAAAGTTCTTTTAAATTCTCCAAAGAGAATTTAGAATTCTCCAGAGAGAATTCAAGGCCGCAACGACCATCAAGACTAAACGAGAGTCCACTAGACCCTTCGAGATCTCAGTATACATAGTCCAAATATATTTTTAACTTATGGTAAAAAAAAAAAACACTCACTCCATTTTCATCTGGAATTATCCACAAAGTGCTCATAGAATTTTCTATACTTCTAAATTATATAACAGTGATAAAAATAATCAATGACATTCTTCTACAAAGTTCTAGATAATAAATTGTAGAAACATAAAAAGAAATATATATTAATTAATTGGGTTACTCCCCTTTGATTATATATATATAAATTATAAGTAATAGCTTTTAAAAGAATCAATATTATTGAATCAATTATATATAACACTTCCCCTCTTCAACGAAAAGAAAGTTTTGTGAAATAAAACTTTCTTTTGCAATACTCATATGCAAACATACAAGGCAAAACTGTCAAGCTCTTGAAAGGGTGTCTGGAATTATATTATCTCTACCTTTTATGTGTCTAATGTCAAGATTGTGCTCTTGCAACATGAGACTCCATCTGAGCAAACGCTGATTCTTGTTTTTCATTTTGTGTATGAAGGTCAGTGGATTGTGATCACTGAAGACGACAATTGGTGAATTTGCAGAAGACAGATACACTTGAAAGTGTTGAAGGGCAAGAATAAGAGATAGACATTCTTTCTCTATAGTAGAATAATTTCTTTGATGTTTGTCAAACTTCTTTGAAAAGTAACAAACAGGATGATCAACACCATTGTCATCTTCTTGTAACAATACACTGCCTGCACCAACATCACTTGCATCCACCGCCATTTTGAATTCTCTGTCAAAGCGTGGTGCTGATAGAACTGGAGCACTCTTAAGTATGGCCTTTAACTGATCAAAAGACTTCTGACAAGCCTCAGACCAAACATACCTGACCTTCTTACCAAGTAAATTTGTCAAAGGCTCAGCTATAACTGAAAAATTATTACAGAACTTTCTGTAATATCCAGCCATACCCAAAAAGCGCATCAGTTGCCGTTTTCCTGTAGGTACAGGAAAATCTGATATAGCCTCAACTTTGGCTTCTACAGGTCTGACCTGACCTTGTCCAACAATATGTCCTAGAAATGTCAAACTAGCATGGCAAAATTCACTTTTCGGTAAGTTTATTGTCAGTTTAGCATCACTGAGTCTTTTGAAGAATTCTCTGATGATCTCCAGGTGTTGTTTCCACTCTTCACTGTAGATGATGGCATCGTCGATGTAAGCTTTACACCCATCCAGACCGAAAATCAAACTATTAACCAAGCGCTGAAATGTTGCTGGAGAGTTTTTCATGCCAAAAGGCATCACTTTATATTGATAAAGTCCATCAGGAGTAACAAATGCCGAGATCTCCTTTGCTCTGTCTGTAAGTGGAATCTGCCAAAACCCTTTCAAAAGATCGAATTTCGTCACATATTTGGCGTGACCAATGTTGTCGATGCAGTCATCAATTCTTGGTATGGGAAATGTGTCAGTTTTTGTGACAGAATTTACTTTTCTATAGTCTGTGCACATTCGAAATGTCCCATCAGATTTTGGCACAAGTATACAAGGAGAACTCCATTCACTTTGACTAGGTTCTATAAAGTTATTGTCCAGCAAATACTTAACTTCTTTCCTGAGATATTGTTGTCTTTCAGGATGAAGTCTATACGGATGTTGTTTCACCGGTTTTGCTCCTTCAATAATGTCTACATCATGGTAGATTTTATCGGTTCTGGATGGAATGTCCGGAAATAAGTGCTCATATTCAAGAATTAATTGTTTTAGTTCATGTTTCTTGTCCGGATCTAGATGTGACAGTTTCTGATCGAGGTCATGCAGAATGTCAGAATTCTGGAGTTTTGAGGATAATGGTTCACAGTTCACAGAGTTCATTTCTTCAAAGTCTGTCTGATTTTGTTCATGAGGGACAGAATTAACTATGCTTACTGAGGAAATAACTGAACTATCATTATCACTATCCCTATCAATGTACTTTTTAAGCATGTTAATATGACATAATTGTTTTTGTTTGCGCCTCCCAGGAGTGTTAACAATGTAATTTACATCACTTAACCTTTTCTCAACAGTATATGGACCATAATATCTAGCTTGTAATGGCCTGCCAGGAATGGGCAAAAGAGCAATCACCTTGTCTCCAGGGTCAAAATTTCTGTTCTGAGCATTTTCATCAAAATGCAACTTCATTTTGTTCTGAGCTGACTTAAGATTGGACCGAGCAACTTCCCAAGCTTTTGTCAATCTAGTTTTGAAGTCAGACACATACTGAAGTAAGTTCAAAGGACTGTCATTACTTGAAAGAAACTTCTCTTTCATAAGTTTTAAAGGTCCACGAACAGTGTGTCCGAAAACAAGTTCAAACGGACTGAACCCAAGAGACTCTTGTACTGACTCTCTGACAGCAAATAATAGCAAATGTATGCCTTCATCCCAATCTTTTTCGGTGTCAAAACAGTAAGATCTGATCATGTTCTTCAAAGTTTGATGGAATCTTTCCAAAGCACCTTGACTTTCAGGATGATAAGCTGATGACTTGTATTGTTTAATGCCAAGTTCATGCATTACTTGCTGAAATGTTCCTGACATAAAATTGGAACCCTGATCTGATTGGACTGATTTTGGAAGACCTACAAGTGTGAAAAACTTTACAAGGGCCTTAACTATTGTTTTCGTCTTGATATTCCTGAGTGGAATTGCTTCAGGAAAACGTGTTGAAGCACACATTATAGTCAAGAGATATTGACAACCTGATTTAGTCTTGGGTAACGGACCTACACAGTCAATGATAATCCTACTAAATGGTTCATCAAATGCAGGAATAGGCTGTAAATTAGCTTTTGGAATAGTCTGATTAGGTTTTCCTACCATTTGACAAGTGTGACAGGATTTGCAATGTTGGGAAACATCAGATTTTAATCCTGGCCAGTAGAAATGCTTGAGAATTTTGTGGTAAGTCTTATTTATCCCTAAATGACCTGACATGGGAGTTTCATGGGCCAAGTTTAAGATTTCAGGACGATAAGCCTTAGGAACCACAATTTGGTGATTTATGGTCCATTCGTCTTCCGCTGAAACATCAGGAGGACGCCATTTTCTCATTAAGATGTCATTTTTGACATAAAAACAAACAGGAACCTGAGAAATTTCATTTTCATCTAAAGCCCTTTCAAATAAAGGCGAGATTTCAGGATCACTGTGCTGTTCTTGACAAAGTTGTGACCTTGACATTTGGTCGTGACCTTGGTCAAAAATTGAAGGCGAAAGGTCATTGTCTGACCTTTGATTGTTGAAGTCAGTTTGACTTGAAGAAAGAGATTTTGAAATCTCATCATGAAAAGACTGACCTATAAAAGTGTCAGTTAAGTCAATATCCTGTATCCCATCATTCAATTTGACTTTTTTGCCATAGCCCTTGTAACGGCACATGAAGGGTAAAGATCAGGAATTTCCTGCTCAATGGGATCAGGCAATTGATCCTCACAAGGTGTATTGGTCAAAAGTGGGTTTACCACAACCTTATCTCCGGCTAAGTCATTGCCTAATAGCAAGTGAACACCTTTAAAAGGTAAAGAAGGCCTAATACCTACAGCCACAGGACCAGAAACTAAGTCTGAAGACAAATAAATGTTATGGAGCGGTACATTAACAAATCCACACTCTACTCCCTGAATAAGGACACTTGTCCCAGTTGAAGTCTTCTCGGAAAAAGGCAGGGTATCTGCTAAAATAAGAGACTGAGAAGCTCCGGTATCTCGTAAGATTTTAATAGGGGTAGACTGGGCAGAATCACTAGTAAGTGACACAAAACCTTCTGATAAGAATGGTTCATAAATCTCCATAATACAATCAGTCGCAGACGTTTTGGCCAAAATAGGATTTTCATCCTGAATAATCGACTGTGGTTTTGACCTTAAAGAAGTAAGACCTGTTGGTCTAGAATTATTTTGATTTTGTCTCTCTTTTCTTCTTTTTAAAGTTTCACATTCAGAAATGACGTGACCGTCACCTTTACAATAATTGCAAAACAGCCGGGGTGAGTATGAGGATCTTTGACCTTTGTTTTCACTAGTATCTTTATTTTTAGGATTATGTGAAGGACTGGAACTATCAGCTGTTAGTCCAGCTTGTGGTTGTGGATTAGGTTGAGGAGAATTATTTCTCTGTTGAGGGTTAAATGGTTTTGACTGAGGTGTATTAGGTTTAAATTGAGGGTTAAAAGGTTTCTTGTAAGGCTTATTTACAAAAGACACCTTATGAGTCAAAGCATAATCATCAGCTAATCGTGCTGCTACATCTAAAGTTTCTACTTCCCTTTCGTCAAGAAAAGATTTGACATCAGAGTGTATGCATCGTTTGAACTCTTCAACAAGCATGAGCTGTCTTAATTTTGCATGATCAGACTTTACATCCTTTGAAGAACACCACCTATCAAATAATTGCTCCTTAGTTCTAGCAAATTCTACATGGGTTTGGTCATGTTCTTTCCTACAATTTCTGAATTTCTGCCTATAAGCTTCAGGTACTAACTCATAAGCCTTAAGAATCAGATTTTTGACTGTGTCATAATCTGAACTTTGATCAAGTGGAAGCTGAGTGTAAATTTCTCGAGCTTTACCAATAACAACACTCTGTAGAAGCAAGGTCCAATGCTCTTTTGGCCATTTCAAATTTTCTGCTACCTTCTCAAAATGTAAAAAGTACTTATCTACTTCTTTTTCTTGAAATGGAGGAACGAGCCTGATATGCTTTGTAACATCAAATACTTTACTAGGATCAAAAGACACAGGAGGCATTGATTTACTGCTTAATTCAAGCTCTTTCATTTTAATATCATAATGCATTCTTTCTTTTTCAAGTTCTATTTCTTTTAACATTTTTCTGTGTTTTTCCTTCTCTCGTTCTTCCATTTCCCTTTGTTTTGTTTTTTCTCGTTCCTCCATATCTAATTTTTCCTTTAAAAGCCTTTCTTCTAACTCTCTTTGTTTTTCTAATTTTTCTCTTTCAAACTGCATTTGTTTTTCTTTTTCTCGCTCTTCCTTTGCTAACTTTTCTTTTTCTAACTCTAACTTTTCTCTATGCATTCTTTCTTCCCTTTCTTCCTTATCTGCCCTTCTTTTTTCTTCAAATTCTAATCTTAATTTTTCCAATTCAAGATGCCTTTTTAATTCTAACTCTTTCAACTGTATGTCGGTTTGTGAGACCATAATAAGAGATGTAGCTGAGGGTTCAAAAAATTCCTCATCAACAAGAAACTGAATGATAACATTCTTAATTTCACGTTTTAACATAGATGTTTTGACATCAGGTATGCTATAATGACTAGCAATGTCTAAAAGATCACTCTTTTTGGCCAAGTTTAACAGCTCTTGAGAAGGCGCAGCAATGAAATCTTCAAGTTTGAATAACATGGTTGCTTTTTGCTGGTATGACAAACAATAAATATCTTTTCAAATTCAGAATAAAATAGGTGCACAAAATGTTCAATCCCGGCTCAGAGCCCCCAAAATCTGTTACGACCTAGCGTAACTAGACAGGTACAGCGAAAAACAACCAAGTAATTTAAACTTAACAATATTTAATCAAACAAATAAATGCTGCAAATACATGAAAACAAACAAACAGATAAGTAAATAAATAAATAAATAACTTACAAAGTTAATGTCAAATAAGTCCTTGTCCCTCAAATGTAAGTCCACAATCCAGTAACCAGAATATGAGCACATGTATATTTTAATCCACACAAAACACTAGTGAAACAACCAAAATTATATACTTTAAATCACTTCAAATTTCTGAATACCTACGACTGAATTGGGACCTATATTTATACATCTAAGGAAATTCTCCAGGTTTCTAGAGAATGATATAATAAACTTTTCTCTAGAAAAGAAACGAACTAAACGAAAGTTCTTTTAAATTCTCCAAAGAGAATTTAGAATTCTCCAGAGAGAATTCAAGGCCGCAACGACCATCAAGACTAAACGAGAGTCCACTAGACCCTTCGAGATCTCAGTATACATAGTCCAAATATATTTTTAACTTATGGTAAAAAAAAAAACACTCACTCCATTTTCATCTGGAATTATCCACAAAGTGCTCATAGAATTTTCTATACTTCTAAATTATATAACAGTGATAAAAATAATCAATGACATTCTTCTACAAAGTTCTAGATAATAAATTGTAGAAACATAAAAAGAAATATATATTAATTAATTGGGTTACTCCCCTTTGATTATATATATATAAATTATAAGTAATAGCTTTTAAAAGAATCAATATTATTGAATCAATTATATATAACATTAGTAACAGCCACTCCTTTGCATGCTTAATCAGGCGGAATTACTATCCCCGGCCGTTGGCATGGGAAGAAAGTACAAGATTAAGGTGAGTACATGGTATATGGTTTGTGTGGGCCAATATATACATAGTCAGATGAAGAGAGTAAGGTTGAAAGGATGAAGTAAAGTGGTGTGCCCTTAATATCTTCTCCTTCTTCTTACATCCAGGTGACGTGATATTTTTGAATTTTTATTAGCTTTTTTTTGTGGGTATGATTTTTTAAAAAAAAATGATGATAAGGTTTCTGATATATACACTCACATGGTTTACATAGGTAACAAAATATCTCCCATACGTTCTCTATCATACATATCTATATACTCACATACATGCATACTATCGTACAGCCTTAATGTCCTTAAAATGGAGTTAGGAAGTGCCCACCAGAGAGAACAGCCCAGCCTTCGTACGAACACCGCGGGGCCAGTGCGCTAGTAAAAGGCAGCCAGTATCCAATCGACGTACCGCAGTACGCAAAAAACAACAAACGAAGGTAGGTTGTGTCCGTACGACTGCCGAGCTCTTCCCGCCGGTGCACCGCACTCCCTTTCTCCACTCCCAGAGTCCATAACCCTTTATATATACAGCCCAGGGCATTCCCGCCCTTTACTCTGGGATTGCCCTGTTTTTAAAAAATGAACAGAAAAGAGTAAAAACTAAAACAAACAAACACACGTACTCTGTGGTACCGGGGAGCGAATATCCTGGTACTGACAGTGCATACCACATTGCAGCCAGTGTCACTGAAGTCGGTCCGTAGACACCTCCTACTCCCCAGAATTGCTATATAAGTGTTGCATCTTTGTACATGTAACTATGTAACTTGTGAAAAAAAAAAGAAAAAAAAAAGGAATAACACTTCCGCAGCGAAGGGGGGTGCACGTATCGTCAATCCCGCGCTCCGAGGTGACACCAGACTCATTTAAGAGAAGCCGCCCCCAGCCCCGCGTTATCGATGCAACGTGCACTGGTGTTCCCTCCTCCACTTACGGAGTGAGATTCATGTATAAACCGGAGCTATACCGTGGTGCAATGGTATATCATCTGTACTTGGCGATATGGGTCTCTAATCGGTCTCTTTGCGAACCCATTTCTATCCTAGCCAGATCCTCACGGTTTAGGTTGAGAGAGCGGTTAATACCACTAACTCGGAGTGTTAAAAATACAATACATAATGGCAGGTGGTACAGCATAATAGAGCGGGCTAAGTGTGTAACTGAAGAAAAATAAATGATGATGACCTAATACCTTAAGTGAAATGGTAAAAAATGGCCCTGGGCGTCTGCTTATACAAAATAATCGTATCACGCACGACTAAAGCAGAAGACTGTTAATGTGAAAACCAAACATGAAAGAGAAGGATTGGCCTGCAAAGATTGCCCTCTTCTACATTCATACATCTGTATCTCTGTATCCTATATAACCTTAGATGCGCGACATGTATTCTGTGTCCTTAATGCACTGGAAAACGGCACCTCTGATAATTTCTGAGTGTGCATGACTGGGATTAAGAAGTGTTTTAACTGTTATCTCCCCTATATCTGAAATGTTATCCTTAATACTGTTGAACATGACTATCCTATGGTCTATATGCATGTGACATCTAAGGAAATAGTGGTCTGTATCCTCTATTTCATCACAGTGTGGGCACATGAGGTCCATTTTGCTATGTGTCTGGTTATTAAATCTTAAGCCATTACGCCCTAATCTGAGTCTAGTGTATACCCTGTCTAATAGTCTTTCATCACTATATTGGATTAATTTGGTAGGTAAATTATTGTCTAGATCACATCTGAACCCATGATTATGCTCCCTCCATTTCTTTGCCCATTGATCCTTGATAACCCTCTTAATACGACTATATGCCTCAATTTTGCTCATTTTAATGTTGACTTCCCTCCCGTGTGTTGACCCAGTTTTCGCTGCTTCATCGGCTAGGTCGTTCCCTACTATGTTACAGTGGGATGGACACCAGTCCATATTTAAGATTACATTCTCCCTGACTATTGCATCGACAAGTGTGTTGACCTGAAGAATTAGGTCAGGCCTAGAGTTGCTGTTCCCCGATTTTAATGTCCTAATCGAACTGAGAGAATCTGTCAGTATTACAACCTTATCTGGTTTGTTTTCCTTAACCCATTTTAAACCTTCAATGATAGCTACGAGTTCTGCCGAAAAGATGGAGAGGTCCCCCCCCTTACTTAAAGCTCCTGGTAATCTTAAGTTCTGGGATTACAAATGCGCACCCTACTATTCTCTTATCAGTGTCTTTACTGCCGTCAGTGAATATGTGGAGATGGTCATGATAACTGCTACTAATAAGATTGGTTACCTTGCCTTCAATAGATGCGATAGTATCAGTTTTTGTTTATTGTTGGTTTGACAGTTTCTCTAGGGTCAATACCCTCCAGAGCACAGTTTTGTGCGTACACTGGTTCTTGAACCTCAATGTCTTCTAGGTGATACTTAGTTTTAAGATCCTGTACCTGCATTACAAATGGTATTTTCCCCCCCCCAACTTATGCCTTGCTGTCTCGTATATTGAATGCCCGTATAGGTCATTCAACGGTAGGTTTGGACCGTTGGTTGATGACCTAGCCCAGTATTTGAGAATGAGTTCCGCTCTCCTTAATTCAAGAGGAGGAACGCAACATTCTACTTGTAGGTCGGTAATGGGAGTTGACCTGTTGCCCTGTGACTATCCTAAGTGCTGCTGACTGAATACGATCTAATCGTGCTAGTTGGGATTTGGATGCTGACGCATACGCCTGGCACCCATAGTCTAACTTACTTCTAATAAGTGTTTTATAGATTGTCATAAGAGTTAACTTATCTGCCCCGAACTTAGTTCCTGATAGATACCTCATTAGATTGAGATCTTTCTTGCATCGGAGGACTAACTGGTCAATGTGTTTAACCCAATGAAGCCTGTTATCAAATGTGAGACCTAGGAATTTGCCCTGGGTTTTGTACTCTAGTTCCTGGTTCCCTATCTTAAGTTTGGGTATGTCATCCCTTAGATTGCTGTTGTAAAGTACCACCTCTGTTTTACCCGCTGATATCTCGATGCCTAGTGCTTCTGTCCATTCTTTAATAATGTTTAAAATTCTTTGCAGAAGTTGGACCAGTCGCTTCACACTCTTGGCCGTTTTCCAGACCGCTGAGTCATCCGCGTACTGGGACAGCTCTGCAAAGAGTTCCTTAAGTACCTCATATTATTATTGCGTATTGGCAAGTATGTTAAAAAAGTATTGGGCTCAATACGCTACCCTGTGGTGAACCGTTGTCTAGGAGTCTAACATCTGACAAGTCACTTCCTACTCTTACTTGAATTTTCCTGTCTTTTAGAAAATCTTGCACCCAGCCTAAAATTCTACCCTTGATGTTAAACTTTACTAGCTGTGCTTGTACCACCTTAGTCCACATGAGATCAAAAGCTTTTTCAAGATCAAGAAATATACATAGAAGTTTCCTATTTTCCATTTTAGCCTTAAGTATGGCTGATTGTAACCGAATGATCTGATCAAGGGTAGATCTGTTTTTCCTAAAGCCTGATTGAGTGGGTGCAAGAAGGTTATTATTTTCTATGTGACTTGTCAGTCTGTTAGCTATCATGTTTTCCATTATTTTACAAACAGCTGATGTAAGTGATATTGGTCTATAAGATCCTGGCTCATGTACTGGTTTGTTTGGTTTAAGTAGTGGTATGATTGTGCCTAGTTTCCACTGGTCTGGTAGTTTACCTTCTGTCCATGATTTGTTGATTAATTTTAGAAGTTTTGATTTGCCTGTGGCAGTTAGGTTTTTTAACATGTCATAGTGTATTGTGCTGTGTTGAGTTCGTTTATTTTGAAGAGTGCGTTATATGGTTCGCCATTGCCTATGGATATGCTCTCGTTTACTGTTTCATCTATGGCAGGTTCTACTTCCCTTTTCTTATCCTTAAATTCAGGTTGCAGGAGGTCATTGCTACTGATCTTCTGATAGTGGTTTGCCAAAACATTTGCCTTATCCTTATTTTCATGGTACCTTACATTATCTTGCTTAATGACCTCTACTGGTTTAAAAGGTTTGCCATTAAATTTAGATATGATCTGGCAAACTTCCTTACTGTTGGTGTTATGGTTGAGTTTAGAGATGAATTCTCTAAACTTGGTCTTCTTTGCATTATCTAAAACAACCTTACTTTTTGCCCTTGCTGTCTTATAAAGTTCCTTATAGTGATCTGTTTTGTGTCTAGTCCAGAGCTTGTATGCACGTCGCTTTGCTTTAACGGCCTCCATACATGCTGTCTCACCAAGGTAAGTGTCTGCCCTTATTGTTAATGGGTTTAGTTTTGGGAATTGACTTATTGCATGCATTGACAATTTCTTCGACGAGCTGCGCATCGCATTCATCGAAGCTGCCAAAAAGGGTCCAGTTAGCCTTACTTATCTTCCATTTAGGTAGGGGGTTCTGAAGTACAGTTTTAAAGAAACAGTTATATTTAGATACAATAGGGAAGTGATCACTGCCAAGACAGTTTTGATGAACATACCAGTGTGTGTTTCTGCTTAGGTTGCGTGAGGTGAGAGTGAGGGTACGTGGACAATTCGGACCTTGGCTAATTCGGACCTTGGCTAATTCGGACCTGATTCGGACCTCAGCTGTGGACAATTCGGACCTTGGCTAATTCGGACCTTGGCTAATTCGGACCTCGACCATTGGTCAATTCGGACCCCGCAAAATCGAGGTCCGAATTAGCCAATGATTTTTTTGAAATAGGGTCCGAATTAGCCAAGGTCCGAATCAGATTAGGGTCCGAATTAGCCAATGTCACAATATGTTTAAGGTCCGAATTGACCACATGTGAAACAGAAATAAGGTCCGAATCAGCCAGTGCTTGAATCGATTCAAGATGGAAGGGATTGCCTGTGTCTTCAAATCATTAAAATAGAAATGCATTCTAGTAATCATGCTATTATTTCATGAAGTATTCGCGAGTAAAGTACTTTGTTTTGTTGATTGATTGATTTGTTGTTAAGCGTCCCAGTCAACAGCTATGGTTATGTCGGAACGATGCCTCCATTTTGTAGGACTTTTAACTAATATTACGATGTCATGACACCAAAATGTACTTGAAAACCATTCAAGTAAACACTAGATGGTTTCACTTTAACCACTTTTCCTGGGCACGATCAAACCTTCTGAGCGGTTAACCAGTGATCAGACGGTCATTCAGTAGTGTCGAAGCTCTGCCTTTAGGCTCAAGCAGCCCATCTGTTTCATACGAGTACTTTATGTTTTGTAACATGAAAGCAATATCAAAATTAGTCTATTGAAACCATGCATCAGATTTTTCGGCCAATATAGGAATTGAAGTCTCATTCTAGATGCTAGGTTGGCTCGTTTTAATCTGATCGAAGTTTTCTTTGTGGAAAATAGATAATGAAAAAGTCCGAATTGCCCAAAGGAAAAGGTCCGAATTGACCAATGGAAAAGGTCCGAATTGACCAACGGAAAAGGTCCGAATTGACCATTTGGAAAAGGTCCGAATTCACCAAAGATTTTTTCTAATTGAGGTCCGAATTGACCAATTAAAAAGGGTCCGAATTGACCAGTGGTCGGGGTCCGAACTGACCAGTGGTCGAGGTCCGAATTGACTAGGGCCGAATTTTTAGGGTCCGAATTGACTAGGGCCGAATTAGCCAAGGTCCGAATTGTCCATAATTCAGAGTGAGATCTATTGCTGTGGTGTTGCCTGTTTCTATGTTGTAGCGGGTGCCATTACCGTTATTTAGTACTACTAGATTGCGATGTTCTATGAAAGAATAAAGTTCTCGTGCGTCTGGTGTTTCATTGCCTGTAAACTGATCGTCCCAGAGGTTGTCTCTTACATTGAAATCCCCAACAATTATATGATGATTGCCTACATGAGAAAAAATGTGATCATAGTCATTTTCAGTAATTAAGTTTGCTCCATTGGTGTATAAATTGACTATGTCGATGTTTTTAGATTCCCCAAAGATTCGAACTATGGAAACCTCTAGATTCGGATTGTTTTGCCTATTCGCTATTTTTGCATTATCGGCTGGTTACCTGCTTACAAAAATCAATATTGGAAAAACAGGTAACCAGAAACCCCCCTCAGGGGGGTTCTGGTTACCTGTATTTCCAATATTGATTTTTTTAAAGCTGGGAACCAGCGGATAATGCAAAAAAGGTGAATACTTAATTTCTTCCGAATCTAGCCCCATTTTAATAAAAGTTGCTACCCCACCACCCTTAGTGTCGTCATTTCTCCTGTACGAAACTGGTTCCTTATACCCCATTAATCTAATTGGTTGATATGATTTTTTGTCCCACGTTTTCTAAATACATACAACCTCTGGGAGTTCCTTAATATAAATGTCTTTAAATAATCGTAAAACTCAGCTTTCTTGTGGTGCATTTCATGCCCGCGGAGACTGCGAGCATTCCATTGCACCACAGTGAATTCTGAGTTGTTGCTAACTGAACCCATTAATGCAGCCTATTGTGTGTGTGTGTGTGTGTGTGTGTGTGTGTGTGTGTGTGTGTGTGTATGTGTGTGTGTGTGTGTTTAGAAGCTATGTTTTTTGAGTTCGTTCACCCTCTGAGAACACAGCTTCTGCGGATGTGACCAACCATGGGGTGTTGGTCCTCTGTGTGGCGCGTCTGGAGTAATCAGTTTGCCGAGTCGCTTGTTCCCTGTTTTCCCCCTTCTTGCGTTGTGTCTCAAGGGTAAGAGTGTGCGTGCGTGTGGCTTTGCATTTGCAGTGCGTTCTATTCGATCGTGCCAGAATGCGTGTACTGAATTGCTTATTGTCGGAGTGGATGCAGGTGTCGGAGTGGGTGAGGGGCATGGTGGCTGTTTGTCTAGCCCTGTGAGTTTGATAAGTGTGTCGAAGGTTGATGTTTGTACTGGTGATTGCTGGGTGGTGGTCTCTGGTTCATCTTCAATGGTGATGACTTGGTCTGTCTGTTTCTGGTTCTTGTGGACGAACGCATCGGTACTGTAAACTACAGCGTCGATAGCGTCCTCCCTCTGTGTCTCCGTCATGGTTTGTAATTGTGAGAGTGTGTCTGGTGTGAGGAGGCACTTGACGATAGTGGCAAGGTTTTCCTTGCTAACAAGGGACCCGCTACGGTCCTTGTTTACAGGTGGCAAGATGAGTGGTGTTATGGTGTTTTGTGGTGGCTCTGCAGGTGCTTGTTTGGGTCTGGTGGTTGCTTCAGTTACTTGTGCATATGATGCTTGCATGGATTTGGGTGGAGGTGCTTGTGTGTTGTTAGGAATATGTTTTGCAGCCGTTTTTCGGGCCTCCCAATTGGTCATGATTTGTCTGTTCATGGTATCAATTTTTGCCTTGTAGTCACGGAGTGCTGGGCAAAACTGGTTTCCCGCGGCGTGGCCTTGGAAATTGCAATTCGGACAGATGAGGTTCGGTCGGGGTGCTCTAACCTCCTTACAAATCCCGCTTGCGTGGTCCCGGCTACAGAACATACACCTCGTGTACTGATTTCTGCATCGTGCATGCGTGTGACCGAAGTGCTGGCATTTGTAGCATCTACAGTGAAGTCTGAACTAATGTATACACCCTTGTGCACATCATGTGCTCGCCATGTGCACTATGCGTGAGCTTGATCTGAGCCATGAGTTGCACCTGATATTCATTTCAAGTGCACTCCAAGTTCTGGCACCTCAATACCCCTACCTGTATCTGTAGTTCACTTTTGCTGGTGTTTGATGATACCACTTACCTGTATTTGCTGTATCAGCAGTATAATGAAATGGTTTTGATAAAAAAAAAGTTTGCGTTATTTTAAGTTTGTCTTATATTAATTTTTCAAGTATTATATCTCCTCTAATTTAATGTTCCTTTGGGGAAAATAAGCAATTCACATATATGTTTTCCTTTCTCTATGTTTTTGCTCCTTTTTCGTTTTTATTAGATCTAATCTTATATATTCTTTATTACTTTCTTTCTTTTTTAATCTCTCTTTTTTCTTTCTCTCGGTTTTGCAAAATTGTTTCAAATTTATAATCCTATTCCGCAAGGTTTAAACAAAGGAATGCATGTAAATGTCTATATACCCTAAAATTTAGGATATTGTTTTCAGAACATAAACCAATATTTATTTATTTATTTATTTATTTATTTATTTATTTATTTCGATTGAAATCAGAGGACTGCAATGTAGGTAAAAAACAGTCAACGGTTGTCAAGCGAACAGAATCATAAATCATTAAATTATAAGCCTTCTTTTGAATAAGTTTAAGATTGATCAAGTATACTCAATATCTTATCCAGGACAAATTTGTTCAATAGAATTAAAGAAGCTCAAACTTCGAGGTTTATGGTCCTTTAATCCATTTTATAACCTGTCATAAAATTTGAGCAATAACTCATCTATAATTATTCATCTCTACAATAATACAATTAAAGAGAGCATTTGTTTTTACCTGAGACTGGTTCAGTAATTAATTGAATGGCTCTCAGGTAAATGTTGACTGGTTATTTAGACAGGTAACTAAAATATTTTCTTGCTGGGAAGCAGATTAAAGCAAAAGATTAAAGTAAAAGACTAAAGCAAAAGATTTAAGTAATTAAACATTGAAAATAAAATAAAGTTTCTAATTATATTTATTATTTAATGATTTAGGAAAATGTAAAATAATCTATATCAAGTTAATAAAATTTAACAGCATTCGAACATTGTATACAATATGCGTATCTGAGGTAAAAAGTAACCAAACATTCTCTAATCATGACCAAACCGATTAATTTGTCTATTGGAACCAATTATGAAGTGTGCGTGATATTAACAAGGTGAGATAAGACATGTTAATCATAATGAAAATTCAAATGTTTTACCTGGGACTGGTTCAGTAAATAATTGAATGGTTCTCAGGTAAATTGACTGGTTATTTAGACATATAACTGAAAGATTTTCTTGCTGGAAAGCATGATAGTTTCAGGGAACAGGTGAAGAAAATTCGACAAAATAAGAAACTTGACAAAGGTTCACCAGTTACAATTCATTTATTCATTCATTCATTCATTCATTTTTCATTCATTCATTCATTCATTCATTCATTCATTCATTCATTCAAAAGATAAAATATGAAAGTTGAAAATAAAAAAAAAAGTGTTTAAATATATCTATTATCTATTGTTTAAGGAAAAAGTTATTTGTCTATTGGAACCATTTATGAAGTGTGTCTGATATAACAAGGTGAGATAAGACATGTCAAAAACTGGACAAAAGTTCACCAGTCATAATCCATCCATCCATTCATTCATTCAAAAAATAAAAGTTGAAAATAAAATAAAGTTTTAATTATTCTTATTATTTATTGTATTAGGAAAATGTAAAATAATTTATATCAAGTTAATAGCATTTAACATCCTTTGAGCATTCTATACAATATGCGTATCTCAGGTAAAAAGAAACCAAACATTCTCTAATCATAACCAAACCGATTAATTTGTCTATTGAAATCAATTATGAAGTGTGCCTGATATTAACAAGGTGAGATAAGACATGTTAATCATTCTATTAGTCACTGAGCACTTTCATTGGAAAATAAACAGACAGGATGGTACAGGTATACCTGTGTGACATTATATACTTCTGTCATGTCTTGAAACACAATGCCGTGTTTATTTATTTATTTATTTATTTATTTATTTATTTATTTATTTATTTATTTATTTATTTATTTATTTATTTATTTATTTTATAAAGTTGCTAAGTTTGGGTGCATGAATAAGAAAGGAAAATGATAAAGTATCCCGTATAAAGCCTGATGGAAGCCTCATTCAGCCAATTTATTACAACATCTTAGCAAGAGAGAGAGAGAGAGAGAGAGAGAGAGAGAGAGAGAGAGAGAGAGAGAGAGAGAGAGTGAGAGAGACAGAGATGATCTCTTTAATTTCCGTTAGTCTTCTTTTGAACAAATTTAAGATCGATCAAGAATCCTCAATATTTTATCCAGAACAAATTTGTTCATTTTGTTCAATAGAATTAAAGAAGCTCAAACTTCATGGTATATGGTCTTTTAATCCACTCTATAACCTGTCATAAAATATGAGCAATAACTCATCTATAATCATTTTCCAGTGGACGCATATCTATTGTAAAATACTAATACAAATACAAGAGCTTTTGGTTTTACCTGGGACTGGTTCAGTAAATATTAGAATGGTTCTCGGGTAAATGTTGACTGGTTATCTAGAAATTCAGATATATCATATTATTTAAAAATGCACAACTATGGCGAAAACACATGTAGCTTGCTTACAGTGCAACTTGTGCGCTCATTTATTTTGTATACCTATGTGACATTATATACTCCTTGAAAAACAATGCCATGTTATTTATTTATTTATTTATTTATTTTAATTTACATAGTTGCTAAGTTTGAGTGCATGAATAAGAAAGGAAAATTATAAAGTATCCCGTATAGAACCTGAAGGAAGCCTCATTTAAACCATGTATTACAACATTTTAGCAAGAGAGAGAGAGAGAGAGAGAGAGAGAGAGAGAGAGAGAGAGAGAGAGAGAGAGAGAGATGATCTTTTTCATTTCCGTTAACCTTCTTTTGAACAAATTTAAGATCGTTCAAGAATCCTCAATATTTTATCCAGGACAAACTTGTTCATTTTGTTCAATAAAATTAAAGAAGCTCAGACTTCATGGTTTATGGTCCTTTAATCCATTTATCACCTGTCATAAAATTTGAGCAATAACTCACCAGTGGGAGTGTGTCAATAATACAATTAAAGAGAGCTTTTGGTTTTACGTGGGACTGGTTCAGTAAATATTCGAATAGTTCTCATGTAAATGTTGACTGGTTATCTATACAGGTAACTGTGTGAAATTCAGATATATCATATGATTTTAAAAATGCACTACAGCTATGATGAAAACACATGTAGCTTGCTTACAGTGCAACTTGTGCGCTCATTTATTTGGTTCATGAAACAAGAAGCAGTTTGCTCATGACACAGCTCAAACGGTATGTACGGCAAATTCCCGCATTGCTCATGGAATATCTTGCTTTCACACAGCCTGCTTTGGGACTATTGTTTAATATAGATACTTTGTTTCTCATAAACTTGCAAAACAAATCAGCATTATTTTGTTCAGTTAAATTATTTCATTTTCCAATTACATGCATTGGTTTGATTGTCACACAAATGCATCCTATGATAATTACCTGTAAAATTGAAATGACACCTGAGCTAACAGCAAGTGCACTTTTGGCTCAGATAGATATCGTGCACCTGGAGTTCTAGGTAAGTGCACTTGACTCTCAGAGCTTGTGCAAAGTAATGTGCACCTGAAGTTCAGAGAATGTGCTCACCATGTGCACTTTCTGTATACTTTAGTTCAGACCTTACTGTATGTACTGCTAGGAGTAGTGGTGATACTTCAAGTGTTTGGTTGTCGGATACGATATGTAGTGGTGCTATGCTTGTGTTGAATGTATGGATAGCTTGTTTGGTGCCTGATTTGCTAGTGATAGGTTTAAATTCTATAATGTTGTTCCTATTCATGTTGAATTTTTTAGCGAATTCTGTTGCAGTGAGATGTGTGTCGATAATGCCCTCGCTTGTGTGCTTCGGGGTGTTCTGTTCGTTGCGTGACTCGCCTGTTTGCTGTTTCTTAGAAGTGGTGAATCGGAGGTCAGGAAGGCCAAGGCTTTGATTTACGAACTGGCTTGCCTTTGTGAGCAAGGCACTTCGTATGATAAATGAGACGGACCAGTTCCCAAGCCTCGGTGCTGCTTGGGTCCCATCACTACCAATATACCCTCTAAACGCCTTGGTGATCCTCTCCCCTATGTGATTTGTCATTTTACCAGTGATCAAAGAAAATGTTGCAGTAACAGGGGTGTCAGTGAAAGATGTGGTGGGTGGGGGGCTGAGGTCTCTTCCATGGGTTCCTCAAAGGCTGGGGTGGAAGTTTGACCTGGTGTGTTTTGGTCATAAGGAAGCCGGTTCCTAGCTTTGGTCGTCTTGACCTTGCTTTCCCGGCACACCTTTTTGGATGGGGTGTTGTTGACCTGCTCTGTGAGGTCCGGGGAGGAGTCGGGTGAAGCTGGACGCTTCTTCCCGCTCATTGAAGGGGTGGTAAATAGTGTCCTGCGGAGTGATCTGGTCGGTGATGAGTGCGCCTGTGGTGATCCAGGGGGGAAGAAAGGGGTATGTTCCCCTTTGCATGGTGTAAGGGGGGATGCCGGTGTGGTACCGGTGTGAAATTGATTTATTTGCATATGCAGATATACAGGTATACGCCCCGCCCACAATTCAGTGATTGTTTATATAAGGTGGGTTAGGGTATAAAACATCTGTAATTGGATTGGTTGAGTGAATAAAGGGCGGCGCAAACTGCAATGTGTGAAATTACCATCAGCGACTACTGTAAACCATAAAACAAAAGTGTGTCATAACTGATTGCACTAAACAGCTACCTAATTGCGATAAGCAACTACCTTGGGGGACATAAACGCTACCTTTTTCCAAGAAATTAAATTCTATGACAACCTTATAATGTGTTTCTTTCTTTCTTTCTTTCTTTCTTTCTTTCTTTCTTTCTTTCTTTCTTTCTTTCTTTCTTTCTTTCTTTCTTTCTTTCTTTCTTAAATGATCACTCGACATAATGGCTCAGAAACAGAATCGGAATCAGAATAGTTTACCAGGTTTACCAGTGAAACAATACCGCACAGTGTGTGTGTGTGGGGGGGGGGGTGGGAAGGGGGCTGGCTGGGTGGGTGTGTGTGTCTGTGTGTGAGGGGGGTCGGTGAAGGACAAATGGAAATTCCCTTCTCAGTTAGAATTGATATTTTTATTTTGTTTTTAGCTTAGTCAGTGTTAGCAATTATTACTTCAAAGGAAAATAGATACTGTTTTCCTTATGTGCACAACACCAGGTGTTGTGCAATTTCGCTGACGGGTTTGGCATCATCCTCAAAATAACAAAAGGCGGTAGACATAAAGTTTCTGAAGTTGCGTGTTTATATATATTTAAGACATTTGAACAAGAATACGATATAACAATAAATAGATTGATTGCGTGATATTGTCTTCACAAAAGTACGCATAATACTTATAACAGCCAAAAATAGAAACAATTCAACATTAAGAACAGGAAGAATTGTATAAGCTGACTTCAAATGCTGCCATTTGAAGTAATACAAAATGTTTTTATTAGTACAAAAACAACAGTTCAACAGGTATTCGACAGACAAACAGACAGACTGGCAGACAGACAGACAGACAGACAGACTGTTGGGAATATGAACGCTTGCTGTCAGCGCATTCTATATTTGGGCACTAGAGAGTTAAGCAATCAAGTTACTCCTTTACTGACGGTTCCGTGACGGTTATGTTGTGATTTATCTTTGTTTATTTTGTCTACTTCTGTATTTGGTTGATGAAAGACAGACCTCTACCTTGTTAGCGATAGAGGTATTGTTTTTCGTGCGTGTACTAGCATACGTGCACGCACTTGTCGTGTTTTGTGCTGTACTCTATTCCCACTTATGTCTGGATAGCATCGAGATAACTTGGCCTTGCGATTTATACCGCCATATACCCCAATTTCATATAGAAAAACTGGGGTATACAGAGATATACTATTTTGCCTAATATACAATGTAAAACATAGATTTTGGGTACTCGTTAGAACCGCCTCGACCACAATATCCTCAATTAATTGTTTTGAGCATAGATACTGAAGTATTTTTTAACGAAATTTTTAATTTATGCAATAAAAATCCATGTAAAATGCATGGGCAGGTGGGTTTAACTACTTCACTGCCTGTACCTTTTTCATTCAAACTGCGTTCATTATCATAGTAATTGCATGGATGGAAGAAAAGAATCAGAGTCAGTTACAATTATTTTAGCCACGTCATAACAAACACCAACAATGTGGTTTCAGAATAGATCCGACACAAACCGACCTGTACACAAACAGTCTACAATCACAGAAAATAGCTAGAAGTTAGAGAGTTTTGATTTAAATAGAAGAGGAATAGCACTATCCCTATAGCGAAAACAAAGGCGCTGATCAGCTTCGCAGTTGCTGCGAAGCTGATCTGCGCATTTCCTTTTGCATATGCAGATTATTTGTTGTTTTTTTTCTTTTGCAGGGGCTCATTTCATGTGTTAAATTTCTTTTTGCATGGTATCGATAACCATGTCATCGTTCTCAAAGTTTCGAAACAAACCAGTACAATTTTTTGTTCAAATTTAATTACATCAGCCCTGTCAAGCCTATGAAATCACCAAAAAATCCCCTGTCAAAACAGAGTAAACGTGATAGAATTTTTGTAAGGGAATGGATCTCTAAATAGGTGCAGTGCAAATAACTGCCTTTAATCATGCGACCTAAGATTGCAGATGTGTCATTGCACAAGCAATTTAATGTCTTCCTCAATGCAAATTAGGTTTTGATTTTTTTCACAAGCACAACTAACCATATTGACCATATTACAAAACCTTCCTTTTTAACTATTTATCATAGCATTTTCGTAGAAATCGTGGACTTAAAATATGAAAACAGTAGTCTGGTACCCGACTCCTTCATTATCATTCTCGGAGGCGTCAAGAACGGTTTCCGGTTTGACGACGGGAACCAGGCTATGAAAACAGCTCTCCTCTGTCAGTTGTGAAGGGGTCGTTTGTTGTTGGTGATTACGTTGTATTAGTGTATGATTTGTATCTTAAATACTTAATGTATCCGTGTTTAATTAACAAGACATGCTAACAACCAATGGAGTTATAGTAGGTCGTCTATAATACATTTCTAACAAAAATAACCTCAAATCCTACATGGGCATATATTATAGTAATTAAGTGCTCTCAGAGCGCATATCACTGCTACAGGTTAAATCCTGAATTTGACAGGTATGATCCAGGTCACAACTGTCCTTGATAGAAGTTATACAAGTAGGCTCTGGTAGAACTGCTCTAGGTTTCTGTTCTTGAAGAACGGCAGTAGGTTCCTGTTCTTAAAGAACGGCAGTAGGTTCCTGTTCTTAAAGAACGGCAGTAGGTTCCTGTTCTTGAAGAACGGTAGTAGGTTCCTGCTCTTGAAGAACGGCAGTAGGTTCTTGTTCTTGAAGAACGGCAGTAGGTTCCTGTTCTTGAAGAACGGCAGTAGGTTCCTGTTCTTGAAGAACAGCAGTACGTTCCTGTTCTTGAAGAGCGGCAGTAGGTTCCTGTTCTTGAAGAACGGCAGTAGGTTCCTGTTCTTGAAGAACGGCAGTACGTTCCTATTCTTGAAGAACGGCAGTAGGTTCCTGTTCTTGAAGAACGGTAGTAGGTTCCTGTTCTTGAAGAACGGTTGTGTTCACTTCTTAGGAAGGGCTTTTATGTGAGCCAGCTTCTCATCTGGCTTCTTTCCTCGAAAGCGTTGTTTTCTGGCTCTTTGGCGTCTCAGCTTAAGTGTTTCCTATTTCCTGGCTTCCGTCTCACAGGAAATGGTGGCCGGTCACCTTCTTGCGCGAAATTCGCGTTTTATTAATAATGAGACATTTTCCAGATTCCGGGAATGTTTCCACTGGTACCGATGCTCGCTATCACTTTCCAACGTGTTGATGTTGTGAATTAAGACAGCTTGGATAATACTGGGTAGTTTTTTCATTGTTATTTCCAGAAATTTTAACCGCGGTCAAAAGTTCCGCCATGGTGGTGCGCCATCTTTCATTTTTAACACAGCGTGCCAGGTATATGAAACAATGAAATAAGCAAACATTTACCTGAGGGCATGTGGCTGTTGTAAGGAATAAAGACCAAATTCACGCGCCTTGAGAAAAACTGCAAATAATTGTTCCGACAATACTGGAGCAAATATGGTTCAAAAAGTAGCTTAGAAATAGGAGTAGGTGGTCTACGGAGTACCACATTTGTTTCTATATACCAAGATGTTCGTCTTGGTCTGTAGTTTTGAAATCCAGCGTTTGCCACCTTGGCAAACCTTGCATAACTCCAGTATTCAAGATGGCGTCCAAGATGGCTGCCGTTTCCCAAAAACCAACCCCTACTCCAAAAATGCATCATAGTTTTCATGTGTTTGCATTGTTATGGTATTTTAATGCCCCATTTCATGTCAGAATGATATATTTGTATAGTTCAAGTAAAACAACCTGACAATTTAGGTAAAACAGTTGTAAAAATCATGTTTAAATTCACAAATGCACGTGCCCAAGGTTTTTCACCTAGGAATGTTTGTTTAATGGCTCATTATTTATGATCAGATAGTTACGAGTGCTTGTTTACTTCTTTCCTATCAAATATAATATCTGTGAAGATTTTAGAGAAACAGAAATTGTTTCTATGTATCAGCTTCATGCTTAAAAACAGGTTTTAGACATCCAACCCAACACGGAAAAAAAAACGCCAAAAGGTACATATTTTCTTATATAAAATATGCTTTTCAATCTTAATTGTTTTTTATTCTATATACCATAGTGTTTGTCTCAGTCTTAGTTTGTAGAATAAAATCCAGTGTTTGCCACCTCAGCAAAGCACAGGATAGCTCCAGTATTGAAGATGGCACCCAAGAAGGCCGTCAAAATATAGAATTTTGAAAAAATGAGCCAAATATGTCCCTTGACTTTCATTAAGTAATAAAAAGCTAAAATCAAGTTGTAAAACACTTAGAACGTTTTCTTAATGTTATCTTCATGTGTGTTTTTCCTTGTTAAAACCAAATTATTCAGACACCATAACCTTTTTATAACACTATTGTTAGGGTTCAAATCTCTGTGTTAGCTATATTCAATTTGTGTTATAACGAGAGTAAAGTATTGTTGGGAATAGGCAAATGGACAGAAGATTAATGTTAATGGAAAATTTTAGCCCCTGGGGGGTTGTCTGCTCCCCTGCCCCGGGGCTATATACATGTATATAACCATAATATTCAAACATCTTCTTCTCTGAAACCGCTAGGCCAATCAAAGCCAAACTTCATGTGGAGCATGGAAGGGAGAATGAAAGTTTATATAAATGGTCAAGGTCACATGACCAAGATGGTCGCCATGGCTATAAATAGCGAAAACTTTTAAAAATCTTCTTCAGAACCAGAAGGCCTATGATTTTGAAACTTGGTGTGAAGCATCTGGGAATAGAGCTCTACAAAGTTTGTATAAATCATGACCCTGGGATGACCTTGACCTATTTTACGGCAAGGTCAACTTAGGTCTCCCATGCATTGGAATGGGAAAAAATAGGAAAATGTAATTAAATGGCAGAAAACTTGCTAGAAATGAGCAAATGGACAGAAGATTTATGTTTAAGAAAATATTTTGGGCCCAGGGGATTGTCTGCCCCTGCCCCGGGGCTATATACATGTATATGACCATAATATTGAAACATCTTCTTCTCTGAAACCGCTAGGCCAATCAAAGCCAAACATTTTGTGGAGCATTCTTAGGAAGGGGGAATGAAAGTTTGTATAAATGGTCAAGGTCACATGACCAAGATGGCCGCCATGGCTATAAATAGCAAAAACGTTTAAAAATCTTCTTCTTCAGAACCAGAAGGCCTATGATTTTGAAACTTGGTATGAAGCATCTGGGAATGTAGCTCTACAAAGTTGATATAAATCATGACCCTGGGATGACCTTGACTTATTTTACGGCAAGGCCAACTTAGGTCGCCCATGCATTTGAATGGGAAAAAATAGGAAAATGTCATGTAATGGCAGAAAACTTGCTAGGAATGAGCAAATGGACAGAAGATTTATGCTTATGAAAATATTTAAGGCCCAGGGGTTGTCTGTCATTGCCCAGGAGCTATATACATGTAGATGACCATAATATTCAAACAGCTTTTTCTCAGAAACCGCTTAGCCAATCAAAGCCAAACTTTATGTGGAGCATCCTTAGGAAGAGGAAATGAAAGTTTATATAAATGGTCAAGGTCACATGACCAAGATGGCCGCCATGGCTATAAATAGCAAAATTTTTTTAAAAATCTTCTTCTTCAGAACCAGAAAGCCTATGATTTTGAAACTTGGCATGAAGCATTAAGGAACGGAGGTCTACAAAATTTGTATAAATCATGACACTGGGATTACCTTGACCTATTTCACGGTAAGGTCAACTTAGATCGACCATGCATATGAATGGAGAAAATTGTTAAAATGTCATTTGAAGGACAAAACTTGCAGTTTATTGGCAAATGGACTGAATTTTTATGATTTGAAAAAGACATTGACTCCAAGAGTTATTCTGACCCTGCCCTAGGGTTATATACATGCATTGTACCATTCTAGTCTAACAAGTTTATTGGTACATGTATATATCTCAGGTCTCAGGTGAGCGTTTACAGGACCATTGGTCCTCTGGTTGTTAGTGTAAACACTACGACTTGATTTTCATTCATTATTGAGCTTTCTGTCATTGCAACTGTCAATAATCGCCTACATTTACCTTTTCATGCTCAACTTTTAGCTATGAATCTGTATCTGCATGAAACAAATCATCCTTTGTGTCCAAAATTGAATGCAAAATTAAGCAAATGACTCTTTTTACAGCAATGCATATTGCTTCAGCAGCAACTCAAAAGGTACAAGTAGGCAAAGACCAGGAAAAGGCGCAATCAGAAAAAGATTCCCACTCCAAAAATCGAGGTGGGAAAAACCTTAATTAACAATGAGGTAGTTATACAATGAAAACATATCGTAAGCCGAATGAGAAGCTATTTGCCCAATAGGTGGCCACTCAGTTACCTAAACTTAACTAAAAATATGAAAACATACATAAGGCACCAACAGCACACAAATTTTAAACACCAAGACATAAATCAAAAAGAACCACCACAGAGGTATTGCCTTGGAACGAACAGTAACACAAAATTACTGGCGGGCTTAAACCGGTTTTATCAGGCCATAACCTCAACCTCAGCTTTTGCAGTGGTTCATAATATTTAGTTAGTTCTTCTGTCCTCGTGGTGAATCTAAGTCACCATTCGGAAGGCCTCTTTGTTTATTTAAAGTAAATTATAAACATTATTTTGCATTTCCTCGTGTCCTATAATTTGGTGAAAGTTTGTCAAATTCAGACAAAAATTTTAAAAAAGAAGTTTCAAGATATTGCAGTAACAAATACCAAATTTTTCAATATGACTCTCACAGTTGATGGCTGCTTTAATCCTTTGTTTATTGTCACTTCTATAGAGTGTTTTAACAACACAACTTAAATACTCAAAAAAACAAATCAAATGACACCTATTGAGTACTTAAACTGTAAAGGTGTTACAACCTGGTAACATATGTATAGCTTTAATTATTTGCAGTTTAAAAAAAAATTAAAATTAAAAAAAAAATTATAAGCATGGTGAGATCACTATGTAAGTAATGTAAGCAAAAATGAGTTTTCTAAGAAGAATCCTGAAATGATATGGAAAATGTCTGAGGGGAGAACTTTGGTGAAAAGCAAATAGGACTAGAAAAGATAAAACAACAGTGATTTGTTTACCAGTTTGCTTTCAAAATGTGCCTTTGTCATTAAATCTGTCCATAATTGGCAATTAATGGCAAATTTATTGCTTCAATAAATGCTGTTTATTTGTTTTAAATATTGTGTATCTCTTTATTTCTATAATAATAATAATAATTATAATAATAATAATAATAACAATAATAATAATAATAATAATAGATATAAATTTCTTCGCTTTCTTGCTGTCTGAGGTAAAGAATGTTCAGCATATTTTCAAATTAAATCTAAACTTAATCGTGAAATTAATCACGATTACAGGCATTTTTGAAAAGTATTCGAATAAGTAAAATATTAATTTTAATCGTAAAAATCTACGATTACAAAATAATTTGTATTGAAAAATATTTCAATCGAATAAAAGTAATCATGATTAACGATTAAGATTAACCCAGGTCTGTAATTGCACAAATAAAGCAATTATTCTTCCATTCGAAATACTTTGTAGATGATGGTGTACTAATCATTTCTTATTTCTGTCTGTACCCACTAGTGTTTTGCTTTTCACTTTTAATGCTCTGTAAAGAGGATTGGCAGTTCTTTTGGTACCACAGTTTGCATATGCCTTGTACATACAATGTATATACTCAAAGCATAATCAGTTATTGGAAAATGAGAACCTACATATGATTATAATGTCGAAACATGACAGGGTCTGTATTAGTTTGCCGTAGTGTCGTATTACACTAATACATCAAAGTCGGGTTGTACATGTCTGCACCATGGTTATTTCAATTTTATGAGAACTATTGTACCAATGTTATATTGATAGTAAGGTAACTCATCACTATCAAAACCAGTAACTAAACGTGCAACTGCAAAAACAGACATTGTGAATATTTGTTAATTTGTTTGTGTTGAGGCTTAACGTCCATGTCAATATTTTATTTCAGTCAGGGACAGAGCCAACGCTTCCTGGGTTTAACCAGTACTATAGGGAGTTAATGTGTCTTGCTCAAAGACACAACACAGTGCCGCCAATGGGGATCGAACCCAGGACCTCTCGATTAGGAGTCCGATGCTCTTACACTACGCCACTGCGCTCCCTACTTTGTGAATAAATAAGATTGTAGAGCTTATAATGTATATGAAAATATGTGTCCGTTTGATTCTTTTTTCCGCCTTGTTGGTAAGCCCTTACTCCAATCATATCTAGAATATATATGCACAATGTACTGTTCATGTGTCGGGGCTCCTATATCTCTAATATCCAGTTTCCTATAGCTTGCGAAATCCGAAAATAGCCCATTAAATCACCACATCTATTTTGTTTTCATCTTTGCCTTAAGACGTACTGTTGACAATGACTTTGACGTATCGACTCGTGATTGGTGGCTGTTTTCTTACTGTCCGTTGAAACACAAGCAAAGCATATCTTAAAGATAATGTATTTGTTATTAATAATAGTAATCATCAGTGGGAATAAAGTGATCGAATCTGTTGTATAAAAGGGATTGTGGACCATAATTACAATAAGTTTATGATTAGTTGCTTCAACTTTCGCAATAATATGACATGTTTTTAATCATTAACCGTTCCTATCAGTTATTATAAATTTAAATGTTCGGACATTGCGGGACGGTCTAAATGGTCTGGTATGTCCGCAAGATTTTTTATTGAAATAACTATTAAAACTGTTAATTACTATAAATAATGTCGTGTAAACTCACTTAAGAGTTAAAATTTACCGCTGAAATGCAATAATTTGAACGATAGAATTACAACTGTGTAAACATATAAAGAAATTGTGACCAAACGGTCAAACATGTTTTATTATAAACAGACATTCGTGGTTTGTGGGTCATATGATCATTATTTTTATAATTTACTTGTTTTATCGCATTAATAAAGCATAATTGATGGGTATTAGAAAAATCATTTACGGACATTTCGGGTCTGCGGACATTTCTGTCCCTTTGGGGCGTCCCGGAATGTCCGCAATTTTTTTTTCTAAGTTCTTTTTTCATTTTTTTTGAAAATTATTTCCCTGAATTTTTGCATTTAATAGACTTATTTAATGAGTATTTATGTTTTATACATATTTAAAACAACTTAATTTTTTTGCGGACATTTCGGTCCGCGGACATTCCGGTCCCCTACAGACGTCTACCTCTCTAGCTCAGTAGGTAGCAAGCTAGGATTCAAAACGAAAGGTTCTGTGTTCGAGTCCTTGTCGGACCGCTTTTTTGTTTCTTTTCTTTATTTGTCTCCTCTGTGACAATAAAGCTATGGAAATAAAAAAATGTATTATCAGCTGATTATATTTATTGGCGAATGCAAGAATCAGGAAATGCCCTTGTGCATAAAATACTTAAATGAAGCGCGAGACGGCACCTCACATTAATGTTTCTCTCTTGTTGACTTTTAACCTATTGAAATCGTTTTTTTTTTTTTTTTTTTTTTTTTTTTTTTTTTTTTTTTTTTTTTGGTAGAAGAGCTGATCTTTGAGCGATCCTCACGTCAATATTTCTTTTTCTTGGGGACATAAAAATGTTCATATTCTGAAGGCTTGTACAGGAATAATGTGGCTAGGATAAGTTAGCCACCCTGAATGACTTTAAATGTTTTCCGCGGACGTAAGGCACTAACTCAAATAGTATAGTGTACCTGTACAGACATATGCATATTTATAAGGTATAAAAACTACAGTTTCACGTGCTGTCTCGTGAGCGAACATAATTCATTTGGCATGTTTATACATGTATTTCAAACAGATACTCGAAAGCTTGGTGGGGTTTATTTGGTTGATGTTTCGTTTTGATCCCATTCAACAGCCATCTGCATGTCATAAGTGCGATAACCTAACTACATTATGCATAGCCATACTAATAATTTGAGGTTTTGTAAGCCTTCAACAGTATTTCAGCCATATCGAGTGCGATAATTACGAATTTTAGATGATTTTTGCAAGCCACATGCTTTCTGTATGATCCTCATTTATTCACTTGTAGTATGCGTGCTGTAGTAGCGGCATTTCAAGTTTGATCGCGAAATCCATGTCACATGACTAAGATGGCCGCCACGCCCATATATGGTATAAACCACTCAAAAATCTTCTTCTCCAGAACCGGCGGGCCGATTTCCACGAAACTTGGTATTTACCATTAGTGACTCCAGCCCGTCAAAGTTTGACAAAATGATGACCCTGGGATGACCTTGACCTATTTTACGGCAAGGTCAATTTTGGAAACATAGGCTTTTACATGGGAAAAAGTGAAAACTATGGAATTTGTTTTGAAAACGATTGCAGCTAGAGACCTGAAAGGAGGTAGATGCAGACAACTAATGGAGTAGATGAAGGTATGTGATTAAATTAGGTCAAGGTCATCTCTTGACCTTGGCCAGTCTGTTTTCCATACACACTTTTCATACATCTTCATCTCTGAAACCGCTTGGCCAATCAAGTTGAAATTTCATGTGGAGCATACATGGGTAGGGGGAACGAAAGTTTGATCATGAAATCCGAGTCACATGACAAAGATGGCCGCCATGCCCATATATGGTAAAAATCACTCAAAATTTTTCTTCTCCAGAATCGGCAGGCCGATTTCCACGAAACTTGGTATGTAAGCATCAGTGACTCCAGCCCATTATAATTTGATAAAATTATGACCCTGGGATGACATTGACCTGTTTTACGGCAAGGTCAATTTTGGAAACATGCTGTTTCATGGAAAAAAGTGAAAACTATGGATTTTTCGAAAACGATTGCAGCCTGAGACCTGAAAAAAGGAAGATACAGACAACTAATGGAGTAGATGTAAGTATGTAATTAATTTAGGTCAAGGTCATCTCTTGACCTTGGCCAGTCTGTTGTTCATACACACTTTTCAAACATCTTCATGGCGGCCCCCGTGGTCGAGCGGTTGAGAGCGCTGTTTCTTAATCACTCGATCATCTCACTGCTTTGTCTGGTGTAGGATCGCGCCCCGCACTGGCCACATGTGAGACAAGCCAAGTTCTGCTTGCGGGTGTGCCAGGTTGTTTTTCTCGGGATTCTCCCGTTTTCGCCCCATTTACTGATTGGCCCGTTTCATATGAGCTGAAATAATCTTGAAAGGGACGTTTAACTGAATATATAAAAAAAATCTTCATCTCTGAAACCGCTTGGTCAATCAAAGTGAAATTCTATGTGGAGCATCTATGGGTAGGGGGAACGAAAGTTTGTTTGTGAAATTTGGATTACATGACCAAGATGGCCGCCACGCCCATATATCCTTAGGAGCACCAGGCATTTCACAAAATGCTCATAAAAAGGGGGTAGGGTTGGTAAATCGTCCATAAAACCATTTCTGTGAGACTTAGAAACACGCCTTATGCCTGTATTGAAAGTAGAAAGAACGCTCTTTAACATGGTTTTGCTACTGAAAGGTAACGGCGCAGGGGTCACCGTCGAAAAATCGATGCGCACGGACTTCTTTTTTTTTTTTTTTTTTTTTTTTTTTTTCGATTTGATTCCCGATTTTTTCCTCCTTTCTCCTCTCTTTCTATCTCTCTTTTTTCTCCTCTTCCTTGTGTCTTTTTTCAACCCTAGCAGTTTGGTCGCACTTGTTTGGTTTGAGCGTGGTGGCGATTCAAAGATAACAGGGTAAACTCGACCTTTTTAGCACAGAAAAATCACGTTTTTCCCCAACTTTCTGGACCTCTTACTCGCTTGTTTGATGTACTGTGCAATTAAGCTTTATATCGGTTAAAGCCGACTTACTTGGCAATTGAAAAATATAAACAGATTGCACATGCTAGCTTTAACAATGCCGCCGTGAGGTTCGATCAAAAAGTGTTTGTCAGCAATTACGCATAAATACGCTCTGGTAGTGGAAAGGATATGGCTAAAACCACTCAAAAATCTTCTTCACCAGAGCCGGCAGGCCGATTTTCACGAAATTCGGTATGTAGCATCGTGACTCCAGCCCATCATAATTTGATAAAATGATGACCCTTGGATGACCTTCATTTGCGGATCCAGACATTTTTACGAGAGGGGGTCCAACCAAAATGGTAAAATATTGTCGCAGACGAGGGGGGGTCCAACCCCCAAAAAATCCCAAAATTACCTTTTTTAGGTAAATTTTTCAGATTCTAGGTGGGGGGGGGGGGGCGGATCCCCGGTCCCCACCCTCTGGATCCGCGCATGACCTTTACCCATTTTACGAAAAGGTCAATTTTGGAAACAAAGGCTTTTACATGGGAAAAAGTGAAAACTATGGATTTTTAAAAATGATTGCAGCCTGAGACCTGAAAAGTGGTAGATGCAGATAACTAATGGAGTTGAAGAAGGAATGTGATTAATTTAGGTCAAGGTCATCTCTTGACCTTGGCAAGTCTGTTGTCCATAGCATCTGCATCTCTGAAACCCCTGGGCTAATCACTGAGAAATTTTCATGTGGAGCATCCATGGGTAGGGGGAACGAAAATTCCGTATATGGAAAAAAAAACACTCAAAATCTTCTTCTCCAGAACCGGCAGGCTGATTTTCACGAAACTTGGTATGTAGCATCGATGGCTTCAGCCCATCATAGTTTGACAAAATGATGAACATGGGATGACCTTGACCTGTTAAGCGGCAAGGTCAATTTTGGAAACTTAGGCTTTTACATTGGGAAAAAAGTGACAACTAGGTATCCGGTGAGCGTTTACAGGACCATTGGTCCTCTGATTTTCATTACGTGCTGCTAGACGGAATATTTTCATCGGTATTCTGTTAGACCTCTCCATACACAGAAAAGGAGCGAGGTCACGAAGTGAATCGGAGTACAGGCTAGCCAGCTCATCAAACGTGCTGCGAACCTTGCTTAACCCTAAAACAGGACAACAATATTCTGAATGTTAAGCGCGCATACACACACTCTCACAAACACACACTCACGCAAACACGTTCCGTAGAGGACTTTGTCTCGCAGTGACTCAGTCAGTCGCCTCTTGAAATCACATGGCAAGTTGTAGTTGGCCTCCCAAGCCCCCAAAATATTTTTCTGTTGGCATTTTTGAGTACATTTTGGCATCCATGCCTAATGTGTACCTTAATGTGTAACAATACACGCTAGGGTGTCTGCTAAGTCTGAAAATGCCCCAGAGTCCCAAAAATAGATCAAAGGTCAACTAAGTGCAAACTTTGAGATATTTCAACATTACAGCAGTATCTTATGAAATATTTTCATTTTTTTTGTAAAAAAATAGCCCCAAATTACATCTAATGCATTTGTATGGTGTAATCAGTTACAATTGTTACACCAAAATAATGCAGATTTAGGTCAAAGGTCACTTTAGTGCAAAAAATGCTTATTTTCATCCCCTTTTACAATTGCCTGTATAAACATCAGTGTCAGGGGTATTCTGATGGGGATAAAGTTCAATTGTGTATAGAATATGATCGTAGCAATCGTTTGATACCAATTTCAGCACTCTGCAGCTTTTGGTTGCTGAGATATTGTCAATTTTATTGGTACACTCCCCTGTATTTGTCTGTGTTTTTTTCTCTTATATCATAAGTTTTCTATTTTTTTGCATCGGGACAGTCAGCTTGGTCATATATATTATTACATGTTTATACATTATTGTCATAACAATCATTTGATACCAATTTCAGATCTCTAGGACTTACGGTTGCTGACATATTAACGTTTCCGTTGGTATACCCCTCTATTTTTCTGTGATTTGTATCAAATATTTCAACTTTTCATCAATATTCATCAATATTCAAACAAAAAAAAAGTCGAACTATTCATTTATCTTATCGCATGTTTATCATAGCAATTATTTGATATCAATTTCACCTCTCTATGACGTTTGGTTGCTAAGTTATAAACCATTTTGTTGGTATACCCCATCCACTTTTCTGTGGTTTTTCACTAATATTTAAAGTTTTTATCAATATTCGAAAAACAAGAAAGTCAGAACGTTTGTGTGTCTCACAACATGGTTATAGAATATTATCCTAGCAATCATTTGATACCAATTTCAGTTCTCTAGAGCTTTTGGTCACTGAGATATTAGCAGTTTTATTGGTATACCTCCTTCGTTTGCCAAGGATTTTTCTCCTATATCTTAGGTTTCCTTAAATATTTGAGAAACAAGATAGGAAGCTTGTTTATACATCTTATCACATGATTATGGATATTGCCATAGCAATCTTTTGATACCAATTTCAGCTCTCTATGACTTTTGGTTGCTGAGATATATACGTTTCCGTGGATATACCCCCTCTATTTTTCTGAGATTATTATCTAATATTTAAAGTTCTCATCACTATTCGAAAACAAGAAATTCAGATTATTTATACGTCTTACCACACTATTATAGAACATTATTATAGCAATCATTTGATACCTATTTCAGCTCTCTAGAGCTTTTGGTCACTGAGATATTAGCAATTTTATTGGTATACCCCCTTCGTTTGCCAGTGATGTTTCTCCTTTATCTTAAATTTTCTTAAGTATTTGAGAACCAAGACAGTCAGCTTGTTTATATGCCTTATTACATGGTTATAGAATATTGTCATAGCAATCATTTGATACCAATTTCAGTTCTCTAGAGCTTTTGGTCACTGAGATATTAGCAGTTTTATTGGTATACCCCCTTCGTTTGCCAAGAATTTTTCTCCTATATCTTAGGTTTCCTTAAATATTTGAGAAACAAGATAGGAAGCTTGTTTATATATCTTATCACATGATAAAAGAATATTGCCATAGCAATCTTTTGATACCAATTTCAGCTCTCTATGACTTTTGGTTGCTGAGATATATATGGTTCCGTTGGTATACCCCCCATATTTTTCTGAGATTATTATCTAATATTTAAAGTTCTCATCATTGATCCAACAACAAGAAAGTCAGATTATTTATGCGTCTTATTACACTATTATAGAACATTATTATAGCAATCATCTGATACCTATTTCAGCTCTCTAGAGCTTTTGGTCACTGAGATATTAGCAATTTTATTGGTATACCCCCTTCGTTTGCCAGTGATGTTTCTCCTTTATCTTAAATTTTCTTAAGTATTTGAGAACCAAGACAGTCAGCTTGTTTATATGCCTTATTACATGGTTATAGAATATTGTCATAGCAATCATTTGATACCAATTTCAGTTCTCTAGAGCTTTTGGTCACTGAGATATTAGCAGTTTTATTGGTATACCCCCTTCGTTTGCCAAGAATTTTTCTCCTATATCTTAGGTTTCCTTAAATATTTGAGAAACAAGATAGGAAGCTTGTTTATATATCTTATCACATGATAAAAGAATATTGCCATAGCAATCTTTTGATACCAATTTCAGCTCTCTATGACTTTTGGTTGCTGAGATATATATGGTTCCGTTGGTATACCCCCCATATTTTTCTGAGATTATTATCTAATATTTAAAGTTCTCATCATTGATCCAACAACAAGAAAGTCAGATTATTTATGCGTCTTATTACACTATTATAGAACATTATTATAGCAATCATCTGATACCTATTTCAGCTCTCTAGAGCTTTTGGCCACTGAGATATTAGCAATTTTATTGGTATACCCCCTTCGTTTGCCAGTGATGTTTCTCCTATATCTTAAGTTTTGTTAAAAATTTGAGAAACAAGGAAGTCAGCTTGTTTATATACCATATTACATGGTTATAGAATATTGGCATAGCAATCATTTGATACCAATTTCTGCTCTCTATGGCTTTTGGTTGCTGAGCTATAAGCATTTCTGTAGGTATACCCCCTCCATTGTTCTGTGATTTTTCTCTAATATTGAAAGTTCTCATCAAGATTTGAACCCCAAGAAAGTCACATTCTTTCTGTATCTTATCACATTATTATAAACCATTATCATATCAATCATTTGATATAAATTTCAGCTCTTTAGAGCTTTTGGTTGCTGAGATATAAGCAATTTTGTTGGTAGACCCCCTTCATTTATCTGTTATTTTTCTCTAATATCTGAAGTTCTCTTTAATATTGAGCATTAAGATAGCAAGTTTGTTTTTATATCTTATTACAGAGTTATAGAACATTGTCATAGCAATCATTTGGTACCAATTTAAGCTCTCTAGGGCTTTTGGTTAACAAGATATAAGCAATTGTGCTGGTATACTCCATTTTTCTGTGATCTCTTTCTAATATATAAAGTTCTCATTAATATTTGAACACTAGGAAGTCAGTTTGATATTTATATCTTATTACATGGTTATCAAGCATTGTCAAACCAATCATTTGATACCTATTTCTGCTCTCTTAAGGTCTATCAGTAGCCAAGAAACATGTGGTAATATAGGTGTACCACACTTCTTCCTCTGCTTGTTGGAGGTGGGGGGTGAACACTCTATGATTTTACGCGAAACACATGGGCAATAAAGAGATCCTCTGACCAAACTGGCACCCATGGGCATTTGTTCTAAGGGTGCAAGGTACATTCTATGGATATTCCATCCTAAACCCTTCAAATGGCAATAGATTTTCCTTTTGTATATCTCGATTTTCGTCATTTTCATTAATATTCATGAAAATGCAAATGAGATAATTATTATTTAGGCCCATGAGTCATCAACAGATTTGTCAGTTAGTATTATTGGTACAATAACAATAAGCCAAAATGATAGTTTAGGCATGACATTAGTTTTTATGGGATAATTGATCTTGAATTATTTCTTTTTATTCATTTTAAAGTTATAATGAAAATTCATGAATATGCAAATTTGATATTTTCCATTACTTATCATAGGAAGAAAGGGCTATGTCTAAGCTTTAAGCTGAGACCAAGTTCAATGGTCTAGGATCACAAATAATTGAGATATATAATATTCATTTTTCTATGTATATCCCCATTATAAAACCGCAAATAAAAATGAATATTTAGGGTTCTTTAATAGAACATAGCGTAAAACGCAAGCACTTCCACTGGCAGAAAACAGGGTCTGATAGCTTTTTCAATGTACATAAATTAGAAAATCATAGTGTAGAAAATTCCCCCTGGGGGAAGAGGGTATGGGTAGCCGAAAATTCCCCCTGGGGGAAGGGGGTATGGGTAGCTAGAAGACTATTAGTTATCATAACAGGTTGTGATATTTTTGCACTCATATGACTTTTGACCTAGTTATGTGACCCAGAGGCAGTTACAGACTTGGAATATACCCATATGAGTTTAAACACTTGTCAATGAATAAAATAAGCACATGTTGCCTTTAGTCAGTTCATGTTTGATTTAAGAAATATTTGATTATTGTAACGGGTGTTTGTTATTTTGCACCCATTAAACTTTTGACCTAATTCTGTCACCCAGGAGCATTTACAGTCTTGGCATCCACCTCTATGTCTTTGGACACATGTCAAGGAATGACATGAGTACAAATTACCTATAATCAGTCCATTATTTTCCAAAACAATAATGTCTATTTTCATTTTTACAGATTTTTGCTATTTTGCACTCGTTTGACCTTTGACCTTGTTCTGTGGCCCAGGGTCAGTTACAGACTTGGCATCCACCCTACGAGATTGGGCACATGCCTAGGAATAATATGAGCTTAGATAGACTAATGTACTAAAAAATGCCAACAAAACCAAAACTAAGCCACTTTTTTGGATTTGGACTGCCAAGTATTGATATATGACAGGTACAAAATGATTTTAATAAGAACATTTGACTAGTTTCGCAGGTTGAGCGCGAGAACGAAACGCCTAAAAATGAAAATTGTGGTCTTTCCCTTAAACTATCTAATTCTGATGGAACAAGGAACCAGAAGTGACCTTTGACACGAAATATTTTCTAAAATCGCATCATATATATATATCACTTATCATGTTTGCCATTAAAGATGCGTTTCTCGTTCAATGCGAGTCGGTTTTACAAATGCTTGGCGCGAATAAAATGCCTCCATTTTAACAGCTTCCAATGCAGAATTTGATTATTTTAGACACTCGTGTGTATAACTAGGCGTCGCTCGTTCGATAAATCGAGGTCCCGGCTTCATATGGCCATAACTGTTGGTGGGAAAAACCAATATCAACTATTTGTTATCGCCATGTGACATTTTACATACTGGCTTATGTATATACTTACATTGGTTCTGCTTAGCTACAGTTTCACGTGTTTTTCGTGAACGCACAGAAAACTTTATACGTACGTACATGTATACATGGCATCATTTACGATTTGAAACATAAGTTGATCTTTAATTTTATGTGCAGTCTTTTATTCTACGATTTACAACGTTTTGATATATTTCAAGTCATCTCGAGCATGGTCGGTTATCCATATGAGGATAACATGTCTGTGAATACCCCATGAACCACACTTTTATACAGCAAGACTTTGGTATGCATGGGTATACCTATTTTAAGCTCACATGATCACTTCGGCTCAAAAAGCGATGACCATTCCCCGTCGTCCGTCCGACGTCGTCCGTCAACAATTTCCATGATATTCTCCTCTGAAACCAAATGGCAAACCAAAGTTATACTTCTTGCGGAGCATTCTTAGGAAGGGGGAACGAAAGTTTGCATAAATGACCCAGGTCACATGACTAAGATGGCCGCCATAGCTATAAATAGCAAGAACCTTTAAAACACAACATGTGATAAAATGGAGTAATTGAAAAAAAAAAAAAGCAATATCGCTTTGACAACAACCATCACCAAGACAATGAACACTTCGTCGTAGGTTGCTGCCCAATTGATCAGTCTTACAATCACATGTGACACAAACCAAATTCTGCTTGTGGGTGTGCCAAGGCGTTTTCTCAGGGTTCTCCCCTGCTCCCCCCCCCCCCCCCACACACACACACACCTTGTTACTGATTTATCCGTCTCATATGAACTAAAATAATCTTGAACGGGCCGAAAATTGTATAAAAACGAAATAATGATCAGAAATGAGCACAATCAGACCCTTATCTTTAATCAAGTAACAACAGAAGGACCTGGAATCGATACAATTAAATTTCACATCCTCACTAAGGTGGGCGTAGTGTAATTCTGGGTCCTGATTAGATTTTAACTGATAGCAAACCTTGTCCGATGTTACTCGCGCCTATAAGAAAAATGTTACTCGCGCCTATAAGAAAAAAAAATGCATTTATATTCCATCATGCACGCTTAATGTAAACCATATAACGAGGAATATTCGGGGTCTCACGTGGAAATAACAACTATTTACATACTGGACCCTGGTCTCGTCCGAAAGACGGAGTAACGCGTTGGATTGAACGCGCGACCCGTTTTACGAGGCGACTGACTGAACCACTACGACATGGAGTGCTTTATGGAAACACTTTTGCAACTCATAAAAATAATATTGTGTTAGTTTGATTTTAATCATATTAATTTGAATTCATACAGGTAAACAACACGCATACAATATCACACAGAATAAATATGGATCAAAAAGAAAACTTATGTCTTGCCAAATTAATTTACTACATCATAACCAGCACACTGGATATGGCTGAATTACTGTTGAAGGTTTACAATAAACAAAATTAGTTGACTTGTGTGGCTTGGCGTAATGTAGCTACATGTAGGATGACTTCGTATGGCATGCAGATGACTGTCGAATGAACAAAACTTCGACATCAAGCTGATAATCTGTTTGAAATATAAACAGAATGAATTATGTTCGCTCACGAGACAGCACGTGAAACTGTAGTTTTACATCTAATAAACACAGATATACATGTATGTAAACATGTACACTATACTATGTTATGTATGACAGTTACTTGTTGAAAGATGTGCATTCAGTACTGGTAAACTTGCCCAGGAAAGTATGATGTTATACATATGATGTTTACTTGTTGTCCTTAGCAATTATTTACTTTTAGTGTCCCAGATATTGGACATAAACAGGTTGTTTACTTCAGAATTTTCTAGAAATTTCAAATTGTTCTTTGACGGAAAAGTCCGGAAAAATCTGGAAGAACCAAAGATGTAGAATCTTCTAGAAAAATCTTTTTTTATGTCAAAAGAATATTGTTGAATTTTCTGGAAGGATAATGGCCTCTCTAGAATATTCCAGAACATTAAATTTTGGTAAACAACTTGTTATTTTTAGTATATGATATCATAGAATTTGCTGGAAGAATCCTGAATGTTCCTCAGTGCTATATAAGGGCTACAAATTTTCATAAGGACAATCTTTGGGTACTGTTACTATTAAGAAGTCAAAATCTATCTTACTGGAATTTAAACTTATTCTTGGATTACTTTGTGATATTCGATTCTGGATTGGGACATAGTGCTATTTTGAAACAAACTTTGGCTATGCTGCCTTCTTTAATTGCACGCCGGTGGGTCGGGCGTCAGACTCTATGATGGCCCCGACATAAAGCTATTCATTTTAGTTGGTTGGGGCCGGAGCTTCTTGTCTGTTGCTTGGCCCACCGGGGTCCAACTGGTGTTTTTCTTTTGCTCCGGAGTTAGTAGGTTATTCGGCGCCCAGGGATCTCCATTGTCGGGCAGCTTACTCAGTCTGTGAGTCCTGGTTTTTGATTCATCAGGATGTTTATCATGATTTATTTGTTTGTTCTTGATGATTCATCGACTAGTTAGAGATTCACCACGAGGACCGAATAACTAACTAAATGTTATGAACCACTGCAGAAGCTGAGGGTGAGGTTATGGCCATGTAAAACCGGTTTAAGCCCGCCAGTAACTTTGTGTTACTGATCGTTCCAAGTCGATACTTCTGTGGTGGTTCTTTTTGTTTTATGTCTTGGTGTTTAAAAAATTTTTGTGCTGTTGTCGCCTTATGTGTGTTTTCATATTTTAGTTAAGTTAAGGTAACTGAGTGGCCACCTATTGGGAAAATAGCTGCCCATTCGGCTTACGATTGTTTCATGGTATAAGTACCTGATTGTTAGTTTGGTTTTTTCCAACCTCGGTTTTTGGAGTGGGAATCTTTTTCTGATTGCGCCTTTTCCTGATCTTTGCCTACTTGTACCTTTTAATTCTTGGGATCAGAAACTGATACAGACTTGTGTTAAAAAAATCTGAGGGACATTCAGACATTCTTTAAGGGAATTAACATCTTGAAAGGTATTGTACATTCATTTTTGTTTGATTGTATATATGCTTTTGATTGTTTCACATGTAATTACTGGTTAAATCACTTCTAAATAGATTTGTTAAATTTTAAACAAAGCTTGTTGCTGGCTAACCAACTTGTTGGTTTCCTTAATCTTCTAGTTACGCCTGGCACGTAACAACTATTTGATTTATTGTCTTGCGCATTTTAGTTCACTTTTACGTCCCTTTCAAGATTATTTCAGCTCACCAATCAGTAGGTGGAGTGAAAACGTGAGTACCCTAAGAAAAACCACCCGGCACTCCCGCAAGTTGAACTTGGCTTGTATCATATGTGGCCAGTGTGGGGCTCGAACACATACAAGACACAGCGGTGAGATGAACGGCTGATTAAGAAACAGCGCTCATAACCGCTCGGCCACGGGGGCCGCTAAGTCATTAGAGGCGGTCAACTTATCCTAGCCGCATTATCTGTACCAGCCTTCAGAAAATAAATGTTGACGTGTGGATCGGTCGCGGGTCCGCTCTTCTGCCGATTACGATCAAGCTACCGGCTTAAATCGGTGAAAAAAACAACAAGACTTAGTGAAAAACCTATACGTGCGGACTGCCTTCTCCCTACACACTTTAATCCACAAATTGACGATTTAAGTATTACATTGTGATTTTTGCATTTTTTTCTTTTCTTTTCTTTTTTTATTTTCTAAGCTTTATTGTCACAGGGGCGAAAAAAGGAAGCAATTAAGAATAGAAAAAGAATTTTTGACTTAGCCGGAATCGAACCCAGGACCTTTTAGTTTTATTCCATACATGCTACCTACTGAGCTACAGAGTAATACGTCGTGGACTATTTCTTTTTTGCTTGTCTTGTTTAATTGGTCTCCGTTAGGCTATTGGTAGTTTTGACCAAGTAATTCTTCATATAGCCCCTCGTCATCGTCTCAAATATGCCCTCACGAGTCGTCCCCCATCACACCAAAAATCGTAACCGCACGCTCCAGCAACATTTACGTTCAAAAGTGAAAAATGTCTAATAGTATGTCTCAATGGCAGCCAAATCTACAATAATACGAAGATATCAATTTTCTACCGTAGCGAGGTGGTGGATTTGTTGACGTACGTGTACGTGTAAATAATTTTAGTTTGCCTTGCTTAAGTCGCTGAGCATTATTGTTTTCATCTATCAACTGTACATTAAAGGTCTGCCATATCATGTTATTTACGACCCTAAATATATGATGATAGGGTGGAAAATTTAGGCTGGCGAACTTTATGCGAACTTAATATGTTAAATTTGTGACTTTTTTCTGCATCTGGAGTGTCATAGATATAAAATCATGGAACTTGTGTAAATGTATTCCTGTGAAATATTGGATATAATGGAACTTTGAGCGAGTTATTCATTTTGGTTCTACCAGCTTTTCAACGAGCATACCACCATTAAAGATCAATTTTCCACCCAACCCAAAATTCTCCATTAGGCCCTTCCGATGATTGATACTTGAAACAGGACAATGAAAATCTCACACTGGTAAGCGACCTACGCCAACTCTTTAGCGGCCCCCGTGTCCGAGCGGTGTTTCTTAATCACTTGATCATCTCAACGTTGTGTCTGGTTTTGGTTGGAGACTCGCTCTGGCCGCATGTGGCACAAGCCGAGTTCTGCTTGCGGGTGTGCCAGGTGGTGTTCCTCGGGGTTCTCCCGTTTTCGCCCACCTACTGATTGGCCCGTCTCATATGAGCTGAAAAAATCTTGAAAGGGACGTAAAACTGAATTAAAAGAAAACTGAAAACTATACTGATCAACAAAAATAAGGACATAAACGATTAGCAACCTATCAGATTATTACGATGGAAGAGGCAAAGCTGAGGACACCGGGCTCTGGGTTTGATACCTCCGCGAGATCTAAGATCGGCATAACGGGGAGCCATGCGGCCACACCAGGCGGTAAAGGTGAAAACAGGCGGTAAAGGTGAAAAGAGTGTCGAGCCACGAAGACAATATATTAAGAAAATCGACAAGGATTTCAACGTGTGTGACTTTACTATCCCACACCTCTATCCGGGCAATGACAATGACAATGAACAAACGTAAAAGAACTCTTTGTATGTGCCGTGGATAGCTACACGACTAGACGAGCGGCCCATTCTCATATAGTTATCCTAGTAATGTCTGAATATGGTATGAACCTGGTTGGTTTAAACTTTTATTTCATTTGTACATGTACAGTTCATATAACAGTAAAGCAGCATAAATAGATATGAATACAAACATTATACAAATGGGATCCAGAAAGAAGTCGAATGACTTATTTGAATCTGTATCCCAAGATATGCTATGAATAAATGTATGCTATAACGTAATTGTCACAATGTTTACATAAAAAGAAAAATGTTCAACAGTTTCTTTTGAAAAAAGTTGTTGTTCAGAAAACTAATTGTTTGATGAGATGTGAAGCTCCACGGGGAATGGAGAAATAGGATTCTCAGGAAAATTCATTTCAAAGGTTAAGGCCTATGCTGGGTGTAGCCTTTGTACAATTTGAAGCCAGTTACCTCGGTATAATTACACGGACAATTGTGTAATAATCAGTTAGAGCAGGTTGACTGTATGAGTTTTTCTAGGATCATTGACAAAATCTTCTGGTTTTAAGAATGTATTCTTGAACTGCAAGAAAGACTTGCTTGTTATCATCGATTGAGATATTGACATTTCCGTAGAGGATAACTTCTAGGGTTGGTTGGCAGAATGTCGAAATCTTATAGAATAGTTCTAGACGTAAGTTTCTGAAGCGATAACAATTTAAAAAGAAATGCTGGGTGTCTTCAACAGCTCCACACTCACACAGGGGGTTTTCAATTATTTTTTTGAGAAAAAGGTGTTGATGTAGGAGCTACATTTGAGGCGTAAACGAGTGTGATATATTTGGCCTAATCTAGAACCAGCGTAGTAGTAAATAGGCGGTTTGAGGGTGTTACGATTAAGTCTAGCTTTAAAAGCGTCTAAAGATGGAGAATTCTTTATTTCGTCTGATAGTGCATTATACATTCGCGTAGTTGAAGGAAGAAAATATTCATAGTATTGTCGTGACATTGCAGGGACTGTTTGGAGGTTAGACTCATTTCGCAGGGCGTATCTTACTGTACTACCGACAGTAGGAGGAACAAGTGAGGATAGATATTCTGGAGTCATTTCTTTATGCATTTTATAGTATTGTATAAGCTTATGTTTTTCCCTTCTTTTCGCGAGTTTTTCCCAGCCTGTGTCATCATCAAGAGATTCTAGAGAAACCAGTTTCGTGGCACCCGTGACTATACGAGCATCCTCGTTTTGAATCTTTTGTAGCTCCTCAGACTCGTACTGAGTACAGTTGTCCCAGACAACACTGGCGTATCCAAGTAAAGGTCGAATGAAAGACCTGGTTGAAATTGATGAATTTGATAAACATTTGTTCGGTGCTCCTTACAGGGTTGCAGAAACGGTGACTAGGGAGTTACAGCCCCTTTCACTCGAGTTTGCCGTTTGAGCATTTAAGCCAATCAAATCTGTTCACTCGAGTTTGTTTGTAAGTCAGGTAACTTTTTATTCTATTTTAGAACTGAAGCAGTGTCCCAGGTGCCAGGTGTTCTTAAAATCTATTCAGCATTTATCTTTAGAAAATAATGTCACCTCTTCTGATAAAAACATTGTGATTGTTTGGTTAAAGCACAATTTATTTCAAAATTATTTGCACAACATATACAATGCATATTAAGAACACATATTTGAAACAGGATAGAGAAAATACAGAATTTTATCAATTTAAGCAGTTACATGTACCTGATCGGTATCTACATGGCCAAAATTCTACATAGTAAGTTAAAAATTTCACTCGTGTTTGCCGTTTTAAAGGTCATTTAGTTTGAAACTGTCACTCATATCAGCAGATCAATCAATCCAGATGTCTTTGTGGAAAACATGAAAAGAAACTCAGATCTTCAGAACAAATGGTCATCTTGTGTAATTCAGATGCCCAAACGGCAACTCGAGTGAAAGTTGGTGTATTTGTGACAGACAGAGAAGAAGATTAATTAAGGGTTACCGTAGTGAGAAAAGATGGTGCTATGAAATACACATACCACGGTCCAGATGAGATGAATATGAAACAGCCTTTCATCCCTAAAAAGACCCCCGGACATTATCCATAGTGCAGATTATATTATTTCTTTTGGTCCTTTGAGATCAGTAAGAAAATTAGAGCCATCCTCTGGACATTGTTTTAATTTTTAACCCCGTTTAGGCACGTGTCTTTGATTTAGACAAACATTGTGTAACCTTTTGAAATTGCGGTGTATTTAACTTGCTATCTTTGCCAGTATAAAAAGGGTCACTGATGAGGGTTCAGTACCCGAAATTGCGCAGTATGGCCCGTACTACATCCCTTTGAACGCTTTCACTGCTTCAAAAGGATCAAACTTCTATATTTTAGTTTCAATCCATTGGGACTGTGTGGTGATCGGTATGGGAACCTTTGTGTGCACCTCTTGAACAGTGACGGAGAGTTTCAGGGTTTCATGCTGTCAAAGAAGGATGGATTGTATAAGCCGAACGCAATGGCGTTAGACAAGGAGGGCCATTTGTGGGTTGGAGATGGCAATGCAACAGTCCGTGTTTATAAGTACTCAAAAAGGAACAACGATTAAGTTAGGCAAACTAATGCATGCTGTATAAGTTTTATGCTGATTTTGTGGCTTAAAGGTCATAGCTTAAGGATTTGATTTTGTAAAACTGAAGTACACATTGATGAAACGAACTGATTGCAGAAAACCTCACCAAATTATCATGACTGGTTCCGGAGATAGCTTGATTTGAAATTTCTCATTTTTTCTCATGAATATTCATTGGTTCCACTATGACGTCATAGAAGAACGTAGAAAAAATTGATATATCATCAGAACAAACAACTAATACAAATAATTTATCATTTGAAAACAATCTTAAATCATTTATAAAACTTATTGTATCAGATTCAAAACTTCTCATGATCATTTAAGTGAATAATTTTGGTTATTAATTTTTTCACCAAAGGAGACTACTCTCACATAAAATAATGTTTTTATTTACGTATTGTCCCATATCTTATGGGCTGATGGGAACATTTCGGTTTAGTTTTCGATAATCAAGCCCCAAAAACAAATGGGATCAGCAGGCAAAGAATAAAAAGAATCTAGAAGAACTTTTTCGCTCACCTGAGCCGAAGGCTTACAAGGTGAGCTTATAGGATGGCCATGCTCCGGCGTCCGTCCGTCGGCGTCCGTCGTCCGTCCGTCGTCCGTCCTCCGTCCACAATTTCAAAGATCTTCTCCTCTGAAACCGCTGGGCCAATCAAAGCCAAACTTCATGTGGAGCATCCTTAGGCAGGGGGAACGAAAATTTATATAAATGGTCTAGGTCACATGACCAAGATGGCCGCCATGCCCATATATGGTAAAAAAACATAAAAAAATCTTCTCTGGAACCGGTGGACCAATTTCAACAAAACTGGTTATGTAGCATCAGGGATTCTGGCCCATCATAGTTTATATAAATCATGACCTTGGGTTGACCTTGACCTATTTTATGGCAAGGTCAATTTTGGTTAGATAGGCTTTTCAATGGAAAAAAGTGAAAACGTTTAATATTTCAGGAAGTTTTGAAGCCCATGACCTGAAAGTTGGTAGATACAGACAACATGTTGAGCCAATGAAGTGTTGTGAGTATAAAGGTCAAGGTCATTTCTTGACCTTGTCCAAAGGTCAGTTACAAATTAAAAGTTAAACTTAATTTTCTCAGTAACCGCTTGACCAATCAAAACCATATTTAATATGTAGAATCCTTGGGATGGGGAAACGAAAATTTATATAAATGGTCCCGGTCACGTGACCAAGATGGCCGCCATGGCTATAAATAACAAAAAACTTTAAAAATCTTCTTCTCCAGAACCACAAGGCATACGATTTTGAAACTTGGCATGAAGCATCAGGTGGAGGAGCTATACAAAGTTTATATAAATCATGACCCTGGGATGACCTTGATCTGTTTTAAGGTAAGGTCAACATAGGTCCCCCATGCATTTGAATGGGGAAAACTGTCAAAATATCATTTGAAGGGGAAAAAAAACTTTATGGAAATGGGCAAGTGGACTGAAGATTTATGATTCTGAAAAAATGGACCCCAGGGGCAGGTGTGCCCCCACCCCGGGGCAGCATACATATGTATTACCATTATATTCAAAGATCTTCTTCTCTGAAACCGCTTGGCCAATCAAAGTAAGTAACTAAGCCAAACTTCATGTGGAGCATTCTTGGAAGGGAGAACAAAATTTTATTTAAATGATCAAGGTCACATGACCAAGATGGCCGCCATGGCTATAAATAGCAAAAACCTTTAAAAATCTTCTCCAGAACGAGAAGGCCTATTATTTTGAAACTTGGCAGGAAGCATCAGGCAATGGAGCTCTACAAAATTTATATAAATCATGACCTTGATCTGTTTTATGACCAGGTCAACATAGGTTGCCTATGCATTTGAATGGGGAAATTTAGTAAAATGTTATTAAATGGGATGAAACTTGTTGGGAGTATACAAATGGACAGAAGATTTATAGTTATGAAAAAAAAATGGACAGAAGATTTATAGTTATGAAAAAAAATTGTCCTCAGGGGGTTGTCTGCCCCTGTAACGGGGCTATATACATGTATATGACCATGATATTCAAACATCTTCTTCTCTGAAACCGCTTGCCCAATCAAAGCCAAACATTAAGTGGAGCATCGTTAGGAAAGGGGAGTGAAAGTTACTATAAATGGTCCAGGTCACATAACCAAGATGGCCGCCATGGCTATAAATAGTAACCAGAGGACCAATGGTCCTGTAAACGCTCACCTGAGTCTGCTGCATATACCAATAAAAATGTTTGAATATTATGGTATTTAACCCCAGTGCAGGGGCAGATGAAGCCCTTAGGCCGCTTTCTTTTTTCAGACTAATCAATATTCTGTCCATGGATGCTTCACGCCAAGTTTCATTAAAATCAATCTATTGGTTTCAGAGAAGAAGATATTTGAAGGGTTTTTACCATATATGGGCATGGTGGCCATCTTGGTCATGTGACTTAGATTATTAGTATATACATTGGTTCCCCCATCCTATAGATGCTTCACATAAAATTTGGCTTCAATTGGCCAAGTGGTTTTAGAGGAGAAGATGTTTGAATATTATGGTAATATACATGTATATTGCCCCGGGTTGTGGACATATGAGCCCTTAGGTCCATTTTCTTTTCAGAATCATTAATATTTAGTCCTACTACCCATTTCCTGCAAGATTTTCACCTCAAATGACTTTTTAAAAGTTTTCCCCATTCCAATGCATTGGCGACCTATGTTGACCTTGTCTTAAAATAGGTCAAGGTCACCACAGGGTCATGATTTATATATACATTGTAGTACTTCAGCCATTGGTGCTTCATACCAAGTTTCTTTGAAATCAATCCTCAAAATTCGGAGAAGCAGATTTTTGAAGGGTTTTTACCATATATGGGCATGGCAGCCATCTTGGTCATGTGAACTAGATAATTTATATATACATTAATTCCCCTATTCCATAGATGCTTCACATACAATTTGGCTTTGATTCGCCAAGCGAGTTCAGAGGAGAAGATGTTTGAATATTATGGTAATATACATGTATATTGCCCCGGGGTAAGGGCAGATGAGCCCCTGGGGTCCAATTTTTTTCAGAATCATTAATATTCAGTCCTACTGCCCATTTCCTGCAAGACTTTCACTTTAAATGACATTTTAAAAGTTTTCCCTATTCAAATGCATTGGCGACCTATGTTGACCTTGCAGTAAAAAAAGGTCAAGGTCATCACAGGGTCATGATTTATATGTACATTGTAGTACTTCAGCCATCAATGCTTCATGCCAAGTTTCTTTGAAATCGATCCACCTGTTCTGGAGAAGAAGATTTTTTAAGGGTTTTTACCATATATGGGCATTGCGGCCATCTTGGTCATGTGACCTGGATTATTTATATACACATTAATTACCCCTTCCTATTGATGCTTCACATAAAATTTGGCTTTGATTGGCCAAGCGGTTTCAGAGGAGAAGATGTTTGAATATTATGGTAATATACATGTATATTGCCCCGGGGTGGGGGCATATGAGCCCCTGGGGTCCAATTTTTTTTCAGAATCATTAATATTCAGTCCTACTGCCCATTTCCTGCAAGACTTTCACTTTAAATGACTTTAAATGACATTTTAAAAGTTTTCCCCATTTAAATGTGCGACCGTTAGGGTGTGCTGGGCTCTCTGGGGGTCGTTTGACGTCGGTGTGTATGGGGTCGTTGTTTGTTATTTGACGTTGTTTATGACGTAGGCGAAGACGTTAATTGTAATGTAGTCCAATTTTCGGGAAAGAGCTATTTCAGTCAGTCCATGTAACAGCTATCGCTAAGTGTCGCTCAAGTTAATGATGTACACTCAATATGATAACTGTTACCGAAGGTACACGTAAGGTTCGAATATCACAAGTCCGAACACAATCGTAGAAAGTTCCCAAAGTTTAATTATTATTTTGTTAAATCTTCAATTCTATTTTGTATTCAGCACAATTCAAAGAGTTTATGAAATAATATGTATCTTTCTAACTTGTGACCTATAGTTCTGCTCATTCACAATTTTATAATAACAATGTCTGGATAATAATGTATTTCAAAATTCTGTTCTTATGATGACAATCAGTTTCTTCACATCAGTTCACTTTCAGTTCTTTGCACAATTTATTTCTAAGTTTATTTTTTAGTTCTGATAACTAAGTTATTTCAAAGTTCAGCGTATAAATTCAAGTTGCACTTATCTTCAAAGTCCTTCCTCAGTTTCACTATTCCAACATAATCCAGTTTCACAAAATTAAGCTATCTCAAGTTTGGAGTATAGCTGAGTCCACTACTTGTAGTAGGATTCAATAACTTTGCAAGTTTGATTCCTTTGCAAGACTGAAGTTACAATTTTTACAAAGACTATTTATATGTTTTCGGCCAAAAGAGTGACATTACTTAGTTTAGGAAGCCAAAGTGCCAAAAGCTAATTTTTACAAAGGTGTTTGATTGTTTAAAAAGATTAGTGAACTGTGTCCTGTGAGCAAAGTGACACACATCAATTAGTTTTCTGAGATCAGTTATTGCTGCCAATCACTTAATCACTATTTTCTTGCCAAACAATTCAAGTCACTCAAGATGTGATAAAAACAAAACATTTCACACCTGAGTTTTCAAGCCAAACAACTGTGACATAGAGTTGAGATCATTTATGCCAATTTAGAGTTATTAAACAATCTCCAGTTTCCTGAGTAAAAGTAAAGCTGTCAAAAATTTGATTTACAACTATGAGCAGAACTATCAAAATTAATCATGTTTAACAAAAGACATTTTTACAATATGTAATTCTAAAATTCTAACTTTTGCAATGTAAAAACTAATGTTTTTTTTTTCTTTCTATTATTGTTCTTTCTTTATGTATTTGTCATTGTATTTATTATTATTTTTTTTTTTATGATTTTTTTTATTATTACATGTATCATTATCATCTTATATACAAAATGGGCAGAATTGTCACACTGTGACAAATGCATTGGCGACCTATGTTGACCTTGCCGTAAAATACGTCAAGGTCATCACAGGGTCATGATTTATATACACATTGTAGTGCTTGAGCCATCAATGCTTCATGCCAAGTTTCTTTGAAATCGATCCACCTGTTCTGGAGAAGAAGATTTTTGAAGGGTTTTTACCATATATGGGCATGGCGGCCATCTTGGTCATGTGACATGGATTATTTATATACACATTGATTACCCCTTCCTAGTGATGCTTCACATAAAATTTGGCTTTGATTGGCCAAGCGGTTTCAGAGGAGATGATGTTTGAATATTATGGTAATATACATGTTTACTGCCCCGGGGTGGGGGCATATGAGCCCCTGGGGTCCATTTTTTTTCAGAATCATTAATATTCAGTCCTAATGCCCATTTCCTGCAAGACTTTTACTTTAAATGACTTTAAATGACATTTTAAAAGTTTTCCCCATTCAAATGCATTGGCGACCTATGTTGACCTTGCCGTAAAATAAGTCAAGGTCATCACAGGGTCATGATTTATATACACATTGTAGTGCTTGAGCCATCAATGCTTCATGCCAAGTTTCGTTGAAATCAGTCCACTGGTTCTGGAGAAGAAGATTTTTGAAGGGTTTTTACCATATATGGGCATGGCGGCCATCTTGGTCATGTGACCTGGATTTTTTATATACATGTTTGTTACCCCTTCCTATTGATGCTTCACATAAAATTTGGCTTTGATTGGCCAAGTGGTTTCAGAGGAGAAGACGTTTGAATATTATGGAGATACACATGTATATTGCCCCGGGGTGGGGGCACATGAGCCACTGGGGTCCATTTTTTTTCAGAATCAGTAATATTCAGTCCTACTGCCCATTTCCTGCAAGACTTTCACTTCAAATGACATTTTAAAAGTTTTCCCCATTCAAATGCATTGGCGACCTATGTTGACCTTGCCGTAAAATAGGTCAAGGTCATCACAGGGTCATGACTTATATACACATTGTAGTGCTTGAGCCATTAATGCTTCATGTCAAGTTTCGTTGAAATCGGTCCACCGGTTCTGGAGAAGAAGATTTTTGAAGGGTTTTTACCATATATGGGCATGGCGGCCATCTTGGTCATGTGACCTGGATTTCTTATATACACATTGGTTCCCCCTTCCTATTGATGCTTCATATAAAATTTGGCTTTGATCGGCCAAGCGGTTTCAGAGGAGAAGATCTTTAAAATTGTGGACAGACGGACGGACGGACGGACGACGGACGGACAACGGACGGACGCCGGATCATGGCCATCCTATAAGCTCACCTTGTGAGCCTAACGGCTCAGGTGAGCTAAAAATACCAACTGAGTGTCGAGATATAAGGCAAAAATCACTGAACCATGAAATTAGGTCACAGTGACCCAGGAATACTTTACGGTCAAAGGTCTTGTCAAACTCATACATATCGTGAAAGAAGTATTTTCATATACCAATTGAGTGTCGAGATATAAAGGAAAATCACTGAACCGTGAAATTAGGTCATATTGACCTAGGACTACTTCAGGGACAAAGGTCTTGTCATACGCAAACATACTTTGAAAGAAGTTTGTTCATAAACCATTTGAGTACCGAGATATAAGACAAAAATCACTGAACCATGAAATTAGGTCACAGTGACCTGTAAGTATATTGGGGTCAAAGGTCTGGTCATACTCACTCATAATCTGAAAAAGTATGAAAATATACTAATCGAGTGTCAAGATATAAGGCAAAATCACTGAACCGTGAAATTAGGTCACAGTGACCTAGGACAACTTCAGGGTCAAAGGTCTTGTCATAGGCAAACATACTTTGAAAGAAGTTTGTTCATAAACCATTTGAGTACCGAGATATAAGGCAAAATCACTGAAACGTGAAATTAGGTCACAGTGACCTATAAGTATATTGGGGTCAAAGGTCTGGTAAAACTCACTCATAATCTGGAAAAAGTATGAAAATGTACTAATTGAGTGTCAAGATATAAGGCAAAATCACTGAACCGTGAAATTAGGTCACAGTGACCCTTACCGTCATGACACACAAGTCAGTGTCACAAAGTCAAAAGATGAATGACCAACCATCCTCCTAAGTTGTTTCTATTAAGAAATAAAAAAAAATCGGGGAGTTCTAGATTTTGACCTCTAGACCCGCCCCCCTGACTCCGACCCAGAGGTCCAATGTCATGGAACCTAAAGTGTATGAAGTATGAATGCTTTATGATAAGTTGTTGTCAAGATATGCCTCCTTGTAAAAGTTACACAGCAGTACATCTATTTTTAGTGTTCTAGTTTTTAACCTCCAGCCCCACCCCCCAGGCATGGACCCAGGGGCCAGATGCCATGGAATGAAACTCAACCCTACAGGGTACCTATGGTCCGAGTATGAAAGCCCTCTGATAAAAACTTTTCAAGATATAGACTTCTAGAATACTATATCACAGAAAAGCCATTATTATTAATGGTGTTCTAGATTTTAACCTCTAGCCCCACCCCCTGGCATGGACCCAGGGATCTGATGCCATGGAATTAAAGCCGACCCTACAGGGTGTCAATGGCCCAGGTATCAATGCTTTCTGATGAGTGGTTGTCAAGATATGGACTTCTAGAAAACTTTAACACAAGAATTGCTATTTTTGAAGGTGTTCTAGATTTTAACCTCCAGCCCCACCCCCTGGCCTGGACCCAGGGGCCCGATGCCATGGACTGAAAGCTAAACCTACAGGGTATCTATGGTCCGAGTATGAATGCTTTCTGATGAGTGGTTGTCAAGATATGGACTTCTAGAAAACTTTAACGCAAGTGTGACGCGCACGGGAACGGGAACGTGGACGACCGGGGTGACTGCAATAGCTCTATGCACTTCGTGCAGTCGAGTTAAAAAGGTAAATTCGTCTGCTGTGGCCTAGTGGTGGCGCTGATTCTTGATTTTTGCGGGAAAAGAGATAAAGTTACATTTAACTAGATAGCTTGAACACTGGTTAGCATCTGTAGCCAATTTGCAGTCATTATAAACATGACCTAACTTGCATGCTCTTCATCTCATTATGTCGGGGGGGGATTGAAGCCAGTTGCATGTCTATATTAAATTAATATTACTATTGCCTTTTAATGTATATAATGGGTCATTAGGCAACAATAAAACAAACAAATGAGCCGCCCCATGGGAAAACCAACAATCTGCATATGAGAAAACAAAGGCGCAGATCAGCTTCGCAGTAACTGCGAAGCTGATCAGTGCCTTTGTTTTCGCAACACGGATAATACAATTCCTCTACTTTCTAAATCCAAAATTTCCAGCCTCTAGCCATCTTCTGTGACAGTGCAGGCCGTTTTTTGTTGGATCTGTTCGGAAACCACATTGTTAGTTTTCCCACGAGACGGCTCAAATTTTGCATGATTCTCTTATCCTACAGGCCTCAAGGTGGCCTAGTGGTAGAGAGTGAGACTCCAAACCAGGAGGTCAGGGGCTCAAAGCCTATTTCTATTGTCTATTGTCCTTTCTCAAGACACTGTACTCTCAATAGTACTAATTAAGTACCCAGGAAGGCATGGCTCTGTCCTTAAAAGACTTAAGTTTGTTGTCTTTGCCGTTAAACATTACGAAAACACGCCCATGTAATGTATAGATTTTTCTTATGTTGTAAAAATCGAAAAATTTTAGTAGAACTTTTTCCATATTTTTGTGATTTTTGCTCCAAAGCATAGATTGTGGATACACGTTAGAACCGCCTCAACAAGTACCCACAATCTATGTTTTGGAGCAAAAGTAACAAAAATAGGTATACCCCCTCATACCCCAGTTTTACTGTATAAAAGTGGGGTTTAAGGGGGTATTAATTGCATGGACCTGTTAACCTGATGGACAACATACGAAAACATCTTATAAAAGGTAATAAGTTGATGTGTCTAACTCTGCTATGGTGTTTCAATTCACACAAGCCTGATATCCTTTTTATGGGACATAGGCAAACAGAATAGCCCTAGATGTGTCGTCCAACCTGGCGCTATTCTATTTGCTTAGAGGAATTTCATAAAAAAAAATGGAATAAAGACATAAAATCACTCCTGGTGCCCCTAAAAATGAAAGTGGACTCATCCAAATGATAATGATGGGCAAGTCCATTTGTCATATAATGTTTAACCCAGAAATCTTCAAACTTATCTAGGTCGTTCAAATAAACTACTTCTCATGTAAATTAAAAAAAAAAATCCCCTAATCGTAAGTTGACAACAAATTATTGAGACAAAATTATAGTTAAACTTTGGACTGTCTAGATAAATTGTCAGACTTTGAGGTAGATACGGCTTATTTTAAGTTCTTTGCAAAGGGTGTGAAACATCTAGTTATAATCATTCACAAACTTTTGCAAGACGCTTATTCAAAGTGTTTTGCAAGATCATATATTTTAGTACATATATATCAAAGTTTTAGGGTAGATTTGGATTGACTGGGCTTTTATCTATTTTTCAAAACTTCCTTATTTGTGGGTAAGCTAAAAAATAGATAAAAAGAAAGGTTAAGTTCAACTTGGATTCTATGTGAAGGGGAAGAAAAGAAAAGATTTAAAAGTGTTGAAACCTAGCCATAACATTGACAGCACGAAAGCCATTGGAGGTGATTCTGTGATCATTTAGGGGTCCATCAGGATAACCAGTGTATACCCTCTTACACCCCAGCGAGGCAGGTCTAACAGTACCCACAATCTATGTTTTGAGAACTGCTGGTTCAGGAGAAGAGTTTTGAAGGGTTTTTACCATATATGGACATGGTGGCCATCTTGGTCATAACACCTGGGTTATTTACGAACACATTGGTCCCCCCTTCCTATAGATGCTTCATATCAAATTTGCCTTTGATTGGCCAAGCAGTTTCAGAGAAGAAGATCTTTGAGTATGATGGTGATATGCATGTATATTGCCTCAGGGTGGGGGCAGACTAGCCCCTGATGCTCAATTTTTTCCAGAATCATAAATCTTCAGTACATTTGCCCATTTCCTTCAAGTTTTTCCCTTCAAATGACATTTTGACAATTTTCCCCATTCAAATAGGTCAAGGTCATCCCAGGGTCATGATTTATATATACTTTGTAGAGCTTCTTTCTCTGATGCTTCATGCCAAGTTTCAAAATCATAGGCCTTCTGGTTCTGGAGAAGAAGATATTTAAAGGTTTTTGCTGTTTATAGCCATGGCAGCCATCTTGGTTATGTGACCCGAACCATTTATATAATCGTTTGTTCCTCCTTCCTAAGGATGATCCACATGAAGTTTGGCTTTGATTGGCCAAGGAGTTTCAGAGGAGATCTTTGAAATTGTGGACGACAGACGACGACAGACAGACGAAGGAGCATGGCCATCCTATCAGCTCACCTTGTGAGCCTTAGGCTAAGGTAAGCTAAAAAAAAAAATCAACTGAAAATTTTCATTTTTTAAAGCTGTTAAAATCTGTTTATTTTATGGGTGTGTTTTTTTGTCCTGATTGGCCGTTCACCCTCTTCTAGACCTGTCAATAATAGTGTCTCTACAATAAATCAAAGAAAAAAGAAAACTTTTTTTTTATATGTGTGGCAAAAATGCATAAACAATGAAATAAGCATGAAAATTTGTCATTAATAGGTATGAAAATGATTGTTTTGCCATGTTTATGGTGTGGTCAGTTATTCACTTAAGTTGTGGAGAAACACTATACACCTGAACTAAACATGTCAGTTTCAGTGATTGATTTGGAATGTTAATCATCTAATAACTAGTTGATTTTTGATTACGCTCTGTCTTGTATAAGCTGGTGTATATTAATATTATTGCTATCTAAAAAAATGACCATCAAAAGTCGAAAGAACCTATGTTAAAATCTAGGTCCATTAAGGCAAATGATATAAGTTTCTTTAGATGAGACAGGGGCTAGTAATAATGAAACCATGGCAAATTATACATCCAGAACTTTAGGGTTTAACAATGTTTTCCATTGTCCATATCAAATACTAAAACACACTAAAAGTATTGTTTGATCAGGTTCAAGAATTTAGCCATATTTCTATTGTTGTTATAAACAGCCTTCAGTCAACAATTTTGGGACATGTCGAGACGCAGCCACTGCTGCCGTTTATTCAACTCGGCATGCTCAGTGTGTCTTTCACACGGGTGCTAATAAAGCCAATGCAGATGAAATCAATAAGCAACATTCGGTAGTAAATACCTGTCTGGGAAAAAATCTTCCACAGATTAGAATCGTTAGAATACAGGTACAGGTCAACCTCATTATAACGCTATTTTTGGGGTCCATGGAAACAGACCGTGTAATAAGTGAACCGTGCTATAATGAGGTTATTTTACAATAGACATATAACAAAATAATAAATTTGGGAGCCATGACATGGCCGTGTTATATCGAAAACCGCACTATAGTAAGGTGTGTTATAATGAGGTTGAACTGTATTTGCAGCCTACTGATTTCATCTTCCTTGGTTGTTCTCAGTTGCATTGTTTGTCTCTGGATAACCAGGCCCCAAGGTTATAAAACTTTTTTCATGCTCAACTCAGCTGAGACTAAAATTTATCCTGCTCATAAATGTTAAAATGCCAACAATTGTTGGCATTTTAACATTTATGAGCAGGTTAAATTTCTAGTTATTGGGTTTTGAACCAGAATTTTCCACTAATTTTGACTATTACAACATTTATGAGCATTTGAAATTTCATGCTCAACTGAGCTGAGCTTGAAAAAAGTTTATTTATAACCTCAGGCCCAGGATGAAGAATGAACTAACCTGTGGCATTGGCAGCTGCTATATTATTGTCTATTGTCGGATCCTGTACATAGCTGTTCCTCGGTTTCTTTACGTCCCCGTCTGTTTCCTTGTCCGATTTAACATCCTTTGATACGTCACTAAACTTTGGATCCTCTTTTTCTTTACTTGCACAACAACCCATAGTTCATTGGTGGAATGTTTAACTTAGAAAGTTGAGAAAGAATTCTGTGTTATTGTTTGGCTTAGTCTTCGGTTTCCAAAGTCCTATTATGCTGCTTCTTTCGCATGATTTGGCTTGTTAAGGTTGGCATAAATGTAGAATAAATGAAAATAAGTCATAATGGAGAACCAAAGTGTAAGTCTACTATATAGCTAGTTCTAATGAAAGCTTTCTTAGCATCCATTCAGGATAATCTCCAGTCTTGCATATCAGGCATCCTATGTCCGTGCAAGGAATACCCCCTTAAACCCCACTTTTATGTAGTAAAACTGGGGTATGCAGGGGTTTACCCATTTCTTTATTTTTGATCCAAAACTTAGATTGTGGGTACGCGTTAGAACCATATACCAACAATCAATGTTTTGAGCATCAATATTAAAAATATTGAAATTTTTCTACTGATAATTTTCAAATTTTTTTTCTTATAAAAAAACTGTTGTATATTGCATGAGCATGTTTTCGTAATGATTGGGAATCAACAAAAAGATAATTCCAAATGCTGTTCGGCTTGCTTGGTTGCAATTTTGGGTATTGTTATAATTTTATTTATTTTATCGAAATTGAGGATGTTTGGGTGATGTCTAACTACAATGTACTTTGTGTGTATTTTTATGTGTTTGTCTGTCCTATAAACAAGTGGGATGTCACAAAATGACATTTTATTTTGTTTCAGTCTGTTTCATTTTTTTTTTTTTTTTTTTTTTCAAAACTGACATAGTGTTGCGTTTCTTTTTTCCCTTGGCACATTTTGTTACAAAACTACAAAAAGTCTTACCTTACTTATATAATTAGGTCCAAAATCTGTGGGGTTTAAGAAATAATTAACTTTAACAATCCCAAGAAATAATTAAATTACAAGTATAAATGAATCAATCAAAACACTATCAGTGACTATCTAATAAAATATCACAACCCTCGAGGGCACCGGTCCATGTTTGTTACTCCTAGTTATTTACAAGTTGTCAATACATCAACAGTCGCGACACTTCTGACCAAATCAACATTTACAAGCAGACAAAATTCCAAATTCAAAATGATGACACCTTTAAACTTATTGTTAATTTTCTGTGCCAGTCCAAAAGTCAAAACGGAAGCCGGTACATTATGAACAAGGGATTATGAACAACTTGAGGAAGTAACCGTCTAAAGTCTCAATGTGACGTAGCCAAGCTTGACTAAGTATCACCAGAG